>JAVQMG010000133.1:32532500-33910833 GCA_032878915.1 Castanopsis chinensis | reverse complement strand
GCACTTATCTTCATTGTATGGTTGATTTTTCACCAACTTAATACTAAACCCAATACAATAAAATCCCACAAGATACAAGGATATAAATTATTGCAATTACAACACTTTTTGTCATGGAATAAAGCCAACATAAAACATAGTTATAAATCACAACTTTACAATCTCACCTTTTGGCTATTTCGTGACAAAAACACCCTATAACAAACTCTAGACTTAAATCTAGAGTTTGGGAACAATGGTAAAAATCATTCACACTTAAATCTAAAACCTGTGATAAACTTGGAAAAAAATACCTGTAACCTGAAACACTTGCACAAAGCACATTAGACTCTCAAGATATAACAAATAATAAAAGACAAATATAATGTAACAAGTAAAAATGCAATCAAGTAAACATGATGTGAAACATATGAGCAACTTGATCAAACAAAAAATTGTCATGTGGAAATGACTACAATGATCACATAGCAAAGCCAATCATCATCCAAACATGCAACCTATAAAGCACAATAGTATAAGGATGTATGCATGTCCAACACATAAACACGATACGATGAGAGCAACAAAGCACAGATACTAAACATAACTCAAAGCAACATAAAGAAAAACAAGAAAACAAACAAAGAGTAAAACAAACAAAACAAGGTTTTCTTGAAAAAAAATGTCTTCTCTCCCTTGGTAGATGCATCTCACCTATAGAATTTCTCCCTCTACGAATGTGCATGAGATAGAATTTCTCCTTATGAGAATGTGTACATGAGTCATATAGAAATGACAATACACTTTTGTATACTCTTTAGTATACTCTCCCCCCTTTTTGTCACGAATAGACAAATGAATCAAGAGGAAGGAGGGAAAGAAAAAAAGATATGAAAAATAGTAATGATGCATGAGGGGTGAAAGATGAATGAGAAAATGAAGCTCAAACAAAAGAAAAAACACCTTAAAAATACAATGCTACAAAGCATAAGGTAAACATGACATACTAAGGATGAGGAAACAAGATATAGACCAATGCATGACTAGGGTAGCAAAGGTGTGTGCAAGAGGTGGCTATGTGCAATGCATGAACAAAGTATGAGAAATGCACATCTGGGGTAAGATGTGAAAACTACATAACCAATGATGAAAACATGTTCAAAATGAGGAAACATGAAAAACCCCAAAGTTTAGTACTCATTAGAGTCCAAAAGAGTGAAAAAGTACCATAGAAGCATTTTATCAAACACCTAGCGTACGTTCTATGAACAACTAAGCGTTGCAATGCATGAACATGTGTAAATCTACCCTTAATACATAATTAGAATGCCACAAGGGGCCAACATACAATGCAAATAGACATTTAAAACAAAACCCAATAAAAAAGATTGACAAAAAATTAAGTTTTCCAACCCCCATTTGAGAAAATCCCAACTATGAACATAAAATACCCCAAAAACATAATCTAAGAATAAAATCAATTAAAAGTGTTAAAGATTAACTTAGAGATGTTTATGGAATGTAAAACACTTGAAATTAGTTGGGTTTTGATGTAGAAGCTTTGAAAAAAAGGGTTCGAAGAAGATGGAGTCATAAGAGAGTCATATGAGGAGTTAGGACCAAAAACTCACGAAATACCCATAAAATAGTTGATCTAGAAATTTCGCGAGATATCATACTCATGAGCTACTTGTGAAACTTACTACCTGATAACCAAAAATGCATTTTTCAGCTTCGCGACTTGCAGCCAAGTTGCAAATGACTCGCAAAAGACTCTAACCCCTATTTTTCTACACAAAAACAATATTGAAACATTGAAAAACAAGGCAAGTACAAAACTTAAACACACACATCACATTTGAACATGTACAATCACACAAATGAAATAGACATTATTTGAACATTAGACTTGTGTGTTTTGTGTTTGAATCAAGTATGAACTAGTCCATAGTCTAGTATGAAGTTTTAATGATCAATTCAATCAAGTCATAAACAAATAGCACAAAATCAAGTGACCTATCTCACTTGTAGAAATAAACATATATAACTCCTCACAAAAGTGTTTACAATGATTGAAAGCTTTTCGTTTGACTTCCATTTTTCATACTTTTTGATCAATACAACTCAATTTTTTAGCAGAGATGCCATGAAAGCTTAAATTAGTTTACTCCACCTTTTCCTAGTCAAATTAGTTTTCGAAGCAAAACTTTTTTAGCTCTTTCTCTTTTTAGAGATTGATGATTGTGGAGCTTTTGCTATAAAAATAAATGTGAGTAGATATATAGGCACAAGTCTATGCATGTATCAACATCAAACAAGACTATTAACTAATCATTCATGACAAGCTTGAAGATCTATTTACAACAATTAAACATAAATTTCTAAATTTCGCTTACACTTAAAAAAAATGTTCATACATAACAAGCTATGCTCATAAATGCACTGTGCCATTAGTACGGAGGTACTAGGCCAAACTCACATGTAATATGAGCTCAAACATATACGATTAACTTTTTAATTTTTATGTGTTTATGAATTTTTACTCACATAAAAAAAAAACTATAAAGTAAGATCAACAAAAAAAAATGCATATAAAGAAATGCAAGATGCACAAATGCATGATAATGAAGCATCTAATGCATGAAGAGTCCTACAAAGATTGAAAAAAATTAGATCAAGGACCAAGAGAGCATAAGCTCAACCATAGGAACCCTTATTCATCCAAATAGAATAATTTTTTGGAATGAGTGTCTCATAAGAAGTGAGATGAGGGTTGGAAGAATAGAACCGAAGATGCACATAGACAAGGAGGTAAGATCATTAACCACATGCTTCAACAACTTACCACTTTCAATCAAATTTGGTTTAGCTTGCAAAGCACAACTTCCAAGAAGTTCAAGTTTCTCTTTTCTTTTGATTTTTTTTAAGAGCTTGAAATTTAGAGTAATGAGGTCTTAGGTGACCAAAGGCATCACAATGGTGACAAACAATGAGTTTAGGTCCACCAAGCTTTTTAAAGAGGAATCTAGCAACATGGTTTTGATCTCTCTTTAACATGGAACATTAAGGTCTTATGTGACCTATCACACTGCAATGTTGCCAAGTAGAAACAAACTTAGATCCAGTCAAATCCCTAGGATGAGACCTAAACGAAGGTTTAGACTTAAGAGCCTTTCTCTCCAATTTTTGCTTTCTTTTGTGTGGAGGAATGTACACCGATTTGTCTTTAGAGGTAGAACTCACAATAGGCACAAAATCAGGCACCACAACATGATTGCAACAAAGATTTTCTTCCTTTTTAAGCAATAGGTTCAGCAATCGAACACTTGGCATGCATCTTAAGAGATTCATTTTCACATTTAAGATCATTAACAAGTTTTTAGACAAAACAAGTTTAGCATCCAAGTCCAGGGGATTCTAGGATTTTGCCCTTATTTTTTTTTAAAATCTAGCAATATGTCCCTATTTTGAAATTATTTAGGTTCGTGTCCTTATTTTGAAACTCAATTTTCTTAAAATCGAGTTTTAATGTAACACTCGATTGGTTTAAAATTGAGTTATGCCAAATGAAACTTAAAAAAAAAAAAAAAAAATTGCGGAACTCGAATTCCATAATTTTTTTTTTAAAGTTTGATCGCCTATACTCGATTTTAAACCAATCGAGTTTTACATTGAAATTCAATTTTGAGAAAATTGAGTTTCAAAATAGGGACACGGACCTAAATAATTTCAAAACAAGGACATATTGTTAGTTTTTTTTTTTTTTTTTTTTTAAAAATAAGGGCAAAAGCCTAGAATTCCCTCCAAGTTCATATTAAAATTCAAACTCTTTCATTTTTTCAAAAGAATTTTCAGCAAGTTTCTTATACTTCTCAACCAATTTGTTGGATTCATTGAGATTAGCAATCAAATTATCCTTTTCACTAGTGAACTTGCTCAAATTCTCATGAGACCTCTTAAACCTTTTTTTCAAGAGTTTGACATTTGGAATATTAACAACACCCAAAGAATCATGTAACATGTCATTACAAGCATGAGGATAAACAATCATAGAGGCATTTTCATAAACACATGGCATGTTACACTCAACAACATCCAAAACATCCATAGAAGCTTACAAAGCACAATCCATGGTGCCAAAAAAAAAAAAAAAAAAAAAAACACAAGGGGTCAATGATCACACTTAGGTATTTAAACCAAAACAAGTGTATTCACTCTGATGCCAATTGCAAGCTTAAATTAGTGCGGAACACTAATACTTGTTTAGACCCATAAATTTAAATTATAGTTTAATTACTTTTACTCTAACTTATCTAAATGCAGAACAAGAGTAAATGAAGTGCAATCACTGGAACTACTCTCTAATCCATAAGCAAGCAAGCAATAATAAATGTAAGGCTTAAAGAGTAAAGGAAGAGAGATGCAAATACAAGATAACACTGAGAAACGTTACTAAAGAGGAAATCAAAAAACTCAGCGAAAAACTTATCCGCGATCCTTCAAGTCATAATCAATCCATTAGTGAATAAGTTGGAGTACACAAATAACAAAAGACCCTCCAAACCTAGTCTACCCAATTTACTTGAGCTTTCCAAGCTCTAGCTACCAATAGACTTCTCGGGGTCTTGTCTTCACTAGCTTTCTAAATCGCACAGTACCACTTGATTGCATTCGCCAAGCCTTACCGGCTTCTTTTGGCAAATCCCCATAGCTTTCCAAGATTCAAAACACTTTCTACACTCTGAAACGCTATGGGTTATGTTTGGGTACAAATATCCTCTCAAGGTATAACAATGGGAGAGGGAGGGGGAAAGGAGAAGAGGCTACAAGGATTTCTCTAGTGAAGATGAGTAGCTCTCTCTAAACAAGGGTGGGTGTGTTGTAGAAGCGCCTCTAGGGTTTTCTCTTTGACTAACTTCTTTTACTTTGTGGGTAATGAGGGTATATATAGTATGGGTGATGGGTAAGAAAGTCAGACTTAAAATCCTCCAGGTTGAGAGTTTCGCGGATACCTCATGAGATGGCCTTCCTTGTAAAGTACTCAAAAAATGCAGCTTGGCACTTAACTCTTCAGCTTCTAGTATGTGCTTCTCGTGGCCTTTTCGTGGGAACCTTTACTCTAGAACTTCTTGCGAGCTAGACACGAAATTGCGTTAATCTTCACTACATGCTTGATTCTTCACTAACTTAATATTAAACCCAATACAATAAAATCCCACAAGATACAACAAAATAAATTACTGCAATTACAATACTTTTTGTCATAGAATAAAGCCAACATAAAAAATAGTTGTAAATCACAACTTTACAATCTCCCTTCTGGCTATTCCATGACAAAAAGACCCTGTAATAGACTCTAGATTTAAGCGTGAGTTTGGGAACAATGGTAAAACTCAATCACACTTAAATATAAACCTGTGATGAAATTGGAACAAAATAACTATAACCTGAAACACTTGCACAAAGCACATTAGACTCTTAAGGTAAAGCAAGTACTAAAAGGACAAGTATAATGTAATAAGTAAAAATGCGATCAAGTAAACATGATGTGAAATATATGAGCAACTTGATCAGCATAAAACGGTCATATGAAAATGACTACAATGATCACATAGCAAAGTCAATGATCATCCGAACATGCAACCAATAAAGCACAATAATATAAGGATGTATGCATGTCAAACACATAAACACGATGCGATGAGAGCAACAAAGCACAGATACTAAACATAACTTTAAGCACCATAAAGCAAAACAAGAAAACAAACAAAGAGTAAAACAAACAAAGCAAGGTTTTCTTGAAAAAAATGTCTTCTCCTCCTTAGTAGATGCATCTCCCTTATAGAATCTCTCCCCCTATGAATGTGCACGAGATAGAATTTCTCCCCCTGAGAATGTGCACATAAGTCATATAGAAATGGATGCTTGATGCTATGATAAATGAATGTTGGGCTTAGGATGATTATTCCATTCCCATACCTAAACTTCAGACACATGCTATGGTAAAGAACAGTCGTTCCATGAAGGGTGCTATATTTATGGATCCTAGACCTAAACTAGGTGGCGACTGATTTACACCCTCCGCCATTGTGCACCCTAGGCCAAGTCATACTTCCCATCGAAAAGGGGAGGGGGGGGATTATGGACACAACGGAATGTGGAGTCACCACCTAGTTTTTGCAATGGTCTAGGAACCATATATATAGTGTCCTCTCGAGGAAGGACCATTGATCTTACAGTCAAAGATATATGTTTGGAGTTAAGTTACGGTCTTGGGAAGGTGTTAGGCACCCACAACTGCCCAACCCTAAGGTTGGCTTCCTCTCATTGTGTTTTATGTCTTAACCCTATTAAAGGCACACTTAACATTGCCATCTAACTCACTCACTCACACACACACACACATACGCACTAACATGCATCTAAACACACAACATGACATCAATCATCCCTAACCTATCTATCATACTTGTCCAACAAAGCCTAACATACATCTAGCATACATGTTAACCAACCTAATATTCATCTAGCATGATAACTCCTAACATTCATCTAATCATGACATAACATATCTTTTCAAACAAGGCAGCAACATATGAACATTAATTTAAAGTAGAAACAAGAAAAATCATGTTATCACCCAAGGCACTTAGAATACAATCATATCATCAAACCTAAACAAGATCATATCAAAAATGCATGTGCATTGTGAATGCATGACTTACCTCTCTTACCTTAGAACAACTCAGCACCTATGGCATTATGCATGAGCATGTGAATGAATGTTCATGGCATCAAAACAAGGCAACATATGATAAACCCTAATTCTAACATTTGAGAGACAAACTAATAACTAAACATGTGAAATAGAAACTTAAAATCATGAAAACATGGAAAAGAGTCTAAATAGAAGTATACACATGTAAGAAGAAGTAAAAAAAGATGAAACAAAATTAGGTTTTTTGGGCTAGTTCATGTGGACCGTGTTTGTATAATCAAGTTTGCGTGCATAGGCAAGGTTATGTGTATGTTGGTTTTCGCCCAGAAACCATAGGAACACAGCAAAGCATTAAAACGCTAAATCTAACATCCTAATATGCATTTTAGACATACAAATACATAAACCTAAGCTACACAAACATATTAAAACATATTACAACAAGAAACTAAAGCAGACAAAAGGATTAAAGTGAAAAAAGGAAAAGAAAAGAAAAAGAAAAGTTTAGATTAGATACTTCAAACAAAAGCTCCTTAAGCTTGATTTTTGTCTGTTCCTCTTAGTCAAATCTATTCACAATTCAATAAAAGAGTGATTAGTAATCTCAAACTCAAAGATAAAGGCCAGAAAATGCCCTAATCAAAAGAAAATTGACTTGAGGATGTTTTGTGAAAAACTACTCTTTGATTCACTATTTCTAGTGAATCTTAGTATTTGCTCATAGGATTTTTGTGTGTTTTGAAAATATACCATGTAAGGCTACTTAGTGTGAAAATAGGGGTTTGGAACGACTCCTAGATGGTGTGGGATTCGATCTAAACCTTAGTATTAATGCAGAAAACTTGCCTTGTTTAGTTTTTGGAATTCGAAATGCATGCACAAGATCGTGCCTGCGTATGCAGGTTGATCCTTACGTGCGCATAGCGAGTGTTTCCTTGTCCTCACTTTTCCAAAAATAGATTTATTTGCTCATTGAAAGTTATATTTTCCATTTTAACATTTCTCAAGTCAATTTAACATCTGATTTGGCCCTAAACCAACTGTGGATCTTAGAATTCAACATCATTGGAGGACAAGGGCCTGAGTCGTAAGGGCTACAAAATGTAGTGTTTACAGATGTCTCTCTTTTGATTTGTGAGCTTTGAAAATGAAATCAAAAGAATAAGAGACAAAACATTTTGTTTCGACGTATGGCTCGGCCCAACCTATGCACACGACAGACGTCTTGAATATATGGGGTGAGGTGCAACTCTGAAAAGTTGTGTGGGATTTTGTATGTTCAAATTCCCACCTTTATTGCTCGGGAAACGAGCAATGATGGGTTCAATATCCCAGAACTTATTTTGCTAATTGTAAGAAAAAGGCGAGTGACTCACTATCCTAAAGTCACTAAAAAAAAAAAAAAAAAAAAAAAAGGTGCTTTTACGAGCTCAAAAAAAAAAAAAAAAAAGGGTGCTCTTACGAGCTTAAAAAGGATATAAATCTGTGGTGTCCATCTAAGGCTCTTGCCTCAAACTTCTTTGGGTGATACTTGTCTTCCATCTTTATCTCTACCTGTTCTTGTGAGGCTTTTGCCTTGGGGCGACCTTGGTCTCTATCTCTACCTCTTCTATTGCACCTGCATGTTCAATTCTCGTAGGATATGTGCTCGAAATTTGTATGATGTGCCTGCATGTTCAATTCCTAAAGGATATGTGCACGCATTTTAACTTATATAGGATCTGTGCCTGCATATTCAATTCCTAGAGGTATGTGAGTTCTATGTTCTTCCTTTCTGACTTATATGGGATTTGTGCTCACTTATTCAATTCCCATAGGACATGTGCATGATTTCTGTATTGTATGGGATCCGTGCCTGCATGTTCAATTCCTGTAGGATATGTGCGCGATTTTTGTACTGTATGGGATCTTTGTTTGCATATGCAATTCATGGGGAATATGTGCGCAAGTTATGTGTTTTGACTTAGTTGGCTATGATACTGGATTTACTTGGGATTTAGTTAATGATCTTGACTCATGGAGGAGTTTTCATGATGATTTCTTGTCCATTAGGGGATGTTTTGATAGTTTCAATCCACTGGGGATGCTTTTGATGGTTTCAATCACTGGGGTGCTCTTTTAGGGTCTTTGTGCTCTTTGCCTATTAAGGGCGTTTTTGTCATTTTAGGGCATATATTTGAATTTTCCTTTGTACTTTTGGCCTCTTGGGAATTCTATAGGGATATTTGAAATTTTTTTTTGCTAAACTACACATAGTTTAGCGAGGAGGCCTAAACTACATATAGTTTAGCCATCAGGTGTGTTCTTGCTGTTGGAATCATTACACAGCGCAGCGGAAGGAAATATGTAATAAAGCATAAACGGATCTACTTCATACATACAAGTTAACATGGGCTATTTAAGTTTCAGAATTAGAGAACAAGAGAGTGTACCTTGGAGCGGTGAATTTCAAAAACTTGAAGAACGGAAGCACTTGGGAATACTTTCAATCTTCACTCCAATTCCACTAACGCTCAAGATGTGTGGTCTCTCAATCAGTTCCAAAGGGAGAATATGAAAGTGTGTCTCACACTCTCTTTTTTTCTCTATGAAATCTCTCCAGAAAAATTCTGTGTGTTTCTCCCTTTGTATCTAACCGATTATCTAATTGGGCTGGCCTTTTGGGCCTTTCCAATTGGGCTTAAGTGTGTGGCTTGGAGTGGGACCAAAAGGGACCAAAAGGGACCAATAAGACACTAGCTCCAATGGGCCTTGGGCTTTTCTGTCAACTCTTGACAAGTCCAAAGTTACCATTAACTATATTTAATACCACTATATAAATATAGTTGCACTCTAGGCCTTATTAATAAATTATATCCCAAGACTCTATTATACATGCAACCCCTTCATAAAATATTCATAGTAATACAAAGTCATGAAAGAAGACTGCCACTTTGTATATTACTACATCTTAATTCCTTGAGTACCCAGTTTAATCCTTTAAGTTATTCATCATATATTTATGAAATCCAATTCCATAAATATATACTTTAGTAACTCCTTACTAAAGTGGTTAGGCCCAACTCTCTGAATAACAAACCCATTAAACTTATCTCAAGGGAATATTTTATATCTCCGTTAAGAGACTATGAATTCCATCTTGAGAATATATGTTCCATCAACACTAAATGTGGCTGCCCAACATACTGAGATTTTGACCTTAACCATAGATCTCACTCCTGATATATCAAAGCAACCTACACTTCATGATCAGGTCCATTATCCTCTCAGGATTAAGAGTTCATGCAAATATAAGTCGTGAGTTTATTATTCATTTGACAGTCGTTAGGAGAATAATAAATCTCACACCGGTCCAGTTCAATATGTCTTAACTCTTAAAACATATCAACATATCAACTAGAAATCTCCATTTCCATGATCAAGATAAATCATCTTAGTTGATATGTTATAGTCTTCGCAGATGAAATGCCCAATTTCATCACCGACTACGAACTATAATTCTGAGTTTACAAAGAACTTGTGATTTATATCTTCTGTGACTAAATCACATAAATCACATACTATTGCATCTCATGGACTATATGATAATGTCCTAATATTCATGTTACCATTATTTTCAAATAATAATACAACTTTATTAACCAAAACATTAAGTCATACATAATGTCTTACATAATAAAATACATAGCATCATACAATAGGATTTAAGGACAAATATCCCAACACTTGCCTCTTCATCTTTTTTTTTTTTTTCTTTTTTTTTTTCATTCTCTTTATCTTCCCTCATCTCTTCACATTCTCTAACGCCTTCTACAAAAACCATTTGCTTCTCTCTCATTCCTTTAAAATTGAACTCTTATCTTCTCCTTCAATCTCAACTTCTCTTGTAAACTCTCTCATCTCCTTCAATGGCACCCAAGAAGAATTCCTACATCCTCTCTATTGATGCCTTCCATCTCACCTGCTGGAATGGAGTGGAAAGGCTAACAACAGCTCCTCTCTTGACCTACAGATCACAACAACACCTTTCGATGGGTGGAAGGGCTGGATTAGTAAATTTTTCAAACTTTTCTCATTTTTAAAGTTTTCCTTTGATGCAAACCTGACTAGGAACATGTGTAGGTTGAGTTTTGATTGAAACTAGCTTGAGAATTTCGAAGACACCCTCTTGTGTTCATTCTTGTGTGCGCAAATTCGGGCCTGTGTGCTCAGACATGTTCTTGCACGTGCAGCCTATATTCATGTGTATGCAGACTTATTCTTACGTGCGTGTATCTATTCTTCAGTTTATGCACACGCAAGTTCTATCCTGCGTACACGTGTAGAACTCTGCGTACATAGTATCTTTCCTAAGCACGCATGGCGCTAGGCAGAAACCCTAGTTTGGGCATTTTAGCTCATTTTTCATCTGTTTTTCATCTATTTGCAATTCTAACATCATCCTTCACCATTTTT
Source organism: Castanopsis chinensis (assembly GCA_032878915.1). NCBI lineage: Eukaryota > Viridiplantae > Streptophyta > Magnoliopsida > Fagales > Fagaceae > Castanopsis > Castanopsis chinensis. Next base: position 33,899,681 of record JAVQMG010000133.1, on the reverse strand, counting down.
GCACTCAACTGTATGTCCTATGTCATATTCCATCCTATTGTGAATCCAATATTATTTTCCCATCATTCTTTTCTCCTAATCATGATTTTAATCCCATTCTCTTTTTGCAAGCCCCATATTTTGGTAGGGGCAGTACTAGGCGGATCTTGGTGTGGTACAACATCCTTTTCGCGGAGACTCGAGGTCACATCCATGCTATGGGTTTTGAACTCGTTATTCATTTGATGCCTGAGAGGTTTGCTTGTGCTGTCTTGGTGCAGACCCTAGCTAAAAGGTGGTGGGACATTACCCACACCTTCCACAATACTGACTAGGGGGTGACCATCACTCCTCATGGCTTACACCGCATGATTGACTTATGGTTTGATGGGGTCCTAATTAGTCTAGAGGACGAGTCAGGCATTTGGCTGGGTGCGGACCTGATTAGAAGAAGGTATGCTACTAAAATGATTTGCAACACTAATCTTGAGTAAGACATCATGCATTGTCCATAGGGGATGGCTGAGGAGTGCATTCGGATGGCTAGGGTCTTTCGGCTGTTCCTATTAGGGGCGTACCTATTCGCCAATGGTGGGCAAATGGTGCCCTTGAGGTGGTTGTCCCTTTTTCGAGACTTTGAGAGGGCTTAGATTACCAACTGGGGGTCGGTGTGCTTGGCCTATTTCTACTCGTCCTTAGACACTCTCAGTCGGGGGACACTGTGCTAGCTAGTAGGACCTTGAAAGCTCCTTGAGGTTAGTTTCTCTCCCTTTTCTCTTGTAGTTTAAGTATTCTCATTCTTATGGTCATACATACACATGCCGCATAGGTTAGAACTACGTACCATATTCTTTCTAGCCACATTTATAGCCATATCTTGCAAACTGTTACCCTACCATATATGTGTCTTGCAAACTATACCATATCTGAACATTGCAAACTATCATCTTGTAAATTGTACCATAACCTTTTACAAACTGTTATACCTAAATCTTGCAAATTGTCATATTGCAAACTATTATTTTTGAATCTTGCAAATTGTCATCTTTTATTTCTGAATCTTGTTTCATGTTTGTAGGGGCTTGGGCTCGGGTGACCAAGAATGGCCCATGTGGCCAAGGCCCAACATTGTGTAGACAGGATCAGTCCATTGAAAAAATGGGCAAGAGTCTTAGGATTAGTGTTTGAGGTGTACTGCATTGCATCCGGGCCAGGTTAGGCCCAATACTAACTAGTAAGTTAGAGGGAAGTCGGCAAGGGGGTGGTCAGATTAAGGTCAGTAACTGAGCACTGTTAACACCTTTGGGAAATCTGCTACCAAACACTATTTAACGTCTGGAACAAGTTCCAATAGAATCCTCTGAAGTTGTGAAGAGTCCTGGGGATTTTTGTGGAAGTAGAAATGTATGTGAAGTGGAAAAATAGTAATGATGATAACCATACTAATGAGAGACTATAAAAAGAAGAAGAGGGTAAATAAAAAGGGGGTTGGAAAAACATAGAGAAATCCATTTAGGAAGGGGAAGGTAAACACAAAGAGAGAGGGAGAGAGAGAAAACACTAGGGAAACAGAGGGAAACACTGGCGAAGAAGGGATAATGACCAAAAAAAAAAGGAAGTATAGGGGAATAAGAAGTAGGGGTGAGTAAGGATATAGGGAGAAAGATACAGCTTGGACTAACTAGGTAAAGTTTGTAGCTCAACTAGTAGGATTACAATAAAGCCCACAAATAAATAAATTAGGGCCCAAATACTTTGGGTAGTATTATGACTTAAAGAGGTTTAGGGACTATAATTGGTGCCCTCTGTGGGGATCCTACTCTACTTAAGGCTTTGAGCTAGCTTGGTACTATCCAACTAAGGAGGGTTCGCATATTGGAGAGGATTTTATGGGAGGTAATCATTCAAGGGACTTCTTGAGGGGTGGTAGGAAGCTAGAAAGGGAGCATAAAAAGGAACAGTAGCACATGAAAGACGGGCACGAGACAAGGGTAGACTCTGATGAGGGATCTTCAGTACGGGAACAAACTGTGTCTTATATCCCTGAGCGGCCCCATTGCGGCGATCGGTTATGAGAGTTGGAGAATTTATGGAAGCAAGTTAATGATTTGGAAATTGACCTGAGGGGTCGACACCATAGAAGAGACTGGGAGGATTCCTCTGATGACCCTAACTACATTGTGGGAGAATTATGTTAAGGTAGTGGTTCGTGTTGGTTGAGAGATAAATCCCATGAAACCATGGGGCATTACCGCGAATCTCCCCATTGTGAAAATGCCGAAATGATTCACTCGACCTCCATTCACCATTTATGACGAAAAAACCAATCCGGTGGAGCATGTAAGTCACTATTTTCAAATGACGTCGCTCTATTCTCATAATTATGGTTTGATGTGTAAGGTATTCCCGTCCAGTCTTAGGCCGACAACTATGAGGTGGTTTAATGGTTTAAGGAAAGGGTCTATCCAAAACTTTGGGGAGTTGATGCAACTGTTCGGGGCCCTTATAACATGTAGTAAAATTCTTTAGCTGATAGATGGTTTATTGTTCATGATGATGAGAAGTGGGGAAACCCTTCAATCTTATGCGAACAGGTATTGGGAGCTATACATTGAGATAGGGGAAATGAGTGGGTAGCTGCCAACACCTTCCAACTAGGTCTACCCGAGGAGTCAGAGTTGAGAGATTCTTTGACCATGTGGCCTCTCGAAGGTATGCATCAACTGATGAGAAGGACTGAAGAGAATAAGAAACTAGAAGATGATTGATTACAGGCCAAAGGAAAAGCTCTAGCTTCTTCATAATATCAAAAATAATATCATCCTGAGAAGTTCCAGCAGAGAACTAGGAAAGAGCCAAGGGTCCCTTAGGAAGGCTCTGCATAGCATGTCGAGGGGGTTAATGCGACGTTCAAGGAACCTGTCTATAACATCCTTGAATACATGAAGAATGAATATTATTTTCGATGGCCCGGAAAGATGGGTAGGGACCCGGAGAGAAAGAATCAAAGCTTATATTGTACTTATCACAGAGAAAAAGGTCATACAATGGAGCAGTGTCGCGTGTTGAAGGATCAGTTGAAGCAGTTAGTAAAAGCTGGGCATCTCAAGGAGTTTTTGGTCGGCCAAGAAGGAGCAAGTGTAGGCCAAGGATTGGGAAATCGAAGTGATCGTACCCTTCCCCCTCCCTTAGGAGTTATTGAGGTTATTTATGCAACCTTTTGGGGAGTAAGTTTGAATAGTTGGAGGGGCATACTGTTGGGAAATTTGGTTTTGTATCTCATACAAAACACACAGTGGAAGCAACAAACACGGATCTATTTCATTCATAATTGATAATATGCACTATGTAAATTTCAGAATTTAAGAACAAGATAGCGTACCTTGGAGTGGTGAAATTCAAAACAAAAGATTAGAAGTACTTAGGAAAACTTTTAATCGTCACTCCAATTCCACTTTACGCCCATGAAGTGTGGTCTTTCAATCAGTTTCGAAGGGAGAATTATCGAGTGGCTTCACTCACACATACACACCATTTCACAGTGATGTCTCTCTTTTTCTTTTTTTCTTATAAAAAATTTTGTATGTTTCTCCCTTTATAACTAACTGATTATCTAATTGGGCTGGCTTATTAGGCCTTTCCAATTGGGTTTTAGTATGTGGCTTGGAGTGGGACTAAAAGGGACCAATAAGGCACTGGCTCTAACGGGCCTTGGGATTTCTGTTAACTCTTGACAAGTCTAAAGTTACCATTAGTTATATTTAATACCACTATATAAATATAATTGCACTCTAGGCCTTATTAATAAAATATATCCTAAGACTTTGTTATACATGGAATCCCTTTATAAAATATTCTTAGTAATACAAAGTCATAAATATAAATTGCCACTATGAAGATTACTACATCTTAATCTTGAGTACCCAGTTTAATCCTTTAAGTTATTTATCATATATTTATGAAATCCAATTTCATAAATATATACTTTAGTAACTCTTTACTAAAGTGGTTAGGCCTAACACTCTGAATAACCAAACCCATTAAACTTATCTTAAGGGAATATTTTATATCTCTATTAAGAGATTATGAATTCCATCTTGAGAATATATATTCCATCAACACTAAATGTGTTTGCCCAACATACTGAGGTTTTGATCGTGACTTTAGATCTCACTCTAAGCAACCTACACCTCATGATTAGGTTTATTATTCTTTCAAGATTAAGAGTTCATGAAAATAGGAGTCGTGAGATTTATTATTCCTTTAACAGTCATGAGGAGAATAATAAATCTCACAGTGGTCCAGTTTAATATGTCTTAACTTTTAAAACATATCAACATATCAACTAGAAGTCTCCATTTCCATGAGCAAGACAAATCATCTTAGTTGATAAGTTATAGTCTTCACAGATGAAATGCCTAATTTCATCACCAACTACGAACTATAATTCTGAGTTTACAAAGAACTTGTGATTTATTTCTTCTGTGAGTTTTCACATAAATCACATATATGCATCTCATGGACTATATGATAATGCTCAAATATTCATTTTACCATTATTTTAGATAATAATAAAATAACTTTGTTAATCATAACATTAAGTCATACATAATGTCATACATAACATCATATAATAGGATTTAAGGGCACACATCCTAACACATATTAAGTGTAGTGATTCTGCCTGAGACAGATGTTGCGGATCGACTTGAGAAGAGGCCTAGGAGGATTTCAGTCTCGATCACTTTTAGTGAAGCAAATTTGGGAGGAATGTCCTAGCCACATGATGATGCTTTGGTGGTGACTTTTTGGATTGGCAAATTCCTAGTAAAGAGGCTCATGATAGATCAAGGGAGTGGAGCTAAGATCATGTCCCCCGATCTCTATAAGGGGTTGGGGCTGAAGCCTAAGGATTTAAGTAGATACGACACCCCGCTTGTAGGGTTTGATGGGAGAATAGTGACTCTCGAAGGACAGATAAAGCTCCTGGTAGTGATTGAGGGAAAAGAAGTAGAAGTGAATTTTATCTTGGTCAATGCCTTCTCACCATACATAGCAATTTTAGGGCGTCCTTGGATCCATGCCATGGGGGAAATACCATCAACACTACATCAGAAGGTTAAATTCCCTATAGAAGATGGGGTTGCAATAGTAAAGGCTGATTAAAAGGTAGCAAGGTAGTGCTTAGTGGCAGCAATAAACCACGAAATTAAGCAGAAGGACCAAGTTGATCGGGAGCAGTTATAGCAATTACTAATAACTGAAGGTTTAAGGGGGGTAGACAGTGCGGAAGAGTTGGTCCAAATACAAATTATGCCATATTCTGATAGGTATTTCTAGATAGGAAAGAGCTTATTAGTAGAAGACTAAGTGGAAATTTTATTATCGTTGGTTCAAAATTTGGACGTGTTCGTATGGAGTCCGTATGAAGTGCCCGGGGTCTACTTGGCTTTGATCGTGCATAAGTTAAATGTAGACCCTTTGGTTCCACCAAAGAAACAAAGATTAAGAAGGTCTGTGAAGCCTCATGTAGAGGTAGTGAAAGAGGAAGTGGAGAAACTAAAATAGTCGAGGCCATTAAGGAAGTGTTCTTCCCTGAATGATTAGCTAATACAATGGTGGTGAAAAAGAAGAATGGTAAATGGAGAGTTTGCGTTGACTTCACCGATCTAAACCAAGCATGCCTAACGCTCGGGGTTGAGGACGTGGAAGTGTTCTTAGATTCAAGATTAGTGGTGAGTCAAATGGATGGGAGCTTTAAGGCAAGAGACCATTGCATGTCACAGTATTTAAAGTTGTTTGGGTCTCAATGGGCGAACTTCTAGAAAGTTAGTGTAGTAAGAATGTCGAGAAGTTAGAATAGTCATGCCAATTCCTTAGCCATGCTGGCTTCGTCTTTAGGTGATTGCATTCCATGAATGATTTTTGTTGAGTTGTTGTAGCAACCAAGCATTGAGTAGCAGATGGTGGTAGCGGTTACGTTGATAGAGGAGCCAAGATCGTTGGATCATTATGTTGCATTTTTATCTGATGGGTCTTTACCGATGGATGAGAAAGAGGTAGAGAACGTCGACTTTTTTTTTTTGGTTATTCGAGGATGAAAGTTGTATTGATGTTCTTTTGGAGGTCCATACTTATTGTGTCTTTACTCGAGCAAGACTATCGAGTTGCTAGTCAAGCTTCACGAAGGGATATATGGGGGGCAATCGGGGGGAAGATTACTTACCCATCGAGATATGACTCAAGGATTCTGGTGGCCGAATATGAAATGAGAAGCAGCTAACCATGTAAGAAGATGTGATCAGTGCCAAAGACACTCCCCTACCCTGCACCAACCTAGGGGAAATCTGAACCCAATCATTAGTCCTTGGCCCTTCGCCCAATGGGGGCTAGATATAATTGGACCATTCCCCTATGCATCGGGGAACAGGATATATGTTGTGTTAGCAACGGACTATTTCAACAAGTGGGTGGAAGCTAAGGCCTTGGTAAATATTAGGGATGTGGATGTGAGGAAATTTGTATGTAAAAACATCATTACGAAGCGATATATAGGGGGTACTCGGGGGGAAGATCACTTGCCCATCGAGCTATGACTCAAGGATTTTGGTGGCCGAATATGCAACTAGAAGCAGCTAACTATGTAAAAAGATGTGATCGGTGCCGAAGACACGCCTCTATCCTGCACCAACCTAGGGGAAATCTGAACTCGATCATTAGTCCTTGGCCCTTCACCCAATGGGGGCTAGATATAAGCAGACCATTCCCTTGTGCATTAGAGAATAAGAGATATGTAGTGGTAGCAATGGACTATTTCAACAAGTGGGTGGAAGTTGAGGCCTTGGCAAATATTAGGGATGTGGATTTGAAGAAATTTGTATGGAAAACATTATTACGAGGTTTGGAGTTCCCCGGGTACTGATATCAGATAATGGGCTTCAATTTGATAGTAAGACTTTTCGAGAGTATTGTTGTAGTCTCGGGATAAATAGCAGGTACTTATCACTGGTGTATCCTTAAAGATACGAGCAGGTCGAGGTAACAAACAAGACAATCGTTAATGGCTTGAAGTAGAGATTGGAGGGGGTGAAAGGAAATTGGGTGGAAAAGCTATTGAATGTCTTGTGGGCTTATAAAAAAACTCCTAGAAGATCAATGGCTTATCAGAAACTCCCTTCTCCATGACTTATGACACGGAGGTAGTCATATCGATGAGGTTGGCTTGTCAAGTATGAGAGTGACCAACTTTACATGAAGTAATAATGATGAGCATATGATAGGTGGTCTACACGCCTTGGAAGAGTGACGAGAAATGGTATCTATTTGGCTTGCTAACTATCACCAAAAGTTGGCTTAGGGATATAACATGAAGGTAAAGCCTCGAGGATTCATGGCAGGAGACCTCATTTTGTGGAAAGATGTTTGGAGTATGAAAGATTAGATTGTTGGTAAACTGGCATCGAATTGGGAAGGACCCTACCTGGTAACAACAACAGCTAGAGTAGGAGCTTATTACTTGGAAGACATGGATGAAAAACCCTTGCCCCGACCATGGAACGTATGTAATCTAAAAAGGTACTACCCATGAGTGTAATGCAAAGTGTGGGATGCATGTTCGAAATTGTAGAAAAACTTGAACAACGAAAGTAGAAGGAATTCAATTATCTTGTGTTGCGTAATTACAAGAAAAAAGAGAAGCATATGTGTGTGTGTGTGTGTGTGTGTGTGTGTGTGTATTTAATAAAATATTTCAAAGGATAGAAACATGTCTTTGGCTTGACCTTCGTCACTGACTAGGTGGAAACCTTAACAATATGTTTCTAAGGACAAAAACCTAGCCTTGGCCTTACCTTAGTCACCAACTAGTTGAAAACCTTGATGATATATTTCTAAGGACAAAAACCTGTCTTCAGCCTGACCTTCATGTTGGAAAAAAATCTGGCTTTGTATCTCATACAAAACACACAGCGGAAGTAACAAACAAGGATCTATTTCATTCATAGTTGATAACATGCATTATGTAAGTTTTAGAATTTAAGAACTAGATAGCGTACCTTGATGTGGAAAATTCAAAACAAAGATTAGAAGCACTTGGGAACACTTTTAATCTTCACTCCAATTCCACTTTAAGTCCAAGAAAATTGGTCTCTCAATCAATTTCCAAAGGAAGAATGAAAGTGTGCCACACTCTCTCTCTTTTTCTTTTTCTCTACGTTTTTTTTTTCAACTCTTCTTCAAAAAATTTTGTATGTTTCTCCCTTTATAACTAACTGATTATCTAATTAGGCTGGCCTATTGGGCCTGTCCAATTGGACTTTAGTGTGTGGCTTGAAGTGGGACCAAAAGGGACCAATAAGACACTACTCTAATGAGCCTTGGGCATTTTCGTCAACTCTTGACAAGCCCAAAGTTACTATTAATTATATTTAATACCATTATATAAATATAATTGCACTTTAGGCCTTACTAATAAATTTATATCCTAAGACTTTATTATACACACAACCCCTTCATAAAATATTCGTAGTAACACAAAGTCATGAATATAGACTGCTACTTTAAAAATTACTACATCTTAATCCTTGAGTACCCGGTTTAATCCTTTAAAGTTATTCATTATATATTTATGAAATCCAATTTCATAAATATATACTTTAGTAATTTCTTACCAAAGTGATTATGCCTAACTCTCTGAATAACTAAACCTATTAAACTTATCTCAAATGAATATTTTGTATCTCCATTAAGAGACTATGAATTCCATCTTGAGAATATATGTTCCATCAACACTAAATGTGGTTGCCCAACATACTGAGGTTTTGACTGTTACATTAGATTTCACTCCTGATATATCAAAACAACCTACATGTCACGATCAGGTCCATTATTCTCTCAGGATTAAGAGTTCATGCAAATAGAAGTCGTGAAATTTATTATTCATTTGACAGTCGTCAGCAAAATAATAAATCTCACAGCGGTCCAGTTCAATATGTTTTAACTCCTAAAACATATCAACATATCAACTTGAAGTCTTCACTTCCATGATCAAGACAAATCATCTTAGTTGATACGTTATAGTCTTCGCAGATGAAATGCCCAATTTCATCACCGACTACGAACTATAAATTCTGAGTTTACAAAGAACTTGTGATTTATATCTTCTATGACTAAATCACATAAATCACATACTATGCATCTCATGGACTATATGATAATGTCCAAATATTCATGTTACCATTATTTTAGATAAAAATAAACAACTTTATTAAACACAATATTAAGTCATACATAGCATCATACAATAGGATTTAAGAGCACATATCTTAACAATCTCCCACTTGCCCTAAAGACTATTGTGCACTAATCTAACTCCCATTCCCTCCAAATGTGACTTAAAAGTCCTTTGAGGCAAGACTTTGGTAAAATGATTTGCTAGATTTTTGCATTTTCAATCTTTGCTACCACAACATCTCCACGAGCAATAATGTCTCGAATAATGTGGTATTTCCTCTTAATGTGCTTTCCTTTCTTGTGATTCTTTGGATTTTTGGATTGTGCAACCGCTCTACTATTGTCACAAAACAATGTGATAGGAACTTGTCTCGATGTCTTTTGTATACACATGGTTCATCAAGATTTTGTTCAAAACCAAATGACTTGATTGCTTGATTAAATCTAATGTTCCATGACCTAGATGCTTGTTTAAGTCCATAAATGGACCTTTTCAACTTGCATACCATATGCTCTTGGTTTTTTGCTATGAAACCTTCCAGTTGCAACATGTATATTTCTTCTTCAAGATTGCCATTAAGAAATGTAGTCTTGACATCCATTTGCCAAATTTCATAATCATAATGAGTAGCAATGGATAAGAGAATTCTGATAGACTTAAGCATGGCTACTGGCGAAAAAGTTTCAACATAGTTAATACCTTCTTTTTGTGTATACCCTTTTGCCACTAGCCTTACTTTAAAGGTTTCAACCTTTCCATCTATCCCTTTCTTCCTCTTGTAAACCCATTTGCAACTAACAGGTTTAATGCCATTAGGCGCCTTTGCAAGATCTCATACATGATTGGAATACATAGAATCCAATTTAGATTTTGTAGCTTGGACCCAATGATGTGTATCTACGTCATTTATTGCTTCATCATAAGTGTAAGGATCCGATTCAGCCTCTTTTGAGATAACTTCATAAGTTTCTCCCAAACCTCTAAATCTTATAAGAGGCCGAACAATTCTCCCACTACGATGAGGCACCTGTGTTCTAGACATTTCATGAGTAGTATCTTGTGGTGTATCTAATACAGCCACCTCATCCCTAGTTTCATCCATTGGTTGTTCAACTACAGATTCATTCATTTCAACCAAGACAACTCTACTTCTAGGAGTATAATCATTCATATAGTCATTTTCCAAGAATTTGGCATTTGTGCTAACAAACACTTTATTATCCTTATGACTACAGAATAAACCTCCAACAGTTCCTTTTGGATACCCTACAAAGAAAACCACTTCTGTTTTAGACTGTAACTTGTTAAACTTTTCTTTCAACACATGTGCTGGACAACCCCAAATGTGGAGATGTCTCATACTAGGCTTATGCCCATTCCACAACTCTACAGGTATTTTAGGAACAGACTTCGAAGGTACTAAATTCAGAAGATACATTGCAGTACTTAAGGCATATCCCCAAAAGGAAATTGATAGAGTCAAATAACTCAACATGGGCTTAACCATATCTAAAAGAGTTCTATTCCTTCTTTCTGCTACACCATTTTGTTGTGGAGTTTCAGGTGTAGTCATAATCCCATTTTCAATCAAGTAATTCTTGAAGTCACCAAGAAGGTGTTTGCCACCTCGACCAGATCTAATGGCCTTTATGCATTTACCCAATTGATTCTCAACTTCAGCCCTAAACTCTTTGAACTTTTCAAAGGCTTCGGACTTTCGTTCTATTAGGTGCACATAACCAAATCTAGAGTAATCATCAGTGAAAATAATGAAATATTCATAGCCACCTCTTGCTTGGATTGACATAGGACCACATATGTCTGAATGTACTAGTTCTAGAAAATCTTGGGCTCTTCTACCTTTTGCATTAAAAGACAGTTTGATCATTTTACCTTCCAAACAAGATTCGCAAACTGGAAAACCATCAAAGTCCATGGGCTGTAAAAGTCCATCTTTGATTAGTCTTTGAATCCTACTTGAATTAATATGACCCAAACGCAAGTGCCAAAGATATGTTTCACTAGTAGATGGAAACTTTCTCTTTAATGATTTCACATGTGAATTATTATCTAATTCAAAATTATATAATTCATGCTTATCAGGAGTTAAAACATAAAGACCATCCACAATATTGCCAGAACAGATAAATATTTTATCCTTCTTTATTACGACATTGTTTTTCAAGATAACACAATATCCATGCTTACCTAAGTAAGTTGCAGAAATCAAATTCCTACGAACATTAGGTACATACAAAAAATCTTCCAATAGTAAACTCTAGACTTAAAGCATAAATTAAATACTCCAACAGCTACAACTAGAATCCTGCTCCCATCAGCCAAAGTAAGAAATAGTTCTCCTTCATTAAACTTTCTGGTCTTCTGGAACCCCATTAAAGAATTGTAGATATGATTAGTACACCCTGAATCCATACACCAGGAATCTGTTGGATTCTATGCCAAACATATTTCAAGAAGAAATGAACTTTTCATACCCTTATTCTTGGCAGCCTCGAATGTTGGACAATTCCTCTTCCAATGTCTTTTCTCACCATAATGGAAACACTTTCTTTTGGTTTTCTTTCCTTTGTTGGCAACTCCTAAGGCAATTTGTTTACTATCTTTCTTAGTGAAGTCCTTCTGCTTCTTCTTCTTACCCTTACCTTTCGACTTAGGTTAAGAAGTAGAAGCTTCACCAACATTGGCTGCAACATTAGAAGTACTTAGGATGCCTTCCGCCGCTACCAACTAATTCATTAATTCAGACAATGAATAAATCTTTTTGTTCATATTATAATTAAATCTGAATTCCTTGAATGATTCCGGTAGTGACTGGAGTATCATATCCACTTGGGATTCTCCATCAATATTGGCACCTAAAACTTCCAATGTATTCAGATTAGAGATCATCCTAAGACAATGCTCCCTCACCGAAGTACCTTCAGCCATTTTGGTATTATAAATCTTCCTCATAGTTTTCTTTTTCTTGCAAAACGGCCTTGATCACCAAACATCTCCTTCAGACTAAGCATTATGTCCGAAGCAAGTTCTACATCCTGCATTTGATGCTGTAGAACATTTGAAATAGATGCTAGGATGTAGCACTTGGCCATTTCATTAGATTTATGTCAACGATCATATCGCTATTTTTCCTCAAGAGGAGCATCTAATGAAGGAAAGCTAGGACATGGTTGAGTAAGCACATATTTGTGCTCTTTAGCTGTAAGAACAATATCCAAATTTCTTTTCCAGTCAACATAGTTGGATCCAGTCAGTTTGCTTTGGTTAAGAATAGCAACAAGTGGGCTAAATGATGCCATGATTTAAATCTGAAAATAATAAACATGAATACAATAAGTAAACTGGACATTATCAATTTAGCATATAAGCATATAATATAGAACCTTAATAAAACCATAAAATAATATATGCAACGACAATCCAATCCATGTCTATAATTCCTTGGGAGCAAGTTTATTATAAACACATTAATTGGTTGAGAACTATTCTCATTATTAGTGCTATCATGATAGTTCTTATCAAACACTAACAATATGCCGCATTACCTTTAGCCTCTAAGTAATAATGACATAGCTCCTTTAGGAGGTTAACATTACACTTAGTTTAGTGTACACCATTATCTAGAGTCATGTGTAGCCACATTTCATCTCCCTTTTATAGTGTTTAAATTTGTAGTACCATGGAACAAAACACCCTCCTTTGGGATTGTGAGACATATACGTCAAGACGAGGTGTTTGTCCATACTACTTTAAACGGGTAAGTTCAATCTTGTAATACTATGAAGTAAACACCCTCCTTTGGGATCGTGAGGCATATATGCCAAGACGAGGTGTTTACCCACACTACTATGAACCGATAATGGAGACCGTGAAATGCAACCCTTGTATCTCTCTCCCACTAGAAATTTTAAATTGAAGGTTTTTAAGATCAAGAACCATAATAATGCTGGAAACCCCTGAAAAACATAATCTTAATCTCATTTGGAATAAAATTTCATTAAACTAGCATTAACATATATAAATATATATATATATATACATATAATATAATATAATAAAATTAATATATATATAAATAATATATATATTTTATATAATATATATATATATATATATATTATATATATAATATATATAAAACTAAAAGCCATGTACAATACTTGCTTTAATTCATGCAAGATGGCCAAAAAGAAACACATATATGCGTACAAAACCAAGGCATGAAAATTATTCCATGCAATTTAATTCAAGCCAAGGTGCAATTAAGCCCAAGTGGTTAATGCTTTATGGTAGAATAACTGTTTTGTAACCACCATTTGCAATCTGCACTCACTGTAAGGCACGACACCCCAAATTTCCATTCAATCTCACTTGCAATATATATATATATATATATATATATATTACAAACTAAGATTTCCATTCCATCCGTGCACTCTTAGTGTAAAGCCAAAAACAATATATCGCATATATTGATCAATGCACACAAGGTTTATGGAACAATATCTTTATGCAGAAATTTGAAAACACAAAGATAACAGTTTTCTAAAATTCTAAAATCCAATCACATGCTATACAATCATGATATGAAAACCTGGCTTTGATTCTAATTGTTGGAAAAAAAATCTAGTTTTGTATCTCATACAAAACACACAGCGGATGCAACAAACAATGATCTATTTCATTCATAATTGATGACATGTACTATGTAAGTTTCAAAATTTAAGAACAAGATAGCGTACCTTGATTTGAAAAAATTCAAAAAAAAGATTAGAAGCACTTGGGAACATTTTTAATCTTCACTCCAATTCCACTTTACGTCCAAGAAGTGTGGTCTCTCAATCAGTTTCCAAAGGGAGAATGAAAGTGTGCCACACTCTCTCTCTTTTTCTTTTTCTCTACATTTTTTTTTTCAACGCTTCTTCGAAAAATTCTGTATGTTTCTCCCTTATGACTAACTGATTATCTAATTGGGCTGGCCTATTGGGCCTTTCCAATTGGGCTTTAGTGTGTGGCTTGGAGTGGGACCAAAATGGACCAATAAGACACTAGCTCCAATGGGCCTTGGGCTTTTCCGTCAACTCTCAACAAGTCCGAAGTTACCATTAATTATGTTTAATCCCACTATATAAATATAATTGCACTCTAGGCTTTACTAATAAATTTATATCCCAAGACTTTATTATACACGCAACCCTTTCATAAAATATTCGTAGTAACACAAAGTCATGAATATAGACTGCCACTTTGAAAATTACTACATCTTACTCCTTGAGTACCCGGTTTAATCCTTTAAAGTTATTCATTATATATTTATGAAATCCAATTTCATAAATATATACTTTAGTTATTTCTTATCAAAGTGGTTAGGCCTAACTCTTTGAATAACCAAACCCATTAAACTTATCTCAAGGGAATATTTTGTATCTCCATTAAGAGATTATGAATTCCATCTTGAGAATATATGTTCCATCAACATTAAATGTGGTTGCCCAACATACTGAGGTTTTGACCGTTACATTAGATCTCACTACTGATATATCAAAATAACATACACGTCATGATCAGGTCCATTATTCTCTCAGGATTAAGAGTTGATGCAAATAGAAGTCGTGAAATTTATTATTCATTTGATAGTCGTTAGCAGAATAATAAATCTCACAGCGGTCCAGTTCAATATGTCTTAACTCTTAAAACATATCAACATATCGACTTGAAGTCTCCACTTCCATGTTCAAGACAAATCGTCTTAGTTGATACGTTATAGTCTTCGTAGATGATGTTAGGATATATGCCCTTAAATCCTATTGTATGATGCTATGTATGACATTATGTATGACTTAATGTTGTGTTTAATAAAGTTGTTTATTTCTTATCTAAAATAATGGTAACATGAATATTTGGACATTATCATATAGTCCATGAGATGCATAGTATGTGATTTATGTGATTTAGTCACAGAAGATATAAATCACAAGTTCTTTGTAAACTCAGAATTTATAGTTCGTAGTCGGTGATGAAATTGGGCATTTCATCTGCGAAGACTATAACGTATCAACTAAGATGATTTGTCTTGATCATGGAAGTGGTGACTTCTAGTCGATATGTTGATATATTTTAAGAGTTAAGACATATTGAACTGGACCGCTGTGAGATTTATTATTCTCTTAACGACTATCAAATGAATAATAAATCTCACGACTTCTATTTGCATGAACTCTTAATCCTGAGAGAATAATGGACCTGATCATGAGGTGTAGGTTGCTTTGATATATCAGGAGTGAGATCTAAAGTAACGGTCAAAACCTCAGTATGTTGGGCAACCACATTTAGTGTTGATGGAACATATATTCTCAAGATGGAATTCATAGTCTCTTAATGGAGATACAAAATATTCCCTTGAGATAAGTTTAATGAGTTTGGTTATTCAGAGAGTTAGGCCTAACCACTTTGGTAAGAAATTACTAAAGTATATATTTATGAAATTGGATTTCATAAATATATGATGAATAACTTTAAAGGATTAAACCGGGTACTCAAGGATAAGATGTAGTAATTTACAAAGTGGCAGTCTATATTTATGACTTTGTATTACTACGAATATTTTATTAAGGGATTGTGTGTAAAATAAAGTCTTGGGATATAATTTATTAATAAGGCCTAGAGTGCAATTATATTTATATAGTGGTATTAAATATAATTAATGGTAACTTTGGACTTGTCAAGAGTTGACGGAAAAGTCCAAGGCCTATTGGAGCTAGTGTCTTATTGGTCCCTTTTGGTCCCATTCCAAGCCACATATTAAAGCCCAATTGGAAAGGCCCAATAGGCCGGCCCAATTAGATAATCAGTTAGTTATAAAGGGAGAAACATACAGAATTTTTTTAACGTGATTTTTCGAAAAGAAAAATAAAGAGTGTGAGACACACTTTCATTCTCCCTTTGGAAACTGATTGAGAGACCACACATCTTGGGCGTAAAGTGGAATTGGAGTGAAGATTAAAAGTTTTTCCAAGTGCTTCTAATCTTTGTTTTGAAATTCTCCACACCAAGGTACGCTATCTTGTTCTTAAATTCTGAAATTTACAGAGTGCATGTTGTCAATCATGAATGAAATAGATCCTTGTTTGTTGCTTCCGTTGTGTGTTTTGTATGAGATACAAAACCAGATTTTTATCCAACAGATGAAATGCCCAATTTCATCACCGACTATGAACTATATATTATGAGTTTACAAAGAACTTGTGATTTATACCTTCTATGACTAAATCATATAAATCACGTACTATGCATCTCATGGACTATATGATAATGTCCAAATATTCATGTTACCATTATTTTAGATAAAAATAAACAACTTTATTAAACACAACATTAAGTCATACATAGTATCATACAATAGGATTTAAGGGCATATATCCTAACACTTCATCACCGACCAGGTGGAAACCTTAACAATATGTTTCTAAGGATAGAAACCTGGCCTTGGCCTGGACTTAGTCATTGACCTGGTGGAAACCTTGACGATATATTTCTAAGGACAGAAACGTAGCCTTGGCTTGACCTTCGTCATCAACCAGGTTGAAACCTTGACAATATGTTTTTAAGGACAGAAATCTGGTCCGGCCTGACCATAGTCATTGACCAGATGGAAACCTTTAACGAATCTTTTGTTCAAGGATTATCATCATAAGGAGTGCTTCGGTTAAAAGGATCCATTATTTGAATCCATAGTTCATGGGGTGATAGTAAGTAAATCGATCGAGCAGGAAGTGGGAGATCTTGCAAGTATGGTACCGACTGTTCGTAGTTAGGATTTTTTCATGGTAAGATCACATGATTATGCTTTGAATTAAGGGACCCCATGTATGAAAAGAGTTTGGTCATACAAGCGTTTGGCATAACACGTAACAAATAAAGTTTAATATGCAAACCAAGTTACAATTGTCCAAATACTAAAAAAATTTAAACTACTCTGTTAAAAAAAGGAGGAAGAACAACGAAATAGCAAAATTGAGTAAAAGAAAGAAATAGATCGCCTAATCAAGAGGTTGGTTCATGGGGCTCTGCAGAGATTATGCGGAAGCAATAGTAGCAAACGGGGGGACTGAACCAAGAGTGGACTGAGGGGAGCTCTGTGCTTTGGTGAGAGTAATGGTGGTTGGATTTTCTTCATCAAGTACAACCATATGAGCATCAATTTCTTGAGACAACTCCCTCATGTAAAGGTTTGAGACCTAAAATCCAGTTTATTGGCATGTCATAAATAATTAAATTGTTTAATTATATGAGAATATTTGTAATTGAACTAGTGGGACATTATCATAGTCCATGAGATGCATTGTATGTGGTTTAAGTGATTTAGTAACTGAAGATGTAAATTACAAGTTCCTTGTAAACTTAAAATGTAGTTCGTAGTCGGTGATGAAATTGGGCGTTTCATCTGCGAAGACTATAACACATCGACTAAGATGATTTATCTTAATCATGGAAGTGGAGACTTCTAGTTGATATGTTGATGTGTCTTAAGAGTTAATTATTCAATCAACAACTGTCACCCAAATAATTAATTTCATGACTTCTAATTTCATAGACTCAATCTAGAGAGGGTAGTGAATCTGAACATGAAATGTAGGTTACTTTGATATATCAGGAGTGAGATCTAATATTCACGGTCAAAATCTCAGTACGTTGGGTAACCATACATAGTGTTGAGAGAAAAAATGTTCTCAAGATGGAATCTATAATCTCTTTTAGTAGAGACACGAAATATCCCCTTGAGATAAGTTTAATGGGAACTAGTTATTCAGGGCGCCCACTTTAGTAAGGAGTTACTAAAGCTTATATTTATTGAAATTGGATTTCAATAAATGCAAATAACTAAAAGATTAAACTAGGTACTCAAGGAGTAAATAGTTGTTTACAAAGTAACATTTTATTATGACTTTTTTCACTATGGATATTTCATGGAGGGGTCAAATGATGTCATTAGAGTCTTGGGATATAATTCATTAATAAGGCCTAGAGTACAATTATATTTATATAGTGGTATTAAATATAATTAATGGTAACTTTGGACTTGTCAAGAGTTGATAGAAAAGCCTAAGGCCCATTAGAGCTAGAGTCTTATTTGTTCCCTTTGGTCCCATCTCAAGCCACAAACTAAAGCCCAATTGGGTAGGCCCAAAAGGCTAACCCAATTAGATAATCAGATTTTATTTAATAAGAGTTATTAAATAAAGTAACTACGAAGATAGTTAGAATGTACGTATGATGAAAAGAAAGAAAATAGTTTTTCTTTACAAGGAGATGAAGAAGGATTTTTCTTTGAGAATCAACGTACAAAAAGACTGATCGAGAAACCACACTTCTTGGGCACCATATGGAATTGAGATGAAGATTAAAGGTATTCTCAAGTCTTGGTTTTGAATTTCACTGCATTAAGGTACGCTTTCTATTCTTTGTTCTAAAATTCAAGGTTACATGTTATCTCTCATGAATGAAGTAGACTCGTGTTTGTTGTTTTCGCAGTGTGTTTTGTATGAGATGCAAAACTAGATTTTCCAACACCTCATGCCAGGGCTGTCTTCTCATTCTTCCTCCTCGGCATCTTTTGATTGCTCACCCACCTGAGTTTCAACGGGCAGATCATTGTGTAAGGGGATTTGACTAACATCTCTGAAGGAGTCCTCGGGTACACCGACTGCATTGACTGCTTCCATCCAGCCTTTCGCAAACCCAAACTTTCTAGCCTGGAAGATGATTGCCCCGATCAACTTTTTGGCATCCTTGAGATCAGGGTTTCATTGTTTCCTTGAGATCAGCAAGTTCTTTGTTCCGAGTTGAGACGATGCTAGAAACCGCAGCAAGCTTGACTTTCGCTTCATTGAGCTTCCTTTGCATTTCCTCGATGTTTTTTTCAGCTAACTCCTGAGCCCTCTCCTCTGTGGTGACTTGATGTTGCACCGAGTTTAGCTCTAGGGTCTTTTTTGTTAGGACATATGTGATTAGTTGTTAGAAACATATGTCAACATTTTATGTAATTGGCTAATCCTTTGACAAAACGCGCTTTACTTATAATTGAGTAGATCTAAGATGTGTTTAATGCTTTAAGGAACAAGAGTTCAAGTCCAAGTATTGAAGCCATGCAAGTCTGTCCAAGATTCAAGCTGAGAAAGTGCTTTTCATTAAAGCTCGACAGCTAGCATCTATTGAGACCTGTAGAGTTGTTGAAGCCCGTGGCTCGACAGCAGCTCGACAGATAGGCGTTTGTCGAGGTTGATGAAAAACAGAATTTTAGATCTGTTTTGACTTCAATCTGTGATTATGCATTTGAGCTTTCTTTTCTCACAGCCCTAAACATATATAAGGATTATTTTAAGGGCTGTATTTGGTTACACAGCTGAGAGCACAATTGCATAAGAGCATAATTCCACAAGTGTGACAAGAAACTTAGTTTTGCCCTAGTTCTTAAAGAAGCTATTGTGTTTGTACACTGTAGGGTTTTATGAGCAAGCAACTTCACGATCTTCATTTGTTGAAGAGAAGAAGAACTTTTTAGCCAACATCTTCCTCAAGTTGGTGATTGAAGTTCCGTACTGAAACCCGCGTAATTGGTTAGTCACGTACTGGGAGCTGTGCATTACAAGGAGAAATTGTCACTCCAGAATAAGTCCAATTGGGTATTGGTGTAAGGGTCCAACTGTAGGTTGGTATATGGAACTGGGATTCCTTTATTTGTAACCTCTTATTTTGATAATAGTGGATTCTTAAGAGTGGTAACCTTAAAATCACTCTGTGAGGTTTTTGTCTTGGAGGTTTTCTCCATTCATAAATAAATCACTGTGTCAAATTTAATTTCTACTGCATTTAGTTTATTGGTGATTTGTTTATGCTACCCCGTGTTTGCATGTTAAATTGGTTGATTAATTAAACTTGGCTAATTAATCAATTAATCCATCACAAGGAGTCAGTATGTTTTTGGCCTATCATTTTCATTCAGACTGGCTTCAGCTACTTACTTCAGAGCCTTTTCTTTGTCAGCCACCTCCATGATACCCTTAAACTGTCTCTCCACCATGTGAGTCAGTTGGGTGGCTTGGAATAATGGAAAAAATAACAAGGGAGAGGTCGGTATGATCCGAGTGTTTACATTTAGAAAAATTGAAATTAAATTGAAAGAAGTCAAGACTTAATAACAAAAGATGAATGGGAAAAAATGTAGTTATAGTTGTGGTGTGCCACTTCAGCTTCAAGACGATGTCCTCATCCCAACAGTCTACGTTATGGTTTATGTCAACAGGTAGTAAAAGGGCCTTGCCAAGGCTACCAGAGACTTGATTATAGAGACCATTTCACCAAGTCCAGACAAAAGAATTGGTGGGAAGAACTTTATCTCCTAGCTGGAAGGTATACTCCCATCCAGAAGAAGAGGTAGAGATGGAAGCCGCATGGGACCCGATCATCGTTTGTTGATCGGCAGGGCTTGCCCCTTGAGTGGCTTCCCCAGACTAGAGGATTGGGGTAGTCATGGTAGTACTCACTGAGGGCTGATCGGTTAAAAGGGTACTAGGTTAAGGGAGGTGGTCATTGGCTACCCTTTTCCTCTTTCGTTGTTGCTGCTACCCAGGAGGGGGATTAGCTCGCTGAGGAGCTGTTTGAGGCATAACATGTCACTCGACAAGTTGTGCTGTAGCGAACCAGTTTTCCAAAGCCCTCTTGGCTAGATTTAGGGCGATTAGAACATCTGCGATAGTGGGCTTCTACTAGGATGTGCACTACCTTACCTTGGAACACCATGTCACCTAAGCCATCCCGATTTGGTTCAAGGGAGCCTTCTCAGACTATTTTGGGTCCTTAGTGCCTAGCTTTCTCGCTAGTGAGCCCGTTTGGTAGGAATCCTGGTATCCGAACGTCAAGAAAAGATGGTAAGGGACTTCTGATTGTTAGAGATCTCGACGAATCTTGGTAGCTTGTTTGTGAGGGAATGCACCCAAGAATTAAGTGGGACTCTTTCAACTGCCCATTATAGTGGACTAAAATTTTCGAGTGCATCATGAAGTTTAACACCTGAGTTCGTCCAACGTTCAGGTCAGGCTTGAATCTTTTGGAGTTTGTAATAAAGAGAAATGAAATAAATTAGAAATGCCCTAAAAAAAACTCCTTAAGCAGCATTACATATGATGGGGTATTAACCCATCTGACGAGGTGAGGTCAGGCAGTTTAGTTTGCCATTCAACCAATTTCCGCTCGCTCTCACAAACTCCCATGCTGAGTTCTTGTTGAAGTCAGGGAGGCAGGAAATCAGTCTGACCATAGTGCATTGGGTCTGAAGATAATACCCATTCTTCAGACTCCCTCGAATGGCATACAGAAAGTTAATGTCATGATGGGTAAGGCTGAGGCCATATAATCAGTTAAGATGTCCCACACAATTGACTACCCTATAAAAGTTGGGCAAACATTGATCGAGGCTAAGCTCGTAAAAACCCAGGGTCCAAAGCAGCAAAGGCTCTATGAGAAATCTAACCCCACCCTTTAAAATTGACATTAAAGGAAAAAAGACTACATGGGGTAACTTTTGATATTCTATATCACTCTCATGACAGTGTGATATGTTCGCGTCATGAGGAATGTTGAACCTAGTTTTGAAAGACTCTACATCTATGTTAGTTCTTAAGAGATATGAAAAACCCATTTTCTTTTCCTACCCAACCTACTAGGAGATTGATAGAGGGAAGAAGACTTATTGTGTGATTTCTTGATGATAAGGATGGGCTCGGGAGGAATATAGGGTCTCGGGAAGAAGGAAGAAAAAAACTCTAAACTTGTATCTTTTCATGCGTGTCTCGGTAATCAAAGCATCAAATCATCTTGACCGTTCGATGTTACAAATGCTGCCAATTGCGTATAAAGGGCGAGTAGTTGTGTCCACTGCATTAATTGAGTAACGGTTGATCTTCCCGAGGTCTAATTATCATTTTTTTTAAAGGGAGAAAAGTGAAAGAGAAAGAAGAAAGAAGAAGAGAGAGAAAAGCTAGCCGACCACCAAAAGGAAGAACCTCGATCCCATCTCCACTTCATGAAAATGGGATTGTGCGTGGCTATTGTAGGGACTTTGGCTCAGGTGACCAAGAATGGCCCATGTGGCCAAGGCCCAACATTGTGGGGATGTCCACTAAACAAATTGGTAGGAGTCTTAGGATTAGAGTTCGGGGTGAATCGTATTGCATTTAGGCCAAGTTGGGCCCAATACTAACTAGTAAGCTAGTGAGAAGTTGGTGAGGGGGTGGTCAGAGTAAGGTTGGTAACTGAGAACTATCAATGCCTTTGGGAAATCCGCTACCGAATACTATTTGATGTTTGGAACAAATTCTAAGAGAATCCTCTAAAGGTGTAAAGATTCCTTGGGATTCTAGTGGAAGTGGAAATGCGTGTGAAGTGGGAAAATGGTAATGATGATAACCCCATTATAAAAAAAAGATGGTAAACAAAAAGGAGATTGGAAAAACACAGAGAAAACATTTAGGAAGGGAAAGGAAAACACAAAGAGAGAGGGTGAGAGAGTAAACACTGGGGAAACACTGGTGAAGAAGGGATAATGACCAGGAAAAAGTGAATTATGAGGGAATAAGAACATATTGCTTTCCACTATTTGCGTACTTCTTAAGGTTCTCTTTCTAACCCCATGTGTTGTCATAGATGATGTGGAGCTGTTGGGTCGGAGCTGCCCCTATAGTGGACTTGGGTTTGTAGGTAGCTGCTATAGTTGCTTCTAGTCTCTCTCAGCCTTTTGAGGGTGGTGGATTGAGGGTGATCTACTTGGCAGAGAGGGTGTGCTTCCAGCTAGTAGGTGAGGATGCGCCTCGGGTCCTCATGGACCCTTTAGTGTTCATGCTTGGTCCCCATCCCACGATGAATGCGGAGTACGACCTGTAGGGGTTGGGCATCCCCTTTATTAACTGGGTCATAGATGAGCTAGACTATGATGAGTTTAGTGGGACTCGCTATATGCCTTCTCTTACCGTTTTGGTATGTGTTCTTGCTCCTCTCATTTTCTTTAATCAGTCACATTTGGTTTCTTATACATGAGTAACATTCAAATGAAAAATTTCTGTCAAGATGGCCTTACTACCGGTGCTCTTATTGATCCCTCCCGTTTGCCTTGGTTGGTCTATGCCTACGACCCTGATGGCTTTGCTTAAGAGCACCCTGCTGGCCGCAATACAAATGCCACGGGTTACCCTTTTTTTTAAGGCATATGAGTGGTGAGTTCTCCTTCATCCTTGTTCTCTTTCCTTTCTACTCTTACATCCCAACACTTGTTCTAACAACCTTTCCTTCAAAATTTAGCCTACGACCCTGAGGTGCTTGTTTGGCCTGTAGAAAACCTCAAGTTGGAGTTGATTGAGTACTCCTGATAGCCGTATGGTGGTGGGTATGTCGGTGGTGATGATGATGATGATGATGATGGCGGTGATAGTGTTTAAGGTTCAGAGTCAACTTTGAGCCATCATTCGAGGAAGAGGTGCTTCCCATGATCCTACAAACAGATAGACAAACACGGGCACAACATAGCATAGCATACTTTCTTTTTGTTGCTTTTACTATTTTTCTTTTTAGCACACATGCTTGCACTTTAGATTTGGTTTAAGGCATTAGGTTGTATTTTAAGAACATATTTTACATTTATGCTTTTATTTGGGATATGTACTTAAATCACAAACTTGTGGAAACTTTGTGCCAATTTTTTTTTTTTACTTTTCTCTTTTTCTCTCTGTCTTTCTTTTCCTTTTATCCACATCTTCTCTTCTTCAATTTTACTTCTTCTAGGTATGGTCATACGAGATGCTCCAATCCTTTCATCCAACTTTAGGATATAAAAAATGACTTAAGGTTGTCATGAAATGGGTTCACATAGTTGAGAAAGTTTACAAAAAGTCCAACCAAAAGAAAGAAAGACTGATTGGCCACCTTGATATGCCCCAAATTATACTTTTCTGCACTTTATGATTCTCATGTCCTTTCTTATGAATTCAATAAGGGATTGCAATATTCCACATGCCTAATGGAAACAATTTACAATCTTTTAATTTGAGTAATGAGAGAACTACCCATTTATTATCTTTGCTTATTGTCATCATTTTTCTCTTTCTTCATTTTTTTTCCCTTTTTTTTTTCTATGCCATGTGTTAGGACATATGTGTTTCACTTGTTAGGAACATATGCCATTATTTTATGTAATTGGCTAATCCTTTGACAAAATGTATTTGGGTAGATCTAGGATGTTTTTAATACTTCAAGAAACAAGATTTCAAGATCAAGTGTTAAAGCCATGCAAGTATGTCCAAGAAACAAGCTGAAGAAGTGCCTGTCATTAATGCTCGACAGCTAGCATCTATCGAGCTTAAGAAGCTATTCCAGCCTCGTGGCTCGACAGCTGCTCGACAGCTCCTTGACAGATGCTATATGTTATGGTTTAAGAAAAGCAGAAATTCTGATTTGTTTTCTTCCAATCCGTGGATATGTCTTTGGGCCTTCTTTTCTCGTAACCCTAGACATATAAAAGGATTGTTTTAAGAGCCATCAAAGAGAATACAAGTTGCATAAGCATTGAGCAAAGTCTATTCAAGTAATTTGTGACTAGAGACAATGTTTGTCCTAATTCACCTCTATTGTGAAGAAGCTGCTGTGTTTGTGTACCATAGGGTTTTGTAACCGAGCATCTTCTTGATCTTCATTGTGTGGATGAATTGAAGAACTTTGCAGCCAACATCTTTCACAAGTTGGTGATTGAAGTTGCGTATTAGGATTCGCGCAATTAGTTAGTCACGCACTGGGAGTCGTGCATCAAAAGGAGAGATTGTCACTACAGAATAAGCCCAATTGGGTATTGGGGTAAGGGTTCAACTGTAGGTTGGTAGAAGGTGTTGGGGTTTATGCCCTAAAATCCAATTTATTAGCATGTCATAAATAATCAAATTGCTTAATTATATGAGACTATCTATAAAAGAACTAATGGGACATTATCTTAGTCCATGAGATGCATTGTATATGATTTATGTGATTTAGTTACAGAAGATATAAATCACAAGTTCCTTGTAAACTCAAAATGTAGTTCGTAGTCGGTGATGAAATTGGGGGTTTCATTTGTGAAGACTATAACATATCAATTAAGATGATTTGTCTTGATCATGGAAGTGGAGACTTCTAGTTGGTATGTTGATATGTTTTAAGAGTTAAGACATATTGAACTGGACCGCTGTGAGATTTATTATTATCCTAATGACTGTCTAATGAATAATAAATCTCACGACTTCTATTTACATCAACTCTAAATTTTGAGAGAATAATGGATCTGATCATGAGATGTAGGTTGCTTTGATATATCAAGAGTAAGATCTATTAGTCACGGTCAAAATCTTAGTATGTTGGATAGCCGCATTTAGTGTTGATGGAACATATATTCTTAAGATGGAATTCATAATCTCTTAACAGAGATACAAAATATTCCCTTGAGATAAATTTAATGGGTTTGGTTATTCAGAGTGTTGGGCCCAACCACTTTAGTAAGGAGTTACTAAAGTATATATTTATGAAATTGGATTTCATAAATATATGATGAATAACATAAAGGATTAAACTGGGTACTTACGGATTAAGATGTAGTAATCTTCAAAGTGGCAGTCTATATTCATGACTGTATTACTATTAATATTTTAATGAAGGGGTTGCATGTATAATAAAGTCTTGGGATATAATTTATAGATAAGGCCTAGAGTGCAACTATATTTATATAGTAGTATTAAATATAGTTAATAGTAATTTTGGATTTGTCAAGAGTTGAGAGAAAAGCCTAAGACCCATTGGAGCTGGTGTCTTATTAGTCCTTTTTGGTCCCACTCCAAGCCACATACTAGAGCCCAATTAGATTGGCCCAAAAGGCCAGCCCAATTAGATAATCAATTATATATAAGGAGAGAAACATACACAATTGGAGAAGTCTTTTTCATAAGTATTTTCATTAAGATTAGACTTAGAATGAAATGGTTTGTATGTGAGTGTTAGACACTCTTCTATTCTCTCATTGTAAATTGATTGAGAGACCACACTTCTTGGGCATTCAGTGGGATTAGAGTGAAGATTGAGAGTCTTCCCAAGTACTTCTATTTAGATTGTTTTGAATTTCACCGCTCCAAGGTACGCTCTCTTGTTCTAAAATTCTAAAACTTACATAGTGCATGTTATCGATTGTGTATGAAGTAGATTCATTAAATTTCCGTTGCACATATTTTGTATGCGATATAAACATGAGATTTTTCAACAATTGGTATCAGAGCAATCTTCATTTTCAAATCTGTATAACATTTTTAGTGAGTTTTAGAATTCAAGAAAACTTTTTTCATAGTTGTGAAGATTATGCAGTCATTTTTTTGCATATTTTACTTTTGAAACTATTGTTTCATTAAAATTGATTTTGATGTTATGATGTTGTTTAAGTTTGATTTTAACCATGTAAAATTGAATTTAACACTTTAACATCAATAAAATTCAAGTTTTAATCTTAATCTCATCATTTTTGATCATTAAGAATGTGTTTTGTTATTTGGAAACGTAAAAAACGGTTAAAAGAAAAACGGCTGTTTCTGGGCATTATAGCGACTGCCGAGTTGTTAGATGAGTCGCGAGTGAGTTGCGAGAACTTTTGGATGAACTTGTGACTGGGGTCTCGCTACTGGTCGAGTCACCAAAATGAGTAGCCAAAAGTCACGATGGGCGAATTGCCAGAATGAGTAGCCAAAAATTCTAACATCTAATTTTTTTTTCAAATGTATAAAGAGTAGGGCTATGTGTGATTATATTACACATGTTTCTAACTAAAAGACCTAATGAGATCAAAGATATTAGTTAAATGGAACTCTTAGTCCTAAATAGTTTGGGACTTGTCTTTTAAGAAACATTCTAATGAGATTAGAATTGCTGTATGATTGAAAGCCCTTAATTTATTTTAATTAGAGGTTTTTAATGAAATTAAAATTCTAATTAAAGTTATATAGTTTCTAATGAGATTAGAATACTTTATCTAGTAAATTGAGGATAGAGTTCTATATAACTAATTTTTTAATTCATTAGTGTTTAAGGAATCCTAAATAGTTTAGGACTTCCATTTTAGTTGGTGATTCTAATGAGATTAGAGTCTTTAACAAGTGCTAGGTTATTAGTTGTGATGGGATCACAACTATTTAAGAAAAACCCAAATAATGAGTGGGAGTGTTGAAATAACCCTTTTGTTAAGTTTATTGTAATGTGAATAAATACCTTCTCTTAGCCTCGAACTTTGCATTTGATGCGGAGGGTGTGTTGTATCATGGCACTACACAATAAGCCTGTTAAGGGGATGAAATATGACTACACATGATTCTAGGCAATGTTGTACACTAGACTAAGTGTAATGTTAACCTCCCTTCGGAGCTATGTCATTTTTACTTAAAGGCTAAAGGAAAAGCGGCAAATTATTTTTGTTTGGTAAGAGTTACCATGATAGCATTAATAATGAGAATAATTCTCGCCTGATCATAGTGATTGGTATGACCTCACTTCCGAGGAATATTAATTGCGGGATTAGGTTGTCTTGTCTTTGCACCTAGTATAGTATGTTTTTCGGGTTTTGTACTATATGGTTATGGATGCAAAATATAATTTCCCTGTAATTATGTTTAGTCTCAAAATAAAGTTGTCATAATTTTGTTCTCTATCTACTATTTTAAATGAATCACATTAACTAAGAAATAATTTTGGACATGGTGCTTAAAGGAGCTGAAGTACATATTTATGTTTCGATTCAACATTGTCATGATTTCCTACGCATGATGCATTAATGGAAGATAGCTTATGATATCATCATAGTTGCCATTGAAATGCTATAATGTTTCATTGGCTTCTTTCTTAATTGTGCTACAGCATGGAATGCAAGAGTTAGTACTAGACTTAGACTTAATATTAAGTCTAAATGAGATATTTTGGAATGAAATATCGTGCTACTAGATGATAAATATAAGTCATATTGAGTGCCAAGCAAAGCTTAAGGAGTTCCAATTCTATATCATTTTATGAAAATATTTTATTTAAAAAGAAATTGGAATTCTTGGATGTAGAGATTAAATGTTAATCTCATTTGGATATGATCCATAAGATCTTGTTAGAATCATTTGGTTAATTCAGATTGTTTTGAAAATAAATAATTTTTTTTTATATTATTTGAATTGATGAGTGAATTCTACGTAACTGAAGACATCCTAAAAGCTAAGGTTAGAATCAATATGATTTTATTCAAATTCTTGGACTAGACCAAAAAATAAAGGTGGTAAGAAGAGGAATTAAAATACTAAACAGTTGGGCAAGCTAGTTGCCCTAGTAGTTGCCAAAAGGGAATTAGACTGAAAAGTATAATCCAAAAGAAAGTGTTTCTGGTTTGGTAATGCTAAGCTTTGTCCATGATTATTTTCTAGATGGAGATTTACATGTTTTACTTTTTAAAGAGTAAGTTTCCATCCTTTTGTATTGTATGTTTTGGCACTTATTTAGATCTTATTAATCTAAATGGTATTCAGGATTGGTGAATGATGGACTTTTAGAACCATTGTTTTGTAAAATTCCCAATCTATGAATTCTATTTAGAGGATAATATGATCTAGGGCTCCTTAATTGTAAAAGGGATATAGTTTCAATGACTTCTTTAAGTCAGTGCATACATGAAGGAGGAATAAGACTCTTTTAGAAATAGTAAAGTACATGATTAGTATTTCTATTTGCTTATTTCTTTTGAAGATATACTCTAATAATTACCATACATTTTCTAAAGTTGATTTCATAAGTTTGTTCCTATTACATTTGTCTAATTGTGGATTGGGTGAAAACCTAGTATATGATACTTCCACTTTTGGAGATGTCCAGCACTTGTGCTAGAAAGGAAGTCTAACAAATTGAAATCAAAAGGTAGAAAAATGTGTGTTTATGGTGGGTATCCAAAAGGAATTGTAAAAGATTGTTTTGGTAGTCATAAGGAATGCAAGATGTTTGTAAAGTACAAAATACAAAGTTCTTGATGATGACTATATGAATAATCTTAAAGCTTGACAGGCCACAAACGCGTTGACCTCTTGTGATAACTTAAATTAATTAATTAGCCCAGTTATTAATTAATCAGATTAACATGCAATATCATGTGGTAGCACAAACAAATCACCAAATTAAGTTAAGCAGCGGAAAATAAATAACACGGTGATTTGTTCACGAATGGGGAAAACCCTTACGGCAAAAACCCCACCGGGTGATTTAAGGTCACCACTCCCGAAACTCCACTATTATCACAACAAGCAGTTACAAGCAAGGAATCCCAAGTACCTCACCAACCTACAGTTGAACTCTTACCCCAATACCCAATTGGACTTGTTCTGTAGTGACAGTTTCTCCTTTCAATGCACAGCTCCCAAGTACGTGACTAACCAGATGCGCAGATCCCAGTACGCGACTTCAAACACCAACTAGAGAGAGAGAGAGAGTTGGCTGCAAAGTTCTTCAAATCATCAAGGATGAACTAGGGCACGAACTTTGTCTGTCAGATCACAAATTGCATGAACAACAAGTTCTCAATGAATGTGCAACTTGTATCTTGTGATCTATTGCTTGACGGCCCTTAAAATAATCCTTTTATATGTCTAGGGTTAGGAGAAAAGAAGTCCCAACGACACACTCACGGATTAGACTTGAAACAGACCTGGAAATTTGTTTTCTTTAATTCTCGACAGATAGAGGTGTCGAGAGGTGTCGAGACAGCTGTCGAGGCTCGGGCAAAACAGCTTCTTTAAAGCTCGATAGATGTATCTGTCGAGGTATGTGTCGAGCTTTAAAAACTTGCACTTCCTAGCTTGTTTCTTGGACAGACTTTGACGGCTTCAACACTTAACCTTGAACCACTGTTTCTTGAAGTGTTAAACTCATCCTAAATCTACCCAATTACAAGTAAAGTGCGTTTTGTCTAAGGATAAGCCAATTACATAAAATAACGACATATGTTCACAGACTTGAACTACATATGTCCTAACAAAGCTAAACGTAGATTGTTCTAGAAGATAAATGTCAGATTTTGTTATAAGACAACAATAAAATACATTTAGAAATAAGATGGTTGTATTAGATATACCATAAGGCATTATTCTATATATATAGCTAGTATACCGGTACAATATCGTAGTGGGAGGATTATCAATTATCAAGCAAATTCATACTTTTGGAATAAACTTTTGAAGTCATTCCACAAGGATATGAATTTGATCCACGGTCTTACGTAGAGGCAATAGATGATATGCGTATGAATTACTCGATCAAGGTTATGTAAATAGAATTAGATTCTATTTAAAGTCTAAAACATGTAGAGGCACCTAGAGGCATTAAGCCTATTGTTCTCAAATAGGTCTACAAGAAAATTGAGATTGATAGATTTGAAGGTGCAAACCTTCAAAGTCAAGACTAGTGGTGAAAAGATTCATTCAGAAAGAAATGGTTGGATTATGAACGTTTTTTTT
The DNA here is from genome assembly GCA_032878915.1 of Castanopsis chinensis. Lineage (NCBI taxonomy): Eukaryota > Viridiplantae > Streptophyta > Magnoliopsida > Fagales > Fagaceae > Castanopsis > Castanopsis chinensis. Next base: position 33,868,865 of record JAVQMG010000133.1, on the reverse strand, counting down.
TAACCAATAGTCAAGCTTGATTCTATCTAGATTATCTTATCCATTATATTTCATTTCGATGAAATATGGCAATGGATATCGAGAAAGCTTCTTTTAGTAGCAATCTTGAGGAAGACATCTATATGATGTAACTAGACTTGTACATAGCAAAGAAGCAGTAATGTTTAGAATGCAAGTTGCTTAAATTCCATATATGAACTAAAGCAAGCATCTAAATCATAAAATATCATTGCCATCAAGAAATCAAATTGTTTGATTTTGATCAAGTATTAAAAGGCCTTATGAGTGTAAAAGCTATATAAAATAATAAATTTCTTAATGTATGATTGATGACATTCTAATCATTTAGAATGGTGTAGAGTTATTGACATCAATAGAGTTTTTGTTATCTAATCCAAATTGATATAAAGTACTTGGGAAAGACTAGTTATCTTAAGAATTTAACTTTGTTAAAATTTAGAAATTAGGATGTTGGATCTATCACCCGGTGGGGTTTTGCTTTGGAGGTTTTCCACATTTGTAAACAAATCACCGTGTCAAATTTATTTTTTGCTGCACTCTAGTTTATTGGTGATTTGTTTATGCTACCACGCGTTTGCATGTTAAATTGATTAATTAATTAAACTTGGATAATTAATCAACTTAATTCATCACAAGGGGTTAATCTTTATGTGTGATCCATTGACCCCTGTTTGTCATGGATAGGCAATCTTTTATTATACCTCATTTATTTGATGGAACTAACTATGCATATTGCAAAGTACGCATGAGAGCTTTTTTGCAGTCTCTAGATGAGAAGGTGTGGCAAGCTGTAAAGATTGGCTGGACCAAGCCAAAGGAAGCGCCGACTGATTGGGATGAAGCAAAGATCAAGGTGGAAAACTTTAATAGTAGGGCATTGAATGCCTTTTTCAATGCAGTCACTAATGAGGAGTTCAAGAAGATATCCTCTATTGAAACTGCAAAGGAAGCTTGGGCCATCCTCCAAACAATCTATGAAGGAACAAAGGCTGTAAAAGATTTGAAGTTACAGAGGCTCACCACAAGCTTCGAAGAAATTAAGATGGAGGAGGATGAGTCATTTGATGAGTTCTATGCCAAACTCAAGGACATAGTGAACTTTGCTTTTAATCTTGGAGAAACCATTCCGATTGTGAGAAAAGTTCTCAGATCTCTGCCCGAAAGATTCCATGCCAAGATTATTGCTATTGAGGAATCAAAGGATATTGATAAAATTCCTTTGACAGAACTAGTCAGAAATCTACATACCTATGAGTTGGGTTTGTCCAGAATTAGGAAGTCTAGAAAGAGCAAGAGCATAGCGCTAAAGGCCAAGAGCAGTGAGATGGAAAAGTCTTCTGACGATGAAGATTCTAAGATGAAGTCCTACATCACCAGGCAATTCAAGAAGTTCATGAAGAATGCCAATGGGAAAGGGTTTGACAAGGACCGTAGGTAATCCAGTTCTTCTTAATTCAAGGGCCAAGACAAAGGGAAGAAGGATGCTAGGGATGGCGGTCAGTACACTATTCCTACAAGACCTAAGTGCTTTGGGTGCCAAGGCTTCGGACACATGAAATAGGAGTGCCCAACATATCTGAAGATAATTGGGAAAAGCAAGGCACTTGCTATTACACTAAGCGACACCGAGCTTGAAGATGATTCTGACAATGAGGATGATAGAATCTTGAATGCCTTCATTGCCACAGTCAATACTACTAAGGATTGTTGAATATGTGGAGGAAGAAGTGGAATTGGTGGAGTCCAAATTTGAGAAGATGGATGAATAGGAGGACATCCACATAGCCTATGCTAAGTTGTACAAGGTCTCAGAAAAGCGTGAGAAGTTGTATAGGTTGACCACCAAGAAGCTCAGTGATATGGAGCTTGAGCGTGAAGAGCTTTCCATGAAGTTTGATGAAGCCAATCAAACGATTGGTGCACTGCGGTTTGAAAATAACTTCTTGGCTGAAAAGATCAAGAAGCTTGAGTCAAAACTGTTCCAAGTTAGAGCTCAATTGGAAAGGACGTCAAGCGCTAAGCTCGATGAAATGCTTAGTCTTCAAAAATCTGCTTCTGATCGAACCAGTTTAGGGTATGATCTCTCTTATTCTAGTACTACTATTTTTGTTCCTCCTAGCAATAATGTTGAAATTGAGAACACTAATGTCAAAATTGAATTAGGTGGTGAGAACATAGGCAAGGTTAAATCTATCTTAGGAGCACCTTCTAAGCAGGATAATAAAGAAGTTAAAAACCCTAGGGCTAAGAAGGATAATTCTTAAAAGCCTAAACAGAAGAAGGAGCATCACTGTCATCACTCTGGAATAGCTGGTCATATTTGACCAAATTGCTATAAGTGGTTAGCCACTCAAAATAGCAACAGCATGATGGCGTCAGGAAACCAGAATCAGTTTCCATCCTCCTTTGCTCCACTCGGAGATTTTCTCAAAGCCCTCATGTTCCTTTCAAACTTAAACGGTCTCAATTCTTCCCCTTCACCACCGATTCAAGGGTTTGCAAAAAGGAAAAGTTCTTCTAAGGTGTGGAAGGAAAAGGGTTCCAAGTGATTTTATCACTTTTTCTCTCTCCCTATCTATTTTTGATTGCATTACTTGTAAGTTTGCTTTCTTATTTTGAGTCAGTCTAGTTTTATGCATTGCTTGGTTTTGCTTTACATGTTTTTGTTTGTCAGTTTTTAGTTTTATTTATTTTTTTTTTGTTTTTAAAAAATTGAAAAATTCAGAAAAATACAAAAACAGTGTGTATATGTGTACATTGGTTTTTGTGAACTTTAAAATGGCTATTGAAATAGAGTTCTCTAAATTTTGTATCATTTTTAACTTAGATGAGCATCCTTATGCACAACTAAGAAAGCAAGCTTTGTGGCTCTTTGTTTGCGATGAGTAAGGTTAAGTAATCTCTTGTACTTAATACTTATATCACTCTTTTTGACGAGAAGGACTAGAAAATTCTAAGAGAAAGGCATAAATAACCATCTCACCACTATTACTTGCCAATCATGACGTGACATCTGTATGCTTCGGCATAGCAAAAGTGAAATGTTAATGACATCTGTATGCTTCGGCATAGCAAAAGTACAATGTGAAAAAGCTTAACATAATTAGGTATTTATTTTCTCTCTTTTGTATACCAATGCATGATTTGCTTAATAAAAAAATATGCAACGAAAATAAAAGCAAAAAGAACAAAATGCTTTAAAACATGATTGCAAACGTGTTTTCTAGGAGGTGTGGGAGTTATAAGATGTATCCCGAAGGTGATAGTCCCCATCAAACAGTTATGATTGTGTGTGAGTTAAAGTGATTTTCTCATATTTCAAATCGTCATAATATAGAGACACTTATGCAATCTTGCAATGTTTTCACACACAAACACCAAAATTCTTTGCTATTTTTGATACATATGTAGGTACAATGTGATTTTGTCACCACAAGGTTTACATGTGTTAATGTATGTTCACTAAACTGTCTTGACTTGTTTTTGAAATATAAAATTGGTTAGACTTGTTTAGTGTGTGTGTGTTTGTGTTTTGGACAAAATGCATGACATTTTTCGTGTTGAGAGATGATTTTAAGAGATCAAAAGGTTACTTGGATCCTTGGTTGAGTTGCTTGTTGATTGCATTCATGTCTATGTTTTTCTTTTCTTCTTGAAAAATTGTTTTTTAAGCAATCTTGAGAGCTCATCGACACCTCCTCGACACTTGGCTATTTATTTAGCTCTTATGCTGTTTCTTATCGCAATTTCAATAGCCTTTCAACAGCTAGGTGGATCGATCGAGAATTCTTTTGGATCCTCGATAGCTTCTTAATAGCTAGGTGGATCGATCGAGATTTCTCCTGGCCTCTTAATAGCTTCTTGATAGCTGATGGATCGATCGAGCTTTTTTATTCGTGTCTGATGTTTTGTTCCTCGGCAGCTACATCTGTCGACGCCTGTCTACTCGACACTTCCCTCGACACCTATCTCGATACCTCTCGACACCTTCATCTGCTAAGATTTATTGACCATCTATATAAAGGATCAGTGTGTCTTGTCTCTCACTTTTCTCGGTCTTTCTCTCGATAGATCCGCCCTTACACCTCCCAAAATACTCTCTCACACCCTAAAACTTTTTCCCAAGCATCTTTCAAGCTTTCTTAAGTTTTTCTTCACTTGGTAAGTTTCTAATCTTTCATTTACATGAATTTCATGTTTTGAAACCTAAGTTTTGGGGTTTTTGGAAAATTTTTGGTTTTTTCAAAATTGAGGAGTCTTTGTTGAAATTTTGGGATTGGCTTTTGCCTAAATGAGTTTCAATTCTCATACATTACATCACATAAGCATTATAACAGTATTATCATGCATTTAGATGTGTGCAATTTGATTGTGTGCTAGTAGGATTGGATTGGGTTGAGCCGATGATGCCTTTTATATTGCATGTCACACATTCATGCATTTCCCATGCATACATACTCTATTTTCAATATACTTGTTATATTTGAAATGTGTTGGGAATTTTTTGGGTGTTTCTCTCTCTTATGTTTAAGTTAGTCGTGTCTATGGCACCTAAACGTAAGTCTATTCCGTCCTAGAATCCTTTACATTCTGGGGCATCTACTTCTTCTGATCCTACTCCTTCTCATATCTAGTTCCGTGATGATAAAGCCTGCAAGGATTTTCGGAGAACTTTTCTCGAAGAGGCATTCATTTGGAACGCCAAGACATTTTGTCAGATTTCTCTAACACTGACCTACCCGATGTCATTCACAATCGGGGTTAGGAGTCACTGTGTGAGGTCTCGGTCACATGTCCATCCGTACTGATCCAGGAGTTTTACTCCAACATGTATGGATTTAATTGTTCAATACCTCATTTTATCACTCACGTTTGAGGTACGCATATTGTTGTCACACCAGAGTTGGTATTTGATGTGCTCCATATCCCAAGGGTAGACATTCTTAACTATCCCAGTTGTTAGCGTCTAAGGACCTTGTCCAAGGATGAGCTTAAATCTGTGTTTTGTGATTGTCCCTCGGAGTGGGGTGATTGCCAGTTCACTTACTGTTCGGGCTTTGTAAAAGGCTCTCGGTTTTTGAACATGGTTATGACCTTTGTACTCTATCCTCTCTCTCACTATAACTTTATCACTGACCCTCGTGCTCAATTTCTATTGTCCCTTCTTGAGCATCTCACTATAGATTTCCTTTCTCATTTCATTCTTTCTATATTAGATGTTCATCAGGATTTGGCATCCCGTGATAAGCTAATCTTTCCATTCGCTATCATGAGGATCTTACGCCACTTTTCTGCTCTCTTTCCAACATTCGACCATTTTTCTTTCATGTGTGCCATAGATGCTGCTACCGTTAAACATAGTGGGGTGCAGTTTCGGTCGTGACAGACTGGGTCAACAGCTCCTCCCACTCGTTTGGCTCTATCCCGATTTGCTCCATCCACATCTGCTTCCTCCTCTTCTATGGGTGATTTGACTCTCAGAGACATCATGGCGCAGCTTCAGCACATGGATGCTCGCCTTGATACACTCTCTTATGAGCTATATCAAGTGAACGTTTGTGTCGGTCGTATTGCGTGGCGGCAAGTGACATGGGTGGCTTCGCTCATAAGGCTTTTACTCCACCTCCTCTAGTGGACTATGCTTTTGAGGCTGAGGATGATATGATGATGGTGATGATGATGGAGATGCTAGCTCTACTGATGAGATGTCTACTTGACACCCTTACCCTTTATCACTTGTGATTAAAAGGGGGAGTAGTTTTGCTATGAGAGTAGTCATTCTTAGGGTTAGGGTTAGTATAGGACCATTTTTGTTAGGGGAGTGTTGATATCTTGAGGGATGCAGTGAGGATTTCTTGTATCTTTCTTTTCTTTCTTTTAGAGATACATTGTTCTTGTACCTTAGGTCTTGTGACCATTTTTTTACATACATTGTATGTATTATCTTTATATGTTGATGTATGTTTGTTTCACCTACCCTTACATGTGTTGTTTCTTTTCTCTCTTTATGCACTTCTTATTATTTGTATGAAATCTATTATTTTTGCTCCACACAGAGATACCTTGATATGTTTTGTTTAAAGTGTTTCAGAAATGCAGGTTGTCAATGTCTACTTGCCATGAACTCTTTTATTGCAAAGTTTTTCAAGAGTTTTTGTTAGGATAGATTTTATAATATTCAAAAAGTGAGCATGAGTTGAGTGTTTTATAACTTCTCTTATATGTTCATTTGTTTGTTGCGCTTTTCTCACGGATTGACAAAGGGGAAGATTGTTAGGACATATGTGTTTCACTTGTTAGGAGGCATGTACCATTTTCCAAACAACCTATGAAGGAACCAAGGCTGTCAAGGATTTGAAGCTTCAAAGGCTCACTACTAGCTTCGAAGAAATCAAGATGGAGGAGGATGAGTCATTTGATGAGTTCTATGCCAGGCTCAAGGACATAATGACTTAGCATTTAATCTTGGAGAAACCATTCCCGAACCCAAGATTGTGAGAAAAGTGCTTAGATCTTTACCCAAGAGATTTCATGCCAAGATTACCACGATTGAGGAGTCAATGGATATTGATAAAATTCCCTTGATAGAGCTAGTTGGAAATCTGCAGACCTAGGGGTTGGATTTGTCTAGGCTCGGGAAGTCAAGCAAGAGCAAGAGCAAGAGCATGACAATGAAGGCCAAGAGCAGTGACACTGATGAGTCTTCCGATGATGAAGATTCTAAAATGAAGTCCTACATCACCCGGCAGTTCAATAAGTTCATGAAGAATGCCAATGCAAAGGGCTTCGACAAGGACCGCAGGTAATCAAGTTCTTCACAGTTTAAAAGCCAAGACAAAGGGAAGAAGGATGCTAGGGATTGCGGTCAGTACACTGTTCCCTCAGGGCCTAAGTGTTTCGGCTGTTAAGGGTTTGGTCACATGGAACAAGAGTGCCCTACTTATCTTAAGTCTATTGGGAAAATCAAGGCACTTGCTGTTACCTTGAGTGACACCGAACCTGAGGATGATTTTGGAAATGAAGATGATGGAATTCTAAATGCCTTCACTGCCACTATCAATCCTACTGAAGGGATTGAAAAAGATGTGAATGAAGAAGAAAACTAGGTGGAATCAAAATTTAAGAAAGATGGATGAGCAAGATGACATCCATACAACCTATGTAAATCTATACAAAGTCTCGAAAAAACATGATAAGTTGCATAGGTTGGCCACCAAGAAGCTCAGTGATGTGGAGCTTGAACGAGAACAACTCTCCACAAAGTTTGATGAAGCCAATCAGACCATTGGAGCACTGAAATTTGAAAACAATTTCTTGGTTGAGAAGACCAAGAAGCTTAAGGCAAAATTGTTTCAAGTGAGAGCTCAGTTAGAGAGGACCTCAAGTGCAAAGCTTGATGAGATGCTCAACATGCAAAAATCTACCTCCGATCAAACTAGTTTAGGGTATGATTTTTCTTCTTCCACTATTGCTTCTTCTAGTACTACTGTTTTTGTTTCTCCTGCCAACAATATTGATTCTGAGAATAATGATGCTAAAATTGTGATAGCTAGTAAGAACATAGACAAGGGTAAATATATCTTAGAAGTGCCTTCTAAGCTTGCTAAGAAAGAAACCAAAAACCCTAGGGCTAAGAAGAGTAATGCTCAAAAGACTAAAGAGAAGAAGTAGCATCTTTGTCAGCACTATAGCGCAACTGGACATACTTGACCTAATTTCTATAAGTGGTTAGCCACTTAATAGAGCAATAACATGATTTCGTCGAGAAACTAGAATCAGCTTCCATCCTCCCTTGCTCCTCTTAGAGATCTCTTCAACTCCTTCATGTTCCTTTCAAACTTGAACGGTTTCAATTCTTCCTTCTCATTGCTGGTTCAAGGTTTCGCTCAAAGGAAAGGTTCTTCCTAAGTATGGAAGGAAAAGGGCTATAAGTGATTTAGTCACTTTCTCTCTCTCTCTCTCTCTCTCTCTCTGTTATGTTTGCATTACTTGCGTGTTTTGCTTTCTTATTTTGAGTCAGTCTAGTTTTATGCACTGCTTTATTTGACATATTTTTATTTGGTTGTTTTCAGTTTTGTTTTGTTTTTTTTTTTCATTCATAAAAAAAGAAATTGAAAAATTAAAAAAAATACAAAACAGTGTGTGTATGTGTACATTGGTACTTGTGTACCTTGAAAGGCCAATGAAACAAAGTTTTCTAAACTTTGTATCTCTTGTAGCTTAGATAAGTATCTCTATGCACAACTAAGCAAGTGAGCTTTGTGGTTTGTGTTTGTGATAAGTAAGGTTAAGTGATCTCTTGTACTTAACACTCGTATCACTCTTTTTGACAGAAAGGACTAGAAAATCATAAGAGAAAGGCATAAATAACCATCTCACCACTGTTGCCCGCCAATCATGAAATGACATCTGTATGCTTCGGAATAGTAAAAGTGTAATGTCAGAAAGCTTAATATAATTGGGTATTTCTTTTCTCTCTCTTGTATGCCCATGCATGATATGGTAAATAAAAGAAAAATATGCAAAGAAAAATTAAAACAAAAGAAACAAAATGCTTTAAAATACGATTGCAAGCATGTATTCTAGGAGATGTGGGAGTTATAAGATGTACCTCGAAGGTGATAGTCCCATCCAACAGTTATGATTGTGTGTGAGTTAAATTGATTTACTCATATCTCAAATCGTCATAACATAGAGACATTTATACAATCTTGTGATGTTTTCACACACAACACACAATATTCTTTACTACTTTTGATACATGTGAAGGCACAATGTGATTTGGCCATCACAAGGTTTACATGCGCTAATGTATACTTACTAAACTATCTTAACCTGTTTTTGAAATATAAAATTGGTTAGACTTGTTTAGTGTGTGTGTGTATGTGTGTGTGTGTTTTGGATCTAAATACATGACATTTTTCTTGGTTGAGAGATGATTTCGAGAGCTTAAAATGTTGATTGGATCTTTGGTTAAGTAGCATGCTTGATTGCATTCATATATGTGTTTTTCTATTCTTTGAAATTTTTTTTATGCAATCTCGATAGCTTCTCGATATCTCTCGACAACTAGGCTATCTATAGAGACCCTTCATCTTTTCTTTATCGCATTCTCAATAGCTCTTGATAGCTATCGCGATTAATCGAGCAACTTTTTGTCTCCTCAATAGCTCTCTCGATCCATTGAGCTTCTTTGCCTTGGTAACCTCTCATTTAATCCTCGATAGCTAGTTCGATAGCTAAAAGGTGCATTTTAAACCTCGATAGCTTCTCAACAGCTCTTGATCAATCAAGGTTTATGTAGTTCCTATATATATGCACCTCGCGATTTCAGATCTATTCTCCTCGATCTCTCTCGACTGCTTTATGTCTTTTCACCTCCCAAACACCTCTCACCCCCTCCAAACTTCATTCTCAAGCTTTCTTCAACCTTAATCTTGCTTTTCTTCACTGGTAAGGTCTTTAATTCCTCTCTTCATCATTTCATATGGTTGACCTAACTTTTGGGATTTTTGGAAAGTTTTGAGATTTTTCAAAATCAATTAAGTTTTTGCTCAATTTTTGGGATGAGTTTTGTCAAAATGATATTTAAACTTCATGCATTGCATCACATGTGCATGATAACAGTGTTTCATGCATTTTGACGTGTGTTTACTTTGTTGCTATGTTGTGTGTTGGTAGGTTTGGATTAGGTTGAGTCCATGATGAATTTATATTAGCATGTCAAATGTTTGTGCATTTTCATGCATACATACTTTCAATTCTATATATTTTGATATATTTGTTTTTTGGTACTTTTCTGATTGTCTCCCTATCTTTCTCTCCCTCTTACGTTAGTTGCATCATGGCACCTAAATGTAAATCCATTCTGTCTCGGAAGCCTCTTCGTTCCGAGGCATCTTCTTTTTCTGCCCTTGTTGACTTTACTCCTTTTCATATATGGTTCCATGATGAGAAGGCCAAATTGAACTTCTTGGAGAAATTTTCACGATGAGGCATTAATTCAGAATGCCAAGTCAGTTTGTCAGATTTTTTTGACATTAACCTACCCACTGTCATTCACAATAAGGGTTGGGAGTCACTATGTGGCGTCCCGATCATGTGCCTTTCTGGGATCACAGGAGTTCTACTCCAATATGAATGGATTTGATTATTCTATACCCCAGGTTGTCACTCGCGTTCGGGGTATATGCATGGTAGTTACTCCGGGTATTGTATCCAACGTACTACATGTCCCTAGGGTAGAGCATCCCGACTACCCTAGTTGTGAGCGTCGAGGACTATGTCCAAAGATGAACTATCATTTCTATTCTGTGAGACAGCTTCTTCTTGGGGTGACCGTAAGTACACCCGTTGTTCGGCCTTTGCTAAAGGTCCTAGGTTCATTAACATGGTGATGAACTTTGTTCTCCATCTTTTATCTCACTATAACACTATCATAAAGCCTCGTGGTCACTTTCTACTTTCTCTTATTGAGGATCTTACCATAGATTTCCCTTCTCACTTCATGCTCTCCCTTATAGATGTATATAGGGATACGGCGACCCGTGATAAGTTCATCTTCCCTTCAGCTATCATGTAGCTCCTTCGCCATTTTTCTGTCTCCTATCCTGAGTCTCCCCACTTCATATACATGTGTGCCATTGATGTTGCTACTGTTAAGTGGAGTTTTGTACAGCTTTGCTCAAGACGGACTCAGACTAAGATGGTTACTCCTCTAGCTTCTACCACTCCATCCACCTCCGATCCTTCATCTTCAGCCGGTGGAGTGACACTTGAGGCCATCTAGCATAGCTTGTGCACATGGATGCTCCCCTTGACACATTTAGTGATGAGTTATGTCAAATGAACACCCATGTTATTTGTATTGCATGATGACAGGTTGTCATGGGTGGTTTCACGGTTGCTTCTTCTCCATCTCCACCAGCATCCGAGGATGAGACTGACGATGGACAGTGATGATGCTGATGAGGATGAAGATATTGGCTCGCCTAATGATGATGAGATTTCTACTTGATATACCTACCCCTTTGTCACTCGTGACAAAATTGGGGAGTAGTTTTGGATATGAGAGTAGTCATACTCATAAGGGGAGGGTTAGTTTAGGAGATAGAGGGAGTGTTCATTTTTTTAAGGGATGTAGTGAGGATTTTATGTATCTTTTTCTTTTCTTTCTATCTTGGATACATTATCTCTTGTTCATGGGTCTTGTGACCATTTGACATACATTGTACTTATATTTGGTTTATATATATATATATATATATTTTGATGTATGTTAATTCACCTATCTCTCCATGTGTTGTTTCTTTTATCTCTTTATACACATGTTTCTTATATATTGTACGCAATTTTAATTTCTGTCTTACACTAAGATGCTTTAATGAGTTTTGTTTAAGTGTTTTAGAAATACAGGTTGTCAAAGTCCTCATTGCCATGAGCTCCCTTCTTACAAAGTTTTTCAAGAGTTTGTGTTAGGATAGATTTTATTGTACAAAACAAGTGAGTATGAGTTGAGTGATTTATGACTTCTCTCATATGTTCATTTGTTTGTTGTGATTTTGTCATAGATTGCCAAAGGAGAGATTGTTAGGACATATGTGATTTGATGTTAGGAACGTATGTCAACATTTTATGTATTGGCTAATCCTTTGACAAAAAACACTTTACTTGTAATTTGGTAGATCTAAGAAGTGTTTAATACTTCAAGAAACAAGGTTTCAAGTTCAAGTGTTAAGGCCATGCAAGTCTGTCCAAGAATCAAGTAAGGAAGTGCTGGATTTTAAATCTTGACAACTAGCTCAACAACTAGTATCTATCGAGGTTTAAAAGCTGTTGAGCCACGGGCTCAACAGCTTGCTCGATAGATAGCTGTTTATCGAGGTTTATGAAACTCAGTTTTTTCAGAGCCGTTTTTCATCCAATTCGTGGATGTATGTTTGGGCCTTCTTTTTTTACAATCCTAAACGTATATAAGGATTGTTTTAAGAGTCGTCTAGGGTTGCGCGAGTATTGAGCAAAGTCTTGTTCATGCAAATTGTGACCAGAGACAATATTTGCTCTATTTCTGTTTTCTCTTGAGGAAGCTACTGTGTTTATACACCATAGGTTTTTGTGGCCATGCAACTCCATGATCTTCATCGTGTGATGAATAGAAGAACTTTGCAGCCAACATCCTTCTCAAGTTGGTGATCAAGTCGCCTATTGGGATCTGTGCATCTTTTGGTTAGTCACGTACTAGGAGTCGTGTAATACAAGGAGAGATTGTCACTACAGAATAAGTCCAATTGGGTATTGGGGTAAGGGTTCAATTTGTAGGTTTGTATAAAGTACTGTGATTCTTTTACTTGTAACCGCTTGTTTTGATAATAGTGGATTCTCAGGAATGTTGACCTTAAAATCACCCAGTGGGGTTTTTGCCTCGGAGATTTTCCCTATTCGTAAACAAATCACAATGTCATTTAATTTCCACTGCATATTTAGATATTTGGTGATTTGTTTGTGTTGCCATGTACATTACATGTTAATTTGATTAATTAATTAAACTTGGCTAATTAATCATTTAATCCATCACAAGGGGTTAATACATTTTTGGCCTATCACCATTGCATACCATGACTTCACCCTGGCCGTTTTCTACATGGGGAATAGATATTTTTGGGAAGATTCACCCAACAACATCTATTGGCCATGAATTCATGCTTATTGCTATTGATTATTTCACTAAATGGGTAGAAGTTACCTTATACAAGGTGTTGAACTCGAAGAAAGTTGCTCAATTTATTTAGACCAATATCATTTGCAGATATGGGGTACCCTATGAAATTATCTCTGACAATGGGCTGCATTTTAGGGGAGGAATAGAGAAGCTGCTGTGATAGTTCAATATTCAACACCATAGATTCTCACCCTACTATCCTTAGACTAATGGAGCAATTGAGGCTGCAAACAAAAACATAGGGCGAATTTTGAAGAAGAGCACGAAGAACTACAAGAACTGGCACCTACAATTACCTTATGTACTTTGGGGGTATATAACATCAATTAGATCTTCCATAGAAGTCACTCCTTATTAATTGGTGTATGGGATGGAAGCAATTCTTCCCATTGAAATGGGTGTCTATTCATTGAGAACAGTACTAGAGTGTGAAATCCCTAAGGTAGATTGGTTGCAAAGTAAATATGACCAATTATGCATGATGGATGAGAAAAGACTCAAGGTCTTGTATCACATTCAAGGTTACCAAAGGAGACTTAGGAAAGCCTTTGACAAGATAGTAAGAACTAGGGATTTGAAGTTGGGAGATTTAGTGTTGAAAGAGATTCGAGCCCTAGTTCAAGATACAAACAGGAAGTTCAAGGAAAATTGGGTAGGCCCATATACTATCAAGTAGATATACTCTAGGGGAGCAGTAAGGTTGATAGATTTAGATGCAAACCCTTTTTCTAAGCCAACCAACATGGATCAATTGAAGAAATACCACGTCTGAGGTGGTAGTTTGAAAACACCATGTTTGAAGTGGTTTTTAATTATGTTATTTCCCTTCCGAGATTCAAAAATAAAAAATAAAAAATAAGGGTAGGTTGAAAACCTGAAAGGGCGATCTACGAAAATGGAGGGTTAAAAAGGAGTGAGAGAGCTTGCTAGGTTATAAACCCTAAAGGGTGGCCTAGGCAATAGTTAAGGCAAATAAAATTGAATTATGTGATGACCTGATCCTTTTGCCAAGGAGGTACATAGGCAACCATACATTGGTTTGGTCACAATTTCCCCCAACCCACCATTTACCCATTAAGCAAAAAAAATTGTTGTTTCCAAAAGTCAACCATTCCATTAAGAGAAAACATTAGGTCCGAAGCTGGCATAAAACTAGTGTTTTACGCCAGCCAATCAGACCACGCCACGTTAAACTTCACTTAAGTCAATAATATAACCTAAAAAAAATAACATTTCATGCTTAGCTCACACAGTCATAGCTTCCTTCACGCCATTCCTCTCTTCTCATCTCTTCCTTCACGCCAAACCTCCACCACCACCACACACTACCACACAGATCGCTATTCTCATCTCTTCCTTCATGCCAAACCTCCACTACCGCCACATAGATCACTGTTCTCCTCTCTTCCTTCACATCGAACCTCCACCACTGTCGCACAAATCGCCCACTAGAGCTCACCACCACAGATATCGCTGGAGCTGTGCGTGGAGCTTGGAAGCAAACCAAAGCCGCCATGAGCCACGATCCAAAGGTTTTTTTTTTTCATGATTTTCCCTCTTCCCCAATTTGGATTTTGAATTGGGTGTTCAGATTTTTTGTTTACTTTATCGGATAGTTTTAAATTTTGAGCATTTTCTTTTTAATGAGAACGGAGGGTGAGTGTATGTTCATATCTTGTATTGTTCTAGTGAAAGATGCTATGTTGGGTTTTGATATGATCTGGGGTTTTTTTGGTTTTTGAATTAGTGAAGTTTGATTGATTTTATTAAGTTAGATTGACTGTTAGATAAATTGGCTTTAGATGTACAATGTGATGGGATTGAGTTTGGAAATGATAACTGAATACTGAATTGGAACTTGCCGCGAAGAAGTTGACAATTGTATTGAAATTTTCAAAATTTGTTTTACTTTTTCACAAGTGGGTTTTTGTTGGGTTGCTATAGTTGTATTATGCTTATAAGATTGATATTGTGTTTTTTCTGATTTCTTTTATTGTGGTTTGAACTGGGTAAATTTTGGTTTTTGAAGTTTATGTTGAGTTGCTGGAGTTTTTTTTTTTTTGGTATGTATATGCATATGTGCATGTGGGTTTTACTTGGTGCAATATTGATATGTGTATGTAAGGTTGCTGGAGCTTTTGTATCTGTCATGGCAAAGGCATGCTCTCTCTATCTTTTCTTCACTTACCAAGAAATTATAGTGTTTTATTAATGGGAACTTTTATATGAATGCTAGCACCAAAATTCATAGCCTGTTAATGTCTCATATTTTAGACTGCCCACTAACAAAAATGTTCTATAGATACAGAACATTGATAAAAATGAAGTGTAATAGCTGATTCGATACCTTGGAGAGCATTATCTACCAATGGAAATTTTGCAGGGGAAATTTTGACCATAGTTTCTATTATCTGCTAATGAATACCATGTATTTAAGGTTTTGTTATATTTTTCAAACCTTATTTTTCCTTTGTTGAGATATTTATTTTCTTTACACAGGTTGGCTCATTGGAGAAGATTGTCAAGGCATCTCAGCTTGAGATCATTGAGCTGCAGCATTCTGTGGGTGAACTAAGGTACTTACTGGCATTCTCAATACTATACAGCTACATGTAGACTGTAAAACTTGCAAGTTCACCTATTGTAAAGTTGGGTCTAAGGGTCCCTTCAATGATAGTCAGAATTATAAGCACTTGCTTTTTTCCTGACTTAGTATCATTCTGTTTTTCATGCTGCTTCACTGTAGGGTAGAGTCGAGTTTGTTACTTATTGAATGATAGGATTGCTAAATTGTTTACTATATATATTTCTTTCAATTTTTCAATTTGTGTTTCCTTTTTTTTTTTAAACCTTGATTGAATTGTTTCCTTTCTTTTTCTTGGATTTGTATCTTTCAATTTTGCTTCTTATAGGTGCCTTTCCGACAAGTTTACTTACTGTGGTTATCGAATTCTCTGTTGTCAACTTTAGCCTCTGGGACACAGCTGGTGTCATTTATTTGATAGCTATTAAAATATTTTTAGTTTCAAATATAGTTTACTCCTACTTGTAATGTCAATTTTCTCCTACTTGTAATGTCAATTTGCTCTCTATATGTACCAAAGTGCAAATAAGGATGTACTTGGAGTTGTTTTATGTAATAAAGTTTATTGAGTGGAGCTATATGTACCAATGTGCCAACGTACTTGGAGCTATTTGATAGCTGTTTTATTTACTTGGAGCTATATGTATTAATGTCAATTTTCTTGTACTGTTAATGATAATTGTAATATTAGCATAAAATTTTTCAATTAAATTTTAATTTTGTAATAGAACAAATTTGCCAAATTGGGCAAGTTTAGTATTGTAATAGCATAAATTCTAAATTTATTCTTAATTGTTGCTTATGAATTTTTCTTCTCTTTTGTTTTCTATAGGTCATATTGAAATGTAAAATTACTTGAATTGAAAATATGAGTGCAAACAACAAAGAACCTGAAACAATCTCACTTTGTGATATGGTGGATGGTTTAGTACATGATGAGTTATAAATAAACGAAGATCAAAATTATGTAGACTTGTCATTGGATGATTCAAATCAACCTTTTGCATGCAATAGGCATTCAGAACCACATCTTGATATGGTATTTGAAAACTTAAAGGTTGCTCGTGCATATTATAATGCATATGCAAGGCGAAAAAGTTTTAGAATATGAGTAAATCATACTCGAAAGAATAAAGATAAAATAAGGGTTAGAATTGAATATATTTGTTCGAAGGAAGGATTCCGTCGTCAATGTAATGACGACAATGAAAGAACAGGTCCAGAGCTTGCAAAAACAAGATTGGAATGCAAAGCAATGATAGGTTTAAAGAAATTTGATGATACATGGATTGTATGTAAGTTTGTGGAGGGTCATAATCATGAGCTTCTTACCCCTAAGAGTACAAGTTTGCTTTGTGGGCATATAGTGATAACAAGTGCATAAAAGAATCTTATAGATACACTCAATGAGTCAGGTATAGCCCCAAGCAAAATAATGTCTGTGTTAAGCAAAAAATCTGGTGGTGATTATAATGTTGGATGTGTTCCAGTTGATATTCAAAATTATTTGGGTAGTAAAAGAAGAAAGTTGCTTCAAGATGGAGATGCTCAAGGAATGTACAAATATTTTATTGAGAGTCAATGTAAAAATCCAAGTTTTGTTCATGCAATTGAAGTTGATGAATATGAGTGCATGGGTAATTGCTTTTGGGCAGATGCTAGGTCAAGAATGGCATACCAATATTTTGGAGATGTCGTTACCTTTGACGCTACATACCAAACAAGTCATTATAAGATGCCTTTTGTTCTGTTCACAAGGGTTAACCACCATCATCAATCTGTGATGTTTGGATGTGCTTTGCTTTTCAATGAAACAGCAGAATTTTATATATGGTTGTTGAAGACTTGGCTTAATGCAATGCCTGGAAATCCTCCTTCTACAATTATAACAGACGATGACAAGGCTATGACTAAGGCAATTGCAGATGTATTGCCAAATGCAACTCATAGATTGTGTATGTGGCATCTTTTATAGAAAGTTCCAGAATAGTTGTCCCATCTATATAATAGATATCCACATTTTTAGGAAGAATTTTACCATTGCATCCATGATACAATCACTATTGAAGAGTTTGAGTTAGAATGGAGTAAGAATATGGAGAAATATGGATTGGGGGATAATGATTGGTTGGGAAATCTTTATATGTAGAGTGAAAGATGGGTTCTAGCTTACTTACGAAGCTCATTTTGTGTCGGGATGTCTACAACTCACAGGAGTGAAAGCATGAATAAATTTTTTAAAGATTATATTCATTCGAGTACAACGATAAGTGATTTTTTATATCAATATGAGCTAGCTTTGAATGCAGGTTATCTTAAAGAGAAAGAACAAGATGTAAAGACAAAATATTTAGTGCCAATTTTGAAAACATGTTATAAGCTAGAAGTAGAGGTAGCAAAAGTTTATACAAGAAAGATGTTTATGAAATTTCAAGAAGAGTTATTTTGTAGTAAAAAATACAAGGCATCCAAATATCATGAAGAAGGAGTGAAGAAGATATACATGGTGGTAGCTCATGGGAGAGAAAGTCCATTTTATGAAGTGTCTCTTGATATTGTTGAGACAAAAGCTATTTGTACATGCCATATGTTTGAGTTTGTTGGTATTATTTGTAGGCATATCCTAGCTATTTTTGTGAAGAAATCTCTTGTGCACTTTCTTCCATCACATTATATTTTAGAAAGATGGAAAATTAATGCCAAGAAGCACATTGTACATGACATATCTAGTAATGTAGTACAGGTGGAGCCTCAAGTTTCTTCTACCATGATGAGAAATATTTTGATGCTTCAATTTTTGGAAGTTGCAGAGGTAGGGTCACAATCAGAGAAGCAATACAAGCATCTTGGACAAACTTTACGAAAAGTTCATGAGGAGCTTCTAGCCATGCAAGATGTTCATGATGTTGATGATTTATAATACTATATTAAACAGTCAAGTATTATCAAATCTTCCAATTACTTTGAGAGACCCTCCACATGTTCCATCAAAGGGAAGGCCTAAAGCTTTGAGACAAAATCATCCAAAAGAAAAAAAACTGATGAAGAAGAGAAAATGTAGCATTTACAAAGAAACGAGTCATGTGAGAACCAATTGTCCAACACATAAACATTCCAGGTAATTACATGACCTTATTGAGTTGTAGTATTAATTTAGTCTTTAAATTTTGTGGTTTATAAACTTACTTCTCTTAGGGATGTTGCAAATATAAGCTTGACACCACATTGGGTGTCACTGCATCAACAACAAAGTCAAATTGAGGTTATTTAATTACAATATATTCAATTTCAAGATAATACATACATTTGCTAATATTTTCAAAAATAAACCTTTACTTTTTTTTTTTTTTAAATTAGGAGTATTTGATGGCAAGGTTGAACCCGTTAGTCATAGCAAATACATTGTGCTCCACAAGTTTTGTACAAGTATATGATGTATTTGATTTTTTTTACTTTGTATAAATTGTTCTATAATAGATGTTTCTGTTATTTATTCATTTTTTTTTTATTTATTTGTCAATCATCTTTAGGACTCTATGCCAACTGTGACATATCCTTCTACATCATCATCTACTATGCATATACATCCTAACCCGTCATCATTTACGGTATGATCACTTAGCATTTAATTAGAATATATTGATTTTTTTTTTTAACTGTGTTCATTCTAATTTTATTTTTTGTAGTTTGTTGTACGTTCTTTTATGCAGGATCCATTACAACAATTCCAAAAAAGTTGATATTTTTTGGTTATATAATGTTTAAATTGTGGTGGATAGACATAGAACCATCTTCTTTTTTGTATTCCCAACGTAGGATCCTCTTTTTTATATATTGAATTATGACAGGTTTTATACTAGACAAATGTATTCTCAATTAGAAATTTCCTAAAAGAATTGTGACAAATTTTATTTCAAGATGTATGGTCAATCATATGATCTTTTGTGAATTGAATTGTGACAGGTTTTATTTCAGGTGAATGTATTCTCAATTAGAAACTCTTATAGAAAAAATTGTGATAGACTTTATTTCAGGTGAATGTATTCTCAATTAGAAACTCTTATAGAAAACATTGTGATAGGTTTTATTTTAGATGTATTTTAGTTTGTATGGTATAGGAGCATTAATTAGTTGGCTTGAATTATTTGAAAATTCATGACTTGTCTATAGAGCCTAAGATGTTATTTTTACTCTTTAAGTTTATAAACCTTGCAATAAGCCAATAAGGGGAAAAAACTAGTATAGTATCTCAAGACTACTGAAACACGGCGTAAAGCCAATGGTCACATTCATGACTCACATTAGAAGGATGATTATTTCTGTTACCATCTTTTGCTTGTTATGAACCTAGAACCATATTTATTTACCAATTATTTTGGTGCTAACCATTTATCAAATTTTGCTCATTATAGATCTTACAAACAATCGTAATATTAATCATAATTAGTTTTTTTTTCAATTTTTTTGAGTTTAAAAAGATAGAATTCTTCCATTAATGTAGAAACAGTATACAAACAAGGCCCAATCCAAGTAAGGGCTCAAGAAAATGGTAGTACAAAAAGACAAAAGAAAGAGTGCATTACCTTAAGAAGATGGTACATCAAGTCACTCAGTGCCTATCCATAAGACATTGGTATTCTTCACACAAGCCATTTGCCAAGTTGAGGATCACCTTTGGATGAGTTTGGAAATGTTTGAAATAAAATTTCTTCCTCACATTCCATATTGCCCACGCTGTAACGACCCACTTCTCTAATTCTTGATAGCTCAATTTCCTCTGCATCTATTGTAACAATAGTAAGAAATCGAAGGCTCTGTTCCTGCATTTTTGTGTTCAACCTTTGAATAAAGCCCACACTTTTTGTGCAAATGGCCACTCCCACCAGATATGGCTTACAGTTTTAGATTGGTGACTGCAAATCTCACACCTTGTCTCCACCCTTACTCAACACCGATGAAGATTTTTCTTAGCTGGGAGGCAGTTGGAGCATGCTCTCCATAAGAACATAGAATTTCTTATGAATTACACACCAATTGAAATTTTAGTTACTAAAGAAAAAATGTTAAACAGTACCATGCACAGTACAAAAGAAATTAACATTAATCAACCAAGCATTAAATTTCATTCTCCTAAAGCAAGAAATGTGGAACCAAAATTGTCAACTTGTTTAATTGCTAGCCTAGACTCCCAAGTCCAACCAACCAAGACAGGGGCCCCTGAATGCCTGGATGGCCATGAAATTAACATGAATTAACTATAAAATCCCCATCATTATCATCATCATAATAATAGTAATTAAAGACACTCATAATCCATGACAAAAACAAAGGAGCATAGGAGTAAAAAAAGGTAACAAATGAAGAAAAGAAACAATAAAAATTAAAAAGAACCCGGTTGATGAAACAAGAAGCATATATCATATACCAAAAAGAAAGAAGGCAGTTGAGCAAGTTCATCACGTATGGAATGCCCGAGAACTATTCTGTGGACTTGCTCTTTATAATCCTCTAGGGTATAGTTTATAGTAGTAAAGCGTAATTTACACCATAATATAAGAAACTAGACAAATTAAATAAGCAACCCTCTTTCCCCCTACCACAGAAAAAGAAACACCAGCCTCATTAACACGAAACTAAAGTAAAGTGGCTGAGTTGACTTGAACCAAAATCGAAAACTCATTTCCACTCCATATGGTTCAAATTTTATAGTAAAAAAGTCAAGTTAGTAAAAGAACAGAAAAGAATATATATTATGTTTCATTATTTTTTTTATATAAAAAGAAATTTGAGATAAACTAAAGACAATGTAATACATTTCTAAATTCCCATTTGGTTTGCATTCTACAAGAGAAAATAAAATGAGGAAATGAATGGAATTATATTATAGTTTAGTTCTTTCAAAAAGAGAAAGTGATGAGAAAATAAGTATATAATATATTTTTTTGTTTTAGACATAACCTTCTTTCCAAACCTCACCCATCTTAGAGAATATTTTAGTTGGCTTCAATTGAAAATTTAACCTCTTGTCCTCACACTTTTAGTAGTGTGGTATGATGATATAAAATCCAAAAGAATACTAAACTAACTGAAGAGACCCGTAAAAGAAAACTCTCACAATCAACTTTAATTCTTTCCTAACTAGTGCAATTGTACAATTTCTTGTTATTGATAATAGAGGATCAATCATCTCAATAAAAAAAATAGCAATAGACATATCTAAAATCAAATAATCACCAACAAAACAATGAATGACAGTGGACCCCAATACAAAGAAAATACAATTGGTGAAGTTATCACAATTTTATTATAGTCATTCAAAAGAGAAAAGAAAATTTAAGAAACCCAATCCAATTAATGAACTGAAAATTAGCATAACATGAAGAGCAAAACCAATTGACATAGACATAGAGAGAGGCAGAGAAACTCACATTACTTCCCTTCCAAACTTTGTACAATCTTCTAGGTTTATCATTCAGGTCCATACTTTACTAAGAAGAAGAAAAACTTTGATTAGAATTTCTAATCAAAACCACAACAGAACCCTCTCTTATCACAACCCCACTTTCTACTCCTCTCTATCCAATACGTATATCACACCAAAACCCACAAAAATCTTCACACAAAACCAAAAAAAATTCCCATCATTTGGGTACATAATATGTGTGAAAGTGAATTGGAAGTTGAAAACTCTAGGTGAGATAAAGAGAGAGAAAAGAGGTTTTTGGATCAAAAGAAAAACTAGTTGCCTCTCTGCTCGCCCAA
The DNA here is from genome assembly GCA_032878915.1 of Castanopsis chinensis. NCBI lineage: Eukaryota > Viridiplantae > Streptophyta > Magnoliopsida > Fagales > Fagaceae > Castanopsis > Castanopsis chinensis. The sequence goes on along the minus strand of JAVQMG010000133.1, from coordinate 33,846,780 downwards.
AAAGCTTTTAGTTTTTGTTTTCTCAGATTGATTATACCAACAAAGAAAGATGCTATCTTTTTGTCTCTCTCTCTCTCTCTCTCTCTAAAAACTGTTTTTGCTAGTTCTCTCTCGAGAATACATTCAGTCAGGCTGTGTTCAAAATCCAAATTGGGGAAAAGGGAAAATCATTAAAAACAAGCCTTTGGATCGTGGCTCACGGTGGCTCCAGTTTGTTTCCAAGCTCCACGCACAGCTCCGGCGAAATCTGTGGCAGTGAACTCCGGTGGACGATTTGTGTGGCAGTGATGGAGGTTCTGCATGAAGGAAGAGAGGAGAACAGTGATTTGTGTGGCAGTGGTGGAGGTTCGGCGTGAAGGAAGAGATGAGAAGAGAGGAATGGCGTGAAGGAAGCTGTGAGCATGTGAGTTGAGCGTGATTTTTTTTTTTTTTAGATTATATTTTTTACTTAAGTGAACTCTGACGTGGCATGGTCTGATTGGTTGGCGTAAAACATTGGTTTTACGCCAGCTTCGCACCTAATGTTTTCTCCTCCATTAAACCATGCCATTATACAAAATTCAGAGCCCAAATCCTAAACCAAACCTTAAAAAGAAACCAACCCCTAAGAATTCCTAAACCTAAAAACCCTTAACCTGGAAGTCATAAATAATTCCTAAAGCTAAGAATTTCACATCAATTTTTTAAATAAACATGTTCAAAGCCAAAAAAAAAAAAAAAAAAAGATCAGTTTTTCTTCAGTCTCTTCTCCTTTGGTTAGTCATTGATTTCATCTGTGCTAGGAACTTTGTCATCTTTGACCCTCCTTTTAAACTCGTAGTTGCCAGCCTTGTGTCTTTCTCAGTTGTCTTTGAGGAATTGTTCTCTCATAACAACCATGTCATCCTCCTTGTCCACAATCTTATTCACTAGCCAGTTAGAATAGTCTGTGGTCATCCTTTGGAAGTGAACCTTAACAAAGGACTGATCCACTTAGTCAACCATCTCCAAACCCAACAACATGTTCTTTACGGAAGTAGGATTTGTGTTAACATGAGTGAAATGTTTTCTTCTTTTTCCACTAGGCATTCCTTGCTCATATTGGAATTGTTCCAAGAGCCTATTAGCCTTGTAGAAAGCTGCTCTCCTTAATCCAACTAGGAAGATATGATATGATCCTAGAGACCGCAATAAAAAGGGTGGGCACTTCCACCAATAAGAATTCCATCGAATTGAGACACTAGATTTCTTGTTCAAAAATTTCACCCAATCGCTCTTAGTTTGACACTCAGTTTGTAGGAAAATTCTACTAAGGAAATTGCCAGGACCATAATTAGCAATAGTAGGCATGGTAATCATGTCTAGTCTTTCCATCAACCATATCTGCAAAGCCAAAGGACTCCCAAGAAAGTTTTGTCACTCTCCAAAATGAAGTACATAGTCCAACCCCAGAAGAGTTTCTGTTAAGATCAGAGGAACGGGATTATAACCATCCATAATATGACTCACAATACCTACGACTCGAGCATCCACAAAACCAGGTCTTCCAGAGCAAAGAAAAAAAATTTTCCACGAAGCAAAGGGCTAAGCCAAAATTATTCTACATGTTGTCAATCACTTTGTGAGTACGTTTATTAATCAGTCTTGAAAGAACTGCACAAAGATTCACCATGTCTTCTTCAATCATGCTACTAGTAATTGAAATAAGAAGTCCTAAAGCATCAGCCAAAATTTCCCTATGCCTAGGATCATAAGAAACTGCCACTGATTTCTTACTAGGATCATAACCTAGAAGAGCTGAAAATTCTTCAACTGTGGGACAAAGTTCAGTAGTTTGAAACCAGAATATATGATCTTTAGTATCCTAGAACTTCACAGTAGCATGGACGAAATCCTACTTGATCTTGACATTCCTCAAAGCCCTGTTTCCCTCTAATTTGTAGGCTGTAAAATTGGTTTTAGTACTAAAATCAAAGCTACGAACCCATCTATTGATACCATGAATTCTTGAATGAGAAAAATTTTGGTTGTTAACTTTGATGGAGATTTGTCTGTAGGATGGATGCTAAAATAAGCTACCTCAGTCCTTAACCAGGTTTAAATAAGTTTCAAGAGTTTGTAGCTGACCAGGAAAGTATTTCATGGACTCAAACGAAGAAAATATTTTTCAAAAACCTTGAAAATATAAAAAAATGCATTAAAAAAGAGCGTAGAGTTGGCCTACAATTGGGCATGCCTATCGGCACTTTAAAGTGCTACTAAGAGTGCCGATTGGCACCCAGTTCCATTGAGGCCCATTTACCCCATTTTGTGATTTTTGGGCACTTCTCAAGTCTGTTTTTTACTTCATTTTTCAAAAAAGTTTAATTGAGCAATAAAGTCATCAAGAATTTGCTTGAATTGTCAAATTGGGGAATTTAGACATCCATTTGTTTTCAAAAAAAAAAAAAAAAATTATTACCTACATCATTGCCTTGAAAAAAAAAGGGAGAGAGAATTAATTAAGCAAAGATTTTTCAAAGTCATGCATTCATCTTTTAAACTAGGAGAATTCGGCTATGCCTTATCCTCTCTTTTGGGAACAAGTAAAAATCACTCACTCCTTTTCAAAAAAAAAAAAAAAAAAGCAACAAAAAAAATTCTTTTCAAAATTGGAGGGTTATCATGCATAAAGTTTTCAAACTAGGAGCATTCGGTCGTGCCTCATTCAAGTAAGTGCAAATCCCATCAGAAGTGGGCAAATAAGTTCAAATTGTTTTCCTACAAGACCTCATCAGGTGAATTCTATACTTGTATCATCTAAAGCTCCAACAACATTAGAAGCAATTTAAAGGAAAAAGAGCTCGAAGCTGAAATTAATAAAAATTGTCTGAGGAGTATTTTCTTGTTTTCATAGGAAAACTAAAATACAAGTCAAGCTCATTCGGACTCTGGATCTGCCTTCGGGAAGATCTCCTAGACCCACCTCTGAAGGATCCACCCTCAGTGTTTCCTTCTTGACTGGCATAAAATCAAGATTCTTGTTGCCGGTTCTCAAGTTCAAGATTTCTGGTCCTCTCCTCTAATGACCTTGTGATGGCATCAGTTAACGCCATTTGGTTGGTTTGAGGAATTAACAAACAAAAGTGTTGCATCAATTATTATGGAAGTTCAAGTAGAAACACTAAGGAAGCATCATCTTTTACCTAGTTCATTTCATTTAGCACATACTGAGAAGATTGAGTGCACCCTACCAATTGTAAACCTCCAATCATCCGCATACTTTCTTCCAAAAGATCAACGACGACCTGAAATACAGATTCACCTGTTCACAAATAACTCAACAATTCGAGAAATGCACCAAAGCCAAGAGTACAACATGATCACGCAAGAGATTCCAACCAAATATTCCAACAAACTTTCTACACTCATCAAAAGCAAAACCCCAGGTTCCAAGATAGAGAAGCTTCTTGGTAACCTCCTATTCAAATCGAGGTAGAGAAGACCCTTGGTCAACATAATTCAAGACTGAGATAGAGAAGCCTCTCAATCATCCCAGGTTCCAAGGTAGAGAAGCCCCTTGGTTACCTTTCATTCAGTTCATGGTAGAGAAGCCCTTTGGTCTCCACAATTCAAGATTGAGATAGAGAAGCCATTCAATAGCCCCAGGTTTCGAGATAGAGAAGCCCCTGTTGGAAAATCACGTGTTTGTATCGCATACTAAACATACGCAGTAGAAATTTAAGGGATCTACTTCATACACAATCAATAAAGAATAACAGAGCGTACCTTGAAGCGGTGAAATTCAAAACAATCTGGATAAAAGTACTTGGGAAGACTCTCAATCTTCACTCCAATTCCACTTAATGCCCAAGAAGTGTGGTCTCTCAATCAGTTTCCAAGGAGAGAATAGAAGAGTGTCCAACACTCACATACAAACCATTTCATCCTTGTATGTTCTTCATGAAACCATTCATGAAAAAGACTAATGAAAAATCTCACTTAAAAATTCTGTATGTTTCTCTCCTTATATATAACTAATTTTCTAATAAGGCTAGCTTTTTGGGTCATCCCAATTGGGCTCTTGTGTGTGACATGGAGTAGGACCAAAAGGGAGCAATAAGACACTAGCTCCAATGGGCCTTGGGCTTTTTTGTCAACTCTTGACAAGTCCAAAGTTACCATTAATTATACTCAATACCACTATATGAATACAATTTCACTCTAGGCCTTATTAATAAATTATATCCCAAGACTTTATTATACATGCAACCCCTTCATTAAAATATTCATAGTAATACAAAGTCATGAATATAGATTGCCACTTTGAAGATTACTACATCTTAATCCTTGAGTACCCGGTTTAATCCTTTATGTTATTCATCATATATTTATGAAATCCAATCTCATAAATATATACGTTAGTAACACCTTACTAAAGTGGTTGGGTCGAACTCTTTGAATAACCAAACCCATTAAACTTATCTCAAAAGAATATTTTATAACTCCGTTAAGAGATTATGAATTCCATCTTGGAAATATTTGTTCGATCAACACTAAATGCGACTGCCCAACATACTGAGGTTTTGACCGTGACTAATAGATCTCACTCCTGATATATCAAAGCAACCTACATCTCATGATTAGGTCCATTATTCTCTCAGGATTTAGAGTTGATGTAAATAGAGGTTGTGAGATTTATTATTCATTTGACAGTCGTTAAGAGAATAATAAATCTCACAACGGTCCAGTTCAATATGTCTTAACTCTTAAAACATATCAACATACCAACTAAAAGTCACCACTTCCATGATCAAGACAAATCATCTTAGTTGATATGTTATAGTCTTCACAGATGAAACACCCAATTTCATCACCGACTACGAACTACATTTTGAGTTTACAAGGAACTTGCGATTTACATCTTCTGTGACTAAATCACATAAATCACAAATAATGCATCTCATAGACTAAGATAATATCCCATTAGTTCATTTAAAAATAGTCTCATATAATTAAGCAATTTAATTATTTATGACATGCCAATAAATTGGATTTTAGGGCATAAACCCCAACAGCCCCTTGGTTACCTTCCATTAGATCGAGGTAAAGAAGTCCCTTAGTCGCCATAACTCAAGATTGAGATAGAGAAGCCTCTCAATTGTCCCAGGTTTTGAGGTAGAGAAGCCCCTTGGTTTCCTTCCATCAAGATTGAGGTAGAGAAGCCCCATGGTTGCCACAATTCAAGATTGAGATAGGTAAGCCTCTCAATCGCCCCAGGTTCCGAGGTGGAGAAGCCCCTTGGGTACCTTCCATCAGATCGAGGTTAAGAAGCCCCTTGGTTGACACAGCTCAAAATTGATATAGAGAAGCCTCTCAATTACCCCAAGTTTCAAGGTAGAGAAGCCTTTTGGTTACCTTCCATCAAGATCGACGTAGAGAAGCCCCTTGGTCGCCACAATTCAAGATTAAGATAGAGAAGTGTCTCAATAGTCCCAGGTTCCAGGGTAGAGAAGCCTCTTGGTTACCTTTCATAAGATCGAGGTAGAGAAGCCCATTGGTCGCCACAACTCAAAATTGAGATAGAAAAACCTCTCAATCATCCCAGGTTTCAAGGTAGAGAAGCCCTTTGGTTACCTTCCATTCAAGATTAAGGTAGAGAAGTGCTTTGGTCGCCATATTTGAAGATTGAGATAGAGAAGCCTCTCAATCATCCCAAGTTCCAAGGTAGAAAGGCCCCTTGGTTACCTTCCATCAGATCGAGTTTGAGAAGCCTTTTGGTTGCCAGAGCTTAAGATTGAGATAGAGAAGCCTCTCAATCATCCCAGGTTCTGAGGTAGAGAAGTCCCTTGGTTTCCTTTCATCAGATTGAGGCAGAGAAGCCCCTTAGTCGCCATAGCTCAAGATTGAGATAAAGAAGCCTCTCAATCTTCCTAGGTTTCAAGGTAGAGAAACCCCTTGGTTACGTTCCATAAGATCGAGGTAGAGAAGCCCCTTGGTCGTCACAATTCAAGATTAAGATAGAGAAGCCTTTCAATCGTCCCAAGTTCTAGGGTAGAGAAGCCTCTTGGTTACCTTCCATAAGATCGAGGTAGAGAAGCCCCTTGGTTGCCCTCACATACAAATTGAGACAGAAAAGCCTTTCAATCCACCCTAGATTCAGACTAAGATAGAGAAGCCTCTCTATCACCCTAGATTTCAAGATTCACTTCAAGTTTTTCAATTATCAAGTAGGTTGAGTATTTTCAATTTTCATATATATATATATATATATATATATATAATAACTAATAGTTGAAATATTTGACTTTTTATTGACCACTCCTTATTACACCACGTGGCAAAATAAATTTATGCCACGTTTACATTTAAAAACACCAAACAGTTGTACTTTTTCATTTTGCCTGTTAAGTTTCAGTATCTACTCACTGTTTCACATAAGATATATACAGTAAAACCAAAATTTATTACTAAGAAGAAAAGTATCGATAAAGCGTAGGGAAGAGAATGAGAAATCTGAGAAGAAAAGCATTCATAAGTTATTTTAAAAATCGTTCAGTATTGTTGTTGCTACCATTGGTGTGACTTGATTCTTGGATCTTTTCATTATTTAACAAAAAAAAAAAAAAAACCCAACTTACAAAAAAATTAACTACCAAAATTGTTGGGAATTTAGAGTAATTTCTCATTTATTTTATTGTCATAATCTTTCATTCATCCCAATTTGATGTTTACACCTTTCCCCACTAATATTACGCATAGCTTCAAAAAGTAACAAATATACGTATTGATACTTGAAAGGGAGTGAAAGATTTAAAGGTCATACCTATGTTGCAGTAATTTATAAGTGTAGTACATCTGAAAACTATCAATTGTAATTACTTCAGTTATATTGCTTTTTTTACAAAATAACTTTAGGTGATGATTAACAACCGTGAAATAGAAGAGAACCACTGCATAAATGGCATTGCTACCTTCAAATTTTACAATTCTATCCAAGTATTAATGTGTTTGATCCGAACTCATCTAATCTACACATTGCAGTTGAATTGTTGGGATTGGTGTTATACAACCTAAAGGATGACTCAATGAGTATTGCAAAAACAACAAAACAAATACAGGAAATTTATTTTATTTGCGTAGAATAATTAGGTTTGATACATTTGTAGAATGGCTGACTTTGAGATTTTGTATTGAATGATTAACAAACGGAAATGCATAACATACCTGTTGGGTTTTCTATTGGGTGATCACCACATTTCACATCCTCTTTAGATATTAACAAAACCCACTATTTAGTATATCTACTTAAAGAATTATAACTTCTCAATAGTTACATTTTCATTTAATATACACATTTTTGGTCAATAGACACATTTTTATTTAATAGGTACCTTTTTCATCAATAGACACATTTTCATCCAATAGGCACCTTTAATATATATTAAATATGAAGGGTTATGACCTTTCAATAGGCACATTTTAGTATATCTAATATGAAGGGTTATGACCTTTCGATAAGCACTGATTGGTATTTCCAATTTAAAGGGTTATTTCCCTTCAGTAGCATCTTTTGATATAAGTATATCTAATATGAAGGATTATAACCTTTCAATAGGCATATTTTGGTATTTCCAATTTGAAGGGTTATGATCTTTCAATAGGCACCTTTTGGTATATCCAATTTGAAGGGTTATGGCATTTCAATAGGCTCTTTTTGGTATATATATTACAACTTATCTTGTATAAATTTATATATACAACACAAACTAAAGTAGAGACACAACATTCTATTTCTTATTCCTTCTTACAAAGAAATAATAAATAAAATAACATTGTTTTCTTCTGCCCAACTAATAAAACTTTGTATTATTCTTTCAAAATCATTCTTTTTTTTAACTCATGCATTTTTGCTTACCACTCCAACTCAAAATAATGGTTGTGTTTTTTTTTTTTTTTGAAACTCATCCAGTATTTATTCCCATGCATCGCACGGGTTAGTGACTAGTATATATATATAACCAAAGTCTCTGAAACTCCCACAATTTTCCATGTCAACATTTATTTATTTTTTTTCTATTTTTTAAATTTTATTTAAAAACAAATCTAATTTTCCGCCCACCAAATACACGTTACAAAAACCGATACCTCTTTAAAACCAAAAAACAAAAAAAAAATATTTCTTCTCTTCTCACACGCTGACATCTCCTTCCCCTAAACCTAAAACTCAGCATTTCCTTCCTCCAAAATCAAAACACAAGACTCAGATTCTCCCACCATCATCATCGCCGCCACAGATTGCCGCCAGCACGGATCGCCAAATCTCACACAACCACCGTCACTCCAATCATATTCAAATCCTCGCACAACCACTGTGTCTCTCCAAGTCACTTGCAACTTTCAATGTCAGATAAGTAACAATTTGAAGTTAGAGTTCCAAACTTCATCAAAGTAAAGATTCTAATTTGTTTATAAATTGTCTAAGATCAGGGGTTGCTATCAACTACGGATTTAAACGATGTTGGCTTCATTAAACCTAAGGAAACCCTATAGAAGACCAGATTCTACATGTGCGTCATCTCTTGGTATTTTAAAGAAGGTGTAAATGCACCTTTAGTCCCTCCATTTTTTCTTTTTTCCATTTTAGTCCCTACATTTTAATTTTGCTACTTTTAGTCCCTAAATCAATTAACGCGTTCCATTTTGGTCCTTTCCGTTAGCCCACCAACAGAAATTGCTTAGGTGGAAAAATGATGCTGACATGGCCAATTAAAAAATAATAAAACGTTTTAATTAGCATTTAAAAAAATGATATGTCAGCTTCTATATAAAAAAATTTATTTATCAGTTTTAGCAAATTAAAAAAGAAAAAAAAAATTGAAAACAATAAAAAACATCAATGCATATCGAATTAATTTTGACCAAGAACACAATCACAAATTTAAACACCAACGCAAGAACATGAAGCACAAACCTAGAACAAAACACAAAAAACACCAACATTAACGCAAGATCACAAACACAAATAACACAATAACAAACATAAACTCTTCTCCCTTCTCTTTCATCATCCACATTTCCGCACTCTCTCTCTCTCTCCCAATCGACTCTCTCATTGTCTTTAATTTTCAGTTCTTTTTTTGGGTTTGATTTGATGAAGAAGATGGAAGGGGTTGTTGCTATGGAGTCTTCTCCATATGCTGCGTGTGAGGACCCAAGAACCAGGTTGAGGCATCAGAATCTCTTACAGAAGGTAGTTTCTTTATGGGTTTTCATGGATTTGTAATTTCTTTTGTGGGTTTCACCAGATCTGATGATTGTTTGATACTCTGGAGGTATGTATTTTTTTTTTTTTTTTTCAGTGGTTTTATAGATCTGTGATATGTGATTTTTCGGTGTCTGATTACTTAAAAAACTGATTTTGGATCAAACCCAAGATGCTTTCACAAAGTCCACACAAAACCCACATCTCCAACCAATTAATGATAATTAATGATACCCCATCAAATATAATTAATGATAACTTAGGACTTGTCAAAAGTTGACAGAAAAGCCCAAAGCCCATTAGGGCTAGTGTCTTATTGGTCCTTTTTGGTCCCACTCCAAGCCACACACTAAAGCCCAATTGGAAAGGCCAAATAGGCCAGCCCAATTAGATAATTAGTTAGTTATAAAGGGAGAAATATACAGAATTTTTTATTAGAGAAAAAGAATAAGAAAGAGACATCATTGTGAAATGGTGTGTATGTGAGAGTGAGACACTCTATCATTCTCCCTTGAAAACTAATTGAAAGACCATACATCTTGGGCATAAAGTGGAATTGGAGTGAAGATTAAAAGTGTTCTCGAGTACTTTTAATCTTTTTTCTTGAATTTCACCACACCAAGGTACGCTATCTTGTTCTTAAATTCTGAAATTTATTTAGTGCATGTTATCCATCATGAATGAAATAGATTCATGTTTGTTACTTCTGCTGTGTGTTTTGCATAAGATACAAAACTAGATTTTCCAATAGACCAAAGAGTAGAGGGTTGCCCTAGTTAAAGAATGGATAGAAGTTCTGTAACCCCATAAGACAAATTGGAGCTTTTTGACCCAATCTTTACATGTCACTACCATCTTGGCTAGGATGTTCTTGATGTTTTTATTGGTTGTTTCTATAGCCCCATTGGTCTATGGCCGATATGGTGAAGATTTTTGATGCTCAATGTTGTACAATTCCTTGATTATTCTAACCTCTCCCTCAAAGTGAGAACTATTGTTAGAGATGATATGTTAGGGTACCCCATATCGACAAATGATGTTACTCTTTATGAATTGAGCCAAATGCTTGGCTTTTCACGTGAAGTAGGAGGCTACTTCCACCCACTTGGTGAAGTAGTCAATTGTCACTAAGATATATTTGTGTCCATTCAAGGCCTTAGGGGCTATTCTTCCAATCATATCTATGCCCCAGACTAAGAAAGGCCATGGAGAGGTCATGCTATATAGCTCACTAGGTGGCACATGATTCAAATTTATATGTATTTGGCAATTGTGCCAACTCTTCACAAAGTCTACACAATCAGTCTCCATTATGTTTTAATAGTACCCATTACTCAAGATCTTTTTTGGCTAACATTCTCCCATTCATATGAGGACCACAAATCCCGTGATATACTTCTTCCATGACGTTCTCAACTTCTTCCTTCTTTATAAAACGAAGATGTACACCATCCTAAGATCTCCTATAGGTTTGTCCTCCACATAAGATTTATTGCATTGCCATTATCCTAATCGAACGATGCTCTTTCTTGTTGGCGCAATCCAGATATACCCCCAACTCCAAGAATTTCATGATGTCATAATACCAAGGAATCCCTTCCTCTTCTATAACCAAGATTGAAGCTTCAACCTTCTCTTTGTGTACCATCCCATAGCTTTTTTCAATTTTAAAGGGTCATGTCCATACTCCTTTGGGTATTTCCACCATGTAAGCTAAAGTAGCCAAGGCATCTGCAAATTGATTCTGAGCTTTAGGGTTAACCGTATATTCAATCTTGTCAAAGGTTTTGGTTAAATCCTCTAAATATTGTTGATAGGGCTTTAAGTGTTCCTACTTCACTTTTCACAACCTTTGTGCTGGAGCTATAACCAAAGTCGAATCTCCAAAGACCTCAGCCTCTCTCACCCTCAATTCTCAAAAAGCCTCAATTCCGACGATTCAAGCTTCATATTCTGCCATGTTATTGGTGTTAGGATATGTGCCCTTAAATCATATTGTATGATGCTATGTATGACATTATGTATGACTTAATGTTGTGTTTAATAAAGTTGTTTATTTTATCTAAAATAATGATAACATGAATATTTGGACATTATCATATAGTCCATGAGATGCATAGTATGTGATTTATGTGAAAAGTCACAGAAGATATAAATCACAAGTTCTTTGTAAACTCAAAATTTATAGTTCATAGTCGGTGATGAAATTGGGCATTTCATCTACGAAGACTATAACGTATCAACTAAGATGATTTGTCTTGATCATGGAAGTAGAGACTTCTAATTGATATGTTGATATGTTTTAAGACTTAAGACATATTGAACTGGACCGCTATGAGATTTATTATTCTCCTAACGACTGTCAAATGAATAATAAATCTCACGACTTTTATTTGCATGAACTCTTAATCCTGAGAGAATAATGGACCTAATCATGACGTGTAGGTTGCTTTGATATATCAGGAGTGAGATCTAAAATAACGGTCAAAACCTTAGTATGTTGGGCAGCCACATTTAGTGTTGATGGAACATATATTCTCAAGATGGAATTCATAGTGTCTTGATGGGGATATAAAATATTCCCTTGAGATAAGTTTAATGGGTTCAGTTATTCAGAGAATTAGGCCTAACCACTTTGGTAAGAAATTACTAAAGTATATATTTATGAAATTGGATTTCATAAATATATGATGAATAACTTTAAAGGATTAAATCGGGTACTCAAGGACAAGATGTAGTAATTTTCAAAGTGGCAGTCTATATTCATGACTTTATATTATTACGAATATTTTATGAAGGGGTTGCGTGTATAATAAAGTCTTGGGATATAATTTTTTTTAATAAGGCCTAGAGTGCAATTATATTTATATAGTAGTATTAAATATAATTAATGGTAACTTTGGACTTGTCAAGAGTTGACAGAAAAGCCCAAGGCCCATTGGAGCTAGTGTCTTACTGGTCCGTTTTGGTCCCACTCCAAGCCACACACTAAAGCCCAATTGGAAAGGCCCAATAGGCCGGCCCAATTAGATAATCAGTTAGTTATAAAAGGGAGAAATATACAGAATTTTTTTTTTTAATATTAGAGAAAAAGAATCGTAGAGAAAAAGAAAGAGTGTGAGACACACTTTCATTCTCCCTTTGGAAACTGATTGAGAGGCCACACATCTTCGGCGTCAAGTGGAATTAGAGTGAAGATTAAAAGTTTTCCCAAGTGCTTCTAATCTTTGTTTTGGATTTCTCCACACCAAGGTAGGCTATCTTGTTCTTAAATTCTGAAATTTACATAGTGCATGTTATCAATCATGAATGAAATAGATCCTTATTTGTTGCTTCCGCTGTGTGTTTTGTATGAGATACAAAACCAGATTTAATCTAACAATTGGTTGCCTTGAAGTTCAACTTAACTACTAAGGGTATGTGAGATCCTTTGGAAGTGATCAAGAGTACTCTTGTCCCATTCCCATATTGGTTCACGGCTCTAATGAAATACATCCTCCATTCCCTTAGTTTAATCCAACAATTGTTTAGGGATCTCTTTTTTGACCTTTAGAAGCCATTCGGTTCAATATACGCCTCTACTTTTGCTTGACGGGTACTATCTGAGCATGAGTGTCAATGTGATGTTAAGCTATCTCAGGATCACTACCGGGCATATCTTCATAGGATCATGCAAACATTTCTTGAAATTTGGTTTGCAACTCTTTGAGATCTTTCATTTCTTTTTCATTTTAGGTTGAACCAATTTTAATTAAGCATGGATTCTCATCATTTCCCAAATTAAGATTTTCAAAAGTTGATTCCAAAGGTTCAATTTTCTTTTCCAGTTGCTTATTAATTTCAGTTTCAAATTTGTTTAAATCATTTAAGTGCAGAATTTCAATGTTATGGGACACATCAAAATAAGCCAAATCAGAATTCATCTTCTTAACAATGTTGAAAAGTACATTGGGACTTGCATTACAAACGTTCTTTCTCACATTTTCAGAAAACTTAACCAAAGTCCAATTATTAAGTTGCCCCATACCAAGCAAGATGAAGGCAAAAGGATCACTTGGCTCCTCATTGGTGATAGCAAACGCATGCCCCTCCATCTTTAGCAGTCTCCATTGCTTCAGCATCCATGTAGATGTGAGCACAATGGGGATCCGCCACATAGTTTTTGCAATGGTCTTGGGATCATATATATAGCGATCTCTTGAGGAAAGACCTTTTGATCTTACTACCTGAGATATCTATTTAGAGTTAAGGTACGGTCTTCAGAAGGTGTTAGGAACCCAAAACCATCCAACCCTAAGGTTGGCTTTGTTGGAAAAATATAGTTTGTATCACATACAAACATACGTAGCGGAAAATTAACGGATCTACTTCATTCACAATTGATAACATGTATTATGTAAGTTTCAGAATTTAAGAACAAGAAAATATACCTTAACAAGAAAATATACCTTGATGCGGTGAAATTCAAAACCAAAGATTAGAAGTACTTGGGAACACTTTTAATTTTCCCTCCAATTCCACTTTCACCCAAGAAGTGTGGTCTCTCAATCAGTTTATGTGTTAAAGGGAGAATAAGAGAGCGACTTACACTCACACACACACACCATTCCATTCTTCATAAAAACCTTATGAAATTCTGTATATTTCTCTCCTTATAAATAATTGATTATCTAATTGGGCTAGCTTTTTGGGCTAGCCTTTTGGGTCATTCCAATTAGGCTTTAGTGTGTGGCTTGGAGTGGGACCAAAAAGGAATAAATAAGACTTTAGCTCCAATGGGCCTTGGGCTTTTCTTTCAACTCTTGACAAGTCCAAAGTTACCATTAATTATATTTAATACCACTATATAAATTAGGAGTGACATTGGGTCGGGTTGGGTTTACTATGACCTGAAACCTGGCCCGATAGAAATTGGGTTTGGCTGCCTGAAACTCGACCTGACTCGAAAAATCAAGTCTATAATCGAGTCGGTTTTCGAGTCTCGGGTTGGAACTTTTTTTTTTATAATGTGAAAAATATTTAGGGAAACAATGGATGTGATGCTAAACAAGAACAGCTTTTAGGAATTCTCCAATAATATTTTTAAGCTTCAAAGCCTCCTTAGCTCATTGAATGCCAAGAAAAATCTAATTGACTAAAAACTGTTGACAGGCACATTTTTGTGTGCCATACTAAATCCATGTGTAAATTCAAGGGAAAAGTGTGAGACTTATGGCTTGGAGGGTGAAAGAGAACTTTTTCTTCACCAATTTTGGGCTTTATAGGAAGTCTAGCAAATGGGCTAGGAGTGTTTGCAAGCCATGGGCCCACATTAGGTGTGCCATGCAAAAAGCTAAATGCACAAGGAAGACACTTAGACCTGCTGAATAAAAACTAATGCCTTTGACTCCAAATCTGTAATTAATGTTGTCTTCATCAAATTAATGTTTATTTTCCTGAACCCATAAGCTTAGCAGCTCCAAGAACTGTTGCTCATTTTGTAGCAACAAACAGAATTGAATTGGCTTAACCAAATTGCCTTGTTTAGCACAAAATAGAACCAGCTCAACCTTCTATAAACTTCACTGCCCAATGCACAAGTTCTACTATTACCCACTCCATTGCTCAAAGCAAATTTTCCTTCTTTCTAACGGATGTTTGTGAGAGACCGCGCCCCCGACCCGTTTTATTATAAGTGTTGGGCCGAACCCACGTGAATGGGTGGAGTCGTGTTATTGTCTCTCAAAATGGAGGTTCGACTAGTTATATTTTCCCCTTTAGATTAAGGGTTTTACAATGGAGTCGCCACTTATTTAATTATTGGAAAAATAAGAAAACCAAAATTGAAAAATTCATCATTTTATTAATTTTCAATTGAATTTACATTGGCCATAGGAAAATTACATGGCTTTGGTCCTAGATACAATTTAAGATAAAGTACATGGCTTTGTTTCCTAGTTACAATCTAAAAATTGAAAA
The DNA here is from genome assembly GCA_032878915.1 of Castanopsis chinensis. NCBI lineage: Eukaryota > Viridiplantae > Streptophyta > Magnoliopsida > Fagales > Fagaceae > Castanopsis > Castanopsis chinensis. Next base: position 33,831,599 of record JAVQMG010000133.1, on the reverse strand, counting down.
TTACATGGACAAGCATTTAATCTACTAACCCTTGATCTAAGTTCGGAGGCTATGTTACAAGGTGGGAAGGTGTTAGGCACCCACCTTGCCCGGTGAAACCGGTCTTCTAGACTATGGTGGCCAACATTCATATCATATCATCCAATATATCAATCAATTTTCATGGTGAATTTAAGATGTGTGCATGTGATAAACCCTAATTCAATTTATTAAGCATTGCATTTAGATTAAAAAATGAATTCTAGTGAATGTGTGTGGAGATGGTGATACCCTAGATTCAAAGATTTGAAAGAATTATGAAATAAACATGTTTTTCATATTTTTTATATGAATTTAGGATTAAAACTAGTGTTATGCATGAACATGTGATGAACAACCAAGAACATGTGAAGAACACATAATAACATTTAAGAACATTCGAACATATTCAAGGAAATTTAAATAGTTACTATCATGCTTTAATCCTAAATTCCTATCATGGTAACACAAAAAACAAGTTAGGAAAATGAATTATACCTTCATGCAAGATCAATATGGTGGATGAGGAGACTCTTGAGAGAGGTCTTATGGGTGGAGGAAAAGAAGAGTCAGGAGAGGAAGAATGAGTCTCACTCAATATTTTGAGTCTCAAGAAGACCAAAATATGACAAGACTACTCAACTTCCTAGAACTCAAGAGAGGAGAAGAGAGGGGGGTTTTTCTTGTTGTTCCCTGGAATGAAGGAGAGGGGGGTTTTTCTTGTTGTTCCCTGGAATGAAGGAAAGGGGGGTTTATATAGTAGTGGTGGAGGAAATATGAATGGAAGGCCATTAATGAGGGTTGACAAAGAATCATGAATCTAGACCTCATTTTAGCCTTTGGGGAGATTTGATGCATTAAATGGAAAGATTGGTGGGAGTAAGGAGCAAGGCAAAATTCGGTTTTCCCGTAGCTGCTGTAACAGCTTGTAGAGCCAACTTTGAAAAATCATATCTGACTCAATTCTGATCGGAATTGTCTCGTTCTTGTGCTTAAATTGAAGCCCCGGATGTCTAGTTTCTGGAAAAATTAACTTCATTCATAGATTCAAAATATTCTGAGAGATATCAATGAAATAGTGAGCAGAGGTCATTTCTTAGAAAAATGGTTTCAGCACAATTAACATTAATAGGTCCCAAATTAGTTTCCAATTAATCATTAATAGGCTCCAATCACTCCCATTTCAGACCTAATTAGTTCCAAATTTACCCTAATTAAAAGATAATTGCACAAATTACTCATTGAATAATTAATGTTTAACTATCTAATTAATTAGGTGTATGCAACCTTACCATAAAATGTAGTCTTAACCAATCAAATTATGACACATCATTAATTTCAAATTGATTATAATTATAACCAATTGGAATCAATTGTTCATAATCACATAAGGTCGGACTCAATTTGTGATAGTGCATCTCGGCCATTAAAACTTGATTTGATGATAACTTTCAATTTGATGGTCCGATTAGGGCTTATAACTAATTGATTTGATCGTTACAACATCAATATCATTTTGGTGAAATGAGATTAAGGATCTAATGACCAAAATTGAGATGCATATTTCCAATGTGAAATTACCCTTTTACCTTCCAAGTGAGGTTAAATGCGGGTTGCAAAATGAGGTGTCAACAATGTTTACAGCACCCCCATGTTATCATAACAAGCAAAATATAGTATAAAGCAAAATATGAGACATGTGTCCATAAGGTCATGAAAGCTAACAGTTGAGAGTTCCAAGATTTAAATCTTTGTAATGAAAATGCAAAATTCATTAAACATATTAAAATAGCTAAGATGAACGAAGTCCTTTAGACAAAACAAAAGAGTATTTGTGTATTTAAGCTCTTTCTATGTGTTCATCAGAGACATTACACTTCTCACTTCTTAGATTTTTTTGCTCCCCTACAAGGAAGAAAAACATCAAATAGAACTGTGTCAAATTCAAAGTCGCACCATGGAGGTTTTCTGGTGAGCATTTCAAAAATAGTATAGCCCAAACTCCAAATATCTACAGCAAGAGCTAGTTAAGAGTTGGAATCTCTCTGCATCACAGCTTGCATAAGCTGCAGAAAGACAATGATCACAGCAGGGGAAAATACAGGCATATGACACATTGATGTAGCAACAAGAAAATACCTCTGGAGCCATCCAGTATGGAATTCCCTTTAAAGAAATAGCAGTTGCTTGTCTAGTAGCTATGCATTAATAAGTCCCAAATTACTTAAGCCCAATATTAGAAACATCAACTAGAATATTCCAGAAAGCAAATTATAATGGAGTTGGCAACAACAATTTATTTTATTGGTAAGTTTTCAAAAACAATAAAAGAGGTCAAGAATGGTTATATTGAGCATGATGATACACCAATTTATAAAATTAGGTATCACCACTAACCAAAGGTAATCACCCATATTTCTCTGAATGATCCTCAATTCATTACTATGGCCAGGGGGTAATTAGCTACTAGCACTAACAACAATGTCCTACCAAAGGATTCACAAGTCTAAATCAGGATTCACAAGATTTAGGTAGAAGCAAAACTCACCAATGAACGTAGGCAGATTAGTCAAGATTTAAAATAGTGCTTGATGGTGAAAGGTGATGTTGCTGAAGGTGAAGCTAACTTCGCTTCCAAAAAAGTTTCAAAACATTTTAGAACAACAATATATATTAAATTCCATTTAATGCACAAGTTAATAAATTTTAAGAACATTACATTTTCCATAATCTTCAAATAGCTCAACATCATGCATGGCTTGTCAAAGCAAAATTTGCACTAAAGATTGAAGCCAATTTTGAGTACATATGAGAGATTTTACCATCTCAAGGGCAAGTGAACTACATAATGGGTCTAGTATACGTCCTTCCATACTGAATGCTGACTTAGAAGCCATAGTAGAAACAAGTACAACCAACACATCTCGTGCTAGTCAATATAGTATACTATACTTATTAGTATTATACTTCCACCAAGCCAATATATTAAAGGTTTTGTCATTTTCCCCTTCACTATTCTCCATCAAGTATTTTGCAACCTCATCTACACACCTAATAGATTGTTTTCCTTGCCTAAAGGCCTTGTACTGAGAGGCAATAAATCTGTTTGGATCATCATCATCATCATCATCAACATCAACACCTTCCATTCTTGATATCTCACTCACACTTTCTATAGACACATATGATGAATGAGTTGAATTATAATGCTCATACAAGCGTTACAATACACCTTTCACAAGGTTAGTGATATCCTTAGCAACATTCTCCCCATACAAATTTGATAAACAATAATTCAAATAATCCAACTTCTTTCAAGGATCAAACACCATAGCAACATACAAAAGCACATTTTCCTTCTTTGATGAATCCTCCCCGCTCCCCCAATACTTGTCAAAATGGTCCTCACTCTTAGAAAAGAGATCTATCTTTCTTTTAATCGTATATATCTCATCAAAGAAAGCATTTGATGTCACATACAAAGAACCCGAAAACCTCTTTAAGGCATTATAAAAAAGTTTCAAAAGCTTAATAAATTTTCTACAAGTCTCTCAATCCTCATTTGGAGGTCTCCTATCATAGTCCCCATCTCAAAAGTGTAGAATATAATCAAGATCTTTGTATTCCATCCCCTTGAATGCATGTTTAAACTTTTCAGCATTTTCCAACATTTTATAGGTGGAGTTCCATCTAGTGGCCACATTCAAACATAGAATAGCCTTTGACTCTATTTTTACTTTCTCCACACACCTCTTGAAAGTTTGTAACCTATTTGGAGAAGCTTTCACATATCTAATAGTATGACGCACTTTATCAATTGACTTATTATGATGTTTTAAGCCATCGGTCACAATAAGATTCTAGATGTGAGCACAACACCTCACGTGAACAAATTCATTCCCCAAAACAGTACGTTTCCACATATTAGTAGCTTCTTTCAAGTAACTAATGGCTACGTCATTTGAGGAAGCATTATCCACCGTCAAGGTGAAATCCCCTCAATATTCCACTCTTCTAAACAAGATTCAACCATTTTGCCAATGGTTTTCCCCTTATGGTTATCAATAATACAAAAATTCATAATTCTTTTATGTAGCTTCCAATCATCTATAAAATGACAAGTTAGACACATGTAATTAAAATTTTGTATTGAAGTCTATGTGTCAGTGGTAAGGCAAAGCCTATGGCCTCCCATGGCATTTCTCAACTTATCCTTCCCTTCAAAATAAATCCGACTCACATCTTTAGCTACTGTGAAACGAGATGGGATATTAAAATTAGGTTGGAAGACATTACAAAACCTTTTGAATCCTTGATTCTCTACAAACCTAAGTGGAAGCTCATCCAATATTATCATTTCAGCAAGAACTTTTCTACCCATAACATTTGTAAAAGTCCTAGGCACTAGATTTCCCTCCTCTACATCCTTGGACAATGTGTCTTGTCCCTCATGCAATTCATTAAAAATATATTCAAGACAAACAGGTGTATGGTTTTTTAAATTAGATGTCCCATAAATTTTGCTATCAGCCATGTACTCTTTGCTACAATATATACATCTTGCCTTAGTTCTACCTTCCTCATCTATAAACTTCTCAGAGTGGTCCTAAGCCGTTGATGGTGATTATCTCTTATTAGGATTAGAAGAAGATATCAGCTGCAGTGGACAAGGAGGTCTCATAGTTGGTCTTGCAATGGCAACATTAGGTTGTGTAGGCTCATTGAATCCATGACCTAGTACCACACAAAACAAATCAATCATTAAACAATGCATTCACAAAACTATCACCATGCAGATATAATAATGAAAGAAAAAAGACAATAAAGAAGCTATATACTCTAAAAATAGATAGAATATTGTACATGAAACATACCAATATGACCAATGAATGATGTATTAATTAGAGAAGCAATGGGATCAGCAGCTATAGCAAGGGCAACAGGGAATGCAATGCCTAGAATCTCCCAACCAAGTATATCCAACTTAAAAACTCTTCTGAAATCACATTTTAGAACTAAGAATTAGTTCACAAAAACATTATAGGTAGACGTTTCTCTAACATGCATAAAAAGACATGATATTAACATGACAGGAACTATCAACCTTTAATGGATTAGGTAAATGTTGCCTATAAATAAAAGAGTGAACAAGAAAAAAAGGTATTGAATCCTTAGCTGTGAATGTCCAAAGATCACAAGCAAAACAGCTACCACAAATTTAAAACTAATTGAGAAAAATCCATCAAGTGCTTTTCTTGCTAATATAACTTCCTTAAACATAGAGGCACAATTATTTCATGTATACACCAAAGGAATAATAAATGAGAAAAATTTTGAACTAACCAAATAACTCTGATAAAATATGTCTAAACAAATACATGAACTGCATTATATTCAAAGCTGAGTGTACAAAATGCAATCGATAACAAACCCATGTCAACACATAACATCAAGCACACAACAAAGAACACTAAACCAAAGACAATAAACACAATAGTCTATAGACAAGTGAAAAACCAATGTGAACCAAGAAAAACCCTTTTAACCAAAGCAAGCCAAAAACTAATCAAGACCTTTGTCTTTACCCGGACCCGATGAAGAAATTGGAAAGTAGATAAAACAGAGCAATGTGAACCATAATTAACACATAATAATTAAACCACTACCTCGAAGCCCAAAATCAGTAAAACAACAAAAACCCATTAATTGAAACAAACCTAGAAACCTAAGAACCAACTAAAAACAGAGTAATGTGAACAAAAATTAACATGTAATAATTGAACCACAAATTTCAATCCTAATATAAGTAAAACAACAAAAACCCATTAACCAAAACAAACCCAGAAACCTAAGAACCAACTAAAAACAGAGTAATGTGAACAAAAATTAACATATAATAATTGAACCACAACTTTCAACCTAGAATAAGTAAAACAACAAAAACCCATAAATCGAAACAAACCCAAAAACCTAAGAACCAACTAAAAACAGAGCAATGTGAAGAAAAATTAACACACAAAAACCACAACCCTCCAAGCCCAGAGTTAGTAAAACAAACAAAAACCCACTAGCCAAAACAAACCCAAGAACCCAAAAGAATTGAAAAAGAAAGCAAACCTTGGTTGAGCAATCTCTGAGTGGTTTCATTAGTTAAAAAGGCAGAGGAGCACAGCTCTTTGGTTAAAAACTTGAAAAAAAATCAAAATGGGTCCTTAAAAAAACTAGTTTTGCTGCCTATGAGTATGATTCAAGCCAAACCCACATCACAAAAAGCAAGAAAATCAATCGCAAACAGTCAACTGTGATGTTTTGTGAGATTGAGATTTGGGAGAGTAGCTGAAGGAGGCAGAAAGAGTAGGGTTTTTTTCAAAAAAAAGAAATGGGGTTCAGAAGTAACATATATATATGACCCGACGCCGATGCGACACTGACTTAAACTCGAAATTAACACCCGAAACCCGACTCGAATATTCTCAGACCCGCCCAAAACCTATTGGGTCTGGTCCGGTCGGGTCATCGGGTTTTTGGGTGGGCCGGGTCCATTGCTCAATCCTAATATAAATATAATTGTACTCTATGCCTTATTAATAAATTATATCCCAAGAGTTTATTATACATGGAACTCCTTCATTAAAATATTCGTAGTAATGCAAAGTTATGAATGTTGACTGCCACTTTGAAGATTACTACATTTTAATCCTTGAGTATCTGGTTTAATCCTTTAAGTTGTTTATCATATATTTATGAAATCCAATTTCATAAATATATACTTTAGTAGCTTCTTACTAAAGTAGTTAGGCCTAACATTTTGAATAACCAAACCCATTAAACTTATCTCAATTAAAAGATTATGAATTCAATCTTGAGAATATATGTTCCATCAACATTAAATGCATATGCCCAATACACTGAGGTTTTGATCATGACTTTAGATCTCACTCCTGATATATCAAAGTAATCTAAACTTCATGATCAGGTTCATTACTCTCTCATGATTGAAAGTTCATGTTAATAAAATTCGTGAAATTTATTATTCAATTGACAGTCTCTAGGAGAACAATAAATCTCATAGCAGTCTAGTTCAATATGTCTTAACTCTTAAAATATATCAACTAGAACTCTCCATTTCCATGATCAAGACAAATCGTCTTAGTTGATATATTATACTCTTCACAACAAAATGCCCAAATTCCGTCACTGATTACTAACCGTATAATATGGTACTTGAAAACCACACTATACTAGGTGTAACGACAACCTAATCTCGCAATTAATATTCCTCAGCATAGAGTAAATACCAATTACTATGATGAGGTGAAAACTATTCTCATTATTAATGTTATCACAGTAACTCTTACCAAACAAAAATAATTTGCTGCTCTTCCATTAGCCTCTAAGTAATAATGATATAGCTCCTTTGGGAGGTTAACATTACACTTAGTCTAGTGTACACCATTATTTAGAATCATGTGTAGCCATATTTCATGTCCCATGTAGTGTTTAAACTTGTAGTACCATGAAACAAAACACCCTCCTTTGGGATTGCAAGGTATATACACCAAGACGAGGTGCTTGTTCACACTACTTTAAATGGGTAAGTTCAATCTTGTAGTACTATGAAGGAAACACCCTCCTTTGGAAGGTTGTGAGATTCAACCCTTGTATCTTTCTCTTGCTAGAAATTTTTGAACAAGTGGATTGTATTGAAATCATTGTGATCTCATCACAATTTTAACCCTACACATCAAATGTGTTTAATTGGTTAAATTCAATGTGATCTTACTAAGTCATGTCACAATAGCATAACAAACATTCATGTAATCACAATGAAGTTTAACCTTGTAATTCATGAAGTAAATACCCTCCGCATGGAATGTAAGGCTCAAGGCCAAGACAAGATACCTATTCACATTACAATAAATATAACAAAAGGGTTATTTTAGAACTCCCACTCATTATTTGGGTTTTTCTTTAAATAATTGTGATCCCATCACAACTAATAACCTTGCACTTGTTGAAGACTCTAATCTCATTAGAATCACTAACTAGAAATGGAAGTCCTGAACTATTTAGAATTCCTTAAACCCTAATGGATCAAAAATTAGTTGTAAAGAACTCTATCATTAATTTACTAAATAAAAGATTCTAATCTCATTACAAAATATATACCTTTTAATGAAAGCTTTAATCTCACTAAGACTTCTAATTAAAATAAATTAAGGACTTTTAATCATACAAAAATTTTAATCTCATTAGAATGTTTCTTAAAAGGCAAGTCCCAAACTATTTAGGATTAAGAGTTCTATTTAGCTAATATCTTTTTTCTCATTAGGTATTTTAGTTAGGTAATGATGAATAAATGTCCTTAACTCTTAAGGACCATAAAAATTAATCACTTCATATAGAACCATGTGTAATCTCATCACACATAACCTTGCACTTCATCTATGTTTTAGCACTTAGTGAAAATTCAAAAATAGTTCATTTTGATCAATCGAAATCTTCATCAAATCCATTTCAAAGTTTCTAGATGACTCGATCAATTCTTGATTGCTGTTCGATTGATTGAAAAGGAAAATTTGATCAATCGAAAGGAATTCTCGATCGATAGAAAAATTGAAGACATTCATCACGAAGTCTCAAGTTGACTTGATCGATTCTTGATCACTACTCGATCAATTGAAAAGAACTTTCCATCAATCGAAAGTGATTCTCGATCAATCGAAACTCATGAAACTGAATTTTTTCAAATTTTTTTTGGTATCCGTTTTTGACGTTTCACTTGAATAAAACATAGTTTCTAGATCACATTAGAAAGATATTGAGATTGAAATTGAATTCCATTGATGCTATACCCTTAAAGTTCAATCTAACATATTTAATATCAAACTTAAACAACATCATAACATCAATATCATTTTTATCAAACAATAATTTCAATAACCATGCAGAAAATTGATTGTAGAATCTTATAACATCTCGAAATTACTACCTTTGATTCCAAAACTAACAAAACACATTATACAAATTCAAAATTGAAGACCGCTCTAATATCAATTGTTGGAAAAACATAGTTTGTATTGCCTATAAAACATGGGCTACAAAAAATCAACAGATCTACTTCATTTGCAATTGATAACATGTATTATGTAAGTTTCAAAATTTAAGAACAAGAAAGCGTACCTTGATACAGTGAAATTCAAAACCAAAGATTAAAAGTACTTAGGAACACTTTTAATCTTCACTCCAATTCCACTTCCGCCTAAGAAGTGTGGTTTCTCAATCAGTTTACACGTATGTGTTAAAGGGAGAATAAGAGAGTGGCTTACACTCACATACACACCATTTCATTCCTTATAAAAACCATATGAAATTCTGTATGTTTCTCTCCTTATAAATAACTAATTATCTAATTGGGCTAGACTTTTAAGCCATTCCAATTTGGCTTTAGTATGTGACTTGGAGTGGGACCAAAAGGGAACAAATAAGACTTTAGCTCCAATGGGCCTTGGGCTTTTCTATCAACTCTTGACAAGTCCAAAGTTACCATTAATTATATTTAATACCACTATATAAATATAATTGCACTCTAGGCCTTATTAATAATTTATATCCCAAGACTTTATTATACATGCAACCCTTTCTGTCATGAATGTTGATTGCCACTTTGAAGATTATTACATCGTAATCCTTAAGTACCTAATTTAATCCTTTAAATTATTTATCATATATTTATGAAATCCAATTTCATAAATATATACTTTAGTAACTTCTTATTAAAGTAGTTAGGCCTTACATTCTGAATAACCAAACCCATTAAACTTATCTCAAGGGAATATATGTGAATATATGTTCCATCAACATTAAATGCGGTTGCTCAACATACTGAGATTTTGATCGTGACTTTAGATCTCACTCCTGATATATCAAAGCAACGTACATTTCATGATTAGGTTCATTATTCTCTCAAGATTGAGAGTTCATGTAAATAGAAGTCGTGAGATTTATTATTCAATTAACAATCATTAGGAGAATAGTAAATCTCATAACGGTCCAGTTCAATATATCTTAACTCTTAAAACATATCAACACATCAACTAGAAGTCTCTACTTCCATGATCAAGACAAATCATCTTCGTTGATTTATTATAGTCTCCGCAGATGAAATGCCCAATTTCATCACCGACTACGAACTAAAATTCTGAGTTTACAAAGAACTTGTGATTTATATCTTCTGAGACTAAATCACATAAATCACATATTATGCATCTCATGAACTATGATAATGTCTCATTAGTTCATTTACAAATAGTCTCATATAATTAAACAATTTAATTATTTATAACATGCCAATAAATTAGATTTTTGGGCATAAACCCCAACAGGCTTCCCTTCATTGTGTCCTTATGTCTTAAACCTACACTGAACATTGCATCCCTAACCATACATCTATCATGCTTGTCAATCAAAGCCCAATATTTATCTAATCATGCATCACATCATAAATCCTAGCATTCATCTAGCATGGCATCTCCTATCATTCATTTAGCATACAAATCACATCATCCTAGCATTCATCTAGCATGGTAGACATATTATCTAGACAAGGTGCCAACAAATCAAGGTAAAAAAGGTCAGCATGGCAGCAAGGATACATGGCAGAAACACAAACATGACAAAATAAACATGTGATTGCATTGAGAACAAATCATCCCAACAAGCATGTTCATATATCTAATGCATGTTAGTACCAATGTATGTCTTACCTTACTTACCTCATAGCACCCATGGCATCATGCATGAACATGTGAATAAATGGCATAGCATCAAAGTAAGAAACTTTAAGAGAAAAACCCTAATCCTATATGTGAAGACAAATAAACAACTAAGTATGTGAAATAGAAGCTTGGAACTATATATAGATACATGGGGATCAAAGCAGGAGAATAGCATGTGAAGAAAATAGGGAAAACAAAGTAAAACATAAATTAGGGTTCCTGGACAACGGCCTGCGTACGCATACAGAAGCTTAAGTACATAGGCCAAATACCTGCATGTGCAAGATTTGACCTGCATATGCATGCATAAAGCATGTGTGCGCAGGGTTATTCAAAATCCTAACCCGAAAACAAAAAACACATAAACAAGGCAATACTTAAAGCTGTAAATCTAGCACCCTAACATGCTTTTAAGACATACAAAAATGTAGACCTAGACTACACAAACATATTAAAGCATAAAACAAGCAAAGAAGCAAAACAAAACAAAACCAAAGAGCAAAAAAGGAAGAAAAAGGATAAAAGAATACTTCAAAGCAAAAGCTCCCATGCTTGATTTTTCACTGTTCCCCTTAGTCAAATTTATTCACAATTGATAAAATGCAATTAGTACTCCTAAAATTCAAAGATCGAGGCTAGAAAAGGCCCTAATCAAATAAAATTGATTAGGGCCTTTTCTGGGCTAGAAACCCTACTTGCGTGCACATGCTCGTTCCTGCATACAAAGGCTGAGGGTTTCCTTTGGCCTATATTTTACACACACACACACAAAAAAAAAAAAAAAAAAAAAAAATGCCTCTTTAAAAAGTTATATTTTCCATTTTAACACCTCTCAAGTCAATTTTTAATCTGAATGGACCCTAAATTAACCTTGGGTCTTAAAATTTTGGCTTTATGGGGAATGTGGGGCCCGAGTTGTAAGGGGTACAAAGTGTGGTGTTTACAGATGCCCCTCTTTTGATTCGTGAGCTTTGCTCATGGAATCAAAAAGGATAAGAGACAAAATATTTTGCTCCGATGTACGGCTCAAGCCCAACCCACGCACACAGCACACAACACACACACATGGGTTAGGTTGTGCAACTCTACAAAGTCGTATGGGATTCGTATGTTTGAATTCCCACCTTTGTTACTTGGGAAATGAGCAACGACAAGATCATTATCCCATAACCTATTTTTCTAATTGCAAGCAAAAGGTGAGTGACTTACTATCCTAGAGTCACTTAAAATGAAAAACAAACAAAGGTACTCTTATGAGATCAAACAATCAAACAAACAAAGGCGCTCTTACGAGCTCAAACAAACAAACAAGGGTGCTCTTATGAGCTTAAAATTATATATATATATATATATATATATATATATATATATGTATGTATGTATATGGTGTCCATCTGGGGCTCTTGCTTCAAACTTCTTTAGGTGGCTTGCGTTTTTTGTCTTCTCCATCTCTATCTCTACCTGTTCTGATAAGGCTCTTGTCTTAGGGTGACCTTGGTCTCTATCTCTATCTCTACCTCTTCTACCTCATTTACATGTTCAATTCTCGTAGGATATGTGCACAAAATCTGTATGATGTGCTTGCGTGTTCAATTCCTGTAGGATATGTGCACAAATTCTTACTTGTATAGGATCTGTGCCTGCATATTCAACTCCTGGAGGATATGTGCACAAGTTCTATGTTCTTCCTTTCTGACTTGTATAAGGTTTTGTGCCTATATATTCAATTCCCATAGGATATGTGCACGATTTCTGTGTTTTGGCTTGCTTGACTATTTTTGGATGAAAGATCCACTGGGGATGATTAAGGGTGACTCATTGGGGAGAATGATCTTCTTGGAGTTTTAGTGACCCTCAATGGAGTCTCCCTATTGGGAAAAATAACTTACTAAAAATTTTGGCTGTAATTTTGACCTACAAGGAAGTCTTTGAAGCTATGTAATCAACTAAGGAAGGTTTCTTTTTTCTTCATGACTCACTAGGGATCTTGTGTTGACTTTACCTACGAGGGGGTTTCATCAAATCCACAGAGATTATCTTCTTCACAACTCATGAAGGGCTTGCCACTGTGCCTTGGACCCACGAGGGAGTCCCTTCATGGTATTGTACTTTACTAGGTATTTGTTTGAAAATTTGAACTCTCGGGGGAGTTCTTCCGGTGACTTATGGTCCATTGAGGGATGCTCTTAATGCTTTCAATTTGTTGTGATACTTGTGTGGTTTTTGTGTCTTTTACCCAACTGAGGGTATTTTGGTCATTCTGACATGTTCTTGAATTTTTCTTTCGTACTTCCTACCTTCTGAGAACCCACTAGGGATTTTGAGGGATTTTTTATGCTCAACTACACGTAGTTTAGTGGTGGCCTAAACTACACGTAGTTTAGTCACCAGGTGTGTTCCTGCCCCTTTATTTTTCCTCAATGGTTACCAATCATTTTTTTCTTCGTCTTCCTCACCTCTTTATGTTTTCTCTAACTCTTAAACTTCTTCTTTTTCTCTACAAATGCCTCTACCCTCTCTCTCTCTTTTTCACAATCTAACCTCTCCTCTCTCATTCTCTCTAAAACTGTCTCCCTCCCTAAACTTCATCTTCTCCTCCATGGCACCCAAGTCTAATAAGATCTCATACGTGCTCTTAAGCAATGCCTTCAACCTTCCTCGTTGTAGTGGAGCAGTGAGGCTAACGGAGTCCTCTACATACCAGCCAGAAGATCATCTTTCGGCAAATGCTTGGGCAAGATTGGATAATTTTTCATTTTTTTTTCTTTTCATTTTTGAGTTTTCTTCTGATAATCTGTTTTAATATTTTTTTTTGGACTTGTAAATACTTGAGTTTTGTTGTGGGATGGGTTTAGATGAAAACCAGACACTTAAGGAGGGGTAGGAACATGTTTAGAAAAACACTTCTTTGCGTTGGTTCATGCGTACGATGACTCGAGCCTATGTACGTGGCCTATGTTCATGCGTACGCAGCCTCTCTTCATGCAAATGCAGGCTTGTTCTTGAGAGTACACATAAGTGGGCTTCAACCTGCGTACGTGTGCTTAGTGTTTGTCTATGCAGGCTTGGGCTCAGGTAGAAACCCTATCTTAACCATTTTGAACTCTTTTTTTCATTTGTTTCTCATCCAATTGCAATTTTAACACTTTCCTTCACTATTTATGCATATGAATGTGATTCTAACACTACTTTGTACCTTATTAGATATCGAAAACTCTCTTTTTGTTGTCCCTTGATCTAAATTATGAATCTAACATTACCATTTTTTTTTTTTGTAGGCTATGTCCCCGTATTCTGGTAGAGGTAGCATTAACCATGTGGCTAAGTGGTACGGGGACCTTACCGAGGTGACGAAGGCCCATGTTTGGGCTATGGGCTTTGAGCCCATCATTCATCTTTTATTGGAGAGGTTGATGAGCGCCATCTTGGTGCAATGTCTTGCCAAGTGGTGGTAGGATACCCCCCACGCCTTCCATATTATTGAGTGGGAGATGATTGTGACTCTCCGTGATTTTCATCGTATGACCGGCCATAGGTGTGACGGTGCCATCATAATCATAGAGGGCGAGTCAGGCACTCGCTTGATGATGTACTTGCTCAAGAGGAGGTACTCTGCAGACACAATATGCTACTCTTCCACAGGAGACCGCCGAGGACTGTGCCCGGATGGCTAGGACATTCTTGCTGTACATTATGGGGGCATATCTCTTTGCCAATGGAGGGCAAACAGTGTTCTTAAGGTGGTTAGCCATTTTTCGTAACTTCGGGGATGCTAGGGGAGCTAATTGGGGGTAGTAATGTCTTACTTATCTGTACTTATGCAAAGATACATTTAGTTTGGGGAACTTGCACTAGCCAGTGGGACCTTGGAAGCTTCTAGAGGTTTGTGCCTTTCTCTTTTCTTTTGTAGCTCTTGTACATGCTAAAGAAAACTATAACTCATGTTCCTGTAAACTGTCTTCATACTCTCTTTTTTGTCTTGCAAACTGTCATCTTGCAAACTGCATTCACTTGTACACTATATTCTTGCAAACTATATGTTGGGATTAGTGCCCTTAAATCCTATTGTATGATGCTATGTATGTTATTATGTATGACATTATGTATAACTTAATGTTATGATTAATAAAGTTGTTTTATTATTATCTGAAAATAATGATAACATAAATATTGGGACATTATCATACAGCCCATGAGATGCATAGTATGTGATTTATGTGATTTTGTCACAGAATATATAAATCACAAGTTCTTTGTAAACTTAGAATTTTAGTTTGTAGTCGGTGATGAAGTTGGGCATTTCATCTACGAAGACTATAACATATCAACTAAGATGATTTGTCTTGATCATAAAAATAGAGATTTCTAGTTGGTATGTTGATATGTTTTAAGAGTTAAAACATATTGAACTAGACCGCTGTGAGATTTATTGTTCTCCTAACGACTCTCAAATGAATAATAAACTCATGACTTATATTTACATGAACTCTTAATCCTGAGAGCATAATGGATCTGATCATGAAGTGTAGGTTAGTTTGATATATCAGGAATGAGATCTATAGTTACGGTCAAAACCTCAGTATGTTGGGCAACCACATTTAGTGTTGATCAAACATATATTCTTAAGATGGAATTCCTAATCTCTTAATGGAGATACAAACTATTTCCTTGAGATTAATTTAATGGGTTTGGTTATTCAGAGAAATAGGCCTAACCACTTTAGTAAGGAGTTACTAAAGTATATATTTATGGAATTGGATTTTATAAATATATGATGAATAACTTTAAAGGATTAAACCAGGTACTCAAGGAATTAAGATATAGTAATTTACAGAGTGGCAGTCTTCTTTTATGACTTTGTATTACTACGAATATTTTATGAAGGGGTTGCATGTACAATAAAGTCTTGGAATATAATTTATAAATAAGGCCTAGAGTGCAACTATATTTTTTTAGAAGTATTAAATATAGTTAATGGTAACTTTGGACTTGTCAAGAGTTGACAGAAAAGCCCAAAGCCCATTGGAGCCAGTATCTTATTGGTCTCTTTTGGTCCCACTCAAAGCCACATACTTAAGCCCAATTGAAAAGGTCCAAAAGGCCAGCCCAATTAGATAATCAATTAGATATACAAAGGGAGAAATATACAGACTTTTTATATATACAGAACAACAAGGACACTAATGTGAAGTGGTGTAAGAAGTGTTAGACACTTTGACATTGTCCCTTTTTAAAACAGATTGAGAGGCCACACATCTTGGGCGTTAGTAGAATTGGAGTGAAGATTGAAAGTGTTTCTAAGTGCTTATGATCTTCGGTTTTGAAATTCACCGCTCCAAGGTACACTCTCTTGCTCTCAAATTCTGAAACTTATATAGTACATGTTAACTTTTATGAATGAAATAGATCTATTATTTTTCTGTTGCCTATATGCATATTTCCATCAAATGGTATCAAAGCGGTCTTCATTTCATATTTTTTTAACATGTTTAGAGTTTTGGAATTATTGACAATAGTTTCATGTTGTTAGAAATCAGTTTTCTGTATGGTTGTTGAAATTATTGTTTGATAAAAACTGATATTGATGTTATGATGTTGTTTAATTTTGAGTTGATGTTGAAATTCAGTTTTGATATCAATTTCTATCCATTACTATCATATGATAGTTGTTTTTTTCATGAAAATGTTAAAAACTGTCTTTAAAAAAATTCTAGAAATTCAAAATTCACAACGCTCGATTGATCTAGCATCGATCGAGCTGACAGAAGTTTTCTCGATCAATCGAGGCTCGATCGGGCATCCAGAACTTTTCTCAATTGTTCGAGGTACATTCTCGATCGATCGAGGACAGAGGATCCATAATTTTCTTAAAGTGTTTTTACATATATAAAGAGCAAGGCCATGAGTAATTTTTTTATGCATGTTTCAAATGATAAAAACCTTTATTTTAAAACATCTAGTGGGAGAGAGATACAAGGGTTAGATCTCACGGCCTCCATTATCTATTCATAGTAGTGTGGGATAAGCACCTCGTCTTGGCGTATATGCCTTGCGTTTCCAAAGGAGGGTGTTTATTTCATAGTACTACAAGATTGAACTTACCCATTTAAAGAAATGAGGAAAAGCACCTCATCTTGGCGTATATGCCTCACGATCCCAAAGGAGGGTGTTTTGTTTCATGGTACTACAAGTTTAAACATTATAGTGGGAGATGGAATGTGGCTACACATGATTCTAGATAATGGTGTACACTAGACTAAGTGTTATCTTAACCTCCCAAATGAGCTATGTCATTATTACTTAGAGGCTAAAGATATTACGGCATATTATTAGTGTTTGATAAGAGTTATCATGATAGTACTAATAATGAGAATATTTCTCAATCAATCATAGTGTTTATAATAAACTTGCTACCAAGGAATTATAAACATGGCATTGGGTTGTCCTTGCATATATTATTTTATGGTTTTATTAAGGTTCCATATTATATGCTTATATGCTAAATTGATAATATCCAGTTTACTTATTATATTCATGTTTATTATTTTCATATTTAAACATGGCATCATTTAGCCCATTTGTTTCTATTCTTAATGAAAACAAACTGACTGGATCCAATTATGTTGACTAGAAAAGAAATTTGGACATTTTTTTAACTGCTGAAGAGCACAAATATGTGCTTACTCATCCATGTCCTAGCTTTCCTTCATTAGATGCTCCACCTAAGAAAAAACAGCGATATGATCGTTGACAAAAATCTAATGAGATGGCCAAGTACGATATCCTAGCATCTATTCCAAATGTTCTACAGCATCAAATGCAGGATTTAGAACTAGCTTTGGACATTATGCTAAGTCTAACTGAGATGTTTGGTGAGCAAGGCCGTTCTGCAAGGAAAGAAACCATGAGGCAAATTTATAATACCAAAATGGCTGAAGGTATTTCAGTGAGGGAGCATTGTCTTACAATGATCTCTAATCTGAATACATTAGAGGTTTTAGGTGCTAACATTAATGGATAATCCCAAGTGGATATGATACTCCAGTCACTATCGGAATCATTCAAGGAATTCAGACTAAATTATAATATGAACAAAAAGGTTTATTCTTTGTCTGAATTGATGAATGAATTGGTAGTGGCAGATGGCAATCTTGGTACTTCTAGTGTTAAAGCCAATGTGGGTGAAACTTCTACTTCGCAACCTAAGTCGAAAGGCAAGGGTAAGAAGACGAAGAAGAAGGACTTCACTAATCAAGAAGGTAAGAAAACTGCCTTAGGGGCTACTGATAAAGGAAAGAAAACCATAGAAAAATGTTTCCATTGTGGTGAGAAAGGACATTGGAAGAGGAATTGTCCAAAATTCAAAACTACCAAGAACAAGGGCATGAAAAGTTCCTTTCTTCATGAAATATGTTTGGAACAGAATCCCATGGATTTCTAGTGTTAGGACATATGTAGTTCAAGTCTGTGAACATATGTCGTTATTTTATGTAATTGGCTTATCCTTAGACAAAACGCACTTTACTTGTAATTGGGTAGATTTAGGATGAGTTTAACACTTCAAGAAACAGTGGTTCAAGGTTAAGTGTTGAAGCCGTCAAAGTCTGTCCAAGAAACAAGCTAGGAAGTGCAAGTTTTTAAAGCTCGACACATACCTCGACAGATACATCTATCGAGCTTTAAAGAAGCTGTTTTGCCCGAGCCTCGACAGCTGTCTCGACACCTCTCGATACCTCTATCTGTCGAGAATTATAGAAAACAGATTTCCAGGTCTGTTTCAAGTCTAATCCGTGAGTGTGTCTTTGGGACTTCTTTTCTCCTAACCCTAGACATATAAAATGATTATTTTAAGGGCCGTCAAGCAAGAGATCACAAGATACAAGTTGCACATTCATTGAGAACTTGTTGTTCATGCAATTTGTGATCTGACAGACAAAGTTCGTGCCCTAGTTCATCCTTGATGATTTGAAGAACTTTGCAGCCAACTCTCTCTCTCTCTCTAGTTAGTGTTTGAAGTCGCGTACTGGGATCCGCGCATCTGGTTAGTCACGTACTTGGGAGCCGTGCATTGAAAGGAGAAACTGTCACTACAGAACAAGTCCAATTGGGTATTGGGGTAAGAGTTCAACTGTAGGTTGGTGAGGTACTTGGGATTCCTTGCTTGTAACTGCTTGTTGTGATAATAGTGGAGTTTCGGGAGTGGTAACCTTAAATCACCCGGTGGGGTTTTTGCCGTAAGGGTTTTCTCCATTCGTGAACAAATCACCGTGTTATTTATTTTCTGCTGCTTAACTTAGTTTGGTGATTTGTTTGTGCTACCACGTGATATTGCATGTTAATCTGATTAATTAATAACTGGGCTAATTAATTAATCTAAGTTATCACAAGGGGTCAACGCGTTTGTGGCCTGTCACCTAGTGTGTGGATTCAGGTTGTACTAATCATATTTGTAATTCTTTGCAGGGGTTTCAGGAGACCAAAAAGTTGAATGAAGGGGAATTGTTTCTTACTTTGGCTGATAGGAGCAAGATTCCAATTGTAGCTGTTGGTGTTGTTAATTTGTGCTTCGAGTCTAGGGTTTTAATATTGAAAGACTGTCTTTATGTACCTAATGTTCGTAGGAATTTAATTTTTGCAACTTATTTAGGTAAACATGGGTATTGTGTTATCCTAAAAGACAATGTTGTAATAAAGAAGGATAAAGTGTTTATCTGTTCTAGCAATATTGTGGATGGTCTTTATACTTTAACTCCTGATAAGCATGAATTATACAATTTTGAATTAGATAGTAACACTCATTTAAAATCATTAAAGAGAAAGTTTTCTTCTAATGATGCATATCTTTGGCACTTGCGTTTGGGTCATATTAATTCAAATAGGATTCAAATACTATTCAAAGATGGACTTTTACAGCCCATGGACTTTAATGAATTTCCAGTATGTGAATCTTGTTTGGAAGGTAAAATGACCAGACGACCTTTTAATGCAAAAGGTAGAAGAGCCCAAGAGTTGCTTGAATTAGTTCATAAGGATGTATGTGGTCCTATGTCAACCCAAGCAAAAGGAGGTTATGAGTACTTCATCACTTTCAATGATGCTTACTTAAGATTTGGTTATGTGTATCTAATGAGACGGAAGTCTGAAGCCTTTGAAAAGTTCAAAGAGTTTAAGGCTGAAGTTGAGAATCAATTGGGTAAATGCATAAAGGCCATTCGATCTGATCGAGGTGGCGAATACCTTCTTAGAGATTTCAAGGATTATCTAATTCAAAATGGGATTGTATCCCAATTGACTGCACCTGGAACTCCTCAACAGAATGGTGTCGTAGCAAGAAGGAATAGGACTGTTTTGGAAATAGTTCTATCCATGATGAGTTATTTAACTTTACCAATTTCCTTTTGGGGATATGCACTAAAAACTTCTATGCATATTTTAAATTTAGTTCTATCAAAATCTATTCCTAACACATCCAAGGAATTGTGGAGTGGGTGCAAACCTAGTATGAAATATCTCCACATTTGGAGATGTCTAGCACATGTGTTGAAAGGGAAGTCTGATAAGTTGGAAGCTAAAACAGAAGTATTCATGTTTTTAGGGTATTCAAAGGAAACCAAGGGTTATTTATTCTATAATCATAAGGGTAACAAAGTGTTTGTTAGCACTCATGCCAAATTCTTGGAGGATGATTATGTGAATAATTTTAATCCTAGGAGCAAGGTTGTTTTGGCTAAAATAGATGAACTTGTAGTTGAATAACCAATGGATGAAACTAGGGATGATGTTGTAGTATTAGAAACACCACAAGATACTACTCATGATATTTCTAGTACACAAGTGCCTCGTCGTAGTGGGAGAATTGTTTGGCCTCCTGTGAGATTTATAGGTTTGGGAGAAACTTATGAAGCTATCTCAAAAGAGGCTAATTCGGATTCCTACACTTATGAGGAGGCAATGAATGACATAGATGCACATCATTGGGTTCAAGCTATGAAATCTAAATTAGATTCTATGTATTCCAGTCAAGTTTAGGATCTTGTAGAGGCGCCTAGCGGCATTAAACCTGTTGGTTGCAAATGGGTTTACAAGTGGAAGAGAGGGGATAGATGGAAAGGTTGAAACCTTTAAAGCAAGACTAGTGGCGAAATGGTATACACAAAAAGAAGGCATTGACTATGATGAAACTTTTTCGCTAGTAACCATGCTTAAATCTATCAAAATTCTCTTATCCATTGCTACTCATTATGATTATGAGATTTGGCAAATGGATGTCAAGATTGCATTTCTTAATGGCAATCTTGAGGAAGAAATTTATATGTTGCAACCAGAAGGTTTTATAGCAAAGAACCAAAAGCATATGGTATGCAAGTTAAAAAGATCCATTTATGGACTTAAACAAGCATCTAGGTCATGGAACATCAGATTTGATCAAGCAATCAAGTTATTTGGTTTTGAACAAAATCATGATGAACCATGTGTATACAAAAGACATAAAGACAAAGTAGTAATGTTCCTAGTGCTTTATGTTGATGATATTCTACTCATTGGGAATGATGTAGGGGTAATGTCATCGGTAAAATTTTGGTTGTCAAGCCAATTTGATATGAAGGACTTGGGTGAAGCCAATTTGTAGGGATCAAGCTTTGGTGAGATCGAAAGAATAAGATGTTAGGTTTGTCATAAGCTAGATATATAGATAAGATTCTAGAACGGTTTAACATGTAAAACTCCAAGAAATTATTATTTCCTTTTACACATGGAGTTCCTCTGTCTGATGACCAAAGGCCTAAAACTGAAGAGAAAGAAAGCATGACAAGACAGGTTCCTAATGCTTCTACAATAGAAAGTCTCATGTATGCCATGCTTTGTACTAGACCGGATATTTGTTATTTAGTTGGCATGGTTAGTCGATATCAATCAAATCCAGGACCAAAACATTGGCAAGCTGTAAATCATATTCTCAAGTATCTTAGGAGAACGATAGATTGTATGCTTGTTTACCGATGTAAGGATTTGATTCCCATTGGCTATACAAATTCAGATTTTCATTCGGATCTAGATTTCAGAAAATCCACGTCAGGTTGTGTATTCACCTTAAGAGGTGGAGCCATAAGTCGGAGTAGTTTTAAGCAATCTTGTATTGCCTACTCCACCATAGAAGCTGAATATGTTGCTGCTTGTGAAGCAACAAAGGAGGCTGTTTGGCTCAAGAAATTCCATTCTGATCTTGGTGTTATGAGAATAAAGCAATTTTCTATTACATTGTTCTGCAACAATAGTGGAGCGATTGCACAATCCAAAGATCCAAGGAATAACAAGAAAAGAAAGCACATAGAAAGAAAGTACCATAAGATGCATAGTATGTGATTTATGTGACTTATGTGATTTAGTCACATAAGGACACAATGAAGGGAAGCCTGTTGGGGTTTATGACCAAAAATCTAATTTATTGGCATGTTATAAATAATTAAATTATTTAATTATATGAGACTATTTGTAAATGAACTAATGAGACATTATCATAGTTCATAAGATGCATAGTATGTGATTTATGTGATTTAGTCACAGAAGATATAAATCACAAGTTCTTTGTAAATTCAGAATTTTAATTCGTAGTCGGTAATGAAATTGGGCATTTCATCTACGAAGATTATAACATATCAACTAAGATTATTTGTCTTGATCATAGAAATGGAGATTTCTAGTTGGTATGTTGATATGTTTTAAGAGTTAAAATATATTAAACTGGACCGCTGTGAGATTTATTAGTCTCCTAATGACTGTCAAATGAATAATAAACTCACGAGTTACATTTACATGAACTCTTAATCTTGAGAGAATAATAGACCTGATCATGAAGTGTAGGTTGCTTTGATATATCAAGAGTGAGATCCATAGTTACGGTTAATACCTCAGTATGTTGGGCAACCACATTTAGTGTTGATGAAACATATATTCTCAAGATGAAATTCATAGTCTCTTAATGGAGATACAAAATATTCCATTGAAATAAGTTTAATGGGTTTGGTTAGTCAGAGAGTTAGGCCTAACCACTTTTGTAAGGAGTTACTAAAGTATATATTTATAGAATTGGATTTCATAAATATATGATGAATAAATTTAAAGGATTAAACCGGATACTCAAGGAATTAAGATGTAGTAGTTTACAAAGTGACAGTCTTCTTTCATGACTTTGTATTACTACTAATATTTTATGAAGGGGTTGCATGTACAATAAAGTCTTGTGATATAATTTATAAATAAGGCCTAGAGTGCAACTATATTTTTGTAGTGGTATTAAATATAGTTAATGGTAACTTTGGATTTGTCAAGAGTTGACAGAAAAGCCTAAGGCCCATTGGGGCTAGTGTCTTATTGGTCCCTTTTGGTCCCACTCCAAGCCACATACTTAAGCCCAATTAGAAATGCCCAAAAGGCCAGCCCAAATAGATAATCAGTTAGATATACAAAGGGAGAAACATACAAAATTTTTATATATACAGAGCAACAAGAACACTATTGTGAAGTGGTGTAAGAAGTGTTAGACACTTTGACATTCTCCCTTTTGAAAACTGATTGAGAGATCACACATCTTAGGCGTTAGTGGAATTGGAGTGAAGATTGAAATTGTTCCCAAGTGCTTCTGATCTTCGGTTTTGAAATTCACCGCTCCAAGGTACACTCTCTTGTTCTCAAATTCTGAAACTTACATAATACATGTTAACTTTTATGAATGAAATAGATCCGTTATTTTTCCGTTGCGCATATGCTTATTTCTATCACTATATTCATCTTGTATACCATAATTCTTGCAAACTATATTCATCTTGTATATTGTAATTCTTGCAAACTGTATTCATGCCACCCCTTTCCTTTTTTAGCGCTGGGCTGTTTGATATGGTCATATCATTCCAAGGCTGAACTTGAGTCTTACAAACTCTATCGTAGTAAGGATCCACCTTGAGGGGTTGTCCTGTGATGATGTTAGTTGGAAATTCAAAACCTTTCATTGTGTTTTTCATGTGCTTCTGTTTTCCTTCTAACCTCCTGCACTTTACAAATCAACTGGAACCCTTAGGTCGGCGTTCCTTTTACTACAACTCCTGACTTAGAGGCATCTGTTATTGTTGTCTCTGAGATCACCCAACCTTTCAAGTGTGCTTTACTTGGAGGAGTGGGTGCAATTCCAATTGGTGGGTGAGGATGCCTCACAAGTGCCCATGGACCCACTAGAGTTCATGCTTGCCCCGCTCTTCATGATCAATGTCGAGTATGCCTTGTGGGGCCATGGTGTGGCCTATGTCAATCACCTTAAAGAGGACATGGACTATGAGGAATTCAACCACACTTGTCTCGTGCCCTCCCTTACTGTCGAGGTACGTGCTCTTTCTTCCCATCTTTTTTTATTCCTACTCTCTTCTTTTGCATTCTTGTACATGGCGACATTCAACTGAACTACTTGTACTAGGATGCCCTTGCTCCTAGTGTTCTTATCGATCCTCCTCATTTTTCCTTGGACGGTTTATGCTTATGGCCTTGATGGTTTTGCTAGGGAACGTCCCATGACTCATAATATAAATGTCATGGGTTATCATTCTCCAAACGGCACACCTGCAGTGAGTTTTCTTCCATTTCTTTCTTTGATTCTTCTTCTTTTGAATCTTTCAATTGCTCATTCAAACCCGTTTTCCTTCAAATTTCAGCCCATTATCTAGGAGCATAAGGAGTTGGTTTGGTTGGCTATGAATCTCAAGCTGGAGGTGATTCAGTATTCAAAGGACTTGTACGGCACTAGAGGACCAGCTTATCCCAGCAGTGATGATGATAATGATGGTTGTTGATACTGTATTTTGGTCACCCTCGATTTGCGTGCTAGACCCCAAAAAATATATAAAAAAAATTATTTTCTCTCCATGGGGCCACGAGAACATCTAAAATGACGTGGCGTAACCCGTTCTGACACTGGAGCACTCAAAGTGCCGCTTTCAACCAAAGTGACCAAAATGCCCCTGGTCCACCCGAGATTGACCGAAGGTCAAACAAGGTCAAAATCCTCACAAAACAACACTTTTCATGATCTTACATCAAACCCGAACTTCTTGGAAACTTTTAGCAACTTTGACCTAAAGTTGACCTCAAGTGGGCCCTAGAAACCCTAATTTTACCTCAGCCGTTAGAATGGGTTGAAACTAATGCCATTATGAAGATTGTCAAATTCTCATTCCAATGACTATTCATGGGTCAAAATCGGAGTTAAAACGGTTGAGATATCAAGAAAATTGTGAAAACCCCATTTGCTAACTTCTTGGAGCCATAACTTTTGATTCGACCGTTGGATTTTTTAGTTCCATACCTTTTTAGAAACTGAAAATGAAGATCTATCCAAGGGTGTCAAGATTAGCCCAATCAGAGGAGTTTTGAGGCTGTAGGGCCCCCACCTAAAAAAATGTGCACAAGGCTATAAATAGCCCCAAGCACCCCTCAGACCAAAAGAGACCACATTTTTATGATATGTCGCTCTCTGCCTGGTTTTTTTACATGTTTTTTCTCTCTTCCAAACACCGAAAAAAAAACACAAAAAACACCCAAAAACACATCAAAGTTTCTTGATTTTTGCAGCTTCACCAACAATACAATGTTGTGTTCTTATACCCAATCTTTTTCTCTTTAGTTCTACATCTTGGATTTGGGGTTTAGGGGTGTGGATATATCTTTTTATCTATTATTCACACCCCTTCTTTCTCTTCTTGCCATAATAATATGTTTTATTGCTTTTTTTGACATGTTTCTTGCTTTATCTTGTTTCTAGCGTGTTTTTAGCTTAGATCCATGTTCTTTTATGCTTGCGCACATGATATTCGTCCCAATCTATGTGCTTTATGCTTTGTGCTATATGTTTGTGCCTAGATCTATCTTTTCCATTTTTTATTTGGCTAGATCCATGTGCTTTTATGCTTGCTCACATGTTATTTGTCCTGATCTACGTGCTTTATGCTTTGTGCTATATGTTTGTGCCTAGATCTATCTTTTCCATATGTTGTTTGGCTAGATCCACAAGTTTCTATGCTTTTTCACATGCTATTTTACTCGATCTATGTGTTTATGCTTTATGCCATGTTTTGCCATGCCTTGTTCATCTTTTTGCTTTATGTCAATGTTAGGGTTACATGTTTGTATGACATTTGGGCTATGCCTTGCTCGAATCTATGCATTTATGCCTATTTTGCCATGTTGTAGGGTTAGATCCATGCTTTCGTATGCTTATATGCTTGGATTCATGTTCTTCCATGTTTAGGTGTTAGGATTTACATGTTTACATGCGTGTTCCTATGCCTATATACCTAAATTTATGCTTTCACATATTTATGTGTTTGGATCTATGTTCTCTACATGCTTTATGGCATCTTCCATGTGCTTGTGCACTCCATGGCATGGCTGTGTGCCTAGACCTAGGCTATGTTTGTCATGCCATGTGCTATTGTAGCCTTTCTGTTGCTTTGTCTTTCCTTCTTGTGTTTTGGCCTACTGGTTAGGACCCGATCTAGACCCTATGGCCTTTGTCATCGTCCATACACCTTGGCCCACATCAAAGGGTTTGGATCACCCTATTGTCATGTCTATGCTTGCTTGCTTCTACACTTTATGCTTGTGTTAGCCTCTCTAGTTTCAGGATTTACCACACTTGACACCTTAGCGGGTTCATGGTTGTGTGGCTACGTCTAATGCCCATAAGTCCTTGTTTAGATGTAACCGCTCGGGATGTGTCTCCGGGCGCCAGGTTGATTTGCGCATAACTTTCTCCTTTTTCGGTTCGGGCAATGATATGTTTGCCATGCTTGCTTGCGCCACCCATTGGCTTTGTTTGTATCTCTACACTCTTGCTTACATGTCCATGCATGAGTCTTGCTTGCTAGTGTGTCGTCCATACTTCAACATAATGAAACTATAGACATTCGATCCAAACCTACATTTGTCCCTTGCCGACACCACCTTTTGTTTGCCTTTTCGCTTGTTTGCTTTCTTGTCCGTTTGCTTTCTTATTTTTCTGCTTGTCTTTGCTTGTCATGTCTCCCGTCACCTACTATGCTTATTATGTCTGTCATGCTTATCGCTTTGTGCCTCTCTTGTATGCTTGTTGCATCTTTCCCTTCCATTGCTTGTCTACTAATTTCTTGTCTTTGCCTATGCATGTACACATATGGAGCGAGGACACTTGGAGCTAGGGCGCGGCCTCCCAGGCACAAGCAAAAAGGGCATGGAGTTAAGCATTTAGATTTGAGCCTAGTAGCTATGTTTAGTAGGTTTAGGAGCCTAGTTCATCCCTTTAGGTTATGTACTCTTTTAAACCTCCTTTCCTTTCTCCTCCTTTTCTCTCTTGGACAGTTTGTATTAGGTATATCATGTCATGTACCATTTGTCCTCATCTCTAAAGTATAGTGATTCTTGTTTATTTTCCTGCACTTATATTTTGGTCAATACTCTAAGGATGTAGACATTTACTTTCTTGCTCTGTGTGCTTGCATTATGCATGATGTATTGTCACAGTCCATGTCACCTAAGGCAAGCAATGCCTAATTTCCACAGCGAAAGCAAGGTGACATGTCACCTTGTTTTCGATGTGGAAATTTGGTATTTCGCTCAAATGTCTTAGGAAAGTAGAAATTATGACCATACCCATTCAAAATTCAAACCTCAAAGCCCCATGCATGCAAAGCCCCTATGCCAATACCGAAATCCAATGCATGCAAAGGACTGTCCTTAGACAAGCATTGTGGGGTGCCTAACACCTTCCCCACATATAGCCAAACTTCCAAACCTAAGAATCAAGATTTTTTGCCATCCACATTAGATTAGGAAAAATGCCCTTTCTTAACCTAGGATTGGTAATAAAATCAACTAGAAACAGGTGACCAATCACACCTTAGAAAAACCCAATGATTGGGGGCGACTTCACTCACCTTTAATAATCCCTTAAAATTGGCCCAGATTCCTGCCATAACGCCAAAGGTAGAACTACCTTCCTCCACTGAGAGAGAGAGCACCCGAAGCTCCACGCGAACACACATGGGGGGTTGAACGAAGGCATGGCAATGGCGGCAATTTTTTCGCTGCGGATCGAGGCTAGGTTTCAATAGACTGGCGAATCCACTAGGGATACTTAAAGAGTTTGGCCTTTAGAGCTTTT
This sequence comes from Castanopsis chinensis, assembly GCA_032878915.1. Classification (NCBI taxonomy): domain Eukaryota; kingdom Viridiplantae; phylum Streptophyta; class Magnoliopsida; order Fagales; family Fagaceae; genus Castanopsis; species Castanopsis chinensis. The sequence continues at coordinate 33,803,621 of JAVQMG010000133.1, read as the reverse complement.
GATAAAACCATAATCTTTAGACATTGGCTTTCAAAAACATAGAAATTGGCATGGGCCTTCGAGGCTTTCCTTTTGGAAAGGGTTCTACTATATTCTAGTAGACCATTTCCAAAAGAGAAAAATCTTTTTCCAAAAAATCCTTTTGCAAGAAAGGATATGAGTTATTTTCATGGGGCTTTACTGCTTTCCTCACATGTTTTACAGCTTTCCTTCACATGCAAACATAGGATAGCAAAATTTAATTTCCACTACACCTTTATCCGCTTTCATGTGTGTGTGTGTGTGTGTGTGTGTGTGTGTGTGTGTGTGTGTGTGTGTGTGTGTGTGTGTGTGTGTGTGTGTGTGCGTGTGTGTGTATATTTGCTATGCTTTGAAAAAATCTTTCCCCTTCATTAAGAATTGCATGACATATACACCCTTTTTTAGCCAAACCCGAGCTCTGCATTGCTGGCGTAGTCACGTCTCGTTAGGGATTTCATCACCCCAACTGTAGATGCCCAAACACAAACATTGGCAATATTACCTATAGTTAGATTCGAGGCTGATGTTGTAGACACTTTTGGGTCCATGGGTGGATAGGAGTAGCTAAAAAGGCCCCCTTAATCCTTCTTGCCCTATAATTTCCATGAAAGGAGGGGTATGGTGATTGAGTACCCTAGGACAGGAAGAAACTACCAATTTAGCCTTTGCATACAGTTGGCCTCGTTATGTCAAACCCTTGATGACTAGATCAAAGCCAAAGCCCATCAGGATTAGGTGAAACCCAAAAAGTGAACATCCAAGACTATGAAAGGATACCCTTCTAAGACTAGAGGTCAAGGGAAAGTGTCTTGAAACAGGTGCGCCTTTTCTACTTGCGCTAAAGAAATTGCGCTCTACTACAGGTTCCTTCTATCCTGTTTGCACAGCATCCATGTTAAACCCCTAAGGAAAGCAACTATGTTGCTTGTATATGCTAGATAACACCTTATCCCTAAGGGTTTACAACCCTACAAGGGCACTCATGCATACACTAAATGGTTCCGTCACCTAATTGTGCAAAGATAAAATTTATGGCAAGTAACCGAAACTCCATTCAAGGGAAAGTGCTACCAAAAAATTGCTAAGAGATCCCAAGACATTATTAATTCAAGAATTCTCCCAAGAGAGATCCAAATCATCAAAGAGATCCAAGCTGCCAAGAGATCCAAATCGCCAAGATGTCATGAGTTCAATGGCTTCCTCAAGAGATCCAAAGGTCCAAGAGATCCAAGTGTCCAAGAGCTTCCTCGAGAAGTCCATATTCTCAAAAGCTGAGCTTTTCCTCTTAATTACATTGTAAAAGAACCATTGTTGGAGCCAATAAACCTAGCATTGTAAAAGAAAATATTATACAAGCATGTTATCAAAAAAGGGTCCATCCTGCATTACCAAGCATATCATGAAAGTTTGGGTTACTTGCTAGTCTCATGCATTAATCTCGCATCATAGTAGAAACTCACCATGATAAATATCCAATCAAGGGTCCAAGCCAATTTTTGAAAATGATGGGAGCATGTCCTTAAGCACTTTGTTTGCACGGTAGCAATTCTCCAATAAAGGATATGATCTTTACCTGCTTGCATAATATTGAGAAAACCCAGGAGAGACGGTTCCAAAACTGCTTGTACATTAGAATCCACCTAAGTCCTAAGGGTCCCCGTCCCTACAAGTGTATGCATGCATTTTCTAATATCTTCCACCTAATGGTGTTGATAATAAATTGGGTGACAGGCAACTGAGTTTTTCCAACTCCATTGTGAAGATTGTCAATGTTAGGATGTGTGCCCTTAAATCTTATTGTATGATGCTATGTATGACATTATATATGACTTAATGTTGTGTTTAATAAATTTGTTTTATTTTTATCTAAAATAATGGTAACATGAATATTGGGACATTATCATATAGTCCATGAGATGCATAGTATGTGATTTATGTGAAAAGTCACAGAAGATTTAAATCACAAGCTCTTTGTAAACTCAAAATTTATAGTTCGTAGTCGCTACTAAAATTGGGCATTTCATTTGCAAAGACTATAACGTATCAACTAAGACGATTTGTCTTAATCATGAAAGTGGAGACTTCTAATTGATATATTAATATGTTTTAAGATTTAAGACATATTGAACTGGACCGCTGTGAAATTTATTATTCTCCTAACGATTGTAAAATGAATAATAAATCTCACGACTTCTATTTGCATGAACTCTTAATCCTGAAAGAATAATGGACCTGATCATGAGGTGTAGGTTTCTTTAATATATCAGGAATGAGATCTAAAGTAATGGTCAAAACCTCAGTATGTTAGGCAGCCACATTTAGTGTTAATGGAACATATATTCTCAAGATGGAATTCATAATATTTTAATGAAGATATAAAATATTCTCTTGAGATAAATTTAATGAGTTCAGTTATTCAGAGAGTTAGGCCAAACCATTTTGGTAAGAAATTACTAAAGTATAAATTGGATTTCATAAATATATAATGAATAACTTTAAAGGATTAAACCGGATACTCAAGGATTAAATTGTAGTAATTTTTAAAGTGGCAGTCTATATTCATGACTTTGTATTACTACGACTATTTTATGAAGGGGTTGAGTGTATAATAAAGTCTTGGAATATAATTTTTTAATATGGCCTAGAGTGCAATTATATTTATATAGTGGTATTAAATATAATTAATGGTAACTTTGGACTTGTCAAAAGTTGATGGAAAAGCCCAACGCCCATTGGAGCTAATGTCTTATTGGCCCATTTTGGTCCCACTCCAAGCCACACACTAAAGCCCAATTGGAAAGGCCCAATAGGCCAGCCCAATTAGATAATCAGTTAGTTATAAAGGGAGAAACATACAGAATTTTTTTATAAGTGTAGATAAAAAGAAAATGAGAGAGAGTGAGGCACACTTTCATTCTCCCTCGGAAATTGATTGAGAGACCACACATCTTGGGCATAAAGTGGAATTGGAGTGAAGATTAAAAGTGTTCCCAAGTGCTTCTAATCTTTGTTTTGAATTTCTCCACACTAAAGTACGCTATCTTGTTCTTAAATTCTGAAAATTGCATAGTGCATGTTATCAATCATGAATGAAATAGATCCATTTTTGTTGCTTCCACTGTGTGTTTTGTATGAGATACAAAACCAGTTTTTTCCAACAATCAAATTCTCATTCCAAAGACTATTCATGGGTCGAAATCAGAGTTAAAACGGTTAAGATATCGAAAAAACTGTGAAAATTGTGAAATCCATGTCTACTAACTTCCTAGAGCCAAAATTTTTGATCTGATCATTGGATTTTTGAGTTCCATACCATTTTAGACCTCGTCTGCCTGAAAGTGGAGACTGGTGTTGTTCTACTCTTTCAGGTTTTGGAGTATATGCTTCTTATTTGTTAGCAGGTCTTAGGTTTCCTCTTAATTCTTTCTGTAGAGGTCTCTTTCATAGGTTGGGTATTGAACCAAACCAGCTCAACCCTAATGGATGAAGGACGATAATGGCCATGCAAGTGCTATGGCGTGAGGTGTTTGAGGGTAACCATTCAATCACAATGGACGCATTCCTTTTTTGCTATAAACCCTCAGAAATCATACGATCTACTAGTTTTTACCGGCTCTCATCTAGAGTTCCTCAATTTAGCTTAATTAGGGGTCATAGTTCATCAGATAGGTTGTGGAAGAAAGAATTTTTCTTCATTTCTGGAGATTGGGTTTGGGAACCAAGTGATGTAAATAATGCCCCCTTTCCTCCTTTTACCAGTGCCCTAGGTCATCTTGGTCCTAATGGTACGTCTTTTATCCTTTTCTTCATTTATTTTATATCTTTCTTTCCTTATCTAACCATGTTTTTCAATTGTGCAGCTATTACTCATCCACGTTTGGACAAATTTTACTTGGAGCACATTGACAGAGCTCATGCTCATCCTGAAAGGTCTTTCCATAGCTTGGTGACCTTTTGTCATCTTGCTGTCTAGTGGCTTGGTCTTGAGCCCATTGAGGAGAATCTTGCACACAAGGAGACTACTCGTCAAAGTAAGTGTCGTCCATCATCCTTCATTTTTTTTTAATCCTTTATTTTTTCCTCACCACAGGGTTAGCCACCATAAAGGAGAATAATGGAAATAATATGGCTAGTGGCATTGAGGAAAAGGGAGACATCCAGGTTTAGGACGGGCCAACTTCATCAGACGTCCAGGTTTAGGACGAGCCAGCTTCATTGGCCGTCCAGAAGTCTACCATCCAAACTACTGCTGGGAAGAGGAAAAGCATTTCAAGCAACATAGACCTTGGAAATCTTCCAAGTCACCGAGATCATAAGAAGCAAAAATATAGCAAGATCCCTTTTCCTAAGGGTTCAAAGCCTTAAGATGCGACGGTAGTTCTGGAGGACTCGGCGATGAACCCAGTGCCGCTCAAGCTTCTCCTTTAGGCATCCAGCCTGAAAATCCTACTCCCCTTATAACTAAATGTCCTCAAAGAGTTCATCCTTCAGTTCCAACCAAGCATCCTCCTAACTTGGTACTGGACAAAGATTATGCCTAGAAGACGTTCAAAGGAATCATATCTAAAAGAAAGGTGAGTGTATGTTACGACATGTTAGTGATGTTGGAAAATTACATGTTTGTATTGCATACTAAACATACGCAGTGGAAAATTAATGGATCTACTTCATTCGCAATTGATAACATGTGCTATGTAAGTTTCAGAATTTAAGAATAAGAAAGTGTACCTTGGTGTGGTGAAATTCAAAACAATCTGAATAGAAGTGCTTGGAAATACTCTTAATCTTCACTCCAATTCCACTTAATGCCCAAGAAGTGTGGTCTCTCAATCAGTTTCCAAGGAGAGAATAAGAGAGTGTCCAACACTCGCATACAAATCATTTCATTCCTTGTATGATCTTAATGAAAATCCCCATGAAAAGTCTTATGAAATTCTGTATGTTTACTCTCCTTATATATAAAACTGATTATCTAATTAGGCTAACCTTTTGGGCTATTCCAATTGGGCTCTAGTATGTGGCTTGAAGTGGGACCAAAAGGGAACAAATAAAACTCTAGCTCCAATGGGCCTTGAGCTTTTCTGTCAACTCTTGACAAGTTCAAAATTAGCATTAATTATATTCAATACCACTATATGAATATAATTATACTTTAGGCCTTATTAATAAATTATATCCCAAGACTTTATTATACATGCAACCCCTTCATTAAAATATTCATAGTAATACAAAATCATGAATATAGACTGCTACTTTGAAGATTACTACATCTTAATCCTTGAGTACCTGGTTTAATCTTATGTTATTCATCATATAATTTCATACATATATACTTTAGTAACTCCTTACTAAAGTCATTGGGCCCAACACTCTGAATAACCAAACCCATTAATCTTATCTCAAGGGAATATTTTATATCTCCGTTAAGAGATTATGAATTCCATCTTGAGAATATATGTTCCATCAACACTAAATGCAACTGCCCAACATACTAAGATTTTGACTGTGACTAATAGATCTCACTCCTGATATATCAGAGCAACCTACATCTCATAATCAGGTCCATTATTCTCTTAGGATTTAGAGTTGATGTAAATAGAAGTAGTGAGATTTATTATTCGTTTAACAGTTATTAGGAGAATAATAAATCTCACATCGGTCCAGTTCAATATGTCTTAACTCTTAACACATATCAACATACCAACTAGAAGTCTCCACTTCCATGATCAAGACAAATCATCTTAGTTGATATGTTATAGTCTTCGCAGATAAAATGCCCAATTTCATCACCGACGACAAACTAAAATTCTGAGTTTACAAAGAACTTGTGATTTATATCTTGTGTGACTTTTCACATAAATCACATACTATGCATCTCATGGACTAAGATAATGTCCCATAGTTCATTTGTAGATAGTCTCATGTAATTAAATAATTTAATTATCTATGACATGCCAATAAATTGGATTTTTAGGGCATAAATCCCAACAAGTGAAAGAGTTTGAACGCTCAACCATCCATGATCTTTTCAAGGTAAGTAGCTTTCTTGTTTTCTTATTTCATTTTTCTATGAAATTTAAGAAATATTTCTAACTCTCCTTCGTCCATCAAGCCATTGCAACTTTTATGAAGTCAGACGACTTTACAAATCGTCTCAACCAACATTATGGTGCTGGCTTTGAAGACTTTCTTTCTGATGCCAAGGAAGCCTATCCTAAGATGGACTTTGATTCCTTCAAAGTTCCTACTGAAGTAGAAAGTTCCTTGCTTCAGACAAGCTCCAAGGATGTCAATGTCATGGACGATGCCTCAATTGAGCTTGTTACCGAGCCCGCTAAGGACAACTTGAAGTTTAGGGACAATGCCCCTAGTGGTTTATCTCAGTAATCTTCGTTTCTTTATAAAAGTTTATTTATTTTTATTTTGTTAGGAATGGCTGTTGTTTTGGGTTTTTTTTTTCTTAAATTTATTTAAGTACAATACTCTCGTCCAAGTTCATGGACATATAACAAATACAATAGCCTTTATTGGCTTAAATAACATAAGGGTTTTTGGACGATGGTCTTCTACCCTTCTTTAAATTTTTATGAATGAATATCTATTTCCATCTTTATTCTTTTTTTACTATTGAACATATTGTTTTTTGTGTACGAACGAATTTCCTTTGTTTACATCATCCATATTATATCCCATGGTTTTAAGTGTGGTCCATCCACTTATGAAGTCATCTAGCTCATACATGTTAGGATAACTTTCTCACATTCAACATTCTACCATTCATTGTATTTTACAAGTGTGACTCATCTATGAATGGAATTTCATTTGCTTGACTTATAGCTTGTATTAATCTTCGTCCATAGGCTGGACGGCCTTGTATTCATCTTTGGTCACATTTATCCATGGGTTTTGAATATTCTTGCATGCATACTTTACCTTGTCTATTATTTAGATGAATATACCTTAGGTTTATTTTGCTTTTACCTTTTTTAATGAAAGCTTATAGACGTTACATCCATGCGTCCAGAGATTTTACATGTCTTGGGCCTTTAGCCTTCTTGTGGATTAGTTTTAATGAGAACTTCATAAACATGAAAAGTGGAAATTCACACAACATTATATACATTGGAAATCCAAACCATATTTACATAACATACACATCATCCACAAGTCATGGCACATATATAGAAGCCGGTGCCTTAAGGGAATTGAAAATACTTATGTACAAATGGACTAAGTTCATGACTTCATCCATCATGACTACGTCCATAGACATTGCACAAGCTGGAAGCTAGTGCACCTTTAAGGAATTAAAATACTAAAAAACATGTAGTACTAGCAACAAACACAAATAAAACATAAGAACAATAACACATAACTCAAACTTCATTCATAATGATGTTGTTTTAGGATGATACTCGTCCAGGCTGATGCTCGTCTAGGCTGACACTTCAATGATAATATCTTTTTAAATGCTCAACATTCTAGGGGTGCTTTAACTTTCTTCCACCTAGGGCTTCCAAGTAGTATAATCCCTACCTTTTGCAATTGATAACCTTGTAGAGTCCTTCCCAATTAGGCCCCAGTTTTCCATGGGCCAAGTTTCTGGTTGCTAAGGAGACCCTTTTTAAGACGAGGTCCCCAATGTCCAATCACTTGGGTTTCACTATTGCATCATATTTCCTAGCCATGAGATTTTTATACCTTGCTATTCTCTATTCTACATCCATCCTTACCTCGTCTATCAGATCAAGGTTAAGATGAAGTTATTTCTCATTTTTCTCATCCTAATACTTCATCACCCTATGGTTAGCCATGTGTACTTCTATAGGTATAACTGCCTCACTTCCATAGGCTAGTTTGAAAGGAGTTTCCCCTGTGAAAGTCCTCATAGTCGTCCTATAAGCCCATAGAACACCTGGTAGCTTGTCTAGCTATACTTCCTTTGCCCCCTCAAGCCGAGTCTTGATGATCTTCAACATAAATCAGTTTGCAACTTCAGATTGTCCATTTTCTTATGGGTGGGAGGGTAAGGAATAATGGATTTTCATCCTAAGTTGCTCACAGAAATCTCTGAAAGGTGTGTTATCAAACTGTCTTCCATTATTTAACACTACTACCCTAGAAACCCCAAATCGGCAGACGATACTCTTTCAAATGAAGTTCTTAACATTCTTCTATGTAATCTTCGCTAAGGGTTCAACTTCCACCCATTTAGTGAAGTAATTGATCCTTACCACTAAAAACTTCATTTGCTTGGTTCCTATTGGAAAAAGATCCAAAATATCCAATCCCCATTATGTAAAGGGACATGGGGTCATCATCGAGGTGAGGTACTCCAATGGTTGTCTAGGAATAGTGTTGAAGCATTGACACTGATCACACACCTTAACATAAGTCTTAACATCTGCTTGAATGGTCCATTAGTAGTAACCTACACGGATGACCTTATGGACGAGTGCTCTTGCTTCTGAATGGTTTCCACATGCTCCTTCATTAACTTCCGTCAATACATAGTTTGATTCGTCTGAAGCTAAACACCTTAGGCAAGGCTGTGAGAAGCCTCTTTTATGTAGCACCTCATCTATTAGGACATACTTAGCTGATCTGATCCTTAGCTATCTGGCTTCGTCTCTTTCTTTTGGAAGCCTTCCTTCCCTGAGGTAGGCCACTATTGGGGTCCACCAGTTTTTTTCTCCTTGTATCTGTTGTACCTTTGGAAGGTCTATGTTTGGCATATACTGAACTTCATCAAGCTCGTCCATAGATGCATTTGCCAACATTACTTTTGCTGAGGCGTCTACTTCCATGTTTTCCTCCCTAGAAACTTGAAGAAAACTGATTTCCTTAAATTTCTTAATAAGTCGCTACACCTTATTGAGGTACTTCTTCATCCATTCTTCCTTAGCTTCACATGCTCCATTTACTTGACCTATGATCAATTGAGAGTCTCCTTGGATGACTATTGACTTTGCCCCTAAGGACTTAGCCAATTCCAGCCCTTTAAGGAAGGCTTCATATTCAACTTTGTTGTTAGTTGTCTGATATTGTAGGCGAACTGCATATTTCAACTTATCCCCTTTTAGGGATTTTAGTATAACTCCTATACCTCTTACATATAATGTGGACAAACCATCTACATAGACGACCCACTTCTTAGCTTCATCCACCTCATCTAGATCACCATGGTTTAGAGTGAATTCCATAATGAAATCTGCCAAAACTTGAGGTTTTATAGCACTTCTTGGTTGATACCTAAAATCAAACTCACTAAGCTCTATAGCCCATTGGATCAGTCATCCTACGGCTTCTAGCTTGTTCATTGCCTTCTTGAGTGGATAATCCGTTAAGACATTGATTAGATGAGCTTGGAAGTAATGCCTTAGTTTCTTGGAAGCTGTTATCAGTGCAAAGGCTAGCTTTTCCATCATAGGATATCGTCCCTCTCCTCCCTTTAGCACTCAGCTTGTATAATAAACAAGCTTCTGTATCCTCCCTTATTCTCTAATTAATGCCAAACTCACTACATGTGGGGACACTGTTAAGTATAAATACATTTCTTCACCTGGTATAGACGGGCTTAGCAAAGGAGTCGTTGTAAGATAGGCCTTAAAATCCTGGAAGGCCTTCTGACACTCGTTCATCTATTCAAATGCTTTCTTGAGAACCTTGAAAAATGATAAACATTTGTCAATAGCTTTCGAAACAAACCTGTTAAGGGCTGCAACTTGTCCAGTGAGAGACTGGATTTTCTTGTTGGTTCTTGGTGGCTCTATGTCCAGTATTGCTTGGATCTTATCAGGATTTGCTTTGATTCCCCTATGTGAAACCATAAATCCTAGGAACTTCCCTAACGAAACCCCAAAGGCATACTTGCTTGGATTTAACTTCATGTTATATCGACTAATCATGCCAAAGGTCTCCTAAAGGTAGTCCAAGTGTTTCTTCTCATCCAAGCTTTTCACCAACATATCATCCACATACACTTCTACATTCTGTCCTATCTATGGATGAAACATATGATTGACCAACCTCTGATAGGTTGCCCCTGCGTTCTTCAGACCGAAAGGTGTCACTTTGTAGCAAAACAAGCCTTGACTGGTAATGAAGAATGTCTTCTCTTGATTTGCCTCGTCCATCCTTATCTTGTTATACCCTGAGAAGGTGTCCATGAAGCTTAGCAATTGATAACCCGCTGTTGAATATACCAGCTGGTCAATACGTGGCAATGGATAGCTATCCTTGGGGCAAGCCTTATTTAAAGCAATGAAGTCTACACACATTCTCCATTTGCCATTAGCTTTCTTGACCATCACCACATTAGTGAACCAATTTGGGTAGTAAACTTCCTAGATAAACTCTACTGTGGTTAACTTCTAGACTTTTTCCTTGATAGCATTATCTCATTCAGGAGCGAAGACCCTCTTCTTCTGACGGAGGAGCTTGGAGGAAGGATACATATTCAAACGGTGGATAATGACACTTGAGTCAATCCCTGGCATGTCTTTGTGACTCCACACGAAACATCAATGCTCTTCCTTAAGAATTGGATGAGGTCTTACTTTGTCTTCTCTTCCATGCTTAAACCTCTCAGGGTTGCTTTTATCCAGAGGAACGTCTTCCAGTACTTTAATGGGCTCTGTAGCAACCCTTCTCTCTTTTATATTCATCGTCTACACATGCTCGTCCATAGCCAACATGGCTAAGTAGCATTTTCTAGCTGCTAACTGATCTCTTTACACTTGTCCTATTCTATAATCTGTTGGAAACTTGACAAATAGGTGGTAAGTGGACATCACTACCTTCCAATTATTCAGATTTGGTTGTCCAATGATGGCATTGTAGGAAGACAAGCAGTCTACGACAAGGAAATTTACCCCTTTTGCTATCTATTGTGGATATGCTCCAACCATGACAGGTAGAGTAATAGAGCCCACTGGTTGTACCTTCATTCATCTGATTCCAACTAAGGGTGCATTCACTGGACGAAGTTGATCTCTTCTAAGCCTCTTCTATTGGAATGCAGGATAACATGGGATATCTGCTGAACTCTCATTATTTACTAGCACCCTTCTAGTTGTGTAGTCTGCAATGAGCAAGGTATGACAATTGCATCGTCACGTGGATGATGGACCCTTCTAATACCCTCATCTGTGAAGGTGATAGCTTGCTCGTCTACCTCCTCAATCCTTGGTGGTCTTCTAGAGAGTTAAACGTTCTGCACCACCTTCAAGTAGGTCTTTCTTGACTTAGAGGATCATCCTACTAGAGCTCCTCCTACAATAACTTTTGTTTCTCCAAGTAGGGGCCGTAATGGCTCTTCTACCTTCCCCTTAAACTTATCATCCTTATGATCTCATTTAAGAAAATTCCTCAACTTTCCTTGCTTGATGAGATTCTCAATCTGTTGCTTCAAGTCATAGCATTCGTCTATGTCGTGACGGTGATCTCTATGGAAGCGGCAATACTTGTTCTTATTGCTCTTGTTAGGATCTCCCTTCATCTTCTCTAGGCACTTCAAGGATGGGTCATCATTGATCTGCATAAGCATTTGATCAAGTGGAATATTTAAGGGTGTACAATGCTAACTTTGTCCTGAAGAAGAACTTGTCTTCTTATTATCTCTGTCCTTTTTTTCTCCCGTCTGGGCCTTCTTTGGATGAGGGTTTTGTTCAGAATGACGTGGGAGCTCTGCTTCCATCCGCGTTGCTCTCTTCTTCTTCTTGGCAATGATTTCATCTTCTGTATTCATGAAGCTTTGGGCTGAATGGATGAGTTCAGCCATGGTCTATGGTTCTTGATCATGAGCTTATGGATGAACAAATCTGAACTAAATCCATTGTGGAAAACTGCTAACAATAACTTATCATCCATCTCGTCCACTATCAAGGCTTCCCTGTTGAAGTGGGGGATGAAGGACCACAAACTTTCACTATCTCCTTGCTCTATAGCCAATAGGTTGGATGAGGAGCACTTATACCATTGACCTCCTATGAAGTTATTGATGAATAACTTAACTCCTCGAAAGAACTAACAGTGTTTGGAGGTATCTTACTAAACCACACTCGTGCTGGTCCCGTAAGGGTGGTTAGGAAGGCCCTACACATTATCTCATCTGGAACTCGTTAAAGGTGCATTGTGGTCTTGAAGGTAGCAATGTGATCATATGGGTCACGCGTTCCATCATGCGAGTCCAACACAGGCATCTTGAACTTGGAAGCAGTGGATGACTGTTGATGGATGTTATGAAAGGGGAATCAATTCGATGAACTAAAACATCTACATGATTCATCCTTATCATATTTTACTTCATCTCGTCCATGGCTCTTCTTATTTGATTCGTATCCTTTTCCAAGTGTAGTACCCTACATGAGGCAGTACCCCTTGAGTGATTCTCGCACTCAACATTTTCTCATTCTCTAACTTCTTGACTTTGAGCTTGCCCCTCCACACACCGTTCATGATGTTGCCTTCTTTGATTGATCTCCAAAGTTAACTCTTGGTTCTAATGGGTTAAATCTACCATGGCGGTTGTCATAGACTGCGTTTGTTGGACAGAAGGCGGTTTTACAACAAGTGTGGACTAGTGAGCGCAATTGGGGTGGCTAGAAATATTTCCATTTTCCTGGTGACATGGACTAGCGGCCATTGACCTTGTTCGGACCATACAACCTTTTGTCAAAGAAAGATAAATCGCAAAACACAAATTTAACTTTCCCACTAATGGCACCAACTGATGATGAACAGAAAATGAGTAGGATGAATGCTCTAGGCTTCAATGGGCTAGTGGTTGCTTGGAAGGCCTGAAAAAAAAAAAAGAAACACAAGATCAAAGGTGACTGGAGTGAACTGGCCAAAAACCCTCCAATGCTTAAGTTATTTTTCTCTCTAGAACTCAAGAATTCCAACTTTAGTAGTGGTGGAAAATTACCTTCACTTGATATGGATAAGTCCATTTATAGTGAGGTTTGGAGTGGTTACTTGTTTAGTAACTTCTTCAACGTGGATAGAAATTAGAAGGTTCAGACTTAACTTCTACAACTACTATCAGAAGTTAAGAACTTAGTGGGAAGTTAGAGCGACAAATAAGGATTTTGCTCATACTTCAAAATAGTAAAACGTGGTTCGGATTATAAGCTATTAAACATAAAATTACCCTGAGAATTTCTTAGTGTTGGAAGGTCGTCCAAGTGCTTCCATGTTAAACGACCTTCTTACACTTGGATGACCATCTCGAATTAGGACAACTTTTTTGGACTTGGACGACCCTAAAGACAAATAGGAGATAGTCCAATTTTTAGTCCACCATCAGTCACTAAACCACTATTTATACCCAAATGATTATAACTCTTCAATAAGCACATTTTCATTTAATAAACACATTTCCATTCAATATGCACCTTTTCGTTTAACATGCAAATTTTTAGTCAATAGGCTCCTTTCGTTTAAAAAGCACAACTGTTCTGTGTGTTTTAAATGTATACATGACATAAATTTATGTAGCCACGTGGTGTAATGAAAAGTGGTCAATAAAAAGTCAAACGTTTCAACTATTAGTTATTTTATATGTATATATATATATATATATAAATTAGTGGACATAAATTTTTTACGAGGAATGAAATAAAATTAGTAATTTTTTCTTATATAATATTTTAAATTTTTCATAATAGTGATATCGAATTTTTTGTAAAATAGACAATTAACAAATATAGTTAAAGACGTTAATTAACCATTACCATAACTAATAGCCCCAATTCTTCTCTACCTCAAAAATCAATCACAAGAAAATGCCAAAAATACTTTTTTAGTTTCTACATTTTAGACTTTTTCTCATTTTGGACTCAAATTTGATTTTGAGCCTACCTCAGTCCCTGAAAACAAAAAATCATGTACATTTTGGTCGTTGCCAACAATCCAGTAATGAAAAATGCATACGTAGCAGACAAAATGCAGTGTTGGCATGTTAGATGCTAATGTAGCTAATTATGGAGCTAACATGGTCATTAAATCAATATTTAAAAATTGCCACATCAGCATATAAATTAATTAAATTAAAAATAAAAAGAAATTAATTTATCAATTTTACATTTAATTGAAAAAATAAAATAATAAAAAAACAAAAAATAAAATAAAATACAATCTAATTAAAAGTAGAAGTTAAATTAATAAGAACCAAAATAACAGTAAGTCCACCTTTCAAAAAAAATAACAGTAAGTTCAAAATATAGGGACCGTATTTTTGCATCGAAAAAGTAGCAGTATTCCCTCAAAATCGCTTCCAACTAAATTTCAGTCGGTCATAAATTTCCCCTTTCACTTTCACGGTCCTCGACGCGCTTTCCCTTTGAACTTTGAACCATTCCAACAAAATAATAATTCAAAAGACACAAACAAGGAATAATACAAACACGGTACAAGAGCCCCACCAACCAAAACACAACCTTTGATCTTTGCTTTTTAGTTTTAGTTTTTGTTTTTTTGGTATAATTATCGTGTTGGCTTGATATCGATAAAAATGAAAATGAAAATGATAGCTCCTCTCGAATCGGACCAGGTGGAGCAACTGAGGGACATTTTCATGCGTTTTGACATGGACTCAGACGGCAGCCTAACCCAGCTCGAGCTTGCAGCTCTCCTCCGATCGCTTGGGATAAAGCCAACAGGAGACCAACTCCACGCCTTGCTGACAAACATGGACACCAATGGCAACGGCAGCGTCGAGTTTGACGAACTCGTCACTGCCATATTACCAGACATGACCCAAGAAGTGCTCATGAACCAGGAGCAGCTCTTGGAAGTGTTCAGGTCCTTCGACCGCGACGGTAATGGCTACATAACCGCCGCTGAGCTTGCTGGCTCCATGGCCAAGATGGGTCACCCTTTGACGTACAAAGAACTCTCCGAGATGATGCGCGAGGCTGACTCTAATGGTGATGGTGTCATTAGTTTTAACGAGTTCTCCACCGTCATGGCCAAATCCGCCGCTGATTTTCTTGGACTCACCGTTGCAGCATCGGTCGGTATAGTTAGCTAGGCGGTATATGGTACATCCGACGCAAAACTCACGTAAAGTTGTACGTATCAGAAACATAATATACTTTTTTTTCTTTTTCTTTTTTTTTTGTAATTTTTGTGTGTAACTAATTGAATGTATGTAAGGGATTTTGAGGTCATTATGTCTTTGAAAGGATTTGCAAGCAATGTTTTGGAAATCAAATTGAAGACACCTCAAAAAAACCAATCCCTCTCATCGTTGAGTAGAACAACCTGTATATTATGTTATATTAATCACTACTTCACTAGTATTTTCGTATTTGTCTTCGATGATTGTTTTCTTTGGACGTGAAAATGACTGATTTTTCTAACAAATTAAAGGTTGTAGGGCCATTTATTAAAGGTTATAAAGACATTTCGTAAAAAAGATAGATGGTCCATTATATTTATTTCCTTTGGCTCATCAAACACGCTGAAGCATGTCATCCTTGAAGCATCAGCACCGACACCATTTCTTGCCTGGTCAATATAAACGAATAAACAAATCGTGTAATACTAATAGCAGTTGGATCTAAAATTATTGGATAGGTTGGGAGGAGTTATGTTTTCTTTTAAATAGTATTGCGTACTGCGTAGGTTCTAACCAAAAAATTATCGAAAAAATTACACCAATTTCTTTTCAAGTTTTACAAAATGATACTCCTCAATTGTTTCATAAATGGACATCCCTTATTAGGTTTATATAAATATAATAATTTAATTTTCATTTATGAAATATTATATTTTAAAAAAATTCCTATTAACTTATGTAATAGTGTCATTCATATACAAATTTAAAGGGAAGAGGATGTCATTTTATCCATAGTTTGGGAAAGAATATTTTTTAAAATAAATAATTTGTTAATAATATAACAATTTGAAAGGTTATGGACTGAACATGCGTTGATACAAACCTCAAGAGAACACTTGTAAGAGTGTCATTCTATAAAACCTCAATGAAGGGTAGTGTAATTAACCTATAAATTTAATTAAAATTTGGGTGAATGCAAGTATGCCAAAACATTTGTTGCATCAGAACAAGTATAGGACCAAAAATAGAGAAATTTATCTCTATATGTACCTGTGTTGCTCAAAAGACATTAACTCAGTGGACATGCCATGATAACAGTAATTGTGCTGTTAAGGTACATCAATGTGTTACTCTTTCCTCTCACATATATTGTAGATTTCATTAATTAAAATTATGATATGATGCACTTTTTATGTGAGATGAGGAAATATCACATTATTGTACTTTGAGTGCAAAATAATTTTTAACATAGGAGATGCTCTTTAATTGGGGGAAATTATTATGTACTCTCGGAATACCATAAATGTGTACTCCCTCTTTTCATATGAATGGTGGGTCCTACCATAAATTTAATTAGTAGGACCCACCATTCATGTGAGAGGAGGGAGTACACATTTATGGTACTCCGGGAGTATCTAATAATTTTCCTTTAATTGGTAGGAAATTGTTGAAATAATAAATTTCAAGACATATTTATACATTGACCCAATGGTCAATATTTCACAACCCATCTGGAGCCTTGTAACTTAACTGGTTGGCATCTCTTGATGTTTCTAATAGAGACATCGAAATTTCAAATTTTCTCATAAATCAAATTATAACCCAATAATAATAATAATAATAATAATAATAATAATAATAATAGTAAGAAGAGAGTAACTGAAAGCTCAAAATGTATAAATATGACCCTTTTTTTTGCCATGGAGAGAGAGAGAGAGAGAGAGAGATCCACAAATGGAAGTGTTCCAAGACTACTTAAACATTAGAACATCTCCAGCAACTTCTCTAAATTTTTGTACTGTTTGAAGTGTGAACAGTTGTTTTTACCTTTTACCTACCTATTTTTTTTAAATACACTTTCTAACAGAATCTTTATCATTTCTCTATCTCATTTAAATATTATTTCTTCATTCTTTCTTTATTTATTTTTTAATATTTCTTTATTCTTTCTCTACTCATTCCCAACGGCTATATTTTTTAAATTCCCAACAAATATATTTTTAAATCTCCCAACAATAATATTTTCAAAATTTATAATAGTCATATTTTCCAACGGGCTATTTTTCTTTTTTTACAGTCACGCACACACACGAACCATCTTTCCCTGTATATAGGAAGCATGGAAATTTAACAAAAGAACAAAAGCTTTAATGCAATTAGATCAACCTTCTTAGAAAGGGCACTGCTTGTTTTATTGTACTAATACAAAAGAAATTTGACATTTTAAAAACTAATGGGAATTAGCAGTATAGCAAAATGGAAATTAGTACAAAGCTTAAGAACTAGTACAAAACTAATGAAAATTAGCCGTATTGTAGTAATGACATTCTAAAAGCTTAAAAAGTAGTACAAAGCTAATAGGAATTAGCAATAAGGTTGAACATCCCCTTGGATATACATATATAGTGCAATAGGAGCACATTATAGCTGTTGGATAAAACTTTGATTTTGTATCTCATACAAAACACACAACGGAAACAACAAATAAGGATCTATTTCATTTATAATTGACAACATGCACTATGTAAATTTTAGAATTTAAGAACAAGATAGCGTACCTTGGTGTGGAGAAATTCAAAACAAAGATTAGAAGCGCTTGGGAAAACTTTTAATCTTCACTCTAATTGCACTTTACGCCCAAAATGTGTGATCTCTCAATCAGTTTCTAAAGGGAAAATGAAAGTGTGTCTCACACTCTCTCTTTTTTTCTAAGATTTTTTTTCTTAAAGAAAAAATTATGTATGTTTCTCCCTTTATAATTAACTGATTATCTAATTGGGCCGGCCTATTGGGCCTTTCCAATTGGGCTTTAGTGTGTGGCTTGGAGTAGGACCAAAAGGGACCAATAAGCCACTAGCTCCAATGGGTCTTAGGCTTTTCCGTCAACTCTTGACAAGTCCAAAATTACCATTAATTATATTTAATATCACTATATAAATATAATTGCACTCTAGGCCTTATTAATAAATTATATCCTAAGACTTTATTATACACGCAACCCCTTCATAAAATATTCGTAGTAACACAAAGTCATGAATATAGACTGCTACTTTGAAAATTACTATATCTTAATCCTTGAGTACCTGGTTTAATCCTTTAAAGTTATTCATCATATATTTATGAAATCCAATTTCATAAATATATATACTTTAATAATTTCTTACCAAAGTGGTTGGGCCCAATTCTCTGAATAACCAAACTCATTAAACTTATCTCAAGGGAATATTTTATATCTCTATTAAGAGACTATGAATTCCATCTTGAGAATATATGTTCCATCAACACTAAATGTGGCTGTCCAATATACTGAGGTTTTGACCGTTATTTTAGATCTCACTCCTAATATATCAAAGTAACCTACACGTCATGATCAGGTCCATTATTCTCTCAGGATTAAGAGTTCATGCAAATAAAAGTCGTGAAATTTATTATTCATTTGACAGTCATTAGGAGAATAATAAATCTCACAGTGGTCCAGTTCAATATATCTTAACTCTTAAAACATATCAACATATCAACTAGAAGTCTCCACTTCCATGATCAAGACAAATCATCTTAGTTGATACGTTATAGTCTTCACAGATGAAATGCCCAATTTCATCACCGACTACGAACTACAAATTTTGAGTTTACAAAGAACTTGTGATTTATATCTTCTGTGACTTTTCACATAAATCACATACTATGCATCTCATGGACTATATGATAATGTTCAAATATTCATGTTACCATTATTTTAGATAAAAATAAACAACTTTATTAAACATAATATTAAGTCATACATAATGTCATATATAGCATCATACAATAGGATTTAAGGGCACATATCCTAACAGTAGCAAAACAAAATGAATAGCGCAATAGGGTCATATTGCAACAAAGCAAAATGAGTGACCCAATATACATTCTTAGTTAGTAGGAACACATTGCAACAAAACAAGTTTAAAGCGCTCTTTTAATCATATACAAAATAAGAGCATTGATAATGATAATAGTCTAAGAACGAGGCCTTCGTTTTTCAAGGATTTCCATTTGGCATTGATGAATATATTCTTGCTGCACTGAAGACAACATACTTAAATCCAACATCATAATCTCTTTTTCTTCCTTCATCTGATCCATTCTCAATTTCTCCATTTCATTGTCCTCCTCCAGCTTTTCCATTCTCAATTTTTCTGTTTCATATTCCTCTTTCGATCTTTTCATATCCAGATCCATTTTCATTCTTGCTATTTCATGTTTTTTATCATTAAGTTGAATTCGTGCCATCTCATGCTCTTGGTCTACAAGACATCCTTTCTCAATACAAGCCATTTGCATCTCACTCATTTTTCTTCTTTCTTCCATCATGACATTCAATATGTCTTCCATATGTGAAGTCGTACCTTCTTTGTATTTTTGTTTCTTCAATCTTTCTTTGTTGGCCTTCACCCTTGGTGGTCTCTCCAAGTTTACAATTAGAACCTGTGGAATATCATCATCCTCTAAACTTATTGACTCTAGATTAGAAAGTTAAGATGCCTCAAATCTCCTTCTCTTTTTTGGTCGCTGATTGATAACAATAACCAACCATTTTGGTGAGTGCTTTAACAAATTACAGCAATGTTCATATTGAAATTTGGTACTTGCAATACTTGATAGAGCTATTTTGCTGCATTTAGCTGAAAGATTAAAAAAATTAGCAAATTAACACAAATTTCTTTATAAGATGTACCTTGTCTTCATCAGTCTTACCACTTTCATTCTTTGATTCGATTTATGCCAAAAATCCACAAAACTTACTGGTGCAAAGTTGAATCGTTGACCATCGGTTCGTTAGAGAACCCACCGTACACTCAGAAGTGAAGGTCTTCCACTGGTGGTAATACTCCCAAATTCTTGACTAATGTTGTGTGTTTTTGGTTAGTGCTTTGCACTACTTCTTGGTTGACATTGAGAAATGCAAACTCAAGAAGCATGTCTTCTTGTATGGAGAGTTGCTGCCACATTGTGATTTCTTAGTTGTGTATTCAACTTGGGGTGGAGACATTTGGCTAAATTCTTGAGGTTATGGAACACTATCTTTACCACTTATATGTGAAGATCCTAACATATATTCATTATAACTATCTTCTATAAGATTAGTGAAAGATATGTCTCCTAGAATACTCGAATCCATTCCTAGTAACAAAAACAAAAAAAAACACAGTGCTAAAATAAATAATAAATTTTCACCATTTCAATCATATAATTCATTACACAAGCCACATTCAAATCCCCTGCTTTTTATTTTCATTCCAACAAGACAATCGTAATTAAGAACAACAAGGAATATATAATTATTAAGGAAAGAATATCTATTGATGATAGTGCAAATTCTATGGGTATGACAATAATGACAGCAAGCTCTCTTCCATATATAAACCCAACAGCTACAGGAGAAAGTAAGTCAACTAGCACCTCTAATATGGAAATTCTAAATTAGCAACTCTAAATATGGAAAGATTAAATGACAGCAACTCCCTTCTATGTGTAAACCCAACAGCTACAGCATAAAGAAGTCAACTAGCACCTCTAATATGGAAAGGTTAAATTAGCATCTCTAATATGGAAAAATTAAATGACAGCAACTCCTTTCTATGTTTGGACCCAACGGCTACTGTAGAAATCAAGTCAACCAACACCTCTAATATGGAAAGATAAAATAGAGCAAATCACTCTAAGAAGCATACCCCAAGTGTAAGCAAATAGCTCAAGAAACCAGAATTCAGAGCTACAACCACTTCGAATTAAAACCATCAACAAATGCCAAAGTCAAACATAGGATGTCTAGATTATCAATCCAATCGACCAAGAAGAATGCAGCTTATGTAGTAATCTATCAATGCATCCAATAGTCTAATACTAAAATATAAATGTTTCAAAGACAATTCTGTATCTCAAATTTCATGACCGGTATTTAATAACAAATAAAAAGGTGCTCTGATAAGCAATGCAAATGTACAAATATAAGCCTCTATATAAGCAATGCAAATATATAAATACAATTGAAATGAAAAGCAAAGAAATTTAGGCTGTGTTTGGCAATATGTAAAATGTTTTCTGAGTGTAAAATATTGTTAGTTGAAAATATTTTATGTAAAGGAAAACATTTTCTATTGTTTGACTGTACTATGGAAATTACACCGGATAATTATTTCTTGTGTTTGTTCTTGGATGTAAATCCACCACCACCCACAAACAAAAAAAACCACCAAAACACCACCACCCACACCACCACAACAACAACAAAAAAGTTAAAGATCAAAGAAAACGAAAGATAATTTGAAGGCTTGGTTCGGGTCAGAGAGAAAAAATGAGATGAGAGAGAGTGTAGTGAGTGAGAGTGGAAGAGAGGATGTGGTTCTTGAGTGAAGGCACTAGATCGGTGACATGTAGTGTATGATCCGGCCTTGGTTGGTTGGAGGGAAAGAGAGAGAAAGTAGATTGGCGAGTGGCAGAGACAAGATTAAGAGGAGACGATTTGATCCAGAGGGCGGCAACGATGAGATAGAGAGGAGATGATCTGACCCAGAGGAGGACGAGGCGATCTAGAGGGTGGCGACGACGATCAAACCGGTTCAATCTCTCTCTCTCTCTCTCTCCGGGTGTGTTAGCAATCTCCCCTCCATCCAGTTTGGCTTGGCATGAGTGAGCTTAGAGAGTGATTAGGAATTTTCTGAGGAAAGTGGAAATGGTTTGAAGGTAAATTAAGTGTGTAAAATGATTTACGGGTGTAAGGTGGGTATTTTACGATTAACTAGAATCTATTTTTAGTTTGACTGTAATTTCCTGTGTTGCCAAACACCAGCAACGATGTAAAACAATTTCAAAAATTCAATTACATCTGAAACAAACAAGGTCTTAATAAAAACAGAGCATTAAAAAAATACTTTGTTGCCCGTGCTCCACTTATTAAGTACATTAGGGAAAAAAATCATGTTTTATATTAAAAAAAAAAAAAAAAAAAAGCCTTCCATTTCAATTCTTAAACATACCCATGTCTTCTCTATCGAACAGTTAGTGTGCAATAGAGATGAGACCAAAATTCTTATTAGAAAATAAGAAACTCTAAGGGAATCGTATTAGTTTATGGACTCTAATAAGATTAATTAAATAGAAAAAACAGAGCAAGAAACAGAGTGAAAGAGAGACAGAGAAAAAAGAACCATAAACCCAAAACCTAAACCCAAATAGTGGTGAAGAACAACAGAAAATCATTCAAACCACCAAATCATCAACTCGTACAATAAGCTAATAAATTCAAACGGGACAAAAACCGTATTAAATCAAAATTTTAGGTAGCAATATTCAAGGTTGAGCCAATGTTTTCAGAACTCCATTCTTCGTCACAGGTAGTTGAGCAACCTTTGATTGAAAGCCACGGTGTAGGTTGTTTTGTGAGATAGAGCAGCAACGATAGGTTGATTTTGTGAGAGAAGAGTTTCTGAAGAGAGAGAGCTGCGTTGATGTATTCCGAAGAGAAACCATGAGTACAATAGAGAGAAGGAAAAGAGTTTGGATAGAGAGAGAACAGTTATTTAATACAGCTGAGTAATTTTTTTAGATAAAAGAAGCTTATGGAGTTGCTACAATGTTTTCTATATCAAGAGAAGCACAGTAGCAACTTTGAAATATATTTGGAAAAGTTTTGCATTTAGAGAATCTGTTTGAGCTGATTTTTTTTTGGGTTTGCTCTGCAAAAATTAGATATAGCTAATCAATTGGAGATGCTATTATGCTATACAAATACCAGTAACACTGATTAAAAGCTCAAACCGCAGTGTAATTATGGCTTAAAATTAGATAACTATAATGCACAGCTAGCTCAATAAGAAAGTATGCAAAATGGAGGAGTAGGGAGCAACAGCCAGTAAGTTTCTTAATTGTCATGATATCAGACCATGATTTCTAAGGGGAGTTTCTAAGTTACAGCAGTAAGAACTTAAAAAACAACAAAACAAAAGCAACCTGAACAAAGGGGAATGCATATATATGTGTGTGTGTATATATATATATATATATATAGCACGAAACAAAAGTATAACTACCATACATGATAAGAAATAAGAAGAAATAGTACTAGAGAAAGAAAAAGGTATACTATATTTCTCTATTCTGTAGACTCTAATAAAAAGCAACACTATCAAATATTCCTACAATGAATTTTCTCGGTTCTGTATGTCACTAATATAATTTATACAATAATACAAAAAGCATGGTATAATAACCGATGTATAACCTCAGATGGTCAAAAATAAAATCTATACAATAATAATATTCCACCCATCTAAGATATGCTACAGATGACTAAAGCTTCTGTACAGTCATCAAGCAAGGGTAATCTCTAGGCCGTCTGCTTTAATTGAGTCATACACCCAGCAGAAAATTTTCAAAGTTCACACACATATCTCCGACCTGCAATTTTTTGCCAGCTAACCATCCAAAACCGATTTCAACAATATCACATATGGTTATGATTATTATCTTTTAAACGGTTAGTCCTTGCTGCTAAGCGGGCTGTGAAGCCTACAGTTGTCTCCCGCAACGATCTCTGCCGTACCATTTCACAATATTCAGGATCATTTGGTAGGCCCTCGTGCCTTATCCACTGTATTGATTCATGGTACATAGGAAAGAAGCGCATCTTAATTGCTGAGTACGAGAAGTACGGTATTAGGGTTGAGATCACCACGAATAGAGTGACGACCCAATAAGAAGGGGTCGGGGCAAGGACTTCAATGAAAAGTTTGTAAGCAGTGGTAGAAAAATTAGAAGACATGGCTCCATAAGCCAAGAGGAAAATGTACCAAATTGCAATTGAACCCCAGATAACAACATGTTGCACCAAGGTGAAGTAAGTTATATAAAGTGCCATCTGCAAGTTTACGACCCAAACAATGCATGTATACATTGTTGCTCCTAAAATATCCCTCCCAGCAGTCTGCCCATCATTATTGAAAGCTTGCAGCTCCAGTGCTTTTGTGCAGAAAAAGAAAATTATTATAGCACTGCAAAACCCATTTAACATCCAGCTGAGTATTCGACGCCAGCTGAAAAGGAGATTCTGCACCCCTTCTTGGTATAATAGAGGAAACTGCCATGAGAAACAAGGAACAATACTACATAAGCATTTATCAAAAGTCAAACCATATAAAATTGGCCAAAAGCCTTGTAGTTCAACTACACCTCCTAATGTTTCTAATGGAGATGTCCAAGGTTCAAATCCCCCTTCCCCATTTTTGTATCTATTGAATTATAATAAATAAATATATACACACACACACACACACAAAATTAGAGCTTCTTTTATATTACTCCAATAATAACCAAGGGGGCTTTGGTTGTTCAATGCTACATGCAACTCCTGCTACAACTATTTGCAGTTGTTTTTTCTGGAACATGATAATGAAAACTCAACCAAGAAATCCCAAAAAATAGTAGGCTCGAATGCTTTTTTGTCACTTTACCACTTTCATCTTAATAATCGTTTCAACTTTCTTTCTTCTACTAAGAATTTTTAAAGTCACACGCAATTGCTACATACCATTTTAAGTTACTAACAGTTCTTAATGGCACCAATGGTTTCTTTGGCCAATGGCATTGGTTGGAGGTTCTCAAGTGTTCTCAACCAAAGAACAAAACTTGAAGCCACCATATGGATAAAATAAAATAAAACAAAATCATCCACATTACTCTGAGGACTTGAAATGAATTAAGTGGACCAAAGGGTAGAGGAATAGGCATTACACATGTAAAACATTCTTGTCTGTACCACATGAAGGAAAAGTTACAAGAAGTTCCTTTCTGAACACCCCCTCCCCCTCCCGAAAGAAAAAGAGGCCCAGATGCATTGTGTTACTTTTATATACTAAGTCATTGATCATCATAAGAGAAATAATTCAATACACGCACTATATAGTTGACTCACCTTGAGACAATACCTTGCAGAAACATCCTGGTCAAAAACTCCCATAGCAACAACAGGAATTGATGAGAAGAAAACATTATAGAGTGACAAAAACCAATCATTGTATGCAGGTTGCCCAGAGAATGATGCATATGCCTCGTATAAGAATAGTGTGAAACCAAATGTGATATTCTTGAAGAAAAAGTAGCATATCTGCCAATAGAAGAATGAACAAAGTAAATTAATTAAAAAGGTTTAAACTTATGACAAGATTTAGAAAAAAATTTCAATTTTTTCAGATTTCTAAATACAAATACAAGAATGGATTACCATTGATGAGATCCTTCTGTAACACCAATGTCCATGCACAAACAGCAAACGCTCCAAATATCGAAACTGTGCAATCGCAATATCACTTGACATGACCGCCTGAATTGAAAAATATGTACAGATGAAAATGAGTATATGTAGTGAGAAACACAAACAATAAAAATAATTTATATTTGATTCAAGATAAAAATGTGGAACAATCTGAGCACCTGCATTCCTTCGACACCACTAATTCCAATTCCTATATCTGCTTCTTGCAGCATTCCCACATCATTGGCACCATCACCAATTGCTAATGTCGTTTTCCCCGTTCCAGATTTAACCAGTCTTGTAACCTTTTTTTTTTCAGCAGGAAAAACAAATTACTCCTAAACGCTAATTATGTACTTAAAAACAGAAAAGAAAAGAAAGGTTCTTGTGGAGGTTAAAGACACAGAAAAATGATAAACCCACCAGAGCCTTCTGTTTTGGCGATGAGCGACAGCATATAACAGATGCACAACCAATTGCAAGCTCCAGAAACATTTTGTTCATATCATCCTCTAGAGCATAACTAAGTGATTTCCCATCGATGATCAAAGCAAATGCCTCAGAGCTCCTATTTGATGAAGTAAGCTGACCCTTCCCTTCAGTTATCTGAAGGAGGACACTTTCCTTTGATGCCTAAAAAAGGAATCAGAATTATCCCATCAATATTACATGAACAATGATTTAGAAAATATCACTACTTTAATTCTACCAAGTTCACGGCATAATTACTGAAGCATGGAGCTTCATCAAACTAGTTTAAAGAAAAATTCTGTCCAGGCCAAAAATACTAATGGTGAACCAATAAAATGCATTTAATTGGTACTACCAAAATAAAGGTAAGGCCAGAGAAGATTTTTGTTTTAGTGAGTGTAGACATGATTACCCATATTTGAATAGAATAAATATACTAAAAGACTGAAAATGGAGAAATGGAAAAACATTATTTGTGTTAAGGTTCAAGATTACTTGCTAATTAGGAATACCTCAAACTGAAGACTAAATAAAAATCACCCTATATTACCTTAGCAATGGCTGCCTTATCTCCTGCCTTTTCTAGTGCTTGAATTTGGGGAGTCTCCAAATTAATTATAATCTGCTTCATTCCTTGTCTAAGCAAACTACATGAAAAACTGCAAATTTATAGAATTTAGTCAGATATCTTCAAAAACAGTATGAGAGGTACGCCTCAATTCATGGTCAATATAACAGTCAAACCCAGGAATCATACCCAATATTTATGGCAGTCTCCATCTTGTCTCCAGTCAAAACCCAAATCTTAATTCCTGCTTGGGCAAGCTTGTCAATGCAACTAGGAACCTAACAAGCAAAATAGAATAAATATAAATACCAAACAAAATAATCAATAAAAGTGTACATTCATTTGTAATCAGTATCTTCAACCCACCCCATTTTGGAGTTTGTCCTCAACAGCAGTTGCACCAAGAAGAATTAGACCCCTCTCAATCTTCTCTGCTACCTCATCAATCAACGTTTCCTGATCAGCACTAACTGAATTCTTTGCCTCAGTGAATTTCTCATTGAACTCTTTGTATTCTTCTTCATCAAGTTCACGATAGGCAAGTATCAAGGTTCTCAGGCCTGCATCAGCATAATTATTCACATGCTCCCTGGTCTCGTCTTCAAACTCCCTACCATTCTTGGCAAGCCTTTCAAACATGACACTGCATGGGAAATGAATTAGGAAGATGATGATATGCAATCAAAGCGGATAGAGATTATTCTGAGGTTTTAAGATGTCTTATCACAAACCTGTCAGCACCTTTACAAAGTAATAGTATTTTTCCTTCCTCATCCCTTACTATCACAGACATCCGCTTCCTTGAGCTGTTAAACTCTAAAACATTCAGAAGTTTATACAACCTGCAAAAGGAAATTATTCATTGAGACAGTCTTTTCCAATTTCAGCATTACTTAAAAAGAAATTAGCCCTACATGCACATGTATATGCAGCCACTCTAGAGTGAGTATGTAACCCTGTTTCATAGCCCTCTACATCCACCATAAGATGCACATCACATACCACACCAAAGAGAATGATATTTAAGAGAATATGTCTGCATATATATGCCAGTATAATTAGAAGCAAAATCACGTAAGGGACCCATGAATTGGGTATTCAGATGAATCCATATGCACGCCAATGGAAATGTAGGGGTGGCTCTACATTGATGCCAGGGTGGTCACAGGACCACCCTGCCCTGGGAAAAAAATTATTATATATAAATTTTAAAAATTTTATGATTTTTTTTACCTTAAAAAAAATTGATACCACCCTAAATTTTTCTAGCCCCAACATAAATAAACTCTCGACAAAGTTTGTCAACAAACTTAGTTGTAGATTAAGGCTGTGAACTTTGACAAATCTATCATTGGATTATATTTTCTTCTTAAATTTTCCATTCTTTCAAAATATCAATAAAATCAAAGATCAATAACTATGTTATCAATCAAATGTTTAAATTTTGAGTTTTTGTAGTCTAAAATTATATATAAAAAATAAGTTTATAGATCAAATAGTAAATAAAATCCATTTGACATGAAAAACATAAAGAACATGCAATTCAACCGTTAGATTTTAAAAATATGCAGTCATGTTAATATGTTTAGTGAGAATTGTAGCCTTAAGTTACAACTAAATTTGTAGTCAAACTTTGGTCTCTTGAACAATATATTACGCTTTTACAAACAAAAAGGAAAAGCTTAAGAAAAATTTTATCAAACTAAAATTTTGAAAGAGATATAGCTTGTAGCATTCATAATGATTATCATGCAACAATTTCAAAATAAGAAAATTTGTAAAAGGAAATTATAAGATTTTATGTATTTGCATTTTTTTTTTTTTTGGTCGATATATGGAATTTTCTTTTTATATTTTATATAATTTAAGTTTCATAATGACCACCTTGGAAAAAACTCTTGGAGCCGCCTCTGAATGGAAGCCAAAGAGTATAGCATACATAAGTTCTAAATTTGTGATTTTATAAAACATGCAATGAGAAAAACTGACCGTTCAATTCCATTTCCAGTCACTGGATCCAGTTCATGCAATGATATGCTAGTCTGTGTCCTTTTATAGAATTCAAAACCAAGTTCTCGTGCTGCAATCACAAATGCTGCTTCATCTGGAGATTCAGCTTCATATGAAACCTTCCTTGTTTCTTCCTCCACTTCGGGAATGGCAGTATGACAAATTGCCAATAAACGAAAAAATTTCTGAATGACAGCTGCACGTGGCTCATTAACCCATTTTCCATTCATAATCCTTTCATCTTTAAAGTTAAAGCCTTTTATGAGTGACTTTGAATCAGTAGAATCCTTGATGTGGTCATATCCATTTACATTTTCATCACGCAAAGGAGAGGCTTTTCTTGTATGCATAGCCCTCTCAACCTCTGTAACACCAAGACCATAAGCTGTCCCAGCCACAGAACACTTGATGAACTCCATTGAATTGCATGTCAAAGTTCCGGTCTTATCAGATAGTATTGTGTCAACTTGGCCAAGTTCCTCATTCAAATTTGAGGTACGGGCATGTGCCGGTTTGTCAGCTTCTTCATAGTACAAGTGAATATCTTGATTGATGAAGATGCACTGAAGAACTTTGACAATTTCTATTGACACATACAATGATATTGGAATAACGAAATTATATAACATTAGGGCTGTCAGAAAGTGAAACATAGCTGCAGATGGTGCTCTTTTGGGGTCAAAGAAAACTGTAGAATCATCTGGTCTAAGATACCACCTTTTTGACCTGCCATTTTCTAAGTCATCTTCAGTTGCAATGCCAAAGAGAATAGAACCAACAAATGCCATCAGAAATAGAATAGAGAATAAGAAGTAGATAATTCTGTCCATCTTCTTCTCAATTTTGCTTCTCTTTGAAGGGGGATCAGTAGAATTCTGAATAACCTTTGTGTCCTGACCAGTGAAGATAACAGCCCCATAAATGTAGTCTGTATTTCGGAGTTTAGAATCTCTGAGAAGAAGTTGCTGAGGAGAGAGAGGATACTGTGGCTCTTCAAACTCCATACTTCCAACAAAAGAGTACAAATTTGCATTGGGGTCTTCGCATTTAACAATAGCCTTAAAATTACGGAAGTCAGAGTCCTCATTTAAGAATGAGGTAACCCCCAATGCTTGTTTTAATTTCAAATTTGTCTCGCCATCAAGGTTCATGGTCTCAACATAGCAAATTGCATCATCATAACTGGATGAGAGCAAGAGGAGGTCTGCCGGAAAGAATTCATCCTTATTTACCTTTACTATATCTCCCACTCTCAGGTTCTTCCATTCAGTATGATCAAAAACTCCATCACGTTGATGCACTTTAACCTTTCTATTGTTCACCTCCATATCCTGCAAAAATATTCCACAAGTAAAATTATATATCTAGGTGTAACAGCTTGCCTGAAAGAACACTTAACGTTTAAATTGTTAGCCCTTTGGCCTATGTTGTCAAGTATTGATCTCTGACCACAAGCAAGAGAATATGGCAATCATAATAATTAGAGTTGTACAATTGAAAAGGAATAATAAACTATCTAGTAAATCCAAGTAATATGGAAACATAATTTATGGAAATATTTTTTTATTCATCATCAAAATCAACAATGCAAAAGGAGAGAATATTATCATCCTATAGAGATCATGTGAACTAAATACTTTTTTCAAATTACACATCACCCAACCAAACAACCTCATGCTATGAATTTAAACAGATTACTTGAATTTTCCCATATCCAATGTATTAAGATGATTTAAAAATGTCCCTTGCATCCACCGTAGTAATGAAACTAGCAAATATTTCAGAGGATCTACACTTTTCCATACAAATTCTAATAGCAACAAAAGAAATACTTCCATCAAAGCCAACGGTGGCCTCCAAGAATTAGGACACTTCCCAATGAGCAGATTTCCAAGACATTCCTCCCTTTCTTTTTTCCTTCATACAAATGTGTTTAGAAAAACGAAAGTCCAGCTTAATCAGTTCAAGTTTAGGAGACTCTTCTACTGGTCTTTTTGATTCTATCCAAGCATATTGTAATTGAACAAGAAAGATAGAGAAGCTCAGGAAAATATTAAAACCATATTACAAGGATCAATTAATAGAACCAAACTAGACAAGCAAAAAAAGGGTACCTGCTTCTTTCGCCTCCAATCTTCAATACCCTCTTTAATCATTGTTGCTCCAATAATGACAATAAGAGGAATGATAGCACTAACAGCTGTATAAGGAGCAAGTGGGGTGAAGGCCAAGGCGCCATTAACCAAGAAGAAAAAATTGGCCACCCTCCTAAACTGCTCAAACAATGATTTAGGCAAGAAAGTGGCAAGTGTATATTTCGTAGACCTAACATAATTGGCTCCATAATTACGAATTTCAGCTTGGACGCAATCTGGTTCATTGCAATAAACAACCCTGGAAAACCCTGGACCACCAATCTGTGAATGGTCATCATCTGTCATAGATGACCTCCCACATCTGAATGAGTAAAGCTTGCTGAGTTTCAGCTTTCTCCTTACACCACCCCTCATTTTTTGTTCCCCCTAGAACAACCTCTCACTAACGCCAATGACAAATATCAGAGAAACACAATAGGAAGTACAACAATTCCTTCCTTCCTTCCTTCCAAAGCAAATTCACTCACTAGTAAATGCAGCTTCTTCAAGGATCCACAGCCCCTTCAAAATTCAAAAACAACCCACTAAGAATGACTCAATCAGCTACAAGAAAAGTAGCTCCTCTCTAGGAAAAACAGATCTTATTTTTCCACAAGCCCCAAAAAATTCACAAATTTGTAACACCAACACCCAGAAAAAGAATGAATAAATAAAGCAGTACTAGTCTGTCTAAAACAAAATTAAAACAGAACCCCAGAAAAAGTTAAGACAAAAAGCTCAGAAACCCAATGATTAGAAAGTGAAAACAAAACAGAAAACCAGAGAAACAAGAAGGAAGCAGAAAAGAAAAAGAAGTTTGAGAAAGAACACGTGTGCAGAGACAACAAGTCCAGGTAGTTACGAGTCACAACGACCAACTAATCCTATTCCTATATCATACGCGCCACCAAAAGGTAATCTCCGCCCCAAAAGCAACTACAACAACAACAACAAAAAACAACATGTAACTCAGCCCAGAATACCATACCCTACCCAACCCAAAATTATTTAATATAAAAATATAAAAAAACAAAGGCCGTTCGACAAGGCTGTAATATAGGCCCTACAGAGAGGCAAGGCAATCACGTACTAGTACGAGAGTATGAGATGAATAATATTCGCATATCAGAACGTTTCCTCTGAGGCTTTTCAACGCAGACTTGGTTTGGATCTCGCGTTTTGACTTTGTTTCACGCGCATTTGGCTGGCTCCTCTCTCTCTCTGCCTTGTATTTGCGTGTAGGCGATACTTTTTTATTTTTTTCAAATAACTCCAAAGCTACGTTCCCAGAAAATTCTTTACAAGAATTTATTTTCTGGGGAAAAAATAAATAAATATAAGGAAATGTGAGAGACAAGGGATTGAAATTTTCAACGGGTGAAAGAGGACACAGTAAAAGGAAGGAAGTCGGAAAGATCTAGAAGAAGGAGAAGAGTAAATGGGTTTTGATTAAAAGAGAAGAATTTTGATTTCGCGGGAAAGCTTAGGAGCTCATCAATGGTGAATAAAAGTGTTTGTGGCTCTCTCTTTTCTTTCTTTTTTTCTTTTTTTGAGAAGACTCTCTCTCTTTTTATCTATCTGGGAATTTAAAAATTCTTCTCTCTCTCTCTCTCTCTCTCTCTCTCTAAGAAACTTCGTATATTAATACTAGTCAAAAAAAAAAAAAAAACCCAAAAATTAAAAATAGAATTATTACTTTATTAGCAAGAAAATAATAATGATTAATGGTTAAAAAGTTTTATTTTTTTTAGAAAATTAATGGTTAAAAAGTTAAAATAGAAATTCTGATAAAATTAAATAAATAAACAGACGAATAGGGTGAAGGACACTGTTTCTTTATCAACAGAAATTGCGCCGTCATGGCGGGGAAAAAATGTGCAGCGTATTAGAAGGGTCATGCAAAGACTTTGTGCCCCCCACGCCCACGCCTCTATTCATTTCCTCGCATCACAATGCACCTTACCTTTCTTTTCTTTTCTTTTTTTCTTTTTTTATTATTATTACTATTATTGGGTTCTTTTTTATTTTGATATTATTCTTTTTGTTAATTTCGTTTGTTAGGTGTATTTTTATTATAAATAGTCACTAATCTGTGCTATACACAAGACCCTATTTATTTGTGAGGTAGATTAAAATAATTTTATAAAATCTTAAATTCACACCATTACATGATTTGCTCTTGTATGGCTTCAATTTGTGTTATAATATGATAAAGAAGTTTGTACATACAATGACTTATAAAAAAAAAAAAAAAACCACGTTTAGGATAATATTAATATAGGATTTATTCAATTTTTTTTTTATCAACGTTTGAGTTTGAATTTAAGTAAAACTTGTTAAAAAAAATAAGTTTCACTCCTTGTTAAGTTTGGACTAAACAAAAAAAATTTTATGTTTAAAAAATGATGAGTTTGAGTTTAAGTTGGACTAGTTAGGTAGATAGAATTTCATTCCTTCTTAAGTTTAGACTAATCAAAAATAATTTTATTTTAAATAAAATGGTAATTTTATTTAAATATTGTGCTGACATAAAAAATTGTGAGAGTTTCAGAGGCTTCGATTTGATTTTTTTTTTTTTTTTTATCAATGTTTGAGTTTGAGTTTAAGTTAGACTTGTTAGAGAAATAGAGTTTTACTCCTTGTTAAGTTTTGACTAAACAAAAATAATTTTATTTTTAAAAAATAATTAAAAAATGATGAGTTTGAGTTTAAATTGAATTTATTAGAGAGATAGAGCTTCACTCCTTGTTAAGTTTAGACTAAACAAAAATAATTTTATTTAAATAAAATTATAATTTTATTTAAATATTGTGCTGATAAGAAAATTTGTGGGAGTTTCAAAGGATTCGGTTATATATTTATTAATATTTTGTTAAAGATATTTATCAAGTACAATACTCAGATATTTAACTCTAATTTTAATTTTGTGCAAGTCAATAATATTACTTGTATTGCAAGTTTATGAATCGCAATTAATATTGAATTAATTTAGAATCTAGTTTTTTTATAAATACTCATATTGCATTTATTATAATACAAGACCTTGGTCTCAGTTCCAAATGTTTTGTTACTCTAAAATGAATTTAATAACTTTATATAATGGATTTTTTTTTTCTTTAATGGACACTTTATAATGAATTAATCCACTCCAAATATTTGAGGTTATTGTTGACATGTTGTATTATTTTTTTTGTTGGTTAGTATATCGCAGTGGCTTCATTTTTTTTAATCTTTGATTTGATTCTCAAAAAAGAAATTAAATAAATAATCTTGATTCGTTGAAGAACTTTAATTTTTCGTGGATATTCTATTAAGGGAAGTAGATTAGGTTGTCAATATCATTAACAGCTTGCCATGTATTGTAAAATTGAGCATGATTTGATAATTTAATTGAGTTTTATTCCAACCAACTCTGTCTAACGTATCACTTAAAAGCACCCTCTCGTCCACCTACGATTGGAGAAAAAGCCTCTTCCACCACGAGTAATTGGCAAAGTACGCGTTTATTAAAATTCTTTCTATGTTTTGGTTGTTTCTTTCTTTAAATTCATTTTTGGCCAAAATTAATGATTCATTATTTTTAAATAGAGAAGTGCTAAAATAGGATAGTTGAGACAAGATAAATACTTACTACCTAATATCTTTGACGTGATGGTCAAGCAACATTTATAAGTTGAGACAAGATGAATACTTACAATCGCATATCTTTGACGTGATAGTCATGCTACATTTATAAATACTTGTGAGATGTGTGGAGGGCAAGAATTAGGATTCAAGTATCTAAAAGAGAGTTTCACACACATACATATAGATTATACTAGAGTTATTATTGAAAAATATATTAACATGGTTACATATTTTTGAAAATCTAATCATTAGATTACTTGTTCAAAATTCATATCAAATAAAAAGATACAGTTGTGGTATGCCTTTGAGATAGAATCTCTCTCCTCCCTTGTGTGTGTGTGTTTGTTTCTCAAAATATATATATATATATATATATATATATATATATATATATAGACATACATATTGAGCGAGATTGTAATCTTAAGATACAATAAAATTTATAACCAAACTTTGTCCTTCCTAGAAAACTATCTCATTTTCCTTTGTTTGGTAGTGACCTTTAAAATGAGTTTGAAAATTTATACTACTCTTATTTAGTTTCATGTGAGATAGATATGTTATCTAGAAAATTTTAGTAAAAAACAACTATATCTCATGCCAAGCTAAATAGGGGTAAGTTAAGAAATAGATTTCCTTTAAGTCATATTTTTCTAACACTACCAAATATAGGAAAATGCAGAAAATTATTTTTACATAAGGTTTTCCATTGAAACAAACTTATTAGTGTAACTCTTTGAGAAATTATAGAACTTCATTTTTTTTTAATTGAATGAAAACTTTGACAAATCAGCCATCAAATTATATTGTATTATTATACTTTCCATACTTGCAAAATATCATTGATTGAATTGAAGATCAATAACTATCCCATCATAAAAATTTTTAAATTTCAATTATTTTTAAATTTAAAATTATAAGTAAAGTATAAGTTCACGGACAAACATGTAAATAACATCCGATTACTACAAAATTTGGCATACTTGTTAAAACAAAGTGATATACAATGGAATTCTTAAATTATATCAAGTTACGCCTAATATAACACATTATTAATGTTACACCACTTAATAGTGTTTTATTTGATTAATATTTTAGAAAAATATTCATCTTTGGATGAGATGTCCTATTTTTTTGTGAAATTATAGAACTTCATTTTTTTTTTTTTTAAATTGAATGAATGCTTTGACAAACTTGAAATTTGTTTTTTTTAATAGAAAAGAAAAATTGAAAACTTAACATTATTTATATAAAATAGCTATCTATTAGAATAATGTGACCCAACATGATATTCTATGATGTCTCTATTATAAATGAATAAGTATTCAAAATTTCTTGTGAAATTATGCAATATTTTTATGTTTTAAAATATTGGTATATTGAAATATGTCTATTTGATTTAGTAGATTAAAATTATGAACGCATTTATTATAGTCATTGACTTAACCATATCCATCATAATGTAGCCTATTCTTATAGGTGCATTGTTGGACCATAATGGAAAGGACGTGCAAGTTACATTAAGGGCTATTCTTTTGATAGTTACTGCATAATAATCTCGGCAGACCTTCCATAATGAGATTCATGTACATTGAGCATTGACCTTAATAAATCTATCGTGTCATTGCTAGTAATTTGACCTCCAAAAAAAGGGGTTGTCATTATAGTGATTATGGATATGAATGATAGAGGGATCCATGCGTTAGTATGGAGTTACAAAATTAACGACACGTTAATGAACTTCTTCATTAATGAATCTTGTATGGACTGGGTATGTAAGCCCAACCCTGAGTTGTAGGCCCATTCATTGAGTGTTCTCGGCCCATCTTGGCTTATGTGGGCGGGCTGGTATAGGCTTAGCTGAACAATCAAGCTGGACACTCCTAGAGATGCTGCGAATAAAAAATAACGCCTTGAAGGAATCCACCCACCGAGCAACAACTGGCATTAGGCACAAGTTACTAGAAAGTCATATCAGCTATGAGTAGTGGGTCCCATCTGGGGCAAAGGGACCCACTAACATAGGGATAACCCCCTCATCATGACAACCCTCTAAGAGGAGGCTATAAGTGGAGACGAGTAGGCAATAATAGTGGGTTGGAAAATTTTCAGAAGAGAAACATGTGAGTAGAAAGGAAAAATACATCTCAAATTTTAGGGGAAAGGCTCAACTGTATAGTCTTCATCACAACTGAGCTAGGATCAAGATAGTTAAGGGCCAAAACCACAGTTTAACTTCTTTAATAATCTTTAGAATCATTTCTTAGACCTCTAATTGTGGGATAAGCCCAACTTAGAGTACAAGTAAATTGGAATCTAGGCCCAAAATCCCAAGATTAATGGAAAAGGACCACCACAAATCTAATTGATGAAGTTGTTTATTAATGAATGTAATATATCTATTACATGAATTGTTATTACGATAGAAAGAATTTTATATCTATTACATGAATGTAATATATCTATTACATGAATTGTCATCTCATTCTTGAATGTTATAAATATTGTCAAGGCCACACTTGTAAGGAGTGTGAGAAGAGAAAAGAAAGCTCTTGTTAATCCTAACCCTAGTGAGAGCATCCTAATTGCGTGAGAGATCCTTGAATAATATAATTTAGTAAGAAATTTCTCACATCTTATTATTTATTTTTGTTACATATGCACGTGATATAATTATTAATTGATAGATGTATTATATTTGTTTACCATGAATTACTGCTTAAGTAAAATTCCAACACTATCGATATATCATCATTTTGATGTTTGTAAGCAAGAATGTGTAAACACCGCATTTTGTACCCTTTACGACTCGAGGCCTCGTTTCCCAATGATGCTTGAACTCTAAGGCCCAATGCCAATTTAAAACCCAATTAGATATTAAATTGACTTGAGGAGTGTTAAATTGAAAAATGTAACTTTTTAAATGAGCAAAAATCTATTTTTGAAAATAAAATGACCAAAGTAGCCCTCGGCCTACGTACATGGGTCGTGACTTGCATATGCGAGCTAAAGCATGTGTACGCAGGAACATTCTTACGCATGCAACTAGGGTTTCAGAATCATAAGAAATGCAAGTTTTCTGCAATAATGGATGAGGTTTGGAACGAATCCCACATCGTTTGGGAGCCATTCTAAATCCCATTTTCTCAACTATAAAAAGACTTACACGGTACATTTTCAACACACACAGATTTCCTAAGATTCACTAGAAAATAGTGAATCGAAAGGGAGTTTTTCTCAAAACACCCTCAAGTCATTTTTTATTTAATTGGGACCTTTTCTGGCCCCAATCCTTTGAGTTTAAGATTGCTAATCACTATTTTACTGAATTGTGATAAATTTGATTGAGGGGAATGGTCAAAAATCAAGCCTAGGAGCTTTTGATTTAAGGTATTCTTTTGAACCTTTCTTTTTCCTTTTTCCTTTTCTACCTTTATTCTTTTCTTTAATCCATTTTTTTGTATAATTTATGTTTATATATGTTTTTTTAGATAATATTTAGGCTTTCTTTATGTCTTTAAACATGTTAGGTTGCTAGATTTTACATTTTCTGTCTTGTTTGGTTTCTGCTTTGTTTCTGTGTTTTTCGATTTTCTAGGTAAGGATTTGCGTACGCATGATCTAGCTTGCGCATGTAGTTCGAACTCATTCGTACGCAGACCTGTTCTAGCGTGTGTGATGTCGTTATGTAGAAACTCTAAATTTTTGTTTGTTTTGTTTTTGTATTCACATGTTTGTTCTATGTAGCCTCTTTCTGTATGTTTTTAAGCCTCATATTTGCTAGTTCACCTTTTAGTATGTTTGTTTGTTATCACATGTTTAGATCAGGGTTTCTTAATTTTAATGCCATTCATTCACATGTTCATGCATTGATGCCATAGGTCCTATGCTGCTGAGAGGTAAGTAAAGGGTAAGTCATGCATAAGTAATGTCCATGCATCTGTGTTAGGGTTTTACTTTAATGATATGATGGAACATGCTTAGAGGTACGATTAGGGCTTGTAATATATTTTCCTTGCTATGATGATATGCCTTGCTGCCACATGTAAGTTGCTTTAGATGTATGATAGGGTTTTCATATGTTAGATGAATGCAGGGTTTCTTTAATATGATTGGCCCCCTTTTGGTAGATAGATAAGTATCTTATGCTTGTGATGAAAGATGCCATGTTGTATGCTTAGATGTATGTTAGTGTATGTGTGCGTGTGTGTGTGTGTGTGTGTGTGTGTGTGTGTGTGTGTGTGGGTATAGATGTAAGTGTTGAACATGTTTTTAATAAAGTTAAGACGTAAGACACAATGATGGGAGGCCAATCTTATGGTTGGGTGATCTTGGGTGCCTAACACTTTCCCAAGAGCGTACCTAAATTCCAAACTCAAACTCTAGTAGTAAGATCAATGGTCCTTCCTTGAAAGGATGCTATATTCATGATTTCTAAACCATATAACTAGATGGCAACTCCCCCCCTTGTGTCCGCAGTGGCGACTCCATCAAGGATTGTGAGTTTAATCCCTATGTGTCTTGTTTCTTAACTTAATAAAAGCTTTTTCAATACTTGTTTTGCACACACATTCACTTGTTCTTTTGTCCCTTAACCTTGGTTGGTGACGAGTGGAAAGATGGAAGGCTCCATTCAAGCCCAAATTTTCTGAAGTTCATCTCACTAACTCACAATCGATGCCATCGCCTGTAATGAGCCCTAAATACGTTAAAGGTTTGTTACCAATCTACTATAGGGTCCACTTAGGCTCTTGGTTGAAATCATGACCCGCCTAGTTGTGAGTGATCTACTTATCTAGCCCTTTAGCCTTAGGGAGCCTACACACTAGAGAGATCCTAGTGTTTGGATCAGTGGAGTTAATTTCGTACCATACCGGCTGATATGGCCAGCATATACCGTGCCAGAACCTTGGTTGATACAGAAAATCTACTATTTCTTTTCGGCTAAAATACCGGCTATACCGGAGTTGTTCTAGCCATACTGGAGTAAATTTTGGATTTCAGCATGTAATTTGATACTGGGCCGAAACAAAACCTCTAAGGGAGGGTTAGAAAAAGAATAACAAGAGAAGAAGAAGTTGACGCTTATTAAAATCTTTGAAAAATTTGCTCACTAGTCATTGCAAATCAACCAAGCTGCTGCTGTTTCTCATTTCTCAGTTTCAAGTTTGTTGCCTGATCACCTACTTCTCCTTCTTCTACTTCTTTCTTCTTTTGTTTTTCTATTTCACTTTTTTCTCTTCCCCCTCTTTTCCTTGTTTTTTCCTCCGTGAATATTTATGCTCATTTTGAAACTTGTGGTCTAATGGGAAGTGAAAGAGACTAGTCCTTTTGTTTACTTTTTACCTATCCAAATGGGCATGTGGCTTGAGGAGTACTTGTTTTCTCTCTGTACAATATAAGAACAATTCCTGTCTTTAACTCCAAAAAAAGTACTTACATTAGTGTGGATATATATATAAATTGCACAATAGTTATAAACTGTACAATAGTAATGTTTTTTTTTTTTTTTAATTTTTTTTATGTATAAATTGTATACTTATTTTTTATATTATAATTGTTATATAATTAGCGGTAATCCCAAAACGGTACATCGATATTGATCAGTACCAAAATTTATCGTTTCATTGGCTAAACCGGTACCGCCTCCGGTATGAAATTGACTCACTTGGTTAGGATATGTGTCATTTAAATTCTATTGTATAATACTATGTATGATATTATATATGACATTATGTGATGATTAATAAAGTTGTTTTATTATTATCTAAAATAATGGTAACATGAATATTTAGACATTATCATATATTCCATGAGATGCATAGTATGTGATTTATGTGATTTGGTCATAGAAGATATAAATCACAAGTTTTTTATAAACTTAGAATTTTAATTCATAGTCGGTGACGAAATTATGTGATGAAATTAGACATTTTATCTGTGAAGACTATAACATATCAACTAAGATGATTTGTCTTTATCATAGAAGTGAAAACTTCTAGTTGATATGTTGATATGTTTTAAGAGTTAAGACATATTGAACTGGACTGTTGTGAGATTTATTATTCTCTTAACGACTGTCAAATAAATAATAAATCTCACGACTTCTATTTTCATCAATTCTTAATCTTGAGTGAATAATGAACCTGTTCATGAAGTGTAAGTTTCTTTAATATATCAGGAGTGAGATCTAAAGTTACGATCAAAATCTCAGTATGTTGGGTAGTCACATTTAGTGTTGAAGGAACATATATTCTAAAGATGAAATTCATAATCTCTTAACAGAGATATAAAATATTTCATTAAGATAAGTTTAATAAGTTTTGTTATTCAGAATATTAGGCCTAATCACTTTAGTAAGAAGTTAATAAAGTATATATTTATGAAATTATATTTCATAAATATATGATGAATAACTTAAATGATTAAACCGGGTACTCAAGGATTAAAATGTAGTAATATTCAAAGTGGCAATCAACATTTATGACTTCATATTACTACGAATATTTAATGAAAGAGTTGAATGTATAATAAAGTCTTGGGATATAATTTATTAATAAGGCCTAGAGTGCAATTACATTTATATAGTAGTATTAAATATAATTAATGGTAATTTTGAATTTGTCAAAAGTTGACAGAAAAGCCTAAGGTCCATTGGAACTAGAGTCTTAATTATTCCCTTTTATACCCATTCCAAGCCACATACTAAAGTCCAATTAGAATGACCTAAAAGGCTTGTACAATTAGTTTATTAGTTGGATATAAGAAGAGAATCATACAGAATTTCATAAGGGTTCTATGGGGAATAAAATGGTGT
Source organism: Castanopsis chinensis (assembly GCA_032878915.1). Classification (NCBI taxonomy): domain Eukaryota; kingdom Viridiplantae; phylum Streptophyta; class Magnoliopsida; order Fagales; family Fagaceae; genus Castanopsis; species Castanopsis chinensis. The sequence continues at coordinate 33,762,620 of JAVQMG010000133.1, read as the reverse complement.
GTATATGAGTGTAAGCTATTCTATTATTCTCCTTTGAACACATACGTGTAAAATAATTGAGAGACCACACTTCTTGGGTGGAAGTAGAATTAGAGTGAAGATTAAAAGTGTTCCTAAGTACTTCTAATATTTGGTTTTGAATTTCACTACACCAATGTACGCTTTTTAGTTCTTAAATTCTGAAACTTACATAGTACACGTTATCTATTGTGAATGAAGTAGACCCGTTAATTTTCCACTGCGTATATTTTGTATGCGATACAAACTATGTTTATCCTGTTGGAAAATTTAGTTTTGTATCTCATACAAAACACACAGCTAAAGCAACAATCATAGACCTACTTCATTCATGAGAGATAACATGTAACTTTGAACTCTAAAACAAAGAATAGGAAGCGTACCTTGATGCAGTGAAATTTAAAATTAAGGCTTGAGAATACCTTTAATCTTCATCTCAATTCCACATGGTGCCCAAGATGTGTGATGCTCAAGGGAGAATGAGAGTGCTTACACCCACATACACACCATTTTTTTCTTATGAAAATTTTTTATGTTTTTCTCCTTATACATAACTGATTATCTAATTGGGTTAGCCTTTTGGGCCTATCCAATTGGGTTTTAGTTTGTGGCTTGAGATGGGACCAAAGGGAACAAATAAGACTCTAGCTCCAATGGGCCTTGGGCTTTTCTGTTGACTCTTGATAAGTCCAAAGTTACCATTAATTATATTTAATACAATTATATAAATATAATTGCACTCTAGGTCTTATTAATAAATTATATCCCAAGACTCTAATGATATCATTTGACTCTTCTATGAAATATCCATAGTAAACAAAGTCATAGTAAACTGTCATTTTGTACATAACTATTTTATCCTTGAGTGCCCAATTTAATCTTTTAGTGATTCACATTTATTGAAATCCAATTTCAATAAATATAAGCTTTAGTAACTCCTTACTAAAGTAGGCGTTTTGAATAACTAGTTCTCATTAAACTTATCTCAAGGGGATATTTTGTGTTTCTACTAAAAGAGATTATGGATTCCATCTTGAGAATATGTGTTCCCTTAATATTACGTGTGGTTACCTAACATTCTAAAGTTTTGACCGTAAATATTAAATCTCACTCTTGATATATCAAAGTAACCTACATTTCATGATCAGCTCCACTACCCTTTCAGGATTAAGGGTCTATGAAATTAGAAGTCGTGAGATTAATTATTCTAGTGACAGTTGTTGATTGAATAATTAATCTCACAACGGTCCAGTTCAATATGTCTTAACTCTTAAGACACATCAATACATCAACTAGAAATCTCAATTTTCATGATCAAGACAAATCATCTTAGTTGATGTATTATAATCTTTGTAGATGAAACGCCCAATTTCATTATCGACTATGAACTACATTTTGAGTTTACAAGGAACTTGTGATTTACATTTTCTGTAACTTTTCACATAAACCATATATAATGCATCTCATGGACTATGATAATGTCCCATTAGTTCATTTATAAATAGTCTCATATAATTAAATAATTTAATTATTTATGACATATCAATAAATTGGATTTTAGGGCGTAAACCCCAACAATCTTGCACTTGCCCTCAAAAACAATTTGTCATATATCCGACACTTATTTCCTTTTAGAGTAATTCATAATCACTTTAAGACAAGGTTTGGAAACAAGTTTCAGCCAGATTTATTGCATAAATTATCTTTTCTACTACCACAAATCACATAATCATATCTCTCTAATGAGACAATACTTACGTTTAATTTGTATCTTCACCACTTAGGATGAACACATATCTTGAAGTCCAACTTCATGAATCACAATCAAACTACAAATTAGTATTTGTACAACCAGTAACCATTTAATTCTCACTTTGGTGGACAAGCATATAATCCCTCATTTTCCTAGGATATTTATGTATATGTTTTACTTCCACTAAATTAAGTGATTTTAGATTCAATTGATATTTGCTTACCATGCCTACTGCAAAATAGATATTTAGTCTAGTATACAGCAAAGCATAAAGACTTTCTATGTATATGGCATAAGAAACCGTCTTAATATGCTCTTCCTTTTATATGTCTTAGGACTATAGTCCTATATAAAGGAACTTTAAACTTGAAAGGAAAGAATCCTTTTTAAAGTATTGTATGCTATACTTGGCTAGAATCTAATCTATTTAAGCAATTTGAGATAGACCCAACATCCTAATTTCTGAATTTCAACAAAGTTTAATTTTTAGGATGTGATCAGTCTTTCCTAATTACTTTACATCAAACTGGACTAGAAAACAATTAACTCCATTGATGACAATAACTCTACATCATTCTAAATGATTAGAATGTCATCAACATATGTTAAGAGATTTATTATTCTATATAGCTTTTACACATATAAGGCTTTTTAATAATTGATCAAAATCAAACAACTTGATTGCTTGATCAAAGATGATATTTTATGGTTCAAATTCTTTAGTCCATAAATGGACTTTAAGCAACTTGCATACTAAACACTACTGGTTCTTTGTTATGAGTAAGTTTAATTATAGATGTCTTCCTCAAGATTGCTAATAAAAGAAGCTTTCTTGATATCCATTGCCATATTTCATCCAAATGAAATATAATGAATAAGAGAAACTAGATAGAGTCAAACTTAACTATTGGTGAAAAAATCTTTTCGCCACTACTCTTGACTTTAAAAGTTTGCACCTTCAAATCTATCAATCTCATTTTCTTGTAGACCCATTTGAAAACAATAGGCTTAATGCCACTAGGCGCTTCTACAAGTTCTAGACTTTAAATAGAATCTAATTCTTTTCACATAACCTTGATCCCGTAATTTATATTCATATCATTTATGGCCTTTATGTAGGACCGAGGATCAAATTCATATCCTTGTGGAATGACTTCAAAAGTTTATTCCAATAGTATGAATTTATTTAGTAATCGATAATCCTCCCACTACAATATTACACTAGTGTAATAGCTATCTATAGAATAATGTCTTATAATGTATCTAATACAACCATCTCATTTCTAAGTGCATTTTATAATTGTCTTTCAACAAATTCTAACATTTTTCTTCTAGAACAATCTACCTTTAAAAGAGTCTGGTTCCTCCTTTATGTATGCACTAACTTAAAGAAGTCATTGGAACTTTATTTCTTTATGAAAAGGAGCCTTAGATCTTATTATCCTCTAAATAGAATTCATAGACTGGGAACAAAACAAAATAATGGTTCTAAAAGCCCATCGTTTACCAATCTTGAATATCATTTAGATTAATAAGATCTAAACATAAGTGCCAAAACATATAATACCAAAGGATGAAGCTTTCTCTTTAAAAAATAAAACATGTAAATTTCCATCTAGAAGACAATCATGGACAATGCTTAGCTTTACCAAAATAGAAACACTTTCCTTTTAGTCATACTTTTGAGTCTAATTTTCTTTTGGCAACGTCTAGGGCAATAAACTTGTCCAACTTCTTGGTAGTTTAATTCCTCTTCTTACCACCTTTACCTTTCTGCTCAGGCTAAGAATTTGAATTAAATCATATTGATCCTAGGCTTAGCTTTTAGGATGTCTTTCGTTTCATAGAACCCAATCATCAATTCAGATAACATAAAAAAAATTTATTTTCAAAACAATCTAAATTGATCAAATGATTCTAACAAGGACTTGGGGATCATATCCATATGAGATTAACATTTAATCTCTCTATCCAAGAATTCCAATTCATTTTAAAAATATAAAACATTTTCATAATATGATATAGAATTGGAACTTCTTAAGCCTTTCTTAGCACTCAATATGATTCATACCAAACATCTCATTTAGACTTAATATAAAGTCTAAATCTACTACTAACCCTTGCATTTCATGCTATAGTACAACTAAGATAGAAGCCAATGTAACATTTTAGCATTTTAATGGAGACTATAATCACATTATAAGCTATCTTCTATAAATGCATCATGTATAGGAAATTATGACAATGCTAAATCAAAACATATTTATGTACTTCAACTCCTTAAAGTACCATGTCCAAAATTATTTCTTAGTTAATGTGATTCTATTAAAATAGTAGTTAGAGAACAAAAATATATGTCAACTTTATTTTGAGACTATGAACTTAAATACTAGGACATTATATTTTGCATCCATAACCGTATAATATGGAACCCGAAAACCATACTATACTAGGTGCAATGACAACCTAATGCTATCATCGCAACTCTTACTAAATAAAAATAATTTACCGCTCTTTCTTTAGCCTCTAAGTAATAATATCAAGAACTTAGCATAGAGGATACTATCAAACTTAGTCTAGTGTACACCATTGCCTAGACCGATTTGTAGCCACATAACTCTACCCTTGTAAGGTTTAATCTTGTGGTACCTTGATGCAAAACACCCTCCGTATGGAACGCAAGGCTCGAGGCCAAGACAAGGTGCTTGCCCCACACCACTATAAATCAGGAAGTTCAATCTTGTAGTACTATGAAATAAACACCCTCCGCATAGAACGCAAGGCTCGAGGCCAAGACAAGATGTTTACCCCACACCACTATAAACTGATAATGGAGGCCATGAGATCCAGCCCTTAAATCTCTCTCCCACTAGAAATTTTAGAACAAGTGGATTGTATTGAAATCATTGAGATCTTATCACAATTTTAACCTTACACATCAAATGTGTTTAATTGTTTAAATTCAAAATAATTTGACTAAGTCACGTCACAATAGCGTAACAAATATTCGCATAATCACAAAAAAGTTTAACCTTGTAATCCGTAAAGTAAATACCATTTGTTTGGAATGCAAGACTCGAAGTTAAGACAAGGTATCTATTCACATTATAATAAACTTAACAACAGGGTTATTTCAGCATTCCTACTCGTTGTTTGGGTTTTTCTTAAATAATTGTGATCCCATCACAACTAATAACCTTGCACTTGTTGAAGACTCTAATCTCATTAGAATCACTAACTAAAATGGAAATCCTAAACTATTTAGGATTCCTTAAACACTAATGAATCAAAAATTAGTTAAATAGAACTCTATTCTTAATTTACTAGATAAAGTGTTCTAATCTCATTAGAAACTATATACCTTTTAATTAGAATTTTAATCTCATTAAAAACCTCTGATTAAAATAAATTAAGGACTTTTAATCATAAAAAAATTTAGGACTAAGAGATCTATTTAACTAACATCTTTGATCTCATTAGGTCTTTTAGTTAGATAATGATTAATGTATGTCCTTAACTTTTAAGGATTGTAAACTTAATCACATAGCCTTGCTTTATATCAAAGTTTTAACACTTAGTCAAAAACAAGTGAAAATTCAAATTCAATACCTTCAATTGGTCGAACCAATTACTCGATCGATCGAAAAAAAAAAATATTTTGAATTCCTCCATAATAGTAACCGATTTTGACATCTTTACACCTTTTTGATTTTATGAATGAAGATTCATAGATCAAACATTAAGGTTTTCAAGATTATTATCAAGAACCCTAATAATGCTAAAAACCCTTGAAAACATAATCCTAATCTCATTAGGAATAAATTTCATTGTTTAAACATGTTCTGAGTTGAAAAACAGGAATCAGAATTTTTTGGCTACTCATTCTGGCTACTCTCGCTAGTTGCGAGTTTTGGCTACTCGTTTTGGCGACTCGCCCAGTTATGAAATCATAGTCGTGAGTTCATCCAGAAGCTTTCGCGACTCACTCGAGACTCATTCGTGACTCGCCAGTTGCGAAAATGCCCAGAAACAACATTTTGCTTTTAACCATTTTTTACATTTCCAATGAATAAAACACGTTCTTAATGATCAAAAACAATGAGATTAAGATTAAAACTTTAATTTCATTGATGTTAAAGTGTTAAAATTAAATTTTACATGGTTAAAATCAAGCTTAAACAACATCATAACATCAAAAACATTTTTAACAAACAGTAGTTTCAAAACTATAGTATGCAAAAAAATGACTACAAAATTTTCACAATTATGAAAATAGTTTTCTTTGATTCTAAAGCTCAATCATAGGTTATACAAGCATGACATTGAAGACCGCTTTGACACCAATTGTTGGAAAACCTAGTTTTGTATCTTACACAAAACACACAGTGGAAGCAACAATCACGGATTTACTTCATTCATGAGAGATAACATGTAACTTTGAACTCTAGAACAAATAATAGAAATCGTACCTTAATGCAGTGAAATTCAAAATCAAGGCTTAAGAATATCTTTAATCTTCATCTCAATTCCACATAGTGCTCAAGATGTGTGGTCTCTCAATCAGTTTCATGTATGTGTTCAAGGGAGAATAAAAGTGGCTTACAGCCACATACACACCATTTTCTTCTTATGAAAATTCTGTATGTTTTTTTCTCCTTATACATAACTGATTATTTAATTGGGTTAGCCTTTTGGGTTTACCCAATTGGGCTTTAGTTTGTGGCTTGAGATGGGACCAAAGGGAACAAATAAGACTCTAGCTCCAATGGGCTTTGGACTTTTCTATCAACTCTTGACAAGTTCAAAGTTACCATTAATTATATTTAATACCACTATAAAAATATAATTTCACTCTAGGCCTTATTAATAAATTATATCCCAAGAATTTAATGATATCATTTGACCCCTCCATGAAATATCCATAGTGAACAAAGTCATAGTAAATTGACATTTTGTAAAAACTATTTTATTCTTGAGTACCCGGTTTAATCTTTTAGTTATTCATATTTATTGAAATCCACTTTCAATAAATATAAGTTTTAGTAACTCCTTACTCAAGTAGGCGCCCTGAATAAACCAGTTCTCATTAAACTTATCTCAATAGGATATTTTGTCTCTCTACTAAAAGAGATTATGGATTCCATCTTGAGAATATGTGTTCCCTCAACAATACTTGTGATTACCCAACATACTGAGGTTTTAACCGTGAATATTAGATCTCACTCTTGATATATCAAAGTAACCTACTGTTAGGATATGTGCCCTTAAATCCTATTGTATGATATTATGTATAATATTATGTATGACTTAATGTTGTGTTTAATAAAATTGTTTTATTTTTATCTAAAATAATGGTAACATGAATATGAGACATTATCATATAGTTCATGAGATGCATAGTATGTGGTTTATGTGATTTTGTCACAAAAGATATAAATCACAAGTTTTTTGTAAATTCAGAATTTATAGTTCGTAGTCGATGATGAAATTGGGCATTTCATCTGCGAAGACTATAACGTATCAACTAAGATGATTTATCTTGATCATGGAAGTGGAGACTTCTAGTTGATATGTTGATATATTTTAAAAATTAAAACATATTAAACTAGACCGCTGTAAGATTTATTATTCTTCTAACGACTGTCAAATGAATAATAAATCTCATGACTTTTATTTGCATGAACTCTTAATCTTAAGAGAATAATGGACCTGATCATGACGTGTAGGTTACTTTGATATATCAAGAGTGAGATCTAAAATAACAGTCAAAACTTCAGTATGTTGGGCAGTCACATTTAGTGCTAATGGAACATATATTCTTAAGATGGAATTCATAGTCTCTTGATGGAGATATAAAATATTTCCTTGAAATAAGTTTAATGGGTTTAGTTATTCAGAGAGTTAGGCCTAACTACTTTGGTAAGAAATTACTAAAGTATATATTTATGAAATTGGATTTCATAAATATATAATGAATAACTTAAAGGATTAAACTGGGTACTCAAGGATAAGATGTAGTAATTTACAAAGTGGCCGTCTACATTCATAATTTTGTGTTACTACGAATATTTTATGAAGGGGTTGCGTGTATAATAAAGTGTTGGGATATAATTTATTAATATGGCCTAGAGTGCAATTATATTTATATAATGGTATTAAATATAATTAATGGTAACTTTGGACTTGTCAAGAGTTGATGGAAAAGCCCAAGGCCAATTGGAGCTAGTGTCTTATTGGTCTCTTTTGGTCTCACTCCAAGCTACACACTAAAACCCAATTGGAAAGGCCCAATAGGCCAGCCCAATTAGATAATCAGTTAGTTATAAAGGGAGAAACATACAGAATTTTTTTTAATGAAAAAAAATCGTAGAGAAAAAGAAAAATAGAGAGTGTGAGACACACTTTCATTCTCCCTTTGGAAACTGATTGTGAGACCACACATCTTGGGTGTAAAGTGAAATTAGAGTGAAGATTAAAAGTGTTCCCAAGTGCTTCTAATCTTTGTTTTGAATTTCTCTATACCAAGGTACGCTATCTTGTTTTTAAATTCTGAAATTTACATAATGCATGTTGTCAATCATGAATGAAATAGATCCTTATTTGTTGCTTCCGCTGTGTGTTTTGTATGAGATACAAAACCAGATTTTTATTCAACACCTACATTTCATGATCAGGTCTACTACCCTCTCAGGATTAAGAGTTTATGAAATTCGAAGTCATGAGATTAATTATTCTGGTGACAGTTGTTGATTGAATAATTAATCTCACAGCGGTCCAGTTCAATATGTCTTAACTCTTAAGACACATCAACCGGAAGTCTCCACTTCCATAATCAAGACAAATCGTCTTAGTTGATGTGTTATAGTTTTCGCAGATGAAATTCTTAATTTCAGCACTGACTACGAACTACATTTTGAGTTTACAAGGAACTTGTGATTTATATCTTTTGTGACTTTTTACATAAACCACATACAATTCATCTCATGGGTTATGATAATGTTCCATTAGTTCATTTATAAATAGTCTCATATAATTAAACAATTTAATTATTTATGACATGTTAGTAAATTGGATTTTAGGGTATAAACCCCAACATATCCAACAATTGGTATCAAAGCGGTCTTCAATTTCAAATTTGTATAACATATTTTGTAAGTTTTGGAATCAAATATAGTAATTTCATGATGTTAGAAGATTCTACAATCAATTTTCTACATGGTTATTGAAATTATTATTTGATAAAAACTAATATTGATGTTATGATGTTGTTTATGTTTGATTTTAAGTGTGTTAGATTGAAATTTAAGACTATAGCATCAATGGAATTCAGTTTTTGGTCTTAAACTCAATCTATTATGTTCATATGATGGTAGTTTTTTTATGAAAACTATAGAAAATTATTTTAGAAAAATTCTAGAAAATTCAAGTTTCACGTGTTTCGATCGATTGATTGAGACAGGAATCTTCTATCCAATTCAATTAACTCTCGATTGCTAGTCGATCGATCAAATGTTCTTTTTCAATCGATCGAGCAGTGATTGAGTACCAATCAAGCTAGGCAAAAAGTTTGGTACGAATTTTTTAATTTTTTCAATCAATCGAGAAATACATTCAATTGATCAAAAGCTATGAATTTTGAATTTTTCTAAGTGTCTTCACACTTTAAAAGTACAAGGCTATGTGTGATAAGATTACACATGTTTCAAATTAAAAACCTTTCTTTTAAAATATCTAGTGGGAGAAAGATACAAGGGTTGAATCTCATGACCTCCCTTATTAGTTCATGGTAGTATGGGTAAGCACCTCGTCTTGACATATATGCCTCGTGATACCAAAGGAGGGTTTTACTTCATAGTACTACAAGATTGTACTTATCAGTTTAAAGTAGTGTGAACAAACACCTCGTCTTGGCATATATGCCTCGCGTTCCCAAAGGAGGGTGTTTTGGTTCATAGTACTACAAGTTTAATCACTATAAGGGAGATAAAAATGTGGCTACACATGATTCTAGATAATGGTGTTCACTAGACTAAGTATAATGTTAACCTCCCAAAGGAGCTATGTCATTATAACTTAGAAGCTAAAGTTAATACGACATATTATTAGTGTTTAATAAGAGTTATCATGATTGCACTAATAATGAAAATAGTTCTCAATCAATCATGATGTTTATAATATACTTGCTACTAAGGAATTATAAACATGGATTGGATTGTCGTTGCATATTTTATATTATGGTTTTATTATGGTTCCATACTATATGTTTATATGCTAAATTGATAATTTCCGGTTTACTTATCATATTCGTGTTTGTTATTTTCAGATTTAATCATGGCATCTTTTAACCTACTTGTTGCTATTCTTAATCAAAACAAACAAACTGGATCCAACTATGTTGACTGGAAAAGAAATTTGGATATTGTTCTTATTACTGAAAAGCCTTAGTCAACCTTGTCCTTACTTTCCATCATTAGATGCTTCTCTTGAGGAAAAACAACGATATAATCGTTGGCAGAATTCTAATGAGATGGTCAAGTGCTATATCCTAGCATTTATTTCAAATATTCTACAGCATCAAATGCAAAATGTAGAACTAGTTTCAGACATAATGCTAAGTCTGAAGGAGATGTTTGGTAAGAAAGACTGTTTTGCAAGGCAAGAAACTATGAGACAAATTTATAATACCAAAATGGCTGAAGGTACTCTAGTGAGGGAGCATTGTCTTAGGATTATCTCTCATTTGAATACATTGGAGGTTTTAGGTGCCAACATTAATGGAGAATCCCAAGCGGATATGATACTCCAATCACAGCCTGAATCATTCAAGGAATTCAGACTTAATTATAATATGAACAAAAAGATTTATACATTGTCTGAATTAATAAATGAGTTGGTGGTAGAAGAAGGCATTCTTGGTACAGCCGGTGTTGATGCTAATATGGCTGAACGCATAAAGGTCATTCGATTTGATTGAGGTGACAAATACCTTTTTAGGGATTTTAAGGATTACTTAACTCAAAATGGGATTGTATCCCAATTGATAACACCTGGAACTCTCCAATAAAAAGGTTTAGCAGAGAGAAAAAATAGGACTCTTTTAAAAATGGTTAGGTCCATGATGAGTTACTCAACTTTACCAATTTCCTTTTGGGGATATGTAATAAAAACTGCAATGCATATTTTAAATTTAGTTTTATCAAAATCAGTTCCCAACACACCTAAGGGATTGTGGAATAGGCGTAAGCCTAGTATGAGATACCTCCACATTTGGGGATGTCTAGCACACGTGTTGAAAGGAAATTTCGTTAAGTTGGAAGCAAAAACAGAAGTATGCATTTTTTTAGGATGTTCAAAGGAAACTAAGGGTTATTTATTCTATAATCATAAAGATAACAAAGTGTTTATTAGAACCAATGCCAAATTTTTGGAGGATGATTATGTGAATAATTTTAATCCTAGGAGTAAAGTTGTCTTAGTTGAAATAGATGAGCCTATAATTGAACAATCAATGGATGAAACTAGGAATGGGTGGCAATATTAGATACACCACAAGATTCTAGTCATGAGATGACTAGTACACATGTGCCTCATCTCAGTAGGAGAATTGTTTGGCTACCTATAAGATTTATAGGTCTAGGAGAAACTTATGAAGCTATCTTAGAAGAGGTCTAATTTGATCCTTACATATATGAAGAGGCAATGAAAGATATAGATGCAAATCATTGGGTCAAAGCTATGAATTCTGAATTGGATTCTATGTATTCCAATCAAGTTTGAGATCTTGTAAAGGCACCTAACGACATTAAACCTGTTGGTTGCAAATGGGTTTACAAGAGGAAATGAGGGATAGATGAAAAGGTTGAAACCTTTAAATCAAGTCTGGTGGAGAAAGGGTATACATAAAAAGAAGGTATTGACTATGAAGAAACTTTTTCGCCAGTAGCCATATTTAAATCTACCAGCATTCTCTTATCCATTATTGCTCATTATGATTGTAAGATTTGGAAAATGGATGTCAAGATTGCATTTCTTAATGGCAATCTTGAAGAGGAAATTTATATGATGCAACCGGAAGGTTTCATAGCAAATAACCAATAACATATGGTATGCAAGTTGAAAAGGTCAATTTATGGACTTAAGCAAGCATCTAGATCATGGAAAATCAGATTTGATCAAGTAATCAAGTCATTTGGTTTTGAACAAAATCTTGATGAACCATATGTGTACAAAAGATATCGAGACAAAGTAGTAATGTTCCTAGTGCTTTATGTTGATGATGTTCTACTTATTGGAAATGATGTAGGGGTAATATCATTAGTAAAGGTTTGATTGTCAAACCAATTTGATATGAAGGACTTCGGTGAAGCTAGCTTTATTTAAGGGATCAAACTTTGGCGAGATCGCAAGAATAAGATGTTAGGTTTATCATAAGTTGGACATATAGATAAGGTTCTAGAATGGTTTAGCATGCAAAACTCTAAGAAAATGATTATTTCCTTTTAGACATGGAGTTTCTTTGTCTGATGACCAAAGGCCTAAGACTCTTGAGGAAGAAAATATGATGAGACAAATTCCTTATGCTTTTGTAGTGGGAAGTCTCATGTATGCCATACTTTGTACTAGACCAGATATCTGCTATTCAGTTGGCATAGTCAGCCAATATCAATCAAATCCAGGACCAAAACATTGGCAAGCTATAAAGCATATTTTCAGGTATCTACAGAAAACGAGAGATTATATGCTTGTTTACCAGTGTAAGGATTTGATTCCCATTGGCTACACAGATTCAGATTTTCAATCAGATCTTGACTTCAGAATGTCCACTTCAAGTTGTGTGTTTACCTTAGGACAGCTATCATCTGCGTCTGAACGTCTAATAGGGAAAGTGCAAAGACTCAGAATAGAAACTGGCGGGGTTACCTCAATGTCAGGATTTTCACCAAAGAGTTGACTTCGACGGTGCGATGGATAAGGTATCCGGAACCCCTGCTTTCGAACATCTTCTAACCAATGGGTGTCCGTCCAAAAGAAAGACCCTAGGAATATGGCCAAAAGCGTGCTTCCGTTTCCTGGTCTTTGAGTTCCCAAAGTGGGTTTGGTCTGGTTGGTCTCTCAAAGTCGTGGTTTTTGTATCGAAATAGACGAACCCTGGCCTATTTCGACGTTGAGAAAAGGGGTATAGAACCCCAGTAATAACCAGTAATAAGAGGTAGGATAATAGGTTCTCGTACTGTGACCTAGACCCCAGCCTCCTACCTTCTAGCCCCTCCTAGCATAATTGAAAGTTGGAGGAGTGTTAAGCAATCTTGTATTGCGGACTCCACCATGGAATTTGAATATGTTGCTGCTTATGAGGTGGCAAAGGAAGCTGTTTGGCTCAAGAAATTCCTTTCTAATTTTAGTGTTGTGAGAATGGAGCAAATTCCCATCACATTATTTTGCGATAATAGTGGAGCGGTTGCACAATCTAAAGATCTAAGGAATCATAAGAAAGGAAAGCACATTGAGAGAAAGCACCACATCATTCGAGACATTGTTGCTCATGGAGATGTAATAGTAGCAAAGATAGAAAGTGTAAATAATCTAGCAGATCCCTTTACCAAAGTCTTGCCTTAAAGGACTTTAGAGTCACATTTAGAGGGAATGAGAGTTAGATTAATGCACAATAGTTTTTAGCGCAAGTGGGAGATTTTTAGGATCAGTGCCCTTAAATCCTATTGTATGATGTTATGTATGACTTGATATTGTGATTAATAAATTTTTTTTATTGTTATCTAAAATTATAGTAACATGAATATTCCAACATTATCATATAGTCCATGAGATGCATAGTATGTGATTTATGTGAAAAGTCACAGAAGATATAAATTACAAATTGTTTGTAAACTCAAAATTTTAGTTCTTAGCCGGTGATAAAATTGGTCATTTCATCTGCGAAGACTATAACATATTAACTAAAATGATTTGTCTTGATTATGGAAGTGGAGACTTCTAGTTGGTATGTTGATATGTTTGTAGAGTTAAAACATATTAAACAAGACCGCTTTGAGATTTATTATTCTCTTAACGACTGTCAAATAAATAATAAATCTCACGACTTCTATTTACATAATGTCTTAATCTTGAGAGGATAATGGACTTGATCATGAAATATAGGTTGTTTTGATATATCAAGAGTGAAATCTAAAGACACGATCAAAACCTTAGTATGTTAATGGAATATATATTCTCAAGATAGAATTCATAGTCTCTTAACGGAAATACAAAATATTCCCTTGAGATAAGTTTAATGGGGTTGGTTATTCAGAGCGTTAGGCCTAACCACTTTAGTAAGGAGTTACTAAAGTATATATTTATGAAATTAGATTTCATAAATATATGATGAATAATATAAAGAATTAAACCGGGTACTCAATGATAAGATGTAGTAATTTACAAAGTGGCAGTCTACATTCATGATTTTGTGTTACTACGAATATTTTATGAAGTGGTTGCATGTATAATAAAATCTTGGGATATAATTTATAAATAAGGCCTATAGTGCAACTCTATTTATATAGTGATATTAAATATAGTTAATGGCAAATTTTGACTTGTCAAGAGTTGACAGAAAAGCCCAAGGCCCATTAGAGCTAGCGTCTTATTGGTTCCTTTTGGTCCCACTCCAAGCCACATACTAAAACCCAATTGGAAGGGCCCAAAAGTCTAGCCCAATTAGATAATCTGTTATAAAGAGAGAAACATACAGAATTTTAAAAAGAAAGATCATAAAATCGTGTGTATGTAAGTGTGAGACACTCCCTTATTTTCCTTTTGAAAACTGATTGAAAGACCACACTTCTTGGACGTAAAGTGGAATTGGAGTGAAGATTAAAAGTATTCCTAAGTACTTCTGAATCTTTGTTTTGAATTTTGTCGCATTAAGGTACACTCTCTTGTTCTTGAATTCTGAAAATGACATAGTACATGTTAAAAATTGCGAATGAAGTAGATCCGTCAATTTTCCGCTGCGTATGTTTAGTATGCGATACAAATATGTATTTAACCAATAGAAGCGCTGGGAAGTTAGGAGGTAGTAACAGAAGTCAAACCCAAATATAGCTATTCAAAGATGCTATATGCGAATGTGGCTTTATTGATTTGGGGTTTGAGGGTTCTCCTTATACATGTCAAAAGCATTTCATAGATGGACACTCAATATGGGAAAGATCTACAAATGACTTGCTATTGAAATTTCTGGGACAAAAATCCACCATCTTACCTCTAACTCCTCAGACCATTGCCCCCTCTGGATTGTACCATATGGACTGGATGTTGTGGTTTCAGCTAACCCTTTTCGCTTTAAGGAAATGTGGCTCTCTGATCTGGGTTGTTCAAGGGTAGTTGAAGCAGTATGATCCTCCAATCACATGGCTAACCCCTTTACGAAAGTGATGAGGAAAGTAGAGAAGTGCGAGAAGGAATTAAAGAGGTGGAATCAGGATCATTTTGGAAATGTCAAAAAGGAATTAGCAAAAAAAAAAAAAAAAAAAGACTTCTAGTAGATGTAGAGAAGGAAGCAATGAGAAGTAGCTCAAAACATCGGGTAAGGGAGTTGAAAAGGGAGATCACAGAGCTCATAGATAAGGAGAATATAATGTGGTTTCAAAGGGCAAAAGTTTTATAGGCAAAAGATGGTGATAAAAATTACAAGTTTTTCCACAGCAGAGCCACTCAAAGGAAGAGGAAAAACTCAATATAGAAGATCTGAGCTGCATCTGGAGATTGGACATTAGATCCCGAAGAAACAGAGAAGTGCTAGATTGACTACTTTTAGGAGTTGTTTACCTAGGAAAATTTACAACAGAATGTAGCAGTCATAGACTCCATCTACAAAGTCATCAGCAATGATATGAATGATTAGTTGTCGACTGAGTTCAAGGCATGGGAAGTACAACAGGCAATCAAATAGATGTAGCCTCTTAAAGCCTCTGGACCTAATGGTGTGCCCCCTCTATTTTATTAACATTACTGGAATTCAATTGGTGATGATGTATGTCAATCTGTTCTTACTTTCCTCAACAATGCTTCCTTACTTGAGCACTTAAATCGCACTTTTATCACCCTTATTCCCAAGAGGAAGAACCCAAAATTTGCCTCTGAGTTTAGACCCATTAGTCTTTGCAATGTTTTGTACAAGATTTTCTCAAAAGTTTTGGCAAATAAATTGAAAAGAATTTTACCAAAATTTATCACTGAACACCAAAGTGCTTTTACAAAAAGTAGACTCATCTCTGATAATATTTTGGTAGCCTTTAAATCTCTTCATAGTATGTAGAAACACACTAGGAAGGATGATTTTATGGCAATCAAACTCGACATAAGCAAAACGTACAATAGGGTGGAATGACCATATTTAGAAGCGGTGATAAGGACATTGGGTTTTACAGAACAGTGGATTAAACTGATTATGTTGTGTGTGACTTCAGTCTCATATTTAATCCTTATCAATGGAGAACCCAAAGACATGATCTATCCCTCAAGAGGTATCTACTAGGGAGACCCCCTCTCCCCCTTCCTTTTCCTACAGTGTACAGAAGGCCTACATGGGCTCATCAGCAAGGTAGCTGGCCTAAGTGATATACGAGGCTATTCTCTATCTAGAAATAGTCCTCATCTAACTCACCTCCTTTTTACAAATGACAGTCTTTTGTTTTTCAGAGCAACCATTCAAGAATGCTAGGTCTTGGACATCCTAGACATATAATATTCAGGGCAGCAAATAAATAGAAGCAAAATTACGATTTTCTTCAGCAAATCCACTTTTGAAGAGCTCAGAGATCACATCAAGATAGCATTGGGTGTTCTTAAAGTAAGATAATATGAAAAATACTTGGGCTTACCATCATTAGTGGAGAGAAACAAAAGGCAAGCTTCCATTACATAAAAGAGAGGGTTTGGAAGAAAATCCAAGGGAGGTAGGAAAAACTACTATCTCAAGCAAGGAGGGAAATCCTTATTAAGGTAGTGGTACAAGCTATCTCAACTTACACAATGAATTGTTTTAAGCTCTCAATGGGTCTAGGCACAGAGATAGAAAGCTTGATTCAAAAGTTCTACTGGGGACAGAAGGGTGATCGAAGAAAGATCCATTGGGTAAAATGGGAAACGCTATGCCAAGCAAAATCTGAAGGTGGAATGAGTTTTAGAGATTTAGCCCTCTTCAATGATGCCTTGCTAGCAAAGCAAGCTTGGTGATTGCCACACCATAAGGAATCCTTATTCTATCGGGTTTTTAAATTCAAATTTTTTTTCTAATTGCTCTATAATGGAGGCCACTATATCAATTGCTGGTTCTTATGCATGGCAGAGCATATTAAAAGGTCGCGATGTTCTCTTGAAAGGTGCTAGATGGAGAGTGGGCAATGGAGAATCAATTGGGGTTTGGCTTGATGCTTGGTTACCATACAATGATCATCCAAGAATCTGTTCTCCATAGTTGAAGGTTTTGAAGAAGCAAGGGTGGCCGACCTTATTGATCTGGGCACAAAACCGTGGGATTCAAGTCTGTCAGGGTTTATTTTACCCACAAGAGGTTGAGCTGATTCAAAGTATCCCTCTTTGTAACTCCTCAGCTGAAGACAAACTAATCTGGCCATACACATCCTCAGGGGCAGTACACAGTGCAATCGGGATATAGATTTCGAGCAAAATAAATTTCAAATAATCCTACTTCAGTGGATCCTAATCATGATAATGGAGTTTGGAAGTTGGTATAGGGTTTGTCGGTTCCAAATAAAGTAAAAAACTTCGGAGAGCTTGACGTGATGCGTTGCCAGCAAAGATGAATATGAGGAAAAGAATGATTCTGACATCTGATGTTTGTGATCATTGCAACAGAGAACCATAAAATATATTACATGCACTATGGAACTGCTTAAAATTAGCTCAGATATGGGAGGCTTTTCCTGAGTTTGGCTTTCATCGGTCCTATAGCTTTTCTAACATTTTAGACCTCATGTTATTCTCACAACAGGAAGGAAAAAACTTGGAGAAGCTAGCACTGCTATTATGGACAGTCTGGTACTGCAGGAACCAAATCAGAGTAAAAACACAGATTACCCGATCTCGCAAGTTGCCCTAACGGCTCAACAAACACTTCAGGATTTCAGCAGAGCAAACCTCACGACCTCCTCATAGTTACCTGCCCATTCAACCACACAAGTCAGATGGTCACCGCTTCCCCCAACTTCCCTGAAAGTTAACTTCAATGGAGCGACCTTTAAAGACGTAGACATTGGCATCACTATCAGAGCAGATTTCCCTTCCTTTCTCTTCAGATATGGTTGAAGCATTGGCAACGGCACGGGCTATCTCCCTCGCACTAGAAATTGGCTGCTTGTCCTTTTTTATTGAAGGTGATTCAGAACGCGTGATAAACACTCTTAGTTGCAATGAGGACTCTTTTTCTCCCTTTGGTCACATCCTTGCCTCAGCCAAAGCCTGACAGAACTCAGTTGTATTTTTCTTTTTTTTTTCATATACGTCAATTTGGAAATTTTATTGCTCATAATCTAATTAAACAAAATAAATATGTTAGGGGTTATTTAGTATGAATGAAAATGTTCCTCCACACCTTTATTATGTACTATTAGCCAGTGCTGGCTGAACTTATTCTAATAGAATTCCCAGATTTTTTAGATATAAAATAACATTGTTCACATGCAATACCTTTATCTTTGTTTTCCACTTCTTGGAAGCTACTACCGTACAATCGTTGGGCGGCTAAGCAGGATTACGTGTACTTGAAAAAAAGAAAAGAAAAAAGAGACCAGAAGAGAGCGAAATAATAAAATTATTATTGAAATGCTAATTACTATCCTACCCAGGCTATTACCGCATGTAAATTACATGTAAAGGGTAAGGTTTATAGTTTATACGTAAAAACTAAATATTGAATTGGATAATTTTGTAGTGCTAATGGGGGGATAAGACGTGGTGAGAAATGATTGGGTTAAAAAATAGTAGTAGCAATGATCGCAGATACCGACCACGTTGTTGCTGTTATTGATGATGAACGATGTGCAACTGAGCGAGCAAGCAAGTAATAATAATAATAATAATAATAATAATAATAATAATAATAATGAGAAAAGGTTTTAACAAAACAAATCCTCCTCCGCTTGGTCACAACGTCGTTTGAACTGTGTTTTTGCTGCCAATATTAATGTTTCTTGATTAATACTTTTCTTGTAACCGGTTATGTACTCATAATATTTTTATATTTTATGAGTGGACTTATATATATATATATATATATATATATATATAGGAATTATGAGTGGACTTTTAAGGATGATGATCGTTTTAAGGGACAGCTAGGAAGCTGAAGCTTTGGCGTGCAGAAGGGCATTGGAGTTTTCAAGGGAAGCTGGATTTCAGTACTTGATTTTGGAAGGTGATAACGTGACAGTCATGCAATCTTTGAGGTGTCCACGGGCTACTTGTTCCAGTGTGGGCCACATTTATGAGGACTGTTAGGACATATGTAGTTCAAGATTGTGAACATATGTCGCTATTTTATGTAGTTGGCTAATCTTTTGACAAAACGCACTTTACTTGTATTTGGGTAGATCTAGGATGTGCTTAATACTTCAAAGAACATGTTGCTCAAGTCTCGTATTAAAGTCATGAAGATTACACCAAGAAACAAGTGAAGAAAAAGTGTGTACTAAAGCTGGACACCTGGTAGACACCTGGCGGATAGCTGCTGGACACCTGCGGATAGCTGCTGGACAGATAGCTATCTATCGAGCTATCTATCGAGGTATCTATCGAGATTTAATGAGGCTCAACAGCTGCCCGATCGATCGAGGTATCTATCGAGGTTACGGGAATTCAGTTTTCCAGATCTGATTTTTGGGCCAGACTTTTGTATTTGTGTAGGGTTTCTTTTCTCACAACCCTAGGCATATATAAGGCATATTTTTGAGGCCGTCACACAAGAGAATACAAGGAGAACACAAGAAAAAGGTGACCGAAGCCTAATTCTCTCTGAAAGAAGCTACTGCGTCTTTGCGCCTTAGGGTTTTGTAACCAAGTGCTTCTTGATCTTCATCGTGTGTATGAAGTGAAGAACTTTGCAGCCAACATTCTTCTTCCTCAAGTTGGTGAGTGAGTCACGTACTAGGATTCGTGCAAAGGTGTTAGTCACGTATTGGGATCCGTGCATCATAGAGTGGCATTCATATATTGAAGAGTTCAGAGGTTCTGAAGCAGTAGAAGGTTTCTGCTGTGAGTTCATCTACGGGGATTGTAGAGTCTAGGGACAAAGGTTTTGTACTAGATCTGAAACTTCTCTTTACTATAGTGAATTGCTTTTCGGGAAGGTTTCCCCCCAGGTTTTTTACTGTGAAACTGGTTGGTTTCATTGGTTTTCCTAGGTCATCATATCTTGTCTTATTTATTTTTCCGTTGCACTTAGTTTTGACATGATATTGATGTTTGTTTGTTTTAACAAGTTTTATGTATAATAAATCTAATTAACAACTTGGATTTAAAACTTGTTAATTCTATCAATCGGGGTCTAAATTTCCCAACAGGGACATCAGATGTCTGGCAATGGGTTTTAGAACTTTATCTATCAGCTGTGTTAAGAGAAGTGCTAATTTTGCAGCACGTTCTCTAGCAAAATATGCTAGACAAATTGTTCAAGAGCTAGTGTGGTTGGAGGAGATCCCCCCACCCGCTCAGGAAGCCTTGTTTGCTGACAGTATTTGATTATGAATGAATGAGATGGGTTTGTCTTCCAAAAAAAATTAACCGGTTCAAGTAATCTCTCTTTTAAAAAAAAATAATAATTAAAAAAAACCTATTAATTCCTAGTGTGAAAGGGACTCTTGTCCTAATCTTTGGTGTGACGTCTAAAATCTTATCAATGAAGTGAGCAGGTATTAATACTTATCCACTATTTGTGACAGTACAACTATAATCATTATAATATAATATATATACAATTTCGCATCCAAAAAAAAAAAAAATTCATTATATGCCGCGTGGGTTATAAGGTTATACCTTGTAACTTCAAGATTATAATACTTGCTTACGATAATTGTACTTTTTTATTATTATATTAAAATACTAATCAATTTTTGGTATATACAAATATTGAACTCTAGATTTTTTATTCAAATATCAGAGACATTACTAATTGGGTTAATTAGAACCCATTTACACCTTGTAACTTTGTCAATTTTACATGATTCCAATAACTTTTTAAAATTTATAATTTGATAGTTAGGAAGGGAAAATTTGTACTTTGGACATTTTTATGAAAAACACCAAGAAGTGTCAGTTTATATCTACAAGGCTGTTGGTTACTTAATAACTTTTTAATATATGATTTTGTTTATCACAAAGATAAAATTTAGTTACTGTTCCTTAGGCATTGTATTCTTGGTTCTTCGATTCACATACATGTATTGACGAATACTAAGATCAATTAAAATTCAACCATATGTTCCATTAAAAATAAAAAATAAAATTCATCCATATGATTCATTGGCCAATGCAACCACCTAGTTGAAATTTATTGGGGAGATTAAGATACAAAATCTAAGGAACTATACTTGAGTTTTGTAATGTTGACAAATCCACTATTAAATTATATTTCCTTCTTATACCATC
Source organism: Castanopsis chinensis (assembly GCA_032878915.1). Classification (NCBI taxonomy): domain Eukaryota; kingdom Viridiplantae; phylum Streptophyta; class Magnoliopsida; order Fagales; family Fagaceae; genus Castanopsis; species Castanopsis chinensis. The sequence continues at coordinate 33,741,184 of JAVQMG010000133.1, read as the reverse complement.
TTGTGGACACAAGGGAGGGAGGCGCCACCTAGTTATATGGGCTAGGAACCATGAATATAGCATTCTTTCAATGAAAGACCTTTGATCTTACAACCAAAGTTTGGGTTTGGAGTTTAGGTACGCTCTTGGGAAGGTGTTAGGCACCCACGATCGCCCAACCCTAAGGTTGGCCTTTCATCATTGTGTCTTATGTTTTAACCTTATTAAAAACATGTTCAACGCTTGCATCTATACTCACACACACACTAGCATACCTCTAAGCATACAACATGGCATCTTTCATCGCAAACATAACATACTTACCTTTCTACCAAAAGGGGGCCAATCATATTAAAGAAACCCTAGCATTCATCTAACATATGAAACCATATCATACATCTAAAGCAACTTACACATGGCAGCAAGGCATATCATCATAGCAAGGAAAACATATAACAAACCCTAATCATACATCTAAGCATGTTTCATCATATGATCAAAGTAAACCCTAACATAGATGCATGGACATTGCTAGTGCATGACTTACCCTTTACTTACCTTTCAGCAGTATAACACCTATGGCATCAATGCATGAACATGTGAATGATTGGCATCAAAATTAAGAAACCCTAATCTAAACATGTGATAAAAAACAAACATGCTAAAAGGTGAACAAGCAAATATGGGGCTTAAAAACATATGGAAAAGAGGCTACCAAAACAAACATGTGAATGCAAAAACAAAACAAACAAAAATTTTGGGGTTTCTGGATAACGACATCACGCACGCTAGAATAGGTATGCGTACGCATGAGTTCAGCTTGCGTGCGTAATCTAGATCATCCGTACGCAGATCCTTACCCAAAATCATAGAAACAGAGCAAAAACCAAAGATAGAAAACAAAAAATCAAGCAGCCTAACATGCTTAAAGACATAAAGAAAGCCTAAAACTAACCTAAGCAAACATATATAAGCATAAACTAAACAAATAAACAGATTAAAGAAAAGATTAAAGGCAGAAAAGGAAAAAGAAAATTTCAAAATAATACCTTAAAGCAAAAGCTTCTAAGCTTGATTTTTGACTGTTCTTCCTAGTCAAATCTATCACAATTCAATTAAATAGTGATTACCAATCTTAAACTTAAAGGATTGAGGCCAGAAAAGGTCCCAATTAAATCAAAAATTACTTGAGAGTGTTTTGTGAAAAACTCCCTTTTGATTCACTATTTTCTAGTGAATCTTAGGTTTTTCCCGTGAGATTTTTAAGTGTATTGAAAATGTACCATGTACGGCTTTTTATAGTTGAGAAAATGGGGTTTGGAATGGCTCTTAGACGATGGAGGATTCATTCCAAACCTCAACCATTATTGCAAAAAACTTGTCTTTCTTATCTTTCTAAAACCCTAGCTGTGTACGCATGCTTTATCTCACGTACGTAGGGCGCGACCCACGTACGCAAGCCAAGGGCTAATTTAGTCATTTTATTTCCAAAAACAGATATTTTTTTCACATTTAAAAGGTTATATTTTCCATTTTAATACTCCTCAAGTCAATTTAATATATAATTGGGCTGTAAATTGGCCTTGGACCTTAGAGTAGTAAGAGGTACAAAATGCGGTGTCTATAGATGCCCATTTTCTGATTTGAGAGCTTCGCCAATGAAATGAAAACAATAAGAGACAAATCATTTTTTTCGACATACGGCTTGAGACCAACCTACGCATACGACACGTATCACGCATACATGGGACGGGGTGCAACTCCGAAGAGCTACGTGGGATTCGTATGTCTGAAGTCCTACCTTTGTTGCTCGGGAAACAAACAAAGACAAATGCACTATCTTAGAACCTATTTTGCCACTTGCAAGCAAATGGCAAGTGACTCACTATCCTAGAGCCACCAAAAGAAAAAGAAAACAAACAAGGGTGCTCTTACGAGCTAACCTAACAAATAACAAAAGGATATCATCAGTTTTCTTTCGAAAAAAGTCTATGAGTGCCACCTTGGTGTGCCTCATTGAAAGGTGGTGGGACACTACCCACACCTTTCATATCCCCGAGCGGAAGATGACGATGACTCCCTATCACTTTTACTGCATGATTGGCCCTAGCTTCGAAGGGACCATCATCAGTTTGGATAGTGTGTCAAGTGTGCAACTAGGCATTGACATGTTAGAGAGGAAGTACTCCACTGAGACCATTCGCTACATCTACTTGCTGTCGAATTATTTGTTCCTCCCATAGAGGACCATAGAGGAATGTGTCCTTATGGCTAGGGCTTTCCTTCTCTACTTGTTGGGGGCCTATCTCTTTGCCAATGGTGGGCAAATGGTGTCTTTGAGGTGGCTAACCATCTTCCAGGACTTTGGGGAGGCACGGGGGGCCAACTAGGAGTAAGCATGTCTTGCTTATCTTTACTTTACCCTCGACACTCTCAGCCAAGGCACCTTGCGGTAGCTTGTGGGGCCTTAGAAACTCCTTGAGATTAGTTATCTTTCCATTCTTTGCACTGTTATTTGCAGCTTGTAGTCTTGCAAATTGTATTGTCTTGAAAATTATCATCTTGCATCTGCCATCTTGCATTTAACTTGTGGCTTGTGCCTTTTTTTCGTAGCGGTAGATTAATGATCTCATCTTTCCTACCATGGGTGGGGATCTTCCTTCCTTGTTGTGGGTTATGTTGGGTGGCCCCAAAATTACAACTAATAGGTGGTGTCTTTTTGGCAAACTCAACCTTAGGCTGGTCTTTGATTACTTTTTTGGTTCTGGCCTTCTTAAGGGTGAGAGGCCACAATCGTACTACCTTCGTGCCTTTTGCTTATGTGCCCTTGCAAGGTATTTCTTGGTTCAACAATCATATTGTGTGGACTTTCAAATGTGCATGGTGGCTTATGAGCTAAAGAGGGGCAATCTGGTAGGCTTGATCTTGGCAAAAACTCTCAATGGTTTAGATGCCTTTCAAAGGAAGGAAGAAAGCTTCTTTGCGAGAAGTCCTTTTCTTCTTCTTCAGGTATAATCCCTAACTTTTACCTAGGTTCTCAACCAAGCAGGATCCCTCCAATTTTACATGGATTGCCTTTCGGTTTTCAACCTATCAAGGCACCTTATATTGTCTTTCATCATTATTTCTTTATTTTTCTCTCACTCATGCTGTCCATCTTTTTTTTCCCCCCAGATATGGCTATAAGAGAGGTTTCGGTTGCTTTAACCGTCTACTATGTCCCTTAACACCTACCTTCATAGGCATTTTAAAGACTGTTGGCCTTAGAATGTTATGAGCTTTGAAGTGTACATGGAGTTTATGGGTCGCCTTAAGGAGACCGACATTCAGTGGTTCGTGGAATGGTCGCATATCTCAAGCATGGTCCATAGTTGCTACAAGGATCATTGTGTGACTTTAGTTGGGATTTGATGCTCCACTTGTCATATCTCAAGGAAATTTGGAGAACGTCAAGAAGCTCCTAATAATAAGGGTGTCTTCCACACAACGGTGTTCACCAATAGGATCTTGGGTAGGATCAGTGAAGCTTGGCCACGTCGTAGGTTGATGAAAGATATTGTTCCTCCCAAATACATCTACCCAATTGCAAGCTACAAGCAATGGTTGAAGAATGATATGAAGTGGATTTTTAGGGACGAGAAAGCTTATATGAGGACTAGCAAGATGGTAAGGAGGATTGAGTGATCAACTTTGACGGGCCCCATAATTTACTTTTCTGCACTTTTATGATTCTTATGTTTTTGTTTTGAATTTAATAAGGATTGGATTGTTCCAAATCCCCTATGAAAAAAACTTATTATCTTTTAATTTTAGTGATGAGAGAATTCCCTTTTTATTATCTTTGCTTATTGTCATCTCATTTATTTATTATTATTTTCTTTTCTTTTTCTTTGCCATGTAATTTTTGCCCTTGGCGTCCTTTGAGGAATTTTCACCATGCCCATTGTCTTTTCCTTGAACTTTTGCCAAGACCACCCTTTTGGGTTTTCAATCTAGCAGGATTGTTTTGCCTTAATTTTTGCCTAGGCCGCCCTTTCATATTTTCAACTTAGCAGGCTTTTTTTTTTCTTTTAAATATGGTATTTCTAGAGCCTGTCCATGTTAATAGGGCGAAGCATCTCTTTCCCATCCAAATCTATCATTCTTATAGCACCTCCAGACATGATCTTCTTAATGATAAAAGGCCTAGACCACTTAGGCTTCATCTTTCCTTTTAGATCAAAAGTCTCATCTCTAAGAACCTTTTGGACCAAGTCCCCTTCTTTAAGGTTTCTTTATTTCACTTTCTTGTTAAATGCTTTAGAAATCTTTTTTTGGTACCCTTGTGCATGGTATTATACCCTAGCTCTCTTCTCGTCTATCAAAGCCAATTGTTCATATCTCGCCTTAGCCCAATCCTCTTCTAGGACCTTGGTGTCCACCAACACTCTCAAAAGATTGTTTCTCCACCTCAATAGGAGTACCGCCTCACTACCATAAACCAAAGAGTAAGGTGTTGCCCCAGTCGATGCATGGATAGAAGTTCTATAACCGCATAGGGCAAAATATAAGCTTCTTGGCCCAATCTTTGTATGTCACTACCATCTTGGCTAGGATATTCTTCATGTTCTTATTGGCTACTTCTACGGCCTCATTAGCTTGTGGTCGATATGGTGAAAACTTGTGATGCTCAATGCCATATTCTTTCATGACCCTTCAGACTTCACCTTCAAAATGGGAACCATTATTAGAAATAATCTCTTGGGGCACCCCAAACTAACATATGATGTTGTTTTCTAAGAACTGAGCCACATGCTTAGCCTTCATCACGGAATAGGTGACTGCTTCCACCCACTTAGTGAAATAGTCAATTGCCACTAAAATGTACTCATGCCCATTTGAGGCCTTATGAGCAATCCTTCCAATCACATTTATACCCCAAACTTAGAATGGCCATGGAGAAGTCATGCTATACAACTCACTAGGTGGAACATGGTCCAAGTTGGCGTGTGTCTGACAATCATGGTAGCTCTTCACATAGTCCACACAATCAGTCTCCATATTCCAGTAGTACCTTATCCTTAGAATCTTCTTGGCTAACATTCTTCCATTCATATAAGGGCCACAAATTCCTTGATGAACTTCGTCCATTGCCCTCTCCAGTTCTTCTCTCTTCAAGCAACGAAGGTGTACACCATCATAGGACCTCATATAAAGTTATACTCCACATAGGATGTATTTGGTTGTCATCATCCTAATGGAATGACATTCTCTCTTATTGGCACTATCTAGATATGCCCCTAGTTCCATGAACTTCATGATGTCATAGTACCATGAAACTTCCTCTTGCTCTATGGCCATTACTGAAGCTTTGATCTTTATTTTATGCACTTCCTCATTACTTTGTTCAATCTCCAAGGACCATGTCCATACTCTCTCGGGTATTTCAACCATGGAGGCTAAAGTAACTATGGCATCCACAAACTGATTCTAAGCTATAGGGATGATTGTGTACCCAATCTTGTCAAAGGTCTTCGTCAAGTTCTCTAAGTATTATTGATAAGGCTTCAAGGGTTCTTCCTTCATTTTCCACAACTTTTGCGCTTGGGCTATAACCAAAGTTGAATCCCCAAAGGCTTCAGCCTCTCTTACTCCCAATTCTCGAAGAGCTTCTATTCCGGCAATGTAAGCCTCATATTCAACCATGTTGTTAGTTGTTTCAAAATTCAATTTGATTGCTTAAGGTATGTGAGATCCCTCGGGAGTGATCAAGAGTATCCTAACGACTGTGAGATTTATTATTCTTTTAATGGTTGTCAAATGAATATTAAATCTCACGACTTTTATTTACATCAACTCTTAATCCTGAGAGAATAATTAACCTGTTCATGAGGTGTAGGTTGCTTTGATATATCAGGAGTGAGATCTAATGTCATGATAAAAACCTCAGTATGTTGGACAACCACATTTAGTGTTGAGGGAGCATATATTCGCAAGATGTAATTCATAATCTCTTAACGGAGATATAAAATATTCTATTGAGATAAGTTTAATAGGTTTGGTTATTCAGAGTGTTAGGCCTAACCACTTTAGAAAGGAGTTACTAAAGTAGATATTTATGAAATTGGATTTTATAAATATATGAGGAATAACTTAAAGGATTAAATCGGGTACTTAAGGATTAAGATGTAGTAATCTTCAAAGTGGCAGTCTACATTCATGATTTTGTATTACTACAAATATTTTATGAAGGGGTTACATGTATAATAAAGTTCTGGGATATAATTTGTTAATAAGACCTAGAGTGCAATTATATTTATATAGTGGTATTACATATAATTAATGGTAACTTTGGACTTGTCAAGAGTTGACAGAAAAGCCCACATTGGAACTAGAGTCTTATTTGTTCCTTTTTGGTTCCACATTAAGCCACATAGTAAAGCCCAATTGGAATGGTCCAAAAGGCTAGCCCAATTAGATATTCTATTAAATAAAAGAGGAGAAACATACAGATTTTCATATGTGTGTGTTGAGCAAGGAATAAAATGGTATGTATGTGAGTGTAAGCCACTCTTTTATTCTCTCTTGGAAACTAATTGAGAGACCACACTTCTTGGGTATTAAGTGGATTTGAAGTAAAGATTAAAGGTGTTCCCAAGTACTTTTGATCTTTGGTTTTGAATTTCACCACACCAAGGTACGCTTTTTTGTTCTTGAATTCTGAAATTTACATAGTACATGTTATCAATTGCGAATGAAGTAGATCCATTAATCTTTCGCTGTGTATGTTTTGTATGTGATACAAAAATGTATTTTTCCAATAGATAAGACCAAGTGAAGATTTCATTGAATTCCTTTAGCAAAGTTATGAGCTCGTCTTTCATATCTTTGGGAAAGTTTATCTTGATCTTGATAGGTTTTTCTATCTCACCTTTGTTGGCTAGGGTCATGACCTTTGTCTCTTTTATATTGAATTTGTACCCTTCGCTCTCTCTATTCAGAGCTTCTAGGATGTCTCGAGGTAAGTTTGGGACCTATTCCATTCCTTCAACATCATGATCCAACTCTGTTGTCTTATTCACATCATATACATCTTTGTAATGGCAAATGGACGATGTGCTTGCTTGGGAATCAAAATAGAGCCTATAGAGTGGAGCATATACGGAGAAACATAAGACAATTTGCAAAAACATATTCATAGGAAAGCAAGTAAAGAGAGATGAAAAAATTTTCTAAATAGTATGTTGAATATTTCATTAATGGATTATGGGTGGGGGAAAACAAGTTCATGCCTGATAATGATAAAAGGGAAATGTTTTTTTTTTTTCTTTTTTATTTGGGAAAACAAACTGGGGCAATGAACATGGAAAACAAATAAAGTAGGAAATAACACAAGCATGCAAAAAAAAAAAAAAAAAAACTAGATATACTATTCCAACCCTCTTGAGTGATCGGGAGGCCTAATCACTTGATGATCACTTGATGATGGAATACTCCTAACTCAGTTGGTGCAACTAGAAAGCAATGCTCGATGGTCTAAAGGCCTGTCACCTCGACTAATATCCATAGTCGAATAGTAGAAGTCAGATTATCTTCGGGAGGTATGATAGCGCTCACGGAGAACTCTTCGGGACAAAGCCAAATAATGCAATCCAAATCAAGCTTTACATCTTCAAATTCCTTGAAATATTTTGGCATAATGACTTCAGCTGGAGCCAGAAAAGTGGTTTTGATATGGAAACTAGACATCCCTAAAGTGTCGCACTTCCTCTTCTTGCATTTAAAATCTTGAAAGAGTTCTTTATAAGTGGCTTCGTACCCTAAATCATTCATTCCTTTGTTATCTAAGAGTTCAATGAGAGTAGGGCTCCCATGTCCTACGACTCTAAGGCTTTGGCCTAATTTTTAGCCAAACTTGAGCATTTCCCTCATGGCCACGAATTACTGTGGGCTAGCCAGAATCAAGCTTTAAAGCATTGTAAAAAATGGAAACTAGCTCAAAGCTATGAAAAGGCGTTTCAAGGAAGGTGTTGGCATTGATGTAGGGGATTGATGTTTCCTGGAAGATAGTCATGGGCTCTTCAGCCATAATGGTAATTAACTGATTCTCGGAGATGAACTTGAGTCTTTTATGGAAGGTAGAAATAACTGCACCTGCTGTATGCAACCAGGGTCTCCCTAAAAGCATGTTGTATGGAGAGTCAACCTTAATCACTTTGAAGTTGACCATGAAGGATCTAGGGCTGATTTCAATCATTTGCTCGATTTTTCCTTGTACTTCTTGATGCATGCCATCAAAGGCTTTGATATTCATAGTGTTAGGTTTAATAAGAGACGTATCCATCTTCAGGCGCTCAAGAGTGACCATTAGGTAGACATTTAGGGTTGATCCATTGCTAATTGTCACCCTTGTGACAATCATGTCTTCACACTTGACTACGATATGCATGGGCAAGGTGTGATCTTTACCTTCTAGAGACAATTCATCATCTTAAATGAGATTTGGTTGGTGGCTAATACCAATGATACCATACCTTCGAAGGAGGAGTCTGTAATACTAGTAGGAATGGCTTTCTTTCAATACTTTTAATAGAGCTTCACGATGGACCTTAAAAGATAGCAATAGGGCTAAGATAGAAATCTGAGTTGGAGATTTGTTCAACTACTGAATCACACTGTAATTGGCCTTTTGAAAGGTTTTTAAGAATTCCTCGGCTTCTTCAGTGGTGAACCTATTCCTAACTGGCTTGGCTGTGCTTTTGCTAATCTCTTTCCTTTTCTTTGCTAGTTTTTATAGAGTATAATATCGATCACTCTTGGTGAGTCTGGCTAGGCTTGAAGAGATATTAGAGCAATCCTTTTCCTTTCTAGTTTAAGTGGAGATCAAAGTCACTTCGTACTTACATAGGACATGATGGCTATCTTGGTAAGGGATGAGCTTTGGCATACGGATGACCACACCTTCTTGAGTCTACAGATTTGGCACCAAGAAGAACATTGTTAGACTAATGATGACTAGGCTGGGTAGAGCAGCTTCTAAAGCTTGTAGGCTAGGAGCCCTAAAGATTCCTTGGATAGGCTTTGCTAGAATTAGAGGATTGAAACCTCGAATGGCGGGGACGACGGGTTTCCTTTCTAGATAAATCCTAGAAATGGCTTTGTGACTGTAGGTAATGCCAAGACAAAAGGAGTAAAGCCTTCAATGGTTGGCATGACTCGTCCTTTCTTTGGAGCTGGTGCCTCTGAATCCAAAAGTGATTCTGTAATCTCTTCAATAACAATTGAAGTGTGGAGGAGTTGGAAAGATCATACATAAGCACTTTTGCAAAGTATTCGTCCTAATCCTTTGAAGGGTATAGGTTGGCTGCCATGCAATTGCCCCTTTGCATAGATTCTCTTTCGATCCAAATGATACCGTGGTCGACTAGACTCTAAACTTATGGTTGGAGCATTCTACAATCGAATAGGGCATGTTGGTCCCTATTGTCATAGAATGAGTAGACTCCTTAGTTAAAACTTGGAGCATTTATGTTCTCAACAACAATGTGACTTTTTGGGCTAAGGCCTATAACATAGCTTCATGTTCTCTTCTTGGTGAGGAGGCAAGGGGTTAGTGATGACATTTGGCCTGGCCGTGTTTTTGAACTATACTAACATATTGTCGATGAGATCTTGGATTTAGTGTCTCAAGTGTACACAATCTTCTAGGATATGTCCCTTGGCTCCAAAATGGTGTTCACACTTCTTTGATGGATCAAAACTAGGTAGAGGAAAACCATTTCTAGGTCTCGCAAAAATTGGAGTTGCTAGCTTCTTCTACAACAAATAAGTATAAAGCTCTGCCATGGGCATATGTAGCAGAGTGAATTTCCGTGGTTTTGCCTTGGGATATCTGGGTGAATCGGGCCTTCCACTCTGATTGAATGCTCGGTAAGGTGCCTGGGCTAGCTAAACCTATTGTTAATAAGGTTGGGCATTTGGGGCTATATAAACAGAAGTAACACCCTTGGTCCCTTCAGGCACTTTGTCAATCATATGAACATCGAGTTCCTCCCTTTTGCATCTGGTTGCCTTTTTCACCTGTTGTTCTATCATAGAATTTAAAGCCATAGGATCGACTATCTTCTTGCCCCTAATAACATCATCAATGCGTTCCCAAATAGGAATCAGGCTTGAGAAGTGAGTGACTTGGGTGTTGATCATCTTCTCGTAGTAAGGAGGCTTAAGGTTATCAATGAATCACTTGATCATCTCATCTTCCATCATAGGAGGAAGCACTTAGGTAGCTAGCTTGTGCCACCTTTGGGCATACTCACAAAAATATTCCCCATTATTCTTTTTTATCCTTTGAAGAACTATATGGTCAGGCTCTATCTCGGTATTGATTCAGTAATACTCCAAGAATTAATTGGCCATCTCTCTCCAGTTGGAGGTCTTTTCCAATCTAACATATCAGGTGGCTGTAGAGCTGGTCAAGCTTTCAATGAAAATTTGGTGGAGCAACAGATGATTGTCTCCATAGGGTGCCATCTTCCTACAAAATATGCATAGATGGATGCAAGGATCTCCAATTCCATCATACTTGACAAACTCGGTTGCCTTGAACTTGGGAGGCATAGTGACCTAAAGGAAATTGGTTAGACTGTCCAGATTGACACTTCCTTGGGCACTTGAGGCCTCTATGATATGAATTTTCTTAGTTAGGGTCTCCATTTGATTTTAGACCTGACCGTAACCAGACTTTGAGAACTTATCCTTATAAGGATCCACTTCTTGGTTGTTTTCCTTGTGGGGTGAGTGGTGGTGTAGTTTGATCCTGATTCAGCTTTGGTGGTGGCTGGTTCTCATTTTCAAAATGGGGTATAGAGCCCTCGAAAGTGGGAAGAGATGATCCTCGGTTCCCTCTTTAACTAGCCGTTGTATCATGCACAATATTTCTACCATCTGCTCTTTCAAGAGAATAATTTCATGAGTGTTTTCCTCAAAAGGGTAAGGATAGCTAGTAGACATCTCTTAATGCACAAGACCTAGTAGTGATAGGATCACTGTGTGATGGTAACTTGGACAATTTCCTTTGAGCAATATTTTCTCCTTATGATCCTTGAAAGGAAAGGAATGGGATGGGAGAGAAATGTGGTACATTTGAAAATTTTAAAATGTGGAAACACAAAACAAACCCAAAGTTAGTTTAGGTTCTTGCTTTTTATTATGCACCTGTCATTTTCAAAATATTGGCTTGGACCCTTGATTGGGTATTTATCATGGTGAGTTTATATAGTGATGCTGAATTAATGCATAGGCTTGCTAAATAATCAGAACTTTCATATCATGCTCGAAATTGCGGGGTGGACCCTTCTCTTCTGATTACATGGAAAAGTAATGCTTTTAAAAGGTTTAACTTTTCACAATGCCCCAAGATCATGGGTTACAGACAATGGCTCCAACAATGGGCCTTTTACAATACATGGAAATTCATATTTACAATGAAAAGCTTCATTCTTGATAGCTTGCCTTCTTAGAGAAGATCTTGAACTTTGGGCAATATCCTCAGTGTGGAGTTCCGGCTACTTGCCATAAATTTCATTTGTATACATTGACATGATGAAGCAATTAGTGTACGCATGCATGCCCGTATAGGGTTGGAAACCCTTAGGGATAGAGTATGATCTAATGTGTGAGCAACGGGGTTGCTTTCCCCTAGGGGTTAATCATAGATGTTGCATAAACAGATTACATAGAACCTAGAGTAGAGCATGACTCTTTGATGCAAGAAAAAAGGGCAAACTTGCAAATGAAAATTGGAAATTTTCCCCTTGACTCATTTTAAAACCAATTATGAAGGATACCTTACCCTAGGCTAGGATGTTCACTCAGATTTGGCTCTACCTAGTTCTTATGGGTTTAACATGGTCTAGGCCAACTATGTGAAACACAACTTAACTGGTAAGTTGGTCCTATTCTTAGGTGGGACCTCGATCATCTAATACTTCCCTTTAAAGAAGTTGTGGGATAGAGAAAATCAAAGGGGCCTTTTATGCATAATCATGTCCACCCATGGACCTAGGAAAAGCCTGCAATTTGGCATCCAGTAACTATCTAAGGTGTACGCATCCAGCATTAGCCTTCAATGTTGAGTTCAGGTTCGACCCAATATGAGGGGTGATGTCATGTATTTTGAAATGAAAGGGGAAAGACTTTCCAAGAACAACAAATATATGTAGAGATAAAGGTGTAGTAGAAATTAAATCTTACTACCCTAGGTTCACACATGTGAAGGAAATCTATAAAGTATGCTTTAGGAAAGTAGTAAAGCTTCACACATACGAAAATAGCTTAACGCCAGTTTTTGGAAAACCATTTAAAAACATTTTTGGAAAATTTTTTTGAGTTTTGAAAATAGTTTACTAGGATATAGTAAATCAATTTCCAAAGGAAAGCCCTGGAGGCTAATGCCAATTTCAATGTTTTTGAAAGTCAATGTCCAAATATTAGGATCTTATCAAAACCTCTAAGGCTAAACTTTCTAAGTTTCCCCATGGAGTCGCCAGTCTGTCGACACCTCGCAGCTTTGAAAATGTGTTGACCATCCATTGTGATGATGCCTACGTGCTATTGCGCACACGTTTTGGAAGTGTGTTGTACCGTAGGTGTGTGACTGGAATCTGAGTCAATTTTATGGAAATTGCCAAGGGTAAGTGAAGTTGCCACCAATTATTGGGTTTTTTCTAAGGTGTGATTAGCCACCTAACTCTATTTGATTTTATTACCGATCCTAGGTTAAGAAAAAGGTATTTTTCCTAATCTACTGTGGATGGGGAAAAAGTCTTGATTCGAAAGTCCGATTACGTGCGAGGATGGTGTTAGGCACCCCAGAATGCCTGCCCCAAGACAGTCCTTTGTTTTGGTAAAATCATAATTTTCGGACATTGGCAGTTGAAAACAAACTATTGGTATTAGCTTTTAGGGCTTTAATCACGTTGGGCTTTGATGTTTGGCTTTGGAATGGGTATGGTCTTAATTGATGCTTTCGAAGTGCGTCTGAAGTCACTACCAAATTTCCACAGTGAAAATCCGATAGCATTTCACCTTATTTTTATGGTAGAAATTCAACAACGCTATTCTCACAAAGCTTTTGACATAAGAATATGGCAATAGGGAGACACCATTTTCACGGTGAAAATCTAGCAAAGTTTTGTGTTTGGGGCGCTATGGCACACTGGCAAGGTTTTGTGACTGTGTATACAGTGTGTATCAACATGCTCACACTATGACGAGCCAAAACACTTCAAAGTGTTAGAACACATTGATATGTGTTGCAAAAACGAGAAAACCAATGTTACTTGGTGACATGATCAAGACAATCACATTACGATGATCGTGCACACAATATAGCATGAATATTCACTTATGGCAATCGCCATGAGCACATACCCATACTACAAGGTCAAGAGCTCTCACGACTAGAAAGGGTTGCTCATGTAGCCACGAGAGTCCATCAAAAAATGTATACAATCACCCACACACGCACAAGCAGATATATATATATATATATATATATATACACACACATATATACAACATCCATCTTCCACAATGCTATCACACAGAGTGGGAAAGTAGACTAGGCATTACCATACCTAGGGAATGCGGCCTAATAAAAGAGCAAGAATATAAAAGGGGGTACATGGATAGGGACCCTAATACATGCTTTAAAGAAGAGGTTTAGAGAGAGAGAGAGAGAGAGAGAGAGAGAGAAGGAAGAGAAGACTGCTTAGGAGGGGTTGGGACCCCTAAGCAAATATATGGTACATAACCTTAACCAATATGGCATATGGATATATGACTATAAGAATGCATGAACTTCAAGAGAAAAGAGAGAGAAACTAACCTTAAGGAGTTTTTAAGACCCCACTAGCTGGCGTAATGTCACTCGACTAAGAGTGTCCAAGGAGGAGTAGAAATAGGCCAAGCACATTGACTCCCAGTTGGTAGCCCGAACCCTTTCAAAGTCTTGAAAAAAGTCCAAACACCTTAAAGACACCGTTTTTGAACCATTGGCATATAGGTATGACCCTAACAAGTACAACAGAAAGACCCTAGCCATCTAAAGGCACCCATCGGCCGTCCCCAGTGAATGATGCATGAAGTCCGCCTTAAGATCAGTATAGCAGATCATTTCAGTAGCATAACTCTTTCCCTACAAGTCCGCACCGAGCCAAATGCCCGATTTGTCCTCTAGACTAATCAGGAACCCATCAAACCGCAAACCAGTCATGCAGTGGAAGTCATGGGAGTAATGGTCATCTCGTGGCCAACAATGTGGAAGGTGTGGGTAGCGTTCCACCACCTCTCAGCCAAGGCCTACACCAAGACAGCACTGGCATACCTCTCAGGCATTAGATAGATAATGTGCTTAAAACCCGTAGCACAGACATGGCTCGAATCTCCTCAGAAAGGATGTTGTACCACAACAAGACCTAGCTGGTACTTCCCCTACCAGAATATGGAGTTGAAATCTACAAAAAGGGAATGGGATTAAATTCATGGTTAGGTGAAGGGAATGGTGAGAAAATGATGTTGGAAGCACAATAGGATGAAATGTGACATGGGACATACAATTGAGTGTAAACATGACAAAGGATGATGTTAATATTGTAAATAGATGAAAAATAGATAAAAAAGGAGCTAAAATGCCTAAACTATGGTTTCTGCCTAGCGCCATGCGTGCGCAAGAAGGACCTTGCATATATAGAATTCTGCATGCACACGTAAGGAGGAACCTATGTGTGTATAAACTAAAGAACAGATATACGCACGTAAGAACAAGCTTGCATACGTATGAATCTAGGTTACACATGCAAAAACAAGTCTGAACATGCAGAAATGAACATAAAAGGTTGTTCTTTGATATTTTTCAAGTTTTCTCAACCAAAACTCAACCTAAACATGTTTCTACCCCTCCTAAAGTGTCAGGTTTTCATCTAAACCCATCCTAAAGTTTGAAAACATATAAATATGGATGATTAAAGGATAACTTGAAAAATGAAAAAAGTTTGAAAAACTTACTGATTGAGTCCTCACACCCTCCAAAAAGTGTTGTTGTGATCTATAGGTTAAGGGAGGAGTTGCTGTCAAACTTATCGCTCCGCCTAATCGGTGATATGGAAAGCGTTGGCGGAGAAGATGTAAGGACTCTTTTTGGACTTGGGTGCCATTGAAGGAGATGAGAGAGTTTGAGAGAGAAGTTGAGATTGAAGAAGGAGATGAGAGTTAGATTGTGAGGGAAAGAGAAAGAGAGGTAGATGGCTTTTGTAGAGAAAGTTAGAGAATATGAAGAGATGAAGGAAGATGAAGAGAATGAAAAAGAAGAAGAAGAAATGGTTGTTAACCATTGGAGAAAAAAAGATGAAGAGGTGGGAACACACCTGATGGCTAAATTACGTATAGTTTAGGCCTCCCCGCTAAACTACGTGTAGTTTAACAAAAAATGATTTTTTTTTTCAAATATCCTCATGGAGTTCCTAGGAGGCTAGAAGTGCAAAGGAGAATTCAAAAATACAACAAAAAATGATAAAAATGTCCGTAGTAGTCAAGGAGCACAAAAACACTAAAAGGGCATCCCTAGTGGATCGAAAGCATAAAAAATATCCCTAGTGGATCAAAAGCAATAATACCTCCCTCAGTGGACTAGAAATCATCATGAAAACTCCTTTGTGATTCAAGATCATCAACTAAATCCTAAGAAAATCTAGTATCATAAACAGACTCTCCTGTGAGTCCAAGGCACAAAAGCAGCTCCCTCGAGAGTTGCGAAGCAAAATCTCCCCAGTACAATTTGGTAAAACCCCCTCAAGGGTGGAGTCAATCATCAATCCTTAGTGTGTCTCAAGAAAGAAGAAGATAACTATTCCCTAGTGGAAGAAAGTTCCCTAGTGAATAACACACCGTCAGCAAATAAGCTACCCCCTCCTCAATGAGCCATATGCCATTAAGACTTTGTGGTAAGTCAGAATCATCACCTCTCAACAAAATTATAATCCCCAGTAAGTCCTCCAGCATTCCCAGTGGATCTTTCATCCAAAAATATTCAAGCAAGTCAAAATACAGAAATTATGTATATATCCTACAGGAATTGAAAATGTAGGCACAAATCCCAAGAACATAGAACTTGTGCACATATCCTTTGGGAATTGAACATGCAGGCACATTATACGGATTTCAAAAACATATCCTACGGGAATTGAACATGCAGGTGCAATAGAAGTGGTAGAGATAGAGATAGAGATAGAGACCAAGGTCACTTCTAGGTAAGAGCCTTACCAGAACAGGTAGAGATAGAGATGGAAGACAAGTACCACTCGGAGAAGTTTGAAGCAAGAGCCCCAGATGGACACCACAGATATATAAATCCTTTTAAGCATGTAAGAGCACCCATGTTTGTTTGTTTGTTTGAGCTCGTAAGAGCACCTTTGTTTTTCTTCTTAGTGACTTTAGGATAGTGAGTCACTCACCTTTTGCTTGCAATTGGTAAAATGGGTTCTAGGATAGTGAACCTGTCATTGCTTGTTTCCCAAGCAACAAGGGCGGAATTCGGATATACGAATCCCACGCAACTCTTCAGAATTGTACCTTGCCTCGTGTGTGCATGATATGTGTCGTGTGCATGGGTTGGGCTCTAGTAGTACGTCGAAATAAAATGTTTTGTATCTTATTCTTTTGATTCCATTAGTGAAACTCATAAATAAAAAAAAGGGGCATCTGTAGACACCACATTTTGTACCCCTTACGAATCGGGCTCCTGTTCCCTAATGATGTTGAATTCTAAGACATAAGGTTGATTTAGGGCCTAATCAGATATTAAATTGACTTGAGAAATGTTAAAATGAAAAATATAAGTTTTAATGAGAAAATAAATCTATTTTTGGAAAAACAAGACCAAAGAAACCCTCGTTATGCGCACACAAGAATTAGCCTGCGCACGTAGCTTTTTACATGCGTACGCAGGCTAGATCTTGCGCACGTATAACAAATTCTAGAAACTAAACAAGGAAGGTTTTCAGCATTAACGAATTCCAACGTGCCTTGCGTGCACGAGCACGTCGCTATGGTCAGTGGTCGAACGAAGGCTCGCCGGTTTTCTAATCGTTCGAGGCCCAGGCGTCAACAGATTGGCGACTCCATTGGGGATCGATGAGAGTTTAGCCTTTAAAGATTTTGACAAAACCATAATCTTTGGACATTGGCTTTTGAAAAAATAGAATTTGGCATTGGTCTCTGGAGCTTCCCTTTTAAAAAAGGCTTTTACTATATCCTAGTAGACTATTTTCAAAAAAGCAAAAAAATCTTTTTCCAAAAAATCCTTTTCCGAAAGGGAGGTGGTTGTGAGGTATTCATGGGGCTTTACTGCCTTCTTCACATGCTTTATCGCTTTCCTCACATGCTTTATTGCTTTCCTCACATGCTTTACAGCTTTCCTTCACATGCTTTACAACTTTCCTTCACATGCAAATAGAAGGTAGCAAAATTTAATTTCCGCTACACCTTTATCTGCTTATATATATATATATATATATATATATATCTGTTGTATTTGGGAAAAGTCTCTCCCCTTCATGAAGGATTGCATGACATATACACCCTTTTTGAGTTGAACCCGGGCTTCGCACTGCTGGCATAGTCACATCTCTTTGGGGATTTCATCACCACATTTGCAAATGCCTAGACACAAACATTGGCTGTATTACCTATAGTTAGATCTGGGGATGACTTTGTAGGCACTTCTGGGTCTATAGGTGGACAAGAGTAGCCCTATAACTTCCATGAAGGGAAGGGTATGACGATTAAGTCCCCTTAAGATAGGAACAACCTACCAGTTAAGCCTTTGCATACAGTTGGCCTAGTTATGTCAAACCCGTAAGGACTAGATTAAGCCCAATGCCCATGAGGACTAGGTAAAGCCCAAAGAGTGAACATCCAAGCTTAGGAAAGGATACCCTTATAAGACTAGATGTTAGTGGAAAGTGTTTTGTAATAGGTGCACCCTTTTTGCTTGCGCTAAAGAAATTGTGCTCTGCTTTAGGTTCTTTCTATCCTGCTTGCACAGCATCCATAATTAAATCCCTAGGAAAAGCAACCCCTTGGCTTATACATGCTAGATCATACCTTATCCCTAAGGGTTTACAAACCTACAAGGGCATTCATGCTACACTAAATGGTCATGTCACTTAATTGTGCAAAGATAAAATTTGTGGCAAGTAGCCAAAACTCCATTCAGGAGGAAAAGCTGTCGAAATGCTGTCAAGAATTCCAAAGCATCAAGAGTTCAAAAGCTTTCCTAGAAAAGATCCAAAAAGATTGCCTAGAAGCTAAAATCATCAAAGAGATCACAAGATGTCAAAGTGGCCAAGACGGTCTAAAATCCAAATTGCCAAGAGATCGAAATTGCCAAGATGTCAAAATTGCCAATGGTCCTAGATGTCAAGAATCCAAGGGCTCCCCCAAGAGATCCATGCTGTCCAAATTACCAAAAGAGCCAAGTGTCCAAGAGCTTCCCCGAGAAGTCCACATTGTCAGAAGCTGAGCTTTTCCTCATAATTGCATTTCCTTGTATTGCAAAAGGCCCACCATTGGAGCCGATGAACCTTGCATTGTAAAAGCAAATATTATACAAGCATGTAATCAAAAGAGGGTCCGTCCCGCATTACTAAGCATATCATGAAAGTTTTGGTTACTTGCCATCTTGTGCATTAATCTTGCATCATAGTAGAAACTCACCTTGATAAATACCTAATCAAGGGTGCAAAGCCAATTTTTTCTAAAAATGATAGGTGCATGTTAAATAACAAGGATGTAAAATACCAAGACTCTTTCGGTCATAGTCAAAAGGTCTCGAAACTGAGAATAAAAATTAGTCCCCACCAGAACAATATCAGGGCCTCAATATTTCGCCCCAAGGCAATGACCAAGAAACAGATCCTTCTAAGGACAAGAACCCTGAATCTAGGATTGGCCAAGTCAAGAGCCAAATGGAAACTCTGACCGAAAAGCTTTGAATCATGGAGGGTTCTAGTGCCAATGGAAGCATTGATCTAAATAGTTTGACCAACTTCCCTTAGGTTTTTATGCCTCCTAAGTTTAAGGCATTAGATTTTGTTAAGTATAATGGTACAAGAGATCCTTGCGCGCACTTGTGCATGTTCTGTAGGAAGATGGCTCCCTATGGGGCAATCACCCTTTACTTTTCCAGATTTTCCCTGATAGTTTGACCGGCCCCATAGCCACATGGTATATGAGATTGGAAAAGTGCTCTAGTTAGAGGAAAATGGCAAATCTTTCCTGGAATACTACCGGTTCAACACTGAGATAGCTCCCGACCGCATGATACTTATGAGAATAGAGAAGAAGAGTGGGGAATCTTTTTGAGAATATGCCCAGAGGTGGCAAGAGCTAGCCGTTCAACCCCCCATGATGGAAAATGAGATGATCAAATGGTTCATTGACAACCTTAAGCCTCCTTACTGTGAAAAGATGATCAGCACCCAAGTCACTCATTTTGCTAGCCTCATCCCTATTTGGGAATGTATTGACAAGGGTATTAGGAGCAAGAAGATCGTGGATCCCGAATCCTTGAGGTCCATGGTTGAACAACAAGTCAAGAAAATGACCAACTGTAAGACTAAGGAAGCCGATGTGCACACGATCGACAATGCATCAGAAAGGCCTAGGGGTATTACTACTGCTTATGCAACCCCAACTGCTAGACCTTATTAGTAACAGGCTCAGTCTACTAAAGCATCTAACCGAGCCTTTAATCAGAGAGGGAGGCCAAGCCCACCTCATACCCCAGGAGGGAAAATCGGAAGTACACTTTGTTACCCATGCCCATGGCAAATCTCTATGCTTACCTATTGGAAAGGAAGCTAGTGACCCCGATGTTTGCCAGGCCAAGAGAAGGCCCTCCATCACTTGGTTTTGATGCGTCCAAGAAGTGTGAACACCATTTTGGAGCTGAGAGGCATATTCTAGAAGAATGCTACTAGTCAATAAGTTGATACATTTTAATAATGCAGCAGCTCCGAACATCATCACCAACCCTTTGCCTCCCCATCAGGGCGGGAATGTAAATGCCATCATCATAGTGGAAGAAAGGGTCCTAGAGTTCTCCTCACTATCATTCCCATGGAAGGCAATGCTCTAAGCCTTGGCCCAAGAGAGCCACCTTAATCTTAAGAGTATGGGAACCCCAAGATTTGATTAGGGAATCTGCTCACTTTGCGACAGTGGAGACAAGAATGCCCTATTTGATTGTAAAGTGCTTTGAGCACAGGTTTAGAGTCTGGCCGATCGTGGTATTATTTGGATTGAAAGGGAAAATGTATGAAGAGATGATTGCATGTTAGCTAGCCTATGTCCTCTAGCTACCCAATCAGGAGCTAGCTGCAATGCTGTATCTGTTGGATCAAGGAAAGATTGGGACAAATATTTACAGAAATGCCTTGGTAAGGTTCCTTCAGTACCTCCCTACGAATCATAGAATAACCTACGGATCTAGAGTTATTAGATTCAAGAAATGGGCAAACCTCGCTAACCATTGAGGGATTCACTCCTCTAGTTCTTGCATTGCCTGCGATTGTAGAGCCAGCTTTATCATTAGTTTAGGAGAGAATCGCTATTGTTCCCGCTATCCGAGGTTTCGATCCTCTTATTTTGCCAAGGCCTACCTCCAGAATCTCTGGGGAATTCGATTCAAAGGCCCTCGAAGCCATTCTACCAAGTATGGTGGATACTTCTCTTTTTTGACCTACCAAATGATCATCAGAGCCTTTGATGGCACTTTTCAAGAAGTATAAGGGTGAGATTGAATTAGCAATTGGAGTTGGCCTCAAGTCTTTCATGGTCAACTTCCAAGTCATCAAGGAGGATTCCCCATATAATATGCTCCTAAGGAGGCCTTGGCTACACTCTATGGGCATAGTTTCTTCTACCCTTCACTAGAGGCTCAAGTTCCCCTCCAAGGATCAGTTAATCACTATTATGGTTGAAGAGCCCCTAACCATCTTCAAGGAGACTTGTATCCCCTACATTAGTGCTAATGCCTTTCTGGAGGAAACTTTCCACAGTTTTGAGCTAGTCTCCATGATTTCTAGAGATTTAGAACTCAAGTCAGCATGGCCTTCTACTACTTTAATGGTGCCAAGGAGATGCTTAAATTTGGCTATCAGTTAGGTCTAGCCCTTGGTGCCGTTGGACATGGGAACGCTTCTCTAATTGAACTCCCAGACAATAAAGGAGGATTCAGTCTAGGCTATGATCCCTCCGATGAAGAACTTTTCCAAGCTTCTAGAGGAAAGAAAAGGAAGTACACTGGTTAAGGGATGTCCATTCCCCACATTAGGGTCACTTTTTCGACTTTGGCCGAGGTCATCAGATCATAAATGGAACAAGAATCTTGTGAGGAGGAATCAGATCTAGCTTGACTCATCCACTTGTACCCTAATAGTGAATGCCATCATATCCCCCGAGGATGATCTGACTTCTATAGTTAGGTCCCGTGTGCCAGGCGAGAGAGTAGGCCATTGGACCATCGAGCCTTTCTTTATGGTTGCACCGGCCGAGTAAGGAGTGTTCCATCATTGTGTGGTTGGGTCCTCCAATTGCCCAAAAGAGTTGGAATAGCATATGTAGTTTGTTTTGCATGTCATTTCCTGTTTTTTGCATTCCTTGTTTGCATTTCCCCAGTTTATTTCCCAAAAAAAAAAAAAAACATTTCCCCTTTATCATTATTAGGCATGAACTTTATTATCCCCCTATCTATAACTCATTAATGAAATTATGCAGCGTATTATTCTGGAAATTCTTGCATGTATCTCTTTATTTGCTTTCCTATGAATATGTGTGCAAATTGTCTTATGTTTCCTTGTATATGTTCTATTCTATAGGATCTATTCTAATTCCCAAGCAAGTACATCATCTTGTTACCATAACGAGGATATTGATGACGTGAATGAGACAATAGAGTTGGATCATGATGTTGAAGGATTAGAGGAGATTCTAAATTTACCTCGCAATATTTTGCAAGCTCTACACAGAGAAAATGAGGGGTCCAAGCCTAACATTGAAGAAATTGAAGTGATGACGAAGGCAAGAATGAAAAACCCATCAAAATTAGGGTGAACTTTCCTAAAGACATGTAGCCTGAGCTTATAGCACTGCTCATAGAGTTCAAAGAGATGTTTGCATGGTCCTATGAAGATATGCCAAGGTTGGATACTGATATTTTCATGCACAGAATTCCAATTAGGCTGGAATGCCCTCCAGTGCGGCAAGCCCTTCGAAGGATGAAATCTGAGATCATTTTAAAGATCAAGGAGGAAGTAGAAAAGTAGTTGAAAACCAGTTTCCTTACCATGATAGCCTACTCAGATTGGATCGCCAACATTGTTCTTGTGCCTAAGAAAGATAGGAAAGTACGCATGTGCGTTGATTACAGAGATTTGATCGGGGCCAACCCTAAGGAAAATTTCCCGTTGCCACATATTGATGCATTGATCGATAATACTGCTACCAACATGTTCTTCTCCTTTATGAATGGATTCTTAGGTTATAATAAGATCAAGATGGCCGAGGAAGACAAAGCTAAGACAACATTCACCACTCATTGGGGAACCTATGCATTTGATGTCATGCTGATCGGCTTAAAGAATGTCAGTGCTACTTACCAGCGAGCCATGGTAACCTTGTTCCATGATACGATGCATAAAGAGATTGAAGTCTTCTTAGACGATATGATTGCCAAATCCTGCACTTCCAAGGATCATTTGATAGATTTGAGAAAGCTATTCAAATGCCTTTTCAAGTACTCATTGAGACTAAACCCTAACAAGTGCATCTTTGGAGCTAGTTCAGGGAAATTGCTTGGCTTCATACTCAGCCAAAAAGGAATTGAAGTGGACCTAGCAAAAGTCCAAGCTATCCGTTACATGCTGACATCGCAAACTGAGAAACGAATTCGTAGCTTTTTAGGCAAAGTCAATTACATAGCTCGTTTCATAGAGTAGTTGATCGCCACATGTGATCCACTATTCAAGCTCTTGAAGAAGGACATAAAGATAGAATGGACAGATAAGTGCCAAGCGGCCTTTGACAAAATCAAGCTGTATTTGTTGAACCCTCCTGTTCTGGTTCCCTTGACACTGGGATATCCGTTAATCCTTTACTTAGTGGTACAAGAAGCCTCCATGGGTTGCATGTTAGGCCAGCTAATTAAGCCCGATAAGAAAGAAAAGGCGATTTACTATTTAAACAAGAAGTTCACTAGTTGTGAGATCAACTACATTACCATTGAGAAGACATGTTGCGCCTCAGTGTGGGCCTCACACAAATTGCGGTAGTACATGCTCTACTACGACATGCGGCTCATTTCCCGTATGGAATAAGTACATCTTTGAAAAGCCAGCTCTTACAGGGAAGATCTCCCATTGGCAAATATAGCTCTTCGAATTCGACATTGTGTTTGTGACGAGAAAGGCCATCAAGGGCTAGGCCATTGCTGACTACCTAGCTGACTAGCTGCTAAATGATCCAAAACTTTCAGAATCCCTTTTTCCCTGATAAGGATGTCATGCCACTAGAGCCAAAACTAGATAGTGTGGAACCGTGGTGTTGGAAGCTTTATTTTGATGGGGTCGCCAATTTTACCAGAAATGGAGTGGGCGCAGTCTTAGTTTCCCCCAAGGGCTTGTAAATCCCTATTTCAGTCAAGCTAAATTTTGATTGCACCAACAATGTCATAGAATATGAAGCGTGCATAGTAAGCCTGCAAGTGGCCCTAGAGTTCGGCGCCTATGACTTGAGTGTCTTTAAAGATTTCCTGTTGATCATCTCCCAAATCGAAGGAAAATGGCAAGCTCGAGACCCCAAGTTCATTCCATATTTGAAATGTGTCAAAAGCTTGATTCCAAAATTTTGAGACATCACATTTGCCTATTTGCCCCAAGCACACAACCAATTTGTAGATGCCTTGGCTACCCTGGTTAGCATGGTTAAGTTATCAAAAGGAGATGATATGTTGCAATTTCGCATTGTAATCTGTGGCGTTCCTGCCTATTGCATGAACATCAAAGAATGCATGAGTGTCGAAGCCGAAGCTGATGGAAAGCCATGGCACCATGGTATCAAGGCTTATATCAAGAACAGTGAATACTTGTCCGGTGTAACAGATAGTGAAAAGAAGTTTATCCGGTGCACGGCTTGCCAATTTTTCCTCAGTGGAGAAGTCCTGTATAAAAGGAACCATGATTCTACCTTGCTCCGACATGTAGATGCCTCCGAGGCTAATCACTTGTTTGAAGAGATGCGTGAAGGCTTACTCGAAGCTCATGCTAGTGGACCCCTGTTGGGCCGCAAGATTGTAAGAGCCAGATACTATTGGCTCACTATGGAAAGTGATTGAATTAAACATGTGTGGACATGCCACCGTTGTCAAGCCTATCAAGACAAGAAGAATGCTTCTCCTTAACCTTTGCACTATTTAGCAACACCATGGCCCTTTTTAGCTTGGGGTATGGATGTCATCGAACCTGTGATTTCAAAAGCTTCAAATGGTTGTGAGTACATCTTAATGGCCATTGATTATTTTACAAAGTAGGTGGAAGCTATTTCGTACAAAAGCGTCACTCAAGTAGTGGTAGCTTGGTTCTTGAAACATAACTTTATTTGTTGCTACGGCATGCCAGGAGAGCTCATTACAGATAATGGGCAAACCTAAATGGGAAAATGATCCAGCAACTTTACCAACAGTTCAAGATCAAGCACAGAAATTTGGTTCCCTATCGCCTTTAGATGAATGGTACAGTTTAAGTCGTTAACAAGAACATAAAGAAAATCTTGGTGAAGATGATAAACACATATAAAGATTGGCACGAGTACTTGCCATTTGCCTTGTGTGCATATCACACTTCTATTCGTACTTCCACGGGTGCGACCCCATATTCATTAGTATATGGCATGGAGGCCATCCTTCTCGCAAAGGTAGAGATCCTGTCTCTCAGGATTTTATCTCAAGTAAAGCTGTCAGAAGCTGAATGGGCCCGTTCTCACTATGAACAACTGAACATGATAGATGAAAAGTGCATGACTGCAATGTGCCATGGACAATTGTACCAATGTTGCGTCGAGCGAGCATTCAACAAGAAAGTTAGACCCAGGGTCTTCAAAAAAGGCGATCTAGTCTTGAAGAAGTGCAACCATGTCATGACTAATCATAGAGGAAAGTTTGCCCCAACTTTCAAGGGCCCATATATGGTAAAGAAGGCAATTTTTGGAGGAGCCTTGATTCTAGCCAATATGGACAGGCATGACTTCGATATGCCTACCAATCCTGACATTGTCATATAGTACTTTGCATGAAGGAGCCTCTCAGTGCACCTTATTTCTATATTTTTATGTAAAAAAAACAAAAACAAAAAAAATTGAAAAAGGTAGATCAAAAACTTGAAAGGGTGGTCTACGTAAAAGGTGAGCCAAAAGAAAGAGAGTGTGAGAAAATACAAAAGGTAGATTGAAAACCCGAAAGGACGGTCTACGCAAGAGGAAAGCAAAAAAAAAGGTGTGATAGAGCCCACTAGATTGAAAACCCGAAAGGGTAGTTTAGGCAAAAATTAAGGCAATCAAAATTCAGTTGAACTAAGTGATGACTTGATCCTTCCTAGTGGAGCTACGTAGGCAGCCATCTCGGTTTGGTCACGTCTTAAAGGAAATATTAGTTAGTTGTGCATGCTTGTATTCCTAGTCAAGATCAGAACATTAGATAGATCCAGCGTCCAGGACAAGATATGAAGACACCTTTGAGATCTCTCTCTGTCTACAATACTGCCATGACCCGGTGGTCTGCTCAAGATGTTGTGGCTCATACCAATGGAAAATGTACCTTAATGGGAAAAAGGAAAAGATCCGTCTAGGACAGGATGTAAAATAAGATATTGATATGCATGGATTTTACATCTATCACTTATTTGTATGATCTTGGATTTTCAAAGCATTTGCTTGCATATTCATTAATATGCCTGTATTGTGCCATTTTGTTTCTTTCATACATTCTAGTATCAAAACATGAAATCTCATCTCATAAATATATCCTAAATATCATCATAAACATCTCTCTCTACCATCTTTCAGTTGCTAAGCATGCCTAACAGACTAGACTATGCTTTAAGAACTCAAACAAAAAGAGGAAGGCCTTACGCAATTGCCTAGCAATTTATGAAGGACCTTTCTATACATGGTGGGATACTAACTACAAAACTCATGTGTAGAAACAAAATAAGCAAAAAAGACACTAGCAAGTCAAACATGGCCCAAGCGATCAGACATGGCACAAATTCCCAAAACTAGTATAGAGAATTGGGTCATTATAAGCATGAGTTCGAAGTAACCTAGCTACCTCAAAACCCAAGTCTCTGGCAACCCCACTGAGTCTGTCATGTAAATGTTGAAGACAAATAAGCTCCCTCTCCATCATGGAATTAGAAGTAGGCCTCTATCTCTTGGTCCCCAGCAAACGCCTTCAATGTGCCCACCTCTGTAGTATCAACTCTTAAAGCCTCCTCCCTCTCAGCCAGCTTAGTTTGAAGATGATGGAAGTCCAACTATGGCTCACTAGGCTTATCGACCTCTCGCCCATACTTGCTCAAAGTGGAATGAATGTAGCCCTTTACCTATACTAGCTCCAATGCTAAGCTATCAGCCCTGCTCCTAGTCTCGGCCTTACTAGCCTCCAATGCAGCCCTTGTCTTAACCCAAGTATGATCCAAAGTGACAAACCTCTATGTAAGATCCATAAGCTCAACCTCCAAACCCACAACCCAAGATCTCAGTTGAACACACTCTACCGCTATACCGGAGGGGCCGGCCCTTTTCGATCAAGCTCCACCCTAAGAGTAGTGAGCTCACTCTTATGTGCACTACTCATCTGCTCAATATCCTCCATAAGGGTAGTAGCCAGCTCTCTGCAGCAGTCTCTATCCCTAATAGCCTCTTTTAGGCACTCCCTTAAATACATAAGGGCCCTTTCAACCCTAATCTCAAACTTCAGAGTATAGTCTCTCAAAACATCAGCCGAAAGTGGCAACTCAGCTAAGATTGGTGATGATAAGTCAAACACAAATCTGGGATCTTTGGTGTCTTGAGACACTCTAAAATCAACAAAAACCCATTCCTGGTCATCCCTAAAATAAAGAGGGAAGTCAATGCTTGACTTGCGTGCCTCCCAGAAATCAGAGGTACACCCTGTCATTACCATATCAATATCCACGAGCCCAAACTCATAATTGACAATGGAAAGATCAGTAAGTCGAGGGATATGCTGGATACCCCCGAATTGCCACATGGCTCAGAAAGTATCCCGTTCACCGCCAAATACCCATCAGGGGAATGCCAAGTAACTGACACAATGGGTCCTCCCCTGCCATCTAGTGATACCCCACTTGACTTTCCAAGTCTAGTAAGCGGGACTTAGGTTACACAAGTACCTCAGCCAACCTTCAATATTCCCAGAAAAGGGAAGATCAAGAACTACAGTGGCCCAAACTCTACCCCCAATGGCAAAGCCCTCAGGCTGATTCCTAGCAATAACACTCAGGTGGCTACAAAACCACAGCTGTATCAGATGAACATAGCAACCTAGCCTACCCCTACTGGTCCCCTGACACAAAGACAAGAACCTAATCATCTTAGAAAGTAGAGCAGGAATGAAAGAGGTACCATGAGGTAGGGCACTCACCAGAAGGAGAACAGCAAAGCTAACAGCTCCTGAAAATGAAGGAATAACATTGCACCAAAGAAGGCCACCAGGAAGGCCTAACACCGGTAGGATGTCCACCACTTCTCTAAGTCCACAAAGTCATCTCGGTAGCCAACAAGACACTCCAATGGATGGTGCCAATCATATAGAAAATCAAAGGACATACTCATTCCTATCTTGCTGCCATACCAAGTCAGCGCCTCCACAGCGGGCCTCTTTAAGCCCAACAAATCAGTGAGTCTCTTACGGTAGCGTGGACGCAATGGTGGAATAAAAATAGTGCTCAAAGGGCTAGAAAAAGAAAGAAAATGATCATACTTCTCCAAGGAGGGCACCAGATCAATATCTCCAATGTTGACACATCTCAAGACGGTGTCCCAACAAGAGGTAATGACCTCCAACAAATGCCAGTCCAATGACTTGTGAAGAAAAGTAGTAGCATCTCCAAGAAGTTGCCAGATGAATGCCCGGTCACTGTAAGAAAAGGAGCTCAACCACCTCCTTAGCTTCTTCTTATAGTAAGACTCCCTCTCAAGCTCAACTAAAGTGTCATAGAAGTGAGCACCAAGAGCATCCACAAATGGATCGTGCTAAATCTGATGATTTGATGAGAATCTAAGTGAAAAATGATGAAAACAGTGTTTTCTCCATGTTTTGGGTGAAGAAAAGGGTAGAAGATGACCCTAGAAAATACCAAATCAGAATGAGCTGAAACTAGGCTGAACCCAGCCTTTTATGCATGAAAGCTGAGGTGGCACACCTTGTAAGGCCACTGACGCACCTACAAGGTCCGTCAGCCCTTAGGACACGTGCTAGGGTTTTTCAACCCCTCAGGCATAAACCCGACTACGTTCTAACCTTGATAGATACCTCGATACCTATTTGACACCTCTTCGATACAAGCCTTTCTATGGAGGTTTCTGGGTTTTCTTCATGCCACTCGATAGATAGCTTGATCCATTGAGCCAAAGTCTTTGGGGTCTCTATCTGCTCGATAGCTTCTTGATACCTTCCTAAATCTATCAAGAATTTTTGCCATCGATACCTCTTGATCTATCAAGCTTTTTTTCTCGATAGAAGCTCGATACATCTTAGATATATCGAGATTCGTTTTCTATATATAGTTTGAGGTCTGACCCAGTTTTGAAATTTCACAAATATTTCAATCTCTCTCTTCTCTCATGACCTAAAAACTTCTCTCTCACCAAAATCACTCCTCCCATCATATTTTCAACCTAATCCAAGTCTCTGTCACTTGGTAAGTGTTCTTAATCTCTTCTTTTTCCTTTTCTTCTTGAATTCATGCATCTTTTAACCTAAGCTTTCTATTTTGGGCAAATTTTTGGGGTTTTTGTGACTTTGGATTGGGTGTTGTTAAAATGAACTCATTTGATGATGCAATGCATTATAAGTTCATCATAATTTTGTTTCATGCATTCTAGGATTGTCCTTTTTTTATATCATGTGAGTGTTGTTTGGTTGGATTGGGTTTTTGCTCATGATGCAAATTTTTGCATGTCACATTTTTATGCATCTTCATGCATTGCACATTCTTTTTCCTTCATTCTTGTGCCTTTAAGTTTCATTTGTGCTTCTGTTCTTCTCTGTATCTCTTTTGTTTAGTTTCCTCATCATGGCACCCAAAAAGTTTGTTCCTTTTAAAAACCCGATTCGTCATGGTTCTTCATCTTCTTCTTTTCCTCCTGACTTTGTTCACTTTCGTGATGAGAAGGCACGAGATGACTTCTCAGAGAACTTTTCTGACTAAACGATTAATTCAAAATGCCAAGTCATTCTGTTTAATTTTACAGACACTCTTCTACCCGATGCATTTAGCTATCAGGGATAGGCTTCTTTATGTGACAAACCCTCGAGGTGTCCCAACATGTTCACAAGAGTTTTACTATAATATGCATGCCATCGATACCTCCATCCCTCGGTTTACTATGGTATTTCAAGGTACACGTATCGTAGTCACCCTGAAACTTATTTTCAAGGTATTACATGTCCTTAGGGTGGATCATCTGAATTACACTAGTCATCCTCGTCTCTCTTCCATCTCTAGAGACGAGTTGGCCTCACTCTTCTGTGAGAAGGTTATGTTGTGGGGAGGTACCCTTAATTTCTCCACAACTAAGTTTGCTAAGGGTCCATGGATCCTTAATATGGTGAAGACCTTTATACTCACTCCATGGTCTTGCTATAACACTATCACCAAGCCTTGTGCTCATTTTCTTCTTTCCCTTATGAAAGGTCTCTCGATAGAATTTTTTTTACACATGATATAGTCTATTATAGATTGCTATCATGGCACGGCTACATGTGATAAGCTCATCTTTCCTTCAGCTATCTTGTGTATCCTTACACACCGGCACGTCATTATTGTCGATGCTCAGCCCGAGACAGATAACTGTTAGGCCTTCATTCGACCACCCATCGTGGCGACGCTTCTACACGTGCAGGGTTTGTTGGAGGCCCCTTTCGATATGATTGCGATTTGTGTGGTTTTGCATGGAGCTTTTGGAGGTGTGGCAAGAATTTTGGCCAAATTTTATGGGAATTATCAAAGGTAAGTGAAGTCGCCATCAATCAATGGGCTTTTCTATGGTGTGATTAGTCACTTGTTATTAGTTGATTTTATTACCGATCCTAGGCTAAGAAAAATATCATTTTTCATAATCTAATATGTATGACAAAAAATCTTGATTCTCGAGTCTAGATGTTTGGTTACGTGTCAAGAAGGTGTTAGTAGTGAAAATCATGATTTTTGCATTGGCTTTCAGGGATTTGTATGCATGAGGGGCTTTGAGGTTTGGCTTTTGAATGGCTGTGGTCCCAATCTATGCTTTCTTAAGGCATTCGGGCAAAGTACCAAATTTTCACTGCAAAAATTCAATGACGTGTCACCTTACTTTCGTGGAGGAAATTAGGTATAGCTTTGCCTTTGGTGACATGGACTTTGACAATCACACCAGAAGGGGTAGAGCAGGTATATATATACATACATCATGCACAATGCTAGCACACTGAGTAGGAAAGTAAATGCCTACATCCCTAGAGCATGGCCCAAAATATAGGTGCAGGAAAGTAAACAAGGATCACTTTACTCTAGAAATGAAGACGAATGTTACACGACATGATATACCTAATACAACCCATCGAAGAGAGAAAGGAGGGGGGATAGAAAGGAGTTTTAAAAAGAGTACGTAACCAAATAGGAGAGGCTAAAACCCTAAATCTACTGAACATAGCCGCTTGGTTCACATCTACATGCTTGCATCTGTGCCCTATTTGCTTGTGCTTGGGAAGCTGTGCCCTAGCTCCAAGCGTCCTCGCTCCATGTATGTACATGCAAAGGCAAAGACAAGAAACTAGCAAATAAGCAATGTAAGGGAAAGATGCGAAGAGCATACGAAAGAGCCATAAAGTAGATAAGCATGATAGACATGGCAAGCAAAAGAACAAGGAAGCATGCAAACTAGCAAAAAAGCAAACAAAATATGGTGTCGGCAAGGGACAAATGTAGGTTTTTATCGAATGTCCATAACTTCATTGTGTTGAAGTCTGGACGACACACTAGCAAGCAAGACTCATGCATGGACATGTAAGTAAGCATGTATAGATGCATAGAAAGCCAACAGGTGGCGTAAAACAGCATGGTAAGCATTACATTGCATGAAGCAAAAAAAGGAAAGGGTACACATGAAGCAACCCGACATCCGGAGATGCCTCCCAAGTGGGTACACCCAAACAAGGCCTCAAGGGCATTAGATGTAACTGAATTCCTTTTCCTATTTGGAGTGTGATTACCCTATCAAGGCCCCTCTCATGATATCCTCATGAGTTGTAAACTAAGAACATGTCCCCAAATAAAAGAAAAAATAGAATATGATGTTCTTAAACACTACCTAATGTCTTAAAATAAGAATTAAAATGCAGAAATACATGCTAAATAAAAAAAAAAATTATAAGGGAAACATGTTTGTGTTTGAGCTACAGGGTCAACATTGGTGGTGTTTCTTCCTTGGCTGATAGCTAGGAGTGGTCTCTAAGCTACCATCATTGCCATCACTACCACCACCATCATCATTGTCGTCATCATCACCACTACCAGGGTAAGCAAATCCTCTAGGACCATAAATCTGCCTAGAATACTCCGTCACCTTTAGCTTGAGCTTCTTAGCAAGCCAAATCAACTCCTCATGCTCCTATACAGTGGGCTTAATTTGAAAAGGAAAAGTGTTAGAACAACTGTTGGAAGAAGCAAAAAAAGAAAAGACAAGACAAGAACGAAAATAACTCACCATCCATGAGCCTTTAGGGAAAGGGTAACCCATGACATTTGTGTTATGCCTAGTAGGGCACTCTTGAGCAAAGCCGTTAGAGCCATAAGCATAGACCGACTAGGTTAAGTGAGGAGAGTTGACAGGACCACCACTAGCAGGGCTAGCCTGATATAAGCATCATGTTTAGATATCATAATGTACATACATACAAGAAAGGAAGAATGAAGGGAAATAGAGAAAAAAGGATACCTCCTAAATAAGGGTAGGTGTGAGGCAAGTCTCACTAAACTTATCACACTCCATGTCATTTGTAAGACACTGGGCGTAGGGAATGTTAACCCTCCATAGCTGGTACTCGACATTTGTCATGGAAAGTGACACAAGCATGAATTGCAAAGGATTCAAGGGGACTCGCAGTACATCCTTACCCACCAATTGGTAGCATACCCTTTCTGCTAAGTAAATAACTCTTAGACCAGCACCTCATGCCTGCATATTCAATTCTCGTAAGATATGTGCAAAAGTGGCCTTGGTGTTTCAACCTATGAGGGAATCTCAGGTGAAGAATCCACTGGGGATGATGAATGACTCACTGGGAGTATGATCTATTGAGAAGTTTTGGTGACTCACAGCGGAGTCTTCTTGGTACGTGGTATATTGAGAATGGTAACTTACTAAGAAGTGTGTTGGTGATTGTGACCTATGAGGAAGTCTTTGGTATTGTGTGGTCCACTGGGGAAAATTCTTCTTTTTCTTCATGGCTTACTGGGGAACTTATGTCAATTCTACCCACGATGGGGTCCTGTTAGCTCCATGGGGAAATTTCTTCACAACTCATGGGGGGTTGCCTATATGCCTTGGACCTGCATGGGAGTCCTTCCATGATAATGTACTTTCCTAGGGATTTGGTCGATGATCCAAACTCACAGGGGAGTTTCCTTGGTAACTTCTAATCCACTAAGAGATGCTTTGAGGGTCTTTGTGTCCTTTACCCAATTTAGGGTATTTCTGTCACTTTGGTGCATTCATGAATTTTCTTTTTCACTTCCTTCCTTCTGGGAAACCACTAGGGATAATTGAAATTTCCATTTTACTAAACTACATGTAGTTTAGCCACCATCTGTGTTCCACCTCTTCATTTTTCTCCAAAGGTTGCCAACTACTTCTTTTCTTTTCATTCTCTTTATCTCCCTCATCTTTTCACATTCTCCAACTCTCTAACTTCAATTTTTTTTCTCTAAAAAATTCCTTACCTCTCTCACTTCCTCTCACAATCTGATTCTTCTCTTGCAAATCTTCTCATTTGAAACATTCCTCCCTCTCCAAGCTCTTTCATTTTCTCCATGGCACTCAAGTCCAAGAAAACCTCCTACATGCTTTCTAGTGATGCCTTCAACTTCACATGTTGGAATGGAGTAGTGAGGCTGAATGAGTCCCCTTCACTAATATACAGGCCCCATGATCATGTTTCAAAGGATGCAAGGACCAGATTAGTAAGTTTTTCAAACTTTTTTCATATTCTCATTTTTCTTTAATCTTTCGTTTCAATCCATTTTTGGAGATGGAAATGCTTTGGTTTGGTTATGGGATGGGTAGGAACATGTTTAGGATGAGTTTTGATTAGAGAATTCTTGAAAATGTTGAAGAATGACCCACTATCTGTGTTCATGCTTACGTAAACTCGAGCCTACGTATGCAGCTTATGTTCATGCATGCGTGGCTAGGCTTTATGTGTACATAGATCTATTCATGTGTATGTGTATTTGTTCTTAAGTTCATTCATACATGGTTTCCAACTTGCGTATGGGTGCCTGGTTCTTGCATGTGCATGCTTGGTTCCTGCGTACACAGACACGGGTCTGCGTGCATATGTCGCTAGTCAGGAATGCTATTTTAATTCCTATTTCATTTGTTTCTTATCCAAATGAAATTCTAACACCCTTTTTTCATCCTTTTATAGGGTTCGCCCCCATTTTCAGGTAGGGAAGCACCAACCGTGTGGCGACATGGTATAAGGTCCTTATTATAGAAACAAAGGCCCACATTCGTGTAGTAGGCTTCAAGTTGATTATCCGTTTACTACCGGAGAGGTCTACCAGTGCCATTGTAGTGTAGACTTTGGTTGAGAGGTGGTGGCATACTACCCACATCTTCCTCTATGTTGATAGGGAAATGATTGTGACTCTCTATGACTTCCACCACATGACCGGCCTTAGGTGCAATGGGGTTGTCATAGACTTAGAGGGTGAGTCAGGCACTTAGTTAGGCATAAACTTGCTCTGGAGGAGGTACACCATTAAGACAAACCACTATTTGGACATTGAGGCAAACTACAGGTCTCTCCCACAAGTGACAGTCGATGACTGCACCAAGATGGCTACGGCCTTCTTGCTATACCTCCTAGGGGCATATCTCTTCATGAATGAAGGGTAGACGATGTCCTTGAGGTGACTAGCCCTCTTTTACAACTTTTACGAGTCTCAGGAGGCCAATTGAGGGAAGGCATGTTTGGCCCACTTGTACTCCTCCTTGGACACGCTCAATCGGTGGACTCTATGCTAGCTTATGAGGCCTTGGAAGCTCTTTGAGGTTAGTTCATTTCTCTCTTCTTCTGTAGCACTTATACTTTCCATTCTTGCAATTATTCTCATCCACATGTTATTTAGGTTTAAAGAAAAATTCACATCATGCTCTTGCAAACTGTATATATGTCTTCATCTTGCAAACTATATCCATTCATTTTACAAACTATCATCTTGCAAACTGTATCCATTCATCTTGCAAATAATCATCTTTCAAACAATATCCAATTATATTTTAAGCTATCATTTTGCAAACTGTCATCTCGCAAACTATCATCTTGCAAATTGTCATCCTGTAAATTGTACTATTCTTTTCTTTCCAGCATTGGGTTGTTCAATACAGTCTTATTGCTTGTAATGTGAATGTAGATCTAAAAAGCTTCCCTTCAGTTAGGGATCATTTTAAGGGCTATCTCCTAATGAGGTAAGCTAGGGATTCAATGCCTCAAACAACATATCTTGTATCACTTTTAGGGTTTTTTTTTTTTTTTTTTTTTTTTTTTTTTTTTTCTCTAACCCTATGTGCCATTATAGGTTAACTAGAGTCCTTAGGGTGGTGCCCCTCCTGTGGCGAATCTAAACTTGGAGGCGGCCGACATTGTCATCTCCAGGATTAGTCAGCCCTTTGAGGGTGCTGGCTTGAGGGTGCTTTACCTAGTGGAGAGGGTGCGTTGCCAGTTGGTGGGTAAGGATACTCCACAGGTTCCGATGGACCTTACGGTGTTCATGTTTGCCCTGCTTTCCCTGAAGGTTGTAGAATATCAATTGTGGAGGAATGGCATACCCTACACCTAGCAGGCTTTAG
Source organism: Castanopsis chinensis (assembly GCA_032878915.1). Classification (NCBI taxonomy): domain Eukaryota; kingdom Viridiplantae; phylum Streptophyta; class Magnoliopsida; order Fagales; family Fagaceae; genus Castanopsis; species Castanopsis chinensis. Next base: position 33,705,754 of record JAVQMG010000133.1, on the reverse strand, counting down.
ATGAGTTGGGCAATAAGGAGTTCAACGATAATCGCCTCATGCCTTCCCTTACTCCTATGGTATGTGTCCTTCCTTCTCATTCATTTCCCTTTTTCCTTTGCATCGGTTTGCATAATGATGTTCAAATGGGATTCTTATGTCAGGCTAGCCCTGCTGCTGGTGCTCTTATTGACCCTCTTTGCTTACCGTGGTCAATCTATGTCTATGGTCCTGACAGTTTTGCTCGTAAGCGTGTAGTGGGCTGTAACATGAATGTCATAGGATACCCTTTTCCTGAGGGTACACAAGCGGTGAATTTTCCTTCATTCTTGTCTCTTTCCTTTTCTATTCTTGTATCCCTCATCACTTGTTCTAAAACTTCCTTTTTTCAAAATTCAGCCCACTGTTCAAGAGCATGAGGAGTTGGTTTGGCATGCGAGGAACCTCAAGCTGGAGATGACAGTGTATTCTAGGCATATCTATGGTCCTAGAGGGTTTGCATACCCCGATGATGATGATGGTAATGGTGGCGATGGTCGTGGTGATTCAAAGGCAACTCCTAGCTACTAGCTAAGGAAGGGGTGATTTCAGTGATTCTCAGATAGACAGACAAACACCGACACACATGATATTTCTTTTTTACTTCCATTTTTTCTTTTTTAGCATGTATTTTTTTTCATTTTAGATTTATTTGAGACATTAGGTTGTATTTAAGAACATCTCTTACATTTATGCTTTTACTTAGAACATGTACTTAATTTATGACTTAAGGGGATAGTTATGCAATTCTATGCAATTTTGCTTTTATTAATCTTCGATGCTTGAAAATCTGAGCTTGAATGTCCCTTGAGTAGTCCCTTAGGCTATAGGAATCATGGGAGGGGTCTTGGTGGAGGAATCATAAGTAGGAAAAGGAACTCGACTTTTCCTTCCTTCATGCATACGTGTACATACGCCAGCGTTTGCAGGTCTTGACCATGCGTACGTAGCTTTGACTCTGCATACGTGTGCCGTAAGTCAAAAAACCCTAGTCAAACTATTTCAAGTATAAAATAGCTGTTGGGGGCCTTAAACCTTCACCAAACGTATTTTAAGCTTAGAAAACACTCTTTAAGGATTTCAGATGGCAGAATTCTTTACTTTAGAAGTCTTGGGATGGATCAAGAAGCTTGGCCCTAGTTTCAAAGAGGCTCCCATTCCTTTTGGTTTCTCTTGCATCTTTCCATAGCACTAAATCAAGGTGGATGAACCTTTCCTTCATGCTGCTACCAACTTTTGGATTCTTACTTGGTATATTTTTCACTTCAATGGTGTGGAGATATGCCCCACTCTTGAAGAATTTAGTGCAATCATGGGCAAACCCGAAGTTAGTACTCTTATCCTCCCTACCACTAGTGAGGACATCGTTGACTTAGCTCATGATGAGCTTTTAGGGATTTCTCTAGTTATGGCACAACAATGGTGAATGCTTCAAAATTTGAACATTCGCATGGTTTTTGCATACTTTTCTCGGCTTTCTGATTTTGTGACTAGTAGGAAATACTTCTTGGTACATGAGACAAATTACATAGATCAAAGAATGTGCTTGGTGGTCAGTGATCTAAAGGGAGGAAGTCCTGTGGGCATGATCTTGGTTGAAACTCTCAATGGCTTGGATGCATTTCATTAGAAGGAAGAAAATTTCTTTACAGAGAGCCCTCTCCTTCTTCAGGTTTAATCCCTAATTTTTTCATAGGTTCCTAAGCTAGCGGATCCCTCTAATATTTGCATGGATTACCTTTCAGTTTTTAACCCATTAAGGCTCCTTATATCATCTTTGTCATCATTTTTTTTTCTTTTTATCTCTCCCTTTTCTACTAATGCTTTCTTTTTCTTTTCTTTCTCTCCTCCCTCTTTTTCTCAACTATGGCTATATGAGAGGCTTCTATTGCTTCATCCTCCCACTGTTCGTAATAGTCAATACCTTCCTAAGCATTATCATGATAGTAGGGCCAAATGTGCTCAGATGAGCCTTGATGAGTTCATTAAGTTCATGAAGTGCATTGATTTCATAGATATTCAATGGGTAGTGGAATGGCGGCGCATTTAAAGCATGGTCAACCGCAGCTTTAAGGATTACTATGTTCCTTTCATTGGGCTCAGTTGTTGCTCTTACTACTCTAAATGTTACACTGCAAGGCAATTTGGTGACTGTCAAAGAGCTCCTACTGATGATGGTTCCTTCCATACCTTGGCATTTACTGATAGGATCTTGGGTAGAATCAGAGAGTCTTAGTTGTGACGGAGGGTAACCAAAGGCATCTGCTTTCATCAATTCCTTCATCCATCTTTGGAGTACAAGAAATGGCTAGAGGTTGACATGAAATGGGTTCTCATAGATGCAAAAGCTTACAAAAGGTCCAACAAAAGGAAGAGGACATACTGACTACCGTGATACACATTTATTATTTTTTAATTTGAGTAATAAGAGAATCATCCATTTATTGTCTTTGCTTATTTTCATTATTTTTTTTCTCTTTGCTTTTTTCATGCTATGTAATTTTTGCCCATGATTTCCATATAGGAAATTTCTCCATGCCCTTGGTCTTTTCTCCTATCTTTTGCCTAGACTGTCCTTTTGGGTTTTCAATCCAGTGGGGTGCCTTAATTTTGGCCTAGGCCGCCCTTTTGGGTTTTCAACCTAGCAGGCTTTCTCTCTTTTTTTTTTTTTTTTTTTTTTTTTTTTTTTTTTCTTTTAAATGTTATATCTTCAGAGCCTATCCAAATTGATTGGCTGAAGAATCTCTTCTCCATCCAAATCTATAATTCTCGTAGCTCCTCCGAACATGATTTTCTTGATAATAAAAGGCCCAGATCATCTTGGCTTCATCTTCCCTCTTGGATCAAAATTTTCATCTCTAAGTACTTTTAAGACCAAGTCCTCTTCTTTAAGATTTCTAGGTTTCACTTATTTGTTGAATGATCTAGCAATCCTTTTTGGGTATCCCTATGCATGGTATTGTGCCCTAGCTCTTTTCTCATCTATTAAAGCCAATTGTCCATATCTTTCTCTCATCCAATCTTCCATTATAACCTTGGTTTCCACTATCACTCTCAAAGATTGTATCTCTACCTTAATAGGAAGGACTGCCTCACTTCCATAAACCAAAGAGTAAGTGGTTGCCCCAGTTGATGCTCGAATAGAAGTTCTGTAGCCCATAAAGCAAATGGGAGTTTCTTGGCCTTGTCCTTGTATGTCACCACCATTTTAGCTTGGATGTTCTTATTGGCTGCTTCTACGGCCCCATTAGTTTTTCTCAGTATGGTCAAGATTTGTGATGCTCAATATTGTATAATTCCATGATCCTTCAAACTTCCCCCTCAAAGTAGGAGCCATTATCTGAGATGATCTCTTATGGTACCTCATATTGGAAAATGATGTTATTCTCTATGAATAAAGCCAGATGTTTTAGTAAAAGGAACCGCTAGATTACTTACACTATCAATCTTTGTTGCTACTACTACATCTCCTCAAGCAATAATATCTAGAATGATGTGGTACTTTCTTTCAATGTGCTTTCCTTTCTTGTGATTCCTTGAATCCTTGGATTGAACAACCGTTCCACTATTGTCATAGAACAATGTGATAGGAACTTGCTCCATTCTTACAACACCAAGATCAGAAAGGAATTTCTTAAGCCAAATAGCTTCCTTTGCCACTTCATAAGCAGCAACATATTTAGCTTCCAAGATTGCTTAACACTTCTCCAATTTATGGCTCCAGCTCCTAAGGTGAACACACAACCTGAAGTGGACTTTCTAAAATCAAGATCTGACTGAAAATCTGAATTTGTATAACCAATAGGAATCAAATCCCGACACCGGTAAAGAAGCATATAATTTCTCGTTCTCCTTAGATACTTGAGAATATGCCATACAACTTGCCAATGTTTAAGTCCTGGATTTGATTGATATCGGCTAACCATGCCAACTGAATAACAGATATCCGGCCTAGTACATAGCATGACAGACATGGGACTTCCCATTGTAGAAGCATAAGGAACTTGTCTCATCATAGTTTCTTCCTCAAGAGTCTTAGGCCTTTGGTCATCAGACAATGGAACTCCATGCCTGAAAGGAATTAATCTCTTCTTGAAGTTTTGCATGCTAAACCATTTTAGAATCTTATCTATATATCTAGCTTGTGACAAACCTAATATCTTATTCTTGCAATCTCGCCAAAGTTTTATCCCTAGAGTAAAGTTAGCTCCACCCAAGTCCTTCATATCAAATTGACTTGACAACCAAACCTTTACTGATAACATAACCCCTACATCATTTCCAATAAGTAGAATATCATCAACATAAAGCACTAGGAACATTACTACTTTGTCTCGATGTCTTTTGTACACACATGGTTCATCAAGATTTTCTTCAAAATGAAATGATTTGATTGCTTGATCAAATCTGATGTTCCATGACCTAGATGCTTGCTTAAGTCCATAAATGGACTTTTTCAACTTGTATACCATATGCTCTTGGTTCTTTGCTATGAAACCTTCCGGTTGCATCATATAGATTTCTTCTTCAAGATTGCCATTAAGAAATGCAGTCTTGCCACCTATTTTCCAAATCTCATAATCATAATGAGCAGCAATAAATAAGAGAATTTTGATAGATTTAATCATAGCTACTAGCAAAAAAGTTTCATAAAAATCAATATGTTCCTTTTGTGTATACCCTTTCACCACTAGTCTTGCTTTAAAGGTTTCAAACTTTCCATCTATCCCTTTCTTCCTCTTGTAAACCCATTTGCAACCAATAGGTTTAATGTCATTAAGTGCCTTTACAAGATCCCATACTTAACTGGAATACATAGAATCCAATTCAAATTTCATAGCATTGACCCAATGATGTGCATCTATATCATTTATTGCCTCTTCATAAGTGTAGGGATCCAATTTAGCCTCTTCTGGGATAGCTTCATAAGTTTCTCCCAAACCTATAAATCTTATAGATGGCTAAACAATTCTTCCACTATGACGAGAAACCTGTGTACTAGACATCTTATGAGTAGAATCTTGTGGTGTTTTTAATACAGCCACATTATCCCTAGTATAATCATTGGGGTTGTCCAATTACAGGTTCATTCATTTCAGTCAAAATAACTCTACTACTAGGAGTATAATCATTCATATAGTCATTTTCCATGAATTTGACATTTGTACTAACAAACACTTTATTATCTTTATGACTATAGAATAAACCTTCAACAGTTCCATTTGGACACCCTACAAAGAATAGCACTTCTGTTTTAGATTGTAACTTGTCAAACTTTCTTTTCAACACATGTGCTGGACAACCCCAAATATGGAGATGTTTCATACCAAGCCTACGCCCATCCCATAACTCTACAAGTGTTTTAGGAATAGACTTTGAAGGTACTAAATTCAGAAGATACATTGCAATACTAAAGGCATATCCCCAAAAGGAAATTGGTTGAGTTGAATAACTCAACATGGATCTAACCATAACTAAAAGAGTCCTATTCCTTCTTTCTGCTACACCATTTTGTTATGGAGTTCCAGGTGCAGTCAACTGGGATATAATCCCATTTTCAGTTAAGTAATCCTTGAAATCACCAAGAACATATACGCCACCTCAATTAGATTGAATGACCTATATGCGTTTACCTAATTGATTCTCAACTTCAGCCCAAAACTCTTTGAACTTTTCAAAAGCTTTGGAATTTCATTTCATTAGGTACACATAACTAAATCTAGAGTAATCATCAATGAAGGTAAGGAAATACTTATAACCACCTTTTGCTTAGATTGACATAGGACCACATATATCTAAATGTACTAGTTCTAGCAACTCTTGGGCTCTTCTACCTTTTGCATTAAAAGGTCATTTGGTCATTTTACTCTCTAAACAATATTCACAGACTGGAAATGTCGGATAAAAATCTGGTTTTGTATCTCATACAAAACACACAACGGAAGCAACAAACAATGATCTATTTCATTCATGATTGACAACATGCACTATATAAATTTCAGAATTTAAGAATAAGATAGCGTACCTTGGTATGGAGAAATTCAAACAAAGATTAGAAGCACTTGGGAAAACTTTTAATCTTCACTCCAATTCCACTCCAATTCCACTTTACGCCTAAGATGTGTGGTCTCTCAATCAGTTTCCAAAGGGAGAATGAAAGTGTGTCTCTCACTCTTTCTTTTCTCTACGATAAAATCACATTAAAAAATTATGTATGTTTCTCCCTTTATAACTAACTGATTATCTAATTGGGCCGGCCTATTGGGCCTTTCCAATTGGGCTTTAGTGTGTGGCTTGGAATAGGACCAAAAGGGACCAATAAGATACTAGCTCCAATGGGCCTTGGGCTTTTCCGTCAACTCTTGACAAGTCCAAAGTTACCATTAATTATATTTAATACCACTATATAAATATAATTGCACTCTAGGTCTTATTAATAAATTATATCCCAAGACTTTATTATACACGCAACCCCTTCATAAAATATTCGTAGTAACACAAAGTCATGAATGTAGACTGCCACTTTGTAAATTACTACATCTTATCCTTGAGTACCCAGTTTAATCCTTTAAAGTTATTCATCATATATTTATGAAATCCAATTTCATAAATATATACTTTAGTAATTTCTTACCAAAGTGGTTAGGCCTAACTCTCTGAATAACCAAACTCATTAAACTTATCTCAAGGAAATATTTTATATCTCCGTTAAGAGACTATGAATTCCATCTTGAGAATATATGTTCCATTAACACTAAATGTGGCTGCCCAACATACTGAGGTTTTGATCGTTACTTTAGATCTCACTCTTGATATATCAAAGCAACCTACATCTCATGATCAGGTCCATTATTCTCTCAGGATTAAGAGTTCATGCAAATAGAAGTCGTGAGATTTATTATTCATTTGACAGTCGTTAGGAAAATAATAAATCTCACAGCGGTCCAGTTCAATATGTCTTAACTCTTAAAACATATCAACATATCAACTAGAAGTCACCACTTCTATGATCAAGACAAATCATCTTAGTTGATATGTTATAGTCTTCGCAGATGAAATACCCAATTTCATCACCGACTACGAACTATAAATTCTGAGTTTACAAAGAACTTGTGATTTATATCTTCTGTGACTTTTCACATAAATCACATACTATGCATCTCATGGACTATATGATAATGTCCAAATATTCATGTTACCATTATTTTAAATAAGAAATAAACAACTTTATTAAACACAACATTAAGTCATACATAATGTCATACATAGCATCATACAATAGGATTTAAGGGTACATATCCTAACAGGAAATTCATCAAATTCCAATGGCTTTAGGAGTCCATCTTGATTAGTCTTTGAATTCTGTTTGAATTAATATGACCCAAACACAAGTGCCAAAGATATGCATCACTAGTAGAAAGAAACTTTCTCTTTAATGATTTCTCATGTGAATTATTATCTAATTTAGAATTATATAATTCATGCTTATTAGGAGTTAAAATATAAAGACAATTAACAATATTGCCAGAACAGATAAACACTTTACCCTTCTTTATTACAACATTGTTTTTCAAGATAACACAATACCCATGTTTACCTAAATAAGTTGCAGAAATTAAATTCCTACGAATATTAGGTACATACAGATAGTCTTCCAATATTAAAACTTTAGATTCAAACCATAAATTAAACACTCCAACAGCTACAACTAGAATTCTACTTCCATCAGCCAAAGTAAGAAACGATTCTCCCTCATTCAGCTTTCTAGTCTCCTAGAGCCCCTACAAAGAATTGCAGATATGATTAGTACCAAACATATTTCAAGAATGAGAGAACTTTTCATACCCTTTTTCTTGACAGCTTTAAATATTGGACAATTCCTCTTCCAATAACCTTTCTTGCCATAATGGAATCACTTTCCTTTAGCATAGTCCTTTTTCTTTCCCTTGTTGGCAACTCCTAAAGCAATTTGTTTACCATCTTGCTTGGTAAAGTCCTTCTTCTTCTTTTTCTTTTTACCCTTGCCTTTCGACTTAGGTTGAAAAGTAGAAGTTTCAACCATATTGGCATCAACACTGGATGTACCAAGAATGTCTTTTGCCGCTACCAATTCATTCATTAATTCAAATAATGTATAAATCTTTTTGTTCATACTATAATTAAGTCTGAATTCCATGAATGATTCTGGTAGTGACTGGAGTATCAAATCCACTTGGGATTCTCCATTAATATCGGCACCTAAAACTTCTAGTGTATTCAGATTAGAGATCATTGTAAGACAATGCTCTCTCATTGAAGTACCTTCAGCCATTTTGGTATTTTAAATTTACCTTATAGTTTCTTGCCTTGCTAAACGACCTTGCTCACCAAACATCTCCTTCAGACTTAGCATAATGTCCGAAGCTAGTTCTACATCCTACATTTGATGTTGTAGAAGATTTGAGATAGATGCTAGGATATAGCACTTGGCCATCTCATTAGATTTCTACCAATGATCATATCGCTATTTTTCCTCAGGAAGAGTGTCTAATAAAGGAAAGATAGGACATGGTTAACTAAGCACATATTTGTGCTCTTCAGCTATAAGAACAATGTCCAAATTTCTTTTCAAGTCAACATAATTGGATCTAGTCAGTTTGTTTTGATTAAAAATAGTAACAAGTGGGCTAAAAGATGCCATGATCAAATCTGAAAATAATACAAATGAATATAATAAGTAAACTAGACATTATCAATTTAGCATATAAACATATAGTATGGCACCTTAATAAAATCATAATATAATATATGCAATGACAACCCAATCCTATGTTTAACCTTGGAAGCAAGTAAATTATAAACACTATGATTGATTGAGAACTATTCTCATTATTAGTACTACTAAGATAACTCTTATCAAACACTAAAAACATGCAGTATTTCCTTTGGCCTCTAAGTAATAACGACATAGCTCCGAAGGGAGGTTAACATTAAACTTAGTCTAGTGTGCACCATTGACTGAATTCTAAGTGAGTCATTAAATAACTCCATGGTAGCATGGTTGTTCTTAATGTAAAAACACATATCATCCATCTTTAAGATATTTAATATGCAGTTCCATCTCTGAAGAGAGCAAGGCATATACGCCAAGGCGAGGTGTTTAATCATATTACTATAAACTGACAATGGAGGCCGTGAGATCCAACCCTTGTATCTCTCTCCCACTAGATATTTTAAGTTAAAGGTTTTTTATTTGGTAAATATGTGTAATCTAATCACACATAGCCTTGCACTTTATACATGTGAAAACATTTAGAAAAACTTTAAATTCCTAGCTTTCTCGAGAATCTTGCGACTAAGCTCTTCTTGTGAAAAAAGGTTAAGCAAAAAAAGTGAAAACACAAAATTTAGACAGAAACTTTTGTGACTATCTCACGACTGTTTTATGAGTAAAGCTTACCCACGAAAATTTTTGTGCTTCGGAGGCAATTTTTCGTGGGTTACTTCGCGAGAAGGTAACTCGCGAAAAGCCCATGTTTTCAGTTTTTTAAAAGGCAAATGTAGATAGTTTTCAATGGTTTTTCGTGGACAAACAACCACCATATGAACATAATAGATAGAATTTGATATCAAAACTGAATTCTATTGATGTTATAGCCTTAAAGTTCAATTCAACATACTTGAATTCAAATTTAAACAACATAATAACATCAATATCAATTTTTATCAAACCATAGTTCCAACAACCATGCAGAAAATTAAATACATATATAATCTTCTAACATCATGACACTATTATCTCTAATTCCAAAACTCACAAAACATGTTTTACAAATTCAAAATTGAAGACTGCTCTGATACCATTTGATGGAAAAATACACATTTGTATCGCATACAAAACATACACAGCGAAAAATTAATGGATCTACTTCATTTGCAATTGTTAACATATACTATGTAAGTTTTAGAATATAAGAACAAGAAAGCGTACCTTGGTGCGGTGGAATTCAAAACAAAATATCAGAAGTACTCGGGAACACTTTTAATCTTCACTCAAATTCTACTTTACGCTCAAGAAGTGTGGTCTCTTAATCAATTTTCAAAAGGAGAAATAAAAAGTGTTTTACACTCACATACACACCATTTCATGTCCTTACAAAAATTTTGTATGTTTCTTTCCTTATAACTGATTATCTAAGAAGATCGGGGTGAACCAGCCAAGAACCCTCTGATACTTAAGTTAGTTAGTTTTTTTTTTTTTTTTCTCTAGGACTCAAGAATTCCAATTTTTTAGGAGTAGTGAAAAATTTAATTTCATTTAATGTGGATGAGTCCATATATAGTGGGCTTTGGAGTGATTACTTGTCTGGTAACTTCCCCAATATTTGTGGAAGCTAGAAGGTTCAGACTTAACTTCCACTACTAGTTTAGAAGTTAGAATGTTCAATCTTATCTTCAATAATTGCCATTGGAAGTTAAGTGCTTAGTAACGATGAACATGGATTTGGTTCATGTTTCAAAATGGTAGCACATGATCCAAATTACAAGCTTTTGTAGATAAATCCATTTTTGGAAATTTTCTAAGTGTTGGGAGGTTGTCCAGGCGTTTTTTGATGGACGACCCTCATGTCCATGGTCGACGTTCTTATTTTGGGCTGACCTTTGGCTCTGGACAACTCTTATGGACTAACTTGGAGATGGTTCAATTTTTAGTTCCCTATCAGTTGCCCCTTTGTCCAAGGGTCGTCCAAAGCACTGTTGAATTTACTGTTGACTTTTGACGCTTGCCATTATTTCAATGGTTAAATGTTGTGCCATGTGTCATCATTGCCTTGGTCTAATTTGATTGTTCCATATTGTGCCACCTGTCATAATCTCGTCGGTTGACTTGTTGCGTCGATTTAATTTTTCAAGAAAAAGGCCATGTGGTGTCTTTTGGTTGGTTGCACTGTCCCAGATGCGAAATCTCGCTGCCTATAAGTAGTATAATTCCTCTCCTACCCTTTCACATTTCCTAAATTTCCTCTGTTGACATTTATCGTCCAGCGCCTCCATTTAGGAGTCTTCCAGCATCTTTAGGCCTCCTTCGTCTAGATCCAGATATTCTCTTCATCCTTGGCTTTAGGTTTTCCTTCATTATTTTCTTTGAGATGTCCTCGTCTAGCAATAGTGTTGATAAGGGGATAGACGAATATGATGACAGTACTAGTAATGGTGGTTCTAGTAGTTATGATAGTAGTAAGAGTAGCAATAGTAGTAGTGGAGGGAATACCACGGACGAGCAATACATTTCTGGTATTCCTGGGATTCCTTTAGAGGTTTTTTAGGAACAACTTAAGATGAGGGCAGCTTTTGAGTTACAAATTGGCACCTCGACGAGTATTCCTCCGTCCATTGATTTGGACAAGGTAGAGACCATATACAGTTGTGCTGTAGGCGTCCATTCCAAGACAGATGAAAAAAGACTTGCTTCCCTTAGGAGTTGGTGATGGAAAAACACATGTTTGTGTCGCATATAAAACATGCGTAGCGGAACATTAACAGATCTACTTCATTCACAATTGTTAACATGTACTATATAAGTTTCAAAATATAAGAACAGGAGAGCATAACTTGGTACGGTGGAATTCAAAACAAAAGATTAGAAGTACTCGAAAAATCTTTTACTCTTCACTCCAATTCCACTTTATGCCAAGAAGTGCGGTCTCTCAATCAGTTTTTAAAAGGAGAAATAAAAGAGTGTCTCACTCTCATATACACAACATTTCATGTCCTTACAAAAATCTGTATGTTTCTCTCCTTATAACTAATTATCTAATTGGACTAGCCTTTTCAGACTGTTTAATTGGGCTTTAATATGTGGCTTGAAGTGGGAGCAAAAAGGAACAAATAAGACACTATCTCCAATGGGCTTTGGGCTTTTCTATCAACTGTTGACAAGTCTAAAGTTACCATTAACTATATTTAATACCACTACATAAATATAGTCTAAAGTTACCTTATTTATAAATTATATCCCAAGACTTTATTATACATTCAACCCCTTCATAAAATATTCGTAGTAACACAAAGTCATAAATGTAGACTGCCGCTTTGTAGATTTCTACATCTTAATCCTTGAGTACCCGGTTTAATCCTTTAAGTTATTCATCATATATTTATGAATTCCAATTTCATAAATATATACTTTAGTAACTTCTTATCAAAGTGGTTAGGCCTAACTCTCTGAATAACTGAACCCATTAAACTTATCTCAAGGGAATATTTTATATCTCTGTTAAGGGACTATGAATTCCATCTTGAAAATATATGTCCCATCAACATTAATTGTGACTGTCCAATATACTGTGGTTTTGATCATGTCCTTAGATCTCATTCTTGATATATCAAAGCAACCTGCATTTCATGATTAGGTCCATTATCCTCTCAAGATTAAGAGTTCATGTAAATAGAAGTCGTGGGATCTATTATTCATTTGACAGTCATTAGAAGAATAATAAATCTCACAGCCGTTCAGTTTAATATGTTTTAACTCTTAAAACATATCAACACATCAACACATCAACTAGAAGTCTCCACTTCCATGATTAAGAAAAATAATCTTAGTTGATATGTTATAGTCTTCGCAAATGAAATGCCTAATTTCATCACCAACTAAGAAATAAAATTCTGAATGTACAAAGAACTTGTGATTTATATCTTCTATGACTTTTCACATAAATCACATACTATGCATCTCATGGACTATATGATAATGTCTGATTATTCATGTTACTATTATTTTAGATAATAATAAAACAACTTTATTAATCACAATATTTAGTCATACATAATGTCACACATAATGTCAAACATAATATCATACATAGCATCATACAGTAGGATTTAAAGGCTCTAATCCTAATAGTTGGTATCAAATTCTAGGCGACCTTAACCCTAGGTTAGCCATCAAAGGGGAATGGTGTTGTGACCCTCGTCTTAGAATAGGTGTTTATGAGGCTTACCTTCTAAGGGGACTGAGGGTACCTCTCAATGCCTTCGCTAGGGAGTTACTTACCAGGTCAGGTTTAGGAGTATGTCAATTTAATCCTAATGTGTAGAGGCTGGTCATCTCTATGCAAGTCTTGTGGAGGGAAGTGTTTGAAGTGGATTGTCCTCTTATTGTGGATAAGTTCCTCTATTGCTACAAACCCTCAGAAATTAGTCAATCCCCTGCTTTTTACCAATTCATAGCTAGGGGCAAAGACTGTAGATTGATAAAGTCCCCTTTAACATCTGATAGAAACTCGAAGGTGGAGTTTTTCTTCGTCTCTAGTTTTTGGGCTGGACACCCTATTGAGGTTGGCAATGATCCATTCGCCCCCTATACTGGAGAGATAGGGAACCTTCGTCCACAAGGTATGTTTTTTTCCTAGTCAATATTTTTTCTTTCTTTATAATCGTCTAACCCCTCTCCCTTTAATCTTTTTTTTTTTTTAATAGTTGTTAGATGATCGTCCTTGAACATATTCCATCCTTAATGCGCCCAGAGAGCTTGTCTATACGCTGACAGGAGTTTCCATTTATTAGTCACCCTTAATCGTCTTGCAACTTGGGGACTTGGTCTTGAACCCTCTCCTAAAGCTATAGCCCATGAACTCACTGTTTGTAGACATAAGTTTTTATTTTTTAAAGGAAATTATTTGAATATTATATTTTAATCAATTCTAACATTTTTCATTTCAAGGATGGCAACCATGAAAGAAAATAAAGGAAACGGGGTGGTAGTGAATGAGGAAACATTACTAGAGACGGAGTCTTAGCCTCATCCTTTAGTTGGGGATAAAAGGAAGAATTTATCTAAAATAGTTGACTTGGAAAATCTTCCAAGTCGTCGAAAGGAAAAGAAGGCGAAGCATAGGTTGTCTAAACTTGGGGTTGTCAAGCTAGGCCTCATTGTCTTTCCTACCTCCCAACAGCTGTCCATCCAAATTCATGATGTGGACTTGTTTGAACCTGTTGGAGTTACTCCATCCATAACTACTGCTCTTGCCTCATCTCAGCCTCCTTAAAAAGTTCCTATGAACCTTTTTGAAAATGAGAATTTGACTTGGCAAAGGTTTTAGAAGGCTATGGCTGATGAGGACGTGGCTGTGTGCTATGACATGTCCTTCAAAGATTTTGAACATTCTGTTATTCATGACCTTTTCAAGGTATGTAATTTCACTTTAAGCTCGTCTTGTCATTTTACATTCTTTCTCGTCTAACATAATTTTTAACCACTTGTGTAGGCAATATCAAAGTTCATTACAGCGTCCAGGCAGGCCACAGAGATGGACAAGGAGGGATCAAGCTTGAGACGAGGATCCAAAAGGTTAAAGAAATCTGTAGGGGTTGGGCTAAAGTGGCAGGCAAGGATATAAACTAGGTTAAAGAACTGAAAAACCTCAACGAGGAGCTTAAGGCTAATATCGTCAAAATGGATACCCATCTTGACCATCTTCAGAAAAGGAATGACAAGCTGAGCACCCATCTAGAGAATGCCAAAAAGGATGGTGTTGAGGAGTTCAGAGCTTACAGCCAGTTCACTGACCTTCTATACACAAACTACGCTGTTGGCTTTGAAGATTTCCATATAGATGCTATAGAACGCTTCCCTGAAGTTGACTTCAGCTCCATCAAACTCCACCTTGGTGCTATAAGCTCTCTCCTCTGGACGAGTTCTAAGGATCTTAATATTGAAAATGATGCTACCACCCAGCTTGCCCAGGACGAGCCTAAAACTGGTGATAACTGCCCATAGTAAAAATGTAAAACTTTATCACCTTAGTTTCTTTCTCTTTTCTGTTTTTAAGTATGAGGTCTGTTGTTTTGGACCATTTGAATTCATACAAGTACATTTTACTCGTCTATAATCTTTAGGACCTGCTTCCAAACATTTGCCTTCTAGGCTTTACTTTATTAAGGGTTTTTGGATGGTGGTCGTCTATCCTTTCCTATACTTTTTATGAATGAATGTTTATTTCCATCACTTTTTATTTACTATTAAACATGTTATTGTGTGGAAAAATTTTCTTTAATTACATCACCTATATTATACTGGTTTAAGTGTGGTTCGTCCACTCATGAAGGCATTTAGCTCATCCATGTTAAGTTTCCTCAAGTTCAACATTTTTACCATTCTTTAAATTTCGCAAGTGTAACTCGTCTTATGAATGGCGCTGCCTTTACCAGCTTTATTTTTCTATAGGTTTGGCAACTTGTTCTAATTCTCGTCCATAGGCTGAACAGTTTACAATCATCTTTAGGCAAGACATTTTCAGCTTTTATTCGTCCAAAGAGTTGGATTGTTTTGGCTGGCTACATTTATCCGTGGATTTTTGAACATTCTTGCATGCACGTATTGTCTCGTCCATTAGTTGGACGGATATGCTTTAGGTTTTTCCTCATCCATTGGTCAGACGAATATACCTTAAGCTTATTTCTCTGATTTATCCTTATATTAGGAAAACATATAGACGTTACTCCCCTGCGTCTAGAGATTTTACTTGTCTAAGGCTTTCAGCCTTCTTGTGGATTAGTTTTAAAGAGAACAATCATCATCATGATAATTGGAAATTCACATAACCTTATACATTGGAAATCTAAATACTACTTACAAAACATTGTCCACAAGCTTTGGTACATGCTTAGAAGCTAGTGCCTTTAGGGAATTAAAGATACATACAAACAAACAAACCAAGTCCATGACTTCGTCCTTAGTTCATAAACAGTGCATAGTTTAGAAACGTGCACCTTTAGAGAATTAAAACACAACATATTATACTAATAACAGACACAAGTAATGAAAAGCAACACATAACTTCGACTAATACAAGATAACCACAACGTCTAGGATGATTCTCGTTCAGGCTGATATCCTAATGGTAATATCTTCTTAAATGCTCAACATTCAGGGGGTGCTCCAGCTTTCTCCCGTCCAGGGCTTCTAAGTAATAAGATCCTTGTCTCTTGCAATTAATAACCCTGTAAAGTCCTTCCCAATTAGGTCCTAGTTTCCCATGGGCTGGGTTTTGGTTGCCAATTTTACGACGAGGTCCCCAATGTTGAAATGCTTGGGTTTCACCGTTGCATAATATTGTCTGTTCATGAGGTTTTTATACCTTGTTGTCCTTTACTCTGTGTCCATCCTTACCTCGTCTTTCAGATCAAGGTGGAGACAGAGTTGCTCTTCGTTATCCTCATCCAGATACTTCATCACCCTGTGGTTTGCCATGTGCACTTCTGTAGGTATTATTGCTTCACTCCCATAGGATAGTTTGAAGGGAGTTTCCCTTACGGGGGTCCTTACAGTCATCTTGTAAGCCCATAAAAAACCTGGTAGCTACTCTAGCCATACTCCCTTTACCCCCTCAAGCCGAGTCTTGATGATTTTCAACAAGGATAAATTTGCAAATTCTGCTTGTCCATTTGCTTGCGGGTGGGAGAGTAAGGAATAATGATTCTTGATTCCAAAGTGCTCGCAAAAGTCTCTAAAAGGTGTGTTGTCAAACTGTCATCTATTATCAGGCACTAGTACCCTAGGTACTCGAAACCTGCATATAATGCTCTTCCAAACAAAGTTTTTGACATTCTATTATGTGATCTTGGCTAAGGGTTCGACTTCTACCCACTTAGTAAAGTAATAGATCCATACTACCAAAAACTTCATCTGCCTAGTTCCAAGTATAAAGGGATCTAAGATATCCAGTCCCCATTGCATAAAGGGCCATGGGGCCATCACTGGGGTGAGATACTCCAATGGCTGTCTAGGGAAGTTGTTGTAGCGTTGACATTGGTCACACACCTTGACATAAGCCTTAGCACCTGCTTGAATAATTGGCCAATAATAACCTGATGGACTATAGCTCCTACTCCTGAGTGGTTTCCACATGCTCCTTCATGAACCTCCCTCAGCAAATAGTTTGACTCGTCCGGAGCTAAGCATTTTAAGTAGGGCTGAGAGAAGCCTCTTTTATATAATACCTCGTCTATAAGGACATACTTAGTAGCTTTGATCCTTAACCTTCTAGCCTCGTCCTTGTCCTTTGGAAGCCTTCCATCTTTGAGGTAAACTACTATTGGAGTCATCCAATTTTCTTCTCCTTCAATTTGTTGTATCTCTAGAAGGTCTAAGCTTGGCATGTACTAGACCTTGTCATACTCGTCCATAGCTCCCCTTGCCAAAGTTGCTTTCGCCAAAACAACCATTTCCATATTTTCCTCCCTTGGGACTTGAACAAAACTAGCTTCTTTAAATTTTTTGACAAGTCGCTTCACCTTAGTAAGATACTTCTTCATCCACTCTTCCTTAGCTTCACACATTTCATTCACTTGATTTATGATCAATTGAGAATCTCCTTGGATTACTACTGACTCTGCCCCTAAGGACTTAGCCAATTTCAACCCTTTAAGGAGAGTTTCGTATTCAGCTTCATTATTGGTTGTCTGATATTGTAGACCAACTGCATGTTTCAACTTGTCCCCTTTAGGGGATTTTAGTATGACTTCAATTCCTCCTGCATATAATGTGGATGAACCATTCACATAGATGACCCACTTCTGAGCTCTATCGATCTCGTCTAAACCACATTGGTTGGGAATGAACTCTGTAGTGAAAGATGCCAATACTTGAGCTTTTATAGCGCTTCTTGGTTGGTACCTGACATCAAACTCACTAAGTTCTATGCCCCATTGGATTAGTCATCCTGCGGCTTCCAACTTGTTCATCACCTTCTTGAGTGGATGATCTGTCAATACATTGATAACATAAGCTTGAAAATAATATCATAATTTCCTAGAAGCTATGACCAAGGCAAAGGCTAACTTTTCCATCATGGGATATCGTCCTTCCGCTCCTCTCAACGCTTGGCTCGAATAACAAACTGGCTTCTGTATCTTTCCTTCTTCTCTAATTAATGCTAAGTTCACTACATGTGGAGACACTACTAAGTACAAATATAATTCTTCATCTAGTATAGACTGGCTTAGCAGAGGAGCAGTTATGAGGTAGGCCTTGAGGTCTTGGAAGGCCTTTTGACACATGTTCGTCCATTCAAATGCCTTCTTGAGAACCTTGAAAATTGGTAAACACTTATTAGTATCTTTGGAGTCAAATTTGTTAAGGGCAGCAATTCGTCCAGTGAGAGACTAGACTTCTTTGATACTCCTTGGTGTCTCCATATTCAATATTGCTTGGATTTTATCAGGATTTGCTTCAATTCCCTTGTGTGAAACCCTGAACCCAAGAAATTTTTCAGAAGAAACTTTAAAAGCACACTTGCTCGGATTTAACTTCATGTTATATCATCCGAGCTTATCGAAGGTCTCTTGAAGGTCGTCTAAGTGGATTTCCTTGTCCAAGCTCTTTACCAACATATCATCTACATAAACTTCCACATTCCATCCACTTTGTGGATGAAACATATGGTTATTTGATTGGTAATGAAGAATGTCTTTTCTTAATCCACATTGTCCATCCTTATTTGATTGTAGCCTGAGAATGCATCCATGAAACTTATCAATATATGACCCACAGTTGAGTCCACCAGCTAGTCAATACGAGGCAATGGATAGCTATCTTTGGGGCAAGCCTTGTTCAAATCGATAAAGTCCATGTACATCCTTTATTTGCCATTAGCCTTCTTGATTATCACCACATTAGCCAACCAGTCTGGGTAATAAACTTCCTGAATAAATTTTGCCATGGTCAACTTTTGGATTTCTTCTTTGATGGCATTATCTTGTTCAGGAGCAAAAACTCTTTTCTTTTGACGTACAAGCTTGGAAGAAAGATACACATTTAGACAGTGGGTAATGACACTTGAGTTAATACCTGGCATGTCCTTATGACTCTATGTGAGCACATTAATGCTCTTCTTTAAGAACTGGACAAGCTCTTGTTTCATCTTCTTTTCCATGCTTACTCTAACCCTCGTATACTTTTCAAGGTTATTCTCATCCAAAAGAATGTCTTCTAGCACTTTAGTGGGCTCTACTGTAACCCTTCTCACTATAATATTCATCGTCTGCACATGCTCATCCATAGCCAACATGGCTAGGTAGCATTCTCTAGCAGCTAACTAATCTCCTTGCACTTGCCCTACTCCATAATCCGTTGGGAATTTGATAGATAGGTGGTAGGTGGATGTCACTGCCTTCTAGCTGTTTAAATTTGGTCATCCAATGCTAGCATTGTATGAAGACGAACAGTCTACAACGAGAAAATTTACTTCCTTAGTTATCTGTTGTGGATATGCTCCTACTACCACAGGTATTGTAATAGTGCCCACAGGTAATGTAATAGTGCCCATAGGTTGCACTTTCATCCCCCAAAATCCTACCAAGGGTGAATTTATTAGACAGAGTTGATCTCGTCTAAGCCTCATTTGTTGGAAAGCAGGGTAATATCAGATGTCCACCGAACTCCTATTGTCTACCAACACCCTTCTAGTCATATAATCTGCGATAAGCAAAGTGATGATGATTGCATCGTTATAGGGGTGGTGAAACCTTTCAGCGTCTTCATCCATGAATGTAATGGCTTGTTCATCTTCCCCCCTCACCTTTAGGGGTCATCTAGAGAGTTGGACATTTTGTACCACCTTTAGGTACGTCTTTCTTGACTTGGAAGATTGCTTTGTTGAGGTTCCTCCTATAATAATTCTTATTTCTCCAAGTATGGGTCACGATGACTGTTCTACCTTCCCCTTCAACTTCTCGTCCTTATGATCTCGTCCAAGAAAGTTTCTCAAATTTCCTTGCTTGATGAGATTCTCTATCTGTTACTTCAAGTCAAAACATTCGTCCTTGTCATGCTCGTGATCTCGGTGGAAGCGCCTATACTTGTTCCTATTATGCTTGTTGGGATCTCCACTCTTTTTTTTTTTGCCACTTCAAGGATAGATCGTCCTTGATTTTCATAAATACTTGATTGACAAACTCACCTTTTTGTTACCTCTGCTTCCATTCATTCTGCCTTTCTCCTCTTTTTGGCGATGATCGCGTCTTCTGCATTCATGTAGCTTTGAGCTGAATGGATGAGTTCAGCCATGGTCTATGGTTCTTGTTCATAAAGCTTGTGTATGAATAAATCTACACTAACTCCATTATAAAAGACTGCTAACAATAGCTTGTCATCCATCTCGTCTACTGACAAGGCTTTCCTAATGAAACGAGTAATGAAGGACTGTAAACTTTCATTGTCCTCTTTCTCTATGGTCAATAGGCTGGACGAGAAGTGTTTATGCCTTTGCCCTCCGATAAAGTTGTTGAAAGATAACATACTCAACTCCTCAAAAGAACCAATAGTATACGAAGGTATTTTACTAAACCACACTCGTGCGGGCCTTTTAAGGGTGGTTAGAAAGGCCCTACACATTATCTCATCAGGAATTCCTTGAAGGTGCATCTATTGGTTAAATACATGTTTATATCGCATGCAAAACATATGCAATGGAAAATTAACAAATCTAATTCATTCACAAGTGTTAACATGTACTATGTAAATTTCAGAATTCAAGAACAAGAGAGCATACCTTGGTGAGGTGAAATTCAAAACAAAGGATCAGAAGTACTCGGGAACACTTTCAATCAAATAGTTTGGTTGAAAGTGTCTTAATCAGATTTGATTGAGAGACCAAGAAATGTGGTCTCTCAATCAGTTTGCAAAAGGAAAATAAGAGAGTGTCTCACACTTACATACACACCATTTTTACAATGATGTCACTCCCACATAAAATTCTGTATGTTTCTCTCTTTGTATCTAACTGATTATCTAATCGAGCTGCCCTTTTGGGCCTTTCCAATTGGGCTTTAGTGTGCGGATTAGAGTGGGACCAAAATGAACCAATAAGACATTAACTCCAATGGGCCTTGGGCTTACAGGTCTAAAGTTATTATTAATTATATTTAATACCACTATATAAATATAGTTATACTTTAGGCCTTATTTATAAATTACATCCCAAGACTTTATTATATATGCAACCCCTTCATAAAATATTAGTAGTAATACAAAGTCATGAATATAGACAGTCACTTAGTAAATTACTACATTTTAATCATTGAGTACTCGGTTTCATCCTTTAAGTTATTCATCATATATTTATGAAATTGGATTTCATAAATATATACTTTAGTAACTCCTTACTAAAATGGTTAGGCCTAACACTCTGAATAACCAACCAATTAAACTTACCTCAAGGGAATATTTTGTATCTCCGTTAAGAGATTATGAATTCCATCTTAAGAATATATGTTCCATCAATACTAAATGTGGCTACCCAACATACTGAGATTTTGATTGTGTCCTTAAATCTCACTCCTGATATATCAAAGCAATCTACATTTCATGATCAAGTCCATTATCCTCTCAGGATTAAGAGTTCATGTAAATAGAAGTCATGACATTTATTATTCATTTGGCAGTCGTTAGGAGAATAATAAATCTCACAGCAGTCTAGTTCAATATGAAATGCCGAATTTCATCACTGACTACGAACTATAATTCTGAGTTTACAAATAACTTGTAATTTATATCTTCTAGGACTTTTCACATAAATCACATACTATGCATCTCATGGACTATATGATAATGTCCAATATTCATGTTACCATTATTTTAGATTATAATAAAACAACTTTATTAATGACAACATTAAGTGATACATAATGTCATACATAGTATTATACAATAGGATACAATAGAATTTAAGGGCACACATCCTAACAATCTCCCACTTACCCTAAAGAATATTGTGCACTAATCTAACTCCTATTCCCTCCAATTGTAACTCAAGAGTCCTTTGGAGCAAGGCTTTGGTAAAGGGATCTGTTAGTTTACTTGCACTCAATCTTTGCTACTACTACATGTCATCGAGCAACAATGTCTCGAATAATGTGATACTTTCTCACAATGTACTTACCTTTCTTATGATTCCTTAGATCTTTGGATTGTGTAATTGCTTCACTATTGTCGCAAAACAATGTGATGGGAAGTTGCTCCATTCTCACAACACCAAGATCAGAAAGGAATTTCTTGAGCCAAACAGCTTCCTTTGCCACTTTACAAGCAGCAACATATTTAGCTTCCATGGTGGAGTCCACAATATAAGATTGCTTAACACTCCTCCAATTTATGTCTCTACCTTCCAAAGTGAACACACAACCTGAAGTGGACTTTCTTAAATCAAGATCTGATTAAAAATCTGAATCTGTATAGCCAATGGGAATCAAATCCTCACTATGGTAAACAAGCATATAATTTCTCGTTCTTCGTAGATACTTGAGAATATGCTTTACAGCTTGTCAATATTTTAGTCCTAGATTTGATTGATATCGGCTGACTATGTCAACTGAATAACAGATATCCGGCCTAGTACATAGCATGGTATACATGAGACTTCCCACTACAGAAGCATAAGGAATTTGTCTCATCATATTTTCTTCCTCAAGAGTCTTTGGCCTTTGGTCATTAGATAGAGGAACTCCATGTCTAAAAGGATGTAATCCTTTCTTAGAGTTTTGCATGCTAAACCGTTCTAGAACCTTATCTATATATCCAACTTATGATAAACCTAACATCTTATTCTTGCGATCTCGCCAAAGCTTGATCCCTAAATAAAGTTAGTTTCATCCAAGTCCTTCATTTCAAGTTGGATTGACAACCAAACATTTACTAATGACATTACCCCTGCATCATTTCTAATGAGTAGAATATCATCAACATAAAACACTAGGAACATTACTGCTTTGTCTCGATGTCTTTTGTACACACATGGTTCATCAAGATTTTGTTCAAAATCAACTGACTTGATTGCTTGACTTCCATGACCTAGATGCTTGCTTAAGTCCATAAATGGACCTTTTCAATTTGCATACCATATGCTTTTGGTTCTTTGCTATGAAACCTTTTGATTGCATCATATAGATTTCTTCTTCAAGATTTCCATTAAGAAAAGTAGTCGTGGTCTTTGACCGGGTAGAAATAGAGGATATTTGAATAGTAGTCTCGATGAACGTCAGGTAGGAACATAGGAGATCTAAATAATATCTCGAATTTTTGGAATTTTGCCAAGTAGAAACAAAGGATATCTAAATAGCAGTCTTGGTCTTAGGCCAAGTAGAAACAGAGGATATCTGAATAGCAGTCTCGATGAGCGTCAGGTAGGAATAGAGGATATTTGAACAATCTTGATTTTTACCAAGTAGAAACAGAGGATATTTGAATAGCAGTCTTGATTTTTTTGGATTTTTTCCAAGTATAAAAAAAGGATATCTGAATAGCAGTCTTGGTCTTAGGCCAGTTAGAAATAGAGGATATCTAAATAGCAGTCCCGATTTTGGATTTCTTTCGCAATTGTGTGTTGGGTATAGACCTGCATGTTTTAGAAGATAGTTTTAGTTTGCTTATGTTGCCATTTAACTTGTGGGCTTACCAATTGTGCTTTGGTTTTCTTGTTGTTTTGTAGATTATGTCACGAAGGACGAGATCTAGACGAGATCGGGGGAAGGCCCCCGTCTATGTATTTGATGAGGGGGATTCCTCTTCTGATGGTGAGACCACATCTGCTGGAAAGTAGGCAGCTTGAGTCTTGTAAAGCCACTTTGATCATGGGGATGATGACATCAGACCTACCAACATCTAAGTCACGCACTATTTCCAGTAGGGCTTCCTCACAGCGCATGACGCCCACATGAAAGGGGACTTTTAAAGGAGAGACGCGAGTTGAGGATCTCGCTATTGATTTAGATGATTTTTCTAGAGACGATGTTCACCCGGACTTGGGCCTTTAGAGGTGTAGCTTAAGGCCAAGGTTTCCACCATGCCAAGTCGGTGTTGATGCTTGTACTGGATTGGTGGATGATAGTATAAAGGATACTTATCTATAGTGGGGGCTGAAGAGGCATCCTTCCGCTCAGGCATGAAAAGGACAGATATGTTGTCTTCATTTCTTGTTAATTAGATTGTTATTGCATGCATGTGCTAATGGGTAACTTTTAGTGTTGAATATAGAGGCCTGACAAGATCCATGGTTAGGGCGCCTAGTCTACTTTCCTGCATTTTCTATCCACTCTTGGGACTCATCAGTGTTATGTGGAGTTCCTACGGGAGCAAGGATTCGTGGACTTCTTGAGGATCCCTCTGTACACCATGAGGCACGGGATCAGCGAGGCTTTGGTATAGCGGTTTCATGCCAAGACTAGCACCTTTCATCTAGGTTGTGGAGAGTATACAATTTTCCCTCCAAACTAGATAGCCATACTGAGCATTAGATTCAATAGGTATTCAATCCTGACTGATGATATGAGCTTTGAGATGGCCTGTGAGCTTTTGGGCATCCCCTTTCCACTAACAATTGGTACAAGAGCGTGTTTTGGACCTACCACATTGCTGTAGGTTTGTACCGAGTGGCTACAGGGTAGTATCCCTTAGGGGGTAGCACCGACCGACATCCATCTTCGCCGATTTTTCATGTATTTCCTTTGTAGTTGCTTCCTTGGCAACAATCAATCGATATTAACCTGCCAGTTGCTATGAACCTTAAGGGCAGTTTTAGATGTTGGGAGCTATGATTGGAGGTCCATCACTTACTTCTTTATATCCTTCCTGGGGTGAGCATCACAGCAGGATTTCGGGAGCCTGAAGGCATGTTGGCAGATTCTAACATGGTGTTCATATAAGTAGATCCCAGCTTTGCGACCTCAATTCTCGAGTTTGTCCATAACCTTGTACCCTTGAGCATATGCTTGGGCTCTTTGCACGATTACCAGGGTTGTCCTAGTGCATCTGGTCACTATCTTTACGGCGTTAGACTGTGAGACTTGGGGTGAGACGATGGTTCACCCTTATGATAGGTCATTGCTGGTGAGAGCGAAGCTCATTGTTGCCATGGGCCAGTCGAGAGTACGATGCTGGTTCTAGGCCCTGACAAGTTGGGAGTTCTTTTTTAGCTGAGAAGACTTTCCACCAAGTTATGTCGATCTTTGGCGTACCTAGAGATCCACCACCACTCGGCTTGTCATTTGAGTCCATTGTAATGGATGATTCGGCTTATAGGACGGGCTCTTTTGATGCGTATGTGGACACCAACATAGACTATGCCGTTTGGTTTAAAGTGGCCTCTATAGGACTTATCATAGGAGACGTCCCTATGAGCGGGGGCCGAGTACTAGGCAGCATTGCTCGTGCCCAGGTAGCTTTTAGAGCGAAGTGGAGAGCATGAGCAGAGGCTGTGTAAGCCAGAGAGATAGAGATTAAGACCATTGATGTCGCTAGGGAGGCGTACATGTAGGAAGAGACTGCTCATGCATTAGCTTGGGAGTAGGAGCTTTGGCAGAAGGACAGAGAGGCTTGAGCTACTACCGCAAATAGAGAGAGAGTGGGGCCTGCTTGAGAGTGAGCTAGCCTCACTACATGGTTATGCTAGAGTCTTGATAGGGGAGCTGTGGGCGCTTTGGATCTGTATCCCACCTTCACCTTCTATGCTGGGCCAGAGGCACATTATCCCACCAGGCGAGACAGAGTACATGCCGACTTTGCTAGGCTCGCCGTGCGGTTGGGATTCTTTCGCTCAGGCTCCGTGGCCTTCTCTGGAACCAGGTTACACTCCAGACACTTTAGGTAGAGCAGGTCTTTCCACTAGTCCTTTTACATGCAATGGTGATGATGGTGGTACCGACCAATATTTGAGGGATGACGATTCCCCATAGGCTTAGCTTTTTAGTTGTTATAGCATGACGTAGCCCCTGCGAGGGCATGTATTTATATTTCATGTATATTCTATATTGCCTCTTGATAGGCCTGGACATGTGTGTATTATATTTCCCCACAGTGGGCCTTGACGTATGATATCATCTCTTTTGTTGCATGATATATGTATAAAACAAGGCCTATTGTTAGGACTTAAATGTATGATTGTAGAAACTACCTTTGAGAGGGCCAATATATGACTTTTAGGAAAAGTGCCTTTGAGAGGGCTGCCATCGTGTGTGAAGAACAATGCCTCTTAGTAGGACTTATATGTATAACTCCGGATATATTGCCTTTGAGAGGGCTGCTGAATATAGGGGAAATAATGCCTCTGATTAGGACTTATATGTGCAACTTTAGATGAATCACCTTTGAGAGTGCCGTAAACATATGTGAGGAGAAATGTCTCTTGGGTAGGGCTTATATGCATGATTCTGGATATCGCCTCTGTGAAGGCTGTTGACATAGAAACGTCGCCTTTAAGAGGGTTGCTGATGTATGAGAAACAATGTCTCTAATTAGGACTTACATGCATAATTCTGGATATCGTCTTTGAGAGGGTTGCTGACATAGAAACATCGCCTTTGAGAGGGCTACCGAGGTATGAGAAACAATGCCTCTGATTAGGACTTACATGTGCAACTCTAAAAATCACCTTTGAGAGGGCTGTAGACATAGAAACATCACCTTTAAGAGGGCTGCTAATGTAGGAGAAACAATGCCTCTAATTAGGACTTATATGTATAACTCTAGATAAATTGCTTTTGAGAGGGCTGTAGATATAGAAACATTGCCTTTAAGAGGGCTGCCGATGTAGGAGAGACAATGCCTCTAATTAGGACTTATATCAGCAAAAGTCAGCAAACGTAAAAAGGTCATAACTTATCCATTTGAAGCCCACATTGTGATCCATTTTTCCAGTATTTAAAGGACATCATAAGCTAACCCTAGGTAGGGTTTTTAGAGTTTTTTAGAGAGATAAGAGTGCATCTTGTGCCTCTTTTGTACATCTAGGGTTTTGTACCCAAAAGCTCTCTAAAGTCTTCTACCGATGTTATTCCTTGAAGAATCTCAAGATCCGGTGTTGTAGAAGTTGCCACATACAAGATCAATGTCTAAGGAGATTCAAAACCTTTGACTGGAGTCTTAAAGTCACAAGTGTGGGTGCTTGTGTTGCAAAGGCCTAATA
The DNA here is from genome assembly GCA_032878915.1 of Castanopsis chinensis. Lineage (NCBI taxonomy): Eukaryota > Viridiplantae > Streptophyta > Magnoliopsida > Fagales > Fagaceae > Castanopsis > Castanopsis chinensis. Next base: position 33,678,797 of record JAVQMG010000133.1, on the reverse strand, counting down.
GAGAAGGAGTCTGTGGATTCGAAGCTTGCACGTGGTCATATTAGTAAGTTCTACATGTGGTAGCAATAGGATGTTAGTGGTCTAAGTCTTATTGTAAACTTCGATTATCTATAATGGATTTGCTTTTTACCTAGACGATAGCTAGGTTAAATCCTCCCCAAGTTTTTTACTAGTTTGGTTTTCTTGGGTCATCATATCGTTGTGTTATTTATTTTCCGCGGCTTTACAAGATATGACTTTATTGTTTTAACCTAGATTTGAATAATAGCCTAAGTATTCACTTGGTTAATTAATTAGGTTAAACAATCTAGTTTTTATTGGGATCTAAAATTAACAGACAGTTAAAAATGTATGTACGATTAAAAGAGAAAAATACAATTTTCTCTTAACACATTCTCTCTTGAACAAGTGTGTACATAACTGATTGAAAGATCACACATCTTGGGCATATATGGAATTGGAGAGAGGGTGAGTAAACAAGGAAGGGGGAAGATACTGCTTGGAGAACCCAGGTGAAGCTTGGAGCTCTACTTGTAAGATTGTAAGAAAGCCTACAAATAAATAAATTGGAGCCCAAATCCTTCACACAATATTATAGCCAAAGAAGGTTTGGGGACCACAAGCTATATAAATAATAATAGGTAAAGCTGAGAGAAAATCTAATTAGATTTCAAATTGAAGTTCAATTAAAATCTAATTTTGCGCCATGTGTCCCATTTAATCTAAGTTTTTAAATTTTTAGCCAAGTGAGTTAATTCAATGTAAAAATTGGATTTTAATTAGAATTTAATTTTGCAACATGTGTCCTATCTAATCTAAGTTTTTTAGTTTTTTTTCCAAATGAGCTAATTTCAGGTTAAAAATGAGAAGTCCAATATAAGTCAACCATAAACAAATAAAAAACATAATTTTTTTATGATTTTATATTTATGAGTTTTTTTTTTTTTTTTTGTAGAACTAAAAATAATTCAAGTTTATGAGAGATATATATATATATATATATATATAAGAGTAAAACTAAGAGAAAATATAATTAGATTTTAAATTAGAATTCAATTAGAGTCTAATTCTGTGTCATGTGTCCTATCTAACAAAAAATTTTAAAATTTTGAACCAAGTTAGTTAGTTTGGTGTAAAAATTAAATTTCAATAATTAGAATTTAATTTTATGGCACGTGTTCCATTTAATTGAAAATTTTAAATTTTTGTGCCAAATGAGTTAATTTAGAGTAAAAAACAATAAGTCCAATATAAATAAATCATAAAAAACATAATCATATATCTAACACTACATATAAAATTAGAGGAAGAGAGAGTTTAAATGATTTTATATTTATGAGTCTTTTTTTTTTAATTACGAAAAACAATTTATTTGGCACAAAAATTATATATATATATATATAGATATATATTAATAGATAGATTTAGAGAAAATTCAATTAGATTCTACAGTTAAAGTCCAATTTTGCGCCATATGTCCTAAATTATTTATTTTTAGAGAGAATTTTATATCTAAATTTTGGAATCAAATGTGAAACTATATCATAAATATCTATTCAAGTGAGTTATTGTGTACAAAAACCAAAGAGTTTAGAGTAAATGAATATAAAAATAGTTTAAAAATTGACACATTTTTTACCTAATAACATTGTTACAAGACTTTTTAAAGAGTTATAAAAATATATAAAAATGACTATCAATAATATTTAAATTATATATGTAAGATTATTATACTATACATCTTACTGTACATATTTTAAGTATACTCATGCATATATATTGGGTTAAAAGCTAGTAATAATAATGACTAATGAGCACGTACACCTCTATAAATTTGGTCTTAAACGGTTCTGGTCTAAACCCCTTTTTTAACCTATTACAATGGGAATGACTTTCAGCGAAGAGCTGGCAACGTGTTTATATAATCCGATTGGATGATTTGGGGTGAAACAAGATAGGAGATAGTAATATATAATAGTTGAATAATAATAGTTGAATTTTTTATTATTATACAAATGACCATCTAATAATAGTTTTCGATATAGTTTCAAAAAAAAAAAAGTTTTCGATATCAACGGAGGATAGTTGACATCATTCTTGAGATAGGTATACTCATTATTATTTTCATAAAACCACATTTAAATTAAAGCAATTATTTTCACTTTTTTGAATAGCTAGATTATTAGACAAATTTTGCACGTCAGCCAACGATTAATGAATCAAATAAAACAACTAGTTGGCCGTACCAAACAAATTACAATACGTTGCCATAACCATTAACCAGGTAGGGTCGCGGTTACATTATTCTCCGAGACATCATTGATCCATTGTCTGAATGGGTCTTCGCCTTACAAATTTACAATAATATCATACATTATACTAGTCTTTGTTTTTATCCATCCCAAAGACTACAATTTGTAGTCAAATCTAAGAACCCAAAATAGAATCACAAAGCGTACCATTCTTTTTATTTTTCTTTTTTACCTTGAATGAATCACAAAGGCGTTCTTCAAACCTAAAGTTTTTAACTGCCTTCCCCCATGTTCACTTGCAAATTCCAAATGGCCAGTGGTCTAATAATTAGCTACGTGTCTATAACCTTATACTAACTTCCCTCATGTACCGTTCCAAATTCCAAATCAAAATCGTCAATTAATTTTAGTTAATTTAATTAGTAAAATTTTTTATTCTTAAATAAAAAATTTGAAATTTGATCTTGCTAATATCATAAATTGATTAATATATTAATATGAGTGAATGTGATAAATTAAAATTATATTATACCATTAAAAGAAAATAAACCTACATGACTGCAAGTCTACCACTAATGTAATTGCGTAAAAGCATTCATTTTTCACTGATTTCTCTTACAAGACTTTCAGAAGGTAATCCAATATAAACAAGCCACGTTATTAGTGGAACGTTGGGTTGGCTGACAACCATTAATTGTGTAATTGTTGCTTTGAAATGTCCTAACCTATTTGTGAATTGAAAAAACATATATATTAATTAAAAAAAAAAGACTAAAATTTCCCGCTTCACCAGACTGTGTACACATTACACAATGATTATTTTTTTTTTTTTTTGGTACCAAAAATTTGAAAAAAGAGAATAGAACCGTATAATAACTAATAAGTGATTTAATTCACTTAGGCTCAGCCATTAGTTAATTATAACGATAATTAGAAATACAAGAGGTCTGGGGTTGTTTGGGTGTTGACTGACCATTCAGACTCATGGTTGAGAAACACAAAACTGAAACACCATTGCACCAACGAATACTCTACGCATGCACGTACGTATTTATTATTTTTTCTTTATTGTAGTAGATTATATGTTTGCGAGTTCCTTTAAGTGCAACATATAGAGTATTAAGCTTCTGATTAAAATCAAATAGATATTTTGTATTGACTTTAAAAGAAACACAATTTGAATATATATAATTGGTTAGTACAAATTGAATTTAATTGAATAACTTAGAGGTGTTTGGTTCATTGTGATATGCTCTTGATGTAATACACATTATGATAATATGACATTAAGGTTTTTGGTTTATTTTATTTTCTTAACATTATCATAATTTAAAATTACAGACTATATCACATCACATTAATCTCATCACATTCCTAAATAATATAATGTTGTATTCTTATATTGAGATTACATTAATATAAAATTACATTAATGTAATATTACGGTATAATGTAACATCAATGGAACCAAATGCCCTCATAATATATTGCATTTAAGAACCGGACTTAAAGTTTTCCCAAATTTTTCTTATTTATTTTAATTTGGTTGGTGTATTTAGATACTTTCCCTACTTTCTATTATTATAATATTATTCATCTATTCAAAATGTCTCTTATATATCTTACATAACGATAAAACTCTCTGGCATAATATATTTTCATTTCATTATAAAGATAAATACAAATTCTTCATTTAATCAATTGAGGACAAATATTCAAGAACCTACAGCTACAAGTACTAAATATCATGCCTAGTACCAAATCAATTTACTACGACATTTATAACTTGTAGATCGTCTTGTAAATTTATGAAACATTAAATTTTCTTTCATTCCCACTTGCTACTTTAGAAGAAAAGTCAAGTTATCAGGGAAATTTTGTGGCTATGAAATGGGTTGAATTTCGACCAAAAAAAAAAAAAAAAACAAAGGAAATTGATAGGGTGTTTAGTTTGTGTTTTCAAACAACTATTTTCAGTTTTTAAACAACATTACACATATTTTCATATACTTTTTCACCCACATGTATTTTCACAAATATTTTTAAACAATCATTTTCAGTTTTTAAACACATGTACCAAACGGGTTCTGAATTTCTGAAACACGATGTTGTCACAAATAGCTTGATTTAGTAAGGTTCTAGATTTTGACAATATGTCTCTTACAAAGTCTAAATTATTTTGGGTGTGAGAAAGAGAAAACCAGATCAAATAAAGAAGCCGTTTGACTTTGTGAAAGTAGCAACGTGAGGATTTGCAAAACGAAATTACCTCCGGTCTATTGTTTCTGCCGAAAACGTGAGAGGAATTGAGAATTCATAAAAATTAGGGTGTTGCAACCTATTTTGCTTAAGTTTTTTTATTCAAGAATATTGTTAGATGCAATTCTGGTACATCAAACTAAGATGGGCTGAGACCCACAAAATCAGGCCGAAACCCACTATACAAGCCAGCACATAAGCCATAAGCTCAGCTTAGTAAATGCTAGCACATCGTGTGAAAATTGGGCACACATGTAGGCCCAAAAAACTAGCAAAAGCCTACCTAAGGTCCATGGCTGGAAGAACATAAAAATTAATCGAGAGGTTTCCCTCCATCATGTAAACCAAGGTCCCTAATAAAAAGAGAGGCACCCAACAAACGGAAAAAAAGATGCAGCAGTGGATTGGAGGGCAAAAATGGCCATTCCACATTAACTTGGATCCACCTAAAAGTCTAAAATATGAGCTAGGAAGTTGGAACATTTGTAAACACGGCTCATGAGAGACAACATGTAACCTTGAATTTTAGAACAAAGAATAGAAAGCGTACTTTAATGCAGTGAAATTCAAAACCAAGAATTGAAAATTCTTTAATTTTCATCTCAATTCCACATGGTGCCCAAGAAGTATGGTCTCTTAATCAATCTTTATGTACATTGATTCTCAAAGAAAAACCATTCTTCTCTTTGTAAAGAAAAATTGTTTTCTTTCTTTTCATTATACGTACATTCTAACTACCTTGGTAGTTATTTTATTTAATAGCTCTTATTAAATAAAAACGTATTATCCAATTGGGTTAGCCTTTTGGGCCTACCCAATTTGGTTTTAGTTTGTGGCTTGAGATGGAATCAAAGGGAACAAATAAGATTCTAGCTCTAATGGGCCTTGGGCTTATCTGTCAACTCTTGACAAGTCCAAAATTACCATTAATTATATTTAATACCACTATAAAAATATAATTGCACTCTAGGTCTTATTAATAAATTATATCCTAAGACTCTAATGATATCATTTGACCCCTTCATGAAATATCCATAGTGAAAAAAGTCATAATAAACTATCACTTTGTAATCAATTATTTTATCCTTGAGTATCCGGTTTAATCTTTTAGTTATTCACATTTATTGAAATCCAATTTCAGAAATATAAACTTTAGTAACTCCTTACTAAAATGGGCGCCCTGAATAACCAGTTCCTATTAAACTTATCTCAAGGGGATATTTCATGTCTCTACAAAAAAAGATTATGGATTTCACTTAAGAATATGTGTTCCCTTAATACTAAGTGTGGTTACCCGACATATTGAGGTTTTAACCATGAATATTAGATCTCACTCCTGATATATTAAAATAACCTAAATTTTATGATCAGGTCCACTACCCTCTCGGGATTGAGAGTTTATGAAATTAGAAGTTATGAGATTAGTTATTCAGGTGACAGTTATTGATTGAATAATTAATCACACAGTGTTTCAACTCAATATGTCTTAACTCTTAAGACACATCAACACATCAACTAGAATTCTCCACTTCCATGATCAAGACAAATCATCTTAGTTAATGTGTTATAGTCTTCGCAGATAAAACGCCCAATTTTATCACCGACTACGAACTACATTTTGAGTTTATAAGGAACTTGTGATTTACATCTTCTGTGACTAAATCATATACAATGTATCTTATGAACTATGATAATGTCCCATTAGTTCATTTATAAATAGTCTCATATAATTAAACAATTTAATTATTTATGACATGTCAATAAATTGGATTTTAGGACATAAACCCCAACATTTACTATTACAATAACACCCCCAATATTGTGGACCAATCAAAATCCAGCATAATTAAAATTCTAAATTAAGAATTGGCACAAATGTGTTGAGTTATCATGGCAATCAATTTCTCATAACAATTTGAATTAGAATTCAATTTTTGTAAACAAGTTTCCCGTATGGCAGGTAGTTAATTTTAGTCATTGAACCTCTCATAAGGTTACACACTAAACAATATCTTCATCTCTCTCAATACTAAAATCATAATTGAAATTTAGATTTTAGCTTTCTTATCCTTCATTGTGCATTGCCTTACCCAAAGGAAATTAAAATTTTATTTTTATGTTTTTTATTTATAGATAAAGCATAATAAATTGTTGTCTTTTGTTTTGTTTTGTTAAACTTTATGATTGAGCTATAATGTTTGAATTTTTTTTTTATATGATGATAGGCCAAGAATGTATTGATCCCTTGTGATGAATTAACCATTAATTAGCCAAGTGAATTAATTAGGTTCAATTATATGCAATGAGCATAGTCAAAAAAAAAATCACCAAATAAAATATAATGCAGTGGAAATTAAATTTGACACTGTAATTTGTTTACGAATGAGGAAAACCTCCGAGGCAAAAACCCCACCAGATGAATTTAAGGTCACCACTCCTGAGAATCCACTATTATCACAACAAGCGGTTACAAGTAAAGGAATTCTAGTACCTTATACCAACCTACAGTTGAACCCATACCCCAATATACAATTGGACTAGTTCTGTAGTGACAATCTCTCCTTTTCAATGCACGGCTTCCAGTATGTGACTTACTAATCAATGTGCGGATCCTAGTGCACAGCTTACTCTTTTGAACGAATCCCAGTACATGACCAACTCTACAGCAACCCTTTGATTGTTGTAGTTGATTTGCACCAGCTTCACATAGAAACACCAATAAGATCTTCAATTTTGGTGCAAGAGATTTTGCTTGGTTACAAAACCCAAAGGCGTACAAGAAACGCAACAAAACCTCTTTCTTCTGTAGGAGGAGGCTAGGATTTCAAAAAGAAAACCTTATGAAGCTCTCTAGGGTTAGGTTTTTCTTTTTCCACCTCCTTTAAATAGGAGCTTAATGGGCTCTCCTATTCCAAATAGGTTTACACAAACCTTGGGCTTTCCTACTCTAATAAGGATTATACAAACCCTTAAAAATTAGCCTTTTAGAGTAAAAACATTGCTAGCTACAGTCTGGATCCTGTAAGCTCGATAGATTGAGACATTTGTCGAGCTTTAATGAATCTCAACAGATCGAGCTTCTATCGAGGAGATATTGAGACTTGCAGATCGCACTTTTCTTGAGCAATTCTTGAGTAATCTTCATGTCTTCAACTTAATCACTTGTAATGATTATCTTAAACCTACTTAGATTTACCCAGATACAAGTAAAGTATGTTTTGTCAAAGTGTTGGATTAAAATCTGGTTTTGTATCTCATACAAAACACACACAGCGGAAGCAACAAACAAGGATCTATTTCATTCATGATTGACAACATGCACTCTATAAATTTCAGAATTTAAGAACAAGATAGCGTACCTTGGTATGGAGAATTTCAAAACAAAGATTAGAAGCACTTGGGAAAACTTTTAATCTTCACTCCAATTCCACTTTACGCCCAAGATGTGTGGTCTCTCAATCAGTTTCCAAAGGGAGAATGAAAGTGTGTCTCACACTCTCTCTTTTTCTCTATGAAAAATCGCGTTAAAAAATTCTGTATGTTTCTCCCTTTATAACTAACTGATTATCTAATTGGGCCGGCCTATTGGGCCTTTCCAATTGGGCTTTAGTGTGTGGCTTGGAATGGGACCAAAAGGGACCAATAAGACACTAGCTCCAATGGGCCTTGGGCTTTTCCGTCAACTCTTGACAAGTCCAAAGTTACCATTAATTATATTTAATACCACTATATAAATATAATTGCACTCTAGGCCTTATTAATAAATTATATCCCAAGACTTTATTTTACACGCAACCCCTTCATAAAATATTCGTAGTAATACAAAGTCATAAGTATAGACTGTCACTTTGTAAATTACTACATCTTATCCTTGAGTACCCGGTTTAATCCTTTAAAGTTATTCATCATATATTTATGAAATCCAATTTCATAAATATATACTTTAGTAATTTCTTACCAAAGTGGTTAGGCCTAACTCTCTGAATAACCAAACCCATTAAACTTATCTCAAGGGAATATTTTATATCTCCGTTAAGAGACTATGAATTCCATCTTGAGAATATATGTTCCATCAACACTAAATGTGGTTGCCCAACATACTGAGGTTTTGATCGTCACTTTAGATCTCACTCCTGATATATCAAAGCAACCTACACCTCATGATCAAGTCCATTATTCTCTCAGGATTAAGAGTTCATGCAAATAGAAGTCGTGAGATTTATTATTCATTTGACAGTCGTTAGGAGAATAATAAATCTCACAGCGGTCCAGTTCAATATGTCTTAACTCTTAAAACATATCAACATATCAACTAGAAGTCACCACTTCCATGATCAAGACAAATCATCTTAGTTGATACGTTATAGTCTTCGCAGATGAAATGCCCAATTTCATCACCGACTACAAACTATAAATTCTAAGTTTACAAAGAACTTGTGATTTATATCTTCTGTGACTAAATCACATAAATCACATACTATGCATCTCATGGACTATATGATAATGTCCAAATATTCATGTTACCATTATTTTAGATAAAAATAAACAACTTTATTAAACACAACATTAAATCATACATAATGTCATACATAGCATCATACAATAGGATTTAAGGGCATATATCCTAACACAAAGGATGTGCCAGTTACATAAAAATATGTCCCTAACATATGAAATTATTCTTGGTTTGGTAAATAGTACTCTTTGAGTTATGCCTTAAAAAATTAGAGTGATACTATACTTTAAAATATGTATGTATTCGAGCAACTTGAAATTGTTAGGTGATTTTATGTTTTAAAATTTATTTTAGGCGACTATCATTTTGGAGTCACTGTAAATTTGATCTATGTTATTTTCAACTTAAAGTCTGTTTGAGTATAACTTATTTAACTGAAATTGAAAACTTTTTACTGAAAGTACTGTAGATAAAACTAAAATGTAATTGAAATAGTACAGTGGGACTCATAAATAGTGCCAAAAAGTGCTAGCAAAAATAAGCTAAATAATAGCAAAAATAAGCTAAATAGAAAAAGAAGTTGGTTTTTTAGCCAATGTCAAATGCAACCTTAGTGTTAATTTGGTCCCTATCGTTTACTCACCAATATAAAATACCTAAATGGCTAACGGATTACACAGTTGGTACATTAGATGCTTACATGCATACTAAAATAATAATAATAAAATTATTTTGTATTTAAAAATGTCACATTAGCATTTATTATTATTTTTGAAGCTTCAATGTCAACATTTATTGGTAAAAAAAAAAAAATTAAATTAGAAAAATATAACAAAAAAAAATAAAAGAAAAATGCAACTTCTGCGGCATTTTCACAACAAATTCTATGTAGTAGGTTGTTACTTGTTTTTATTAGTAGGTAAGAAAATAATTTTGGTGGTGAATTCAAATTAACAACCTGTAATAACTTGCCGATTAAGATTTGTTGTGAAAATATTGTAAATGTAACACTTTGTTGATGCTCACTTTTGACAAAGGGCCCAATAGAAGAAAAAACCCCAACAATACAAAGAAAATGAGAAGAGAAAATAGTAAAGTAAGTCTAGTAGGCCAGGATGGCAAAACAAATGGCCACCAGGCCCACAAGAACAATAAGAAGTAAAGAGGAAGTAAATGGGTCGAGGAAACTGAAGGAATGCAGTAAACTCATGGGAACAATAAGAGGTAAAGAGGAGGTAAATGGGTCGGGGAAGCCCAAGAAATGAATTAGTAGATTCATGGGGTTGGCCTAAAGGCCAATAAGCCCGAAAATTAATAAGAGGTAAGGATGTGATTATTGGACTGAGGAAGCCCAAAAGATTTAGCAAAAGCCCAGGGTATTAAAAGAGGTAAAAGATGAAGTAAATGAGCTGAAGAAAATGAGCTGAAGAAGCCTAAGGAATGAAATGAGTTGGCACAACAAGAGTGCGGACCAATAAAGCTTAAAAGAGGTAAAAATGTGAAAAATGGGCTAGCACGGCATGAATGCTACCAAATAAGGCACAAAAGAGGTAAAGATCTGGAAAGTGGACTAGCATGGCAAGAGCATTAGCCCGAAGGCCCACGGGTAACAAGGAAATAAAAGAGAGGTAATGATATAGCAGAAACAATGCAATGACATGGCAGGATCCCCAGCCAAGAGGCCCATGAACATGGGAAAGAAGATGGGCTAGGCAAGAAAGAGAGGGTCTTCACCTAAGCAATACCCAATCCAAAGAAGAGATGGAAGGCATAGAACATGAACCCAAAGGCCCATGTGTCTTCCACGTTACAAGAGTTAAACACCTACCAGAACGTGCAACAGAATCAAACAAATAAGGAGGCAATAGGAAATGCGTGAAGGCTAGAAAAATAATGGATTCAGATGGAAGTAGAGCATACACAAGGCCTAAGCACCACCTACTTGTACCCAACTAATATATGGGAGGTGGGTCACGAGTCAAGAGTATGAGAGGGTTGTTAGGGTTTTTGCCCTAAAATCCAATTTATTGGCATGTCATAAATAATTAAATTATTAATTAAATGAGACTATTTGTAAATGAACTAATGGGACATTATTATAGTCCATGAGATGTATTGTATGTGATTTAGTCACAGAAGATATAAATCACAAATCCCTTGCAAATTCAAAATGTAGTTCGTAGTTGGTAATGAAATTGGGCGTTTCATCTGCGAAGACTATAACACATCAACTAAGATGGTTTATCTTAATCATGAAAGTGGAGACTTCTAGTTGATGTGTTGATGTGTCTTAAGTGTTAAGACATATTGAACTAGACTGCTGTGAGATTAATTATTCAATCAACAACTATCACCTGAATGATTAATCTCACAACTCCTAATTTCATAGACTCTCAATCTTGAGAGGATAGTGAACTCGATCATGAAATATAGGTTACTTTGATATATCAAGAGTGAGATCTAATATTGACGGTCAAAACCTTAGTATGTTGTGTAACCACACGTAGTGTCAAGGGAACACATATTCTCAAGATGGAATCCTTAATCTCTTTTCATAGAGACACGAAATATCCCCTTAAGATAAGTTTAATGAGAATTGATTATTCAGGGTGCCCACTTTAGTAAGGAGTTACTAAAGTTTATATTTCTTGAAATCGGATTTCAATAAATGTGAATAACTAAAAGATTAAACCGGATACTCAAGGATAAAATAGTTGTTTACAAAGTGACAGTTCATTATGACTTTGTTCACTATGGATATTTCATGGAGGGGTCAAATGATATCATTAGAGTCTTTAGATATAATTTATTAAACAAGGCCTAGAGTACAATTATATTTATATAGTGGTATTAAATATAATTAATGCTAATTTTGGGCTTGTCAAGAGTTGACAGATAAGCCCAAGGCCCATTGGAGCTAAAGTCTAATTTATTCTCTTTGGTCCCATCCTAAGCCACAAACTAAAGCCCAATTGGGTAGACCCAAAACACTAACACAATTAGATAATAAGTTTTTATTTAATAAGAGTTTTTAAATAAAATAACTACCAAGGGTGACTAAGTTGGAAGGCACCTTTGTCCTCAATTGGGAGGACATCTAGGATGACTTAAAGCCTGACTTAAGAGGGTTGTTGATGCAAAAGAGGAAAAGGAAGGAAGTGCTAACTGCGAAGCTAGGTAGTATGCCATGATGTGTCAAGGTTCGAACACCTGACGACAAGATAGTACATAAATTATGAAGGTGCGTGGGGCCTACCTGCAGTATGCAAGGGGGTTCCGGAGGAGAGCCACAGCATAAGACCCTAGTATGCTGTATGGCCCAAGATGGTTCAAGGGAAGAAAGTAGCACGGAAAGTGAAAAGTAGATTGCGGCAGGAAAAGACGCGTAAGTAATGGCAGAAGAAAAGCTAGAAGAGATTAACCTGGCATAAACCCATAAAAGCCAAGAGTGATTTCAATAAGCTTGATGTTAATGAAAGAAGAAAAGGCAAAATTGATCTTGCTACTAAAGGAGCTCAGAGGCGTTTTGGCTTAGGATTACAAGCGAGATGCCAAGGTTAGACCCAGGGCTGGTAGTGCATACGCTTAATGTGGGTCCTGGGGCAAAGCTAATGGCCCAGCCTGCCAGGGTGTTCCTCACGGAAATAGAGAATCAGATAGTAAGAGAGGTGCAAAAATTATTAGCGGCCGGGTTCATTAGATCAATTTAGCACATGTGGTGGCTATCCAAAATTGCACCTATGAAAAAGAAAAATGGGTAGATACGATGTTGTGTCAATTTTAGAAATCTTAATCGGGTCTGTGTTAAGATATGTGCCCTTAAATCCTATTATATGATGCTATGTATAACATTATGTATGACTTAATGTTGTGTTTAATAAATTTGTTTATTTTTATCTAAACTAATGGCAACATGAATATTTGGACATTATCATATAGTCTATGAGATGCATAGTATGTGATTTATGTGAAAAGTCACAAAAGATATAAATCATAGGTTCTTTATAAACTCAAAACTTGTAGTTCGTAGTCGGTGATGAAATTGGGCATTTCATCTGCGAAGACTATAATGTATCAACTAAGATGATCTGTCTTGATCATAGAAGTGAAGACTTCTAGTTGATATGTTGATATGTTTTAAAAGTTAATACATATTGAACTGGACCGCTGTGATATTTATTATTCTCCTAATGACTGTCAAATGAATAATAAATCTCACGACTTTTATTTGCATGAACTCTTAATCCTGAGAAAATAATGAACCTGATCATGATGTGTAAGTTGTTTTGATATATCAGGAGTGAGATTTAAAGTAACGGTTAAAACTTTAGTATGTTGGGCAGCCACATTTAGTGTTGATGGAACATATATTTTCAAAATGGAATTCATAATCTCTTAACGGAGATATAAAATATTCCCTTGAGATAAGTTTAATGGGTTTGGTTATTCAGAGAGTTGGGCCCAACCACTTTGGTAAGAAATTACTAAAGTATATATATTTATGCAATTGGATTTCATAAATATATGATGAATAATTTTATAGTATTAAACCGGATACTCAAGGATTAAGGTGTAGTAATTTTCAAAGTGGCAGTCTATATTCATGACTTTGTATTACTACGAATATTTTATGAAGGGGTTGCGTGTATAACAAAGTCTTGGGATATAATTTATTAATAAGGCCTATAGTGCAATTATATTTATATAGTGGTAGTAAATATAATTAATGGTAACTTTGGACTTGTCAAGAGTTGACGGAAAAAGCTCAAGGCCCATTAGAGCTAGTGTCTTATTGGTCCCTTTTGGTCCCTCTCCAAGCGACACACTAAAGCCCAATTGGAAATGCCCAATAGGCCGGCCCAATTAGATAATCAGTTAGTTATAAAGGGAGAAATATACAGTTTTTTTTTTTTTAAAAGAAAAAAATCGTAGAGAATAAGAGAGAGTGTGAGACACACTTTCATTTTCCCTTTGAAACCTGATTGAGAGACTACACATCTTGGGCATAAAGTGGAATTGGAGTGAAGATTAAAAGTGTTCCCAAGTGCTTCTAATCTTTGTTTTGAATTTTTCCACACCAAGGTACGCCATCTTATTCTTAAATTCTGAAATTTACATAGTGCATGTTGTCAATCATGAATGAAATAGATCCTTGTTTGTTGCTTCCGCTGTGTGTTTTGTATGAGATACAAAACTAGATTTTTCTCCAACAATTGGTATTAGAGCCAGGTTTTCATATCATGATTGTATAATATGTGATTGAATTTTAGAATTTAAGAAAAATTGTTATCTTTGTGTTTCATTTTTCTGCATCTAGTTATGGTGTTATGTCATGTTTTTAAATTTCCATGAAACCCGTATGTATATATTGCAAGTGAGATTGAATGGAAATTCAATAGTGCCGTATCTTGGGATATGGTGGTTATTGAAATGGGGGTAGTTATAATTGCACCGTTTGACTTCATTCAGTGCATGGCTTTGCTTAATGATACGGATTGCATGGTTTGAATGTTGTGGCATGGCTTGGATTCTTATTGCATGGCTTCAATTTTATTTCATGCCATGGTTTATACGGATTGGTTGCCACATGCATGAGAAGCATTATTGCACCACTTGGCATGATATAAACCAAGTGTTTGTCATTTGCCATGGAAAAGTTGAATCCGTACCTGAAGGATTTCAACTTTCTAAAAGTTATATATTTATATATATAATATAATATAATAATAATATATTATATTATATAGTTTTATAAATATATATGAGTTTACGTTACGTTATATATATTTATATATATTAATGCTAGGATTATGAAATTTATTCCTAATGAGATTAGGATTATGTTTTTCACGTGTCTAGCATTATTATGGTTCTTGACCTTAAAAACCTTTATTTTTAAAATATCTAGTGGGAGAGAGATACAAGGGTTGCATCTTACAGCCTCCATTGTTGGTTCATAATAGTATGAAATATATACTTTGTCTTTGCCTCGAGCTTAGCATTCCATGCGGAGAGTATTTATTTCATGGTCTTACAAGATTGAATTTCCTAGTTTTTAGTGGTTTGATAAACACCTTGTCTTAGCTTCGAGTTTTGCATTACATGCGGAGGGTGTTTTTATCATGGTACTACAAAATAAGCTTGTTAAAGAGATGGAATGTGGCTACACATGATTCTAGACAATGGTATACACTAGACTAAGTATTATAGTATCCTCTATGCTGAGTTCTTGCTATTATTACTTAGAGGCTAAATGTAAAACGACATATTATTAGTGTTTGATAAGAGTTATCATGATAGCACTAATAATGAGAATAGTTTTCAAGCAATCATAGTATTTAATGTTCACTCTATACTGAGGGATATTGAATATGGGATTGGGTTGTCGTTGCATATATTATTTTATGGTTTTATTATGGTTCCATATTATAAGTTTATATGCTAAATTGATAGTGTCCAGTTTACTTATTGTATTCATGTTTATTATTTTCAGATTTAAATCATGGCATCATTTAGCTCACTTGTTGCTATTCTTAACCAAAACAAACTGATTGGATCCAACTATGTTGACTGGAAAAGGAATTTGGACATTGTTCTTATTGCTGAAGAGCACAAATATATGCTTACTCAACCATGTCCTAGCTTTCCTTCATTAGATGCTCCTTTTGAGGAAAAACAGTGATAAGATCGTTGGCAGAAATCTAATGAAATGGCCAAGTGCTACATTCTAGCATCTATCTCAAATGTTTTACAGCATCAAATGTAGGATGTAGAACTAGCTTCGGACATCATGCTTAGTCTGAAGGAGATGTTTGGTGAGCAAGGCCGTTCTGCAAGGCAAGAAACCATGAGGCAAATTTATAATGCCAAAATGCCCGCAGGAAGTTCAATGAGGTAGCATTGTCTTAGGATGATTGCAAATCTGAACACATTTGAAATTTTAGGTATCAACATTGATGGAGAATCCTAAGTGGATATGATACTCCAGTCACTACCGGAATCATTCAAGGAATTCATACTCAATTATAATATGAACAAAAAGATTTACTCTTTGTCTGAATTAATGAATGATTATTGGCGGCGGAAGGCATCCTTGGTACTTCTAGTGTTGAAGCCAATGTGGGTGAAGCTTCTACTTCTCAACCTAAATCGAAAGGCAAAGGTAAGAAGAAGAAGAAGAAGAAGAAGAAGAAGGAAATGGACTTCACTAAGAAAGATGGTAAACAAATTACCTTAGGGGTTGCCGATAAAGGAAAGAAAACCAAAGGAAAGTATTTTCATTGTGGTGAGAAAGGACATTGGAAGAGGAATTGTCCAATATTCAAGGTTGCCAAGAATAAGGGTAATAAAAGTTCCTTTCTTCTTGAAATATGTTTGGTACAGAATCCCATGGATTCCTAGTGTGTGGATTCAGGTTGTACTAATCATATCTGCAATTCTTTGCAAGGGTTCCAAGAGACCAGAAAGATGAATGAGGAAGAACTATTTCTTACTTTGGCTAATGGGAGCAGGATTCCGGTTGTAGCTGTTGGAGTGTTTAATTTATACTTTAAGTCTAGAGTTTTAATATTAGAAGACTGTTTGTATGTACCTAATATTCGTAGGAATTTAATTTTTGCAACTTATTTAGGTAAGCATGGATATTGTGTTATCTTAAAAGACAATGTTGTAATAAATAAGGATAAAATGTTTATATGTTTTAGCAATATTGTGGATAGTTTTTATAATTTAACTCCTAATAAGTATGAATTATATAATTCTGAATTAGATAATAATTCGCATGTGAAATCATTAAAGAGAAAGTTTTCTTCTATTAGTGAAGCATATCTTTGGCACTTGCGTTTGGATCATATTAATTCAAGTAGGATTCAAAGATTAATCAAAGATGGACTTTTACAGCCCATGGACTTTGATGATTTTTCAGTTTGCGAATCTTGTTTGGAAGGTAAAATGACCAAACGGCCTTTTAATGCAAAAGGTAGAAGAGCTCAAGATTTGCTAGAACTAGTACATTCAGATCTATGTGGTCCTATGTCAATCCAAGCAAGAGGTGACTGTGAGTATTTCATTACTTTCACTGATGATTACTCTAGATTTGGTTATGTGTACCTAATAAAACGGAAGTTCGAAGCCTTTGAAAAGTTCAAAGAATTTAGGGCTGAAGTTGAGAATCAATTGGGTAAACGCATAAAGGCCATTCGATTTGATCGAGGTGGCGAATACCCTCTTGGTGACTTTAAGGATTACTTGACTGAAAAATGAGATTATATCCTAGTTGACTGCACCTGGAACCCCACAACAAAATGGTGTACAGAAAGAAGGAATAGGACTCTTTTGGATATGGTTAGATCCATGTTGAGTTATTCAACTCTACCAATTTCCTTTTGGGGATATGCCTTAAATACTGCAATGTATCTTCTGAATTTAGTACCTTCGAAGTCTATTCCTAAAACACCTGTAGAATTGTGGAATAGGCGTAAGCCTAGTATGAGACATCTCCACATTTGGGGTTGTCCAACACTTGTGTTGAAAGGAAAGTCTGACAAGTTACAGTCTAAAACAAAAGTGGTTTTCTTTGTAGGGTATCCAAAAGAAACTGTTGGAGGTTTATTTTATAGTCATAAGGATAATAAAGTGTTTGTTAGCACAAATGCCAAATTCTTGAAAAATGACTATATGAATGATTATACTCCTAGAAGTAGAGTTGTCTTAGCTAAAATGAATGAACCTGTAGTTGAACAACCAATGGATGGAAATAGGAATGATGTGGCTGTATTGGATACACCACAAGATATTACTTATGAAATGTCTAGTACACAGGTGCCTCGTCGTAGTGGGAGAATTGTTCGGCCTCCTATAATATTTATAGGTTTGGGAGAAACCTATAAAGCTATCTTAGAAGAGGTTGAATTAGATCCTTACACTTATGATGAAGCCATGAATGATATAGATGCACATCATTGGATCAAAGCTATGAAATCTGAATCGGATTCTATGTATTCCAATCATGTATAAGATCTTGTAAAGGCGCCCAACGGCATTAAACCTGTTGGTTGCAAATGGGTTTACAAGAGGAAGAGAGGGATAGATGGAAAGGTTGAAACCTTTAAAGCGAGACTAATGATGAAAGGGTATATACAAAAAGAAGGCATTTATTATGATGAAACTTTTTTGCTAGTAGCTATGCTTAAGTCCATCAGAATTCTCTTATCCATTGTTGCTCATTATGATTATGAGATTTGGCAAATGGATGTCAAGACTGCATTTCTTAATGACAATCTTGAAGAAGAAATATACATGATGCAACCAGAAGGTTTCATAGCAAAGAACCAAGAGCATATAGTATGCAAGTTGAATAGGTTCATTTATGGACTTAAGCAAGCATCTAGGTCATGGATCATCAGATTTGATCAAGCAATCAAGTTATTTGTTTTTGAACAAAATCTTGATGAACCATGTGTGTACAAAAGACATCGAGACAAAGTAGTAATGTTCTTGGTGCTTTATGTTGATGATATTCTACTCATTGGGAATGATGTAGGGGTAATGTCAACGGTTAACGTTTGGTTGTCTAGCCAATTTGATATGAAGGACTTGGGCGAGGCTAACTTTATTCTAGGGATTAAGCTTTGGCAAGATTGCAAGAATTAAATGTTAGGCTTATCACAAGCTAGATATATAGATAAGGTTCTAGAACGGTTTAGCATGCAAAACTCAAAGAAAGGATTGCTTCCTTTTAGATATGGAGTTCCTCTGTCTGATGACCAAAAGCCTAAGACTCAGGAGGAAGAAAATATGATGAGACAAGTTCCTTATGCTTTTGAAGTGGGAAGTCTCATGTATGCCATGCTTTGTACTAGACCAGATATTAGTTATTCAGTTGGCATGGTCAGCCGATATCAATCAAATCCAAGACCAAAACATTGGCAAGCAGTAAAGCATATTCTCAAGTATCTACGGAGAACGAGAAATTATATGCTTGTTTACCATAGTGAGGATTTGATTCCCATTGGCTATAAAGATTCAGATTTTCAATCGGATCTAGATTTCAGAAAATCCACTTCAGGATGTGTTTTCACCTTGGGAGGTGGAGCCATAAGTTGGAGGAGTGTTAAGCAATTTTGCATTGTGGACTCCACCATGGAAGCTGAGTATGTTGCTGCTTGTGAAGCAGCAAAGGAAGCTGTTTGGCGTAAGAAATTCCTTTTTGATCTTGGTGTTGTAAGAATGGAGTAGTTCTCATCACATTATTTTGTGATAATAGTGAAGCGGTTGCACAATCCAAAGATCCAAGAAATCACAACAAAGGAAAGCACATTGAGAGGAAGTACTATATCATTCGAGACATTGTTGCTTGTGGAGATGTTGTGGTAGCAAAGATTGAAAGTGCAAATAATCTAGCAAATCCTTTTAGCAAAACATTGCCTCAAAGGACCTTCGAGTCACATTTGGAGGGAATGGGAGTTAGATTAGTGCACAATAGTCTTTAGAGCAAGTGGGAGATTGTTAGGATATGTGCCCTTAAATCCTATTGTATGATGCTATGTATGACATTATGTATGACTTAAAGTTATGTTTAATAAATTTGTTTATTTTTATCTAAAATAATGGCAACGTGAATATTTGGACATTATCATATAGTCCATGAGATGTATAGTATGTGATTTATGTGAAAAGTCACTGAAGATATAAATCACAAGTTCTTTATAAACTCAGAATTTGTAGTTCGTAGTCGGTGATTAAATTGGGCATTTCATCTCTGAAGACTATAACATATCAACTAAGATGATTTATCTTGATCACGGAGGTGAAGACTTCTAGTTGATATGTTGATATGTTTTAAGAGTTAATACATATTGAACTGGACTGCTGTGACATTTATTATTCTCCTAACGACTATCAAATGAATAATAAATCTCACGACTTTTATTTGCATAAACTCTTAATCCTGAGAGAATAATAGACCTAATCATGATGTGTAGGTTGCTTTGATATATCAGGAGTAAAATCTAAAGTAACGGTCAAAACCTCAGTATGTTGGGCAGCCACATTTAGTGTTAATGGAACATATATTTTCAGGATAGAATTCATAATCTCTTAATGGAGATATAAAATATTCCCTTGAGATAAGTTTAATGGGTTTGGTTATTCAGAGAGTTGGGCCCAACCACTTTGATAAGAAATTACTAAAGTATATATATTTATGAAATTGGATTTCATAAATTTATGATGAATAACTTTAAAGGATTAAATCGGGTACTCACGGATTAAGATGTAGTAATTTTCAAAGTGGCAGTCTATATTCATGACTTTATATTACTACGAATATTTTATAAAGGGGTTGCGTGTATAATAAATTCTTGGGATATAATTTATTAATAAGGTCTAAAGTGCAATTATATTTATATAGTGGTATTAAATATAATTAATGGTAACTTTGGACTTGTTAAGAGTTGACGGAAAAATCCCAAGACCCATTGGAGCTAGTGTCTTATTGGTCCCCTTTGGTCCCACTCCAAGCCACACACTAAAACTCAATTGGAAAGGCCTAATAGGCCAGCCCAATTAGATAATCAGTTAGTTATAAAGGGAGAAACATACAATTTTTTTTTTTTAAGAAAAAAAGTCGTAAAGAAAAAGAGAGAGCGTGAGACACACTTTCATTCTCCCTTTGAAAACTGATTGAGAGACCACACATCTTGGGCGTAAAGTGGAATTGGAGAGAAGATTAAAAGTGTTCCCAAGTGCTTCTAATCTTTGTTTTGAATTTCTCCACACCAAAGTATGCCATCTTGTTCTTAAATTCTGAAATTTACATAATGCATGTTGTTAATCATGAATGAAATAAATCCTTATTTGTTGCTTCCACTGTGTGTTTTGTATGAGATACAAAACTAGATTTTTATCCAACAGTTTGTCCCAAGGATGAGTTTTCATTGCCTAACATGGACCGGCTAATAGACTCTATCGTGGGAATTGCCATGTTTTCCTCTATGGACGGGTTCAGCGTGTATAATCAAATTCGGATGGCACCAAAAGATGTGGAAAAGACTGCTTTTAGAATGCCTATCAGGAATTTTTATTGCACAGTGATGCCCTTTGGGCTAAAAAATGCAGGTGCAACCTATCAGTGCATAATGATTGTCATATTTCATGATATGATGCACCAAGAACTAGAGGACTATATGGATAACATAGTAGCAAAATCGAGGAGGTGAGAAGATCATCTCAAGGTATTAAGAAAGGTACTCGAAAGATGCAAACTTTTCAAGCTAAGAATGAATCCACTGAAGTGCGCCTTTGGAGCGTCTGCTAGGAAATTTCTAGTCCAAAGCAAAGGGATAGACGTGGATGTAGCTAAGGCAGTGGCAATAACAACCATAAAGCCACCAGCCATAGTGAAGGAGTTAAAAAGGTTCCTAGGCAAAGTCTCCTACATTAGGAGGTTTATCCTTGGTTTAGCATCGATCACTTCGGCTTTTACGAAGTTACTAAAGAAAGGACAAGGCTTTGAGTGGGGGGAAACATAGCAGACAGTTTTTCAAAAGCTACAGCAAAAGTGGCCGAAGAACAATGGATCATGAAGTTTGATGGCTATTCTACGGCAAACTTAGAAGGCACAAGAGTGGTCCTCTATCACAATGGTGAAGAGTCCATGATGCTTTCGTTCAAATTGATATTTTCGTGTTCAAGCAATACTGCAGAATATAAGGCCTACCTAACGGGGTTGGCAATAACCCTCGAAATGGAGACCAAACACTTAAAGGTGATAGTAGACTTCAATTTGGTAGTCTGCTAGGCTAAAGGGAGTTTTTCTTTAACGGAACCAAGTCTAGACTTGTACTTGACATTGGCCCAAAGGATGGAGGAGAAGTTTTGTACATTTGAAATGGAGCACACCTAGAGGAGCAAGAATCAATATGCAGATGCATTGGCCATGTTGGGCTCACAAATAGCCTTTGAGAGGAGCAACACTAGAGTTGAGATTAATAACCGAAGGGAATCCATAATTGAAGTACTCTAGGAGAGGTGTCAGGAGAAGTAAGGATGCAAGAAGGATTGAAGGGCTCCCATCAAGCAAGCCTTGTTGAAAGAAGAAGACATGGCGGAATTAAAGACACTAAAGGACAATGTCTTAATGAAGGGAGAACTATACCACAAAATTCCAATAAGAATTCTATAATGATGTGTGGGGCATGAGGATGCCCAAGGAAAGCTAGAGGAAGTGCACAGCAGAACTTATGGGCTCTATTGCGAGATCAACCTATACTAAAGGTTAGAAAGAGTGGGTTTCTATTGGCTAAGTATGGTCAAGGATGTAGACTTGACCCAAACCCAATGTGAAGCCTGCCGCCTAGTTGTAGACAAGGAAGAGAGCTATGCTGTGTTTACCACGGATGATTGGAGAAGCCCGTTCATAGAATACTTGATAGAAGGCATCCTACCATAGAAGTATGGAGAAAGGTATAAGCTTAGGAAGTTGGTAGTAAGTTACTTCCTTCATGTGAGAATTCTTTTTAAGAAGGGATACGATGGGACCCATTATGGTGTTTAGGTCCAGAGGAAGCAAGCGAGATGTTGAAGGAAATGCATGCAGAAGAATGCAGAGAGCACCAGGGAAAGAAGAAGTTGTATCGTTGCATATTGCAGATGGGCTAATATTGGCCCACTATGAAGAAGGATGCAGTAGAATTTGTAAAAAATGCCACAGTTGCCAAGTGCAAGCTAATTTGATCCATACTCACCCACAAAGCTTATAGAGCATGGTCACTCCATTGCCTTTCCATACCTAAGGGCATGATTTGGTAGGACTAGTCAATCCACCTTCCTACTGGCATATATGGATCCTTATAGCTACAAAATATTTCACCAAGTGGGCAGAGGCTATACCACTCTACAAAACCACCAGAGGAGCTGTGGTAAATTTCATTAAAAAGACTGTAATTGTTCGATTTGGGGTACTTCACAGAATCATAAGAGCCAATGGTGCACCCTTTGTCAATAGAAGTGAGGAAGATGCTAAAATTCTACCAAGTGAAGCATCACTGGTTGTCACCTTATTACCTACAAGGGAATGGGCAAGTAGAAGCAACAAACAAAACCCTCATTAAGATCATTAGCAAGATGAGCTAGGAATATAGTAGAGGTTGGGCAACGCATCTACCAGATGTACTATGGCCTTACCGAAGCTTACCCAAGTCTGCCATAGGATTCTCTCCTTTCTCCTTAGTGTATGGGACCGAAGTGGTGAGCCCAGTAGAAGTAATGATATCATCTTTAAGGGTTATGCAAACACAAAAGAAAAAAAAAAAAAGGAAAAGGAAGTCTTTACAGCAAAAAGGTGTAAGGACCTAGAAGGATTAATTGAGATGAGAGAGGTGTTGGAAAAACATAGTTTGTATCGCATACAAAACACATGCAGCGGAAAATTAACGGATCAACTTCATTCGTAATTGATAACATGTACTATGTAAATTTCAGAATTTAAGCACAAGAAAGTGTATCTTGGTGCGATGAAATTCAAAAACAAATATTAGAAGTACTTAAGAACACTCTTAATCTTCACTCCAATTTCACTTTACGTCCAAGAAGTGTGGTCTCTAAATCAGTTTATACGTATGTGTTTAAGGGAGAATAAGAGAGTAGCTTACACACATGCACACCATTTCATACATTACCATGCATTACTAAATTCTGTATGTTTTTCTCCTTATATATAACTGATTATCTAATTGGGTTAGCCTTTTGGGTCGTTCTAATTGGGCTTTGGTATGTCACTTGGAGTGGGACCAAAAACGACAAATAAGACACTAGCTCAAATGGGTTTTGGGCCATCTGTCAACTCTTAACAAGCCCAAAATTACCATTTAATTATATTTAACACCATTATATAAATATAATTGCACTCTAGGCCTTATTAAGAAATTATATCCCAAGAGTGCAGTTATATTTATATAATGGTATTATCGTTTAGCCTATAAGACTGGAAAAGATTTAATGGATCCCATTAATGGCAAGTGGTTGAAACTCTATTATGCATAAGAAATATTATGTAATCATTCTTCCTTTTCTTTTTGGTATTTTATTTTCCTCCAAGTGACCATTCTTGCAAGGGATGGTGTCACAAGAAAGAATTGAAGAATGTTTTACCTATAACTCATGATTAAAAGCAAAAGCAAAAAGTAATGAAGATCATGGATGAAGTGTTAGCAAAAAACACTGTATCATAAAGCATAATAGTAGCTGTAGTAGATGTAGCATAATAGATTACAAACCCAATATGTATAAGTCATATCAAACTTATCAAAATAAGTCTTAAGTGCTAGATAATTAACATGTACTGTGTAGAGAAGGGGGGAAAGAAGTAAACAAAGGGAATAAAGCTATATAGGGAGTAAATGTTAAATCAAATGCCTAAAATAAAGGTCTGATCCTCAAAGCGACTGGAGCCAGTAGCACCAGAAAGGAGGCACTCACAACGTGCCTCTAAATCTACCACCTCCTTCTTCAAGCTCTAGATGCGAGCGTCAGTGGCGTCCACAGTTAGCTAGACCTCTTCATGAAAAGGGTTCAGAAAATCTTTTGCAAATGGTCTAGCAGAAACTCCACAGGAAATCCAACTTTGATCAACTCCTAAACTGT
This sequence comes from Castanopsis chinensis, assembly GCA_032878915.1. NCBI lineage: Eukaryota > Viridiplantae > Streptophyta > Magnoliopsida > Fagales > Fagaceae > Castanopsis > Castanopsis chinensis. The sequence continues at coordinate 33,654,188 of JAVQMG010000133.1, read as the reverse complement.
AGCCCTCTACTGTATGATCCTCTCCACAGAAACTGTGTTGATGAAGTTATGCTTAATGTCATTCACCACACTTCCCAACAACTTAAGGAAGTTTTCCCTTATAGAACGACTGAGAAGGAATCCTTGTATGATATCTCCACAGCAGCTGTAGGCTGCCTTCAATTGGGTGTTACACTCCTCAAGTACTCGGAAGCCATGGAAATCAATATAAGGAGTTCCAACATCCCAAAAGTCTGATGGGTCAAGGTCATCGGTCTCAGCCTAGTCAAAACAAGTGAAGAAGGTAGTGGCCTCACACATAGGATTAGGAATGGAGGCAAAACTGCTACCAATCTCAAACCGAGAGGTCGAAGCCACCTCAACAGGAGACGGACCTAAAAGAGAATATAAGGAACAACATAAGCCCATAAGGAATAAATGAAGGAAAGAGATGAATGCAACGACGAAAGCTTTAATTGAAGACATTACAAGGGTAAGGAAATTACCAGGACCTACAGGAGTGGGGGCTATGGGTATCGCAGAAACCGGGCCTGTACGTATCATGGGGTCTGCTGTAGTCTTGGGCTCTTCATGCATGTCCATGAATGCAAGGTAAGAATAGCATACTAAGTAAATAAAAGGATATGTTGAAAAATAACAGGAAGAGAAGAAAAAAAAGACTTAGCAAGAATAAAGAACACATACCCAAAGCCTCAGTCTCCTACTCTTCACCATCACTATCCTCTTCGGAGTTAGAAACTCATGTCTTCATGACGGGTTCTTCCTTGGAGTCCTTCAAAACCTCATCCAACCTCTCATTTGAAGACAAGTTTGCATTAGGCCATTGGGTGGTAGAATTGGGGATAAAAGATGGGGTGACCACGAAGGAAGAACCATCATTCACAGCCTAGGAGAGGGTATTGAAAGGATCACTGGTAGATATAACAAGAGGAGTAGCAAGAGAGTTGCTCTCAGTCTGGAATGCTTTTACATGAGTAACTCCTTTTTAAAGAGTAGGGATCTTAGCAGGAATAGAAGTAGACTTCCCAATAACAACCCTCTCGGCTTGGGTACTCTCCTTAGCAGAAATAGGCTCAAATTAAAGGACTAGAGCCTCGGCAGAAGCTCCCTATATAGTAGTAGCAGAAGCAAAAGCCATGACCTCAGACACAACATTCGCCCTGTCAAAGAAGCCTTCCATAGGTGTGCTAACAGTAGCAGGAATCTCCTCACTCATAGGGTGACAAACAGAGATGGGCTCGGGATCAACCTAAGGAAAGGGTGTTAAAGTAGAGAAAGAGATAAACAAACATGCAAAGAGAGAGAGAGACAGACAGACAGACAGAGACAGAGAGAGAAATAGTAAATGATAACATGTGACAATGGCAAAGAATGAGGATGCATACACAAATAAAGAATGGGAAAGGGATAAGCCTCAAACTTAGGCTCATCAAGCAATATAGGGTGAGTAGTTGAAGTATCTTCCTTGTACTTGGATTACCAATGGAAGAGAAGAAACATGTGTACAGAGTTAGCCGCAGGAAAGCCCAATAGACAACTAAAGTGAAGAAAAATAAAATTTAGATATAACATAGGCAGTGGCAGATGATGCTGGTGGAGATGTCTACCTTTTACTATCATGGGTCCTGCTGGAAGGAGGAGCATCTATGGATGGCTTTGGAGTGGAAGACTTAGCCTTGCCTCTATTAGAATACGTGCTGGAACGAGTACGAACAGAGGGAGGAGGAGAGCCCTTAATAACTATGTTGCCAATAAGGCCTCCCTTATATGGGATGAGATCTGAGCAAGTCTCGGAAGAATCATCACCACTCTTAACAGACTTAGGCTTGACAATTCAAGACACAGAGCCCTTCTTTGTAGGCATAGGAAGGTTCACCACCTTCACCTTTTTTTCCCAACCCGTAGGGAACTCACCAGTATACAAGTTCCATCCCTTCTCCTTCTCCTACCACACATATATAGCAAACTTACTTTACTTCCTACCATATGCCACCACAGACTTAGTTGGGAATAACAACTGTGGGTTAACAGAAATAATAGCATAAAGGACCTTAGGAAGGATAAGAGAAAACCCACAACCACCTAACAACTTCTGGCCAAAAGAGATCATCACGGCCTGCCAGTACTCGTGCATCTGAGTAGTGCAAAGACCCCCTCTCTAGGAACTTAGAGGCGACTGCTGTGAAGTGCTTGCTCTAAAAATCAAAGGCACTATGGGGCAAGAAAGGGCGAACTGACGTAGTAGGCTCTAAGATAGAAGTGAAGTCATCGGGTATGTCTTGATCAAGCCTAACTACCTCCTTGCTTTATTGGCGAAATAATGAACATAGCATAAGGAAACCACCAAGCATTGGTGGCTACCAAGTCTATAATCCCCCTCTCATTAAAAGTAGTCAATGGCGAATTGGTCCTAGTAGTGCCCATAAAAGGCCCCATGGCCAAATCAGCACAAATAAATCCACTACTCAAATCTCTATAAGCTTTCCAAGAAAAGCCCACTCCCTTATCAAAGAACTCTATAGCAGAATGCCCAAATGGCTTTAGCCCAACCCAACAATAAGCTAACGAAAATACAGAGACAAAACAACCATAGAAATTGGTAATTACCTTCGGACAAGACTGGTATTTCTCCTTGGCAAAGCGGATTGACTTGCACTTAGCCAAATGCCTAGAACAACACTACCATAGTAGATGCTACAATATCGTATTGTGGGTAAAAGTAGTAGCTACATGGCAGGAACCTGCCTGCCTCTCATCACTTTGTAAGATATCCAACTGTACGTACAAATGACCTAGAAGTATAGTAGCCAACGGTAGACTCCCTCGATAGAAATTTTTATGGCTAATTGAATGTAAAGGGGTTATATAGCATAATGAAGATGTGAACCAAAGATGAACTTACAAAGCCAAAACGTGATGAAGGCGTTACGGTAGATGGCAGTGGAACCTTGGAAAAAGCCCCAACCAGTGAGACAACTTCGCATTCTCGATTATCCCTTTCTTCACCTTGGCCTTCATGGCTTCCTACTCGGTGGAAAGCTCAATATCATTTGGGTCCATATCACCAAGAATGGGTAGGAGTAGTTGATTTGTCACATCCTTTAAGGTCACAATGATCTCGCCGCAAGAAAGGAAGAAGGTATGGGTGGCATTACACCATTGACGGACTAAATGGTGGAGGTTGAACAAATCCTAATAGTTGGAAAAACATCGGGAAGAAATGATATTATAACATCACCATAAATCCCACATCAGACAACTCCGTGTCTACCCATTCTTTCCAGCCTAAAGACATACCCGACCCAAATTCGAAGAGGATGAGCATGGATAATGAAAGGAGGGCAATTGCTACTTGGATTACAACCCCCTTCCTCCTCCTCGGAAAGGTCTGATTCGGAATGGGGAGCCTTTCCACCCATGGTTTCAACAGGTGGATAGTCAGAGGCAACCTCTTTCCTTTTATGGCAAAAAGAACTATCACCTTTTGCCGGCAACATTGTAGACGGATTGAATGGAGAAGGTAATGGGTAAGGAAGTTTTGGGAAGACGAGATGGTGAAGGGGAAGGAAAAGTATAGGTTATGAGAGAATGATAGGGAAAGGAAAAACAAAAGGGCTAAGGCAAATAAAAGTGACGTGAAGGGAGGCAATGGGCCAGCCGTTAAAACAAACATCATATTAATGAGGTGGAGGTGGTGTTTTATGATAATTGCTAAACTGGGAAATTTAAAGAGATAATTTTGTTCATGGTAGAAAAGGAAACAAGGCGGGGTCCACTATTTAAAAAAAAAACTTACGGAAAAAAAATTTATATAAGTATTTGCATATGAATTGTTGGAGCAATCCATATGCTCAGGGGGATGAATGTTGATGCCCATTTTGACAAAGGGCCTAACAACAGAAGAAGCCTAACAATATAGAGAAGGTCAAAGAGGAAAAATTGTAAAGGGATAAGGAAACAAGCCCAGAAGGCCGAAATGGCAATATTGAAGATTGTAGGCCCACAAGAATAAAAAAGAGGTAAAGATGAAGTAAACAGACCGAGGAAGCCCAAGGAATAAAGTACTAAGCCTATGGGAACACAAAGAGGTAAACAGGCCAAAGAAGCTTGGGAAATGAATTAGTAAACTTAATGAGTCGGTCTAAAAGCCAACACACCTAAAAAGTAATAAGAGGTAAAGATGTGGAAATTGGGCCAAGGAAGCCCAATGGATCTAGCAAAAAGACCATGGGAGTAAAAGAGGTAAAGAGGAAGTCGAAAAGGTTCATTTATGGACATGAGCATGGAACATCAGATTTGATCAGGCAATCAAGTTATTTGATTTTGAACAAAATCTTGATGAACCATGTGTGTACAAGAGACATCAAGATAAAGTAGTAATCTTCCTGGTGCTTTATGTTGATGATATTCTACTCATTGGAAATGATGAAGGGGTAATGTCATTAGTTAAGATTTGCTTGTCAAGCGAATTTGATATGAAGAACTTGGGTGAAGCTAACTATATTCTAGAATTCAAGCTTTGGCATAATAAAATAAAATAGAATGTTAGGCTTGTCACAATACCTCATGTATGATTTTCATTACTTTCTACTCTTTGCCTTTTAACATGATTACAAGGGAAAATGAACTACATTGCTTTCTTGTGACACTATATCTTTTGCAAGTTGCAAGGGTGGTCACTTGGAGGAATGAAAAAAATATGAAAATAAAAAGAAAAACTACATAGCATTTCTACAAATAATAATGTTTCAACCACTTGCCATTAATGGGGTCCATCAAATCTTTTCAATCCATTTGGGCTAAACGATAGTACCCATTTGCATGGGCTTCCCTTACCACGAAGGGTCTTTCCCACTTTGGAGAGAATTTAGATGATCGTGCCAAACCTCACCTGACATGGTCTACTGTTCTCAACACTAGTTGACCTACTGTGATCCCTCTTTCTTTAATGGTTTTGTCATAAGCTCCGGTCATTCTTTTCTTGTATCTATAGCTATGCTCCTAGGTTTCTTCCCTCATTTCATCCAATCCTTCTAGGTCCTCACACTTTTCTACCATAAAGACCTCATTTTCCTTTTCTTCTCTTCAATTTGCATGACCATTAGGGAGGGAATCATCACTTCTGCTGGTTTGACTGTTTTTGTCTCGTACACTAAAGAGAAATGAGAAAACCCTATGGCAAATTTAGGTGAACTTCGATAAGCCTATAGTGTGTTTGGTAGATGTGTTTCCAAGCCCCCGTTGTACTCCTGATTCATCATACTAATGATCTTAATGAGGGTTTTGTTTGTTGCTTCCACCTGCCTGTTCTCTTGTGAGTATTAATGCGATGACCAGTGGTGCTTCCCTTAGTAGAACTTTAGCATCTTTCTCACTTATTTGTTTACGAAGGGCATATTGTTGTTGTTAGGATATATGCCCTTAAATCCTATTGTATGATGCTATGTATGACATTATGTATGACTTAATGTTGTGTTTAATAAAGTTGTTTATTTCTTATCTAAAATAATGGTAACATGAATATTTGGACATTATCATATAGTCCATGAGATGCATAGTATGTGATTTATGTGAAAAGTCACAGAAGATATAAATCACAAGTTCTTTGTAAACTCAGAATTTATAGTTCGTAGTCGGTGATGAAATTGGGCATTTCATCTACGAAGACTATAACGTATCAACTAAGATGATTTGTCTTGATCATGGAAGTGGTGACTTCTAGTTGATATGTTGATATGTTTTAAGAGTTAAGACATATTGAACTGGACCGCTGTGAGATTTATTATTCTCCTAACGACTGTCAAATGAATAATAAATCTCACGACTTCTATTTGCATGAACTCTTAATCCTGAGAGAATAATGGACTTGATCATGAGGTGTAGGTTGCTTTGATATATCAAGAGTGAGATCTAAAGTGACGGTCAAAACCTCAGTATGTTGGGCAACCACATTTAGTGTTGACGGAACATATATTCTCAAGATGGAATTCATAGTCTCTTAATGGAGATACAAAATATTCCTTTGAGATAAGTTTAATGGGTTTGATTATTCAGAGAGTTAGGCCTAACCACTTTGGTAAGAAATTACTAAAGTATATATTTATGAAATTGGATTTCATAAATATATGATGAATAACTTTAAAGGATTAAACCGGGTACTCAAGGATAAGATGTAGTAATTTACAAAGTGGCAGTCTATATTTATGACTTTGTATTACTACGAATATTTTATGAAGGGGTTGCGTGTAAAATAAAGTCTTGGGATATAATTTATTAATAAGGCCTAGAGTGCAATTATATTTATATAGTGGTATTAAATATAATTAATGGTAACTTTGGACTTGTCAAGAGTTGACGGAAAAGCCCAAGGCCCATTGGAGCTAGTGTCTTATTGGTCCCATGTTGAGTTATTCGACTCTACCAATTTCCTTTTGGGGATATGCCTTAAATACTGCAATGTATCTTCTGAATTTAGTACCTTCGAAGTCTGTTCCTAAAACACTTGTAGAGTTGTGGAATGGGCGTAAGCCTAGTATGAGACATCTCCACATTTGGGGTTGTCCAGCACATGTGTTGAAAGGAAAGTCTGACAAGTTACAGTCTAAAACAGAAGTTGTTTTCTTTGTAGGGTATCCAAAAGGAACTGTTGGAGGTTTATTCTATAGTCATAAGGATAACAAAGTATTTGTTAGCACAAATGCCAAATTCTTAGAAAATGACTATATGAATGATTATACTCCTAGAAGTAAAGTTGTCTTGGCTGAAATGAATGAACCTGTAGTTGAACAACCAATGGATGAAACTAGGGATGATGTGACTGTATTAGATACACCACAAGATATTACTCATGAAATGTCTAGTACACAGGTGCCTCGTCGTAGTGGGAGAATTGTTCGGCCTCCTATAAGATTTATAGGTTTGGGAGAAACCTATGAAGCTATCTCAGAAGAGGCAGAATCGGATCCCTACACTTATGAGGAGGCAATTAATGATATAGATGCACATCATTGGGTCTTAGCTATGAAATCTGAATTGGATTCTATGTATTCCAATCATGTATGGGATCTTGTAAAGGCGCCTAACAGCATTAAACCTGTTGGTTGCAAATGGGTTTACAAGAGGAAGAGAGGGATAGATGGAAAGGTTGAAACCTTTAAAGAAAGACTAGTGGTGAAAGGGTACACACAAAAAGAAGGCATTGATTATGATGAAACCTTTTCGCCAGTAGCCATGCTTAAGTCTATCAGAATTCTCTTATCCATTGCTGCTCATTATGATTATGAGATTTGGCAAATGGATGTCAAGACTGCATTTCTTAATGGCAATCTTGAAGAAGAAATATACATGATGCAACCAGAAGGATTTATAGCAAAGAACCAAGAGCATATGGTATGCAAGTTGAATAGGTCCATTTATGGACTTAAGCAAGCATCTAGGTCATGGAACATCAGGTTTGATCAAGCAATCAAATCATTTGGTTTTGAACAAAATCTTGATGAACCATGTGTGTACAAAAGACATCGAGACAAAGTAGTAATGTTCCTAGTGCTTTATGTTGATGATATTCTACTCATTGGGAATGATGTAGGGGTAATGTCATCGGTTAAAGTTTGGTTGTCTAGCCAATTTGATATGAAGGACTTGGGTGAGGCTAACTTTATTCTAGGGATCAAGCTTTGGCGAGATCGTAAGAATAAGATGTTAGGCTTATCACAAGCTGGATATATAGATAAGGTTCTAGAACGGTTTAGCATGCAAAACTCCAAGAAAGGATTGCTTCCTTTCAGACATGGAGTTCCTCTGTCTGATGACCAACGGCCTAAGACTCAAGAGGAAGAAAATATGATGAGACAAGTTCCTTATGCTTCTGCAGTAGGAAGTCTCATGTATGCCATGCTTTGTACTAGACCAAACATTTGTTATTCAGTTGGCATGGTCAGCCGATATCAATCAAATCCAGGACCAAAACATTGGCAAGCTGTAAAGCATATTCTCAAGTATATTAGGGGAACGAGAAATTATATTCTTGTTTACCATTTTGAGGATTTGATTCCCATTGGCTATACAGATTCAGATTTTCAATCGGATCTAGATTTCAGAAAATCCACTTCAGGATGTGTTTTCACCTTGGGAGGTGGAGCCATAAGTTGGAGGAGTGTTAAGCAATCTTGCATTGCGGACTCCACCATGGAAGCCGAGTACGTTGCTGTTTGTGAAGCAGCAAAGGAGGCTGTTTGGCTCAAGAAATTCCTTTCTGATCTTGGTGTTATAAGAATGGAGCAAGTTCTCATCACATTGTTTTGTGATAATAGTGGAGCGGTTGCCCAATCCAAAGATCCAAGAAATCACAAGAAAGGAAAGCACATTGAGAGGAAGTACCATATCATTCGAGACATTGTTGCTCGTGGAGATGTTGTGGTGGCAAAGATTGAAAGTGCAAATAATCTAGCAGATCCTTTTACCAAAACCTTGCCTCAAAGGACTTTCGAGTCACATTTGGAGGGAATGGGAGTTAGATTAGTACACAATAGTCTTTAGGGCAAGTGGGAGATTGTTAGGATATATGCCCTTAAATCCTATTGTATGATGCTATGTATGACATTATGTATGACTTAATGTTGTGTTTAATAAAATTGTTTATTTCTTACCTAAAATAATGGTAACATGAATATTTGGACATTATCATATAGTCAATGAGATGCATAGTATGTGATTTATGTGAAAAGTCACAGAAGATATAAATCACAAGTTCTTTGTAAACTCAGAATTTATAGTTCGTAGTCGGTGATGAAATTGGGCATTTCATCTGCGAAGACTATAACGTATCAACTAAGATGATTTGTCTTGATCATGGAAGTGGTGACTTCTAGTTGATATGTTGATATGTTTTCAGAGTTAAGACATATTGAACTAGACCGCTGTGAGATTTATTATTCTCCTAACGACTGTCAAATGAATAATAAATCTCACGACTTCTATTTGCATGAACTCTTAATCCTGAGAGAATAATAGACTTGATCATGAGGTGTAGGTTGCTTTGATATATCAGGAGTGAGATTTAAAGTGACGGTCAAAACCTTAGTATGTTGGGCAACCACATTTAGTGTTGATGGAACATATATTCTCAAGATGGAATTCATAGTCTCTTAATGGAGATACAAAATATTCCCTTGAGATAAGTTTAATGGGTTTGGTTATTCAGAGAGTTAGGCCTAATCACTTTGGTAAGAAATTACTAAAGTATATATTTATGAAATTGGATTTCATAAATATATGATGAATAACTTTAAAGGATTAAACCGGGTACTCAAGGATAAGATGTAATAATTTACAAAGTGGCAGTCTATATTTATGATTTTGTATTACTACGAATATTTTATGAAGGGGTTGCGTGTAAAATAAAGTCTTGGGATATAATTTATTAATAAGGCCTAGAGTGCAATTATATTTATATAGTGGTATTAAATATAATTAATGGTAACTTTGGACTTGTCAAGAGTTGACGGAAAAGCCCAAGGCCCATTGGAGCTAGTGTCTTATTGGTCCCATTCCAAGCCACACACTAAAGCCCAATTGGAAAGGCCCAATAGGCCGGCCCAATTAGATAATCAGTTAGTTATAAAGGGAGAAACATACAGAATTTTTAATGCGATTTTTTAAGAAAAGAATCGTAGAGAAAAGAAAGAGTGTGAGATACACTTTCATTCTCCCTTTTGGAAACTGATTGAGAGACCACATATCTTGGGTGTAAAGTGGAATTGGAGTGAAGATTAAAAGTTTTCCCAAGTGCTTCTGATCTTTGTTTTGAATTTCTCCACACCAAGGTACGCTATCTTGTTCTTAAATTCTGAAATTTACAGAATGCATTTTGTCAATCATGAGTGAAATAGATCCTTGTTTGTTGCTTCCGCTGTGTGTTTTGTATGAGATACAAAACCAGATTTTTATCCAACAGTTGTCACTTATGATTTTGTGAGGTACCCTAAATAGGGTAATTATGTTCTCCTTGATGAAGTTTTCCACGACTCCACTAGTGGCTTTACAAAATGGTATAGCCTACACCCACTTAGTGAAATACTCCATGGTTATAAGGATCCATATATACCTATTAGAAGGTGGATTGATTGGCCCCACCAAATCAAGCCCACAGGTGTGGATGGGCCATGGGGTGACCATGCCCTACGAGCTCTCTAGGTGGGTATGGATCAAATTGGCTTGCTTTTGGCAGTCGTGACACTTCTTTACAAATTTTGCTACGTCTCTTCTCATAGTAGGCCAGTAGTAGCCCATCTGCAAGATGCATTTATATAGCTTCTTCCTTCCTTGGTGTTCTTTGCATTCTCTTGTGTGCACTTCCTTCAACATCTCACTAGCATCTTCTAGATCTAAGCATCTTAGTAGGTCCTCATTGTACCATTTTTTGAAGAGAACTCCTTCATGTAGAAAATAGCGAATTACCAATTTCTTAAGCTTATTCCTCTACTCGTGCATCTGCGATAGGATCCTTTCTGTTAAGTATCCTATAAATGGGTTCCTCTAGTCCTCCACGGTGAACATGGCATAGCTCTCTTCTCAGTCCATGGTTATATGGCAGGCTTTACACTAGGTTTGAATTGGGTCTGCCTCTCTACTCATATTTGGCTAGTAAAAGCCCACCCTTTGCAACCTTCGATATAAGCTAATCTCCTTCAATAATCCATAAGTCCTACTATGCACTTTTTTTACTTTTCTCTCGGCGTCCTTGTGCCCCACACATCTCGATAGGATTCCTCCTGGCATCCTACAGTACAACTCTCTTTTCATCAGGACATAGTCCTTTACAGTCTTCAATTTTGACACATCTTCTTCCTTCAATAGGGATTCTCTGTTTGGATCCCTCCAATTTTCCTTATATTTTTCCCTCTTCGGGAGCCTTTCTTTGAGTACTTCAATTATGGATTCTCTTTGTTCCATAACCTCAACTCTAGTGCTGCTTTCTCCAAAGGCTATTCGTGAGCCCAATGCAACTAACACATCTATGAATTGATTCTCACTCCTCTAGGCATCCTTTATTTTGAATGTACAAAACTTTTCCACCATCTTTTGGGATAGCATCCTGTGCGAGGCCAAACTTGGATCTTTTAGGGAAAAGCTCCCCTTGGCCTGGTAGACTACCAAGTTAGAGTTGAAAATCACTCTTAGGTGTTTAATTCATATCTCAAGGGCTATAGCCAATCCCATAAATTCTGTTGTATTGTTCGAGCATAGGAACTCCAACTTGAATGATAGCACTATAGTCTCTTAGTCGCTGTGATAAAGGACCACTCTTATGCATCCTGAGTTTCCCGTAAAGGAGCCATCAAATTTCATGACCAACTGGTCCACTATTATATCTATTATGGCCATTTCTCCAGGCATCTCATCATCTAACGGGAATTCCTCTTCTCTAGTAAATTAGGCCAACAAATCTGATATGGTCTGACTTTTTACCGCTTTAGGCATTCCCACTTTCAAGTCATATTGCGATAGTTGCAACAACCACTGAGATATTTTGTCATGAGATGCACTTCGTAGGCTAAGAAGTAATGGTGTAGCCTCTATAATGCGTAAAAAATTTCTAAGCACACTCTTTCTGCTAAGGGGTAACAGTTTCAACATCCCTTAAGGTGTGACTTATATAGTATATTGGCTGCTCAATTTTGCCTCCATCTTCTTGGGCTATCAATGCCTCGATGGCAAATGATCTTGAGGCCTGGTAAAGCAACAACGGTTTTCTACGAACTAGGGCTTCACTGTGGGCAGGTTTATCATAATCGCTGTAACTTCTAGAAGCTTTTTGTTATGCGTTCCCTCACTGAAAGCTCTGTCATTTCTTTGGTAACTTTATGAAAGCCAACGTAATCAATGGTAGGCTGGGTATGAACCTCTTGATGTAGAGACCTTACCCAAGAAGCTTTTCAACTCTTTAACAATAGTTGGTGGCTTCATGGTTACTACCACTGTTGCTTTGGCCGGGTCCATGTCTATCCCTCTACTATGGAATAAAAATCCTAGAAAATTTCTAGAAGATACCCCGAAAGTGCACTTTAATGGACTCATTCTCAGCTTAAAAAGCTTGCACCTTTCAAACACCTTTCTCAACATCTTGACATGATCTTGTCACTTCCTTGACTTCACCACGATATCATCCACATAGTCGTCCATTTCCTTGTGCATCATGTCATGGAATATGGCGGTCATAGTGTGCTAGTAAGTTGCGCCTACATTTTTTAGCCCGAAGGGCATCATAATGTAGTAGAAATTCCCCATGGGTGTTCTATAGGTTGTCTTTTTTGCATCTTTTGGCACCATCTGAATTTGATTATAGCCACTAAGTCCTTCCATGAAGGAGAACATGGTGTTCCCTACAGTAGAATCTATCACCAAATCCATGTTAGGCAGCGAGAACTCATCTTTGGGACAAGCTTGGTTTAGATTTCTAAATTCCACACAAACACTGTATTTGTTCATTTTTTTCTTCTTCATAGGTATAATATTGGATAGTCATCTTGGGTGATGGATCAGCTTGTAAATCTTGTCGCCAATAGCTTTTGTACCTTTATTATTATTTGCTCGTCCACGTCAGTGTGGAACACTCTAGTTGGCTAGGCCATGAGCTTGGCCCGAGGCTTTACATTGAGTGTGTGCACCACCAATCCTAGGTCTAGCCCAAGCATCTTGTGGTACTCCCATATGAAAATGTCCCTAAACTCTTTCAATAATAGAATCAATTTTGAATTTTCTTCTTTAACAACTTCGAACATATTGAAATTGGTCTCCATTTTGTGGGTCCGTGAACATGTCTATCTCTTCCATCTTTTCTTCGGATGACACTTGTGCTTCTTCTTTTGTCGTAGTCCTCTCCTCAGCCTTTGTATCACTTTCTTCCTCTGAGTCTTTTTAGGCCACATAGCATATTAGGGTCTTATGCCGGGGCTCTCCTCCAGGACCCCTTGCATGCCGTAAGTAGGCCTCACGCACCATTATAGCTTGTATATTATTCTGCTATCAGGTGCTTTGACCTTAACACAGTGTGGCAAACTATCTGAACCCGAGGCTGATGCCTCCCTTGTCTTCCTTTTTAGTGATAGTAATTCCCTCAAATCGGTCTCTAGATCATTCTCCACGTCCTCCCATCTAGGAACAAACGTGTCCAATGGCTTGGATATTAAATTTTCTCGAGACGGGGCCCATTCGTCATAAAATATGGTTTTGACCAAATGGGCTTCTACTTGCTCGAAGGGGGATAAGTTTGTTGTACTCCGTATCATTCTACCATTAAGTCTCCCCTTCATGTACTGGTGGTACATTGATGGGACAAGACAATGCTTATGCAACCCTGGCTGTCCAAATAGTATGTGGTATGAGATTTCTGTTTTCACCATGTGAAAGCGAGCTAAGGAGGCTATTAGGCTATGTACTCACCCTTTCCTCCGAATTCTGTCATCTCCATGGTATATTCTTGAATCTTGTTCTCTGGTATTCCTGCTGCTTATAATGTGTTAAGTGGAATGAGGTTTAATAAGGCACCTATGTCTATTATAGCTCACATGATGGGAATCTAGTTTATGGACATTGCCAAATAGAGTGCCTTTCTATGGTCTAGGTACCCTACCTCTATGTCTTCATCACTGAAAGTAATTTTATTAGTGCCTTCAAGGAAGGCTCGGTCAAACTAAGATTTGTAGACACAATAGATGGAGTCACCACTGTTAGGACATATGTGGTTTACTTGATATGAACATATATTTTTATTTTTATGTAATTGACTAATCCTTTGACAAAACACACTTTAGTTGTAATTGGGTAGATCTAGGACGTTTTTAATACTTCAAGAAACAAGGTTTCAAGATCAAGTATTAAAGCCATGCAAGTCTGTCCAAGAAACAAGTTGAGAAGTGCTCATCATTAAAGCTCGATAGCTGCATCTATCAAGCTTTAAGAAGCTGTTCTAGCCCCGTGACTTGACAGCTGCTCGACAGCACCTCGACACCTCTATCTATTGAGGTTTAAGAAAAATAGATTTTCAGTCTGTTTTGATTCCAATCCTTGGATATGTCTTTGGGCCTTCTGTTCTCATAACCCTAAACATATAAAAGGATTATTTTAATGGCCGTCAAAGAAAGCACAAGTTGCACAAATATTGACCAAAGTCTGTTCAAGCAATTTGTGACCGGAGACAAGGTTTGCTCTAGTTCATCTCTTCGTGAAGAAGCTGCTGTGTCTTTGCACCGTAGGGTTTTGTAACCAAGCATCTTCTTGTTCTTCATTGTGAGGATGAACTAAAGAACTTAGTAGCCAACATCTTTCTCAAGTTGGTGATTGAAGTCGTGTACTAAGATCGACGCAATTGATTAGTCACGTACTGGGAGCTGTGCATTAAAAGGAGAGATTGTCACTACAGAACAAGTCCAATTGGGTATTGGGGTAAGGTTTCAACTATAGGTTGGTATAAGGTATTGGGATTCCTTTACTTGTAACCACTTGTTATGATAATAGTAGATTCTCGGGAGTGGTGACCTTAAAATCACTAGGTGGGGTTTTTGCCTTGGAGGTTTTCCCCATTCGTATACAAATTACCGTGTCAATTTATTTTCCGCTACACTTTAGTTTATTAATGATTTGTTTGTGCTACCACGTGTTTGCATGTTAAATTGGTTAATAAATTAAACTTAACTAATTAATCAATTAATTCATCACAAGGGGTCAGTACGTTTTTGGCCTATCAAGTGGTATAAGAGTAGGCACACTCTGATTAGGTTTTAATCTTTATGTGTGATCCATTGACCCCCGTTTTTCATGGATAGAAGACAATCTCTTATTATCCCTCTTTTATTTGATGGGACTAACTATGCATACTGGAAAGTACGCATGAGTGCTATTTTGCAGTTTCTAGATGAGAAGGTGTGGCAAGCTATAGAGATTGGTTGGACCAAGCCAAAGGAAGGCCGATTGGGATGAAGCAAAGATCAAGGCAGCAAACTTCAACAACAGAGCACTGAATACGTTATTTAGTGCAGTCACGAATGAAAAGTTCACGAAGATATCCTCCACTGAAACTGCCAAAGAAGCATGGACCATTCTTCAGACAACCTATGAGGTAACAAAGCCTGTCAAAGATTCGAAGCTTTAAAGGCTTACTACAAGCTTCAAAGAGATAAAAATGGAGGATGAATCGTTTGATGAGTTCTATGCTAAACTCAAGGGCAAAGTGAACTTTGCCTTTAATCTTGGAGAAACTATCCTAAAACCCAAGATTGTAAGAAAAGTGCTCAAACCTCTACCTGAAAGATTCCATGCCAAGATCACTGCGATTGAGAAATCAAAGGATATTGATAAAATTCCTTTGACAGAGCTTGTTGAAAATCTACAGACTTTTGAGTTGGGTCTATCTAGAATAAAAAAAAATAAGCATGAGCAAGAGCAAGAGCAAGAGCATGGCACTAAAGGCCAAGAGCAATGAAACGGAAAAGTCTTTAGATGATGAAGATTCTATGATGAAGTCCTACATCACTAGGCAATTCAAGAAGTTTATGAAGAATGCCAATGGGAAAGGATTCAACAAGGGTCGTAGGCAATCTAGTTCTTCTTAGTTCAAGGGCCAAGACAAAGGGAAGAAGGATGCTAGAGATAGCGGTTAGTACACTGTTCCTATAGGACCTAAGTGCTTTGGGTGCCAAGGCTTCGGTCACATGAAGTAGGAGTGCCCAACATACCTTAAGCCAATTAGGGATACCGAGCCTAAAGATGATTTTGACAATGAGGATGAAGGAATCTTAAATGCCTTCACTGCCACAGTTAATCCTACTAAGGGGATTTTTGAAGATGTGGATGAAGAAGAGGAATTGGTGGAATCCAAGTTTAAGAAGATGGATGATCAAGATTACATTCACACAGCCTATGCTAAGCTATACAAGGTCTTAGAAAAGCACGAGAAGCTGTATAGGTTGACCACCAAGAAGCTTAGTGATGTGGAGCTTGAACGTGAAGAGCTTTCCACAAAGTTTGATGAAGCAAATCAAACTATTAGAGCACTAAGGTTTGAAAATAACTTCTTGGCTGAGAAGACTAAGAAGCTTGAGGTAGAATTGTTCCAAGTCAGAGCTCAGCTAGAAAGGACTTCAAGCGCTAAGCTCGATGAGATGCTCAGTATTCAAAAATTTCTTTCAGATCGAACAGGTCTAGGGTATGATTTCTCTTCCTTTAATATTTCTTCTTCTAGTGCTACTGTTTTTGTTCCTCCTAGTAATAATGTTGAAATTGAGAACACTAATGTTAAACTTTAATTAGCTAGTGAGAATATAAACAAGGGTAAATCTATCTTAGAAGCACTCCTTAAGCAGGATAAGAAGGGAGTTAAAAACCCAAGGGCTAAGAAGGCTAACTCTCAAAGGCCCAAACAAAAGAACCATCATCTCTGTCTTCACTGCAGAGCAGCTGGTCATACTCGACCAAATTACTATAAGTAGTTAGCCACTGAAGATAGCAATAGCATGTTGGCGTCGGGAAAACATAAGCAGTTTCCGTCCTCGTTTGCTCCTCTCAGAAATCTTCTCAAAGCCTTCATGGTCCTTTCAAACTTGAACGGTATTAATTCTTCCCCGTCACCGCCGGTTCAAGGGTTTGTGAATGGGAAAGCTTCTTCCAAGGTGCGGAATGAAAGGGTTCTAAGTGATTTAATCACTCTTTCTTTCTCTCCATCTATTTTTGTTTTTGCATTACTTGTGTGTTTTGCATTTTTGTTTTGAGTCAGTCTAGTTTTATGCATTGCTTGTTTTACATGTTTCTGGTTGTTAGATTTTCAATTTTAGCTATTTTGTCTTGTTTTAAAAATAAAAAAAAAATTAAAAAATTCAGAAAAATACAAAAACAGTGTATGTTTGTGTACATCTGTTCTTGTGAACCTTAAAATGGCCATTGAAATAGAGTTTTCTAATCTTTGTATTTGTTGTAGCTTACATAAGCATTCTTATGCACAACTAAACAAGTGAGCTTTGTGCCTATTTATTTGTGATGAGCAAGGTTAAGTGATCTTTTGTACTAAACACTCATATCACTCTTTTTGACGGGAAGGACTAGAAAATCCTAAGAGAAAGGCATAAATAACCATCTCACCACTATTACCCACCAATCATGATATGACATCTGTATGCTTCGGCATAGCAAAAGTGCAATGTCAATGACATTTGTATGCTTCGACATAGTAAAAGTGCAATGTCAAAAAGTTTAACATAATTGGGTATTTCTTTTCTCTCCTTTGTATACCCATGCATGGCTTGCTAAGTAAAAAGAAAATATATAAAGAAAATAAAAGCAAAAAGAACAAAATACTTTAAAATATGATTGCAAGCATGTTTTCTAGGAGATGTAGAAGTTATAGGATGTACCTCAAAGGTGATAGTTCTTATCAAACAGTTATGATTGTGTGTGAGTTAAAGTGATTTTCTCATATCTTAAATCTCATATCTTAAACCGTCATAACATTGAGGCACTTATGTAATTTTGCAATGTTTTTCACATAGAACACGCAATATTGTTTGCTACTCTTGATACATGTGCAGGTACAATGTGATTTAGCCATCACAAGGTTAACATGTGTTGATGTATGCCAGCTAAACTATCTTAACTTGTTTTTGAAATATAAAATTGGTTAGACTTGTTTAGTGTGTGTGTGTGTGTGTGTGTTTTTAGAGCTATGTGCTTAACTCTTTATTGTTTGAGAGATGATTTTGAGAGGTTAAAATGTTGATTGGATCTTTGGCTGAGTTTCATGTTTGATTGTATTCATATTTGTGTTCTTATTCTCTTTGAAAAATTGTTTTTAAGCCATCTCGATACCTTCTCAACACCTCTCGATACCTGCCTTATCTGTCGAGCTCTTCAATTGCATCTTATCGCAATCTCGACACCTTACAGTAGCTTCTGAATCGATCGAGAAACCTCCTGACCTCTCGATAGCTTCTCAACAGCTAGTGGATCGATCGAGCTTCTTTTGTGAGTCTAATGTTTAGTTCCTCGACACCCCCTCGACAACTGCATCTGTTGACGCCTATATTTCTTGATACCTATCTCAAAACCTTAGTTTGACACCTTTCAACACCTATATCTGTCGAGATTTACTGAGGTTCTATAAATAGGTTCTGTGCGATCCAGACTTCATTTTTCTCAATCTCTCCTCGATAGCTTTGTGTCCTCACCTTATTTTTTCACTTTCTCTCACTCAAATTCTCTCCTCAAGGTTTCTTCAAGCTTTTCAAGTTTTCTTCCCTTAGTAAGCTTCTTTTCTTTCATTCTACATGCATTTCATATTTTTGAAACCTAGGTTTTTGAGTTTTTGGAAAGTTTTTGGGGTTCTTTCAAAATTGTTGAGTTTTTGTGAAAATTTGTGATGGGTTTTTGCTTAGATGAGTTTTCAAATCTCATACATTGCATTTCATAAGCATAATAACTGTATTATCATGCATTTAGATGTGTACAAATTGATTGTGTGCTGGTAGGATTAGATTGGGCAGAACTTATGATGTCTTTTATATGTCATGTCACATGTTCATGCAATTTTCATGCATACATTCTTTCCTTTCATTATTATTGTATATTTGAACTGTGTTGAAACTTTTCTGAGTATTTTTCTTTCCCCCCCTTCTCTCTCTAGTTTATGTTAGTGTGTCAATGGCACCAAAACGTAAGTCTATTCCTGATGGAAAAATATAACATGCTTGTATCGCATCAGAGTAGATGCAGCAGAAAAATATAACGGATCTACATCATTCATAAAAGTTAACATGCACTATTTACGTTTCGAAATTTAAGAACAAGAGAGTGTACCTTGGAGCGGTGAATTTCAAAACCGAAGATCAGAAGCACTTGGGAATACTTTCAATCTTCACTCCAATTTTACTAACGCCCAAGATGTGTGGTCTCTCAATCAATTCCAAAGGGAGAATGTCCAAAAGTGTCTAACACTTTTTACACCACTTCACAAGAGTGTTCCTAGAAAATTCTCTCTTGATTCTCTACAAATTCACTCTTTTGAAATTCTGTATGTTTCTCCCTTTGTATCTAACTTATTATCTAATTAGACTGACTTTTTGGGCCTTTCCAATTAGGCTTAAGTGCGTGGTTTGGAGTGGGACCAAAAAGGACCAATAAGACACTAGCTCCAATGGACCTTGAGCTTTTCTGTCAACTCTTGACAAGTCCAAATTACCATTAACTATATTTAATACCACTATATAAAAATAGTTGCACTCTAGGTCTTATTAATAAATTATATCCCAAGACTTTATTATACTTGCAACCCCTTCATAAAATATTCATAGTAATACAAAGTCATGAAAATAGACTGCCACTTTGTATATTACTACATCTTAATTCCTTGAGTATCCGGTTGAATTCTTTAAGTTATTCATCATATATTTATGAAATCCAATTTCATAAATATATACCTTAGTAACTCCTTACTAAAGTGGTCAGGCCTAACTCTCTGAATAACAAACCCATTAAACTTATTTCAAGGGAATATTTTGTATCTCAGTTAAGAGACTATGAATTCCATCTTGAGAATATATGTTCCATCAAAATTAAATGTGGCTGCCCAATATACTGAGATTTGGACCGTAACTACAGATCTCACTCCTGATATATCAAAGCAACCTATACTTCATGATCAGGTCCATTATCCTCTCAGGATTAAGAGTTCATGCAAATATAAATCGTGAGTTTATTATTCAATTAACAGTCGTTAGGAGAATAATAAATCTCACATTGATCCAGTTCAATATGTCTTAACTCTTAGAACATATTAACATATCAACTAGAAATCTCCATTTCCATGATCAAGACAAATCATCTTAGTTGATATGTTATAGTCTTCGCAGATGAAATGCCAAATTTCATCATCAACTACGAACTATAATTCTGAGTTTACAAAGAACTTGCGATTTATATCTTCTGTGACTAAATCACATAAATCACATACTATGCATCTCATGGACTATGTGATAATGTCCTAATATTCATATTACCATTATTTTCAAATAATAATAAAACAACTTTATTAACTCCAACATTAAGTCATACATAATAAAATATATAGCATCATACAATAGGATTTAAGGACACATATCCTAACAATCTCCCACTTGGCCTAAAGACTATTGTGCACTAATCTAACTTCCATCTCCTCCAAATGTGACTCGAAAGTCCTTTGAGGCAAGGCTTTGGTGAAGGGATCCGCTAGATTGTTTGCACCATCAATCTTTGCTACAATCACATCTCCACGAGCAACAATATCTCGAATGATGTGGTATTTTCTTTCTATGTGTTTTCCTTTCTTGTGATTCCTTGGATCTTTAGATTGTGCAACCGCTTCACTATTGTCGCACAACAATGTAATAGGAACTTGCTCAATTCTCATAACACCAAGATCAGAAAGGAATTTCTTGAGCCAAACAGCCTCCTTTGCCGCCTCACAAGCAGCAACATATTCGGCTTCCATGGTGGAGTCCGCAATACAAGATTTCTTAACACTCCTCCAACTTATGGCTCCACTTCCCAAGGTAAAAACACAACTCGACGTGGATTTTCTGAAATCTAGATCCGACTGAAAATCTGAATTTGTATAGCCAATAGGAATCAAATCGTCACAACGGTAAACAAGCATATAATCTCTCGTTCTCCGTAGATACTAGAGAATATGCTTTACAGCTTGCCAATGTTTAGGTCCTGGATTTGATTGATATCGGCTGACCATGCCAACTGAATAACAAATATTTGGCCTAGTACAAAGCATGGCATACATGAGACTTCCTACAGCAGAAGCATAAGGAACTTGTCTTATCATATTTTCTTCCTCTTGAGTCTTAGGCCTTTGGTCATCAGACAGAGGAACTGCATGTCTAAAAGGAAGTAATTCTTTCTTGGAGTTTTGCATGCTAAACCGTTCTAGAACCTTATCTATATATCTAGCTTGTGACAAACCTAACATCCTATTCTTTCGATCTCGCTAAAGCTTGATCCCTACAATATAGTTAGCTTCGTCTAAGTCCTTCATATCAAATTGGCTTGACAACCAAACTTTAACCGATGACATTACTCCTACATCATTTCCAATAAGTAGAATGTCATCAACATAAAGCACTAGGAACATTTCTACTTTGTCTTGATGTCTTTTGTATACACATGGTTCACTAAGATTTTGTTCAAAACCAAATGATTTGATTGCCTAATCAAATTTGATGTTCCATGACCTAGATGCTTGCTTAAGTCCATAAATGGACCTTTTCAACTTGCATACCATATGCTCTTGGTTGTTTGCTATGAAACCTTCTAGTTGCAACATGTAGATTTCTTCTTCAAGATTGCTATTAAGAAATGCAGTCTTGACATCCATTTGCCAAATCTCATAATCATAATGAGCAGCAATGGATAAGAGAATTCTGATAGATTTAAGCATGGCTACTGGTAAAAAAGTTTCATCATAGTCGATGCCTTCCTTTTGTGTATATCCTTTCGCCACTAGCCCTGCTTTAAAGGTTTCAACCTTTCCATCTATCCCTCTTTTCCTCTTGTAAACCCATTTTCAACCAATAGGTTTAATGCCGTTAGGCGCTTCTACAAGACTCCAAACTTGATTGGAATACATGGAATCTAATTTAGATTTCATAGCTTGGACCCAATGATGTGCGTCGATATCATTTATTGCCTCCTCATAAGTGTAGGGATCCGATTCAGCCTCTTCTGAGATAGCCTCATAAGTTTCTCCTAAACCTATAAATCTCACAGGAGGCCAAACAATTCTCCCACTACGACGAGGCACTTATGTACTAGACATTTCATGAGTAGTATCTTGTGGTGTATCTAATAAAACCACTTCTTCTTGAGTTTTATCCAATGGTTGTTGATTTACGAATTCATTCATTTCAGCCAATACAACTTTACATCTAAGAGTAAAATTATTTATATAGTCATTTTCTAAAAATTTAGCATTTGTACTAACAAAAACTTTATTATCATTTCGACTATAGAATAAATAGCCCCTAGTTTCTTTTGGATAACCCACAAGCAAACACACTTCCGATTTTGGTTCCAACTTATCAAGCTTCCCCTTTAGCACATGTGCTGGACAACTCCAAATGTGGAGATACCTCATACTAGGCTTACGCCTACTCCATAATTCCATGGGTGTTTTGGGGACAGATTTTGATGGAACTAAATTCAAAAGATGTATTGCTGTATCTAAGGCATATCCCCAAAACGAAATTGGTAAAGTTAAATAACTCATCATGGACTTAACCATTTCCAAAAGAGTCCTATTCCTTCTCTCCGCTACACCATTTTGTTGAGGAGTTCCAGGTGCAGTCAATTGGGATATAATCCCATTTTGAATTAGGTAAACCTTGAAATCCCCAAGAAGGTATTCGCCACCTCGATCAAATCGAATGGCCTTAATGCGTTTGTCTAATTGATTCTCAACTTCAGCCCTAAACTCTTTGAACTTTTCAAAGGCTTAGACTTCCGTCTCATTAGGTACACATTACCATATCTTGAGTAATCATCTGTGAAAGTGATGAAATACTCATAACCTCATTTTGCTTGGGTTGACATAGGACCATATACATCCGTATGAACTAATTCAAGCAACTCTTAGGCTCTTCTACCTTTTGCATTAAAAGGTCGCTTGGTCATTTTATATTCCAAACAAGATTCACAAATTGGAAATTCATCAAAGTCTATAGGCTCTAAGAGTCCATCTTTGATCAGTCTTTGAATTCTGTTTGAATTAATATGACCTAAACGCAAGTGCCAAAGATATGCATCATTATAAGGAAACTTTCTCTTTAATGATTTTACATGTGAGTTACTATCTAATTCAGAATTATGTAGTTCATGCTTAACAGGAGTTAAAATATATAAACCATCCACAATATTGCCAGAACAGATAAACATTTTATCCTTCTTTATTACAACATTGTTTTTCAGGATAACACAATATCCTTGTTTACCAAAATAAGTTGCAGAAATAAATTCCTACGCACATTAGGTTCAAACAGCAGTCTTGCAATATTAAAACCCTAGACTCAAAGCACAAATTAACAACACCAACAGCTACAACCGGAATTCTACTCCCATCAGCCAAAGTAAGAAACAATTCCCCTTCACTCAACTTTTTGGTCTCCTGAAACCCTTACAAAGAATTACAAATATGATTAGTACAACTTGAATCCACACACTAGGAATCCATGGGATTCTGTACCAAACATATTTCAAGAAGAAAGGAAATTTTATTACTCTTGTTCTTGGCAGCTTTAAACTTTGGACAATTTCTCTTCCAATGTCCTTTTTTACCATAATGGAAACATTTCCTTTGAGCTTCTTTCCTTTGTCAACAACCCCTAAGGCAATTTGCTTACCCTCTTGTTTAGTGAAGTCCTTCTTCTTCTTCTTCTTACCCTTGCCTTTCGACTTAGGTTGAGAAGTAGAAGCTTCACCAACATTGACTTCAACACTAGAAGTACCAAGGGTGCCTTCCACCGCCACTAACTCATTCATTAATTTAGACAAAGAATAAACCTTTTTGTTCATATTATAATTCAGTCTGAATTCCTTGAATGATTCCGATAGTGACTAGAGTATCATATCCAATTGGGATTCTCTATCAATGTCGGCACCTAAAACTTCTAATGTATTCAAATTAGAAATTATTGTAAGACAATGATCTCTTACTGAACTGCCTTTAGCCATCTTGGTATTATAAATTTGCCTCATGGTTTCTTGCCTTGCTGAACGGCCTTGCTCACCAAACATCTTCTTCAGACTTAGCATAATGTCCGAAGCTAGTTCTACATCCTGCATTTGATGCTATAGAACATTTGAGATGGACGCAAGGATATAGCACTTGGCCATTTCATTAGATTTCTGCCAACAATCATATCGTTGTTTTTCTCAAGAGGAGCATCTAATGAAGGAAAGCTAGGACATGGTTGAGTAAGCACATATTTGTGCTATTCAACAGTTAAAACAATGTCCAAGTTTCTTTTCCAGTCAACATAGTTGGATCCAGTCAGTTTGTTTTGATTAAGGATAGAAACAAGTGGGCTAAATGATGCCATGTTCAAATTTGAAAATAATAAACATGAATATAATAAGTAAACTGAACATTATCAATTTAGCATATAAGCATATAATATGGAACCTTAATAAAACCATAAAATAATATATGCAACGACAACCCAATCCTATGTTTAAAATTCCTTGAAAGCAAGTAAATTATAAACACTATGATTGATTGAGAACTATTCTCATTATTAGTGCTATCATGATAACTCTTATCAAACACTAATAATATGCCGTTTTTACTTTAGCCTCTAAGTAATAATGACATAGCTCCAAAGGGAGATTAACATTAAACTTTGTTTAGTGTACAACATTGACCGAATTCTATGTGAGTCATTAAGTAACTCTACGGATGCGTGGTCGTTCTTAATGTAAAAACACATATTATTCATCATGAAGAAGTTTAACTTGTAGTACCATGAATTAAACACCCTCCGAAGGGAGCAAGGCATATACGCCAAGGCGAGGTGCTTAATCACACTACAATAAACCGACAATAGAGGCCATGAGATCCAACCCTTGTATCTCTCTCCCACTAGATTTTTTAAAATAAAGGTTTTTAAGTATAAAATATGCATAATATAATTACACATAGCCTTGCTCTTTTATATATGGAAAAACACTTAGAAAAAATTCTGGATCAACAATCCTCGATCGATCCTCAACAGATTCTCGATCGATCGAGAAACTTTCTGCCTGCTCGATAGATTCTCGATAGATTCTTGATCGATCGAGCTTCGCGAATTTTGAATTTTCTAGAATTTTCCAAAATCAGTTTTTCAACGTTTTCATGTACAAAACAACCATCATACGATCATTATGAACATAAATGGATATCAAAACTGAATTTCATTGATGTTATAGCCTTAAAGTTCAGTTTAACATAATCAAGAACAATAATTTCAAAAGCATGCAGAAAAACTAATTTCTAACAATATGAAACTATTGTCATAAATTCCAAAACTCAAAACATGTTAAACAGATATGTAATGAAGACCGCTCTGATACCAATTAATGGAAAAATATAACATGCTTGTATCATATCAGAGTAGACGCAGCGGAAAAATATAACGAATCTACATCATTCATAAAAGTTAACATGCACTATTTAAGTTTCAGAATTTGAGAACAAGATAGTGTGCCTTGGAGTGGTGAATTTCAAAACCGAAGATCAGAAGCACTTGGGAATACTTTCAATCTTCACTCTAATTCCACTAACACCCAAGATGTGTGGTCTCTCAATTAGTTCCAAAGGGAGAATGTCCAAAAGTGTCTAACACTTTTTACACCACTTAACATGAGTGTTCTTAGAAAATTCTCTCTTGATTCTCTACAAATTCACTCTCTTGAAATTCTGTATGTTTCTCCCTTTGTATCTAACTGATTATCTAATTGGGATGGCCTTTTAGGCCTTTCCAATTGGGCTTAAGTGTGTGGCTTGGAGTGGGACCAAAAGGGACCAATATGACACTAGCTCCAATGGACCTTGGGCTTTTTGTCAACTCTTGACAAGTCCAAAGTTACTATTAACTATATTTAATACCACTATATAATATAGTTTCACTCTAGATCTTATTAATAAATTATATCCCAAGACTTTATTATACATGCAACCCCTTCATAAAATATTCATAGTAATACAAAGTCATGAAAATAGACTGCCACTTTGTATATTACTACATCTTAATTCTTTGAGTACCCGGTTTAATTCTTTAAGTTATTCATCATATATTTATGAAATCCAATTTCATAAATATATACTTTAGTAACTCCTTACTAAAGTGGTCAGGCCCAACTCTCTAAATAACAAACTCATTAAACTTATCTCAAGGGAATATTTTGTATTTCCGTTATGAGACTATGAATTCCATCTTGAGAATATATATTCCATCAACATTAAATGTGGCTGCCCAACATACTGAGATTTTGACCGTAACTACAAATCTCACTCCTGATATATCAAAGCAACCTATAGTTCATGATCAGGTCCATTATCCTCTCTAGATTAAGAGTTCATGCAAATATAAGTCGTGAGTTTATTATTCAATTGACAATCGTTGGGAGAATAATAAATCTCACACGAATCTAGTTCAATATGTCTTAAATCTTAAAACATATCAACATATCAACTAGAAATCTTCATTTCCATGATCAAGACAAATCATCTTAGTTGATATGTTATAGTCTTCGCAGATGAAATGCCAAATTTCATCACTGACTACAAACTATAATTCTGAGTTTACAAAGAACTTGTAATTTATATCTTCTGTGACTAAATCACATAAATCACATACTATGCATCTCATGGACTATGTGATAATGTCCCAATATTCATGTTACCATTATTTTCAAATAATAATAAAACAACTTTATTAACTCCAACATTAAGTCATACATAATGTCATACATAATAAAATATATAGCATCATACAATAGGATTTAAGGACATATCCTAGCAATTCCGTCCCAAAACCCTTTGCGTTCTATGGCCTCTTCGTCTTCTGATCCTACTCCCTCCTCTGTTCAGTTCTGTGATGAGAAAGCCCAACAGGACTTCTCAGAGAACTTCTCTAAACAAGGTGTTCATTCAGAACGCCGAGTTATTTTGTCAGACTTCATTGACACTGACCTTCCAGATGTCATTCACAAACGGGAATGGGAGTCATTGTGTGACGTCCTGGTCACATGTCCTTCCATGCTACTTTAGAAGTTCTACTCTAACATGCATGGAACTGATACTTTATTACCTCTCTTTCATACTCGCATTTGAGGTACGTGCATAGTAGTTACACCGGAGTTGGTATCCGATGTACTTCATGTTCTGAGGGTTGTGCATCCTAACTACCTCGATTGTGAGCGTCTACGAACTGTGTCCAAAGATGAGATGATTTCTGCTTTCTATGAGTGTCCAGCTGATTGGGGTGAGTGTCAGTTCACATAATGTCGACCTTTTGCTAAAGGTTCTAGATTCTTAAACATGGTGATGATGTTTTTCTTGTATCCTTTCTCTCACTACAACTCTATCACAAAGCCTCATGCTCGATTTTTATTGTCCTTTCTTGAGGATCTATCCATAGATTTTCCCTCACACTTTATCTTTTCTATCATAGATGTTTATAGGGATATGGCTACCCATGATAAGCTTATCTTTCCTTTTGCTATCACACAGATGTTATGGCATTATTCAATTCCTTTTCCCTGTTCTGACCACTTCTCCGTTATGTGTGCCATTGACTACACTACCGTTAAATAGAGTGAGGCGTAATTTCGTTTGAGGTGGTCCGGTTCGGCAGCTCCTCCCACTCTTTCAGCTCCTTTTACCTCCGCTCCCTCTACTTCAGCGGAAGGTGTGACTTTGGATGCGATCATGGCGCAGCTTTAGCGCATGGATGCTCACCTTGATACACTTTCTACAGAGTTGTAGCAGGTGAACACTTGTGTTAGTCATATTGCTAGACGACAAGCTCACCTTGATGGCTTTGTGGAGTCTTCCTCTCCTCCTCCCGAGGGATCTGAAACAGCTGATGATGGTTCCGGTGATGATGATGATGAAAATGGAGATGCTAGCTTTTCCAATTCTGATGAGATGTCTACTTGACACTCTTACCCTTTGTCCCTCGTGATAAAAAGGGGGAGTAGTTTTAGATATGTGAGTAGTCACTCTTAGGGGGAGAGTTAGGACATAGGAGATTTTTGTTAAGGGGAGAGTTTGTTTCTTTTTTAGGGATGTTGTAAGGATTACATGTATCTTTTCTTTTCTTTCTTGTTGGAGATAAATTATTCATGTACCTAGATCTTGTGATCATTTTTACATACATGATGTTTATCTTTGACATATATGTGATGATGTATGTTTTATTCACCTATCTTTACATGTGTTGTTTTTTTCTCTCTTTATACACATGTTTTTTTATTTGTATGCAATCTATTATTTCTGTTTCATACAAAGATGCCTTGAGTTTTAGAAGTACAGGTTGTCAAAGTCTACTTGTCATGAACTCCCTTCTTGCAAAGTTTTTCAAGAGTTTATGTTAGGATAGATTTTATTGTATTCAATAAGTGAGTATGAGTTGAGTGATTTATGACTTCTCTCATATGTTCATTTATTTGTTATGGTTTTGTCACGGATTGCCAAAGGGGGAGATTATTAGGACATATGTGTTTCACTTGATATGAACATATGTTGTTCTTTTTATGTAGTTGGTTAATCCTTTGACAAAATGCACTTTACTTGTAATTGGGTAGATCTAGGATGTTTTTAATACTTCAAGAAACATGATTTCAATATCAAGTGTTAAAACCATGCAAGTTTGTCCAAGAAACAAGCTGAGAAGTGCTCATCATTAAAGCTCGATAGCTGACTCAACAGTTGCATCTATCGAGCTTTAAGAAGCTGCTCCAATCCAGTGGCTTAACAGCTACTCAACAGCACCTCGACACCTCTATCTATCGAGGTTTAAGAAAAATAGATTTTCAGTTCTGTTTTGATTCCAATTCGTGGATATGTTTTTGGGCCTGCTGTTCTTATAACCCTAGACATATAAAAGGATTATTTTAAGGGCCGTCAAAGAAAGCACAAGTTGCACAAGCATTGAGCAAAGTCTGTTCAAGCAATTTGTGATCGGAGACAAGGTTTGCCCTAGTTTGTCTCTTTGTGAAGAAGCTGCTGTATCTTTGCACTGTAGGGTTTTCTAACCATGCATCTTCTTGTTCTTCATTGTGAGGATGAATTAAAGAACTTTGTATCCAACATCTTTCTCAAGTTAGTGATTGAAGTTGCGTACTGGGATCTGCACAATTGATTAGTCACGTACTGGGAGCCGTGCATCAAAATAAGAGATTGTCACTACAGAACAAGTCTAATTGGGTATTGGGGTAATGGTTCAACTATAGATTGATATAAGGTACTAGAATTCCTTTACTTGTAACTGCTTGTTGTGATAATAGTGGATTCTTGAGAATGATGACCTTAAAATCACTCGGTGGGATTTTTACCTTGGAAGTTTTTCCCATTTGTTTACAAATCACCGTGTTAATTTATTTTCTGCTGTACTTTAGTTTATTGGTGATTTTTTTGTGCTACCATTCGTTTGCATGTTAAATTGGTTGATAAATTGAACTTGACTAATTAATTAATTCATCACAAAGGGTCAATATGTTTTTGGCCTATCAACCACCTGATAGAAAAATGCATGTTTGTATCTGTAAGTTCAGTATGTGTATAAAATACCTATGAACGTTTAGACCCCTAAAATAAAAATTACCAATTCAAGCTTAATATCAAACAAAGTATGTGCGGAAAATGAACATAAGCTTATAACAGAATTGATAAACAATCTAAACCAAATAAAATCACATCCACAGTAGAAATTAAATGGCAAAGATTAAGAGAAGAGAGATGCAAATACAAGGACAACACAACGATGTGTTATCGAAGAGGAAACCGAAGCCCTCTTGTAAAACCTCTCCGCCGCCCTCTAAGCGGTTAATAATCCACTAAAGAATGTAGTTGAGATACATGAATAGCAAAAGACCCTCTAAGCCTAATCTACCTAGTGTACCTAAGCCCTCCAAGCTCCTACTCCAACAAGGTTGCACCAAACCTATTTCTTCTTTTGCTTACCGAATTTCGCTATAGCCCATAGCATCAACCAATATGAAATTGGTCCCTTCCTAATTACTTTTCAAAGCACCAAACAGCCTTCTCACATATAGGGGTATGATGAGAAAAGGTTTTGGTAATATACCTCTTAAGGATGCAACAATGGAGAGAAAGAGAATAGAGGAATTTGAAGAGTCTCTATGTGAAGATTGTGGATGAGTTAATCTTGTTTTTCTCTAGAGCTTCTCTCTCAAAATTCTCTCTGGAAGCTCTCTACATTTCGTGGGTATAAGGGGTATTTATACTATAGAGAGAAAGGAATGTGAAGAGTCAGTTTTTCAAAACAGAGCTGTCTGGTGACTTGGCCTCTCGACTTGACTGAGTTGCAAGTTCAAGCCATGAGCAAACAGAATGGCCAGACTGGACTTTTTGTCCTGTAGTGCTCCAGCTGGCGTGACTGTTCATCTTCTATGCATGCTTCACTCATGTGCATCATTTAGCGGCTTACAAGCCGTGAGCCACCCGCGAGATCCAGCCATGAGTCCCTGCTTCACTGCATAGTCTTGAGCATTTCTTTACACTTTCTCACACACTACCCTTACATGAATCCCACCTAAATATAGAGTTTCTAAGTGCTGAATTACAAGCAAATTGGCACGGAATAAAGCCAATAAAATGATTGATAAATTTCAACCTTACAATATCGCATACAAAACATACGCAACAGAAAATTAACGGATCTACTTCATTCGTAATTGTTAACATGTACTATGCAAATTTTAGAATATAAGAACAACAGAGTGTACCTTGGTGTGATGAATTTCAAAATAAAGATTAGAAGTACTCAGAAACACTTTTAATCTCCACTCCAATTCCACTTTACGCCCAAGAAGTGTGGTCTCTCAATCAGTTACTAAAGGGAGAATAAGAGAGTGTCTCACACTCACATACACACCATTTCATGCTCTTACAAAAATTTTGTATATTTCTCTCCTTATAACTGACTATCTAATTAGGCTAGCATTTTAGGCCTTTCCAATTGTGCTGTAGTGTGTGACTTGTAGTAGGTCCAAAAGAGACCAATAAGACACTAGCTCTAATGGGCCTTGGGCTTTTCTATTAACTCTTGACAAGTTTAAAACTACCATTAACTATATTTAATACCATTATATAAATATAGTGCACTCTCGGCCTTATTTATAAATTATATTTTAAGATTTTATTATACACACAACCCCTTCATAAATATTCATAGTAATACAAAGTCATGAAATCAGACTGTCACTTTGTAAATTACCACATCTTAGTCCTTGAGTACCCGGTTTAATCCTCTATATTTTTTATGATATATTTATGAAATCCAATTTCATAAATACATACTTTAGTAACTTCTTACTAAAGTGATTATGCCTAACACTCTGAATAACCAAATCCATTAAACTTATCTTAAGGGAATATTTTGTATCTTCGTTAAGAGACTAAGAATTTCATCTTAAGAATATATGTTCCATTAACACTAAATGTAGCTGCCTAACATATTGAGGTTTTGACCGTTAATTTAAATCTCACTTCTGATATATCAAAGCAACCTACATTTCATGATTAGGTCCATTATCCTCTCAGTATTAAGAGTTTATATAAATAGAAATCGTGAGATTTATTATTCATTTGACAATCGTTAGGAGAATAATAAATCTTACAGCGGTCCAGTTTAATATGTTTTAACTCTTAAAACATATCAACATACCAGCTAGAAGTCTCCACTTCCATGATCAATACAAATCATCTTAGTTGATATGTTATAGTCTTCATAGATAAAATGCCCAATTTCATCACCGACTACGAATTAAAATTTAGAGTTTACAAAGAACTTGTGATTTATATCTTCTGTGACTTTTTACATAAATCACATACTATGCATCTCATAGACTATATGATAATGTCCAAATATTCATGTTACTATTATTTTAGATAACAATAAAAAAACTTTATTAATTACAATTTTAAGTCATACATAATATCATACATAGCATCATACAATACGATTTAAGGGCACTATTCCTAATAAACTCCCACTTGTCCTAAAAACTATTGTGCACTAATCTAACTCCCATTCCTTCCAAATGTGACTTGAAAGTCCTTTGCGGCAAGGTTTTGGTCAAAGGATCTGCTAGATTATTTGCATTTTCAATCTTTGCTACTACTACATCTCCACGAGCGACAATATCTCGAATGATGTAGTACTTTCTCTCAATGTACTTTCCTTTCTTGTGATTTCTTGGATCTTTGGATTATGCAACCGCTCCACTATTGTCACAAAAGAATGTGATGGGAACTTGCCCCATTCTCACAACACCAAGATCCAAAAGGAATTTCTTGAGCCAAATAGCTTCCTTTACCACGTCACAAGCAACAACATATTCAGCTTCCATAGTAGAGTCAGCAATACAATATTGCTTAACACTCCTTCAACTTATGGCTCCACCTCCCAAGGTGAACACACAACCTGAAGTGAATATTTTGAAATCAAGATCTAATTGAAAATCTGAATTTGTATAGCCAATGGAGATCAAATCCTTACTATGGTAAACAAGCATATAATTTCTCATTCTCTGTAGATACTTAAGAATATGCTTTACAGCTTGCCAATGTTTTGGTCTTGGATAAGATTGATATTGGCTGACCATGACTATCGAATAACATATATCTGGTCTAGTACAAAGCATAACATACATGAGACTTCCCACTGTAGAAGCATAAGGAACTTATCTCATCATATTTTCTCCCTTAAGAGTCTTAGGCCTTTGGTCATCAGACAGCGGAACTCCATGTTTGAAAGGAAGCAATACTTTCTTGAGCTCAGATTCCTCCAACATAGTGAGATGCCTTCCCTTTTTTAAAGGCATCTCCATGTTCATCCAAAGCCTTAAGGATCTTTTATGCCATTGAGTCTTCAACGGAAGTGGTCGTTGTTTCTTCCTCTTCTTGATGTGTGTCCTTAACCTTGATTAAGCACTTTCCTTTCTCTCAAATCCAAATGGGAGTGGGGATGTGTTTTCTTGGCTTTAGCGATGCAATGGTGCCTAAAAAGAAGCCCCGTTTTCATTAAGCTCATGTCCTAATTAAAGGTCTTTCAACTTTTCAAATATCCTTAGAAAATTTTTAAGTTTATTTTAATGAAGGCCCAATTACAATATCACTCCCTTCCCTTTCATGGAATTTTTCCACTTGTTTCATTGGGCTTTGGTCCATTTACAATAAAGCTCTCATCTTACTCTCATGGGCTTTCATTAGAATGCACTTAAAAATTTCCAACTCTTTGTCTCAAACATGGGCTTACAATGTATTCATCACCTTTAGGCTTTTCATTTTTATTTGACATCCCACTCTTTTTCTTTTTTATTTTTCTCAAAGTCCATGAAGTTCTCATCATTTTGGGCCTAGGCATACAACAAGAAGGCCCAAGATTAGGTAAGTTCATATTGGCTTTGTAGGATTTGGATGCTAAGTTTGTAGCATATTTGTTACCTTAGGACCAAAGTCCTCTTTTTCAAATAGTCATTTTCCCCTTGGGCCTATGATAGTAATTAGGCTATGGTCTTCTGAACCTTTCAATTTAAGGTATACCTTTGGATTTAGGGACAAGCCTCTCATATATGAGAACTTCTTTTCCTTTATCCTAAAACATCTTTGGGTATAACATAACTTTAGGGTCATCCCTCTCTTTTCTATATCTTTATTTGTTCTTTAGAATTAGGTGAACACATGATATATGGTTGAACAAACAAGAGATATAAGGGGTATCCTTTGTGATAGGGTTTAGGATCTCTCTAGTGTAGGTAGACTCCATAAGGCTAAAGGGATAGATAAGTAGGTCACTCATAACTAGGTGGGCTATGATTCCAACTAAGGTTCCTATAGTGGATTGATAGCAAACCTTTAACGTACTCAAAGCCCATTATAGGTGATGGAATAGATTATAAGTTGGTACGATGAATTCAGAAGATTTGGGCACAAAAGGAGCTTTTCATCTTCCCACTCATCACCAACCAAGGTTAAGGGACAAAAGAGAACAAGTGATGTGTGTACAAACAAGTATTGAAATAAGTTTTATTAAGGTTAAGAAATAAGACACTTATGAATTAAACTCACTATCCCTAGCGGAGTCGCCATTGTGGACACAAGGGGGGTTTTAGAGACACCACCTAGTTTTTGAAATGGTCTAGGAACCATATATATAGTGTCCTCTCGAGGAAGGACGCTTGATCTTACTACCAGAGATATAGGTTCGGAGTTTAGGTATGTTCTTGGGAAGGTGTTAGGCACCCAAGATTGCCCAACTCTAAGGTTGGTCTCCCATCATTGTGTCTTACATCTTAACGTTGATAAAATCACATTCAATACTTGTATCTTAAACTCACACACACACTAGCATCCATCTAAACATGCAACGACGGCATCATTATCCCAAAACACATACATATCTATCCTAAAGCAAAAGAGAGCCAAAACCCAAACACATGTGAGAAAACCCTAGCATTCATCTAACATGTGAACACCCTATCATACATCTAAGACAAGGTAGCAACTCAATCATGGCAGAAAGGCATCATGGCAATCACAAAATCATATAAAGCATACAATTGGAATTGAAAGAGATAAAACAAAGCATTCAAAAATATACACCATAAAATGCATTTTCAAACCAATGAATGACTTACCATCACTTACCTTGCAGCACCTTAACACCTATGGCATCATAAATGGCATGTAAATGCATGTTCATGGCATCAAAGTAAAAAACGAGCATAAAACCCTAATCTAGGCATGTTAATGACAAACAAGCATGTGAACAAAGCAAACAGATTCTCATGGAGCATAAAACATATGGAAAGAAGTTAAACTAAAAAAAAGTGTGAAAATAGAAGCAACAAATAAATAAAACTAGGGTTTTCAAATGGTAACTTGTGCACGCAAGGACAAGCCCGCATGCGCATAATAAGGCCTACGTGTGAAGGCAAGATTATGCCTACACAGCCTTTTGCCCAGAAAACCTAAAAACACAAAGAATAGAACAGAACTTTA
Organism: Castanopsis chinensis; assembly: GCA_032878915.1. Taxonomy (NCBI): domain Eukaryota; kingdom Viridiplantae; phylum Streptophyta; class Magnoliopsida; order Fagales; family Fagaceae; genus Castanopsis; species Castanopsis chinensis. The sequence continues at coordinate 33,619,369 of JAVQMG010000133.1, read as the reverse complement.
AAATGAAAATTCAAACAACCTACATGCATTTTGAGGATATAACAACGTAAACCTAACCTAAACAGACATACAAAACATAAACTAAGCAAAAAACCAAATTAAAACGCAGAAAGAAAGGCAGAAAAGAAGAAGAAATAAAAGAATGGTTTGGACTCAATAACTCAAGTGAGAAGCTTTACAAGTTTGATTTTGATCGTTCCCCTCAATCAAATCTATCACAAGCCATTAAAGAAGCGATTGGTAATCTTAAACTCAATAGATTGGGGCCAAAAGAGGTTTCAATCAAATAAAATTGACTTGAGGGTGTTTTGTAAAAAACACCCTTTTGATTCACTATTTTCTAGTGAATCTTAGGTTTTTCCTGTGAGATTTCTATGTGTTTTGAAAATGTACTGTGTGAAGCTTTTTATAGTGGAAAAAATGGGGTTTGGAACAACTCCCAGACGTTGTGGGATTCATTCCAAACCTCAGTCATTATTGTAGAAAACTTGTCTTTTTTATGTTTCTGAAACCCTAGCTTACTTGCGTACACATGCTTTGGCCCACGTAGGTAGGCCGCTACCCATATATATGGGCCGAGGGCCACTTCGTTCATTTATTTCTAAAAATATATTTTTGCTCATTTAAAATGTTATATTTTCCATTTTAACACTCCTGAAGTCAATTTCATATCTGATTGGGCTCTCAATTGACCTTAAGCCTTAGAGTTTGAACATGATTAGAGAACGGGGACCTGAGTCATAAGGGGTTCAAAATGTGGTGTCTACAGATGTGTGAAATGCAATAGAGACCAATAGGAAGAAGAGCATCCTTGAAATTGAGATTAAACTTGTTCACCCACGAAGGGACCTCCATTGAGAAGAATTTTGTCATTAGAAACCTTAAAGACTGTCTCTTAGGCTTAGAATATGTTTTGTGAGGGTTTGGGGACTTCTTATGGCTGTTTTATAGCAAGAGAAGTTGGCTAGGGTTTTCTGCCTACAAGCATGGGTGCGCATGCTCAAGGTATGCATGCGCATAATCCTTAAGGTTTCAGATTCCTTTTCCTTTTTGGAGTCTGTTTTTCTACAAGATGGACTTCTTTTGTGTCTCCTACGACTAAAGGATCACCTGAGGTAAGTTTTGACTTAGAATTTCATCCAAGAATGCAAGAAAAAGAAAATTAAGATAGAAGAAAAGAAAACTGTTAAGCATGCATGTTCCCGAATATCCAAAATTCCCATAAGTTGTTAATAAGTATATGTTTTGAAATAAAAGCAGAAATATAAAGATGTTCTTAAATACAACTCAATGTCTCAAATAAAATGAAGATGCAGAAAATAAATGCTAAAAGAAAATAAAACAAGAAAAAAGGAAATATGGTTGTCTGCTTGTCTGTCTATCTGCAAGGTTATCACTGATATCACATCTTCCTCTAGTGAACCCTTAGAGTCACCTTGGGATCATCACCATCATCTGGGACTTGGGTATACCCATCAAGACCAAAGAGCTGCTGAGAGTACTCTATCACCTTTAACTTAAGATTCCCAGCCAACTAAACCAGATCCTTGTGCTTAGCAATAATAGGATGATTTTGGATAAATGGATTATGTTAGGATTAATTAAGAGAATACAGAGAAGATAGTGCAAAGGACAAGGATAAAGAAAACTTACAGCTCATGTCCCATTAGGGAAGGGATAATCCACGACATTAGGGTTATGCTTCATAGGACACTCCTGGGTGACATCGTCTTACCTATAAGTATAGTCTGACCAAGCTAGATAAAGAGGATGGGATGTCCAGCAACTAGACTAGCACTAACTTGAGGTTGAGCAAGCCTACTTGTTTATTCTAATGTTAGCACGCACAGGATATTACATGCAAGATAAGAAGAAAGAGAGAGAATGGATAGAGTTACATAAGGCGACTCTCGCTGAACTTGGCATAGCCCTCGTCCTCCGAAAGGCAATCAGTATTGTTAAAATTGTCACTAAGTCTGGCACTCAGCAACAATCATGGAAATGGGAGACAACATGAAAGAGGGACGATCCATGGGCACTTGAGGCTCATCCGCAGCCACCAACTGGCTAGCCACTTGCTCAGTAAGATATAAGGCCATCAAGCCCATACCTTTATAGAGCTGGGAAGTCTGAGAGGAGACAATGGTGGCCTCTTCCAAGTCTGGGGCAGCTATAGGAGGAAGTCCACCCTATGGTCTCCAAGTGATCTACAAATCATATTTGGTTAGGGAAAAGAACCAAGAGACATGAGGAGTAATCATGACAAGAAAAATGAAGGAGAATAGCTCATCAAGTCAGCTGTAAGGCCATCAAACTAGGCCTGCACTAAAGCAAGAACTTTTAGGTTCACATCGGCCTAGAAGGTAAGGAGGTCATAAGACATGGCTTGTCGTTGCAAAAGAAGAAAATAGAAATAGAGTAGAGAATATAGTTTACAAGTTACGAACTATTTGCAAGAAATAAAGCATTAACATGGTTTGCAAGTTAATAACAGTTTGCAAGGAGAATCCAATTTACAAGTGGGAACAATTTGTAAGAAATAAAGAATAGGGAATACAGTTTGCAAGATAAAACGGTTTGCAAGTATAAGATGCTATGTCAAATGCAAGATAGATCAATTTGCAAGATTAGAATACAGATCAGATGTAAGGTACAAATCAGACGCAAGAGTATGGGACGCAGTTTACAAGACTAACCATGTATAGGGTTGTTAAAGGTGAAAGCTAAGAATGGAAAAAGAATCTAACCTCAAAGAGCTTCCAAGGACTCGCTAGCTAGCTTAAAGTTTCTCGACTCAATGTGTCCATGATCGAGTATAGATAAGCAAGGCAAGCATGCCTCTAGTTCGCCTCTACGGCCCCCTCAAAAGTGCAAAAAAGAACCAACCCCCTCAGAGACACCATTTGGCCTCCATTGGCAAAAATATATGCCCCCACCATATAGAGCACAAAAAGTATAAAAGTGGTAATTTGGTGGAAAAATCGAATTCATTTTATAACCATCGTCCAGCTTGGTTAAAGTTTGGTCAACTATGGACATTTTGTTGTAATCTTAGACAAAAAGAAAAAAGAAAAAAGTAATCTAACATTTGAATGAGATAAATTAAATTGCTCTAGACAGTCCTATGACCCCAAGATAAAAACAAGATTTTATTTTTGGGAATTTTTAGAACTCGACATTCAAATTGAGGATGGACAAAATATGGTATCGACAATGATCATAGTTTATAGTAGGATGACACTATTGTGTTTTTGGATAGCTAGAGTTCTATACATTTGACTAAAAATTATATGCATTATAATAACAAAAAGCATTGATGTTAGATATCAGTTCATTCATGAGACTATATCTCATGGCACCAAATAATCAAAAAGGTTGCATAGGTTTAAGCATTGATTAGACTTAATTGATGTTTGTAGTTTGTGATCGCCCATAGGTACATTGGTGGAGGCTACAGCTTTTTTTGTGGGGCCATATAATTTTAAACAAAAGTAGAGATTTGTTATTTGTGAGTTGAATTTAGTTACAACGAGGGTGTGCCACATGAGATAATATCCCACATAATACCCTTGCCAACCTTAGTTGGTGTTGCAGCAATCCTAAACCCCACCAACTAAATTTAGGTCATAAAAATGTATAAGTTCTCTACTAAGAGATTTGTAACTCAACTAGTTGGTACTTGATGGTATTTCCAACGTAGACATCTAAGGTTCAAATCCTCTCACCCCAACTATCAATGTATCAAAAATGTATGAGTTCTCTAAATTGTGGAGTGTCACAACTTATAAGTAAGAATATGAACTAATTGGAAGTATTTTGGGGTTTAGTTTTTGTGAGAGTGCTCTGGTGCCACATTTGTAATCTATCTATTTTCTTAGTGAAACTTTCTCCTTGAAGTTGCCTATAGACTTAAGCCTCAAGTCGAACCATATAATTTTTATGCTCCTTATACAATTGTCATTTCTATTTTTCTATTTCAATTTTGCAAAAATTTACTATTATTTGTAACATACATAACAAATATATATTACAACTTCCACACTCTTTCAAACTAAAGCTTCCAATCACCTAATTGTATGTGTGGCAAATGCGTTGAGTAAAAAACAAGTCATATTAAATGAGTTAGATACTGATCGGGTTATGTTGGATTCAGGTTGATCTTTTTTTTTTTTTTTTTTTTTTTTTTTTTTTTTTTTTTTTTTTGGATAGCATGTATTTGCTACTTGGTAAGTCATTTAACAAAGTACTTGTTGTGAAGTGAATTAATTTGGATTTACTTATGTTAAACAAGAGCTCAAATCAACAAACTGATAGTTGTTTATTAATAATAAAATTATACAAATATCAATATTGCTAACCAAAATTACACTTGTCTCAATTGATTTGAGTTAGACGGTTCTATTTGTATGTGGTTACAGCTTATAATAATTGTGGGGGTCAAATACACTTGAAAGAGAAACTAAACAAAAGTTCTTAATCAAACAAAACTAATTTCTAAGATGTGAGAAGGGGAAATCCATAACGGTAAGATTAAGTAGATATCTTAAGACAAGAAAAAGAATGAATCATGTGTTTATATATGAAGAAATGGTGTTCCCATGGTACAAAATAGCCTTTTAAAGGAAGAACATAATTGAAAAATTCTAGCTCTCTTTTTCTCTCTTGTTCTTACTATTGTCCTTCCTCACTTTTTTAGATCCCCTTTCTTGTTGCTCTCTTCCTCCTTTTGTTAGGACATATGTGTTTCAAGTTGTTTTGAACATATGTCATTATTTTTTGTAATTAGCTTATCCTTTGACAAAACGCACTCAGCTTGTATTTGGGTAGCTCTAGGATGATTTTAATATTTCAAGAAACACGGTTTCAAGATCAAGTGTTAAAGCCATGCAAGTTGTCCAAGATTCAAGTTGAAGTGTCAGATTTTAAAGCTCGACACCTGTCTCGACACATGCATCTATCAAGTTTTTTAAGGAAGTTGTTTAGCCCCGAGGCTCGACAGCTACTCGATAGCACCTCGACACCTCTAGCTGTCGAGATTTAAGAGAAATAGATTCTATGTTTTGTTTTGATTCCAATCCATACATATGTCTTTGGGACTTCTTTTCTTCTAACCCTAGACATATAAAAAGATTATTTTAAGGGCTGTCAAAGAGTACACAAGTTGCACAAGTATTGAGAAACCTTTGTTCAAGCAATTTGTGACCTGAGACAAAATTCATGCCCTAGTTCACCTCTTATGAAGAAGTTGCTGTGTAATGTGTACCGTAGGGTTTTGTAACCGAGCATCTTCTTGATATTCATTGTGTGGATGAATTGAAGAATTTTGTAGCCAACAACTCTCTCTAGTTGGTGATTGAAGTCACGTACTAGGATCCGCGCAATTGGTTAGTCACGTACTAGGAGCCGTGCATTAAGGAAAAACTGTCACTACAAAACAAGTCCAATTGGGTATTAAGGTAAGGGTTCAACTGTAAGTTGGTAAGGTACTTGGGATTCCTTTACTTGGGATTCCTTTACTTGTAATCGCTTGTTGTGATAATAGTGGAGTTTCGGGAGTGGTGACCTAAAAATCACCCGGTGGCATTTTTGCCGTGTAGGTTTTCCCCATCCGTAAACAAATCACCGTGTCAATTTATTTTCTGCTGCATACTTTAGTTTATAGGTGATTTGTTTGTGCTACCATGTAATTTGCATGTTAATTTGATTAATTAATAACTTGGCTAATTAATCAACTTAATTCATCACTATGGGTCAATGTGTTTGTGGCCTATCACCTTTTATAGCCATACCCTTTCATCCTCTAGTTGTCTTGATCTTACTAGGATTTAGGGGGATACTTATCCCATCAGCCTCTTGCCCTGCCACTTCTTGATTATCAAGGAAAACTTTTGAGGGTGTTTCTACTATTCAGACCAATCATTCAACATTTAACGTGACTAACATTAGGTGGGGGGGCTCATTAATGCGAAGGTGACTATTACATTGGGCTTTGCATTTTCTTCAACGTGTTCCATGGGAGAGAAATGAATGATGGGTAGCCTTAGACTGAAAAGAAGGTCACTCCTCATATAATCTTTGAGTCCTTGGTAAAGGAGGATTCTTGGGAACACCTTAGCAATAAGCCCTAATGGTCCCTAGGGGATAGTGGGTACTACAAGTTATCTCAAAAAGTATGGGCCCAAAAGTCCTTTTTCAATTAGAGGTCCCTCCTATCTCTTGTTGTACTCTAGGCCAAGTCCATTCCATCTCCTTCTTGGGATTATGTCCTCATGGCAGATTTACGTCCACCCCCGCCCCTAATAATAATGTTGCATTTTTTATTAGAAATTATGAAATCTCATTCTTGAATTTTATGTTGCTATTAAATTCAATGAAAAATAAAACAATGAGCCAAAAAGTTTTTTATTTCTCATTACAATTTCATGGACATTGATTCATGGACATTGATTCATGGATATACCTTATCTAGATAAGTATGAGCCCTAATGAAATATTAGTTTGACATTATTTTCCAAAACATTCTATCATCATGCCAGGAGATAATACAAGCCTAGAAAAGCCACTAATTTTCTAGAGGTTAAATTTAATTACATTTTAATTAAAAACACATCAATTAATAAACTAAACTTTTATAGATTACACCCCATACTACATTACTAACTCAAAAGGACGACGACGATGATGACAACAGCAGCAGCAGCAACAACAACAACAACAACAACTCACAAATACTTTACTTCCTGGTAATGTAAAAGTGTCCTCAAACAAAAGAGGCCTATTGTACAACAACAACAACAACAACAGTAGGCCTCTTTTGTTTGATGACCCTTTAACATTGTTAGGAAGTAAAGTATTTGTGAGTTGTTGTTGCTACTGCTGTTGTCATCATCGTCGTCGTCCTTTTGATTTAGTAATGTAGTATGGGGTGTAATCTATAAAATTTTAGTTTATTAATTGATGTGTTTTTAATTAAAATGTAATTAAATTTAACAACAATAACAATAACAATAGGCCTCTTTTGTTTGAGGACCTTTTTACATTGCCAGGAAGTTAAGTATTTGTGAAATTATTTGCTAGATTTCAAAACTATTCACTTACTTCTTCACAAACAGCGTTAATGACATTTCAAAGTCTTTATTTTATTTTTAAAAATAGCTTGGGCAATGGGTTTGTTGGGTCAGGTTGGGTCAACTCATAAAAAAGGGATCGAGTCATGGTTCAAACTATTTTTGCTCTAGGTTACAAATTTTGGATTTGAGTTGGTTATTTTCCTTTGAGTTTAGATTAGATCCAATTTACCATATTTACCTAAGTGTGACCTTTTACAATACTCATAATAAATGGATCTAGCACTATTGAATTTTCTTGAATGAAAAATCTGTTAGGGTTTATGTCCTAAAATCCAATTTATTGGCATGTTATAAATAATTAAATTGTTTAATTATATGAGACTATGTGTAAATGAACTAATTGGATATTAGCATAGTCCTTGAGATTCATTATATTCGATTTGTGTGATTTAGTTACATCTGCAATGATGAAATTGGGCGTTTCATCTACAATGACTATAATACATTAACTAAGATGGTTTGTCGTGATCATAGAAGTGGAGACTTCTAGTTGATGTGTTGATGTGTCTTAAGTGTGTAAGACATATTGAACTGGACTGCTGTGTGATTAATTATTCAATTAATAACTGTCATCTAAATAATAAATCTTACGACTTCTAAATTCATAAACTCTCAATCCTGAGAGAAGAGTGAACCTGATCATGAAATGTAGGTTACTTTGATATATCAGGATTGAGATCTAATTTAACGATCAAAACCTCAATATGTTGGGTAACCACACATAGTATTAAGGGGACACATCCTCTTGAGATAAGTTTAAATCGGGGACTCAAGGAATAAAATAGTTGTTTATAAAGTGATAGTTTATTATGACTTTGTTCATTGTAGATATTTCATGAAGGGGTAAAATGATATCATATTAGAGTTTTGGGATATAATTTATTAATAAGGCCTAGAGTGCAATTATATTTCCATAGTGGTAGTTGTTATATAATTAATGGTAATTTTGGGCTTGTTAAAAGTTGACAAATAAGTCTGAAGCCCATTGGAGCTAGACCTTATTAGTCCCTTTGGCCTCATCCCAAGCCACACACTTAAGCCCAATTAGGCTGGTCCAAAAAGTTTAACTCAACTAGATAATCAGTTTTTATTTAATAAGAGTTATTAAATAAAGTAACTATTAAGGTAGTTAAAACATATGTATGATCAAAAGAAGAGAAAACAGTTTTCTCTCTCGAGTATCTTTTGAATACACTTTTCTTTTAGAAAATAACACACTTAAGAACTGATTGAGAGACCACTCATTTTTGGCACCATGTAGAATTGAGATGAAAATTGAAGGTATTCTTAAGCCTTGTTTTTAAATTTCATTGCATTAAGGTACACTTTTTGTTCTTTGTTCTAGATTTAAAGTTATATGTTATCTCCCATGAATGAAATAGATTCTTGTTTTGCTTCCGCTACGTGTATTATATGAGATGCAAAACCAATTTTTTCAACAAAAGCATGTCAACATTTTACCCTGTCACACATGAATTAACCACTAATTAAATGTAATTTTGAGGTAGAACCATAAACTTTGAGGTAGAGTAAGAGTCTATAATACATCAATTTCTCAAAAGAGGAAAAAAAAAATCTATAATACATCATGAAGTACGTGGATCCCAGTATAAGATAAGTGCTAGCTGATGTGGGGACCAAGGACGATTGCATTATTGTCTATTTCTAGTCATATTAATATGATGTCCGTCGAATTACCCGACACCATTACTTTCAATATAGCAACAAATTGAGTGAAAGGTGGCGATATGTGCTTCTTTAGTCTTGATTGAGACAAAGATGTTTTGTTAGATTTTGCAATATATAAAAGCATGGGACCATTGTCAAGTGGCTCTACCTCTCTTAAAAATTTATTTGGCTACCATATTGATAGCTACTAGTTCATTTGCCTTCATTTTCTTAGCAAAAAGTGAGAAAAAGGTGGCCTGAATGGGGTTTGAAGCATATGAAATACGGACATAATCTACTTTTGTTTGTACAGACCAATCAATTAATGTGAAATTATTGTTTGAACCTGTGTCTTGTGTAATTATTTAGTACTTTTGAAATGCAGCAAATGTTTATACTCTCTCAAATGAATAGCTGATAGTGGGATTTACTATTCACCTCAAAGGGAGAGTGTATATATATATATATATATATATTGTGCTTTTGAAATATTGAACAATTAATCCTGTGTCATATGTGCCTATTACATGGTTTAAGAAATTTACACACTTCTATTATGGGCATGCATTAAGAAGAAATTAGGCTACAAGAGCCATTGGTTAGTAGTGACTAATGAGTATATTAAGAGAAATGAACTATGACAAAGTGGCCTTGCTCATTAACATTAATAGGGTATTAGCTATTTTTACATGTATTGGTCAAATTTCTTATTGATTCAAGCCATTTACACTTATCTACAAGGTACAAAAAAAATAATAAAAAAAGAATGAAGTATTCTATATTTTGCATGAATTATTAAAGATAAATGATTAATGATAAGGGTGTTCTCTTCAAGGCGTGACACGCAAGGAAGCCGACGGTTCCTATGGACCCATCAGCTTCCCATAACCATGGAGCTGACGACCCAATGGTATCCAACAGGCGTCTCCACAAAGCCAACGGGAATCCTTCGGACGTGGCAATTAACCGACAAGGTAAAGAGGCCAACGGGTCCAACATGGCTTAGCTTGATGTCCATGAACATCTATGCAAGGAAATATCTTGCATCCCACAAATAACCCTATTTAGAGGAATCTCTACAAGGAAAGGATCCTACAAAATATGTGTATTAATGAGAATCTTCCCTACAAGGAAAGACCTTCTTCACCACAAAACAGATGTCAGCTCTACACTACTATAAAAACCCCCAAAGCCTTCACAAATCAAGGTATGCTTAATATACACTAGCTCTGGTACTCTAGAGTGATAGATAATTCTCTTTTCTAACTTAACTTTTTAATGGTCTTTGGTCAATACTACACTGGTGCTCTTTGCAACGTCTTCTCTTTGTTTGTGTTACGTAGGTTACCAAGGGGAATGTGAAGACTATTCAGCTCACTGATGATTTTCAGCATCATCAATTGGCGCTGTCTGTGGAAAGACATGAAAGAAGCCAGATTGCCCTTTCCAGACAAAGAGTTTTATGGTACTCATACGCTCAATGGCAACCAACAACAATCAAGAAAGTGAACCGCGTGCCACTGTCCTTTAAAGGCAAGTGCAAACTTTAATTGCAGCTATGGAACGCCTTACTAAGCAAAACCATGACCTGGAAGAATAGCTACGGCAAAAGGATGCTGGACCCTGTAATTAGGGGGAACATAAGGGTGATAGTCTCTAGCACACCACCAATAGGCGGAATAGAGAGAGACAATAAGGGAGCAACGCCTTGAGTAGACCGTCGGCCACCGATACAGCACCGCCACACATGGTCGCGAAGATGCAAATGATGAAGGAGAGAATGGACTTCATGATGAATGCCCTTAAGGGATAGGTGTCGAATAACCTTGATGAACTAGTTCACTAGATGGATTCACCATTCACAGTGCCCATCATTTCTTTCCCCCACCCTACGAAGTTTTGAATGTTGTAGATAGAACCTTATGACAGGTCTAAGGATCCCTTGGATCACTTGGAATCATTCAAAACCCTCATGCACTTACAATGGGTCCTAGATGAGATCATATGTTAAGCATTCCCAACTACACTGAAAGGACATGCAAGGGTATGGTTTAGCAGATTGACGCTTAACTCCATTAACACATTCAAGGAGCTAAGCACATAGTTTGCTACATACTTCATCGGGGGAGATAGGTATAAAAAGTCCACTGCATGCCAGATGAATATCAAGCAACGAGAGGATGAGACACTAAGGTCGTAATAACACGATTCAATAAAGAGGCCATTTTGATAGATGAAGCGGACGATAAGATACTGGTGGTTGCATCCACCACCAACTTATAGAGGGGAAGTTTTTGTTCTCCTTATACAAAAACGACTTGAAGACAATGTCAGATGTACTTTATCGAGCCACTAAGTACATAAATGTACAGGACGTGTTACTGGCCCAAGAGGAAAAACCTAAGAAAAGGGAAAGTCAAGGGGATGTACAATAGGACAGGGGACGGAAGACGACTAGAACCGAAAACCGACGGGAGGATAGGTGCTCCAAACCACCCATTGGAAGGTTTGTAAACTTCACCCCGCTGTGTACCCAATCGATTAAGTCCTAATGCAGATTAAGAACAATATGACCTTGACGTGACCTTGCAAGTTAAAGGGAGATCCCAATAAGAGGTCTAGGGACAAGTACTGTTGTTTTCATCATGATCATGGTCATGACACATCTGAATGCTATGACTTAAAGTAGCAAATTGAGGCCCTCATTTGGCAAGGGAAGCTACAACAGTTCGTTAACAAAGAAAGAATAGATAACAACCCGCCACAAGAGCCGGCTGGTAGGACGGACGACGAGCACCCCAAACTCCCATTAGGGGACATAAGGATGATAGTAGAGGGCACCTCAGCATCTAGCTCATCCAGGAAAGCCTGCAAGACCAACCTTAGGATTGTTTAGAATGTCTAGTTAACAAGTTTCGTTCCAAAGATGGCATGGGTCAACAACCCCATAATTGGTTTCTTAAAGGAAGATGCTCGACGTCACCACCATCTCAACGACGATGCACTCCTTGTTAGCATATGGGTAGGGGGCTAAAACACTTACTAGGTACTATTTGATAATTGGAACTCTGTTGATATCCTTTATTACCCAGCGTTCCAGCTAATGAGAATCAAGAGAGAACAACTCGTACTGACGAATGCACCACTCATTAGGTTCGGAGGAACGAAAGTGTACCCTTTTAGTGCAGTTACATTGCTCGTGATGGTCAATGATTACCCCTCAACAAATTACTAAGGATGTTACATTCCTTGTTGTCGATTGTTCGTCAGCTTACAATGCCATACTAGGCCGACCTACCCTCAATTCGTGGAAGGCCATGACTTTAACCTATCACTTGATGATCAAGTTTCCCACCGGGCACGGAGTAGGAGAGGTACATGGAGACCAAGTGGCAGCACGAGAATACTACATAGTGATGTTAGAGATGGACGACAACTTACAGACCATGAGCATAGAAGAACAATGCACGGTTGTGGAACCCGTTGAAGGATTGGAGGAGATACTTATTGATAACTCCAGACCTGAGCGAACGACAAGGATCGGCACCTTCGCCAGTTCGCCAGTCCATCAAGCACTCATGACATTCCTGAAAGAGAACCAGGATGTCTTCACTTGGAACCACAAAGACATGCTCGGGATCGACCCTTCAATCATGATTCACAGGTTGAACATATCACCCACTTTTCCCCCTATCTGTCAAAAGAAGCGAGTGTTTTCCTAGGAGTGAGACAAGGCTACAATGAAAGAGGTCTGCAAGTTATAGGATGCAGAGTTCATCAGGAAAGTATACTTAGGAAAGTATACTATCCTAACTGGCTAGCCAATGTAGTGGTGGTTAAGAAAGCCAATGGAAAGTAGAGGATGTGTGTAAACTTCACGAACTTAAACAAGGCGTGCCCCAAAGATAGCTACCCACTCTTATGGATCGATGTCTTGGTAGACTCAATAGCAAGACACTAGTTGCTGAGCTTTGTGGATGCGTTTCCTGGTTACAAGCAAATCAAGCTAGACGAGGCTAATCAAGAGAAAAGTTCATTTTTCACCAGCCATGGCCTTCTCTATTTCAAAGTGATGCCGTTCGGCCTTAAGAATGTGGGTGCAACATATCAGAGGCTCATGAACAAAATGTTTGCACATCAGAGTAGGAGGAATGTCCAAGTCTACGTGGACGACTTGCTAGTGAAAAGTCAATAGGAGGACAACCATTTAGACAACCTCAAGGAGACTTTTGATACCCTCCTCTCCTATAACATGAAGCTCAATCTGAGCAAATGTGCATTTGGGGTAACTGCTAAAACATTCCTAGGGTTCATGATGTCTCAGAGGAGTATTGAAGTCAACCCAAACAAGATCCAGGCCATAGTAGAGATGGCACCACCTAGGAATGTAAAAGAAGTGCAAAGCCTCAATAGCAAGATAGTGGCACTGAATAGGTTCGTGTCAAGGGCAATGGACAATTGCATGCCTTTCTTTTGCACGTTAAAGAAGTCCTTTGAGTGGATGACCGAGTGTTAACAAGCATTTGAGAACTTAAAAGCGTACTATTAGGAATATAGACCTCGATTGATAGAATTAACAAGTTTTAAACCTAAGTTGTTAATTAGATTTATTATTAATAAAACTTGTTAAAACAAACAAACATCAAAATCATGTCAAAATCATATGCAGCGGAAAATTAAATAAGACAAGAAATGATGACCTAGGAAAACTAATAAAATAAATTAGTTTCACAGTAAATAACCTCGGGGGAAACCTTCCTGAAAAGCAATCCACTATAACAAAGAGAAGTTTCAAATACAAAACCTTTGTCTTGAGACTCTATAATCCCAGTAGATAAACTTACAGCAGAAACCTTCTACCGTTTTAGAACATCTGAACTCTTCAATATATGAACGCCACCCTTTGATGCACTGATCCAAGTAGGTGACACTCACCAACTTGAGGAAGGAGAATGTTGGCTGCAAAGTTCTTCACTTCATCAACAATGAAGATCAAGAAGCACTTGGTTACAAAACCCTAAGGCGCAAACACGCAGTAGCTTCTTTTTGAGATAATAAGGCTTCAGTCACCATTTGCATGTATTCTTCTTGTATTCTCTTATGTGACGGCCTTTAAAATAAGCCTTATATATGTCTAAGGTTGTGAGAAAAGAAACCCTACACATACATGTCAGCATGATCCGAAAATCAGATCTAGAAATCTCAATTTCATAAAGCTCAATAGATACAACTGTTGAGCTAGCTGTCGAGACCTCAATAGATAGCTATCTGTCGAGCAGCTGTCGAGTTTTAATGAATCAGCACTTTTTCACTTGTTTCTTAGATAGATTTGCATAGTTTCAATACTAGAATTGAACTCTCATTCTTTGAAGTATTAGACACATCCTAGATCTACCTAATTACAAGTAAAGTGCATTTTGTCAAAGGATTAGCCAATTACATAAAGTGTTGACATATGTTCCTAACATTCAATCACATATGTCCTAACAATCTCCCTCTTTGGCAATCCGTGACAAAACCATAATAACAAATGAATATATAAGAGGAGTCATAAATCACCCAACTCATACTCACTTGTTAAGTACAATAAAATCTATCCCAACACAAACTCTTAAAAAACTTTGCAAAAAGAGTTCATGGCAAGCAGACTTTAAAAACCTATATTTCTGTAACACTTTAAACAAAACTCATTAAGGCATCTTAGTGTGAGATAGAAATAATAGATTGCATACAAAATATAGGAAACATGTGCATAAAGAGAGAAAAGAAACAACACATGTAAGGGTAGGTGAAAAACATACATCATCATATATGTATCAAAGATAAGCATAATGTATGTAAACATAGTCACAAGACTAGTGTACAAGAACAAGAAGCAAACCAAAGTTCCTACAACATCAAGGAGGTACACACTCCCCCTAACAAGATGAAACACAACTCCCCCTTATAAGGGTATGTATTTCTTCCCCTAACTTGTAGAATCTTAAGAAGAAACCACAATTTCTCCCATTTTTTGTCATGATTGACAAAAGGTATAAAAAGTAGAAAGCTTCACCTGAGAAACATAAAGATGATTAAGGATGATCAAGGGGGCACAAAAAATCCATAAAAATGCTTGAATGTAATAGAAATAATAGATTGCATACAAAATATAGGAAACATGTGCATAAAGAGAGAAAAGAAACAACACATGTAAGGGTAGGTGAAAAACATACATCATCATATATGTATCAAAGATAAGCATAATGTATGTAAACATGGTCACAAGACTAGTGTACAAGAACAAGAAGCAAACCAAAGTTCCTACAACATCAAGGAGGTACACACTCCCCCTAACAAGATGAAACACAACTCCCCCTTATAAGGGTATGTATTTCTTCCCCTAACTTGTAGAATCTTAAGAAGAAACCACAATTTCTCCCATTTTTTGTCATGATTGACAAAAGGTATAAAAAGTAGAAAGCTTCACCTAAGAAACATAAAGATGATTAAGGATGATCAAGGGGGCACAAAAAATCCATAAAAATGCATGAATGTAATGAAATAATATGCTATGGATGACAAGATTAAAGAAATATGCAAAACATATGAAAAACAATGCATGCAAGAGAATCTCGATCGATCAAGAGGTGTCGAGCTGCTATCGAGCCAACCTCGATGGATCGAGAAGGTGTCGAGGATTTATCGAGTAGACATAATCTTTCTCGATGGATCGAGAAGCTATCGAGATTGCGATAAGAAAAAGTTGAAGAGCTCGATGGATAGCCTAGCTGTCAAGAGGTATCGAGGAGCTGTCGAGATTGATTAAAAACAGTTTTTCAAAGAAGAGAAAAACACAGACATGAATGCAATCAAACATGCAACTCAACTAAGGATCCAAACAACATTTTAACCTCTCAAAAATATCTTTCAACAAGAAAAAAATGTTAAGACAGTTTAGTGAGCATACATTAACTCATGTAAACCTTGTGATTGCTAAATCACATTGTACCTGCACATGTATCAAAAGTAGCAAAGAATATTGCGCGTTGTGTGTGAAAAACATCGCAAGATTGCACAAGTGTATCTATTTTATGAAGATTTGAGATATGAGTAAATTAATTTAACTCACACACAATCATAACTATTTGATGGGGAGTACCACCTTCGAGGTACATCCTATAACTCTCACATCTCCTAAAATACATGCTTGCAATCATATTTTTGAAGCATTTTGATCTTTTTTCTTTTTAGTTTCTTTGCATATTTTTTTCTTTTTAAGCAAAGCATGCATGGGCGTATAAGAGATAGAAAAGAAATACGCAATTATGTTAAGTTTTTTGACATTGTACTTTTGCTATGCCAAAGCATACAGATATCATTCCATGATTGGTGAGCAATAGTGGTGATATGGTTATTTATGCCTTTCTCTTAGGATTTTCTAGTCCTTCCCGTCAAAAAAAGTAATACAAGTGTTAAGTACAAGAAATTACTTTATCTTACTCATCACAAACACAAGTCATAAAGCTCACTTGCTTAGTTGTGCATAGAGATGTTCATCTAAGCTACAAGAGATACAAAGTTTAGAAAATTTTATTTCAATGGCTATTTTAAGGTTTACAAGAACCAATGTATACATACACACACTGTTTTTGTATTTTTCTGATTTTTATTTTTATTTTTATTTTGAAAAAAAAAACAAAATAAAAACTAAACAACTAAACAAAAACAGACAAACAATCATGAAGACATGAAAGAAAGACGCATATGTATGAAGGCATGATAGAAAGGTACAAATGCATGAAAGTATGATTCCAAAAGTAGATAAGAAATAAAGTAAAGAGAGTCCTAATTTAGATAGAAAGAATTAAAGCAGAGGACAAACAGAAAAGACAATTAAGTCTTAGACTCCTTCTTCACCCACACAGTATGAGTCTTTAGCCGTGAAGATGAAAAGGCACGTGTCATAGTATGTTTACTAAAAGGCATAGAAGAATTACGATTCTCCTGAAAATTGAGTTAAAAGCTCAAGGCTTTTAATAACTCTCCAAACAAAGGTATAAGTCTTTGAGAGGAAACCTGTGACCATTTGGACACTTGCTTTTGAGGATACAACTTAAAGCAATTAGGACGAATGTGTCCAGAAACACCACAATGGTGACAAACATGAGGTCCAACAAAGGATTTAGAATTAGCTAAAATAGTTTTGGATTTCATACCTTTATCACCTTTCTCATATTGGGGCACAAAGATAGTCCTTGATCCAAAAGTCGTGAAAAAGGAGGGGCCAGAGGAAATAGCTTATCCTAAGCCAGTCTTATCAAAACTAGGCTTTTGAGCACTCAATACCTCATCAAGCTTTGCAATAGACATCCTCTCTATTTGAGTTCTTCTTTACCTTCTCTTCTAATGAGGTGTTCTCTACAATAAGAGTCTCAACTAATCTTATAGTCTTATCTAGTTTGACTAATAGATTAGTTTTTTCAGTTTTTACCTCATTAAGCTCTTTTCTACAAAGATGAGAAATTTTTTCAGATTTTATGAATTCAATGCCTAGCTTATCATAGGCTTCCTGAAGTGTCAACTTCTTAGGTACTTCCTCATCAAAAGAATCCTCGCTGTCACTAGCACTCTCCACAATCACCTTATTGATTAAGGCAGCAAATGCATAACGTGATCACATCATCCACATACTCATTAGAAGATTCATTCTCAATGTCACTCCAAGTACCAATCAACCTTTTATCTTTTGACTTCTTAATATTTTCCTCCATGAGATAGTTTGGGTACTTTATCCTCATATGACCAAAACCTTTGCGCTCATGACATTGGATGAAGGTTTTCTCATTCTTACCCTTCCTAGAGGATTTATATTTCCTAGGAGGTTTGCCTTTATCCTTTTTCTGAAATTGAAAAAGTTTGATAATCTCATCAATTATAAAGGTTAGATCCTCATCCTTATCATCATCTTCACCTTCAGAGTCCTCAATCTCTTCCTCTATACCTTTAAAAGCCAAATTTTTACTCTTTCCACCTTTTCCCATTGAGCCTAATCTTATCTCAAAGGTTTGAAGGTTCCCTACAAGCTCAGTCAAAGGAAGTTGATCAATGTCCTTCACTTTTTCAATGGCAGTGATCTCAGCATGGAATCTTTCAGGTAAGGATTTAAGGATTTTCCTAACAATCCATAGACTCTCCAAGGTTGAAAGCAGAATTTATAATATCCTTGAGTTTAGCGTAGAACTCATCTAAGGTCTCATCCTCCTCTATCCTTATTTCTTCAAAACTACTAGTGAGTCTTTGAAGTTTCACAGTTTTTACTACCTTGGTATCTTCATAGGTGGTCTTAGAATGGTCCATGCCTCCTTGGTAAGTTCTGTAGATGATATTTTCTTTGAATTCCTCATTGATCACCCCACAAAACAAAGCATTCAAGGCCCTACTGTTGAAATTTTGCCACTATGATTGTTGCATCATCCCAATGCACCGACGATGTCTTTAGCTTAATCTAGCCAACTTCAACAGCTTGCCATACCTGTTCACCTAGAGTCTACAAAAACACTTTCATACGAACTTTCTAGTACGTATAATTACTGCCATCAAATAAAGGAGGAATCAAAAAAGATTGTCCACGATCAATGACAACAGGGGCCAAGGATCACACTCAAGAAATTAATCCAATCTAAGTGTACTCGCTCTGACACCACTTGTTGAGAAATATAGACCCTGGTTGATAGAATTAACAAGTTTTAAACCCAAGTTGTTAATTATATTTATTATGAATAAAACTTGTTAAAACAAACAAACATCAAAATCATATACAGCGAAAAAGTAAATAAGATATGATATGATGACCCAAGAAAACTAATGAAACAAACTAGTTTCACAGTAAAAAACCTGGGGGAAAACCTTCTCGAAAAGCAATCTACTATAATAAAGAGAAGTTTCATATCTAGTACAAAACCTTTGTCCTTACACTCTACAATCCTCATAGATGAACTTACAGTAGAAACCTTCTACCGCTTCAGAACCTCTGAACTCTTCAATATATGAACGCCACCCTTTGATGCACAGATCTCAGTACGTGACTCACTCACCAACTTGACGAAGAAGAATGTTGAGTGCAAAGTTCTTCATTTCATTAATAATGAAGATCAAGAAACACTTTGTTACAAAACCTTAAGGAATAAAGACGCAGTAGTTTCTTTTTTAGAGAATAAGGCTTCGGTCACCTTTTACATGTGTTCTTGTATTCTCTTATGTGATGGCCTTGAAAATAAGCTTTATATATGTCTAAGGTTGTGAGAAAAAAAACCTTACACATACATGTCAGCATAAGCCAAAAATCAGATCTAGAAATTTGAATTTCGAAAAGCTCGACAGATATAGTTGTCAAGTTTTAATGAATCAACACTTTTTCATTTGTTTCTTGGATAAATTTGCATGGTTTCAATACTAGATTTGAATTCTTATTCTTTGAAGTATTAGACACATTCTAGATCTACCTAATTACAAGTAAAGTGCATTTTGTCAAAGGATTAGCCAATTACATAAAGTGTTGACATATGTTTCTAACATCCAATCACATATGTCCTAGCATGTACCTCTCTTCTTCGCCATAGCCCATATACTACACTAGCCGGGCACTCTAAGGCACAAAGAAGTACCCCCTAATGGATAAGCTAGCCTTCGCCTTAGTAACCGCAGCTCACAAACTCAAACCATATTTCCAGGCCCACACTGTGGTCGTTTTGATAGACAAGCCTCTATGGAGGGCTATAAGTAATCCTAAAGCACCTAAACGGATGGTGCTATGGGAAATTGAGTTGAGCGAATTCGACATACAATACCCCCATGCGCTTCCATGAAGGGACAAGTGGTCACTGACTTCATTGTGAAATTCACCAATATGGATGACCAGGGGGCAAAAGAGCGTCTTTCATGGAGTATCCACAAGAATGGATCATCCAACAGGCAAGCTGACGGGGTACGTATAGTACTCCACTCTCCATAAAGGGATGAGATTGAATGTATGGTTCGCCTCAGCTTCCTTACAACCAATAATAAGGCAAAGTACGGAGCTTTAGCGGCAAGACTAGATGGGTAGAAGCTGAAGTGCTAAAGTGCTGGCCACCATCACGAAGGAAAACATACTAAGCTTCCTTTGAAGAAACATCATCTGTAGGTGCGGGATCCTTATAGTATTGGTATCGGACGATGGAATGTAGTTCGACAACGAGTCATTCAGGGATTTTTGTTCACAGTTGGAGATCAAGACTCGGCTTGAGGGGGCAAATGGTATATGGCCGGACGAGCTATTTAGTGTACTATTGGCGTACAAGACGACGACCAGAACACCTACAAGAGAGACACTATTTCGACTAGCATACAGGGGCGAAGCCGTTATCCCTATTGAGATCAGACTCATAAGCTACAGAGTGGGAAAACATAATGAAGGTAGAAAAGATGAAGCCATACGCCTACAGTTTGACCTAGTGGATGATGTCAGAGCAACAACTAAATAAAGGTTAGCACGATACCAAGACCTCATGGCCAAGCACTACAACTCCAGGGTGAGACACGAGGATTTTCAAGTTGGGGACCTTATCCTGAGGAAGGTGACGAGTGCCACAAGAGAGCCCTCTTAAGGAAAGCTAGGACCCAATTGGGAATGACCCTATAGAATCGCTTCATGGTAGAGGAAATGCACATATCACCTGGAGACACTTAATGGACAGAAGTTGCATCATTCATGGAACACTGAGCACCTGAAAAAGTACTACCAGTAGACGATGGCATATAGACCACCACTCCTCATTTCCAATTTATTTTTTTCTAGTCTTTTATTATCTACAGTACTTTTTAAGCCCAAATGGCAGCTTTTCATTTTTTCAAGAACAATTTTTGGCTTACGCACGTATTTATCATAATAAGAGGAGTTATTCAAATATGTCATGTGTATATATACATCTCTACAAAACCACATCTACGTTAAGTCCTCAAGTGGACGGGCATATACCAAAGGATGCCTTGAGACTTATTAAGTCCTTAACTGGATGGATGCATCCCAGGGGACACCTCAAAAACTTATTAACATCCATGCTTGGATAGATACATCCCAAAGGGATGCCTTAAAATTTATACAAGTCCATAGATGGATGAATGCATCCCAAGGGATGCCTTGTGATTTATTAGTCCTTAACTGGACAGACGCATCCCAAAGGGATATATTGAAATTTATTAAGTCCGAAAGTAGACGGACACATCCCTAAGTGGACAGATACATCCCAAGGGAATGCACGAACACATCCTTAAGTGGATGGACGTTTCCAAGAAGATACCTTGAAATGTATACAAGTCCTTAAGTGGACGGGTTCAAGTCCAAAGTGGACTGATAAGAGAAACCCCCTAAGAGATAGCTTAAATTGCGTATAAGTGGGTTACGTAATTCCCTAGATGGATAGCCCATACACATCCTTACCTACGAGGTACACAGATAACTAGAAATACTGACGAGTATCCGATCTTCGGAGATAGCCTAAACATTGCTTATGGGTTAAAATAGACAACCGTAAATATCAACAAGGTACCTAGTCTGTAAAAAATACAACTCCTGGCCTACTAAGTGACAGATGACCAACGACACCGATGGGTGCTTAGTCTCGAGGTTTCTACTAGGTCTGGCCCACAAGGTGGACAAGCAATCACACATACCAATGAGTATCGGGATTAGAAAACAACACATGGCAAAAGCATCTTCAAACAACAAAACTAAATGAAAGCGATGGATATAATAAAAAAAAAACAATAAATAAAAGCCCATAAAGGGCAAAGTGTTTACAGTAAAGCTCAAAAAACAGAAGGGCACTTGCCATTGTCTAAAAATTAGAAGGAATGCATAAAAATTAGAAGGAAAAAAAAGAAAAAAAAAGACTAAGATGGAGCATCCAAAGTAGACGGGTTCAAAGCGTTTTAAGCCAAAGGGTCCTTAGCAGACGAAACAAAGGAGCAGATGGGTCCACAGCACTCTGGGCAGAAGGGTCCTTAGCAGACGGGACCAAAGAAGTCATTGGCACTAGAATCATCAGACTCTTCATTGACGGTGTCACCACCCCTAAGAGTTGTCGACACTGGATCGCCAAGAGAGATCTTGGATAAGTCAAGGTTTGGGTAGATGGACCCAACTTACTTTAAGTAGTCCTTGAATATATCACCATAATAGATGATACATGCATCGATAAAGGTTTGAGAAACCTTAAACTCAGCCACATCGTTGGCCTTAGCCTTATCCATCTAATCACGGAGGACGTCAGCTCCTCGTTGAGAGTATGGAGGGCCTCCTTATACTGCTCCTGCTCCTTGTTTTCAATCTCCTAATGTTTTCGATACCGACTGATCACCCCCTCTTAGGCAACGCACCTGTCTTGAAGAGCCTTCATACGCACCAATGCCTAAGATCAAGACACCCGTCAATAAAAGAATGGATAAGTAGCACATAAAAACGTGGTTTGAGGAAGACATACCCTAGAAAAATTAAAGAGACCAGATGCCCCTAAGTCCTCCATCATCTGATCTACATAGGGGTCCAAATCTGTCTCCTTGATGACTAAATTAACCATCCCCATGACGTATCCCTTGTGTGTAAGCAGACGGTAGATAGCTCCTTGAGCAACGGGACCCCTCCCCATCATCAACACTTTGCCAACTTCATAGCTAGGTTTATGAGGCAACAGCTGTTTCGATTGCTTGTCACCAACAGGGGTGTCAAATCCTTTCTTATGTAGACGGTCGTCTTTGCCTTCTTCTTTTTTTTTTTTCTTTTCAAGGCCCCCTTAGTAACAACCTTCTAAGCCAAATCTGAGGACCCACCTTTCTCTTTCTGCTTGCACATCACAGCAGCTTGCCTCACCAACGGCCTCTGTCTCCCAGCTTCTATCTCTGTTTAGAAAAGGGATGGATGTTAGAAAAGGAACAGACAGATGGCAAGAGAAAGATAGGGAATTCACACCTTACGCTGACGAGAATAAGCGTGTAGACGACAGGCTTCAGCTGACAGTTCAGGACCACCACAGTATGCGTAAAGGGTATCTAATGTGATGAGGTCTTTCCATCTCCTTTGAGCAAAAGGGATCTTTAATACACGACGGATAAAAGCCTCTTACTCGTCAGTTATTTGTGGATGGACCTTAACTAAAAAAGAAGTAGACGATGATAAAAATCATGGCAAAAGAGGACAGATAAGTGTAAAAGAACAAGGACGGTGTCATACTTGAATCCCTCATAATGCCCCATGTATTGTCAAACCCTTGGGGCATGCTATCCCATTCATCCCGTCTACACACCTAATCCATCCCTTGGGGGAAAAAATACCTGTTCTTCTAATTTCTATTTGAGTCAGGCATGTCTGACACTTACCCAAGCAATGTCTTCCTCGCTAGGAAATGATAAACCCTTTAAGACGAGGTATTGTGATGGGGTTTGTAGTAGTAGAAGAACTCGTCGAGGGTAAGCCGATGGTTCCCACCACTAAGATGACTTTAGATTACTTCTGCCCCAATGAAAACTCTCCAAGAATTGGGGTCTATTTGGCTGACGGACAAACCTAAATAATTGGCCAGTTGACGGTGTAAGTCCGTCAATGGCAGCCTCAGTCTTGCGGCAAACATGGCATTGGACGTGCCCACGTTCGTGGTCTTCCCAGAATAACACTTTTCAAAAAACCTAGGTAGGCAGATAGGGATGTGCTCTAGGATTAGATAATGATCCCGAAGGAAGTTGAACACCTTGTTGTAGGAAGAATGAAGGGACGAGCACCACTATCCTCTTGACCCCCTGGATCTCCTCCTTTAGAAAGGGTTCCCTCATCATCCTCCTTATCCTCCCCATCCTTTTCATCATCTTCTCCCTCATCATATCCCTCAACATCTTTATCATCCTCTTCCTCATTTTCATCACTCAAGGACTAGGTGGACTGCTCCTTTTCTAGGGACCGAGGAGAATCTTCCCCAGGCTCACGCCTTAATGGAAACACCTCATCGTAGCCCGCACACTCACAGACTGACGATGATAGTTCACTCGTCGCTTCCCTATCTGACATCTATCCACCTACAAGCGATGCAAGTATTTTTCTAAGAACCTATCATGATGGGTCTCAAAACATAAAAAGGGGACGAATTGCAAAAGTATAAATAAAAGCAAAGAGAAGAGAACTTACAAAAAGACGGATGGATTGAAAGCAACAGTCCTTTTATGGAGTGACGGTGACAAGTAACAAGTGGCTTGGACGACAATGCGACAGCTCTGTTTCTCTTCAAGTTCTCAAAGATGAAATAAGGAGAAATGGAAGGAGGTAAGGGACTATTTATAGGATGAAGAAGTACAAGAAATGAAGTGACACTTTTGATTAGAAACGAGGCCAACCGGCTAGTGCCATGTGTCTCCTAGCATTTAATAATAGCCGCTCAAGGGCAATTAATGACACTTTCTTTTTCCAAAATAATAAATAAATTGTAGTTAATGGTTGCTCTCCATAATCCGTCAGTTGGAGCTAACAGAGCCATGAAGCAGGGGGTAGCTAATAACGGTGTTCTCTTCAAGGCATGACACACAAGGAAGCCGACAGTTCCTATGGACCCATCAGCTTCCCATAAGTAGACGGAGATCCAAAGTGACACCACCATAGAGCTGAAGACCCCACGGGATTCAACAGGTGTCTCTACAAAGAAGACGAGAATCCTTCAGACAAGGCAATTAATTGACGAGGTGAAGAGGCCGACGAGTCCAGTATGGCTTAGCTTGATGTCTACGAACATTTATGCAATGAAATATCTTGTATCCCATGAATAACCCTAATCAAAGGAATCTCTACAAGGAAATGATCCCGCAAAATACATGTATTAATGAGAATCTTCCCTACAATGAAAGACCATCACCATGAAACGGAGGTTAGCTCTACACTACTATGAAAACTCCAAAGCCCTTATAAATCAAGGTACGCATAATATACCCTAACTCTGGCACTCTGGAGTGATAGAGAATTTTCTTTTCTAACTTAACCTTCGGAGGGTCTTTGGCCAGTACCACACCGGTGCTCTCTGCAAGTTCTTCTCGTTATTTATGTCGTGTCTCGCACCCTGACGAAAAGACCTCATCGTAGCTTGCACCCTCACAGACTAACAATGATAGTTCACTCATCGCCTCCCTATCTGACATGTATCCACCTACAAGCAACGGAGGTATTTTCCTAAGAACCTATCATGACGGGTCTCAAAACATAATAAGGAGATGACTTACGAAAGTATAAATAAAAGCAAAAAGAAGAGAACTTACAAAAAGGACAAATTGAAAGCAACAGTCCTTCTACGAAGTGACGGCGACAAGTAACAGGTGGCTTGGACGATGACATGACAACTCTATTTCTCTTCAGGCTCTCAAAGATGAAATAAGAGTAAATGGAAGGAGGTAAGGGACTAAATGAAACGAAGCGATGCTTTTGATCAGAAACGAGGCCAACTGGCTAGTGTCATGTGTCTCCTAGCATTTAATAAAGGCCACTCAAGGGCAATTAATGACACCCCCTTTTTCAAAAAGAATATTAAATAAATTGCAGTTAATGGTTGCACTCCACGATCCTTTAGTTGGACTTGACGGAGCCATGGAGCAGGGGGCAGCTAATAAGGGTGTTCTCTTAAAGGCGTGACACACAAGGAAGCCGACAGTTCCTATGGACCCTTCAGCTTCCTATAAGGAAATGGAGATCTGAAGTGACGCCACCATGAAGCTGACAACCCCACGGTACTCGATAGGCATCTCCACAAAGCCGACGAGAATACTTCGGACAAGGCAATTAATCGACGAGGTGAAGAGGTCGACGGGTCCAACGTGGCTTAGCTTAATGTCCATGAACATTTATGCAAGGAAAAATCTTGTATCCCACGAATAACCCTAGTCTGAGGAATCTCTACAAGGAAAGGAACCTGTAAAATACGTGTATTGATGAGAGTCTTCCCTACAAGGAAAGACCTTCTTCACCACGAAATAGAGGTTAGCTCTATACTACCATAAAATCCCCAAAACTCTCACAAATCAAGGTACGCATAATATATCCTAGTTCTGGTACTCTAGAGTAATAAATAATTCTCTTTTTTAACTTAACCTTTGGAGGGTCTTTGGCCAGTACCACACCATTGCTCTCTCCAAGGTCTTCTCTTTATTTGTGTCATGTAGGTTACCAAGGGGCATGTGAGGACTATTCAAGTCACTAATGATTTTCAACATCATCAATTAAAATCTTTGCTTATATTTGAGAGGTGTATAAACCATTTACATTTATCTAAAAAAAGGAAGAAAAAAAAATTAAAGTACTATATATTTTGCATGAATTACTAAAGCTAAATGGTTAAATTCTTCCCTTATATTTGAAAGGATAAAGCTACAACCTCACTCAGCAAAATAAATATCATTACATATTTTGAAAATCTAACAATTGAATTACTTGTTTTTTACGCTCTTAATACACATGTCAAATTTTGTGTTAATCGAATATTATTTACTATATGATCTGTAAGCTTATATTTTATGGATAGTTTTAAGTTACAAAAACTTACAATTTAAACAATTTATTGATGACATAGCCATTGATTTTATATGTTATCATTTATTTTGTCACATATGCGTTTTCCTTCGGTTATCAAATAGTTTAAATTGTTCGGAAAGCCTACCATACTATTTAAAAAATCACCAATTACCTATCAATTTATCTAGTAGCCATCTTATTGTAGTTTCAGTTGTATTCGATCATATTACATACTATTTTATTATAGTTTTGTTATAAATTTTCTTAGTTTTGAGTCTAGAGTACCATCCAATTAGAGTTTATCAACATTATGAAGTTTTTTATTTTTTATTTTTGAGAAGAATCAATATTGTGAAGTTGATTTTACAAATAAATTGCGATCAAACTTATATTACATAATATTTGAATTAATTAACATATATGATAAGAAAATGTATATAGATGAATAAAATGAATGAGAAAAATAATATATTAATAAATTGGGACAATCAATTTTTCTTCATAACACTGGATTTGCACACTCATATGTATAGTTAATTTCCTTGATGTTCTTGATTAGAATTCTTACAATAATAATCAAACTAAATACCTATAATAATCTCTCTTTTTAGGGGAGTAAATTGAGGCTTATAATTATGATTTTTATCTATCTATCTTATTATTTCAATCACAAAGAAAAAGTGAAGAGCATTGTAATCCAATAGCACTATATAGTCTCATTTATAAGAAGAACCATGGTGTAAGAATTAATTAACCAATGTGTGTGTCACAGGGTCAATCTTTCACTCAAAGATTTTGCCTATGATGGCCCTAAGTCCCTAACTTAGTCTCCGTCAACACCACACACACATTGTAGTAACACTTAAAACAGATATATAGGGACGTATGCATACACCTTTATTACTTAATTTCAAATACAAAGAAAACCCTTCTACAAGCCTAGAGAATTACACAGTATTTTCCTAAGGCCAAATACACTTTGCTATTGACACCCCTAATAGCCTTAGGGTTAAATAAACAAAATTCTACTATGGCAGTTACTGCTTAGTAACTATCTGGGTCTTAGACAACCTGCCACTTATGTTTCGACTTAGGACACCTTAAATTGATGCTGTCTTGGCCTGCTCTCCATGTTTCCAGCCCCTACATAGTAGGTTTAATCATCAAGAAAGTCAGGAATTGCTTGGTAACTGCCATTGCACATGCACAAGCCCAAGCCCATATCCTAGTAAATCATGGGGCTTCTGTCCACCATCCAGTAGCCCACATAACATGTTCTCACACGTTTTGGGAGGCTTGGTCCATGCTCAAGGGCTCCCCATCATCAAATATAGCCCACATAGCATGCCCACATGCAGCACCCAAAGTAACTGCTATCAGCCCTCTAGCACTTGTCTATGCATTCAGCTAGCACTCACTAGCCCAATACTTTGCACATAGTATTTGATCATCACAGCAGCCCAACCTTTCCTTACACTCAAGCCACCAAGCCCACACACAAGAAATGAGCAACTAAGACACCAATGTCATGCACCACCATATAGGGTCAACACCACCTATTGCTGCCCATTATCAAAATCCATCTCTACCTATGATAGCCCTCCTCTGTCATGGCCTTGTGGTATCATATGGAGTAAGATGCCTCCACATGCTGCCCTCTTATCCTACTCATCGATCCAACTTGAGTAGGAAGACTAGGTAGGTTCCTTTCAGAGGGCCCATAGGAGCATTACTAGTCTAGCATGAGAAGTCATGGGTGTGTTAAGAAAACATGAGGCCAAGTGCCTTCATTCCTCATGCCATCATCGGCAACAAGTAAAGCTCTTAACAGTGTGTTAAGTTAGATTGGTTTGAAAATTTAACAGGCTCAGATTAGGTTGAAAAAACCTTTAAATCCATTCCAATTCATCCCATGAACAACCCTAATTAGAACCTACTTTTGCAATATTTCTTGGAAAAACACATGGAATAACAAATTTGTATCTCATACAAATACACGCAGCGAAATATGAATGGATCTACTTCATTCAAGTGAGATAGGATGTAATATCAAAGTTTTGGAAACAAAGAATGAGAGAGCGTACCTTAGTGCGGAGAAATTCAAAAACTAAATATTAGAAATACTTGGGAATACTTTTAATCTTCACTTCAATTCCACTTTACACCCAAGAAGTGTGGTCTCTCAACTAGTTTCCAAGAGAGAATAAAAGAGTGGCTTACATTCACATACACACTATTTCATCTCATATCTAATTTTATGAAAATCTATGTGTTTCTCGCCTTATATATATAACTGATTATCTAATTGGGCTAGCCTTTTGGACAATTCCAATTCGGTTTTAGTATGTGGCTTGGAGTGGGACCAAAAGGGAACAAATAAGACTCTAGCTTCAATGGGCCTTGGGTTTTTCCGTCAACTCTTGACAAGTCCAAAGTTACCATTAATTATATTTAATACCACTATATAAATATAATTTCATTTTAAGCTTTATTAATAAATTATATCCCAAGACTTTATTATACATGCAACCCTTTTATTAAAATATTCGTAGTAATACAAAGTCATGAATGCTGACTGTCACTTTGAAGATTACTACATCTTAATCCTTGAGTACCCTGTTTAATCCTTTAATTTATTCATCATATATTTATGGAATTCAATTTCATAAATATATACTTTAGTAACTCTTTACTAAAGTGGTTGGATCCAGCACTCTGAATAATCAAACCCATTAAACTTATCTCCAGGGAATATTTTATATCTCTATTAAAGGATTATGAACTTCATCTTGAGAATATATGTTTCATCAACATTAAATGCGACTGCCTAACATACTGAGGTTTTGTTCGTGACTTTAGATCTCACTCCTGATATATCAAAACTACCTACATCTCATGATCAGGTTCATTATTCTCTCAGGATTTAGAGTTGATCTAAATAGAAGTCGTGAGACTTATTATTCATTTGACAACCATTAGGAGAATAATAAATCTCGCATCGGTCCAGTTCAATATATCTTAATTCTTAAAACATATCAACATATCAACTGGAAGTCTCCACTTTCATGGTCAAATTAGTTAATATGTTATAATCTTCGCAAATGAAATGCCCAATTTCATCACCAAATATGAATTAAAATTCTGAGTTTACAAAGAACTTGTGATTTTTTTATCTTCAATGACTAAATCACATACTATGCATCTCATGGACTAAGATAATGTCCTATTAGATCATTTATAAATAGTCTCATATAATTAAACAATATAATTATTTATCACATGCCAATGAATTAGATTTTAGGGCATAAACCCCAACAATATTAACTTTGAAGTGTTTTAAGTTTGTCTTTCAAATTGGACAATATTTCCTCTTTTATAGTTTTTGCTTTATACACTTCCGTGATTATTGAGAGTGATGCACCTGCAATCTGCAGTGTGTTTGTACTGTCGTGTAATTGGGTAAACAAAAGTATCATGTTCAAGAGAGTTATTTATGTATGTATGTTGTAATTGGCTTAAGGATCGACATGACTAAATAATAAAAATCATGAGAAACATAAAAAAGAAAGATTTTTAAAACATAAACAACAAAGAAAAAAAAAAAGTAAAAAGTTTTACCTCAATTAGGGGTTGTTTGGTACATGTGTTTAAATACATGTTTTCAATTTTTAAATAATATTATATATATTTCTACACATTTTTTCACCAACACGTATTTCTAAAAAATACAAACAACGTTACTAGAATAACGTTATCAAACGGCCCCTTGAGGTTTAAACTTTTTTAAACACATATTTTTGTGCAGAATCCTTTGAAAACAAACATTATCCATTTTAATTAGCTCAAGATTAACACTCCGTTTGGATAGAACTTATTACTGAAAGCTGAAAACACTGTAGTAAAATAATTTTTAAATATGTGAATAGTATTGTGGGATCCATTTTTAATATTTTTTTTCTAAATAAAGTGTTTGTGAGACCCATGAACAGTGCGTAAACAGTGCATTTTGTCTCTTGTATAGTGAATCTATATGCATGAACAGTACAGTTACTGTTCATACACGCTGAAAAAGAAAAAAAAATGAGAAAGGAAATGTGAAATAAAAAATACCGACTCGCAAAAGTCCAATCCAAACGCTACCTATAACTAATTTCCAATCCCTTTTATCTCATAAATAGGAGTAGTATTGGTTTGAAATGCCAAAAAAAACAAAAAAAAAAAAAAAAGAATCTAAAAGGGAATAATCCGAAAAATATCTGTTGGAAAGTCCAATAGTTTTTTCGGGAAATGAATGAAATGACGAGAGAGTAAAATATTCTATTAAGAGAAATGATATGTCCACAACTTTTTCACAATATTTTTACAACAAATTTTAAGTGGCAAGTTGTTATTGGTTGTTATTATTGGGGCAAAAAATTAATCTTAGTGTTAGGTTCAAATTTGAACTAATAATAACTACCCACCTATGATTTGTTGTGAAAATGTTGAAAAATATGGTGAACATAGCACCTCTCATTAAGAGAAATGATATGTCCACAACTTTTTCATAACATTTTTATAACAAATCCTAAGTGGCAAGTTGTTATTGGTTGTTATTGTTGGGGCAAAAAAGTAATCTTAGTGTTAGATTCAAATTTGAACCAATAACAACTAACTATCTATAATTTGTTATGAAAATATTGTAAAAATATTGTGAATGTAGCACCTCTGCGCTATTAAAGGTAGAAATTGGGTATGAAAAGTTTGAGTGGCACAAAGAAAGCAAGACCAAAACTAAACCCAACTCTCCCGCTTGACTGCCACTTGTCATTAAACCATTATTAATAGAAAGAAGAAGAACCAGCTGGACCCCACAAAATTCCCTCACCTTCCGTATATTCACATTCTCTCTCTCTCTCTCTCTCTCTCACACACACACACTCCATATTCATATTCTGTGCATTTCTTTCTTTTGTGAATTGTGAACAAGGAAAGATTTCGAAGAAGAAGAATGACAGACACCACAGATGACATAGCGGAGGAAATATCGTTCCAGAGCTTCGACGATGACTGCAGATTACTAGGTAGTCTGCTAAACGATGTGTTACAGAGAGAGGTTGGTACTAAATTCATGGACAAGCTTGAGAGGGACCGTACTCTTGCTCAGAGTGCCTGTAACTTGAGGATGGCTGGTGTTGAAGACACTGCTCAGCTTTTGGAAAACCAGTTGGCTTCTGAGATTTCCAATATGACTTTGGAAGAAGCTTTCACACTTGCTCGTGCTTTCAGTCACTATCTTAATCTCATGGGTATTGCCGAAACCCATCATAGAGTTCGCAAGGCTCGAAATGTCGCGCCTTTGTCTAAATCTTGTGACGACATTTTTAATCAGCTTGTGCAGGGTGGAGTGACCCCAGATGAGCTTTATCAAACTGTTTGCAAACAGGTTTTGCAATGCCTTCTTTTTGTTTTTTGTTTTTGTTCCGGTTGATTCTCTCAGTGTTATTGTTCTGTATTGCTGGATATGTTAATTAAGGAAGTAATGACTTTTGATAGAATACAACGGAGGAGAAGAATACATGTGACGAGTTCGGTTTAAGGCTTTATTGTTATTGTTGTTCAATGCAGGAGGTGGAAATTGTTCTTACT
Organism: Castanopsis chinensis; assembly: GCA_032878915.1. Classification (NCBI taxonomy): domain Eukaryota; kingdom Viridiplantae; phylum Streptophyta; class Magnoliopsida; order Fagales; family Fagaceae; genus Castanopsis; species Castanopsis chinensis. Next base: position 33,587,389 of record JAVQMG010000133.1, on the reverse strand, counting down.
GCACATCCCACTCAAATTAATCGTCGTACTTTACAATACAAGCACATTAGAATTGCTGTAAGTTGTTTTTGTTGTTCATATATTTATGTTAAATTGTAATCACCATTTAAGTTCCTTCCTTGTCCCTTAAGTCTTAATTCTAACATACCATTTTTCTCAATTTCAGCATCTTTTAGACTACAACGACCGACCTGATCTGGGTATTGAAGATAGAGAAATGCTGATTGAAGATCTGGTATGCTTTCTTTGTCTTTGTCTTTGTGCCATGTATAGATTCAATCTTTTTGTTTGTAGATAAAGAGTGAAAAATTAATAAATGTGGCATCATGTGAGTTATCAAAATAAATATAGCATGTGAGTTATATAGTATGGATTCAATTTTGCTTTTGTGTAGATGAGAGAGATAACATCAATCTGGCAGACAGACGAGCTTAGGCGCCACAAACCTACACCGGTTGATGAAGCTAGGGCTGGTAAACTGCTCCAAGCTAACAACTTTTTGATATTTCATTTTTTGTTTCTCGGAAAAATTGTGTGCATCTACAAGCTGCACTTATTGATTGTATTTATCTTAGGCCTGAACATTGTGGAGCAATCCCTTTGGAAAGCTGTACCTCATTATTTACGTCGTGTCAGCAATGCTCTAAAGAAGGTTTGTCTTCAAATTATATTTGGTAGCTACTGGAATCTTTGTAGGCACATATTTTCTTCCATACAGATTTCTTTCTTATTTGTTCTCTTCTCTTTTTCACTTACAGCATACCGGAAGGCCTCTTCCATTAACTTGCACCCCTATAAAGTTTGGGTCTTGGATGGGGGGTGATAGAGATGGAAATCCAAATGTAACTGCAAAGGTGAGGCGTTCATCCATGAAATAAATTCTCCGGCTTGTATGTGATAATATATTCCCCATGATTAAGGAAGAGTCTTAGGTCAATGGCAAATCTATCTTCATTGAGGAAGAGTCTTAGGTCAGGAACAGATTGAACAAACCTATTATTTTTCCTTTGATCTTTGGCATATAATTCTGTCTAATGGTTTTATGTAGTTCTGAAATTTTTAGTTCTTGTGTCTTTCCTAGGAGTCTGCACTTCAGTCCTGATTAATTTTTCCCCCTCATATCACATCAGCTCTGTTTCATTGACTACTTCAGAAGTCATTGCTCTGATTAATGCGTGCGTATTTGTTTGGTCTTATTTAAATTTGATTGTTGGTGAACTTAAAAACACCCATTGCAAGATCTAAGTTTCTTCATCAATTTATTAAGTTTGTGATTTCTTGGAAAACCACATAAGGTAGTACAAGCTATCTTTGCTACTTCATTTTTTAAGAGTACTTTGTCTGTAAAGAAGTACTTCTATAAAAAACCTGTAGTGCTGATTACAAAGCAAATTTATGCTTAATATCTAACTGTAATTGCCTCAAATTTCATTTGGTGCTGTTCTAATGAATACACGATGACCTCAAATGCATTTCTTTCTGTTTCTTCAGGTCACGAGAGATGTATCTCTTTTATCTCGGTGGATGGCTATTGACCTCTACATTCGTGAAGTTGACAGCCTCAGATTTGAACTATCCATGAATCGGTGTAGTGATCGATTGTCAAAACTGGCAAATGAAATTCTAGAAGAAGGTTTTGCATGTCTAAGTTCTTTTGAAGCTCTGATGTTATACTTATGGATATAGTAATCAATTTGTTCCTTTTGACTCTAATTCAAAGTTCTCTTCAGAAACTTCATCTGATGATCGGCATGAAAGTTGGAATCAATCTCTGAGCAGAATTCAATTGAAGCTTCATAGCCAACAAGCTCCAGCCCTTCCAACTCAACTTCCACCTAGAGCTGATCTACCCTCTTGCACCGGTAAATATTTGATTATCTGCTTAATATTATTTCATTTCATTATTTATGCGTATAATTCAATCGCCATCCTTAAGGTTGATTCTTTTCTAGTTCTGTTGTTGTTATTTTTGTTTTGGTCACTTGGTGACCATCCTCACTCAACGTGCGGCAAGTTGCAAAGTCTGTTATGAGTAGAATGCCAACTCAATCCAAAACGTAATGCTTTCCATGATGCTAATGAAATGCACCTACATAAAGTATAGTTCATGAAATGATATCAGCCCAATTTAAATTTTGATCAAAAGATTATGATTAATAGTATCTACTAAATCTTCTCTTTATTCACTCTATTGGTACTTATGATTCCTTTTCTCTTGATATCTGTAAAATCCTTGTTTTTGTAAATTGTTTGTTTGAATTAGTATCGCTTATAATTGTGAACAAATATTTAATAATTTCATCTTTGAATTTCTTTGTGTAGAATGCAGTGATGGTGGATCTCAGTATCCTAGACTAGTATTGCCTGGTACCGATTACAAGCTGCTAAATCGTCAGGTGTAGCAAATTCTAGGATGCTCACATCCATGCATGTTATTTGTTCGGCTATGTAGATTCTTTTCCGCACTCTGCGTTGTAGCTAGCTATTACTTGCATGATCTCTCTGATATTTGTTTCTCTTTTTGTAGGATGGTCAGGGTTCTATTTTGGATTCTTCATTTCAGAATTCGCGTCCTAATCTGCGCATGTCATTACCAAATGGAAATCCTGCTAATTCTAGCAGTGCACATTCTGCTGTGACACCACGGTCCACTTCTTTCAACTCTAGCCAACTCCTTGCTCAGAGGAAAATATTTGCAGAATCACAGATGGGCAGGTCCAGCTTCCAGAAGCTTTTAGAACCAAGAGCCTCTCAAAGTCCTGGAATTGCTCCTTATAGAGTTGTTCTTGGAAATGTAAAAGATAAGGTGTTGCTTATTCATTGGATGAGGCTTCCTACTTTTTAGTAAAATTTAAAATTTATGTAATATGTAAAAGTATTTAATTGTGTCCTATTGTTCAGCTTATGAAGACACAAAGACGTTTGGAGCTTCTTCTTGAGGATCTTCCTTGTGAATATGATCCATGGGACTACTATGAAACATCAGATCAAATTTTGGAACCTCTGCTTCTGTGTTATGACTCTTTGGTAATCTCTGTCTCTCAAAAATTTATAAATAACTTTTGATGGTGGTTTTATTAATATGGATATGTATACTATTATCAATTTCCAGCAATCATGTGGATCTGGGATGCTAGCTGATGGTCGGCTTGCTGACCTAATCCGAAGAGTTACTACTTTTGGGATGGGACTGATGAAGCTCGACTTGCGTCAGGTGTTCGTGTGTGTGTGTGTGTGTGTGTGTGTGTGTGTGGTTCTGGCTGCTATTTGCTTTGTTATCTGCTTTAACTGAGTTTTGCAATGTATCAGGAATCTGGTAGACATGCTGATACATTAGATGCAATTACCAGATATTTGGATATGGGCACATATAGTGAGTGGGATGAAGAAAAGAAACTGGAATTTTTAACAAAAGAGCTGAAAGGAAAGAGGCCACTAGTTCCCCCAAGTATTGAGGTATGGTGTTTAGATTGTACTTCACTGATCTGTTCACTGGTTTCGCAAAAGAAAATCTATATGGGATGAAAAAAAGAGCCAGGCTCCTCTTGATTGCGAAAAAAAAAATAGGAAAAAAGAAAAATAATTGTATGAATTATTGTTTAAGAACAACTTTATTTTTCACTGTTCAGTATAATTTTAAAAGTTAGTTCATCATTGTATGAGTGAAAGAATAGTTTGGGGGTATGTCTTGGTTCTCTAGTAATAAGTTTATGAAAGCCTTATGCCATGATTATATGCATCATGTAATGCCTTACTGGGGATTCCAAAACCTTATGTTATTAAAATCCTGAACTAATTTAGTCTATGATTTATGTAATTTTCATGATAATTTCTGGTCAAAGATATATCATTTGCAATAATACCTATAACCTAGCATTTTACTTATCCCAAAAAAAAAAGGTCCTATGAGCTAGCAGTAAGGGAATAGTTATGGGACATCAAAACTAATATTTATCAAAGTGTGTTGACTTCAGTTGACAATGGTGTATAAATAAAACCATAATAAAAAAGCTTCAGTCCCAAAAAATTTTGAGTCGTTTATGGAATCCGTAACAGACTAATTGAGTACGGCCACATGTGTGACCACATTTGTAGAACTTGGTTTATGTGAATTTAATGAGATGGTTGAAGTTCAAGTTACTCCTAATGTAACTTCTCAAATATTACACCCTTTGAACTTTATTCAATGATATTTGTGCTCTTCATCTCTCTTTACCCTCTCTTTCTCTGTCTCACCCTATTAAAAAATAATATTCTCCTCCATTTTGGGAAAATGACAAAAAAATGTGCAAAAAGTGAACAAGTGACTCGTATTCATATAGTTATGGTCCTTGGTCCACTTCCTGCAGTCCAGTCATTGAGAAATATAAGCTGTTTCCATCTTGAAAATCTTCACTCCCGTAATAAGCGAGAAATCAGCTCACACATTTTTTCTGTGTTCTGGTCTGAAGGCTTTCCAATGCCATCAAAACTCAAATATCCATGACTGTAGAAGTTGTCCAGGAATGGCGCTTGGTGTTAGAACAGCTTGTTGTTACCTTCTCTCATTCACCATTTTGAATGGAAGCTTCCCAATAGGATGACATTGGAAGAGATTGACATGGAGAGACAAATTTGGTTTTATTTAGCAGGAGGCCTTCCCACATGTTGCCATCCCAAGGGTGATTTCCAAAGCTTGAAATCTCCATGGCTTTGAGAAAATTTTACTTCTATATCTGTTCTTCCATTGCCTATAACAAAAGTAATCACAACTAATCCTTATAAAGAATCCTCCAAAATCACCCAAAAACCAAAGGTCACTTCCAATCACCATACCCTCAACTCCTAATCACCCAAAATCACCTCATCCACCATTCAAATATTTAGATGAAATTAAGGCAGAATTCACACTGTGAAAATGGCATTGGCATTGGTGACCTCCCTAATGGAGCAACATAACCACCACCACCTATTTTGAATGAAGAGTGAGGAATGGGGATGTGTTGGTAAGGGATTTAGTGGGCCCTGTAGAACTAATATTTCCCTCGGTATGCTTTGGCTTAGAACTACATAAATATCACAAGTTTTGTTTTTGCCACTAATAGGAACGAATTGAGCATTGTTTTCATTGTGGTGGTGTTAAGAACATCTGACCTGAAGGAACAGAGGGCGGAGAGGGACAGGGGGAAAAAAAGAGAGGAGAATTTGGTATTGAAAAAAATTGATGTGGACCCCTGTATTTCTCAACCTTTGAATTTAGTGCATACCAATGGTATTAAAATGGTGGAACATTGAGAAGTTACATCAAGTTTAACTTGAACCTATCCTGAATTTCATATGAAGTCGTTAGTTCATAAAATGCCATTACACCTCTGTTGGTCCTTAGTACGTGTGACCACATATAGCAGTTTTTTCATGACTGTAGATATGCCTTGCTGGTCATGCTCACAAAAAACTCATTGAGGTACAATATGGCCAAGGTGTGACTAGATGTATATCTTGTATTTCATCAACAATTCATGTTAATTGATTTTCTTTTATACTGATACAGGTCATAATTTTCTGCTCTTAATATTACATTCAGGGTACTTTGATGGGCATATGAGTGACTTATAACCAGTTACCTTTAAGACAAATTAATATTAGTTTCTTTGGACTGGTTTGTGAAAAATCTAAATTGGAGGCTGAACCTGAGTATCTTTATGACTTTCAGACTTGTATTACTAAAACTGACAGAGGTCATAATCTGTGTTAAGGACCATAAAATATTGAACCTGTGCATGATCTGTTCAATTAATTTGGCCTGAATAATTTTTAATTTTTCCAATTTTCAACTGTCGGATATTGGATTATGAGTTTTCTGCCTCAAAGAAATAGAGAATGTGGCGGGGACCTGTTTAGTTGGGCTTATTTTCATATTAAAAGGGAATGTAAAGCTTTTTAAAGCATCATAGTTTTTCAAGGTACAACTGTACTTTACACAGTAAACAAAATAAGTTGATGAAAATAAACTCATCCCAATACACACCAATAGAGAATTTACTGTTATTGATAAATTATGCACTTTGTGTATTGACTCTCTGCTCTAGTTTTTGCAACCTTTTGAGATCTTGGGATTTTTTATGATGAATGCAAAGCAATTGTTGCTTTTCTGTTATTTGCGTTTGGTTGATTTGTAGACCTGTTCTCACTTGGGTCTTTTCCAGGTTGCTCCAGATGTTAAAGAAGTCCTGGACACATTCCATGTAGCTGCTGAGCTAGGGAGTGATTCACTTGGAGCCTATGTGATTTCTATGGCTTCAAATGTATGATTAACTGCTTCGACTTTTATAATTAGATATTGAAGCTGATTAGTCAAAACCAAAGCTAAAAAGACTTCTTCAACAATTTTTTTTTTTTTTACTTTTATTTTATATATATCAGTCAATATAGAATTAATAAAAATGTTTCGCAATATAGAATTAATAAAAATGTTTTGTAATTGGCAGGCAAGTGATGTCCTTGCCATTGAGCTGCTTCAGAAAGATGCAAGACTTGCTGTAAGTGGGGAATTGGGAAGACCTTGTCCTGGTGGAACGTAAGTTTGCACCCCTCAATGTTGATTCAATTCCAATTGAATTTGTCTAATCACATTTTTATTGGAATGTTTGGATGCACATGAAACATAATTCTACCATTTGTTTTACTTTCCACTGTGAAAGTTAGTCGAATTTGTATTATGGAACCATTGATCAGAGTTTCACAGAAATGATGTCATTTCCATTCATTTTATCATTCTTGGTGATTTATGTATATAAACACGCAACAAAGATATGTGTGTCTAAACACCTGAAAGTTGATCCGAAAATGTATGATAAGCACTGAATTCATATTGCATGTTGATTCAAGCATCATCTCTTTGGCACAACACAATTTCTGTTCATATTGCACTAGCCGCATTTATTCTCAAAATATTTGTATACATCCTGGAATAGGCTGCGGGTGGTTCCTTTATTTGAAACTGTGAAGGACTTGAGAGCTGCTGGATCAGTTATTAGGAAATTATTATCAATTGATTGGTACCGGGAACACATCATAAAGAGTCATTACGGTCATCAAGAGGTATTCATTCCCAAAATGTATATAACGATTAAGTTATAATAAAGTTCCCATGAATCTTTGAGGAGAACAGGAAGTTATTGTGGACAGGTTATGGTTGGCTACTCTGATTCTGGTAAAGATGCTGGGCGTTTCACTGCGGCATGGGAACTTTACAAAGCCCAAGAAGATGTTGTGGCGGCATGCAATGAGTATGGTATTAAAGTTACTCTGTTTCATGGGCGTGGAGGGAGTATTGGTCGTGGTGGTGGCCCAACATATCTTGCCATTCAATCCCAACCACCTGGCTCTGTAATGGTGAGTCATCTATTAAATTTAGATCTTGGTGGTGCTTCAAAATTTTCCATTCTTGTTCTCCAATTAGTAGTAGTATATCTTGAATTTTAATCTTTACAAACAAATAAAAAACATGAAATCATGATTTAATTGATAAAAAAAGATGCAAAATACAAAAGTCTGTACTCCAGTTTTTTAATTAATTTTTTTGGATTCTATTTCAAACTTGATTTTTTATTCCAAATGTTTTATATATCATTTGATTGTCCAAAATGGAACCTATGTAAATGTTGTTTTGGATTTTAAGTTATTACAAGCTGCTATTTAATTACCACGAATGTATTTGAAATAAAAATATACAAGTTTGATATGGTATTCAGTTTTTTTGAATTTTTCCATGAAGTTTCAGTAATCAGTTTTTTACAAATTGAGTGCTTATATTATTAGCTATTGATTTATATTTGAGAATAATATCTAATGGCATTGTTGAATGATCTGCAGGGTAGTCTTCGGTCAACTGAGCAAGGAGAAATGGTACAGGCTAAGTTTGGGCTGCCACAGACAGCTGTTAGACAGCTGGAGATATACACAACAGCTGTGCTGCTTGCAACCCTACGGCCCCCACAGCCACCTCGAGAAGAAAAATGGAGAAATCTGATGGAGGAGATGTCAAAAATTAGTTGCCAGAATTATCGAAGTGTAGTGTATGAAAATCCAGAATTCCTTGCCTATTTCCATGAGGCTACACCTCAAGCTGAGCTTGGTTTCCTAAACATAGGAAGCCGTCCAACAAGAAGAAAGAGCTCTACAGGAATTGGACATCTTCGTGCCATACCATGGGTTTTTGCATGGACCCAAACCAGATTCGTTCTTCCGGCTTGGCTTGGAGTTGGTGCAGGGCTGCAGTGTGTTTGTGAGAACGGGCATACTGATGACCTAAAAGAAATGTACAAAGAATGGCCTTTCTTTCAATCTACCATAGACCTTATAGAGATGGTTTTAGGGAAAGCAGACATTCCTATAGCCAAGCACTATGATGAAGTCCTTGTGTCGGAGAGCAGGCGAGAACTCGGTTCCAAACTAAGGAGGGAGCTTTTGGCAGCAGGGAAGTACGTACTGGTGATTAGTGGGCATGAAAAACTGTCTGAGAATAATCGGATCTTGAGGAGGCTGATAGAGAGCAGACTTCCCTATCTCAATCCCATAAACATGCTGCAGGTGGAGATACTAAAAAGGTTGAGATGTGATGATGCTAATCATAAACTAAGAGATGCATTGCTTATCACTATAAATGGAATTGCAGCAGGAATGAGGAACACAGGTTAAACAAGGCCTCTCTCAAGCTCTTGGATATACAACTAGTCAACTGGAACACTTCACCTTTTTGTATTTTGTTTCTATCTGAAAGAGGCTGTTATTTGATGGCAGAATTAAATAGGCATCATATCTGTATTTGTGATTAGCTTTTGCTGAATTTACACTGAATTTGGTCGCTTTATTGGCGAAAGGTGTTATTATCTCTTGCAATGAGTTTACTCTGGATTATGCTAGATGTTGTTTTGATTTTGTTGGTGTCATCCTTGTGAATAGCCACATCTCAATTGGTGGTCAGTGGAGTTATTATGCTAGATGTTGTTTTGATTTTGTTGGTGTCATCCTTCTGAATGGGATTTTGTTTGCCTTAATATTAGTAAATATAGTATATTAACTCCACTGACCACCAAATGAGATGTGGCTGCAGATTTGGGATATAGGCATGATTTTTTTTTTTTTTTTTTGAAAGTGGTATATAGGCATGATTGTATACATTTGTTTGTATTATGATATTATTATGTTTTTATATGGCAATGCTGAAAACAGTGGAGTAGTAGGTATAGGTTCACAATATAAGATTGTTGGGCAGTGTTGGGTCTAATTTTTTCATCGTGATGCAAAATTAAGCTGTGAAAATGTACCATGCAGTTAAGCTTTTATTTTGCTTGGGAGTTTGAGTGCCAAAGCTTTTTGCTAGGCATTTTATAGAGTTTCCGTACATATACAAGTCTCAGTAATTTTTCAATAAAACATAATGTGAGAGGTAAAAAGACGAAGAAGAGGAAACCAAAAGAGAGCCACTTTAGCTATTTTCTTTTGCTAAAATGGTGTTTTGTTGAGCCTGGTGGGAAAGGTTTTAATTTATAGAGCATTTGTATTAGCCTGTGCAAAAATTTCTCTTTATTTTAGTATAAGAATTTATTTTTTCTATTATATACAATTACTTTTCAATATGCTTAATGTAAGGTCACAATTTGATGCCCAGGCCCAACAAAAAGGAGGACGATGGCCCAAAGAGCCTTATACAATGAATTTGTAGAGTGTAGACTAAAAATCTTGATTCTAATGAGTTTGAACAGTCATAGCAATGACCAAAGACCACAAAACCATATAAATGAATAAGTTTATAAGATGAAATTTATTCTCGAACTCAAGCTGAGAACCGAATGTTTATATTTTTTCTTACTTTTAAAGATTCTTTACAAGTATCTCTCTCCCTGGTTCTACAGGACCTCCTTTCCTCTTATAGTCCCTTTTTCTCCTCAACCTCATTCAGATTTCCCCTTTTGATACTTGTCCCATCCACCTCTTTTGGAAGTCCCTAGATCACAGCTGTGAGGCTGAAAATCACTGTTCAAGTATCACTTCCTCATAAATGCGGCCAAAGACTTTGGCACAGAGCATTTAATGCAGATGTGGCAGTAGCAGCTTTTTCTAGGATCTTTTTCTTTACCCTCTTGCTCTCTGTGTCCCTTTTTTCCACATATTTTCATCCCTAAGACCTTCTAGAATATCATTCTAGTTAACATGACGTACCACTAGATCCTTGCTGTACTCAGCCGAGGAGGTAGTTTTCCTCGGATTATTTTGATTCATCTCACCCGTACATTTGCTTCTGGCACTGTAAGTTCGAAATTGTATATTACCTTTAATCTGTCCTCGAACAATCAAACATTCTCGGCTAAGCCTACGGCCCAAAAAACGTATCTTGGGCCTTTTGTCCTGATAATAGCCCCTAAAAACTTCATTTTTCTTCCCTATCCGAGGATAAAATTGGAGTTTTGACCAAACACAACGGCATTTGCACACTCCCCAAATTTCCACTCGTAAGATTGTCGTTTCCCTACTTGGAAACTGCTCCTGTCGCTTTGAAACCCACAATGCCCCCTTTAAATGCTCCAGACGGTGCCCTGTCCTCCACGTTTAACGGTAGGATGTAGATCTAACGACCAGGATATTTCCCCAAAATTTTTAGTGGGATAATTCCCACTATATTTACACCTTTCCTATAAAACGTTTGGAAGGGTGTAACTTTCTTATCTTTCCTCAATTTGCAAATCAATCAGCCCTTAAGAATTCTTTTCTCTCTTAGTTCCCAAGAAGTCTCTAAAGTGTCATTCGTTCTTTTCTTCGTAAGTTTTCACACCCCGAAATTCTTTTTCTCCTCGGCCATTCTCCTCGGCCTATTAATTTTACTTTTTTTTCCTGTATCTTTATTTTTATTTCATTCAAATGGGTAAATTACAATGTTTAGTAGACACTCCCACTGGTATGGAGGGCTTCCGAGCAAAATACCACATTCCACAGGAAGTGGGTTTGAGGTACTGTGCCCCGGACCAAATATATACCACTAGGGAAGAAGGGGAAGTTATCATTCCCATAATTACATTTTTAGAAGGAAGAATGACACTTCCTATGGGGAATGTAACCCGAGATTACCTGTATAACCATAGATTATGCCCGCACTAATGTGTACCTAACGTATTTAGAATTTTAGGTTGTGTCGACCCTCTCAACGAGCAGATGGGCTTGAGACTCACATGGCATGACGTTGTCCATATGTATGAGTGTTGCAAACTTAAGGGTATGGGGTACTACCTCAAGTCTAGGTCTAACATAGGCTCATATCGTGTCTTCCCAAATTTAACAAAGGCATGAAGGACAACTACCTATTCGCCTCTGGGGAGTGGTACGAAGGTCCTCACTGTCCAGTTGAGGAGGGAACACCAGGTGTGACTCCATAGGATTAGGTCCCTCATCATGGGGTTTAGTTCTTCTAACTTTATCATTCACATTTTTGTTATGCTTTAGTCTTTTTTTGAGTGGTCATCGTTATCGGCCTAACCATGTTTCACTTTCTGGATGTTTTTGCAGATAAGGAACACGTAGCACCCCATTTGAGTCTCTCCAACATCCAAGACCTTAAAAGAGTTTTAAGATTTGAGGTGTTTGTGAGTGAAGACGGGCAGTTGAGGGCAGCCCATCTCATCCTGGGCTTTGAACCCCTATCAAGCTCCTTCCAAGATGTTGGTAATGCGGTCATCGCGGGTGACCGTAGACGTAGAAATGTAGATGTCTCCAAATCAGGTTTCCTTGCCTCATAAGAGCTGCAATTCCCCTTAGACACTCCGAAGTAGAAGCTCCCAAGGAAGAGTCTTCCTCCTCTCAATTGTCACTTGAAGAAGAGATATGTTAGGACATATGTGGTTCAAGTTGTTTTGAACATATGTCATTGTTTTATGTAATTGGCTTATCATTTGACAAAATGCACTTTACTTGTAATTGGGTAGATTTAGGATTTGTTTAACGCTTCAAGAAACTGTGTTTCAAGATCAAGTGTTGAAGTCATCAAGTCTGTCCAAGAAACAAGCTGGAAAGTGCAAGTTATTAAAGCTCGGCACCTAGTCTCGACACCTGCATCTATCGAGCTTTAAGAAGCTGTTTCAGCCCCAAGGCTCGACAGCTTCTCGACAACTCCTCGACACCTCTAGCTGCCAAGATTTAAGGAAAACAGATTTTAAGTTCTGTTTTGATTCCAATCAGTGGGTATGTCTTTAGGACTTCTTTTCTTCTAACCCTAGACATATAAAAGGATTATTTTAAGGGCCGTCAATAAGTACACAAGTTGCACAAGTATTGAGAAATCTTTGTTCAAGCAATTTGTGATCCGAGACAAAGTTCATGCCCTAGTTCATCTTTCTTGTGAAGAAGTTGCTGTGTAATGGGCACTGTAGGGTTTTGTAACCAAGCATCTTCTTGATCTTCATCGTGTGGATGAATTGAAGAACTTTGCAGCCAACAATTCTCTTTCTAGTTGGTGATTGAAGTTGCGTACTGGGATCCGCGCAATTGGTTAGTCACATATTGGGAGCCGTGCATCAAAAGGAGAAATTGTCACTACAGAACAAGTCCAATTAGGTATTGGGGTAAGGGTTCAACTGTAGGTTGGTAAGATACTAGGATTTCTTTACTTGTAACTGCTTGTTGTGATAATAGTGGAGTTTCGGGAGTGGTGACCTTAAATCACCCGGTAGGGTTTTTGCCTTGTAGATTTTCCTCATTCGTAAACAAATCACCATGTCAATTTTATTTCCGCTGCATACTTTAGTTTATTGGTGATTTGTTTGTGCTGCCACGCATATTTGCATGTTAACTTGATTAATTAATAACTTGGCTAATTAATTAATCTAATTAATCACAAGGGGTCTACGCATTTGTGGCCTATCAAGATAGATAAATTCCAACTATAATAGGAAGAAGAGGAGTGGATCAATCCTATTGAGCTATCGGGCATTGAGAGTGAGCCTGACAAGACAATAGTCAGTTTTCCCCCTCTGGTAATTACCGAAGTAGATAGTGAAGCTAAGGAGGAGTCAATGGCTCTAAATTCGAGAAAAGGATTGAGGGATAAAATAGCCGATAGGACAAGAGGGTCATCTTCCAAAGAGGCCCCAAAAACTCAACCTCTGCCAACTTTACCACCCATCCTTCTCCCTCCCTCAACCACAACCGAAAGCAATCTGCTACTCGTAGATAACCAGAAGAAGAAAAGAAAAGAGCAGGAGAAGGTGGAAGGAGAGATGGTGCCTAAAAAGGGGGCTAAACAACAAAAGATGGCGAAAGATAAATAGGTCACCCCAAAAAGGGCACTCGGCTTACCTTACCGCAACATGCCTAGTGACAGGCCACAAATGCGTTTACCCCTTGTGATAACTTAGATTAATTAATTAGCCTAGTTTTTAATTAATCAAATTAACATGCAATATCACGTGGCAGCACAAACAAATCACCGAAACTAAGTTATGCAACGGAAAATAAATAACACGGTGATTTGTTCACGAATGGAGAAAACCCTTACGGCAAAAACCCCACCGGGTGATTTAAGGTCACCACTCCCGAAACTCCATTATTATCACAACAAGCAGTTACAAGTAAGGAATCCCAGTACCTCACCAACCTACAGTTGAACTCTTACCCCAATACCCAATTGGACTTGTTCTGTAGTGACAGTTTTTCATTTCAATGCACGGCTCCAAGTATGTGACTAACCAGATGCGCGGATCCCAGTACGCGACTTCAAACACCAACTAGAGAGAGAGAGAGTTGGCTGCAAAGTTCTTCAAATCATCAGAGATGAACTAGGGCACGAACTTTGTCTCTCTGATCACAAATTGCATGAACAACAAGTTCTCACAGAATATGCAACTTGTATCTTCTATCACCACTTGACGGTCCTTAAAATAATCCTTTTATATGTCTAGGGTTAGGAGAAAAGAAGTCCCAAAGACACACTCACGGATTAGACTTGAAACAGACTTGGAAATCTGTTTTCTTTAATTCTCGACAGATAGAGGTGTCGAGAGGTGTCGAGAAGCTGTCGAGGCTCGGGCAAAACAGCTTCTTTAAAGCTTGATAGATGCATCTGTCGAGGTATGTGTCGAGCTTTAAAAACTTGCACTTCCTTGCTTGTTTCTTGGACAGACTTTGACGGCTTTAACACTTAATCTTGAACTATTGTTTCTTGAAGTGTTAAACTCATCCTAAATCTACCCAATTACAAGTAACGTGCGTTTTGTCTAAGGATAAGCCAATTACATAAAATAGCGACATATGTTCACAGACTTGAACTACATATGTCCTAACAATCTCCCCCTTTGGCAATCCGTGACAAAACCACAACATACAAATGAAGATATGAGAGAAGTCATAAATCACTCAACTCATATTCACTTGTTACATACAGTAAAATCTATCCTAACACAAACTCTTGAAAAACTTTGCAAGAAGAGAGTTTATGGCAAGAAGACTTTGACAAACTGTATTTCTGAAACACTTATAAACAAAACACATCAAGGCATCTTTGTGTGAAACAGAAATAATAGATTGCGTACAAGTAAAGAAACATGTGTATAAAGATAGAAAAGAAACAACACATGAAAGGTAGGTGAAAGAAAAACATACATCATCATATATAAGAAGAGAATAAATCCAATGTATGTCAATACCTGATCAAAGTATCTCTAAACAGATGAGAAAAGAAAAAAAATACATATGATCACCTCATTACATCCCTCAATCCACACTCCCCCTAACAAAAATGTCCTATGCTAACACTCCCCCTAAGTATGACTACTCTCATACAAAACTACTCCCCCTTTTTGTCATGAGTGACAAAGGGTAGAGTGTCAAGTAGACATCTCATCCGAAGAGCTCGCATCTCCATCATCATCATCGGAAGCATCAGCATCATCGCCATCATCATCAGCCTGGGTCTCAGTCGACACATGAGGTGGCGGAGGAGAAGCCTCTGGAGCAAAGCCGCCCATGGTCGCCTATCACCTGGCGATGCGACAAACACGGACGTTCACCTGATACAACTCCGTGGAGAGTGTATCTAGGCGAGCATCCATGCGCTGTAGCTACGCCATGATGTCTCCTAACGTGACGTCGCTCGAGGAGGAAGAAGCAGACGCACGAGCTGATCTGGAGGTGGCCGGACGAGTGGAAGGAGTGGCACCATCTGTCTGTCGCGATTGGAACTGTGCCTCGCCACGTTTTACGGTAGCGGCGTCTATGGCAGACATGACGTGGTAAGGATCGGACGAGGGGAAAGGGATGGAAAAACGGCTCAGGATCCTCGTGATAGCGGAAGGGAAAATGAGCTTATTACGGGTGGCCGTATCTCTATAGACATCTATAATGGAAAAGATGAAGTGCGAAGGAAAGTCTATAGAGAGATCCTCTAAGAGGGACAGCAAAAATCGAGCGCGAGGCTCTGTGATAGAGTTATAGTGAGAAAGTGGGTGCAAAACAAAAGTCATCACCATGTTAAGGAAACGAGGACCTTTAGCAAAAGGTCGACATGGTGTGTACATATGATCTCCCCAAGAGGACGGACGCTCACAGAACGCCGAGATCATCTCGTCTTTGGACACAGTCTAGAGACGCTCACAGCTAGGGTAATCAGGATGATCCACCCTAGGGACATGAAGAACCTCAGAGACTAACTCTGAGGTGACACAAAAGCACGTACCTCGGACGCAAGAGTAGAAAAGAGGTACTGAAGAATCTATCCTGTGGATGTTGGAGTAAAACTCCTGTATCAACACGAGAGGAGATGTGACCGGGACGTCACACAGTGACTCCCATCCCCGAGTGTGAATGACATCGGGAAGGTCGGTGTCGGCAAAGTCTGCCAGGCCAACGTGGCGTTCTGAATGAACACCTCGTTTAGAAAAGTTCTCCGAGAAGTCCTTATGGGCTTTCTCATCACGGAACCGGACAGAAAGAGGAGTAGAATCTGAGGAAGACTGTCCCTTAGAACGCAGAGGGTTCTGGGACGGAATGGACTTACGCTTAGGTGCCATAGACACTACTAACGCAACCATAGAGAGGGGGAAAGAAAAAGAGACACACAGAAAAGTTCCAAACAGTTCAATATAGGAAGAATATACTGAAAAGAAAGAACGTATGCATGGAAAATGCATGAACATGTGACATGCAACATAAAAACATCATGGGCTCAGCCCAATCCAAACCTAACAGCACACAATCGATAGGCACACATCTAAATGCATGAAAATACAATTAGAATGCGAATGTGATGCAATGCATGTGGTTTTGAAGATCAAAACTATCAAACCAACCCAAGAATTTCATAAAAACCCCAACAATTTTGAAAACTCCCAAAAATTTTCAAAAACACAAAACCTAGGGTTTTAAAACAATGAAATGCATGAACATGAGGGATAAGACGCTTACCAAGAGATGAAGATCGCAAAGAACACTTGAAAACGCCTTGGAAAGAGGTTTGGAGGGAAAATGAGAAATTTTGAGAGAGAGAACAGAAGTTTCGAGCGAGAGAGATCGAGCAAGTGAGGAGAAAAATCGCGAAAGCTCTATATATAGCCTCTTAGTAATTCTCGACAGATGATGCTATCAGGAGGTGTCGAGACTGCTGTCGAGGTCATGTGTCGAGAAATACACATGGATAGATGAAGCTATCGAGATCAGGTATCGAGGAAGAAGAAACAAACAAGAAGTAACCTCGATCGATCCAGTAGCTATTGAGAAGCTATCGAGCAGACAGAAAGTTTCTCGATCGATCCAGGAGGTGTCGAGGTATCTGTCGAGACTGCGATAAGAAAGAGTCTAAGAAGCTCGACAGACAGCTATGTGTCGAGAGGTATCGAGGAGGTGTCGAGATGCCTTTAAAAACAGTTTTTCAAAAGAGGAAAAACACAGACATTAATGCAATCATGCATGCAACTCAACCAAAGATCCAATCAACACATTAAGCTCTCAAAATCATCTCTCAACAAGAATATTGATGCACATGTATCTCAAAACACGCACACACACACTAAACAAGTCTAACCAATTTTATATTTCAAAAACAAGTCCAGACAGTTTAGTGAGCATACATTAAAACATGTAAACCTTGTGATGGCCAAATCACATTGTACCTGCACATGTATCAAGAATAGCAAAGAGTATTGCGTGTCGTGTGTGTGAAAACATCGCAAGATTGCATATGTGTCTCAATGTTATGACGATTTGAGATATGAGAAAATCACTTTAACTCACACACAATCATAACTGTTTGATGGGGACTATCACCTTCGAGGTACATCCTATAATTCCCACATCTCCTAGAAAACAAGCTTGCAATCATATTTTAAAGCATTTTTGATCTTTTTGCTTTTTATATCTTTGTATATTTTCTTTTATTAAGCATATCATGCATGGGCATACAAGAGAAAGAAAAGAAATACCCAATTATGTTAAGCTTTTGACATTGCACTTTTGCTATGTCGAAGCATACAGATGTCATATTATGATTGGCGAGTAACAGTGGTGAGATGGTTATTTATGCCTTTCTCTTGGGATTTTCTAGTTCAACCGTCAAAAAGAGTGATACGAGTGTTAAGAAGAAGAGATCACTTAACCTTACTCATCACAAACAAAGAGCTACAAAGCTCACTTGCTTAGTTGTGCAGAAGAATGCTCATCTAAGCTACAGGTGATACAAAGTTTAGAAAACTTTGTTTCAATGGCCATTTCAAAAGTTCACATGAACTAATGCATACTAACTCACACTGTTTTTGTATTTTTCAAATTTTCAATTTTTTTTTTCTTTTTATTAGAGAAGCAAAAATAAAACATAAAACTGAAAACACACAAACAAAAACATGTAAAGCAAAACAATGCATAAAACTAGACTGACTCAAAACAGTAAAGAAACACACAAGTAATGCAACACACACAAAAAGAAGAGAGAAGAAGAAGTGACTGAAATCACTTAGATCCCTTTGCCTTCCACACCTTGGAAGAACCTTTCCTTTTGGTCGACTCTTGAACCGGTGATGAAGGAGAAGAGTTTAAACCGTTCAAGTTCGAAAGGAACATGAGGGCTTTAAGAATGCCTCCAATTGGAGCGAGAGAAGACTGAAGCTGATTCTAGCTCCCAGATGCTATTGTGCCATTGCTCTGTTGAGTGGCATGCCACTTGTAGCAATTAGGTCTTGTGTGACCGGCAACACCACAATGATAACAGAGATGCGGTTTCTTCTGTTTGGCCTTTTGAGAGTTAGTCTTCTTAGTCCTAGGGTTTCTAGATTCCCTTTTCTCAATTTTAGGGGGTGCTCCTAGGATGGACTTGCCCTTGTCTACGTTCTCACTAGCTAATTCAGTTTTAACATTCTTTTCTTCATTTTCAATGTTATTAGCAGGTGGAACAAACACAGTAGTACTAGAAGTAGGAGTATTAGAGAGAGAGAATTCATACCCCAATCCAGTACGATCTGAAGAATGTTTCTGAGCACTCAGCATCTCGTCCAGCTTTGCACTTGACGTCCTCTCCAATTGTGCTCTGACTTGAAACAGCTTCGCTTCAAGCTTCTTGGTCCTTTCAACTAAGAAATTGTTTTCGAATCTCAGTACTCCAATGGTTTGATTCGCTTCATCAACCTTTGTGGACAGCTCCTCATGGTTGAGTTCCACTTCACTGAGCTTCTTGGTGGCCAGCCTATAGAGTTTCTCATGCTTCTCAGAAAGCTTGTATAGCTTCTCATAGGCGGTATGGATATCATCTTGATCATCCATAATTTCACACTTGGAATCCACCAATTCTTCTTCTTCATCCACTTTTTCAGTAACCCCATCAGTAGGATTAACAGTGGCAGTGAAGGCATTCAAGATTCCGTCGTCTTCATCTTCGGAATCGTCCTCGGTCTCTGTGTCCCTTAAGGTCACAGCAAGTGCCTTGCTCTTCCCTATGCTCTTGAGGTACGTGGGACACTCTTGTTTCATGTGTCCAAAGCCTTGACACCCAAAGCATTTTGGTCCAGTGGGAACAGTGTACTGACCGCCATCTTTGACATCCTTCTTCGCTTTATCTGAATTCTTAAATTGTGAAGAACTAGATTGTCTACGGTCTTTGTTGAAGCCCTTTCCATTTGCATTTTTCATAAACTTCTTGAATTGCCTTGTAATATAGGACTTCATCTTGGAGTCTTCATCATCTGAAGAATCATCCGTATCACTGCTCTTGGCCTTAAGTGCCAAACTCTTGCCCTTACTTGACTTGCCTAACCTAGTCAGCCCTAACTCATAGGTTTACAAGTTTCCAACCAGCTCAGTCAGAGGAATTCTGTCAATATCCTTTGACTCTTCAATCGCCGTGATCTTAGCATGGAATCTCTCAGGCAGTGATCTGAGCACCTTCCTTACTATCTTGGGTTCAGGGATGGTTTCCCCAAGATTAAAGGCTGAGTTTACTATGTCCTTGAGCTTGGCATAGAACTCATCAAACGACTCATCCTCTTCCATCTTAATTTCTTCAAAGCGTGTGGTGAGCCTCTGCAGCTTTGAATCTTGGACAGCCTTGGTGCCCTCATAGGTTGTCTGGAGGATGGTCCACGCTTCCTTAGCAGTTTCGGTTGAGGAAATTTTCTTGAACTCCTCATTGGTGACTGCACTGAATAGGGCATTCAATGCTTTGCTGTTGAAGTTTTCCGCCTTGATCTTAGCATCATCCCAGTCGGCCGGCGCTTCTGTAGGCTTGGTCCAGCCTATCTCCACAGCTTGCCACACTTTCTCATCTAAAGACTGCAAGAAAGCTCTCATGCGTACTTTCCAGTATGCATAGTTAGTGCCATCAAATAAAAGAGGTATAATAAGAGATTGTCCTCTATCCATGACAGCAGGGGTCGAATGGATCACACACAAAAGATTAAACCCTAATCAGAGTGTGCTTGCTCTGATACCACTTGACAGGCCATAAATGCGTTGACCCCTTGTGATAACTTAGATTAATTAATTAGCCCAGTTTTTAATTAATCAAATTAACATGCAATATCACGTGGCAGCACAAACAAATCACCGAAACTAAGTTATGCAGCGGAAAATAAATAATACGGTGATTTGTTCACGAATGGGGAAAACCCTTACGGCAAAAACCCCACCGGGTGATTTAAGGTCACCACTCCCGAAACTCCACTATTATCACAACAAGCAGTTACAAGTAAGGAATCCCAGTACCTCACCAACCTACAGTTGAACTCTTACCCCAATACCCAATTGGACTTGTTCTGTAGTGATAGTTTCTCATTTCAATGCACGGCTCCAAGTACGTGCCTAACCAGATGCGCGGATCCCAGTACGTGACTTCGAACACCAACTAGAGAGAGAGAGAGTTGGCTGCAAAGATCTTCAAATCATCAGAGATGAACTAGGGCACGAACTTTGTCTTTCTGATCACAAATTGCATGAACAACAAGTTCTCACAGAATATGCAACTTGTATCTTCTATCACCACTTGACGGCCCTTAAAATAATCCTTTTATATGTCTAGGGTTAGGAGAAAAGAAGTCCCAAAGACACACTCACGGATTAGACTTGAAACAGACTTGGAAATCTGTTTTCTTTAATTCTTGACAGATAGAGGTGTCGAGAGGTGTCGAAAAGTTGTCGAGGCTCGGACAAAACAGCTTCTTTAAAGCTCGATAGATGCATCTGTCGAGGTATGTGTCGAGCTTTAAAAACTTGCACTTCCTTGCTTGTTTCTTGGACAGACTTTGACGGCTTCAACACTTAATCTTGAACCACTGTTTCTTGAAGTGTTAAACTCATCCTAAATCTACCCAATTACAAGTAAAGTGCGTTTTGTCTAAGGATAAGCCAATTACATAAAATAGCGACATATGTTCACAGACTTGAACTACATATGTCCTAACACCTAGGCTCCGCGACTAGAATTGGATGGTAAAGCCATTTCACAGGACTCTTCTATTAGAGAGTTCCAAAAAGGGCACTCGGCTTACCTTACCGAGGTCTTGGAGCAACCCCTTCTCTTGCCGAAGGACATGGATGCTCTAAGTAATGTAAGGCTGCAAGACCTTTTTATGTCATTAAAGAGAGATCTCAGATTGGTAGGTTTTAAGACTTTATCTTCTTATTCTCTATATATATTTTTTATTATTTATTTATTTTTTTATATATGATAGACCATTCTGTCCTTCCTATATAGATTTCGCAGGAAGTTTTTATGGTTGAGGATGCTCGAAGGAAAACCCAGGCTGAGATTTAATTCCATGCCCAAACCATAAAAACCTTGGAGGAAGTTAAACAAGAGAAACAAGAGCTAGCTAACAAATTGATTACCGAGGAGAGAGCGCGGAAGAGTGCTGAATCTGGCATAGCGAGTGCTCAGAGGCAGGCTGAAGATCAATGCAAGCAACTCCATCTCAAAGAGATTGATCTTGCCATTCAATAGAAATTGGTTTCGGACCTTAGGGCTACGTCGGAGGAAGCCAAAACCGCTGCTCGGGCTACCAAGGAAGCTGTGGAGGCCACACGGATAGCTTCATACAACCAAGGAGTTGAAGAAACTAAAATTCAGCTAGCTGAGGAGCTTGTCGAGGTATGCAGGGACTATTGCAAGGAGACCTGGGAAAAAGCCCTCGACATCGTAGGGGTCCCTGCTTCCTTAGAGTTGAGGTAGCCTGGAAAAATTCACTACCATCCCGTTATTCGCAAAATCCTGCCTGCCCTTACTCTTCCTTTTACTCACATCCCAGAGTCTTCTAAGTAGCTCTCGGCTACACAGAACCTCCCCCCCCCCCCCCCCTTGAGGTTTCCAAAGAACCAAGCCAAGCTGGCAATTAAAGCAAAAAGGATGGGGAGAAGATGGACAAAGGCAAAGGTAAGGAAGTCAAACCTCCCTCAGAGGCTATGGAAGCTGCTAAGGCTAAGAAGGCAGCCAAAGCAAAGGAGGCAGAGGCCAAACCCAAAGATGTCGAGCCCATAAAGGATACCGCTAACACCTCCTAAGCAAGCAAGAAAAATGACCCTCCTCCTCTAGCCAAAGAAGATCCTGTCCCTTCTTCCAAGGCATAGAACCTAGGGTTTTATTTCCTCAACAATTAACCTATTTTTCTTAACAACTTTTTGTTATACCTGCTATCTTGTAACTACATGAGTAGACTTTTGTAAGTAGATTGACCTTTTTCGAGAATAAAAATCATAGTTTCCTTACTCATGAAAGTTATGCTTGTATGCTTTTCCTATGTAATTCCCATTTTTACAAGTACTTAATTAGGGAGACAATAGTTAACCAGGGAGACCATAAGACACTCCCCAAATTAACACATTACAGCAGAATAAGCAATCGCATCATCCCTCATAAATATGATACTTTTGTGAGGCATTTAGATATTGAATAGATCAAACGATATACATATTATATCTACAAATGCTTTAAGTGATGCTCATGGACTTCCAATTATCTAAATCATTTTTCTGGAAATCCCCAATATACATGGTTAGAGAGAAAAACCATAATAAATATGAATACTAACAACTAGAGAAATAGCTTGAGGTGGTAAATTGCCTGACGTAGGCAATCCAGGGGACCAAGCATGACTAAAAGTATATCCATTGACTTAACTAAAAAGTTGACAGATATCAATTTTCTCAAGGTGTGTGGTCCGAGGAGCCAGTCATAGCCAAGATTCCGTTTGATTCTTAGAGATAATGGAAGATATCAATTTTCCTAAGGCATGTGGTCTGAGGAGATAGGCTAGCTGAGGTTCTGTTTGATTCTTAGAGATGCAATAAATGTAACACATAAAGTAGTAGACTACATTTTAAACTGGAAAATACTTCATTAATAATAATACCTTCGTAGGTTATTAACATTCCAAGGACGGGGTACAACCCTTTCGTCCAAATCTTCTAGATAATAAGCCCCTATTCGAGCTATTGAAGTGATACGGTATGGGCCTTCCCAGTTTGGTCCTAATTTTCCCCAGGCTGGATTTTTTTGCAGTCCCTAAAACCTTCATTAACACCAAATCTCCGAGCACCAGTGGCCATAGCTTCACATTCGAATCATAGCCCTGTTTAAGTTTGTGCTGATAGTATGCTAGCTGAACCATTGCATTTTCCCTTCACTCTTCTGTTAAGTCCAAGCTTTTATCTAACAATCCATCATTGCTGCTCGATTAAAAAAGCTCGTCTTTAGTGTTGGGAAACCTGCCTCGAGAGGAATTACTGCCTCGGCCCCATAGTTCATTGAAAAGGAGTTTCTCTTGTGGACCTACGAGGTGTAGTCCTATAGATCCATAAAACATGCGGCAGTTCTTCCACCCATCTTCCCTTGGTATCATCGAACCTCTTTTTAAGTCCATTGACTATTACTTTATTAACAGCTTTGGCCTGTCCATTCCCTTGTGGATAAGCCGAAGTGGAATATCTGTTTGTAATACCTAAATTGCAACCATATCTTCTGAAATTTTTACTATAAATTGAACACTATTATCTAAGATAAGGGTATGAGGAATTCCGAACCGGGTAAATATGTTTTTCCAAACAAAACTCCTTGCATTCAGATCCCTGATGTTTGATAATGGCTCAACTTCAACCCATTTAGTGAAATAGTCCATGCCAACAAACAAAAATCTCTTATTCCCTGCTACCTTTGGGAAGGGCCCTATAATATCCAGGCCCCACTAAGCGAAAGGCCAAGGACTAGATAGAGGATTGAGGACTCTCTCTGGTTGATGAATGTTTGGAGCAAACCTCTAACACTGATCACACTTCTTCACATATTCTAGTGCTTCCTTCTGCATATTAGGCCACCAATATCCCTAAGTAAGGGCTCTATGAGACAAGGATCTTCCTCCTGTATGACTTCCACAAATCCCCTCATGCAATTCTTCTAGCAGCAATTCTGTTGCTTCAGGATGCATGCACAGCAAATATGGTCCAAAAAAAGAGCGCTTGTACAACTTTTGATCCTCGGATAACCAAAATCGGGGAGCCTTCCTTCGTACCTTGTCGGCCTCCAATTTCTCTTTAGGTAAGACATTCTCTTTAAGGTACAACACCATAGGATCCATCCAACTGGGTCCCACTTTGATCTGATGAACTGGGACTATGTTTACATTTATCTTAGTAGGTGTATACAAGTCTTCCACTAGTATAACCCGAGGTAAACTTTGTGCTGAGGACGTTGCTAAGGTGGTTAGAGAGTCAGCATGTGTGCTCCTGTTTCTAGAAATTTGCACCAAAGTGAAAGATTCAAAATTTGATTGCAATTGTCTAAACTAACTTAAATACTCCTGCATTCTTGAGTCTTTGGCCTCTAGCTCCCCTTCCACCTAGCCTACAATTAACCTTGAATTCGAGAACATCTCCACATTCTTGCCTCCCATTTTCCAAACCATACTCATCCCTATTAGCAAAGTTTCATACTCAGCTTCATTATTCGTGGCTGAAAAGCTCATTCTTAAAGACTTTTCGATGACGATTTTATCTGGAGATATTATGACCAAACCTACTTCAGATCCTCGTTGATTTGCTTCACCATCCACGTACACCTTCCATGACAAAAACTCCTTCAGGGAGATCATGCCAATTGATTTTTCATCTATGTCCAACCTCTTCGTATGTTCTTCTAATGAGGGTTTAGCAAACTCGGCCACTAAATCAGTAAGAACCTGACTCTTCACTGAGGTGCGTGGCATGTACTTTATATTAAAGGTCCCCATGATTGTTCCCCACTCGGCAATCCTTCTCGTAGAATCAGTGCTCCTAAGTAGAGACCTGAGCGAGAGTTGGGTTTAAACCACAACTGTGTGAGACTAGAAGTAATGGGGAAGCTTCCCTGTGGCGTGCACCACGACCAGAATGACTTTTTCCAGCGACAAGTAATGAATCTCAGCTTCGTGTAATGATTTACTTACGTAATAAACTGGTCTCTGAACACCATTGTTGACCCTTATTAGCACCAAGCTGACAGCATGGGAAACTACAACGACATAAGCAAATAGTACCTCATCCACTTCTGGCATAGACATAATAAGTGGCCGAGAAAGATACTCTTTGAGCTATTGAAAATCCAAAGAACATTCCTCAGTCCATTCAAATCCTTTCCATTTATTTAGTAGCTGGAAGAAAGGCCTATACGTATCCGCGGATCAAGAAATAAACCGATTTAAAGCAGCCATCATTCCTGTCAACCTCTGAACCTCTTTGGGATTACGAGGTGGATGCAAATTGTTAATAGCCTTAACCTGATCAGGATTAACTTCGATTCCACGATGTGTGACCATGAAGCCCAAGAATTTACTAGATCCAACGCTAAAAGAGCACTTGGAAGCATTCAAGCGCAACTTATATTCCCTTAGCATTTCGAAGACGATTTCAAGATTCTCAACATGCATAGACACTTTTTTACTCTCACCACCATATCATCCACATAAACTTCAATACTCTTTTCTAGTTATGACTCAAACATTCTAGTCATCATCCTTTGGTAGGTGGCCTCTGCATTTTTCAAACCAAAAGGTATTACCTTATAATGATAATTTCTAGTAGGAGTGACAAATGCTATTTTTTCTTGATCATACAAAGCCAATGGTATTTGGTGATAGCCTTAAGAAGCATCTAGGAAACTCATTTGAGGATGCCTAGCCGTGGCATCCACTAATTGATCAATGCGAGGCATGGGGAAAGAATCCTTAGGACAAGCTTTATTCAAGTCAGTAAAGTCTACGCAGACCCGCAATTTGCCATTCTTTTTCTTAACTACCACAGTATTGGCCAACTAATCAGGATAAAATACCTCCTTGATAACTCCTGCTTTCTTGAGCTTAATTACTTCTTCTTTAACAACATTAGAATGCTCTTTAGACGATCGCCGAGGTGGCTGCTTCCTTGATACCATAGTGGGGTTGACATTTAAATGATGATAGATGAAACTTGGATCGACCTCTAGGGCCTCGTAAGCATCCCAAGAAAAGACATCAAGGTTTCCCTTAAGGAACCTCACTAATTCCTCTTTCTCCTAAGGAGGCAGCTAGGCGCCTATCTGAAAATATCTTTCTTTATCATCACATATAGCAACTTGCTCTAAGGCTTCTCACCCTGTTTCCACTGATAGGTCCTTTGGTAACCTTGGCTCCCTTAATTGCTACAAACCATGATCATCTGATGTCGATGATCTAGCTCCATACTGATGTCTAACCGCAGCCACCATACACTGCCTCGCCGTAGATTGGCTTCCAATAAGCTTTTCTACTCGGTCTCTGGATGGATATTTCACTTTCAAATGTAAAGTGGATGGGACAACCCCCATGACATGAAGCCAAGCTCTCACCACAATGGCCTTGTATGGAGAATATGCATCCACCACTATGAAGTTGACCTCCACAACTTCTAATTTTGTTTGAACCGGCAACTTGACTTGTCCCATTGGTATGACCATCTTTCCGTCGAAACCTACTAGAGGTGAATCATAACTAGTCAAGTCTTTTGGTTTTAATCCTAAATTTCTATACAAGTTAGGATACATGATTTCCACTCCACTACCCTGATCCACCATAACACACCTCACATCATACCCCTTAATCCTAAGTGTGACCATCAGAGCATCATTATGTGGTTGTATAGTTCCAATCCTATCCTTCTTCAAGAAACTAAGTTCCAATTGTAGTGCAACTTTTGCTCTTTTTAGCCCAAGATTAGAGTTCTCGGATAGTGGTCGAGCCATAGTCATTACCCGGGAGGGGCACAAATCCGCCTTTCCAGGGGTTGTAAAGATGACATTAATGGTGTCCAATAGAGGCCTCGAAGAGTTGTTCCCTTGAGTACCTGAACCTGCATGACCCACATGCCCATTGGGCCTATATAGGAATTGTTGTAATTTTCCCTCCTTAACTAATTGCTCCAAATGATACCATAGATTTTTACAGTTCTCGGTGGTATGCCTACGCTCTTGGTGGTACTGACAATGAAGGTTTTGATTGCATCTTGCGGGGTTTCCATTCATCTTGTTAGGCCATTTGAAGTATGGTTTGTGCTTGATTTTCTCCAGAATCTGATGGATTGGCCCTCGGAATACCGTGTTTATGACTTGTGGCACAATACTAGCCCCAATCTGCCTGTTGAAGTCTCGCCGAGGACGATTGTCATTGTATTTGTCCGACCTGAAGTCCCTCCTGTCTTGAGAGACCACCTTTGCCTTTCCTTTACCTAACTGCTGTTCCTCCTCAACCCGCTTATATTTATCATTCCGGTCTATGAGCTAGCGCACACTTCTAACTGGTTTCCTAGTTAATTACTTCCTCAAACCATGCTTTAGGGGTAAGCCGACCTTGAAAGTTCTAATGACCACATCATCAAAGTCCCCATCTATCTCATTAAACATCTCTCAATATCTATCTGTGTATGTTTTTAAAGTCTCACCCTCTCATACATTTTTAAAGGAATTAATGTACACCGATCCCAGCCTGTCAAACCATCTCATCGCAATAGGCCCCAAGTTAGATGGGAAAACTTTGCACATCAATGTTTCATTCTTGGAGTGCACAGCCATCTTTGGCTGAAATGGCTTACGTGTTTTACAGGGTCAGTTCGACCATTATACATGGTGAACGTTGGCTGAGTGAAACGCCGAGGAAGCTTTCCCCCTTCAATCTTATGTGTGAAGAGAGACTTAGAAATCTGATTCAACGCCCTACCCATAGCATCAATTCCTAAACTCCTGGTGGATGAACTCCTCTTCTTGCGATTATGATGGCCACTATCTTCATACGAGTAAGACTCACTAAGGGGAGTTCTTGACCTTTGCCTATAGTTGTCTCCCTCATTCTCATTCTCACCAAAAGAAGAGTCAGAAATGGACTGAAACCGCCTCCATCGTTCATGACGTAACTTTCTTTTCAAACTGTTAATTTCCACCTACATGGCCCTGAACCTCTTTTCATGGGAGATTCTACTTCCACCTCGTGATAAACTCCTGCTCATATAAGTAGTATGTACACTTCCTTCCCGATCTCCACCTTGTTCGATAGTGTGAACATCATCTTGACGCTGAGACTCCCTAGTCTCCACCTGGTGTGGACTTGAATTTGCCATGAATAGACTTCAGACTCCTTCAATATCCAAAATTTCCCATAGACGGTGCCAATTGTAAGGTCACAATTTGGTGCCCAAGCCCAACAAAAAGGAGGACGTCGGCCCAAAGAGCCTTATACAATGAATTTGTAAAGTGTAGGCTATAAATCTTGATTCTAATGAGTTTGAACAGTCAAGGCAATAACCCAAGACCACAAAACCATATAAATGAACAAGTTTATAAGATGAAATTTATCTTCGGACTTAAACCAAGAATCGAATGTTTATATTTCTTCTTACTTTTAAAGATTCTTTACAAATATCTCTCTCCCTAGTTCTATAGGACCTCTTCTCCTCTTATAGTCCCTTTTGCTCCCCCACCTCATTCAAATTCTCCCTCTTGATACTTTCCCATCCACCTCTTTTGGAAGTCCCTAGATCATAGCTATAAGGCTGAAAATCATTGTTCAGGTATCACTTCCTCATAAATGCGGCCAGAGACTTTGGCACAGAGCATTTAATGTGGATGCAGTGGTAGCAACTTTCTTTAAGATATTTTTTCTTTACCCTCTTGTTCTCTGTGCCCCTTTCTTCCACATATTTTCATCTCCAAGACCTTCTAGAATATCATTCTAGTTAACATGACGTACCACTAGATCCTTGCTGTACTCAGCCGAGGAGGTAGTTTTCCTTGGAATATTCAGATTCATCTCACTTGTTACATTTGCTTCTGGGACTGTAAGTTCGATATTGTTTATTACCTTTAATCCGTCCTTGGACAATCAAACGTTTGTAGCTAAACCCACAGCCCAAAAAACATATCTTAGGCCTTTTGTCCCCACACTTAACATTATCTATTTTACATTAAATTTATTAAAGTATTATTTATTTATCAATTTTTTATTATTCTTCCAAATCATATCTCACTCTCTGTCTTGTTCTTTATTATTTCTTTATTCATGTGCACACTACCTAATAAATATCACCATGTACACACTCAATGTAAAGTGTGGGCATCCTTAAAGACACAAGAATTTTTTACTTTGTGAAACGTGGACATTGTGTAAAGTAATGTACATCAAGTAATAGTGTAAAAAAACAATTAGTCGTACAAACAATAAAGCATTGATTATTACACATCGGTGTGCACGGAATGTGTGCACCACATTAGTTGAAAGAATTTTACTAACGTGTGCCCTAAGGGTACATAATAGTATACCATTTTTTAAAATAGTTTTATCAGGAATTAAAAAAGTTTTACAACTTTTCAATTCTCCATAAAATATTTCCAAAAATGAATGGCTTAAGAGCACACATTAACTGTGATGGAAAATAAACATGCTTGTATCGCATACAAACATACGTAGTGGAAAATATAAACGGATCTACATCATTCATAAAAGTTAACATGCACTATTTAAGTTTCAGAATTTGAGAACAAGAGAGTGTACCTTGGAGCGGTGAATTTCAAAACTGAATTTCAGAAGCACTTGGGAACACTTTCAATCTTCCCTCTAATTCCACTAACGTCCAAGATGTTTGGGCTCTCAATCAGTTCCAAAGGGAGAATGTCAAAAAGTGTCTAATACTTTTTACACCACTTCACAAGAGTATTCTTTTAAAATTCTCTACGAATTCTCTACAGAAAAATTATGTGTGTTTCTTCCTTTGTATCTAACCGATTATCTAATTGGGCTGGCCTTTTGGGCCTTTCCAATTAGGCTTAAGTGTGTGACTTAGAGTGGGACCAAAAAGGACCAATAAGACACTAGCTCCAATGGGTCTTGGGCTTTTCTGTCAACTCTTGACAAGTCCAAAGTTACCATTAATTATATATTTAATATCACTATATAAATATAATCCCACTCTAGGCCTTATTAATAAATTATATCCCAAGAATTTATTATACATGCATCCCCTTCATAAAATATTCACAGTAATATAAAGTGGCAGTCTATTATACCCAGTTTAATCCTTTAAGTTATTCATCATATATTTATGAAATCCAATTCCATAAATATATACTTTAGTAGCTCCTTACTAAAGTGGTTAGGCCCAACTCTCTGAATAACAAACCCATTAAACTTATCTCAAGGGAATATTTTGTATCTCTGTTAAGAGACTATGAATTCCATCTTGAGAATATATGTTCCGTCAACACTAAATGTGGCTGCCCAACATACTAAAATTTTGACTGTAACTACAGATCTCACTCCTGATATATCAAAGCAATCTACACTTCATGATCAGGTCCATTATCCTCTCAGGATTAAGAGTTAATGGAAATATAAGTCGTGAATTTATTATTCAATTGACAGTTGTTAGAAGAATAATAAATCTCACACCGGCCCAGTTCAATATGTCTTAACTTTTAAAATATATCAACATACCAACTAAAAATCTCCATTTCCATGATCAAGACAAATCATCTTAGTTGATATGTTATAGTCTTCACAGATGAAATGCCCAATTTCATCACTGACTATGAACTATAATTATGAGTTTACAAAGAACTTGTGATTTATATCTTCTGTGACTAAATCACATAAATCATATACTATGCATCTCATGGACTATATGATAATATCCAAATATTCATGTTACCATTATTTTCAAATAATAATAAAACAACTTTATCAATCATAACATTAAGTCATACATAATAAAATACATAGCATCATACAATAGAATTTAGGGACACACATCCTAACAATCTCCCACTTGGCCTAAAGACTATTGTGCACTAATCTAACTCCCATCTCCTCCAAATGTGACTCGAAAGTCCTATGAGGCAAGGCTTTGGTGAAGGGATCCACTAGATTCTTTGCACCATCAATCTTTGCTACAATCACATCTCCACGAGCAACAATGTCTCGAATGATATGATACTTTCTTTCTATGTGTTTTCCTTTCTTGTGATTCCTTGGATCTTTGGATTGTGCAACTGCTCCATTATTGTCGCAGAACAATGTAATAGGAACTTGATCAATTCTCACAACACCAAGATCAAAAAGAAATTTCTTGAGCCAAACAGCCTCCTTTGCTGCCTCACAAGCAGCAATATATTTGGCTTCCATGGTGGAGTCTGCAATACAAGATTGCTTAACACTCCTTCAACTTATGGCTCCACCTCCCAAGGTGAAAACACAACCTGATGTGGATTTTCTAAAATCTAGATTCGACTGAAAATTAGAATTTGTATAGTCAATAGGAGTCAAATCCTCACAACGGTAAAGAAGCATATAATCTCTCGTTCTCCGTAGATACTTGAGAATATGCTTTACAGCTTGCCAATGTTTAGGTCCTGGATTTGATTGATATTGGTTGACCATGCCAACTGAATAACAATTATCCGGCCTAGTACAAAGCATGGCATACATGAGACTTCCTACAGCAGAAGCATAGGGAACTTGTTTCATCATATTTTCTTCCTCTTGAGTCTTAGGCCTTTGGTCATCAGATAGAGGAACTCCATGTCTAAAAGGAAGTAATCCTTTCTTGGAGTTTTGCATGCTAAACCGTTCTAGAACCTTATCTATATATTCAGCTTGTGACAAATCTAACATCCTATTCTTTCGATCTTGCCAAAGCTTGATCCCTAGAATATAGTTAGCTTCACCCAAGTCCTTCATATCAAATTGGCTTGACAACCAAACTTTAACCGATGAGATTACTCCTACATCATTTCCAATGAGTAGAATGTCATCAACATAAAGCACTAGGAACATTACTACTTTGTCTTGATATCTCTTGTACACACATGGTTCATCAAGATTTTGTTCAAAACCAAATGATTTGATTGCCTGATCAAATCTGATGTTCCATGACCTAGATACTTGCTTAAGTCCATAAATGGACCTTTTCAACTTGCATACCATATGCTCTTGGTTCTTCGCTATGAAACCCTCTAGCAACATGTAGATTTCTTATTCAAGATTGCCATTAAGAAATGTAGTCTTGACATCCATTTGCCAAATCTCATAATCATAATGAGCAGCAATGGATAAAAGAATTCTGATAGATTTAAGCATAGCTACTGGCGAAAAAGTTTCATCATAGTTAATACCTTCTTTTTGTGTATACCCTTTCGCCACTAGCTTTTCTTTAAAAGTTTCAACCTTTCCATCTATCCTTCTCTTCCTCTTGTAAACTCATTTGCAACCAACAGGTTTAATACTATTAGGCACCTCTACAAGACTCCAAACTTGATTGGAATACATGGAATCTAATTCAGATTTTATAGCTTAAACCCAATGATGTGCATCTATATCATTCTTTGCCTCCTTATAAGTATAGGGATCCGATTCAGCCTCTTCTAAGATGGCCTCATAAGTTTCTCCTAAACCTATCAATCTCACAGGAGGCCGAACAATTCTCCTACTACGACGAGGCACTTGTGTACTAGACATTTCATGAGTAGTATCTTGTGGTGTATCTAATACAATCACTTCTTCCTTAGTTTTATCCAATGGTTGTTGATTTACAGATTCATTCATTTTAGCCAACACAACTCTAATTCTAGGAGTAAAATGATTCATATAGTCATTTTCTAAAAATTTAGCATTTGTACTAACAAAACTTTGTTATCATTTCGACTATAGAATAAATAACCCCTAGTTTCTTTTGGATAAACCACAAGCAAACACACTTCCGATTTTGGCACAGAAATGGGGTGCATTTGGCAATGCGGAAACATAACACCAAAACCAAGTTAGTTTATGTCCTTGTTATTTAACATGCACCTACAATTTCAAAAAAATTTGGCTTTGCACCCTAGATCGGGTATTTATCATGGTGAGTTTCTATAATAATGCAAGATTAATGCACAAAATTGGCAAGTAACCGAAACTTTCATGACATGCATGGTAATGCGGGAAGGACACTTCTTTTGATTATGTGCTGGTACAAGATTTGCTTTTACAATGCTAGGTTCATTGACTCAAATAGTGGGCCTTTTACAATACAAGAACATGCAATTGTGAGGAAAAGCTCAGCTTTTGACAATATGGACTTCTCGGAGAAGCTCTTGGACACTTGGATCTCTTGGCATCTCAGAAAGTATGGATCTCTTGGAATACATGGATCTTTTGGCAATTTGGACAACATGGATCTCTTGAACATTGGATCTCTTGGTAACTAGGACAACAGGGATCTCTTAGACTTTTGGGTCTTTTGGGTGAGCCCTTGGGTTCTTGAATCCTTGTGATCTCTTTGATGATTTAAGCTTCTGGGCAATCTTTTTGGATCTTTTCTAGGAATGTTCTTGAACTCTTAATGCTTTGAAAATTTTTACAGCTTTTTGGCAGCATCTCCTCTTGAATGGAGTTTTGTTTACTTGCCATAAACTTTATCTTTGCACAGTTAGGTGACGAAACCATTTTGTGTATGCATGAGTGCCCTTGTAGGGTTATAAACTTTTAGGGGTAGGGTATAATCTAGCATGTATAAGCAACAGGGTTAATTTCCCTAAGGGTTTAATCATGGATGATGTGCAAGCAGGATAGAAAGGACCTAAAGTAGAGCACAATTTCTTTAGCGCAAGCAAAAAGGGTGCACCTATTCCAAGACACTTTCCCTTGACCTCTAGTCCTAGTAGGGTATCATTTCCTAGGATTGGATGTTCACTCTTTGGGCTTTACCTAATCCTCATGGGCTTTGGGCTTGTTCTAGTCTTCATGGGTTTGACATAACTAGGCTAACTGTATGCAAAGGCTTAACCGGTAGGTAGTTCCTAGCCTAGTGGGACACAATTACCATACCCCTCCCTTCATGTAAGTTGTGGGGCAGGAAGGATCAAGGGGGCCTTTTCAGCTACTCTTGTCCACCCATGGACCTAGAAATGCCTACAAAGTTAGCCACAGATCTAACTATAGGTAACACTGTTGATGTTTGTGTATGGACATCTACAGATGGGGTGACGAAATCCCTAAAGTGATGTGACTATGCCAGCAGTGCGGAGCTCGATTCAGCTCAGAAATGGTGTATATGTCATGCAATCCTTAATGAAAGGGTAAGACTTTTTCAAAGCACAGCAAATATATATATATATATATATATATATATATGAAAGCAGATTAAGGTGTAGCAGAAATTAAATTTGCTACCCTATGTTTGCATGTAAAGGAAAGCTGTAAAGCATGTGAGGAAAGTTGTAAAGCATGTGAGGAAAGCTGTAAAGGATCCATGAAAATACCTAGTACCCCCTTCTTTGAAAAATGATTTTTTTGGAAAGACATTTTTTAGGATATAGTAGAACCCTTTTTCAAAAAGGAGCACCCCTAATGCCAATTTCTGTGTTTTTGAAAGCCAATGTCCAAAGATTATGGTTTTATCAAAAGCTCTAAAGGCTAAACTCTCATGAGTTGCCAATTTATTGATGCCCGGCCTCGAGACGGATAACCGCCTTCGGGCCTTCGTTCGACCACCCGCCATGGTGATGCTCCCGCGAGCACAAGCCCCGTTAGAGGCCCCTCTTGAATGATCGGTGTGGTTTGTGCGGAGCTTCGGGTGCTCTCTCTCTCTCTCTCTCTCTCTCTCTCTCTCTCTCAGTGGAGGAGGGTAGGTGTGGTAGGAATCTTGGCCAAATTTTAAGGGAATACCAAAGGTGAGTGAAGTCGCCACCAATCATTGGGTTTTTCTAAAGTGTGATTGGTAACATGTTTCTAATTGATTTTATTACCGATCCTAGGCTAATAAGAAGGTCGTTTTTCCTAATTTAATATGGATGGCAAAAAATCTTGATTATTAAGTTTGGAAGTTTGGTTACGTGTGGGGAAGGTGTTAGGCACCTCACAATGCCTGTCCAATGACAGTCCCTTGTTTTGATAAAACCTTAATTTTTTGAGATTGGCAATAAAAACATGATTTTGGCATTGGCTTTTAGGGCTTTACATGCATGGGGTGCTTTGAGGTTTGGCTTTTGAATGGGTGTTGTCCCAATCTATGCTTTCCTAAGGCATTCGGGCAAAGTACCAAATTTCCACGATGAAAATCTGGTGACATGTCACCTTACATTTACGGTGGAAATTAGGCATCACTTTACCTTAGGTGACATAGACTATGGCAATCACACCAAAAAGGGTGGAGCGAGTATATATATACATAGATCATGCACAATTCTAGCACACAGAGCTGGAAAGTAAATGCCTACATCCCTAGAGCATGGCCCAAAATATAGATGGAGGAAAGTAAACAGGGGTTGCCACACTCTAAAGATGAGGGCGAATGGTACACGGCATGATATACCTAATACAACCAATCTAAGAGAGAAAGCAGGGAGGAAGGAAGGGGGTTTAAAAGAGTACATAACCAAAAGGGAGAGGCTAGACCCCTAAACCTACTAAACATGCTGCTTAGCCCATATTTACATGCTTGCATCCATGCCCCTTTTTTTCATGTACCTGGGAGACTATGCCCTAGCTCCGTGTGTCCTCGTTCCATATGTGCACATGCAAAGGCAAAGACAAGAAACCAGCAGACAAGCAATGGAAAGAAACGATGCAAAGAGCAAATGAAAGAGGCATAAAGTATATAACCATGATAGACATGGCAAGTAACGAAATAAGAAAATGTAGGTTTGGATCAAACACCATAACTTTATTGTGTTGAAGCATGGACGGCACACTAGCAAGCAAGACTCATGCATGAACATGTAAGCAAGCGTGTAAAGATGCATAGAAAGCCAACGGGTGGCACAAACAAGCATGGTAAGCATAGCATCGCACGGAGTGGAAAAGGGAAGGGTACGCACGAAGCAACCCGGCATCCAAAGATGCCTCACAAATGGTTACATCCAAACAAGGCCTCATGGACTTTGGATGTAACCAAGCAACCACAAACCCACTAAGGGCGTCAAGTGTGGCAAAGCCTAGAATAAGAAAGGCTAGCACTAGCATAAAGCATAGCAGTAAGCAAGCATAGACATGAAAATAGGATGATCCAAACCCTTGTTTTGGGCCTTGGTGTATGGACAATGACAAAGACTATAGGGTCTAGATCGGATCCTAACCATTACGCTAAATGCAAGAAAATTCGAAAAAAGGCATGGCAGGACAAATAAAGCCTAGGTATAGAACACAAATATGGCATGGAGCGCACAAGCACATGGAAGATAGCATAAAGCAAGTAGCAAACATAGATTTGAGCATGTAGGCATGGAAACATGCATGTAAACATGTAGATCTAGGACATAATCATGGAAGAACAAGAATACAAGCATATAAGCATGTGAAGACAAGAATCTAACCATATAGCATGAAGAAGTACACATAAACATATAGATCCAAACAAGGCAAAGCCAAAACACTTCATACAAGCATGCGAGCATGTGACCTTAACATCAACATAGAACGAAATAGCCACAAAACATGGAAAAATGGCATAAAACATGTAGATTGAGACAAATAACATATAAACAAGCATGGAGGAACATGGATCTAAGCTAAAAACATGATAAGAGCAAGATGAAGCAAGAAACATGCTAAGGAAAGCAATAAATCATGTTATTAAGGCAAAAGGAGCAAGATAAATGCTAGAAAAAGATTTAGAAAGTTAGGGGTGTGGATAGTAGCTAAAAAGTTATATCCATACCCCTAAACCACAAATCCAAGATATGGAACCAAGGAAAAGAGGATTGGGTGAACGGACACTACCTTGTATTTTTAGTGAAGAAGTAAGAATCAAGAGGCTTTGATGTGTTTTTTGTGTTTGGAAGAGAGAGAAAACGTGCAAACGGCGACCAGGCAAAGATCAAAACTTAGAAAATCACCCTCTTTTCATTTTTTTTTTGGTTTGGGGGGGTGCTTCAGGCTATTTGTAGCCCTGGGCGCACTTTTTAAGGCGGCAGCCTTCAAGGGCTGCCCCCTTGAAAGCTCCTTTAATCGAGTTGATCTTGAC
Source organism: Castanopsis chinensis (assembly GCA_032878915.1). Taxonomy (NCBI): domain Eukaryota; kingdom Viridiplantae; phylum Streptophyta; class Magnoliopsida; order Fagales; family Fagaceae; genus Castanopsis; species Castanopsis chinensis. The sequence goes on along the minus strand of JAVQMG010000133.1, from coordinate 33,550,426 downwards.
ACCCATGGAAAGATCTTGACTTCCTGATTCTGAAAAGGTATGGAACTTGAAAATCCAATGGTCGGATCAAAAGTCATTGTTCTCGAAAGTTAGTGGTGCATCAATCGGCGCGTTAACCCGGTTTTCATGATATCACGGCCTTTCTAGCTCTGATTTCAATCGGTGAATAGTTGTTGGAATGAGAATTTGATTATCCATGTAATGGCATTCATTTCGACCCGTTTTGACAACTAGATCAAAATTAGGGCTTTTGGGCCCATCAAGGGTGTTTTGGTCATTTTGTCTGGAAAAGGTAGTTTGGGAGCTCCTGTGTTCGAATGGGTTGTGCTAAATCATTTTTGATGTTCTTACAGTCCCATAGAAAGAAAAAAAAAAACATTTTTGAATTTTTTAGGGTTCGGCACGCAAATCGAGGGTAGACAAAATATGGTATCAACAAAGATGATAGGCTTTATTATGAAGACTATGATGATGATGTAAATTACTATGATGAAGATTTAGAGGATGATGCCGAAACTAAACCTATAGACATGGGAAGTGACACTAATAGTTATCAATATAGGCTGGAAAATGTGTTAGAGGCTATTGGAGAGGAGATCGGAGAAGCCGATAATGTAGACTATAGGCGTCTTTTGGATTGGAGTTATAGTATTGATGTTAGTTCAAAGTCACTTCCTCGATATGACAAGCATAGTAGAGAGATTCCTGAGTTGGGGTCATTCCATAATTCAGAACTTGGCTCACTAACCCTATATACTGAAGAAGAGGATGACATAGATCCTAGATTGGCCTCTAGACCAAAAACTAATGGTCCACAGTCTTAGAAATAGAACATTGGAGAGCCTTGAAGATGATAATAAGAAGATAGAAAGGAACGAGTCAAAATACCTCCCTCAATACACGCACTTGAATAACAAAAGGAAGCAAGATTTGTTTGGTGAGTGGATGGATAGCATAGAGCGCTGGATGCTTTTGTGACTAACAAGCCCAAAGATATGGAGATTAATGATGAAGTCACAGATTATATGGATGAAGATCCCACGGTACTGATGCTAAGGGAAGAAGGAACTCACTAGGAGCCATCTACCATTGTTAAAGCCACAACCGAGTTGAAGAACTGGGCATGGGAGGGAGCCACCCACACCATAGAGGACTCTGTGAAGAGGATCAAGACCTTTGAGCCAGTCACCCCCGCCAAGAGCATTGTTTCTATCCCTATATAGTCTATTTTTGCTAGTATTACTATTCGTATCAATTCTATTTGCAATAGTATTCCTAGTGAATCTGTTTTAGATAAGTCTGATGAGTCTGTTGAGAACTCTATTCCTTATAATATGATTTTTGATTTCGCTTATTTGTTGGCTTTGACTGTTTTTATTTATAAAATTGGTAAAGAAACTCTTAATAATAAGGAATTAAAATAACGGCATTTAAAACCTACAAAAGAAGAAACCCGACCTATTAACTTGGAAACTGATGATGAACCTAAAATGACACAAGTGGGCAATACCCTAACCACCTCTGAGAAAGATGCATTAGTGGCACTATTGACAAAATTCAAAGAGGTATTTGTATGGTCATACAAAGATATGCCTGGGATTAATATAGATATGGTACAGCATTGCATTCCAACAGATCTAACCATGAAGCTAGTGAATCAAAAATTGAGAAGAATGAAGCCTAAATGGGCTCTCAAGATCAAAGGAGAGGTCGAGAAACAGCACAATGCAGGATTCTTGAGGGTGGTCAACTATTTGGAGTGGTTAGCTAATGTTGTTCCAATGCCAAAGAAAGAGGGAAAGTGAGAATGTGTGTAGACTTCCGAGATCTGAATAAGGCTAGCCCAAAAGATGATTTTTCGAGATCTGAAAAAACCTCCTTCATTACTCCATAGGGGACATATTACTACAAGGTCATGTCATTTGGCTTTAAGAATGCTGGTGCTACTTACTAGCATGCAACCACTACTTTGTTGCATGATTTGATCCACAAAGCCACCAATACTCGCCCCACCAGTACTTGTAAAGCCATTATTGTTGTATCTCACAACTACAGATACAACAATAGGGGCTTTACTTGCTCAATACCTAGAGGAGACTAGAAAAGAGAACGCAATCTACTACGTCAGTAAGAAGATGTTGCCTTATGAAGAAAAGTATTCACCACTTGAAAAGACTTGTGTAGCACTTGTATGGGCAACCCGCAAACTTGGACATTATATGTTTGCTTATAAGGTCTTGTTGATTACAAGAATGGACCCACTGAAATGTCTAATGGAGAAGCCTATGCAAGATGGGAAGATAGCTAAATGGGTTCTGCTTCAGTCAAAATTTGATATTAAATATATGACTTAGAAGTTTGTAAAGGGGAGAGCAATTGCTGATCACTTAGCCCACTGTTCACCAAAAAAAGCTGAAGAAATCCAAGGAGACTTTCCAAATGAAGATGTCATAGGGATCAAGGTGGAATCATGGAAGATGTACTTTGATGGAGCAACTAATCAAAATGGAAGTAGCATTGGAGTTCTCTTAATTTATCCAAAAGGGACACACATCCGATTTTTGGGTAGGCTCAACTTTCCTGCCACTAATATTGCCATTAAATATGAAGCTTGCATTATGGGATTACAAAACAACCCTGTGTCTTGAAATTAAAGAGTTGGAAGTATATGGTGACTCAGCCTTGATAATCTCTCAGATTCAAAATAAATGGAAGATCAAGGAAGAAAGAATAATGCCTTATCATGAATTTCTTTAGAAGAAGGCCTTGAAATTCAATAAGATTCAATACCAATATGTGCCAAGGATGCAAAATCATATTGTAGATACTTTAGCAACAATGACATCCATGATGGATGGGCCAAAGGAGGATGAAGCTAGACCAATAGTGGTGGAATAGAAGGAAGGGCCAGCTTATTGCCTAACAATAGAAGAAGATGAGTAAAAGAATAGAGAAGGTAAATTATATTCAAACATCCTACAATACCTAAAGGATGGGACATACCCGAAGTCTACAGACAAGAATGACCAGTTGACCATCAAGAGGTTGTTTATTGGTTGTATTATTTATGGTGAGAGGCTTTACAGAAGATCATATAACGGAATTCATCTCCTTTGTATGATTGCCAAGGAAGCACAACAAATAATCTAAGAGGATCATGAATCAAGTTACGAGCCACATATGAATGCACACATACTATTACAAAAGATAATTAGACAAGGTTATTACTTAACTACTATGGAAGCTGATTATGTGGCTCATGTTCAAAAATGCCATCAATGCCAAATCCATGGAGATTTGAAACACATGCCACTCATGCCACTACATACTATGACATCAACCTGGCCATTCTCTACATGGGGGATAGACATTATTGGGAAAATTCTCCTAACAGCATCCAATGGCCATGAATTCATACTCGTAGCCATTGATTACTTCACTAAATGGGTAGAAGCTGCCTCATACTGTTAGGATATATGCCCTTAAATCCTATTGTATGATGCTATGTATGACATTATGTATGACTTAATGTTGTGTTTAATAAAATTGTTTATTTCTTATTTAAAATAATGGTAACATGAATATTTGGACATTATCATATAGTCCATAAGATGCATAGTATGTGATTTATGTGAAAAGTCACAGAAGATATAAATCACAAGTTCTTTGTAAACTCAGAATTTATAGTTCGTAGTCGGTGATGAAATTGGGAATTTCATCTGCGAATACTATAACGTATCAACTAAGATGATTTGTCTTGATCATGGAAGTGGTGACTTATAGTTGATATGTTGATATGTTTTAAGAGTTAAGACATATTGAACTGGACCGCTATGAGATTTATTATTCTCCTAACGACTGTCAAATGAATAATAAATCTTACGACTTTTGTTTGCATGAATTCTTAATCCTGAGAGAATAATGGACCTGATCATGACGTGTAGCTTGCTTTGATATATCAGGAGTGAGATCTAAAGTAACGGTCAAAACCTCAGTATGTTGGCAACCACATTTAGTGTTAATGGAACATATATTCTCAAGATGGAATTCATAATCTCTTAACGGAGATATAAAATATTCCCTTGAGATAAGTTTAATGGGTTTGGTTATTCAGAGAGTTAGGCCTAACCACTTTGGTAAGAAATTACTAAAGTATATATTTATGAAATTGGATTTCATAAATATATGATGAATAACTTTAAAGGATTAAACCGGGTACTCAAGAATAAGATGTAGTAATTTACAAAGTGGCAGTCTACGTTTATGACTTTGTATTACTACGAATATTTTATGAAGGGGTTGCGTGTATAATAAAGTCTTGGGATATAATTTATTAATAAGACCTAGAGTGCAATTATATTTATATAGTGGTATTAAATATAATTAATGGTAACTTTGGACTTGTCAAGAGTTGACGGAAAAGCCCAAGGCCCATTGGAGCTAGTGTCTTATTGGTCCCTTTTGGTCCCATTCCAAGCCATACACTAAAGCCCAATTGGAAATGCCCAATAGGCCGGCCCAATTAGATAATCAGTTAGTTATAAAGGGAGAAACATACAGAATTTTTTAAATGCGATTTTATCGTAGAGAAAAGAAAGAGTGTGAGACACATTTTCATTCTCCCTTTGGAAACTGATTGAGAGACCACACATCTTGGGCGTAAAGTGGAATTGGAGTGAAGATTAAAAGTTTTCCCAAGTGCTTCTAATCTTTGTTTTGAATTTCTCCACACCAAGGTACGCTATCTTGTTCTTAAATTCTGAAATTTACATAGTGCATGTTGTCAATCATGAATGAAATAGATCCTTGTTTGTTGCTTCCGCTGTGTGTTTTGTATGAGATACAAAACCAGATTTTTTCCAACACATACAAGGTTTTGAATTCAAAAGAAGTTGCTCAATTCATTTAGAAAAATATCATTTGTAGATATGAGGTACCACATGAAATTATCTCAGACAATGGGCTACATTTCAAAGGAGAAACAGAAAAGCTGCTACAATAGTTCAACATTCAGCACCACAAATCCTCGCCCTACCATCCTCAGACTAATATAGCAGTTAAGGCTGCTAACAAGAATATAGAGAGAATCTTAAAGAAGAGCACAAAAAACTATGAGGACTGGCACCTACAATTACCCTATGTAGTTTAGGTGTATAGGACATTAATTCGATCTTACATGGAAGCCACTCCTTATTCATTGGTGTATGGGATGGAAGTAGTCCTCCCCATTGAAAAGGGTGTTCGTTCATTGAGAACAGTGTTGGAGAGTGAAATAATTGAAGTAGACTAGTTGCAAAGAAGATACGACTAATTATGCATGATGGATGAGAAAAGACTTAAGGCCTTGTATCATATTTAAGGTTACCAAAGGAGGCTTATGAAAGTTTTTGACAAGAAAGTAAGAACCAAAGATTTGAAGTTGGGAGATTAAGTGCTAAAAGAAATTCGAGCGTTGATTCAAGATGAAAATAGGAAGTTCAAGGAAAACTGGGTAGGCCCTTACATTATCAAGCAGATATACTTTGGGGGAGCAGTAAGGTTAATGGACTTAGATGCAAACCCTTTTACTGAGCCAACCAACATAGATCAATTGAAGAAATACCATGTCTGAGGTAATGTCTGAGGTGGTAGTCTTAAAGCACCGCGTCTGTAGTGGTAGTAAATTTTGTTATTTCCCTTCCTAAGTTTGATAAAAGATAAATAAAAATTAAAAAAAAAAATAAAAAAAGGTAGATTGAAAACCTAAAAGGGCAATCTATACAAAAGGAGAGTAAAATAGGAAAAAAAAAAAAAAGAGTGAGAGAGCCTGCTAGGTTGAAAACCTGAAAGAGCGGTCTAGGAAAAAGTTAAGGTAAATAAAAAAATAAACTATGTGATGACCTGATCCTTCTGCCAAGAGGGTATGTAGGCAACCATGCATTGGTCCAACCGCAGTTTCCCCAAACCCACCATTTACCTTTTAAAAAGAATTTTTCAAAAATTCAACCATTCTATTAAACCATGACATTACAGAAAATCCAAAATCCAAAACCCAAACCCTAGAAAACAAAAAAAAAAAAAAAAAAAAAAAAAAAAAAAAAAAAAAACCTTAAAAACCTACACCTTAAATAGAGCCCTTATCCTGAAAGTCCTAAATAATTCCTAAACCTAAGAGTTTCACATCCACTTTTAAAATAAACATGTTCAAAGTCAAAAAATAAGATGGTCATTGTTTTTTCAATCTTTTCTCCTTGGATCGTTCATTGCTTTCATCTATGTTAGGTACCTTGTTAGCTAGGTCTCTCCTTTTAAATTCATAGTTGTTAGTCTCGTCTCTTTATCAGTTGTCTCTAAGGAATTGTTTTCTCATAGCAACCATGCCAACCTCCTTGTCCATAAACTTGTTCACTAGCCAATTAGAGTAGTCAATATTCATCCTTTTAAAGTGAACCTTAACAAAGGGCAAATCCACTCAGTCAGCCATCTCCAAGCCTAACAACATGTTTCTTATAGAGGTAGGATTTGTGTCCACAGGAATAAAAGGTTTTCTTCTTTTTCCACCGGGTATTCCTTTCTCATATTGGAATTGCCTCAAAAGCCTGTCAGCACTGTAGAATGTTGCTTTCCTTAACCTAGCTAGGATGACATGATCTGATCCCAAAGACTGGAACAAAGGGGGTAGGCGCTTCCACCAATAACAATTCTAATAGGCCAAAAATATATTGACCCCTTGTGATGAATTAACTAATTAATTAGCTAAGTTAATTAATTAGGTTTAATTACATGCAATGAGCGTGGTAGCACAAAAAAATCACCAAATAACTAAATATGCAGTGGAAATTAAATGGCATGGTGATTTGTTTACGAATGGGGAAAACCTATACGGCAAAAACCCCACCGGGTGATTTTAAGGTCACCACTCCTGAGAATCCACTATTATTAAAACAAGTGATTACAATTAAAGGAATCCTAGTACCTTAGACCAACTTACAGTTGAACCCCTACTACAATACCCAATTGGACTTGTTTTGTAGTGACAATCTCTCCTTGTATTGCACGGCTCCTAGTATGTGACTAACTAATAGATGCGCGGATCGCAGTACGCAACTTGATCACCAATTTGAGAAGGATGTTGGCTGCAAAGTTCTTTAGTTTATCACATGATGAAGATCATAAAGTTACTTGGTCACAAAACCCTATGGTGTACAAACACAACAACTTCTTCAAGAACTAAGGCAAACTAGGTTTCCAGTCATACTTGTGGAATTATGCTCTTGTGCAATTGTGCTTTTGGCTATGCAACCTAATACGACCCCTAAAATAATCTGTATATATGTTTAGGGTTGTGAGAAAAGAAAGCCTAAACACATATGTTTAGGGTTGGATGAAAAACAGTCTTGAAAAACTGAGTTTCATAAACCTCGATAAATAGCCATCTATCGAACTAGCTGTCGAGCCACGGGCTTCAGCAGCTTTTAAACCTCGATAGATACTAGCTGTTGAGATTTAAAATCCAGCACTTCTTCACTTAATTCTTAGACAGACTTGCATGGCTTTAACACTTGAACTTGAAACCTTGTTTCTTGAAGTATTAAACACATCCTGGATCTACCTAAATACAAGTAAAGTGCATTTTGTCAAAGGATTAGCCAATACATAAAAATGTTGTCATATGTTCCTAACATCAAATTACATATGTCCTAACAAATTCCATCAATTGGAGGCATTGGATTTCTTGTTCAAAAGTTTCACCTAGTCACTCTCAGTTTGACACTTAGTTTTGAGAATAGTCCTACTAAGAAAATTGACAAGACCATAATCAGCAATAGTAGGCGTGGTGGCAATCATGTCCAATCTTTCCATCAACCATATCTGCAAAGCCAAAGGACTCCCTAGAAAGCTTTGTGATTCTCCACCATGGAATACAAAGTCCAATCCCAAAAGACTATCTATCAAGATCAGAGGAACAGGATTATCACCATCCTTAATCTGACTCACAACACGTATGGCTCTAGCATCCACAAAATCAAGCCTTCCTAAGAAAAGAAAAAGTTTTCCCATGAAAGAATTGCATGTTGTCAATCACTACGTGGGTACATTTATTAATCAATCTTGAAGGAACTACATGAAGACTCACCATGTGCCCTTCGATCATGCTACTGGTAATTGAAGTAGGAAGTCCTGGAGCGTTAAACAAATTTTCCTTATGCCTGGGATCACAAGAAACTGCTATAAATTTCTTGCTAGCATCATAACCCAAGATAGTTGAAAATTCTTCAATGGTGGGACCAGTTTGAAACCGGAATACATGGTATTCAGTATCCCAGACCTTGATAGCAGCACGGAGGAAATCCTACTTGATCTTGACAATCCTTAAAGCCTTAATTCCCTCTAGTTTGTAGGCTTTAAAATTGGTCTTAGTGCTAAAATCAAAGCTACAAACCTATCCATTGATATCATGAATTTTTGAATGAGAAAATTTTTGATTGTTAGCCATGGATAGCTCTTGCTTGTGATTATTATGTCTTGCTAACCTTGATGCAGGGAGAGTTGTTTGCAGGAAAGATTGCTAAAGTAAGCTACTTTGGTTCTTAATCATGTTTAAATAAGTTTCAAAGAGTTTGTACCTGAGTACGAAAGTGTTTCATGGTCACAAATAAAGAAAATATTTTTCAAGAAACTTGAAATGCAAAACACGCATTGAAAAAGTGTGAGGAGTCGACCCACCATGGTGTAAGCCAGTCGTTGCATTAAAGTGCCGAACAGTACTCTTCAAGTGCCGAACAGCACTTAACTCCACCAATAACTCCACCAAGGCTCATTTATCTTGTTTTACATTTTTGAGCACTCTTTAGATCCATTTTTTACCCTATTTAACACTCAAAAAGTTTTTTTTGTTAAACTGGGGCATTCAGACATGCCTTACCCATTTGTTTTCAAAAAAAAAAAAAAAACCATCACTTGCATCACTACTTTCAAAAAAGGAGAAGAGAGAAAAATTGATCAAATTAAGATTTTTCAAAACCATGAATTCATATCTTAAACTAGGGGCATTCAACCATGCCTCATTCATTTTCAAAAAAAAAAAAAAAAAGGGACCATCATCATTATCTTTTCACAAAAACCAAGGATTCAAAATTTCCAAAATTTAGGCATTCATTTCTAAACTTGAGGCATTCGGCTCTGCCTTATTCATGTAAATGCAAATTCCATCAGAATTGGAAAAGATAAGTTAAATTGGTAATACAAGACTTCATCAAGTGAATTCTAAACTTGTCACATTTAAAGTTCTAACAAGATCAAAAGCAATTCAAAGGACAAAGAGCTAAAAGCTTAAATTAATACAAATTTGTCTAAAGAAGCACTTCTTCTTATTTTTGCAAGAAAAGTAAAAACACAAATCAAGCATCATTAGGACTCCAAGTCCGCCTGCTTGAAGACCTCCTCATCCCACCTCTAGAGGAGCCGCCTTCAGTGTTTCCTTCTTAACTTGTATAGAATAGAGATTCTTGCTACTGGTTCTCAAGCTCAAGATTTCTGATCCTTTCCTCCAAAGACCTTCTAGTGGCATCAACTAATGCCATTCGACTCACCTGAAAAATCAACAAAGACAAGTGTTAGATCAATCATCAGGAAAGCCCAAGCAAAAAAAAAAAAAAGAACAAAAACACTTAAAGAGCATCATCTTATACCCAGCTTGCTTCATTGATCACATATTGGGAAGACTGAGTACGTGCTACCAGCTGCAAACCTCCAATCATCTGCATTCTTTCTTCCACAAGATCAATATCGACCTGAAGTACAAATGCATCAATTCATGAACAACTCAATGATCCAAAAGAAATGAGGACTAGAAATTAGAAAATTCAAGAATGCATTGGATCAGGCCAAGGAACATTTGGGGGTGCTCTAGCCTATCTAAAGTCATGGAGCTGTACAATCCATCAACATTCATCACTTCATATTGCCAAACAGGAAAGTAAGGATAGGTCTCCATGAAAGAGCTAGAAGCACCACTAGCATGACTAGAAAGGGGATTCTCTTCTTCCTCTTCCTCTTCCTCTTCTTCAAAAGATGAAGCCTGAAAGTGCAACATACAAATATTGTCACAAGGCCAAAACATGGAGGATAAGCATATAAGATGAAATCCAACTTGACTTCAGAAGGAAAGAGATATACCGATGACATGGGAATGCCAGCTAGACTACCCTGTAATTGAGTTTAAATAAATTCAAAATAATTTCCATGTATCCCTGAAACAACATGGCCAATTTGAGCACGAGCAATCTCTTCATTAGCTAGAAGGTCAGCCAACCTGATGGAGGGACAAAAAGGAACCAAAATTGTTGTATGAGGGTACATGTGTTGAACTTAAGGCAACACATGATCGCCAAGATACCAATACCTCTCATGGCCACACTTGAACAATACCTGGCGGCTATTCGACTCTAGAGCCCGTTCACACATAGCATACTCCTCACATCCACGCAAAGGATTTAAAGACATCTGAAAATCACAAAGAACCCAAAATGAAAAAAAGACCAAACCACAATCAAACACAAAAAACCCCACACAAAAAAGGCAAAATCACATTAGCCACCATATGCCAAACTTTCAAAGAACACTCGGAAGGTATTGACAGGTGGAATTTGGGCAACCAAAGGAGAAACCTCGGATATATGCTATCAACATCTTCCTAAACTTAAGGACCAACCCCAAAATATTCATACATCCAAACCTAAAAAAAAATCAACACACATCATTATGGCATAGCCAAAATGACTTTTAAAAAAAGAAAGAAAAAAAAGACCAAATATAGCGAAAAATTCCAAACCTCACCTACCAAACAAATGGTACACCACCTAAGCTTGAGAGGCTATGCCGAGAAGTTGATTCATGAATTTCAAGAGGGTAGTGTAAGCAATACCACCCTAATCATAATTTTTTATTTGGTCAATATCCTTCAGACTCCATAGGTAGCACAAGCACACAGTACTACCTAAACCCAGGCATAAGAAAGTCCCAATGAAGAGAAGCATGAACATGTGTGTGCTAGTTGCTATGGTTTTACAATTCTCAATATTCTCATACAACCACTTTAAAGAGACATTTATTCTCTTTAGTTTTGAAGGCACTACGCCAAAGAGACTCTTATTCTCTTTTGACGTGAAGAAATCATTGATTTGATTCTTTAACCGCCCAATCTCAAGCCTGTAATGACAGAGAAGTCATAAGACATCAACATCACTTCACCAATGCCTGGAAAATAGAGTGTGCACGTGGTATCTCAAAACCGTTCTTAGAAAGAAAGGAGTAACTAGAGATCCTTGTACTCATGAGTTTCCTGGTTCGATAAAGCTTGGAAAAAAATCTGAAAGCTGGCTTCATTGATGATGTCCTTAATATCTGAAGACAATATTTCCTATATGCCTTTTAGCATTTGAAGGCTACCTCGGCTCTTAAGGTTCTACAAAAAATGTTTGGCCAAACATTACATGCCCCAACAAAAAAAATTTCCCATGACCAAAAATCTCATGATCAACAAAAATGTTTCCCATGACCAAAAGTCTCATGAGCAACAAAAAAAATTTTTCCCATGACCAAAAAATCTCATGATCAACAAAAATGTTTCCCCTGACCAAAAATTTTTTTTCATGCCCAATAAGAAATGTTTTGTCCAACAAAAATTCTTCCCATTGCCAACTAGCATGACCAATAAAAAAATTTTCATGACCAAAAATCTCATGCCCAACAAAAAATTTTCCACGACCAAAAAATCTCATGCCAACAAAAATTGTCCATGATCAAAATTCCATGACCAATAGAAAAAAAATACACGCCACCACAAAATTTTTCCATCCCCATAACCACAAAATTTTGCCCTACTCATGAAATAAGACTTACACATGTCAACAAATTTTCCACACTCATCACGAATTTGTTTGACCAAGCCAATACAACAATTTTTTTTCATAACTCCAATGCCCCAAGATTCAAGTTACACCATGTCAAAAAAATTCAACAATCCAAAAAAAAATTTCAAAGCCAAGGTTACAACATGATCAACCATGCAACGTCAAAAATTTCAACAAGAGCAAACAACAAAATGTCAATGTCTCAACATCAAACTCTCAATGGAACATGAAAACAACAAATTTCCAAAAAAAAAAAAAAAAACTCACCTTGAAATCCATCTTAGAATATGGAGAATGGGTCTTGGGGTCTTGAAGGAGCCCCTTTTCATCATTCCATTCAAGAGATGGATGGTATTTTTTTTCCCATTTAAAGTAAGGAAAGAAGGCCTATTGAAGGATGATGACGACATTGTTAACGCAAAGAAAAGGAAGTTTGGAAATGGGTTTTACAAAATGGGGTTTACAAAATGGGTGTGTAGCAAAAATGGCCAAGAACACAAGGATCTGAAAAGATATTGGGGGAGATTAGTGAAGGAAGATTGAGAAGCTTAGGAAAGTGATTTTTTAGAGAAGAAATGGTGTAGTGAAGGAGAAAATCCAAGTGGAAGAAGGAAGTGAGTAGTGAAAATGGAGGAAAAAGAAAGAAAGAAGAAAGAAAAGCCAAAAAAAAAAGGAGAAGACAAGGAAATAGGGGCCAAAATTCGGCCCCCCCCTCTTTTTTAATTTGAGTTGCTGAGTCAACTCAGGTTTGATTGAGTTGACTTAGAAAACTCCCAAAAAAAAAAAAAATCTTTTTCCTTTGTTTCTTTTAGAGAAAAAGAAAAATTAAGAAGGATGAATAAAAAATTTTCAAAGCTTCAAAGAAATATCAATTAAAAAAAATTTCTTGACTTTGAAGAAAATTCTTGGAGATGATCAAGGACAAAGATACCATTTTTCTTAAGAAGATTTAAAAAAAAAAAAAAAAAAAACACTTTCAATTTCAAGTTTTAATTTTTCAATCCCAAGTTTCAAACTTTCACTTCCAAATTTCAAATCCCAAATTTCAAGTTTCAAGTTTCAAAATCCAAATTCTAAGCCCCAAATTTCAAATTCCAAGTTTCAAGTTTCAAAGATAAAATCTTTTTCAAAAGACTACAAAAATCAATTAGAGTTTTCTAGCTAAAAATGAAAAAAATTTAAATAAGGAAGGAACAAATGAAAATCACACATCTCAAGGAAGATGGCAAGAATGACCATTTATATACCCAAAATTCATGATTGCATTACATGCATTAATTCATTCATTGCATATCATAAAACTAATCTTGAGGTTCTAACGGTCACGACGGTATGACCGATTTTCAAATCGGACTGTCGGATTAAAAGATATCGCACGATCAAGTTTGCATGATCTACATGCATTTTGTTTAGATAGAACCAACCATACATGATTAATTTAAATTAATTCTAATTGGCTAGACAATTAAAATTAATTAAGTAATTTTGTGATTGGTTGTTAATTAGTGTCTAAAATAGGCTTGCTTGCATGGGAATAAAGCGGATAATCAGATAATAATAAAATTATGGATAATCAAGACTTTTGGGAGTGTTTATCTACAAGATAATTATTGTTGTAGAGACCTAAATCATCAAAAAATGAGTTTAATTTTTAGAATATTGATTAAAAACGCATCTAAGTGCAAGTCCCGGCTCAAAAAACCTCAAAAAAGGAGTCTAAAGTGGACCAAAACTCAAATGCAAAAGCGGCACCCAAAGGGCCATTTGGCACTTTTGGAGTGCCGATCGGCACTTTTTCAAGTGTTAATTGGCACAAACGCGGGCCACGGCCCAAGGGCATTTGGATTGAGATAACACTCATCCTTTTTTATTTTTTTAGAGATATGGACGCGTCCCAGTTCGTATTCTGATTATTTAGCTAATTTTCAAACATCCTATCCTCTACAAATAGAGGCTACATCTCAAAATTCAGCATGCTTTTTCACACTCTCTGACTCCCCTCTTTCTGGCTCTTCTCTTCTTTTCTTTCTTATGTTAAAGATGTTCTGGAAGCTTTGGCCTTAGGAATTTCTTTTTTGTAAGAAAAATATTTTAGGCTTCAAGGAGAATTGAATAAATTCCTTTGAATCCTAAAGTATCCTTTCACAATGAAGAGCATGCTCAAGCAAAAGGTAGTTTTTCTTTCCTTTTTCTATGCCTTTTTATTCATTCTACTTGATGATGCATGAATAGGTTTACGATGTTTTTATTAATTCTAATTTCTAATGTTATTGCCTGGTGTTGTTTAAACCTTTCTTAAAACATGTTCTTGGTATATTTTTGTTGTTATGATTTCTCTTTCGAGTCTCAAAAATCTGCTAATTAACAAATATTAAAAAAATAAATAAATAAAACTGGTTTGAATTTTTCAGATTTGATTTTTTTTTTTTAACACACAAAAAATTGGTCTGTATTTTCATTACATATAGATTTGATTTTTTTAACACTTAAAAATTGATCTGTATTTTCATTAAATTCAAATCTGACTTTTTTTTTTTACACATCAAAAACTAATCTATATTTTCATTAAATACATATATGATTTTTTTACACAACAAAACTTATTTGTATTTCCATTAAATACATTTCTGATTTTTTAACTCTCCAAGATTGATCTGTATTTTCATTAAATACATATTTGATTTTTTTGAGAAAATTCTCTTGCCACAAAATAGCAAATTTTTGAAATTTAAAAGCAGAAGTCAAAAGTTGAGATGGTTTTTGTTTGATGCACGTAACATAGATATATTTCATGAGTGTATTTCCTCTTCTAAAAAAAAAAAAAAAAGAAATCTTTTTCTTATTTCATTTGTAAAAAAAAAAAAAAAAAAAAAAAAACACAGATCTGATTTTTTTTTTTTAACAAAAAACTTAGTTCTTTCTTTACACAAAAAGAGGTTTGGTTTTCTTTATGAAACTAATTTTTTTTATCTATACAAAAACAGATCTAGTTTCTTTTTAATGGATCAAATCAATTTTTTTTATTCACAAAAACAGATCTGGATTTTTTCTAAAAAAAGAGGATCAATTAATAAGATAGATTTATTTGAGTTAGTTTTGGTTAAGTGTGTCATGTATGTTCAACATATCATTCACATCATGCAAAAAGAGTATATTAGTTATTAGAGTCTAGAAGACCGGACTTTGTAACTAGGACAAAAAGCCATGTATTCTTTTGGTAGATTGTAACTAGGACTCAAAGCATTGTAAGATTCAATCTATCAAGCTTGTATTTATTTTTTATTCAATTAATGACAATGAAGAATTTTGATCATGTAAAGTTGTATTAATTTTTTCTTATTTTTTTGTATAAAAAATAAGTGGTGACTCCACATCACTTACCCAAAAAGAGAGGTGTCCTTCAAAGCACCCAAATCTCTTTTTTGAGAGCACCCTTTCTCATAGAAGTTTTGTGGTCTCTCACACCACCATTGTGGTGTGGTCAGCCACATAAGACCTCAATTTTCCATGTTGAAGAAGGAACAAAATCATGTTACTAGATCCCTCCCTAAAAAGGCTAGTGGACCTAAACCCATTGTTCGTCATCATTGTGGTGCCTTTGGTCATTTAAGACCTCATTGCTCTAAGTTTGAAGCTCTTAAAAGAATTAAAAGAAAAGAGAAACTTAAGCTTCTTGGAAGTTGTGCTTTGCAAGCTAAACTAGATTTGAATGAAAATGGTTAGTTGTTGAAGAAAGTTTTTATTGCTCTCACTTCCTTATCTATGTGCATCTCTAGTTCTCATTCTTCCAACTCTCATTTCACTTCTCATGAGACACTCATTCCAAATAATCGTTTTGTTTGGATGAGAAAGGGTTCCTATGGTTGAGATTATACTCTTTTAGTCTTTGATCTAATTCTATCGATCTTTGTAGGAATCTTCATGCATTAGATGATTCGTTATTATGCATTTGTGCATTATGCATCTCTTTATATGTATTTTTTTTTTGTCTTTGTTGTTGATCTTACTTTTATTGCTTTGTTTTTTAGTGTGTTAAAAAATTCAAAAACCCATAAAAAAGGATAAAATCTCAAAAAGTTTGATCACTTGTATTGTATACATCATATGTTGAGTTTGGCCTAGTACCACTGTACTAATGACATAGTGCATTTATGAGCTTAGCTTGTTATGTATGCAGATTTTTAAGTATGAGCAAAATCTAGAAATCTTTGTTTGATTGTTGTAAATAGATCTTCAAACTTGTCATAAATGATTAGTCAATAGTCTTGTTTGATCTTGATAGACTTGTTCCTATATATCTCCTCACATTTTCTTTTGTCACAAAGCTCTACAAACATCAATCTCTAAAAAAAGAAAGAGTTGAAAAAGTCTTACTTTGAAAAATAGTTTGACTAGGAAAAGGTGGAGCAAAATGTATTCAAAATGAATGATACCAAGGCCAAAGCCTTATTCTTCAAAGAAATATAAAACATTTCATGGCATCGCTGCTCAAAAATTGAGTTGTATTAATTAAAAAGTACGAAATATGGAAGCCAAATGAAAAACTTTCAATCTATTTAAACACTTTGGTGGGGGGTCATGTATGTTCATTTCTACTAGTGAGATTGGTCACTTGACTTCGTACTAGTTGTATATGACTTGATTGAATTGATCATTGGAGCTTCATACAAGACTATGGACTAGTTCATACCCGATTCACACATACAACACACAAGTCAATATTCAATGGATGCCTATTTCATTTATGTGATTTTACATGTTCAAATGTGATGTGTATGTACTCAACCATATGTGGATCAAACCAAAAAGATTTTTTACCATTTTATTTGTATTTATAAGTGTTTTTCATCACTTTTTGTTTTTAAGTTTTGTACTTACTTTTTTTTTTTCAATGTTTTTAGCTTGTTTTTGTGTTGAAAAATAAGGGTTAGAGTCTTTGAGAGTTGCTCGCAAGTAGTTAACGACTTGGCTGCGAGTCGCGAAGCTAAAAAATGCATTTTTTGTCATTAGGCAGTGAGTTTTGTGAGTAGTTCGTGAGTAGGCTATCTGGTGAAATTCCCACATCAGCTACTATATGGGTATTTCATGAGTTTTTAGTCCAAAACTCCTCATATGACTCTATTATGACTCCATACTCTCCAAACCCTCTTTTTCA
Source organism: Castanopsis chinensis (assembly GCA_032878915.1). Lineage (NCBI taxonomy): Eukaryota > Viridiplantae > Streptophyta > Magnoliopsida > Fagales > Fagaceae > Castanopsis > Castanopsis chinensis. The sequence goes on along the minus strand of JAVQMG010000133.1, from coordinate 33,533,377 downwards.
ATGCTTCTACATTAAAACCCAACTAATTTCAATTGTTTTACACTCTATAAACATCTCTAAGGTAATCTTTAACACTTGTAATTGATTTTGATTTTTAGATTATGTTTTTGAGGTTTTATGTTCATAGTTGAGATTTTCTCAAATGGGGGGGTTGGAAAACTTAATTTTTGTCAATCTTTTTGGACTCCAATGAGTACCAAACTTTAGGGTTTTTCATGTTTCCTCATTAGGAACATATTTTGGTCATTAATTGTGTAGTTTACACACCTTGGCCCACATGTGCATTTCTCATGCTTTGTTCATGCATTGTACATAGTCACCTCTTGCACACATCTTTGTTACCCTTGTCATGACTTGGTCTATCTCTTGTTTCCTCATCCTAGCATGTCATGTTTACTTTATACTTTGTAGCATTATATTTTTTTAAGGTGTTTTGTTTGAGCTTCATTTTTTCATTCATCTTGCACCCCTCATGCATCATTACCCTTATTCATATCGTCTTTTCTTTCCCTTCTTCCTCTTGATTCATTTGTCTATTCATGACAAAAAGGAGGAGAGTATACTAGGGAGTATACCAAAGTGGATCGTTATTTCTATATAACTCGTGCACATTTTCAGGGGGAGAAATTCTATCTCATTCACATTTGTAGGGGGAGAAATTTCAAAGGAGAGATGCATATACCAAGGGGGATAAGACATCTTTTACGAGAAAACCTTGTTTTGTTTTGTTTTATTTTATGCTTGTTTTCTTGTTTTCTTTATGATGTTTTGAGTTATGTCTAGTATCTATACTTTGTTGCTCTCACCGCATCGTGTTTATGTGTTGGACATGCATACATCCTTATGCTATTGTGCTTTGTTGATTGCATGTTCGGACGATCATTTGCTTTGCTATATGATCATTGTAGTCATTTCCATATGATTTTCATGTGTTTGACCAAGTTGCTTATTGTTAGGATGTGTGCTCTTAAATCCTATTGTATGATGTTGTGTATAACAATTTGTATGACATTATATTGTGATTAATAAAGTTGTTTTATTATTTTCTAAAATAATGGTAACATGAATATTGGGACATTATCATATAGTCCATGAGATGAATAGTATGCAATTTATGTGATTTAGTCACAGACAATATAAATCACAAGTTCTTTGTAAACTCTAAATTTTAGTTCGTAGTTGGTGATGAAATTGAGCATTTCATCTGCGAAAACTATAGCAGATCAACTAAGATGATTTTTCTTGATCATGGAAATAGAGATTTCTAGTTGGTATGTTGATATGTTTTAAGAGTTAAGACATATTGAACTGGACCGCTGTGAGATTTATTATTCTCCTAACGGCTGTCAAATGAATAATAAGCTCACAATTTCTATTTGCATGAACTCTTAATCTTGAGAGGATAATGGACTTGATCATGAAGTGTAGGTTGCTTTGATATATCAGGAGTGAGGTTTAAAGATACAATCAAAACCTCGATATGTTGGGCAACCACATTTAGTATTGATGGAACATATATTCTCAAGATGGAATTCATAGTCTCTTAACAGAGATACAAAATATTCCCTTGAGACAAGTTTAATGAGTTTGGTTATTCAGAGTGTTAGGTCTAACCACTTTAGTAAGGAGTTACTAAAGTATATGTATTTATAGAATTGGATTTTATAAATATATGATGAATAACTTAAATGATTAAACCGGGTACTCAAGGAATTAAGATGTAGTAATCTGCAAAGTGATAGTCTATATTCATGACTTTGTATTACTACGAATATTTTATGAAGGGGTTGCATGTACAATAAAGTCTTGGGATATAATTTATAAATAAGGCCTAAAGTGCAACTATATTTATATAGTGATATTAAATATAATTAATGGTAACTTTAGACTTGTCAAGAGTTGATAGAAAAGCCCAAGGCCTATTGGAGCTAGTGTTTTATTGGTCCCTTTTGGTCTCATTCTAAGCCACACACTTAAACCCAATTGGAAAGGCCCAAAACGTCATCCCAATTAGATAATCAATTAGATACAATTGAAGAAATATACAGAATTTTAATTAAAAAAAAAAAAGGAACAACACTCTTGTGAAATGGTGTATGTGTGAGTGTAAGCCACTCTCTCTAATTCTCCATTGGAAAATTGATTGAGAGACCACACTTCTTGGCCGTTAGTGGAATTGGAGTGAAGATTAAAAGTGTTCCCAAGTGCTTCTGATCTTTGTTTTTGAAATTCAATGCATCAAGGTACACTCTTTTGTTCTTAAATTCTGAAACTTACAAAGTGCATGTTATCAATTACGAATGAAGTAGATCCGTTATTTTTCCACTGTGTATGTTTTGTATGTGATACAAACATGTATTTATCCAACACTTATATGTTTCACATCATGTTTACTTGATCACTTTTTATTTGTTGCATTATACTTGTCGTTTTATTACTTGCTATACATTGAGGGTCTAATGTGTTTTGTGCAACTGTTTCAGGTTACAGGTATATATGTTCCAAGTCCATCACAAGTTTTAAATTTAGGTGTGAGTGAGTTTTGCCATTGTTCCCAAACTCATGTTTAAGTTTAGAGTCTGTTATAGGGTGTTTTTGTCACGAAGTAGCCAAATGGAAAGATTGTAAAGTTGTGATTTACAAATATGTTTTATTTTGGCTTTATTCTATGATAAAAAGTGTTTTAATTGCATTATTTTTGTTCCTTGTATTTTGTGGGATTTTATTGTATTGGACTTAGTATTAAGTTGGTGAAGAATCAAGCATGCAATGAAGATTAGTGTAGTTTCGCAACTAGCTTGCAAGAAGTTCAAAAGTAAAGGTTCCAGCAAAAAGGCCAAGTGAGAAGCACATATTGGAAGCTGAGAATCACATATTGAGAGGTACCTACGAAACTCTCTGCTTGGAGGATTTTAAGTGTGACTTTCTTACTCTTCACTCATACTATATATATCCTTATTACCCACAAAAGTAAAGGAGACTATTGAGAGAGAAAATCCTAGATAGGTTTCTACAACACAACACACCTACCTTTTAGAGAGAGATCTACTAATCCTTTAGAAAGAAATTGTACATTTTTAGACCCCTTAAAACAACCAATTTAACCTAGTTATTTAACCAAGTTATTAACTTAGGTAAATTATGCAGATTTAGGTTAACACAAAACAATCATGTCATGCAAAGCAGCAGAAATATAAAGAACACAATGATATGATGACCTAGGAAAACCAAACCGGTAAAAAAACTGAGGAGGATTTAACCTAACTATCCTTAAGGTAAAACTGAATCCACTATGAAAGAATTGAAGTTTACACAATAGCAACTTAGACCACTAACATCCTATTGCTACCTCGAGTAGGAAACTTACTACCACGACCACGTGACAGCTCCGAGTCCATGGACTACTTCTTTCTTGGATTCCTAGCAAGCACAAGCACTCCCACTTGTATATCTTTAAGCTCTTGAATCTGCAACTGAAATGATCATCAAGTTCTTGACATAGTCTTGATCCTTGATAACCCTAAGTATGTGTAAAGGCAAACACATCTAGATATCACAGAAGATTCACACACATAGCATCAACAACTTTTAAAAACATGGCTAGGGTTTTCCATTTTATACCTAGGGCAGAACATAAAACCCTACATGTAAAACGGACTTGGGCTGAGTTGGAAAATTCTACAAAAAAAATAATTTGCACGACTTTCAATCGGTCGAGTCTAATTCTCGATCGATCGAGCCAGGTAGAATTGCACAGTAAATTCTGCAGCAACTCGATTCCAACTTTACATATAAGACACATACTTTGAACAATCTAAACAAGACTAAAACGTTTTGATCAATGTTTGCCAACATTACAGATTAGTGTTCTAATACATTTAAACCTAAAGGTCTTAGAACCTAACATAAATCATTGTAATCTCTTTTCCTTTCCTTCTCCTATTGTTATACCTTGAAAGGTTATTTGTACCCAAACACAACCCACAACTATTTAGAGTGTAGAGAGTGTTTTGGAACTTGAGAAGCATTTGGGATTTTCCAAAAGAAGCCGGTGAGGCTTTGCGGATGCAATCGTGCAGCATTGTGAGAGCTAGAAAGCTAGTGAAGACAAGACTCCGAAAAGTCCATCAGCAGCACAATCTTGGAGGGCTCAAGTACATTGGTTAAACTAGGCTTGGAGGGTTTTTGTTTATTCATGTACTCCAATTTATTCACTAGTGGATTGATTTCAACTTGGAGGGTTGCGGAGAGGTTTTTCGTCGACTTTTTTGGTTTCCTCTTCGATAACACGTCTTAGTGTTATCTTGTGTTTGCATCTCTCTTCCCTTACTCCTTAAGATTTTCATTTATTGTTGCTTGCTTTCTTATCGCTTAGAGATTAGTGTTACCGATTTATCGCGCTTCATTTACTTTTATTCCGCACTTTGAAAAGTCAGAGTAAAAACAATCTAGCCGTAATTTTAAAATTGGGGTCTGAACAAGATTTAGTGTTTTCACACTAATTGAGCTTTCAAATGATTAGTCGTTAGTCTTGTTTGATCTTGATACATAGGTAGACTTGTTCTTATATATCTCCTCACATTAATTTTTATGTCAAAAAGCTCTACAAACATCAATTTCTAAAAAGAGAAAGAGCTAAAAAGGCCTTGTTTCGAAAACTAGTTTGACTAGGAAAAAATGGAGCAAAATATATTCAAATTGTATGATGCCAAAGCCAAAGGCTTATTCCTCAAAGAAATATTAAAAATTTCATGGCATCATTGCTCAAAGATTGAGTTGTATTGATAAAAAATATGAAAATGGAAGTCAAATGAAGAGCTTTCAATCAATATAAACACTTTGGTGGGGGTTCATATATGTCCATTTCTACTAGTGAGATAGGCCACTTGACTTCATGCCAGTTGTGTATGACTTGATTGAATTGGTCATTGAAGTTTCATACTAGAGTATGGACTAGTTCATACTTGATTCACACACACAACACACAAGTTTAATGTCTAATGAATGCCTATTTCATTTGTGTGATTGTATGTGTTCAAATGTGATATGTGAATACTCAATTGCTTGATGATCAAACCCAAAATGATTTTTGGGTGTTTTATTTATATATATATTTTTTGAAGGTGTTTTTGTGCATCACTTGTGTTTTGAAAGTTTTTCCAAAAAGCCAAATTTGTTTTGTTGAAAAACTCCTGAAGAAGCATTTTCGTGAGTAAGGTATCTTAGACCCTAGTCGTGAAAATGAGGAAGTGAATTTCCATTTCTTCCAAAATTTTACACAAAGGGTTTCACAACTCCTTTGCGAGTCATGTGCAAGAAACAGCTTCCCACAAAACTTGCCCTATACATTTGAGGCATTTCACGAGAAACTCATAAGTACTTCTCGAGTAGCTATCCTGCGAAATGAGCAGATTTTCAGTTTTTGAAGGGGCACACAATGACAGTTTTTCAAAACTTCTTTTTTTGCCTCCCCCGTGCCTCCCTCAGCCTAAAACACTACTTTCACTCAAATCTTAACCAAACCTAGTTCGATTTCATCCTTAAGACTTCTCAAAAGTATGTTCTAACAATTTTTATCTTTTGAATCCTTAGATTAAGTCTTAGATTCTTCAAATTCTAGGGTTTGGGTTATTTTGAATGGGGTTGGGAAAATTTGATTTTTGTCAAATCCTTTTACATTTTTCTTGATTGGGTTGTGTCCCATTGTATTTGTTGATATTTTTGTTGGCCCCTTGTGGAATTTTAGCATTTATTTAGGCAAGATTTTCATGTATTCATGCATTGTTTAACATATATGTGTAGCTCGTGCACTCTAAGTGTTTGATAAAATGCCTATATGATTTTTTTTTTCATTCTTTTGGACTACAATGAGTACTAATTTTTGCGGATTATCATGATTACTTATGTTTATCATGTTGTGATCACTGTTTTGTGTGTTTTACACACTTTTCCCCATGAGTGCTTATTCATGCATTGATCATGCATCTCACATGCACACTAGATGCACCTTTGATGCACACACTTGAACACTTGACATGTTTTTCATTCACTCATGCTAGTTAAGCCTTTTTAGACCTTTTAGCACCTATAACATGTTCTTGTCTCTATGTTATGCTTTTCTATCTCCATCTTTGGACATTTTTTCTCAATTCTTTCTTGTTTATGGACTAACTTGTATCTAGTCAAGTTTGTTACCATGTTTGTGTGGCTATTTTCTAGATGTCTCATTGATCTTTACTCAGTAAGGAACCTTTGATTGACCTCACATCAACTCTGATATCATAGTGGACCCGTCAATCATCGAGAAACTTTGACAATAAGAGATTCAAGACTCTCTTGGACTCTCCTTTAATGACAATTTCAAGAATGCATCTACTATGGTGGAAAGGATTGTGATGTTTGACGTATTGGGATCAACCTTCATTCCTAAAATCTTTGCAGACAAAGATTGGGCTAGCTTTTTGGTAGCTTTGAAGATCCCATTGAAGAATTGGTCAAAGAATTCTACTCCAATGCATGGTTCACCAGAGCTGAACTAAAGTGTTGGTTTCGAGGAAAAGATTTTGTCATCAGTCCAGACTATCTAGAAAAGATATTGACACCTGTTGCTGAGATCCTTGAAACTTTAGGAGCGCATCATGAAGTCTCCTTTACGAGCACCTCCATTGGTACTTTGAGATTTGAGTCGAAGATGAAGACTCTCACCTTGATTATGCACTTTGAATTTTACCTTTTGTCCAACACAGGTGTCATTAGCCTTGGAAGAGTTAACTTCTATGTGATCAGATCAATGGAGCTCAAAAAGAAATTTGTGCACACATATTTTAGACGATTGGGAAAAACTATAGGGAGATCAACTGCAAGAACATGTCTACCTTTTTGCAGCCTTATTATAAAGATCATGATTCTCATGGGCATTCGTCCTCGGAAAGATGGAAGGGTCTCGCCTCATCAAGGACCGTTTTCCTTGCATTATCTCTAAAGCAACAAGGGTCACTCAACTACTAAAAGGGTAATAAAGAGTCCTTCCAAGCCTCTAAAGAGTGAATTCTCCCATCATGCCTCTCCCATTTGGAAAAGCATAGTTAGTCCTAGTGTCTCCAAACTCCCTGAGACAACTTCTCATCACAATCTGGAGCCTTAACCTTCTAGCACTCAGCTGGGATCATCTATTCCTCATACAAATTGGATGATAACCTTGATGGAAGGTTTACATGATCGCATCTCGAGACTTGCAAATGTCATGTATTCACTCAACAATCATGTTCAGCTTCGCTTGACCACCATAGAGACACAATTGGATGAGATTTAGTACAAGCTTAAGGTAGACCTTTATCTATTCTTGCCGAAAAGGGGGAGAACACTTACTGTGAATACTATGACTATAGCATAGAGTAATGGGGAGAGCATCACAGAGAGAGGGGAGTGCATATTGAAAGGGGAAGATCAGTAGGCTCAAAAGGAGGAAGCTAACCTACTGTCAAACATCTTTTGGATAGTCTAACATATGTTTTATGGTTTATGTTTTTATTTATAGTGCTTTATTTAGAGCTTTCAGTACTTTAGTTTAAAACTTAGTTTTTCTTTAGTACTTTGGGTACCTTGGTTTTTTTAGCCATTTCTTAATGCTTTTAGTTATCTATTACTTCTCGTTTTATTCTCTTTAATGCTTATGCGGTTTGTTGGACATGCAATTAATTTTTGCACTACTTTTAATTGCTTGCATGTCCAAATGATCATTTACTTCCTAAATGATCATTGTGGTCATTTCTTAATGACTGTTCATATATGATCAAGTTATGCTATATGTCCTCATATCTTATGTTTTTCTTGATCGCATTTTACTTATTCTCTATACATGCCCAGTATTTTACTTGTCTCATGCTTAATGAAGTTTATTTGTTATGTGTAAGTGTTTCAAGATACAGGTGTACATGGTTCAAGTGCTTCATAGTTTTTAGATTTAGGTGTGAGTAAGTTTTGTCCCTGTTCCCAAACTCACATTTAAGTCTAAAGTTTGTTTAGAGGTTTTGTCATGGAATAGCCAAAGGTGAATTAGTGGAATTCGTGGATTTACATATGATTAGTGGAATTCGTAACTAGCTCGCAAGAAGCACCTCACAAAAAGGTCATGTGTGAAGTACATGACTGGAAATTGAAAAGTCATGCTAGGCTGTCAGATTCATGAGTGTTTCGCGAGAAGGGCCAACACATGAAGGACCAGCGAAACTTTCTATTTGGCAAAAAGTTCTTTTGCTTTACCAAATTCTTTACCCATACTATTAATACCCTCATTACCCACGAATTGTAAGGAGTTTTTTTTAGAGAGAAAACCCTAGCAAATACACTTGAGAGTTAGAGATTGTTGTACCCACAATCATCTACACATTTCCTTGTGGTTTTCCTCAACTCCTACCACTCCATCTCTAGATCCTTAAGAGGTTGTTAGCCTAAACACTTACCACATCCATTTTGAGTGTCAAGTGAGATTTTGGTATTGTTAGGAAGCATTGGAAGGAGCCATTCATTAGTGGATGCAATCAGGCTGAATTGTGGGATCTAGAGAAGACAAGACTTCGAGAAGTTCGTTGGTAGCAAGAGCTTGGAGGGCTCAAGTGCATGGGGTAGACTAGGCTTAGAGGGTATTTGGTTATTCGTGTACTCCAACTTTATTATCTAATGGATCGATTTTGACTTGGAGGGTCACGGAGAGGTTTTTCGCTGAGTTCTTTGGTTTTCTCTTCAATAACACATCTCGGTGTTATCTTGTGTTTGCATCTCTCTTCCCCACTCTTTAAGGCTTTCATTTTACTGTTGATGATGGATGAATATGGCTTAAGGTAGTCTTATCGGTTCATTGCGCTTATTTACTCTTGTTCTGCACTTAGTCTAAGTTAGAATAAAAGCAATCTAGCCCTAATTTTTTATTGGGGCTCTGAACAAGCTCTTGGGTTTTATCACAAATCCGAACTTTCAATTGTGGTTGAATATGGCTTAAAGTATTGTTACCGGTGTATTGCGCTTATTTGCTCTTATTCCACACTTGATAAGTTAGAGTAAAAGTAATCTAGCTGTAATTTGAGGCCTGAACAAGTATTAGTGTTTTCACTCCAATTTGTGCTTTCACCTTATTAACCCACCTAGAAAAAAAAAAAAAAAAAAAGAACTTAAATAGAACAATTAATACAAAATAAGACAACAATTGGAATCCAATTTCTTTTGGATATACACATGAGTTTACTTTTTTTTTTTTTTTTGTTTATTAAGTTTTTTATAATTATTTTATATTGAACCCTTCATCTTTTGCACCTCATTCACTCACCTAGAAAAAAAAATTTTTTAAAAAATTAAATAGGACATGTGGCGCAAAATTAGACAACATTTGAAATCTAATTTAAAACCTAATTGGATTTTCTCTCAGCTTTACTCATTAATACATGCTAGCTTATAACCTCATGCATATGCATGGATACACTTTAAGATGTACAATAAGATGCATAATATAATTCCTATACATATATATATATATATATATATATATATAAAATTTAAATACTATTGATAGTCATTTTTATATTTTGTTAACTCTTTAAAAAATTTTGTAAGGATATTATTAGGTATAAAATGTAAATTGCCCATTTTTTTATTATTATTTTGAAGCACTTTTCTTTTTCCGATTCATTTATTCTAAACTCTTTAGTTTTTATACTTAATAACTCTTTTGAATGAATATTTATGATGTGGTCTAACATTTGATTCTAAAATTAAGAGATAAAACTCTTTAAGAATAAATAATTTAGGACAAATGACACAAAATTGGGACTCTAATTTGGAATTCTAATATGAGTTTCTCTTAGTTTCACCTATTATATATATATATATATATATATATATATATAGATGACTTATAAATTTGAATTTGTTTTTTAGTTATATGACTATGTTTTTTATAGTTTGTTATATTGGACTCTTCATTTTCCACACTAAATTAACTAATTTGGCACAAAAAATTAAAAATTTAGATTAAATGGAACATGTGATGCAAAATTAAACTCTAATTGAAGTTCAATTTTTACACTAAATTAACTCACTGGGCACAAAATTCTAAAATTTAGATTAGATAAGACACATGACGCAAAATTAGACTCTAATTGAATTCTAATTTGAAATTTAATTGAATTTTCTCTCTGGTTTACCTATTATTATATACTAGAATATAACCTATGTTACCACACAGGAATGAATATAATTTAATAAAACAATGAAAATAAATATATTGCGTTTTATTATTTAAGTGATACTATTGGTTTTTTTTTTTTTTAATTATTAATCATGAGTTTAGTCATGTTTAAAAAACATAGTTTATTCATGTTTAATAAAACTTAGCATTATGTAATTTTTTAACAAATATTTTTATCATACAAAATTCTAATGAAAGAATGCTACATAAACATATATATTTAAGGTTGGTTCATACATGGTACATATAACTATGATTAAGTTGCTTTATCACAAACCATTTTTAGCAAAATATTTTAATTAATTAAATGTGAATCTCATAACCTGTTTCTCATAACAATATATAAAAATAAAATAACGTGAATCTCATAAAAAAATTTTAATCAATTAAAAATCACTAAAATTATAAGCATAAAACGTAAAGATAAACAAATAAGATAAGCACTAATTCTTTAAAAGAAAATTTACAGTGGGTTGAGAAAACTACACAAATAATCTTTGATGTTTGAAGAATAATGGAATTACAACTTCCTTTCATAATTGGATAGAGACTCGTGTTGATAACGTGTTATGAAAAAGAAAAAAAATATACAACATCAATGATAGGAAAACAAAACAATTTTATAATTAAACAATAAAAATTATTGACAAAAATGAAAGAAAGTATAAGCAGATGAAAAAAAAATAAACATGCAACATTAATCAGAAGAAAACCACAAAATTATATAATTAAACAATAAAAAATTTACACAAAAAGGAACGACAGTACAGGCAGATGAAAAAAAGTAGCAATCAAACCTTAGGAATGGTTAGAATTCGTTTTGCAGTGCATAAACCAGGACCATGAAAATTGTAAAGACAAGTACAATCGGAATATTTAGAGAACCTCTTCTTATATAAGATTCAGAAATACTCAAATGCATGCATCATTGATACTGAGAAATTCTTTTGAAATTCCATAGCATTGATTGAAGAAGAGGGGAGTTGTATACTAAGGTGCCCAAATCAGTGTGGAAAAAGGAGGTAAACTTGAAAATACGTGAGTGTGGAAAAGGGAGGTGACCTTGAAAATACGTGGGTATGGAAAAGGGAGGAGAACTTGACAATACATGGGTGTGTGAAAGAAAAAAAAAGTACATCAGAATTACAACAAATGGAGGAAAATTAGACTCTAATTTCATATTTACATTGACACGTTGCACACTATAGATTAGAATTCTAATTTAGAATTGCTATTGAAGTTTCTCTCTACTTCACCTATTATATATATATATAGACTAGCATATAACTTCATGCAAACATATGGATGTATTTAAAATTAAACAAAATTTTTAATATAAAAATATAAATAATTAGTCAAATTAATTTTTTTAAAGCATGTAACACATGCATTCATGCATATCTATATATATATATATTAAACATAATTTTTATCATAAAATATAGATAATTTGTCAAATTGTTTTTTTAAAGTAAACGTAATTAGTCACTTTTAAAATTCCTAGCTAAATTTTATACTACTTATGATAATTTTTTTTTCTAATTTTTAATAAAATAAAACGTGTGGTGATTTTTGTTATGTGGTGATTTTTATTTTATTTATTTATTGAGAAACATGTGATGATTTTTATTGAGTATATGTGATTGCTTTAAAAAAAAAAAAAAAAAACTTGTAGTTCATCAATATAATTCTTAGTATTTTGCACTTATTAACTCACCTGACATAAATATTAAATTACTTGAGTAGACACATAGTACAAGCTTAAGTGGATAATTATGGTGTAATTCCCACATATATATAGACACATGGCACAAAATTGGATTATAATTTCAAATTCTAATTCAATTTTCTCTAAGCTTTACCTATTAATATATATATATATATATATATATATATATATATATAGATGACTTATAAATTTGAATTTTTTTTAATTATATGTTTATGTTTTTTTATGGTTTATTATATTGAACTCCTCATTTTCTACACTAAATTCACTAATTTAGCACAAAAATTTAAAAATTTAGATTAGATGGGACACGCGATGCAAAATTAAATTTTAATTGAAATTCAATTTTTAAACTAAATTAACTTACTTGGTACAAAATTCTAAAATTTAGATTAAATGAGACACATAGCGTAAAATTAGACTCAAATTGAATTCTAATTTGAAATTTAATTATGTTTTTTCTCTACTTTACCTATTATTATATATAAAGATAAAGATATAGATATGTTTAGCCTCTCTCTCTCTCTCTCTCTCTCTCTCTCTCTCTCTCTCTCTCTCTCTCTCTCTCTCTCATATATATATTATTTGAAATTATACTACTTCTAGTGATTACACACACAAAAAAAAAAAAAAAAAAGAATAAAAGAATGTTATGCACATATAGTAAGCGTACATCATGATGACTACGCATGGTGGTGTGTTCTATTCCATATCGAATCAAACAAAATAATATGGGCATTATCAGACTCATTAAACAAAAATATATTCCCAAATAGTTGCTTGAAAAATAGAGGATGTTGATTTCATTCGTTTCACATTTTTGTCTACTTGAGCTTGTGTTAAGAAAAATTAATTTATCATTGTCCAACAGACTGAGCGAATCATTTTGTACGAATATACACACAATTCCTCCCCATATAAGTTTTCTTTCCAGTCCAACAAACTGTGAGAGACTTCATCGTTTTGCCTATATAATAATTAGAGTAATTTGTATAGTTACGGAAGTAAACAAAGAGCTTCCAGTTTATTCTAAGTACAAATTTGAAAAAATGCCAACGGGGGCTTGGCTAAGCGGTCATGGGTTCGGCTTAGAGCCTAGAAAGCTCAGGTTCGAATCCCGTTGGCCATAGAAGTCTGTTGGTGGGCATCTTTAGTGAGGGGTGTACTCCAAATGGAGGTGACTTTCACACAGGTAGTATCTTTTACGAGGCACTGCCACCTGACGCCCTGTCCGAAGGTGTAATACAACTATAAGTTCTCTTATTTTTTTTTCACCAAAAAAAAAAAAAATTGAAAAAATTAAAATAAATAAATAAAAGTAAAGACCTTTCAGTGAAAGTGACACCACCTTACAGGCTTACAGCCAAGCCTTTTATAGGAAAGACGGACACAATCTCAGCCACTACCTCTTCCATTGAATGGGCATTTGACACCTAAAAAGGGCACGAGGAAGTCAGGAACCCAGCACTCCACTTTTTCTTTTTCTCTTGGGCACATAGGCACCCCTCAAAAAGAGATACCCATAATGAAAAGCGAAGACAATGAAATTAAAGGGGTTGGTTAGAGTTCTATTTGTTTGGGACTAACATCTCTGAGAGCGATGATAGTAAAGCTGCATTCTTAATTACTACTTTTCGTAACATGTAACACCGATTATGTTGACGTAGATAAATTGACCACATGCAGTGATGTATTTTTAACGAATAATACTTAAGATGTTGTCTTTAAATTTTGCTCGCATAAAATAATGTCATGTCCAATTAATATGAAATAATAATTATTATTTGTGAAGCTTAAGTATATATGTATGATATGTAAGTAAACAATAATTTTCTGTCCTTTTAATATATTAGATAGATAAGAGGCAAGTAAAATTAGTTTAAGATAACATCACCTTTATTTTGTCTTGACCAAAGTCATTCTATAATTTCTTGCTTTTTTCTCTTGTAAAACTTTTATCTTTTTTTGAGATAGTAACAATATATTATTTATTTGGCAGTTTCAACATTTTCCTAATTAAACCCTCTGCAAGGTCCTAGGTTTTTTATTGTGAAATTTAGTAGAATGTTTTAAGAATAAGTGGTTAAGATATATATAAGAATGTTCGATCATTCCAGCCAATACCATTTGTACGTGTTAAGGGTTAAAATTTACAAATGGTATAAATTTTTCTGTTCTCAACTCTTAAACTTGTCGGAATAATTTTTTTTTTTTTTTTACAATAAAATTGTTAAACTTCTTTTTTTAAGATGAGACAGCACACGATCCTTTCGAATCATCGAATGCCATTCAAACACGTATTTAAGTACAAAAGAATGAACACTCAACAAGGAAAGAAAAAAAAAAATACACAATAAGAATGAACATTGTCATTGATCAAATTCATCACCCCTATACCAAAATACTGCTTCGGTTGGGTCAATTACAAGTTTTGGTAGTAGTTCTTTAAGGCCATGTCTTATATATATATATATATATATATATATATATATATATATATATATATCATGACTCACACACCATAGTCTACTACTCTACTTCTCGTGTCTTCCTCGCTTTATAAGTCACATGATTCGCTCTTGCATGTGATCCCTTCCCTCCTCTGTATTAATTCTGTGCTTCCCCGCCATTACTTCATTCTCTCTCACCTCTTGAAATGATGCCCCCTGAGCAAGAAACTAGCACTACTATCTCACTCACAAACCGCTCTGAGAACGCTTGGGTCCATGCTGAGCCATCTGGTTCTACAATTACTGATGTTAGTCCTCGCTTGGAAGCTAAGATGCCAGACCAACAACAAGCAAACTCAGCCTGCAGATTCTCCATTCTCCACCGATCCTTACGCCCCGTTACACTCAAGGTACATATAAGTGTCGCATGAACTTACTATTGCCTCGACTTTACTGCAACAGTTCACATAATTAAACTTTTTTAATTGTTACAAACAATAGCATCTTATTGCAACAACTTGATGATTATTACAATGATTATAATAAGTTTTTTCTGTTTTTGTTGTGTGCAGTTTGAAGACGTGACATATAGTATAAACTTGAGAATCAGTACCGCAGGCAAGGACTCATCTCCATGTTTGAGTCCTACTCGTGAGCCCAAACCAACTCGCACTCTCCTGCACGGTGTTAGCGGTGTTGTTAGACCAGGAGAGCTTCTAGCAATGCTGGGTCCATCAGGCAGTGGCAAGACCACTCTACTAACTGCCTTAGCAGGCCGTTTACCGGGAAAAGTCTCTGGCACCATAACATACAACGGGAAAGCCTTCTCTAGCTCCATGAAGCGAAAAACAGGGTTTGTTGCACAAGACGACGTGTTATACCCTCACCTCACTGTGCTCGAAACCTTAACCTATGCAGCCTTGTTAAGGTTACCTAAAGAGCTTTCAAAGCAAGACAAAATTGAGCAGACTGAGATCCTTATACGAGAGCTTGGACTCACACGATGTCGTAATGGTGTTGTGGGAGGAACCCTTTTGAGAGGTATTTCAGGTGGGGAAAGGAAACGGGTCAGTATTGGGCAGGAGATGTTGGTGAATCCGAGTCTGTTGTTGCTTGATGAACCCACTTCCGGGTTGGATTCCACGACGGCTCAGCGTATTGTAGTGACGTTGAGAGGGCTGTCAAGCGGTGGCAGGACGGTGATCACCACCATTCATCAGCCTTCTAGCAGGTTGTATAGGATGTTTGACAAGGTGGTTGTATTGTCTGATGGATGCCCCATTTATAGTGGCAAGGCGGATCGGGTTATGGACTATTTTGGATCCATTGGTTATGCGCCCGCCTTCAATTTTGTCAACCCAGCTGATTTTCTGCTTGATCTTGCAAATGGTATGGATTTGTCTTTTTTAACTTCCATAAATTGTATAAAAAGAGAAAAATCATTGTAATGTCTTCATTTGGTAAACAAAATAATAGGACTTAATTAGCTTGGCTCCTATTTCGCCAAAAAAAAAAAATAATAATAATAATAATAAAAAAATAAAAAAGAAAAAGAAAGAAGAAGGCTTGGCTCCTTTACTAAAGTACATTGGACCCAAGTAAGCTTTGCCGGCAATAATATAGCCAAAATCTAATTGCAATTTTTTTTTTTTGGCTGAATAGAATCTAATTGCAATTAAACATCTAGGTAATTATTATTGTTATAATTATTACTGTCATATCAATAATACTATTACTTTTTTATACTATTCATTTTTTGATCTTTTATCTATACGTAGAAAGTTTTTCCTAGCTAATACATTAGGTTTTAAATCTCTCTTTCTCTGGCTCTCTCTAACTTGATACAATTTTATAACGTAGTACTTATTGATGGCTATTTGCTCATACATGTATGCATGTGCAAACGTCACACATGTCCATGTCACACAAAACAGAACCACAACTTATTACCCAAAAAGAAACTTTTTAAACAGTTGTTGATTGATGAGTTTAGGTAAGAGTCCGTTTTCGAAATTAAATAATGCTGGTGGAAAAGATATCATTACAGATAGATATGATCCCGTTATTTAGGGGCAACAGGATTATTCATTTTATGTATCGGAACCACACAAAATAGACCCCAACTCAGTTTTGTCGTATGTGAATATATTTTGTATAAAAAAAAATATATACATATTAAACAAACTACTTGATACCTTTATATAATAAATATTGTAAAAGAATATATAGGAAAGCGGTTGTCTATTTCTCACCAAAAAGAGTTTTAGAAAAGGAGTTTAAATCTGATTTATAAAGTGGCCTTGCCTTCACAGAGCTGGGTTACCAAACCATTCAAAAACGTGAGGTTAATGGAAGGATAAAAGTTCTTATTTTATTAACAAATTCAATTATGCAAATTGAAAAGCCATATATATATATATATATTGAACTGCTTTTTTTTATCACTCTTAACAGCAAAGAACTTTTTGGTGACTCGGCGAAGCATTTGTGCAGTCAATAAAGCGGGTCACACAGCTTATAAGGAGGATGATTCTTTTGTCTTCTTTTTTTTTTTTTTTTTTTTTTTTTTTTTTTCTAAATCATTTTTGTTTTTGGCATAACAAATTTTTCCTTACTGATGTTGATTGTGTCAATATATAATTGAACTGTGTGGTCAAACAAACACGTCTTGAATCATTGAATTGTGCTTGGCCCTTCCCCGCTACATTATTTACTTACGTTTGGTCTTTCCCTACTGCCTTATTAGCCAGGTTATTACACTATTTGGACTGTCAATCGTGTTGGGATGCCAAGTATAGCTGAGTGTTACACTTAATAGTCTTGATGAATGCACAATCACTCTCATTTTTTCTGATTTTTAAATGAAAGACGTTGTTGCATTTTATTTATTATTCTATATTTCTACTCTATTTCCTTATAATAATTATATTAAGATTCTTTGTCCATGTAGGTATAGCTCCTGATGTAAGACAGGATGACCAGATAGAGTTTCAGGGCAGATTAGACCATGATGATCAAAATTCAACCAAACAGTGCCTAATTACATCTTACATAAAGAACCTATATCCAGGCTTGAAGGCTGAGATTCACACAAGTTTAAGAGACCCAAATCTTTCTACATCTGGAACATTATCATCAAGAAGTAAGTTTGATCTTTCTAATCTACGTGGATTTGTTTGAATGTTGCTATCCTACGCACTTACGCAGTGTTCACCAAAGCCACAAAACATATCCTTTTTTGGGTATTGCTATTTTTGCATAGTTTGCACTAACTGTCAGTGTGTTAACAGGTAGTGAGAATCAATGGACCACCAGCTGGTGGGAGCAATTTAAAGTGTTGCTAAGAAGGGGTTTAAAAGAGAGGAAGCATGAATCTTATTCTGGTTTAAGGATTTTTCAGGTCATGTCTGTCTCAGTTCTGTCAGGCCTATTGTGGTGGAGGTCTGACACTACAAACATTCAAGATCAGGTATGACTATGAGGACCGTAAAACTTTATTTCAACTTCCAAGCTCACCTTAAGCAACTTCAAGGATGACTGACTTTTAATTAATTGCCACTAAAATACGATTTCACTTAAATGTCTAGTGCTCTAGTACACTGAATTAACACGTAATGTCAGGCTTATATTACAGTGCACTAGAGCGTTGGACACGTCTTTTCTCATATAAGTACTTTTATTGTTCAATATAAGAAACCATTATTTGCTTTAATCCTTCTCCAACCAAAAAACATTTTTAAAATCTATTACATTTTGTACCTGGTTTACTTGCAAGTTGGACATTATTACTAACAAAAAAAAATAAAAATTCTTTCCAACAGGTTGGGCTTCTCTTTTTCTTCTCCATCTTCTGGGGCTTTTTCCCCCTGTTCAATGCCATATTTGCATTTCCTTTGGAGCGTCCAATGCTAATAAAAGAACGTTCCTCGGGGATGTACCGTCTTTCCTCCTATTACTTTGCTCGAATGGCTGGGGACTTGCCAATGGAGCTTGTGCTACCAACTGTGTTTGTAATAGTCACTTACTGGATGGGTGGTCTCAAGCCTTCACTAGTTACGTTTGTACTAACCCTCTTGATTATTCTATTTAATGTGCTAGTTTCCCAAGGGCTAGGTCTTGCACTTGGGGCAATCCTGATGGAAGTAAAGCAGGCAACAACTCTAGCCTCTGTGACCATGCTTGTGTTCTTACTAGCTGGAGGATACTACATTCAGCACATTCCATCTTTTATAGCTTGGTTGAAGTACATTTCTTTTAGTCACTTCTGTTACAAGCTCCTTGTGGGAGTACAGTACTCAGTGAATGAGGTTTATGAGTGTGGGTTAGGGGTGAAATGTAAAGTAATGGATTTTCCTGCTATTAAGTATCTGGGTCTTGATAACAAGTGGTGGGATGTGGCTGCTTTGGCTGTAATGCTGGTGGGATACAGAGTTTTGGCTTATTTGGCATTGAAGATGGGGCAGCGTCACTGACTTCATAAAAGACCAGAGAAGCCAAAGAATTTGATGAAGATAACCCCCAATTTGATTGAATAATCATGAACTTATATAAATTAGAACACTAGTGTGAATTTAGAGATATTGTGGGCTGGCTCGGGCAAATGTAAATTAGATTCCGATGGTCCAAAAATTATGTTATCCATTTACAGAGAACAGGACCATAGGTTGATTATATTATATATGAAGGTGTGATAAAAATTTCCTTTTCTTTCAAATCCACGAAGCTAACAAACGGTCGGTTAAATTGCAGTATTAACACGAGGGACAGTAATGAAAATGATTTCTTTGGGCTCTAATTAAGGATGAGTTGATATATATCTGTACCAAATTTAATTAGTAGCATGAATTTGGAAGCTAACTGAGTCCAACTTGCTGCTTAATTTATGTGAATTTTAATACAATACGATTTCAGTTATTCCTAGACTCTCCCGTGTCATTATTATTATTAGCAAGAGGGATAATACACGATTTTAGGTTTGCATGAGTTCAAGGAGTGTGTATAATCTATATATTCGCGGCCTATTTTTGGCTTGGTTAAAATGAGTGTTTGCTCTAATCGAACTCCTTTGACCGTGTGGAGTGGTAAAACTATTACAGTATTATATTAATCAAATCCCACGAATTAAATCATATGTAAATTTTCTCAATATTAGAGGCATTTGCATCCATGGATTTAAAAAAGTATTAATTTTATTTCCTCAAAACTTATTTTATCTATTTTACCATTTATTTTAAAACTTATCTAACATTCTAGTTTCTATTTTTACATACAACTCATTAAAATAATATAGACCATACCAACAAATAATAATACAAACAAATCAATTCTATAATGATGTGACAAAAGCGAGAGGAGCGAGACAATAAGAACTCACTATATCTAGGTTGTAAAAATTTTTTGGGTTACCACACTTGGGTAAAGCATGTTTTTGGTGTGTGAGGGTGTAAAATGGCAATTTGGCAGGGGGGGGGGGGGGGGTTTACACCCCTCAATGCTAATCCTTTGTTTGGAATTATCTCAGGTTATTAGAAAGAGTAATGTTATGTCCACAATATTTTTACAACAAATATTAGATGGTAAACTGTTACTAATTCTAATTTAAGGTCATCATTGACATTATCCTTTTACCCACTTATACAAGTTTGTCATCTAGAATTTATTATAAAAATATTGTAAATTTAGCATTACTCAGTTAAAATTTTTAAGCAAACGACTTGTGATAAATTTGATGCATCTTTCATTTAAAACAAGCAATGGACGATACTAAAGAAATACAAAAACAATACAACTATACTTATCAAAACTCTTTTCTATTCTTTTTTTTTTTTGGGTCAAATTACTGAAAGGGCATAGAATGAGCAAGAAACAAGGGGGAGCTAATTACTTAGAGATAATAGCATCATTAGCTGAGAAATAATCCTATTCTGAAAAAATAAAAATAAAAATCATAAGTGATTGGAATTTGGCTTAAGTTTGGTGCTCTGAAGCATTAGACGCAATACAAATGTCACAAAAATTCAAAATTTATTTTTGGTACCAAAAAGTGCTAGTTGAACTATAATGCTATGCTTGGAAGTTTGGAAAGAGAGGAGAGTAGAGAGAAATGATTATTCTACACCTTATTGGGATGTTTTTAAAATTAAGTGAGGGATAGGGGAATAATTAGCCTTTTTCATAGTTTGTAATTTTGTTAATATGGTAAGGGTAAATCTGGTAATTCATTTGATCAAGCATTTCTATGCTTTACTCTCCCTTCAAATCTCCCCAATTTGGAGGAATTAAAAATGAGGAGTTAGAAGTAGATAAAACCCCTCTAAATCCCTCCCCCTTCTCCCTTAAAAAACATTTAAATAAGGTATTTTAACTTACTCTCCCTCCCTTTACTCTACTCATCTCTACTCCCCTTCCATCCAAACAAGCTATAAGGCTCTTGACATATCATGTTAAATTGTTTGGAGTTAAGTTTTGGCCAACAAATTAGATTAGGCTAGCACTTAAAACTAAATTCATCTAAATTAGGAAAAAATGAATTCGTGTATGGTTATCAATTGGGTCGGGTGAAGCATGTGGGTTTGGAGATGGATGATGATGAGTTGAATCCAGGCTATGAAACAAACAGCTCAAGTCCACATGAATTCGTAAAAGATGAGGGGCTTGAGGAAGGAAGGTGGGCTTAACCGATAATGGGCTCAGGCAGGTATTGTAAGGAAAAAGGCTGAATAAGGAGAAGGAACCTTACATGTATTTATAAAATTTAAAAAATAAAAATAAAAATCTCTTGGTTGCTCAATAAGGATATATTTATATGTTTAATTTTCTTTAGGGAGTGTGAGTTAACTGGAACCCATTTTATAATTTTTTTTTTTAACTATTAAGTTTGAGTTGTTAGGGTGTGGGAATCCCCTTATAATTTTGGATAAAGGTTTTACAAACTTAAGTGCTTCACTGAATATGTTTTTATTAAATATGAATTTTAAAAAATCTATTATTGGATTACATTTTCTTTTTATATTCTCTATATTTGCTGCAAAATTTACAAAATATTAAAGATCAGAAGTCATATTATCAAAAAAATGTTTAAATTAATATTTTTTTTTTTGGTAGCATAAAATTACGTATAAAAAAATAAGGCTATGGATTGAATAGTAAATAACATTCGACTGACATGAAATATGACATGCATGTTCGACTGACACAAAATTTGGTATGCAAGTCAATTTTCGTATTAATAATATAAAAATATGCAATCTAACAATTAAATTCTTGAAATGATAAAATTTAGTTGTAAAATTGGTTGTAACTTTAGGCTACAACCTTATTCAATATCATTTTATTTGAGTTAAATTTTGACAAATCCACCATTGGATTACATCTTCTTCTTATATCCTCCATGCTTGCAATATTTCAAGAAAATTAAAGATCAATAGCTATATTATCAATAAATTGTTTAAATTGCAAGTTTTTTGTAGTTTAAATTATACATAAAATATAAGCTTATAGATCATATAGTAAATAATATCCAGTTGACACAAAATTTGTAAAGTTTTAAATTCCTTAAACACAAGATGTTTAACCTAGCTATTTAGCCAAGTGATTACTTAAATAAATTATTTAGTTCTAAGTTAATACATATAAATCATATCATGTAAATAATACGGAAATATAAAGAACACAACAATATGATAACCTAGGAAAACCTAACCAGTAAAAAACCTGAGGAGGATTTAACCTAGTTATCCTCAAAGTAAAAATAGATCCATTAAGAGAGAATTGAAGTTCGTATAATAAGACTTAGACCACTAACATCCTATTGCTACCTCGTGTAGAAAACTTATTACCATGACCACGTGACAGTTTCGAGTCCACGAACTACTTAGTTCCTTGATCTGCTGCAATTACAAGTTCTCCTACTTGTGACTTTGAGAATCCACTCAAAGGTTTCAGACCTTCTTTAAATTCTTTAAGCAACAATTGAAGTGATTATTAAGATCTTGATACAAATCTTGATCTTGATAACCCTATGTGTGTGTGTATGAAGATAAACACCTCTAAATCTCACAAAAGATTCACCACACAACACTCAAAAGACCTTTAAAATGTAGCTAGGGTTTTTTCCTTTTATATGTGAAATAAAACACTTAACCCTACATGTCAAATGGGTTTGGGCTGAATTGAAAATTCTGCAGAAAAATAAATCTGCTTGAGATTTGATCGATCGAATCTAATTTTCAATCGATCGAGCCTTGCAGATTTTTTCTAATAATTTCTGCAATCACTCGATTCTAATTTTATAATTAAACACACTTTAAGCAAGCCTAAACCTAGACTTTATATTTTGATTATGGTTTGCCAACACATTACATATTGAAGTTCTAATACATTAGTTCCTAAGTTCTTAGAGCCTAACAAAATTTGACATGTGTATTTAGAGCGTAAAGAATATGCAATCCAACGGTTATGTTTTCAAAATATGTAGTAATATTTATTTTATTAAATAAGGTTGTAGCCCTTGGTTATAAACAATTTTGTAATCAAACTTATTTATTTTTAAAATATATAGTCATATTAATTTTCTTTTAGTGGAATTTGTAATTATTGATTGTAGTCTAAGGCTACAACTTTATTCGTTATAATTAGCATTACTACATATTTCAAAAATCTAATCACTGGATTGCATTTTCTTTAAACTCATAATACACATGTCAGATTTTGTACCAATTTAGTATTATTGACTATATGATATATAAGATAATATTTTATGTATAATTTTAAACTACAAAAGAATTACAATTTACACATTTGATGATATAACTATTGATCTCTAATTTTCTAAAAATTTTGCGAGTATGAATGACATAAGAAGAAAATGTAATCCAATGATGGATTTGTCAAAATTCACCTTCAATAAAATAATATTGAGTAAGATTATAACCTTAAGGTACAATCAATTTTATAGTTAAATTTTTTCCTTAATGTAATTGAGAATGAATATTGAATGCTGTGTTGTGTCATGTATTACTAGCAGATTTCTTGCATTTTTTATTTTATTTTACTTAACTCACAATTGGCTAGTGAGTTAACCAGCAACTGCAAGCTTCCTAATGTTCTAGTGTTCTAGACCATTCATCGGAGGCGATGGAATTTTTTCTTTTTCTTTAGCAGATTGATTTTGGATTTATAATGCTTATGCAATAGCCCACCATTCTCACTTTGCCGCAGTCTAGAGGTGATATTCTACATTAATTTATTTGTCTTATTTTTTCTTCCGCTTCAGCCTTCAGGTGATTATCACCCGTATTATTATAAAACTCTTCTTTCATGTGTTTATGGCACATTATATTATCTTATTTTTTCTTCTGCTTCAGCCTCAGGTGATTATAACCCGTATTCTTATGAAACTCTTCTTTCGATTATTTGTGGCACTTATATAATCTTGAATGATTTCTTCAATACATATACAGGCCTTTCTTTGACAACTAATTGTGATAGGGATATTGTCGTCCATAAAGGACGTCAGTATATTTTGACATGTCAGTGTATACATCTCTCCTAAAAAGACCCCCAGATCAAGGGCACATTGGGATGAGTTCCCTATTCGAAGTTCTCGACTTCCCGACTACTCAGTAGTCCACTCCTCTCTAAGACCTATCGGGCAACTCGTCTGTGCGCTTGATAGGTGCTTTATACTTCCATCCTTATTCACATACCGACAAATGGAAGAGGAGGTATAATGACGATTGAGGAGGCATACCGAAGGTAGAGCTGCTGGGTCTTACAAGCTTTTTTGTGTTCTCCACTCATTTGTTCTTATATGGAAATAACTTGCACACCACGTCCAAAGACTTAACTACACATTCATATCTTCCCTACATGGAAAGATATACACTAAGATCTCGAGGTCTTAACTCTAGATCTTCTTTACAAGGAAAACCCCTGCACTCAAGGGATTGTGATTAGCTCTATGCTACTATATAACCACCAAATCTCCTTTCTTTTAAGGTACATGAAATTTCCTAACTCTCACATTATTGATTTCTTGGAGATTCTTCTATCACCAACTTAACCTTTGAAGGGTCTTGTGGACACAACAAGGATTCGCCACCTAGTTTTACAATAACCTAGGATCCATAAATATAACATCCTTTTGGGGAAGAACCTTTGATCTTACTACTAGAGTACAGGTTCAGAGTTTAGGTACAGTTTTGAGAAGGTGTTAGGCACCCAAAATTGTCTAACCCTAGGGTTGGCTTCCACTCATTGTTTCTTACATCTTAATCTCATTAAAGGCACATTCAACATTGCATTCTATACTCACACACACTAGCATATGTCTAACAATCAACATGGCATCAAGCATCCCAAAACCTTATCACTCATCTATCATGTCATATCACAATCCAAGCATACATCTATCTCATCTCATCTTAGGCAGCAAGCATATCACAATACAGTAGCATTAACAAGGCATTAACATCAACCATATCCTAAACTTCCAAGAAAAGCATCATGGCATTAACCGAGCATATTCATCATGTTCATAAACCATATCATGCTCATTATCCCAATCAAATGCATGTTCATATAATTATGCATGACTTACCTCATTTACCTCACTTACCTTATCAATGCATTTTCATGTGATTTATCTAAAATATAAACCCTAATTATCAATCCATCAATCCAAGTATGCGAAACATGTTATTCTACTAACCCTAGAACTAAACATGTGAAAACTAGACTCAACAAAACTTAAACAGTGGATTAAAACTGAGCAAAACATTAAAACTTGTAAGAATCCTAAATCTGCATTCCTGGGCATAAGTATGCGTACACATACTTATACGTGTGCGTACGCATGCCTTTAGTTTGCGTATGCATATATGCCCAAAAACACAGTTTTAAAGCAAGCAACAAAACAACAATCAATCCAAATCTAACATGCTTCTAATATAAAATTAAACAACCTAAAGATATTTAAGACAAACAAAACAAAATCTATTCCTAAACATGCATTGGATCTAATAACAAACAAGAGCAACACTTAACACATCAAAACATATTCATCAATATATCAAATCATTCAACTCTCCAATATAAACATGATGAGACACAACAAAACAAAATTAAAGAAACGAAAACATATTTTTAAGCATGTATAACAAATAAAAACAACAAGAACACAAGTTGTAAAAAACCAAATTAAGAAAGAGCCATGAAGAGAGACTCACCTTGCTTATGGAAAAAACAACTTGATTGATATTTGATCGGCCCCTCAATGCCTACATAATAAGATTGAATGATAATAAAAGGAATCAAATATATCGATAGTTCATTAGTAGTCACAACTCAAAATAAAAAGATATTCTTGAAAAAATTGTTTAAAAAACATTTTGAAAGAGATTAGAAAATAGTTGGCTGCCTTAGAACTAACTAAAAAGAGGTTTTTATTTTGTCAAAAACGTGCTAAGGGGATGCCTTAGGGTTTTCAAAAGTGAAAATAGGGTTTTAGAGAAGATGGAGGCCAAAAAATCCTTCTCTCTAGCTAAGGTTTTGATCTAAGACATAAGATGAGTATTTATAAGTTAAAATTAGAGTTTTAGGGGCTTTTTAATAGTCTTTGGTCATTCTCAAGGGTTTATGGGCTAGCTCACATCAAAGCATAATGTTTTAGGCCATTAAAATGTAGTTTAAAACCCCAAAAATTAGATTGCCCAATTGATCCAACTTCAAATGGTCATAATGTACTCAATATAAGTTCAAATTAGTCAAAATATGTATTCAAATTGATGCCCAGGAAGTCTACTTTACAATGAAACAAATCACATTAAAAAATTCTTTGTATATCAAAAGTTATGGTTAAAAAAGTGAGCAAAATTCATTTTTCAACATCGTTTTTAAAGCAATTTGAGCACTTTGGAGTTGTAATTACTTCCAAACTATCAAAATAACTTCAATTAACTTTTGTAAACATGTCAAGCTCATCATCTGGACTAGAAAAGTTTATTAATCGGGAACAAAATGAGGTGTATGCACGCAAATATGCAAGCAAACAGGCAAACATGTGGTGTGGGTGCAAAATCCTATCACTAGATTATGTGAGTCCCTATTCTCCTTGGTTTGTTATCCTGAACCTCGGGTAAAGGAGAAAACAAGCAAAAATAGCTACTATCCCAAGCCAAAAAGAAAACTCATCACATCATCATACCATGTTATCATCACATAAATAACATATCATGTTATCATCCTTGGCTACTATCCTAAGCCAAGGATGGCTACTATCCTAAGCCAATAGAAATACATTAACACATCATAAATACGACAAGGATGGCTACTATCCTAAGCCACATATACAAATCATAAACATAAAATCAATCATCAAAGAGCCTAAGTTCACTATCATAAACTTAGAATCAAAGGCACACAACAAGAATGACTACTATCTTAAGCCAAAAGCACATCAACACATCACCAACACAACATCAATGGCTACTATCCTAAGCCAAAATCACACATCACACTTCATGTTATCAACATATCATCACAACATTGTAAACACATCAACACAACATCATAAGCACATCAACACGACATCATATTATCATAAAAGGTCCGTATAGATCTAAAGGGAAGAAAAATAATCATGCCAGTAGGGACTTGACATTATGGGACCCTTCCTATGGCAATACGTCAACTCAAGTTCCTCGTCGTGGGAATCGACTACTTCATTAAGTGGGCTGAAGTAGAAACCTTAGCCATCATCATTGAGAAGAACGTCAGAATTTTCATCTGGAAGAGCATTTTTTACCGCTTTCAAATCCCTAGAGTTTTTGTCTCTGACAATGGGAGGCAGCTTGACAATGATACATTTAGATATTTTTGCCAACAATTGGGGATCAAGAACCACTACTCTTTGCTCGCCCACCTATAGGCCAATAGGCAAGTTGAGGTTACAAACTGATCTTTGCTCATGCTAATTAAGACTTAGCTTGAGGGGGGCAAAGGGGATCTATCTAGACGAGCTCCCGAATGTTTCATGGGCACATAGGATGATGGCTCGAATACCCACGGGAAAGACACCCTTCCACCTTACGTTTGGAAGCGAAGCGATTATCCTAATAGAATTGGGATTAGCAAGCTACAAGATAGCTCATCACAACGAAGAGAGGAAAGAAGAAGGAATGCCTACACTTGGACCTATTAGATGAAGTGAGAGCGACGGCTGAAAAATGGATGGTCTATTGCTATAGAAGGGGTACCTACCACTTAGAGACACTTGACGGAAAAAGGCTAAATAACCCTTGGAACACCGAGCACTTGAGGGAATACTACTAGCAGTTCACAAACTATATACTATGTTATCACTTTTTCTTTAAATTTCACTAAGTAGACCATTAAGTTTTTCAGTTATTCAATTTTTGTGAAGTAAACTCCAAAGGCCTGTCAGGCAATTTATCTACGTTTTTTATTTATTCGTATTATTTTTAATAAGAGGAATTCTTTTTGAAGATTTATCTGTCTACAACATGGTCACTTATAAGACTTCAAAGTCCTACCTAAAGGGTGGACCGATGATCAAGGGCACCGAAGGGTGCTTGGTCACTTATAAAAATTCTAAGTCCCACCTAAGGGGTGGACTAAGGATCAAGGACACCGAAAGTTGCTTGGTTACTTGTAAAAATTCTAAGTTCTTAATCCTACCTAAGGGGTGGACCAACGACTAAGGACGTTGGCAAGTGCTAGGTAGAATCTAAGTCCTATAGTGTCGACCAACAAGTGCCAAGGCTATGGCTAAGCTAAGACCGACTATAGACATCGCATTTTGTACCATTTACAGCTTGGGCCCCCATTCTCCAATGATGTTAAAATTCTAAGGCCCAAGGTTGATTTAGGGCCCAAGGTTGGAAAATATAACTTTTTATGAGAAAATAAATCTATTTTTTGGAAAATTAATGCCAAAGAAAACCCTCGGCTTGCGTATGTAACCTTAAAGCCTTCGTACGTAGGCATGAGCCTGCACATGCAGGTAGGGTTCCAAAAACCTATGAAAGGAATGTTTTCAACATTAATGACCGAGGTTTGGAATGAATCCCACATCATCTAGAAGTTGTTCCAAACCTCCATTTTCAAAATATAAATAGCCTTATATGGTATATTTTCAAAAGAGAGAAAATCCTAAAGGAAAACCTAAGATTCACTAGAATTAGTGAATCAAAGAGAGAGATTTTCACAAAACACCCTCAAGTCAATTTTATTTGATTTGGGTCTTTTCTGGCCATGATCCTCGAGTTTCAAAGTTTACTAATCATTTCATTTTTATTGTGAATAGATTTAGCTTAGAGGGACAATCAAAACCAAGCTTAAAATGCTTCTTATTTTAAGGTATTGAGTTCTAATTTCTTTTCATTTCTCCCTTTTCTTTTTTGTTTTAATCCTTTTTTTTTTTTTTTTTATGGTTTATAATGTGGGGGAATTGGGCCTAGAAAATCCTTGCCAACCCATTCTACTAAGGCCTAAGGTTAATCTGAGTAGCCAAGTCCAGCCCATTAGAGAGAAGTAGACCTCAGGCCCTGTTGGAATAGGCTCAACCCAAAAATACATGTGTTGGATTAAAGAAATTATTGCTGGGGATATTCCATTAATGATTGGTTTAACACCAATGGATGTTATGGAAAAATGGTTAAAAATTTAGTATGAAGAAGTCAGTAGCCGAGAAATGATAGTGCCTTTGGGAAACTCGTTGTCGAACGCTATTTGGCGTTTAGAACAAGTTTCAAGAGAATCCTCAGAAGGAATGATGAATCCTTGGGATTCTAACAAAAGTGTTAATGCATGTAAATTGGTGAGACTATAATGATTAGTGCCTCCATTAAGGAGAGGCTATATAAGAAGTAGGAAGGCATGTAAGAAGGGTAGGTGGAGGAAGAGATTGAGAAACACTTGAAAAAGGTTAGGTGGAGAAAGAGATTGGGAAACACTTGAAAAAGAGGGGATTGGGAAGACAGTGGAGGAGGAGAAAAAATACAAAAAAAGAGTGGAGCATTAGTAAAGAGGGAGGAGGAAAAGCTATCAGACAGTGAGGCATGAAGGTTAATAGGTGTATGAAAAAACATAGTTTGGGCAATCTAGTGATAGCTTAAAGCCCAATCTATAGGAATGTAATGAAACACACAAATAAATTAATAGGGGGCCCAAATCCTTCATTTAGAACCATACTCCTAGTAGGTTTGGGGACGACAATTGGCGCTGTTTGTGGGAATTCTACTCAACCTGAGATTTTGAGTTAGCTTGACACTGTCCAATTATGAAGGGCCCACATTCTAAAGAAGGTTCTGTTGGAAGAAAATGTTCAAAGGCTTTCTCAAGGGGTCGTAGATGGTTGGAAAGGAAGCGTAAAAGGGAACAGCAGCGCATGCAAGATGGACACAACCAAGGCTGGATTTTGATGAGGGATCTTCGCATGGGGAGCAAACTGTGTCTTATATCGTCAAACGGTCTCATCGCAACAATTAGTTATGAGAGTTAGAGAATTTACGAAAGCAAATCAATAACTTAGAGATTGAGCTAAGGGGTCAACATTGTAGAAGGGACCGAGAGGACTCCTCTAATGATCCCGACTACATTACGGGAGAGTCATCTCAAGGTGATGGTTCACGATAGTCAAGAGATAGATCTTGCGAAACCATAGGGCGTTATCACGAATCTCCCCATTGTGATAGGCATAGGCACCATAATGCTGCTTTGGATGCCATGAGCTGGGCATTGAGGAAAGCTGCTCGTCCACCATTTTCCCACAATATTAAGCACATGGAAATGCCGAGGCTATTCACCCACTCGCCATTTACCATTTATGATGGAAAATCTGACCCGGTGGAACATGTAAGTCATTATATTCAAATGATGTTGCTCTATTCTCAGAATGATGGTTTCATGTGCAAGGTGTTTTATTCTAGTCTAGAATTGACGGCTATGAGATGGTTTAATGGTTTAAGGAAGGGATCCATTTGAAACTTCAGGGAGTTGTAATGTGTAGTAATGTCTACTCTAGAGCTGACAACTCAGTGGTCTAATGTGTAGTAATGTCCATCAGTCAATCGATGCCTTATTATCCATGAGGATGAGAACTGGGTGACAGGCCACAAACGCGTTGACCCCTTGTGATAATTTAGATTAATTAATTAGCCTAGTTTTTAATTAATCAAATTAACATGCAATACAACGTGGCAGCACAAACAAATCACCGAAACTAAGTTATGCAGCGGAAAATAAATAACACGGTGATTTGTTCACGAATGGGGAAAACCCTGAGGCAAAAACCCCACCGGGTGATTTAAGGTCACCACTCCCGAAACTCCACTATTATCACAACAAGCAGTTACAAGTAAGGAATCCCAGTACCTCACCAACCTACAGTTGAACTCTTACCCCAATACCCAATTGGACTTGTTCTGTAGTGACAATTTCTCCTTTTCAATGCACGGCTCCCAGTACGTGACTAACCAATGTGATGCGCGGATCCCAGTACGCGGCTTACTCCTTTTGCACGAATCCAAGTACGTGACTCACTCACCAACTTGAGGAAGAAAGAATGTTGGCTGCAAAGTTCTTCAAATCATCAGAGATGAACTAGGGCACGAACTTTGTCTCACAAATCACAATTTGCATGAATAGAGAAGAAGCAACTTGTGTCTTGTGATTTCTGCTTGTTGCTATTTGTGACGGCCCTTAAAATAATCCTTTTATATGTCTAGGGTTAGGAGAAAAGAAGTCCCAAAGACACACACACGGATTGGACTTGAAACAGACTTGGAATTCTGTTTTCTTTAATTCTCGACAGATAGAGGTGTCGAGAGGTGTCGAGACAGCTGTCGAGGCTCGGGCAAAACAGCTTCTTTAAATCTCGATAGATGTATCTGTCGAGGTAGGTGTTGAGATTTAAAAACCAGCACTTCCTTGCTTGTATTTTGGACAGACTTTGACGGCTTCAACACTTAATCTTGAACCACTGTTTCTTGAAGTGTTTAACCCATCCTAGTTCTACCCAATTACAAGTAAAGTGCGTTTTGTCTAAGGATAAGCCAATTACATAAAATAGCGACATATGTTCACAAGCTTGAACAACTACATATGTCCTAACAATCTCCCCCTTTGGCAATCCGTGACAAAACCACAACATACAAATGACGATATGAGAGAAGTCATAAATCACTCAACTCATACTCACTTGTTACATACAGTAAAATCTATCCTAACACAAACTCTTGAAAAACTTTGCAAGAAGAGAGTTTATGGCAAGAAGACTTTGACAACCTGTATTTCTGAAACACTTATAAACAAAACACATCAAGGCATCTTTGTGTGAAACAGAAATAATAGATTGCATACAAGTAAAGAAACATGTGTATAAAGACAGAAAAGAAACAACACATGAAAGGTAGGTGAAAGAAACAACATACATCATCATATAGAGAAAGAGAATAAGTACAATGTATGTAAGTACATGATCAATGTATCTCTAAAAGATAAGAAAAGAAAAAAATACATAGATCACCTCACTACATCCCTCAATCCACACTCCCCCTAACAAAAATGTCCTATGTCCTATGCTAACACTCCCCCTAAGTATGACTACTCTCATACTAAACTACTCCACCTTTTTGTCACGAGTGACAAAGGGTAGAGTGTCAAGTAGACATCTCATCCGATGAGCTAGCATCTCCATCATCATCATCGTCTGAAGCATCATCATCATCGCCATCATCATCGGCCTCGGTCTCAGTCGACACATGAGGTGGCGGAGGAGAAGCCTCTGCAGCAAAGCCGCCCATGGTCGCCTGTCGCCTGGCGATGCGACCAACACGGACATTCACCTGATACAACTCGGTGGAGAGTGTATCTAAGCGAGCATCCATGCGCTGTAGCTGCGCCATGATGTCTCCCAAACTAACATCGCTCGAAGAAGTAGAAGCAGAAGCTCGAGCGGATCTGGAGGTGGTAGGACGGGTGGAAGGAGTGGCATCGTCGGACAGTCGCGATCGGAACTGTGCCTCGCTACGTTTTACGGTAGCGGCGTCTATGGCAGACATGACGCGGTAATGATCGGACGAAGGGAAGGGAATGGAAAAACGACTCAGAATCGTCGTGATAGCGGAAGGGAAAATGAGCTCATCACGGGTGGCCGTATCTCTATAGACATCTATGATGGAACAAATAAAGTGAGAAGGAAAGTCTATAGAGAGATCCTCAAGGAGGGACAACAAGAACCGAGCACGAGGCTCTGTGATCGAGTTATAGTGAGACAGTGGGTGCAAAACAAAGGTCATCACCATGTTAAGAAATCTAGGACCTTTAGCAAAAGGTCGACATGGTGTGTACATGTGATCTCCCCAAAGGGTAGGACGTTCACAGAACGCCGAGATCATCTCGTCTTTGGACACAGTCCAGAGACGCTCACAGCTAGGGTAATCGGGATGATCCACCCTAGGGACATGGAGAACCTCAGAGACTAGCTCTGGGGTGACACAAAAGCACGTACCTCTAACGCAAGAATAGAAAGAAGGTACTGAAGAATCTATCCCGTGGATGTTGGAGTAAAACTCCTGAATCAACACGAGAGGAGATGTGACCGGGACGTCACACAGTGACTCCCAACCCCGAGTGTGAATGACATCGGGAAGGTCAGTGTCGGCAAAGTCTGCCAGGACGACGTGGCGTTCCGAATGAACACCGCGTTTAGAAAAGTTCTCCGAGAAGTCCTTGTGGGCTTTCTCATCACGGAACCGAACAGACACAGGAGTAGAATCAGAAGAAGACTGTCCCTTAGAACGCAGAGGGTTCTGGGACGGAATGGACTTACGTTTAGGAGCCATAGACGCTACTAACGTAAACATAGAAGAGGGGGAAAGAAGAGACAAACAGAAAAGTCCCAAACAATTCAATATTGGCAGAAAGAAATATTGAAATGAAAAGAACGTATACATGAAAATGCATGAGCATGTGACATGCAACAATAAACACATCATGGGCTCAGCCCAATCCAAACCTAACAGCACACAATAGGTAGGCACACATCTAAATGCATGAAAATACAATTAGAATGCTAATGTGATGCAATGCATGTGGTTTTGAAGATCAAAACTCAATAACCAACCCAAAAATTTCATGAAAACCCAACAATTTTGAAAACTCCCAAAAATTTTTCAAAAACACAAACCTAGGGTTTTGAAAGCAATGTAATGCATGAAATGAGGGATAAAAGCTTACCAAATGATGAAGAATATGAAGAACCACTTGAGAAAGCCTTGAGAGAGGTTTGGAGGGAGAGGGAAGTGTTTTTGAGAGAGATCCGAGAGATTTCGAGCGAGAGAGATCGAGAGAATGAGCAGAAAAATCGCGAAGGTCCAATATATAGCGCTTCAGTAATTCTCGACAGCTGTAGGTATCGAGAGCTGTCGAGGTAGCTGTCGAGGAAAGCTATCGAGAAATGCACGTGGACAGATACAGCTATCGAGGTCAGCTATCGAGGTAGAAGAAACAAGCAAGAGGGAACCTCGATCGATCCAGAAGCTATCGAGGAGCTATCGAGCAAACAGAAAGTTTCTCGATCGATCCAGCTGCTATCGAGGTATCTGTCGAGACTGCGATAAGAAAGAGTCTGGGGATCTCGACAGATAGCTATGTATCGAGAGGTATCGAGGAGGTGTCGAGATGCCTTTCAAAACAGTTTTTCAAAAGAAGAAAAACACAGACATGAATGCAATCATGCATGCAACTCAACCAAAGATACAACCAACACATTAAGCTCTCAAAACATCTCTCAACAGGAAATATGATGCTCATATATCTCAAAAACACACACACACACACTAAACAAGTCTAACCAATTTTATTTTTCAAAAACAAGTCAAGACAGTTTAGTGAACATACATTAAAGCATGTAATCCTTGTGATGGCCAAATCACATTGTACCCGCACATGTATCAAGAATAGCAAAGAGTATTGCGTGTTGTGTGTGAAAACATCGCAAGATTGCATAAGTGTCTCAATGTTATGACGATTTGAGATATGAGAAAATCACTTTAACTCACACACAATCATAACTATTTGATGGGGACTATCACCTTCGAGGTACATCCTATAACTCCCACATCTCCTAGAAAACACACTTGCAACCATATTTTAAAGCATTTTTAATCTTTTTGCTTTTTATTTCTTTGCATATTTTCTTTTTAACAAGCATATCATGCATGGGCATACAAGAGAAAGAAAAGAAATACCCAATGATGTTAAACTTTTGACACTGCACTTTTGCTATGCCGAAGCATACAGGTGTCTTATGACATTGCACTTTTGCTATGCCGAAGCATACAGATGTCATATTATGATTGGCGAGTAACAGTGGTGAGATGGTTATTTATGCCTTTCTCTTAGGATTTTCTAGTTCAACCCGTCAAAAAGAGTGATACGAGTGTTAAGAAGAAGAGATCACTTAACCTTACTCATCACAAACAAAGAGCTACAAAGCTCACTCGCTTAGTTGTGCAGAAGAGTGCTCATCTAAGCTATAGATGATACAAAGTTTAGAAAACTCTGTTTCAATGGCCATTCCAAAAGTTTACATGAACTAATGCACACAAACACACACTGTTTTTGTATTTTTCAATTTTTCAATTTTTTTTTTTTATTTTTATTAGAGAAGCAAAAATAAAACACAAAACTGAAAACACACAAACAAAAACATGTAAAGCAAAACAATGCATAAAACTAGATGCACATGCATGAGGAGGAGGAAAGATAGAAGAGATCAGTCCATGGATATAACACCGATGTTTTGACGAAGGAACTCAAAACGTTTGCTATCCAAAGGTTTGGTGAACAGATCAGCTTTTTGGTCATCGGTGTGGATGAACTCAAGAGTAAGAACACCATCTTCGACAAGCTCCCTAATGAAGTGATGTCGAATCTCTATGTGCTTGGTTCGAGAATGTTGAACTGGATTCTTAGAGATATTGATGGCACTGGTATTGTCACAATAGATGGTGAGATGTTCTTGACGAATACCATAATCATGAAGTAGTTTTTGCATCCATAGGAGTTGGGTGCAACAGCTACCAGCAGCAATGTACTCAGCTTCAGCAGTGGATAATGAGATGGAGTTTTGCTTCTTGCTCATCCAAGAGACCAAGTTATTTCCCACATAAAAACAACCTCCTGAGGTGCTTTTTCTATCATCAGCATTCCCAGCCCAATCAGCATCAGAATATCCAGCTAAGACATTATTTGTGTCTTTGCTATACCACACACCAAAGTTGGCAGTAGTTTTGACATACTTGATGATCCTTTTTAAAGCAGTCATATGTGACTCTTTGGGATTAGCCTGATATCTAGCACACACTCCTACACTGTAGCTAATGTCAGGTCTACTAGCAGTAAGGTAAAGAAGACTACCTATCATGCTTCTATAAAGTGAAGAATCTACACTTTTACCTAACATGTCAACAGTGAGTTTAACATTTGGGCTCATGGGGGTTCTAACAGAACTAGCAGATTCCAAACCAAACTTTTTCACAAGATTCTTAGCATATTTAGATTGAGAGATGAATATACCTGAATCTTGTTGACGAATCTGCAGTCCAAGGAAGTGAGACAACTCCCCGATCATGCTCATCTCAAACTCTGCTTGCATGAGTGTCGAGAATTCTTGAGCAAGCTCATCCTTAGTTGATCCAAAGATGATATCATCAACATAGACTTGTGCAACCACCAGCTCACCAGCTTTTCTTTTGATGAAGAGAGTTTGATCAGCCTGTCCTCTTGTGAACCCATGGGATATCAAATATTGAGTCAACCGGTCATACCAAGCTCTGGGTGCTTGCTTTAATCCATAGAGTGCCTTTTTGAGATACAACACATGATCCGGAAAGTGAGGATCGATGAACCCTTTAGGTTGAGCCACATAAACATCCTCTTTAAGCAATCCATTCAAGAAGGCGGTTTTCACATCCATCTGATATAACTTGAACTTCAAGTGACATGCTAAAGCAAGAAGGACTCTGATGGACTCCATACGAGCAACTGGGGCGAATGTTTCATCATAGTCTATACCCTCCATCTGAGTGTATCCCTGGGCTACAAGTCGAGCCTTGTTTCGGATTACATTTCCCTCCTCATCAGTCTTATTTCGGAATATCCATTTGGTGCCGATGACATGCTCGCCCTCCGGTCTGGGAACCAAGGTCCACACATCATTCCTCTGAAACTGAAGCAGTTCATCATGCATTGCTTCTACCCAACTTTCATCCTGAAGAGCTTCCTCAACTTTAGTGGGTTCAACCTGTGACAAATAGCAAGAGTATGACACAAAGTTAGCAACACATTTATCAACTGTGCGTTTTCGCAATGTGAGTTCATTCATGTTTCCCACAATAGTTTCTGGAGGATGATTTGATTTGATTCTGGAGGAAGGTCTTTTGTCTTCATGACACTCGGAATCTGGGGATGTAGGAATGTCTGCTGGCTCTTCTACAACACTGGGAGTACCAGGAGTACTTGGGGATGTAGGCTCTTGTTCCATGATCTCTAGAGCTCTCCTAGGTTCTGGAGGGAGAATTTCTTTGGGAAGTTCCTCATCAATTTTCTCAAGATTGATATCTGAAGACTCATCAATAACAACATTTACAGTTTCCATGACCTTCATAGTTCTTTTGTTGTATACCCGATAAGCCTTACTTGTGGTAGAATATCCCAGAAATATCCCTTCATCACTTCTGGAATCGAACTTTCCTACATTCTCTCTATCCTTTAGGATGAAACAAGTGCTACCGAAAATCCTGAAATACTTCACATTTGGCTTTCTTCCTTTCCACAACTCATATGGAGTCTTTTTGGTGCCGGGTCTGAAGTATACTCTGTTCACTGTGTGACATGCAGTGTTAACTGCTTCTCCCCATAGATTTCTAGCCACATCCTTACTGTGCAGCATGGCTCTTGCCATCTCCTGGATAACCCTGTTCTTTCTTTCTACTACACCGTTCTGCTGAGGAGTAATAGGAGCAGAGAATTCTTGAGATATACCTGATCTTGTGCAGAATGACTCCATGTATGAATTTTCGAATTCTTTACCATGATCACTTCGAATTCGGTCAATTTTCAGGTTCTTCTCATTTTGTAGTCTTGTGCACAATGTTTCAATGTGCTCAGGAGCATCAGACTTGGATCGTAGAAGAATGACCCAAGTGTACCTGGTGAAGTCATCTACTACAACCATGATGTATCTCTTTCCTCCAAGAGATTCGGTTCTCGTAGGACCCATAAGATCTAAATGCAATAGCTCTAAAGGTCTGGATGTTGCTGATGTCTGAGTGCTTGGATGCTTGGCTTTCGTCTGTTTTCCAAGTTGACATGGTCCACATACAACATTGTTCAACCTACTCAGCTTTGGCATCCCTAGAACAGACTCATGCTTAGAT
The DNA here is from genome assembly GCA_032878915.1 of Castanopsis chinensis. Classification (NCBI taxonomy): domain Eukaryota; kingdom Viridiplantae; phylum Streptophyta; class Magnoliopsida; order Fagales; family Fagaceae; genus Castanopsis; species Castanopsis chinensis. The sequence goes on along the minus strand of JAVQMG010000133.1, from coordinate 33,495,493 downwards.
ACAATAGAGAGATGTTTGTAACTAGCATGCCCCATCCGTTGGTGCCACAAGTCTTCATTTGGCAACCGAATACTATTGCAAACAATATCAGCATCAGGCACTAAACCATAACAGTTGTCTAGAGTACGTACACCACTTATGAGTTTCTTTCCAGATTCATCCATAACAAGACATTTTCCTTTGGAGAATAACACCATGAAGTCTTGATCACATATCTGGCTTATACTCAACAGGTTCACTCTTAGGCCATCCACATAGAGAACATTTGCAATGTCTGGTAGTCCAGGTAGAGAGATAATTCCTTTCCCTTTTATCTGAGATTTGCTCCCATCACCAAAGGTGACATTTCCACCTTTCTTAGACTCGAAGACTTTGAAGAGGGATCGGTCTCCAGTCATGTGTCTAGAGCAGCCACTATCAAGGTACCATAGGCACGTGTCCATTACTTTGAACGCGGACTTCATCATGAAACACACTTCATGCTTAGATAGCAGATCAGTGGGAATGGTATCTTCTCTCATCTGCTTCTTCCGAGCCAGGCCTTTAACTTTAACTCTGTTTAAACAGACTCCTTTGCACATTTTGAATTTGAGACAGTCTAGTTCCTGCTTGTATACACTGAGATCTTTTCCAATAGTCATCATGGAGGGAATCAAATAACTTTTAGACTTGTGTTTTCTGAGACACTCAAGGAAGGGAGATTAGAAAAACAAGATGTATTTGATATCACAGTTCTCTTCAGCTGAGAGACTGTAATTTTTCCATGACAACAGGGGTCAATGGATCACACACAATAGATTAAACCCTAATCAGAGTGTGCTTGCTCTGATACCACTTGACAGGCCACAAACGCGTTGACCCCTTGTGATAATTTAGATTAATTAATTAGCCTAGTTTTTAATTAATCAAATTAACATGCAATACAACGTGGCAGCACAAACAAATCACCGAAACTAAGTTATGCAGCGGAAAATAAATAACACGGTGATTTGTTCACGAATGGGGAAAACCCTAAGGCAAAAACCCCACCGAGTGATTTAAGGTCACCACTCCCGAAACTCCACTATTATCACAACAAGCAGTTACAAGTAAGGAATCCCAGTACCTCACCAACCTACAGTTGAACTCTTACCCCAATACCCAATTGGACTTGTTCTGTAGTGACAATTTCTCCTTTTCAATGCATGGCTCCCAGTACGTGACTAACCAATGTGATGCGCGGATCCCAGTACGCGGCTTACTCCTTTTGCACGAATCCAAGTACGTGACTCACTCACCAACTTGAGGAAGAAAGAATGTTGGCTGCAAAGTTCTTCAAATCATCAGAGATGAACTAGGGCACGAACTTTGTCTCACAAATCACAATTTGCATGAATAGAGAAGAAGCAACTTGTGTCTTGTGATTTCTGCTTGTTGCTATTTGTGACGGCCCTTAAAATAATCCTTTTATATGTCTAGGGTTAGGAGAAAAGAAGTCCCAAAGACACACACACGGATTGGACTTGAAACAGACTTGGAATTCTGTTTTCTTTAATTCTCGACAGATAGAGGTGTCGAGAGGTGTCGAGACAGCTGTCGAGGCTCGGGCAAAACAGCTTCTTTAAATCTCGATAGATGTATCTGTCGAGGTAGGTGTCGAGATTTAAAAACCAGCACTTCCTTGCTTGTATTTTGGACAGACTTTGACGGCTTCAACACTTAATCTTGAACCACTGTTTCTTGAAGTGTTTAACCCATCCTAGTTCTACCCAATTACAAGTAAAGTGCGTTTTGTCTAACGATAAGCCAATTACATAAAATAGCGACATATGTTCACAAGCTTGAACAACTACATATGTCCTAACACTGGGGAGACCTTCGATCTTATGTGAATAGGTACTAGTAGCTATACAACGAGATAGGAGTGGGAAATGAGTGGGTAGCCGCTAGCACCTTTCAACTTGGACTCCTTTAAGAGTTGGAGCTCAGAGATTCTCTAACCATGTGGCCTCCCAGGACATGCACTAGCTAATAAGAGGATTGAAGAGTATAAGATGTTAGAAGATGATCGACTATAAGCAAGGGTAAAGCCTTGGCTTCTTCGTAATACAACAAAGATTATCATCCCAAGAGGTTTTCGCAAAGAAATAGGAGGGAGCCAAGGGTCCTCGGTGTGGAATTTGTTAGGATTAGTGCCCTTAAATCCTATTGTATAATGCTATGTTTGTTATTATGTATGACATTATGTATGACTTAATGTTGTGTTTAATAAAGTTGTTTTATTATTGTCTAAAATAATGGTAACATGAATATTCAAACATTATCATATAGTCTATAAGATGCATAGTATGTGATTTATATGAAAAGTCATAGACGATATAAATCACAAGTTCTTTGTAAGATCAAAATTATAGTTTGTAGTCGGTGATGAAATTGGGCATTTCATCTGCAAAGACTATAACATATCAACTAAGATGGTTTGTCTTGATCATGGAAATGGAGATTTCTAGTTGGTATGTTGATATGTTTTAAGAGTTAAGACATATTGAACTGGACCACTGTGAGATTTATTATTCTCCTAACGACTGTAAATTGAATAATAAATCTCACGACTTATATTTTCATGAACTCTTAATCCTGAGAGGATAATGGACCTGACCATGAAGTGTAGCTTGCTTTGATATATCAAGAGTGAGATCTATAGTTACGGTCAAAACCTCAGTATGTTGGGCAACCACATTTAGTGTTGATGGAACATATATTCTCAAGATGGAATTCATAGTCTCTTAACAGAGATATAAAATATTCCCTTGAGATAAGTTTAATGGGTTTGGTTATTCAGAGAGTTAGGCCTAACTACTTTAATAAGGAGTTACTATAGTATATATTTATGGAATTGGATTTCATAAATATATAATGAATAACTTTAAAGTATTAAACTGGGTACTCAAGGAATTAAAATGTAGTAATCTACAAAGTGGTAGTCTTCTTTCATGACTTTGTATTACTACAAATATTTTATGAAGGGGTTGGGTGTACAATAAAGTCTTGGGATATAATTTATAAATAAGTCCTAGAGTGCAACTATATTTATATAGTACTATTAAATATAATTAATGGTAACTTTGGACTTGTCAAGAGTTGATAGAAAAGTCTAAGGCCCATTGGAGCTAGTGTCTTATTGGTCCCACTCCAAGCCACACACTTAAGCCCAATTGGAAGGGCCCAAAAGGCCAGCCCAATTAGATAATCAGTTAGATACAAAGGGAGAAACATACAGAATTTTTTGTAAAGAACACAGAGAACAATAAGAACACTATTGTGCAGTGGTGTAAGAAGTGTTTAATGCTTTGACAATCTCCCATTGGAAAACTGATTGAGAGACCACACATTTTGGGCGTTAGTGGAATTGGAGTGAAGATTGAAAGTATTCCCAAGTGCTTTTGATCTTCGGTTTTGAAATTCACCACTCCAAGGTACACTCTCTTATTCTCAAATTCTGAAACATACATAGTTCATGTTAACTTAAATGAATGAAGTAGATCCGTTATTTTTTTCCGCTGCGTATGTTTTGTATGTGATACAAACATGTATTTTTTCCATTAGATTTGACACAGTAGACTGAGGGAGTTAATGTGACATTTAAGGAACTAGTCTATAAGATTCTTATGTGTATTAAGAATGACCTTTACTTTCGATGACTAGGAAAGATGGGTAGGGATCTGGCAAGAAGGAATTAGGGCTTGTATTGTACTTACCGTAGATGGAAAGGTTATACTATCGAGCGGTGCCTTGTATTGAAGGACCACTTGGAGCTGCTTGTAAAAGTGGAACATTTGAAGGAATTTATGGTCGGTCAAGAAGGGGTAAATACAGGCCAAGGCTCAGGAAGTCGGAGTAACAACGTACTTCCCCCACCCTTGGGAATTATTGAGGTTGTTCATGCAATTTCTATAGGAGTCAGTATGAGCTATCAGAAGGGCATATTAAGTGTTGCGACCTCACCTGAAGTAGACGTTATAGACCGACCAGAGAAATGGCTCAGGAAAACCTCGGTCCTAATCACGTTCAATGAAGCAAACTTGGAAGGAACATCTCAACCACATGATGATGCCTTGGTGGTGGCCTTGCAGATCGGGGGATTCTTAGTAAAGAGAGTGTTAGTAGATCAAGGGAGTGGGGCTGAGATCATGTACCCTGACCTGTATAAGGGGCTGGGGTTAAAGCCCAAGAATTTGAGAAAATATGATACCCCACTAGTGGGGTTTGATGGGAAGGTGGTAATACCTAAGGGGCAGATAAAACTCTCAGTACCAGCTGAGGGAAAAGAGGTTGAGTTAAATTTCATAGTGGTTAATGCCTTTTCACCGTATAATGTGATTTTGGGATGGCCCTAGATTCATGTTATGGGTGCAGTACCTTCTACGTTGCACTAGAAGATCAAATTCCTAGTTGAAGATGGGGGTGGCGATGGTGTGTGTTGACTAGAAGGCAGTAAGATAGTGCCTGGTGGCTACCATAAACCATGAGATCAAGCAAAAAGACCAAGTTAAAGCTGAGAAGTTATAGCAATTACAAGATGCTGAAAGCCTATCGGGGCTAAACAGTGCAGTAGAGTTGGTTTAGGGACGAATTTTGCCCCATATTGATAGGTACTCTCGCATAGGAAAAAATATGAATTGGAAGATGGGATAGAAGTTCTCTTAGCGTTAGTGTAGAATTTGAATGTGATTGCCTGGAGTCCATATGAAGTTCCTGGGGTGGACCCAACTTTCATTATGCATCGGTTGAATGTAGATCCTTCGATCATGCCAAAGAAACAAAGACCAAGTAAAACCACATGTGGAAGCTGATGGAAAATAACATGCTTGTATCGCATACAAAACATACGCAGCGAAAAAAATAACGGATCTACTTCATTCATAAATGTTAACATGTACTATATAAGTTTCAGAATATAGAACAAAAGAGTGTAACTTGCAGCTGTGAATTTCAAAAACGATGATCAGAAGCACTTGAGAATACTTTCAATCTTCACTCCAATTCCACTAACGCCTAAGATCTGTGGTCTCTCAATCAGTTTTTCCAAAGGGAGAATGTCAAAATGTTTAACACTTCTTACACACCATTTCATAATAGTGTTCCTACTGTTCTCTACAGAAAATTCTGTATGTTTCTCCCTTTGTATCTAACTGATTATCTAATTGGGCTGGCCTTTTGGGCCTTTCCAATTAGGCTTAAGTGTGTGGCTTGGAGTGGGATAAAAAATGACCAATAAGACACTAGCTCTAATGAGCCTTGGGCCTTTCTGTCAACTCTTGACAAATCCAAAGTTACTATTAACTATATTTAATACCACTATGAAAATATAGTTGCACTATAGGCCTTATTTATAAATTATATCCCAAGATTTTATTGTACATGCAACCCCTTCATAAAATATTCGTAGTAATACAAAGTCATGAAAGAAGACTGCCACTTTGTAGATTACTACATCTTAATTTCTTGAGTACCCGGTTTAATCTTCTAAAGTTATTCATCATAAATTTATGAAATCTAATTTCATAAATATATATTTTAGTAATTTCTTACCAAAGTGGTTAGGCCTAACTCTCTGAATAACTGAACCTATTAAACTTATCTCAAGGGAATATTTTATATCTCCGTTAAGAGACTATGAATTCCATCTTGAGAATATATGTTCCATCAACACTAAATGTGGTTGTTCAACATACTGAGATTTTGACCGTTACTATAGATCTCACTTTTGATATATTAAAGCAACCTACACTTCATGATCAGGTCCATTATCCTCTCAGGATTAAGAGTTCATGTAAATATAAGTCGTGAGTTTATTATTCATTTGACAATCGTTAGTAGAATAATAAATCTCACAGCAGCCTAGTTCAATATGTCTTAACTCTTAAAACATATCAACATATCAACTAGAAATTTCTATTTTCATGATCAAGACAAATCATCTTAGTTGATATGTTATAGTTTTCACAGATGAAATGCTCAATTTCATCACCGACTACGAACTTCACTTTTGAGTTTATAAAAAAGTTGTGATTTATATCTTCTATGACTTTTTACATAAATCACATACAATGCATCTCATGGACTATATAATAATGTCCGAATATTCATGTTACCATTATTTTAGACAATAATAAAATAACTTTATCAAACACAACATTAAGTCATACATAATGTTATACATAGCATCATACAATAGGATTTAAGGGCACGAATCCTAACAATCTCCCATTTGCCCTAAAGAATATTGTGCACTAATCTAACTCTCATCTCCTCCAAATGTGACTCAAAAGTCCTTTGGGGCAAGGTTTTGGTAAAGGGATTCACTAGATTCTTTGCACCATCAATCTTTACTGCAACCACATCTCCACGAACAACAATGTCTCGTATGATGTGATACTTTCTCTCAATGTGCTTTCCTTTCTTGTGATTCCTTGAATCTTTGGATTGTGCAACCATTTCACTATTGTCACAGAACAATGTAATAGGAACTTGCTCAATACTCATAACACCAAGATTAGAAAGGAATTTCTTGAGCCAAACAGCCACTTTTGCCACCTCACAAGCAACAACATATTCGGCTTCCATGATGGAGTCAGCAATACAAGATTGTTTAATACTCCTCCAACTTGTGGCTCCACCTCCCAAGGTGAATACACAACCTAACGTGGATTTTCTGAAATCTAGATCCGATTGAAAATATGAATCTGTATAGCCAATAGGAATCAAATACTCACAACGTTAAACAAGCATATAATCTCTCGTTCTCCTAAGATACTTGAGAATATGCTTTACAGCTTGCCAATGTTTTAGTCCTGGATTTGATTGATATCGGCTGACTATACTAACTGAATAACAAATATCCGGTCTAGTACAAAGGATGGCATACATGAGACTTCCTACCGTAAAAGCATAAGAAACTTGTTTCATCATATTTTCTTTCTCTTGAGTCTTAGGCCTTTGGTCATTAGACAGAGGAACTCCATGTCTAAAAGGAAGCAATCATTTCTTAGAGTTTTGCATGCTAAACCGTTCTAGAACCTTATCTATATATCTAGCTTGTGACAAGCCTAAAATCTTATTCTTTCAATCTCGCCAAAGCTTGATCCCTAGAATATAGTTAGCTTCGCCCAAATCCTTCATATCAAATTGACTTGACAACCAAACTTTAATGGAAGACATTACTCCTACATCATTTCCAATGAGTAGAATGTCATCAACATAAAGCATCGGGAACATTACTACTTTGTCTCTATGTCTTTTGTACACACATGATTCATCAAGATTTTGTTCAAAACCAAATGACTTGATTGCTAGATCAAATCTGATGTTCCATGACCTAATTGCTTACTTAAGTCCATAAATGGACCTTTTCAACTTGCATACCATATGCTCTTGATTCTTTGCTATGAAACCTTTGGGTTGCATCATATAGATTTCATCTTGAAGATTGCCATTAAGAAATGCAGTCTTGACATCCATTTTTCAAATCTCATAATCATAATGAGCAGCAATGGATAAGAGAATTCTGATAGACTTAAGCATAGCTACTAGCGAAAAAGTTTCATCATAATCAAAGCCTTCTTTTGTGTATACCCTTTCGCCATTAGTCTTGCTTTAAAAGTTTCAACCTTTCCATCTATCCCTCTTTTCCTCTTGTAAACCCATTTGCAACTAACATGTTTAACGCCGTTAGGCGCCTCTACAAGATCCCAAACTTGATTGGAATACATGGAATCTAATTCAGATTTCATAGCATTGACCTAATGATGTGCATCTATGTCATTTATTGCTTCATCATAAGTGTAAGGATCTGATTCAGCCTCTTCTGAGATAGCTTCATAAGTTTCTCCTAAACCTATAAATCTCACAGGAGGCCGAACAATTCTCCCACTACGACGAGGGACATGTGTACTAGACATGTCATGAGTAGTATCTTGTGGTGTATCTAATATAACCACGTCATCTCTAGTTTCATCCATTGGCTGTTTGACTATAGGTTCATTCATTTCAGCTAAAACAACTCTACTTCTGGGAGTAAAATTATTCATATAGTCATTTTCCAAGAATTTGGCATTTGTGCTAACAAACGCTTTATTATCTGTATGACTATAGAATAAACCTTCAACAGTTCCTTTTGGAGACCCTAGAAAGAAAACAATTTCTGTTTTAGACTGTAACTTGTCAGACTTTCCATTTAACACATGCGCTGGACAACCCCAAATGTGAAAATGTCTCATACTAGGCTTACGCCCATTTCACAACTCTATAGGTGTTTTAGGAGCAGACTTCGAAGGTACCAAATTCAGAAGATACATTGTAGTATTTAAGGCATATCTCCAAAAGGAAATTGGTAGAGTCTAACAACTCATCATGGATCTAACAATATCTAAAAGAATCCTATTCCTTCTTTCTGCTACACTATTTTGTTGTGGAGTTCCAGGTGCAGTCAACTAGGATATAATCCCACTATCAGTCAAGTAATCCTTGAAATCTCCAAGAAGGTATTCTTCACCTCGATCAGATCGAATGGCCTTTCTGTGTCTACCTAATTGATTTTAACTTCAGGCCTAAACTCTTTGAACTTTTCAAAAGCTTCAGACTTCTGTTTCATTAGGTACACATAACCAAATCTAGAGTAATTATCTGTAAAAGTAATGAAATACTCATAGCCACCTCTTACTTGGATTGACATAGGACTACATACATCTGAATGTACTAGTTCTAGCAAATCTTGGGCTCTTCTACCTTTTGCATTAAAAGGTCATTTGGTCATTTTACCTTCCAAACAAGATTTGCAAACAGGAAATTTATCAAAGTCCATAGGCCCTAAGAGTCCATCTTTGATAAGTCTTTGACTTTTGTTTGAATTAATATGACCCAAACGCAAGTGCCAAAGATATGCTTCACTAGCAAAAGGAAACTTTCTCTTTAATGATTTCACATGTGAATTATTATCTAATTCAGAATTATACAATTCATGCTTATTAGGAGTTAAAATATAAAGACCATTAACAATATTGCCAGAACAAATAAACACTTTACCCTTCTTTATTAAAACATTGTCTTTAAAGATAATATAATATCCATGTTTACCCAAATAAGTTGTAGAAATTAAATTCCTACGGACATCAGGTACAAACAGACAGTCTTGTAATATTAAAACCCTAGACTCAAAGCACAAATTAACAACACCAACATCTTCAACTGGAATTCAGCTCCCATCAGCCAAAGTAAGAAATAATTCCCTTCATTCAACTTTCTAGTCTCCTGAAACCCCTGCAAAGAATTGCAAATATGATTAGTACAACCTGAATCCACACACCAGGAATCCTTGAGATTCTGTACCAAACATATTTCAAGAAGAAAGGAACTTTTCATACCCTTGTTCCTGACAGCCTTGAACTTTGGACAATTCCTCTTCCAATGCCCTTTCTCACCACAATGGAACCACTTTCCTTTGGTCTTCTTTCCCTTGTCAGAAACCCCTAAGGCAATTTTCTTACCCTCTTGCTTAGTGAAGTCTTTTTTCTTCTTCTTCTTTTTACCTTTGCCTTTCGACTTAGGTTGAGAAGTAAAAACTTCACTCACATTGGCTTCAACACTCGAAGTACCAAGGATGCCTTCTGTCGCTACCAATTCATTCATCAATTCAGACAAAGAATAAACCATTTTGTTCATATTATAATTCAATCTGAATTCCTTGAATGATTCCGGTAATGACTGGAGTATCATATCCACTTGAGGCTTTCTATTAATGGCGGCACCTAAAACTTCCAATGTATTCAGATTAGAGATCATTGTAAGACAATGCTCCCTTACTGAAGTACTTTCAGCCATTTTGGTATTATAAATTTGCCTCATGGTTTCATGCCTTGCTCACCAAACATCTCCTTTAGACTTAACATAATGTCCGAAACTAGTTCTACATCCTGCATTTGATGCTGTAGAACATTTGAGATAGATGCTAGGATATAGCACATGGTCATCTCATTAGATTTCTACCAACGATCATATCATTGTTTTTCCTCAAGAGGAGCATCTAATAAAGGAAAGTTAGGACGTGGCTGAGTAAGCACATATTTGTGCTCTTCAACAGTTAAAACAATGTCCAAATTTCTTTTCCAGTTAACATAGTTGGATTCAGTTAGTTTGTTTTGATTAAGAATAGAAACAAGTGGGCTAAATGATGTCATGCTCAAATTTGAAAATAATAAACATGAATATAATAAGTAAACTAGACATTATCAATTTAGCATATAAACATATAATATGGAACCTTAATAAAACCATAACATAATATATGCAACGACAACCCAATCCCATATCCAATATTCCTCATCATAGAGTGAACATTAAATACTATGATTGATTGAGAATTATTCTCATTACTAGTGCTATCATGATAACTCTTATCAAACACTAATAATATGCCGTTTTACATTTAGCCTATAAGTAAAAATAGTACGAACTCAACATAGAGGATACTATAATACTTAGTCTAGTGTAAACCATTGTCTAGAATCATGTGTAGCCACATTTCATTCATTTAACAGGCTTATTTTGTAGTACCATGATAAAATACCCTTCGCATGGAACGCAAAGCTCGAAACTAAGACATGGTGTTTGATCAAACCACTATAAACCAGGAAATTCAATCTTGTAGGACCATGAAATAAATACTCTCCGCATGGAATGCTAAGCTTGAAGCAAAGACAAAGTATATATACTATGAATCAACAATGGATGCTGTGAGACCCAACCCTTGTATCTCTCTCCAACTAGATGTTTTAAAATAAAGGTTTTTAATTTTAAAACATGCATAAACAAATTACACATAGCCTTGCTCTTTATATAGATAAAAACACTTAGAGAAAATTTTGGATCAACAGTCCTCAATCGATCGAGAATGTACCTCGATCGATCAAGAAAAGTTTTGGTTGTTCGATCGATCCTTGACAGATTCTCGATCGATTGAGCTTCGCAAATTTTGAATGTTCTAGAATTTTTCTAAGACAATTTTTTAACGTTTTCATGAACAAAACAACCATCATATGAACATAATGGATAGAAATTGATATCAAAACTGAATTTCATTGATGCTATAGCCTTAAAGTTCAGTTTAACATACTTAAACTAAAAATTAAACAACATCATAACATCAATATCAATTTTTATCGAAACAATAATTTCAACAACCATGCAGAAAATTAATTTCTAACAACATGAAACTATTGTTACCAATTCCAAAACTCAAAACATGTTAAACAGATATGAAAGTGAAGATTGCTCTAATACCATTTAATGGAAAATAACATGCTTGTATCGCATACAAAACATAAGCAGCGGAAAAGATAACGGATCTATTTCATTCATAAATGTTAACACGCACTATGTAAGTTTTAGAATATAGAACAAGAGAGTGTACCTTGCAGCGGTGAATTTCAAAACCGAAGATCAGAAGCACTTGAGAATACTTTCAATCTTCACTCTAACTTCACTAACGCCCAAGATGTGTGGTCTCTCAATCAGTTTTTCCAAAGGGAGAATGTCAAAATGTTTAACACTTCTTACACACCATTTCACAATAGTGTTCCTACTATTCTCTACAAAAAATTATGTATGTTTCTCCCTTTGTATCTAACTGATTATCTAATCGGGCTGGCCTTTTGGGCCTTTCCAATTGGGCTTAAGTGTGTGACTTGGAGTGAGACCAAAAGGGAACCATAAGACACTAGCTCCAATAGGCCTTGGGATTTTCTGTCAACTCTTGACAGGTCTAAAGTTACCTTTAACTATATTTAATACCACTATAAAAATATAGTTGCACTCTAGGCCTTATTTATAAATTATATCCCAAGACTTTATTGTACATGCAACCCCTTCATAAAATATTCGCAGTAATACAAAATCATGAAAGAAGACAGCCACTTTGTAAATTACTACATCTTAATTCCTTGAGTACCCAGTTTAATCCTCTGAAGTTATTCATCATATATTTATGAAATCTAATTTCATAAATATATACTTTAGTAATTTCTTATCAAAGTGGTTAGGCCTAACTCTCTGAATAACTAAACCCATTAAACTTATCTCAAGGGAATATTTTATATCTCCGTTAAGAGACTATGAATTCCATCTTGAGAATATATGTTCCATCAACACTAAATGTGGTTGTCCAACATATTGAGATTTTGACCATTGCTATAGATCTCACTCCTGATATATCAAAACAACCTACACTTCATGATCAGGTCCATTATCCTCTCAGGATTAAGAGTTCATATAAATATAAGTCGTGAATTTATTATTCATTTGATAGTTGTTAGCAGAATAATAAATCTCACAGCAATCCAGTTCAATATGTCTTAACTCTTAAAACATATCAACATATTAATTAGAAATCTCCATTTCCATGATCAAGACAAATCATCTTAGTTGATATGTTATAATATTCGCAGATTAAATGCCTAATTTCATCACTGACTACGAACTTCACTTTTGAGTTTATAAAGAAGTTGTGATTTATAACTTCTGTGACTTTTCACATAAATCACATACAGTGCATCTCATGGACTATATGCTAATGTCCGAATATTCATGTTACCGTTATTTTAGACAATAATAAAACAACTTTATTAAACACAATATTATGTCATACATAATGTTATACATAGCATCATATAATATGATTTAAGGGCACAAATCCTTACAGAAGCAACTAAGGAGGAAGTGAAGAAATTGAAGCAAGCAGGGGCAATTAAAGAGGTGTTCTTCCTGAGTGGTTGTCTAATACGGTGGTGGTAAAGAAGAAGAATGGGAAATCAAGGGTTTGCGTTGATTTTATTGATCTAAATCGAGCATCCCTAAAGGATCTGTATCCTACACCAAAGATAGATTAGTTGGTAGATGCCACGGTCATACACTAGAGAATGAGCTTCCTAGATACCTTTTAGGGCTACCGAATGATCACTTTAGCACCTGAGGATATGGAGAAAATCTCCTTCATCACTCCCAAAGGTAATTATCATTACACAGTGATACCTTTCAGATTAAAGAATGCTGGGGCAACGTACTAACGAATGGTTACTAGGATGTTTAAGGAACAGATCAGTGAAACGATAGAAGTTTATATTGACGACTTGGTGGTGAAGAGTAAAAGAGAAGATGAATATGTCCCTAATCTGATGGAAGTGTTGGAAATATTGAGATAGCATAAGTTATGCCTCAATCGGATAAATTCGCTTTCTGTGTAGGGTCAGGTAAGTTCTTAAGTTATATGATAACTACAAGGGGAATAGAGATCAACCCCGATTAGATTATGGCTATTCAATAACATAAATTGTCCACTAACCCTAAAGAGGTGCAAAAGCTCACTGGGATGATTGCCGCCCTAAATAGATTCGTTTCATGATTTGCGAACAGGTGTAGACCTTTCTTTCTGTTATTGAAGAAAAAGAAGGGTTTTCAATGGACGAAAGAATGTGATGTGGCATACAGAGACCTAAAGTCTTATTTTTCAAGCCCACTTGTCCTATCCTAACCTAATCCCGAAGAAGATTTGTATATGTACTTGGCAGTTTTCGATCATGAAGTGAGCTCTATATTGCTAAGACATCAAGGTTGGATTCAAATACCAGTGTACTATCTTTGCAAAACATTGGTGGATGCTAAAACTAGGTATTAGCCATTAGAAAAGTGGTGTTAGCTCTTGTGTATGCTTCGAGTAAGCTACCACATTATTTTCAGGCCCATACAGTGTGGGTGTTGACCAAGCACCCCCTTCACTCTCTTTTGAGGAGGTTAGATTTTACTGGAAGGATCACTAAATGGGGAACCCAACTTGGAATGTTTGACATATGCTAAAAACCTTGGAATTCTATTAAGGGTCAGGTGTTGACTTTATTGCTGAGTTCACCCCTAAAATGGCGTATGTATGTGGATGGTGCATCTAATACAAGAGGGTTTGAGATTAGGTCATAATGATATCTCCCAAAGGATTTCAATTGGAAAAGTCACTGAGCGTAGGTTTTCGTGCTTCTAATGATGAGGCTGAGTACGAGGCCTGATAATGCCTTAAAATATATACTTGTTATATAATTATGTGGGCATTATCTCCTTATTACTATACTTAATTTGTATAATTAAGCCATGATTAGCATTTGTCCCTATTATTTATCTTTACATAATTTCTTGATCAAGATGTCATTCATTACGTGTAATTTTCTACTTTCAGGAAATCATGTGAAAAAAATAAGTTTATGGGAGTTTGTGAGAGAATGAAGGCCAAAATAGAATTAAATTGGAGCTAAAAGACCATAATTAAATGTCTAAGGAGGTGCAGTTGGAGTGCTTGAGTTGTCTACCATGTTTGGAAGCTTCAAATAAGGAAAGAAATCAAAGAGGTAGAATTTGAAAAGGAAAAAAATCAGATTTGCGCACTGATCAGTATTTTGGGAGTATCGCTCTCCTCAAAAATCTAATTGACAAAAGGTTAGATGGGTTAGAACCGTGACTTAGATATCTACAACTTTCCAATTTTGAGTTTTTCAAAATTCACAATTTTTGAATGCTGAAATTAACTTACAAGTTACTGCTGTAAATCTAGATGAAAATTAAAATAGTAAAAGTTTTATTTTCTTTGGACACTTTGACATTAGGGTTTTGAATGGACGCTGTGTAGAAATAATTTGGTAGAGAAAAACTTATATTTTATTTGATTGTGCATTCATTTTTCCATGAGCATTTAGGTTAAAAACAAGAGAGGCAAATTAGAAATTTTTGAAACTTACTTTGGTAATCCTTTTGACACACCATCACCTTCACCTTTTTCATCAATCATGGGTGATGAAACACGTAATAATCATGAGGAGAATAGAAGAACTATGTATGAACTATTGCATCCCACACGAAATTTTGTTCCTTCATGCATCATGTTTCCACCTAATGCACCATAAGTAGAACTGAAACAAGATTTATTAGCAATACTTCCTGACTTTAAGGGACAGGAAAATGAAACTCCTTATGTCCATGTGAGAGCTTTTGAAGAGGTAATTAGTAATTTCTATGCACAAAATGTTATTGAGACTGTAAAGTTACGTTTCTTTCCTTTTTCTCTTAAGGATAAGGCAAGAAGTTGGCTTTACACCTTGAAACCTAGGTCTATAGGTAATTGGGGGGAGATCTTTTCAATTTTTGCCCAACTCATGGGTATGAAGATTGGAGGTTGGTTAGCTATTTTTATGAAGGACTTATACCTAGGGATCCACAGTTTGTTTAACTCTTGTGCGGAGTGGACTTTTTACAAAAAGAACTCGAAGATGCAATGGATTTCTTGATGAGATAGCTGAAAACTCTAACGCATGGACTGGACCTAGCCCTATGGACTCCACTGATAGGACTAGAACTAACATTACCACTTCAAGTGGAAGTGTTTTCAAGTTGAGGAAAGATGATAACATAAGTGCAAAGATCAGCATGTTAACTAAAGAAATTGAGGCACTCAAAATGAAAGGAAGTAAAAGTGTTAGTGCTACCTTTAGAGAGAACCCAATGAAGGTGAGTAAAATCTATCATGAGATAAACCATGCTACAAATGAATGTGCATCACTTTCATCATTCTTGAATGTGCTAGAAGAACAAGTACATGTATTTAATTCATACTGGCCACATAATTCTTTATATACTAACAATTATAACTCAAATATGCAAAACCATCCATATTTGAGTTATAAGAGTGACATTGTTTTGAATCCTCCCACTCCAAGGAAATTTAATTGACCACATGCATCATCATCATCATCATCTAGACCTTTCTTGGAGGATGCACTTAGTACTTTCATTTAAAGGCAAAGTGAGCAAAATCAAAAGTTTGAATCAATGCTCACTAGGCTAGATGAAGAGGTAAGAAAGACCAAGAGTCATATAACTAGGCTTACAAAAACTCAATCCATATAGAGAGTTATTGAGTCTTGCTTTTCTTTGTGATAGTATATCTTTGTTTGAACTCTTAAATTTCTCTCATATGCTTTAGTTTTTATAAAAGATCTCTATATTTTTTTTTGGTTGACAACAAGAAACATTATGGGGAGATATACCATGATCCTACTCATTTTTGTCCTTAGGCATGCTGGTTTATTTGGAATTTTAGGAGATGAGAACCTAAGACCACCAATTTTTTGTCACCAGCTAAACAAATATTTAGCCTACCTTTACACTAACCATCGTCACTATCATTTGAACCATGAGAAATACTTCTATAATACCACAAAACTTTTTTTTTATGGCTATTCTCTTGGGGGTTCAAGTTTTGAGCAATTGATGCGATTATATACTTTTCTTCAAAAAAAAAGAAAAAAAAAAAAGAAGAAGAAACAAAAAATAAAAAGAAAAGAGAAAAGAAAGACCAAAAAAAGAAAAAAGAAAGAAAGAAAAGACATACATAATTAATCAATAAATCATTGGTGTCTTACACATCTTTCATGTATTTTAGAAGGGTTATATGGCTGAGAAAGGTTATTTTGATTCAAGTTAGTTGTTATTGCTATGAGTTGGGTTTGGCTTGAATTTTTTGCATTTGATTCAGTTATCTCACACTTCAAAGAGAGCAGTTTTGCCTTTACCTATCCATAAGATTATACTGCCACTGAGCTTGGAGTCTTACTTGATCCTAAAGGTGCATGGCTGGTATGTGTTTTGGATAAAAACTAAGGATAAGAATGATATTAAACTCATGTTTTGAGGAATTCAACATCCATTCCAAGAGATCTTTTTCCATTTTGTTAGCGGCTATTTTTGTATACACGTGGTATTCTTAAAAAATTTTCTTTCCTTTTTGTTCACATGTGATTTGAAGAGAGAGAAAAAAAAAGCCATTACTTTTGTGTTCTTTCAGAGTGTTGATGACTTAAGAGAGGTTTTGGAGTAAAGGCTCTAATCTAGATTATTCTTGGTCTATGCATGTTTAGAAAAGCTAGTTTGATTGGATGGGCTATGCACACACATAGTCCAAAAGTGAAGCTAGTGAAAACTCTTAAATATGATGAATAGTATCCTAACTCAATATTGAAAGTTCATTTGTATGATATAATGATAAAGTAAACTAACATTTGCTACAGGAATTTTCAGAAAACCTTTGACTTTTGTGGGTAAAGTCACTACAAACCCTCACGAGAGTAAACTTGTCCAATAGGAGTGACCTAGGGGTTCAAAGACTTGCTGCACATGGGAAGTGCAGTCGTGTAGCCTACAAAAGTGGTTTAGGTTTTAGTTTTAATTTTTAACTTTAAATAGACATAGGTACTTTGTGGATTGCTAGGGACTAGCAAGATTTAAGTTGGGGGGGGGGGGGTGTGATAATGCCTTAAAATGTATACTTGTTATATATTTATGTGGGTGTCATCTCCTTATTACTATACTTAATTTGTATAATTAAGCCATGATTTGCATTAGTCCCTATTATCTATCTTTACATAATTTCATGAATAAGATATCAGTCATCACATATAATTTTCTACTTTTAGGAAATTATGTGAAAAAGATGAGTTTATAGGATTTTGTGAGAGAATGAAGGCCAAACTAGAATTAAATTGGAGCTAAAGGACCATGCTTAATTGTATAAGGAGGTGTAGCTGGAGTGCTTGGGTTTTTTATCATGTTTGGAAGCTTCAAATAAGGAAACAAATCAAAGAGGTGGAATTTGAAAAGGAAAAAAATCAGATTTAAGCACTGATCAGTATTTTGGGCGTATCTCTCTCCTCAAAAATCAAATTTGCACAAGGTTAGATGGGTTAGAACCATGACTTAGATATCTACAACTTTCCAGTTTTGAGCTTTTCGAAATACACAATTTTGAAGGCCAAAATTAACTCACAAGTTACTGTTGTAAATCTGGACAAAAATTAAAATAGTAAAATTTTTATTTTCTTTGGACACTTTGACGTTAGGGTTTTGAATGGAGGCTGTGTAGAACAAATTTGGCAGAGAAAACCTTGTATATTCCTTTCTCTAATGGCAGCGTAAATTCTTTGCTAGGGCTAGGGGTTATGTTTCTTCTATAAGGTATGAATATTTGATTGTTCAATTAGATTTCTTTTGATGTATTAGTTCTTCCATGCTTTCAATAAGTTCAATCTTGTTTTGCTTATTGTTTAGATTAATTTCATATAGTTTCAATTAGAAATCAGGTTTTAAAGTTAAAGGGTTTTTCTGAAAACCTTTTTAACTATATTATTAGTCTAGGTTATCATGCATTCTTGAATTGTCTCAGTTCAACTGAACCATAAGTATTTAATTGTATGGTATTTACATTGTTGATTTAAATTGGTTTTTGTTATTATTCTTGTTAACAATCACCAAGCAAAAGTACTTTTCTTCTTCAACCATTAATTATATTGTCTTTGAATTTAACCTACTTCTTGTGATTCGACCTTAATACTCTAAGAATTATATTGCTACGATCTATTGTACTAGGGAGTGAGCAAGCAAGCCCTTTATTTCCAGTCTTAGGGCGGTCTAGCTGCTACGTGCCAAGGAGGTTGAGATATTCTCAGACTCAAAATTGGTGGTTAGCCAAATTGGGGGAAGCTTGTAAGCAAGGGACTCTCGTATGCAACAATATTTGAAGTTGTACGGTGCTCTACAAGAAATTTTCCAAAAGGTAAGTGTGATCAGGATATTGAGAGGTTAGAATTTTCATGTTGACTCATTGGCAACTTTGGCCTTATCGTTAGATGAATGTGTGCCCCGAATGATCTCTGTGGAATTACTAGAGCAGCCAAGTATAGACCATCACGCGATAGTTGCATCAACTATAGTATCAGGTCCAAGCTGGATGGATCCATATATTTTGTTCCTGTCCAAGGGATCCTAGCTAATGTTGGAAAAAAACATGTTTGTATCGCATACAAGACATACGCAGCAGAAAATTAATGGATCTACTTCATTCGTAATTGATAACATGTACTATATAAATTTCAGAATTCAAGAACAAGATAGCGTACCTTGGTGATGTGAAATTCAAAAACAAAGATCAGAAGTACTTGGGAACGCTTTCAATCTTCACTCCAATTCCACTTTACGCCTAATAAGTGTGGTATCTCAATCAGTTTTCAAAAGGGAGAATAAGAAAGTGTCTCACACTCACACATACACACCATTTCACAGACTTACAACTTGTTACAAAATTTGTATGTTTCTCCTTTAATATCTAACTGATTATCTAATTGGGCTAGCCTTTTGGACTTTTCCAATTGGGCTTTAGTGTGTGGCTTGGAGTGGGACTAAAAGGGAACAAATAAGACTCTAGCTGTAATGGGCCTTGGGCTTTTCTGTCAATTCTTGACAAGTCCAAAGTACCATTAATTATATTTAATACCACTATATAAATATAATTGCAATATAGGCCTTATTAATAAAATATATCCCAAGACTTTATTGTACATACAACCTCTTCATAAAATATTTGTAATAATACAAAGTCATGAATGTAGACTGCCACTTTGAAAATTGTTACGTCTTAACCCATGAGTACCTAGTTTAATCCTTTATGTTATTCATCATATATTTATGAAATCCAATTTCATAAATATGTACTTAAATAACTCCTTACTAAAGTGGTTAGGCCTAACACTCTGAATAACCAAATCCATTTTATCTCAAGGGAATATTTTATATCTTCGTTAAGAGATTATGAATTCCATCTTGAGAATATATATTCCACCAACACTAAATATGGTTGTCCAATATATTGAGGTTTTGATCATGACTTTAAATCTCACTCCTGATATATCAAAGCAACCTACACCTCATGATCAGGTTCATTATTCTCTCAAGATTAAGAGTTCATGTAAATAAAAGTCATGAGATTTATTATTTATTTGACAATCATTAGGAGAATAATAAATCTTACAATGGTCCAGTTTAATATGTCTTAACTCTTAAAACATATCAACACATCAACTAGAAGTCTCCATTTCCATGATCAAGACAAATCATCTTAGTTAATATGTTATAGTCTTTGCAGGTGAAAGGCCAATTTCATCACTGACTACAAACTATAATTCTGGGTTTACAAAGAACTTGTAATCTATATCTTCTGTGAATAAATTACATACTATGCATCTCATGGACTATATGATAATGTCCAAATATTCATGTTACCATTATTTTAGATAATAATAAAATAACTTTATTAATCACAACATAATGTCATACTTAATGTCATACATATCATTGTACGATAGGATTTGAGGGCACTAATCCTAATAGCTAAATGATCTGAAAGAGTCGTAGAAAGTAAGGAGAACGTCGACCCTTTTTGGTTGTCTGAAGATAACAGATTTGACCAGTGTTAGAGGCACACCCAAATCATTCACTAGCCAGGTGGAAATATAAACCCAGTTGCTAGTCCTTGGCCTCTTGTATAGTGGGGTTTGGACATAATTGGACCGTTCCCCCAGGCTACCAAGAACAGGTGGCTTTGTTAGTTACTACTGATTACTTCAAAAAATGGGTGGAAGCTTAAGGATTGGCGAATATTCGGGATGTGGATGTGAAGAAATTTGTGTGGAAAAACATCATTACAAGATTCGGGGTACCTCAGGCACTTGTTTTGGATAATGGACTGTAAGACAATAAAACCTTTCAAAAGTATTGCAGTAATCTGGGAATAACTAACAGGTATTCATCCTCGGCTTACCCCTGGAGCAAAGGACAGGTGGAAGCAAAGAACACGACAATAGTGAATATTTTGAAAAAGAGGTTGGACGGTGCGTAGGGAAATTGGCCCGAGGAGTTGCCAAACGTTCTATGGGCATACCGAACCACACTGAGAAGATCAATAGGTGAAGTTCTATTCTCTATGACCTATATGGCAGAGGTTATGATACCAATTGAAATCAGCCTGTTAAACATGAAAGTTGATAATTTCACACAAAGTGACAACAATGCTCGAATGGTCAGGATGTTGGACTTATTGGAAGAAAGACGAGATATGGTAGCTGTCCATCTTGCTGATTATCAACAGAAGTTGGCCAAAGGGTATAACAAGAATGTAAAGCCTAGAGAATTTATGGTGGGAGACCTTGTTTTAGGGAAGGCAGTGGGAAGTATGAAAGATCTAAATATCGGGAAGCTTGCCCCGAATTGGGAAGGCCCCTACCGGGTGACAACCATAATCGAGATGGGGGCTTATTACTAGGAGAACATGGAAGAACAAACTTTGCTCCAATTATAGAATGTTTGTAATCTTAAAAAATATTATCCTTATGTGTGGAAGAAAAGTTGTAAGATATTTTTTGTTGAGGATGGAACTAAACAATCAACATATTACATATATCAATCACGACGTATAGAAAATAAATCCTGACACACATACTGATGTGAATAACAGTTCAAAATCCATGATTAAGTGTGGTTTGCTCTGATATCACTGATAGATTTGCAGAAGCAATATAAAATATAATTTATATTCTCATTCAAAGATCGTTGTACCACACAACCATGGATTCTAAATAAAAAAAATTTCATACCTTTTTTAGCAACCCAAGTGTGTTGCCTCCCAAGGTATTCACGTCTCTCTTTCTATTTCTTTTTGGGTATTCAGAAGACTGTAGTATCACTTAGTAGTTTTGTTGGACAACTCCTTATATAATATTTAAAATCCTATTTTTTTATTTTTTTATTTAAGACTTCTAAAACCCAAGAGAGAGATTAGACGTGGGATCCTTAGAGATCCTAATCTTCAGCTGTATGATTAATCAATAACTTTTTGAATGTTATTGACTTATCTTGAAGCTCTTTCAAAATTATTCCTTAATTTTCTTAACCATATCAAGGAAATATTTGAACTTCTACAGATTGCAATAATGTCCATCAACACATTGCAATTGACCCCTAAAGATTAGAGAACTACATATGAGGTCCCATTACTTACAATTTTATATCCATGTCCTTCCACCACACTATATTCCCACAAGCCACTTGGACTGGATTAATATCACCGGTCGGTTTTGTTTTGAGTCCAACTTCAATATGAAAATCAACTGAATATACTATATTCTTTAGAGACCAGTGGATTCATTGTTGAGCATTTACATATTTTACTCATTACATACATAAAACCCAACAAATCTGTATGTAGCCTTTAAAAAGAGCATCACCAGTTGACATTGTCAAAGTCATGTGCATAATAGATAAATATACACAAACCTCTCACGTTTAATAACAATAGGAAAATTGTGATAAAACAACCTTTTAACTAATAGTGATAACTCTATAAGGTTTTCTTGATCGGATCTGATATTCAGTGTATGTACTTGTTACATTACTTCCACTTGTTTGCTTAAAGTCACTACCTCAATGATGGAGTAAATCATCGTATCATATAGTAGCGCAACAAGTGTAGGCTTCAGTGGTGATATTCTCTTAATATCCATAGCCTAGAACAATTTAATATTCTATGAAAAATCATTACTCCCTGTCTTTGGTTCCTTAACCATTAACATGATTCTTCTACAGTAGGGACATCGCATGCCACATTTAAACAATGAAATATACCTATAAAAATTATGCATGTGAAAATAAAATTTTATTGTTTTTGAGTGCACATAATTCTAACAATCAAGCCTTTGCCTATGTTGTGAAGAGGAGGCATGGGCATATTTGGACCATCTCCACTTCTTCCAAATGGTCAGAAGGGCCCTGAACCTTTTTTCTAGGTTGGCCCACATCTGTTGGTTGCTTCCTCTTCTATGTTGCCTTCAAAGTAAAGGCTGATGACCTGACTAACTTGGCTTGGAGGGCCGTAACCTTCTTGATCTCAACTTTCTTGTTCTTCTCATGCAAAGGAGTTAAGCCTCTGTAGAAATGTTTTAGTAAAGAATTGATAGGAGCCTCAGGAAAAAGAATCGAGTCGTCGGGCTTCGGAAGTTGGTACGAGCTTGCCACAAAAAGCGTGTAGGGTGCCTATGTTCGAAAAACATAATTTGTATCTCATACAAAATATACACAACGGAAAATTAACGGATCTACTTCATTCGCAATTGATAACATGTGCAATGTAAATTTCAGAATTTAAGAACAAGAGAGCGTATCTTGAAGCGATGAATTTTAAAACAAAGATTAGAGGAACTTGGCAACACTTTTAATTTTCACTCCAATTCCACTAACGCCCAAGAAGTGTGGTCTCTCAATCAGTTTCTAAGGAAATATTAAAGAGTGGCTTTCTCTCACACATACACACCATTTCACAATAGTGTCACCCTCATAAAATTCTATATGTTTCTCCCTTTGTATCTAACTGATTATCTAATTGGGTTTACCTTTTGGGCTTTTCTAATTGGGCTTAACTGTGTGGCTTGGAGTGGGACCAAAAGGGACCAATAAGATACTAGCTCCAATGGGCCTTGGGTTTTCTGCCAACTCTTGGCAAGTCCAAAGTTACCATTAACTATATTTAAGACCACTATATAAATATAGTTGCACTCTAGGCCTTATTTATAAATGATATCTCAAGACTTTATTGTACATGCAACTTTTTCATAAAATATTTGTAGTAATACAAAGTCATGAATGTAGGCTGCCACTTTGTAAATTACTATTTTTTAATTCCTTGAGTACCCAGTTTAATCCTTTAATATTATTCATCATATATCTATGAAATCCAATACCACAAATCTGTACTTTAGTAACTCCTTACTAAAGTGGTTAGGCCTAACACTCTGAATAACCAAACCCATTAAACTTATCTCAAGGGAATATTTTGTATTTCTGTTAAGAGACTACGAATTCTATCTTGAGAATATTTGTTCCATCAACACTAAATGTGGCTACCCAATATACTGAGCTTTTGATCGTTACTTTAGATCTCACTCTTGATATATCAAAGCAACCTACACTTCATGATCAAGTCCATTATTCTCTCAGGATTAAGAGTTCATGTAAATAGAAGTCGTGAGATTTATCATTCATTTAATAGTCGTTAGGAGAATAATAAATCTCACAACGGTCCAGTTCAATATATTTTAACTCTTAAAACATATCAACATCAACTAGAAATCTCTATTTCCATGATCAAGACAAATCATCTTAGTTGATATGTTATAGTCTTTACAGATGAAATGTCCAATTTCATTGCCGACTACACACTAAAATTCTAAGTTTACAAAGAACTTGTGATTTATATTTTGTGACTTTTCACATAAATCAAATACTATGCATCTTATGAACTATATGATAATGTCCCAATATTCATGCTACCATTATTTTTAGATAATAATAAAACAATTTTAGTAATCACAACATTAATGTCATACATAGCATTATACAATAGGATTTAAGGGCACACATCCTAACAATCTCCCACTTGCCCTAAAGACTATTATACACTAATCTAACTCTCATCTCCTCCAAATGTGACTCGAAAGTCGTTTGGGGCAAAGCTTTGGTAAAGGGATCCACTAGATTCTTTGCACTGTCAATCTTTGCTACTACTACATCTCCTCTAGCAACAATGTCTCGAATGATGTGGTGCTTTCTTTCTATGTACTTTCCTTTTTTGTGATTCCTTGGATCCTTGGATTGTGCAACCACTTCACTATTGTCATAGAACAATGTGATAGGAACTTGCTCAATTCTCATAACACCAAGATCATAGTGGAATTTCTTGAGCCAAACAGCTTCCTTTGCCACTTCACAAGTAGCAACATATTCAGCTTCCATGGTGTAGTCAGCAATGCAAGATTGCTTGACACTCCTCCAAGTTATGGCTCCACCTCCCAAGGTGAACACACAACCTGAAGTAGACTTTCTAAAATCAGGATCTGATTGAAATCTGAATCTGTATAGCCAATGTGTATCAAATCCTCACTATAGTAAACAAGCATATAATCTCTCGTTCTCCTTAGGTACTTGAGAATATGCTTTACAGTTTACCAATGTTTAAGTCCTGGATTTGATTGATATCGACTGACCATGACAACTAAATAACAAATATCTGGTCTACTACAAAGCATTGCATACATAAGACTTCCCATTGCAGAAGTATAAGGAATCTGTCTCATCATATTTTCTCCCTGAAGAGTCTTAGGCCTTGGTCATCAGACAGAGGAACTTTATGTCTATAAGGAAGTGATCCTTTAATGAAGTTTTGCATGCTAAATCGTTCTAGAACCTTATTTATATATCCAGCTTGTGACAAACCTAACATCCTATTCTTTTGATCTTGCCAAAGCTTGATCCCTAGAATATAGTTAACTTCACCCAAGTCCTTCATATCAAATTGACTTGACAATCAAACCTTTACTGATGACATTACCCCTACATCATTTACAGTGAGTAGAATATCATCAACATAAAGTACTAGGAACATTACTACTTTACCTTGATATCTTTTGTACACACATGGTTCATCTAGATCTTGTTCAAAATAAAATGACTTGATTGCTTGATCAAATCTAATGTTCCATGATCTAGATGCTTGCTTAAGTCCATAAATGGACCTTTTTAACTTGCATACCATAGGCTTTTGGTTCTTTGCTATGAAACCTTCCGGTTGCAACATGTAGATTTCTTCTTCAAGATTGGCATTAAGAAATGCAGTATTGACATCCATTTGCTAAATCTCATAATCATAACGAGTAACAATGGATAAGAGAATTCTGATAGACTTAAGTGTGGCTATTAGTGAAAAGGTTTCATCATAATCAATACCATCTTTTTATGTATACCATTTTGCCATGCTTTAAAGGTTTTAACCTTTCCATCTATCCCTCTCTTCCTCTTGTAAACCCATTTGTAATTAACAGGTTTAATGACGTTAGGCACCTTTACAAGATCCCATACATGATTGGAATACATAGAATCCAATTCAAATTTCATAGTTTGAACCCAATGATGTGCATCTATATCATTCATTACTTCATCATAAGTGTAGGGATCCAATTTAGCCTCTTTTGAGATAGTAAGTTTTGCCCAAACCTATAAATCTTAAAGGAGGCCGAACAATTCTCCTACTATGACGAGGCACCTGTGTACTTATCATCTCATGAGTAGTATCTTGTAGTGTATCGAATAAAACTACATCATCCCTAGTTTTATCTATTGATTGTTCAACTATAGGTTCATTTTGCCAAAACAACTCTACTTCTAAGAGAATAATTATTCATATAGTCATTTTCCAAGAATTTGGCATTTGTACTAACAAACACTTTATTATCTTTATGACCATAGAATAAACCTCCAACCGTTCCTTTTGGTTACCCTACAAAGAAACCACTTCTATTTTAGACTGTAACTTGTTAGACTTTCCTTTCAACACATGTGCTAGACAACCCTAAATATGGAGATGTCTCATGCTAGAAGGTACCAAATTCAAAATACATTGCAATATTTAAGGCATATCCCCAAAAGGAAATCAGTAGAGTTGAATAACTCAAAATGGATCTAACCATATCTAAAAGAATCATATTCCTTCTTTCTTCTACACCATTTTGTTATGGAGTTCCAAGTGCAGTCAAGTGGGATATAATCCCATTTTTAGTCAAGTAATCCATGAAATCCCCAAGAAGGTATTCGCTACCTCAATCAGATCGAATGACCTTTATGCGTTTACCTAATTGATTCTCAACTTCAGTCCTAAACTTTTTGAAATTTTCAAAAGCTTCGGACTTTTGTTTCATTAGGTACATATAACCAAATCTAGAGCAATCATCAGTGAAAGTAATGAAATATTCATAGCTACCTCTTACTAGTTCTAGTAACTCTTGGGCTCTTCTACCTTTTTCATTAAAAGGTCGTTTAGTCAATTTACCCTTTAAACAAGATTCACAAAATGGAAAACCATCAAAGTCCACGGGCACTAAAAGTCCATCTTTGATAAGTCTTTGGATCCTATTTGAATTAATATAACCCAAACGCAAGTGCCAAAGATATGCATCACTAGTAGAAGGAAACTTTCTCTTTAATGATTTCACATGAGAGTTGTTATCTAATTTAAAATTATATAATTCATACTTATCAAGAGTTATAATATAAAGACCATCCACAATATTGTCAGAATAGATAAACATTTTATCCCTCTTTATTACAACATTCTCTTTCATGATAACACAATATCCATGCCTAAATAAGTTGCAGAAATTAAATTTCTACGAACATTAGGTACATATAAACAGTCTTCCAATATTAAAAATCTAGACTCAAAGCATAAATTAGACACTCCAATGGCTACAGCCAGAATCCTCCTCCCATCAGTCAAAGTAAGAAATAGCTCTCCTTCATTCAACTTTCTGGTCTCTTGAAACCCCTGCAAAGAATTACAGATATGATTAGTACAACCTGAACACACCCCAGGAATCCATGGGATTTTGTACTAAACATATTTCAAAAAGAAATGAACTTTTTATACCCTTATTCTTGGCAACTTTGAAAATTGGACAATTCCTCTTCCAATGTCCTTTCTCATCATAATGGAAATACTTTCCTTTTGGTTTTCTTTCCTTTGCTGGCAACTCCTATGGAAATTTGTTTACCATCTTGCTTGGTGAAGTCCTTTTCCTTCTTCTTCTTCTTACTCTTACCTTTCGACTTAGGTTGAGAAGTAAAAGCTTCAGCCATGTTAGCATCAACACTGGAAGTACCAAGGACGCCTTTCGCCACTACGAATTCATTCATCAATTTAGACAAAGAATATATCTTTTTGTTCATATTAGTATGAATTCCTTGAATGATTATGGTAGTAAGTGGAGTATCATATCCACTTGGGATTCTCTATCAATATTGGCACCTGAAACTTCTAATGTATTCAAATTAGAGATCATTTTAAGACAATGCTCTCTAATTGAAGTGCCCTCAACCATTTTGGTATTAAAAATTTGCCTCATAGTTTCTTGCCTTGCAGAATGGCCTTGCTCACCAAACATCTCCATCAAACTTAGCACAATGTTTGAAGCTAGTTCTACATCCTACATTTAATGCTATAGAACATTTGAAATAGATGCTAGGATATAGCACTTGGCCATCTCATTAGATTTCTGCCAACGATCTTATCACTATTTTTCCTCAAGAGGAGCATCTAATGAAGGAAACTTTGGACATGGTTGAGTAAGCACATATTTGTGCTCTTCAGCACTACGAACAATGTCCAAATTTTTATTCCAATCAACATAATTGGATCTAGTCAGTTTTATTTATTTATTAAGAATAGCAACAAGTGGGCTAAATGATGCCATGATTTAAATTTAAAAACAATAAACATGAATATAATAAGTAAACTGGACATTATCAATTTAGCATATAAACATATAGTATGGAACCTTAATAAAACCACAATATAATATATGCAATGACAACCCAATCCCATATTCAATATCCCTCAAGATAGAGTGAATATTAAATACTATGATTGATTGAGAACTATTCTCATTATTAATGCTATCATGATAACTCTTGTCAAACATTAATAATATGTCATTATACCATTAGCCTCTAAATAATTATAGTACGAACTCAGCATAGAAGATACTATAATATTTAGTCTAGTGTGTATTATTATCTAGAATCATGTGTAGCCACATTTCATCTCCCCTAACAAGTTTATCTTGTAGTACCACGATTCAAAACACCCTCCGCATGGAATGCAAAGCTCAAGACTAAGACAAGGTGTTTGATCAAATTACTATAAACTAAGATGTTCAATCTTGTAGCACCATGAAATAAATACTCTCCGCATGGAATGCTAAGCTTAAAGCAAAGACAAACTATGTATTTTATACTACTATGAACCAACAATGGAGGCCGTGAGATCTAACCCTTGTATCTCTCTACCACTAGATATTTTAAATTAAATGTTTTTATTTAGAAATCATATGTAATCCAATCACACACAGCCTTGCACTTAATTCATTTGAAAACACTTAGTAAAATTCAAAATTTACTTCTTTCAATCGATTGAATGTGCCCCTCGATCGGTCAAAAAAATTAAAAAATTCGAAGTTGACAATCTGCTTGGCTCGATCGATACTCTATCGCTGCTCGATTGATCGAAAAATAAAATTTGATCGATTGACTAGCAATTGAATATCAATCGAATCAAGTAGACTGGCTCCTATTTCACTCGATTGATCGAAAACAATTTTCGACTGATTGAAACTCGTGAACTTCGAATTTCCATATTTTTTTCTAAGGCAGTTTTCAACGGTTTTTCATGAACAAATAGCCATCATATGAACATAATACATAAAGATTGATATCAAAACTAAATTTCATTGATGCTATAGCCTTAAAGACCAATTTAATAAACTTGAATAAAACTTAAACAACATCATAACATCAATATCAATTTTCATCAAAACATAATTTCAACCAACCATGTAGAAAATCAATTGCATAACTTTCTATCATCATGAAACTATCATCCTTGATTCTGAAACTCACAAAAACATGTTATACAATTTGAAATTGAAGACCGCTTTGCTACCGATTGTTGGAAAAATATGGTTTGTATCTGATACAAAACATACGCAGCGGAAAATTAATGGATCTACTTCATTCGTGATTAATAACATGCACCATGTAAATTTCAGAATTTAAGAACAAGAAAGCGTACCTTGAAGCGGTGAATTTTAAAACAAAGATTAGAAGAACTTGGGGACACTTTTAATCTTCACTCCAATTCCATTAGCGCCCAAGAAGTGTGGTCTCTCAATCAGTTTTCAAGGTAGTATTAGAGAGTGGCTTTCTCTCACACATACACACCATTTCACAATAGTGTCACCCTCATAAAATTGTATATATTTCTCCCTTTTGTATCTAACTGATTATCTGATTAGGCTGGCATTTTAGGTTTTACAATTAGGCTTAAGTGTGTGACTCGAAGTGGGACCAATAGAGACCAATAAGACACTAGCTCCAATGTGCCTTGGGCTTTTCTGCCAACTCTTGACAAGTCCAAAGTTACCATTAACTATATTTAATATCATTATATAAATATAGTTGCACTCTAGGCTTTATTTATAAATTATATCCTAATAATTTATTGTACATGCAACCCCTTCATAAAATATTCGTAGTAATACAAAGTCATGAATGTAAACTACTACTTTGTAAATTACTACATCTTAATTCCTTGAGTACCCAGTTTAATCCTTTAATGTTATTCATCACATATTTATGAAATCCAATTTCATAAATATATACTTTAGTAACTCTTTACTAAAGTGATTAGGCCTAACACTCAAAATAATCAAACCCATTAAACTTATCTCAAGGGAATATTTTGTATCTCCGTTAAGAGACTATAGGTCCGTTTGGATACAGCTGAAAACTGAAAACTAAAAACATTGTAGCAAAATAATCTTTAAATGTGTGAATAGTATCGTGGGACCCATTTTTAATATTTTTTTCTGAATAAAGTGCTTGTGGGTCCTATGAACAGTGCGTGAATAGTGCAATGTGAGTTCAGCAGACATCTTCTACAGTGTCCATACCTCTGAGTTCAGCAGACATCTTTCCAACAAATAAGAATTAATAAGGAGTTACATCATCTAGTGACCATACCTTTGATTGGATTTGGAGAAATGAATGTTCTACCAGTAGGCACTATCTCTTTGCCACTTGTGGTTGGCTCTTACACACGATAAATCAATAAGGAAGTGAACTTCCTAGTTATAGACTGCATAGAATGACTAACTTTGAATAGTTGAAGGGCCGAAATGTCCACCTATCACTTATCAGTCAAATTTCTAACGAAGTATGGAATTGGGGATGTACAAGGAGACCAACTGGCTGCTAGTAAGTGTTACAGAGCAATGATAGCAATGGACTAGCAGATGTAAACGATAAAAATTGATGAAAGAAAAGGAAGGGCTGAAACGATTGAAGTATTGGAAGATGTACAGTTGGACGAGTCTAACTTGGAGAAGTTTACTAGGATTGGAACAAGCATGGAAGAGAAGAAAAAGCGACACCTCGTCCAATGCTTGGGATTGACCCCAGTGCGATTACTCATCGTCTAAATGAGTCCCTATCTTACATGCCCGTTAGTCGAAAAAGGAGAGCGTTCACCCTAGAATGAGGCAATGCTATCAAAGAAGAAGTCAAGAAGTTGGTAACAGCAGAGTTTGTCAATGTCTACTACCCAGATTGGCTAGCTAATGTAGTGATGGTCAAAAAAGCTAATGGTAAATAGAGGATGTGCGTGGACTTTACAAATTTGAACAAGGCATGCCCTAAAGATAGATAACTCTTCCACACATTGACCAGTTGGTGGACTCAATAGCGGGACACCAATTGTTGAGTTTCATGGACGTATTCTTGGGGTATAATCAGATAAAGAGGGATGAGGTAGACCACGAGAAATATCCTTCATCACGAGAAAACTCTCAACTACAGTGCGAAGCTTGATGGAATCGAAGTCCACCCCAGAAAATAACTCAAGGGTATCCATAGGAAAATCCTTAAAGCTCGTAGTATAGTTCTCGTCCAAAAGATCGGTGAACTCCTTGGACAACTTAAACTTCTTGATCACTTCATCTCTGGATTGGCTCAAGGATGACTTGAGCTCTTTATGCTTCTAAAGGTGATCTAGACGAGTGTCTTTCTCCACTATATTCGTCCTCAACTCCTCAGTCACGTTCTTCAACTCTGTCACCTTAGCTTCCAACTTCATCCTCTCCCCCTTCCTGAGGCTTGATTTCTTCTCCATATCATGAATCTTTGCCTCAAGCCTAACCCTATTCTTGCCTAGCTCATACGATTGCCTGGACATTGCCATAAACTTTGATATGGCCTGTGTCAAGAGCATGGACGTGAGAAAACAAAATAAAACTTAGATCTTTAAAAAGGCTAAGGATGAGTTACAGTACCTTGAAGAGGTCATGAATAAAGGATCATTCAAACTCCTTCACAGACATGTCATAACATATGGTGATGTCTTTATCAGTGACCACCTAATTGAATCTCTCCCAAACAAGGCCTTCACTTCTGAGGAGAGTCATTGGGACAATGCCAGGAGGACACATAGGAGAAGGCTTGGACAAATTAGCATCGAGAAGAGTAGGAGAGGTGTTTACTCTAGACTTGGCCACATGGGCAGCATGGTCAAGAACCATGATAGGAGGGATAGACATCATTGAGAGATCCATCTTCTATTTCTTATTACCTTAATGGCTAGGAAGATTTCCAATGTCCAATCTCTTAGACACTATCTTCCTCCTCTCTAACAAGGCTTGAGGAACAACTTTCACAATGGACGAAGCTAGAGGATGAGATTGATCAATAGCCTCCTCCTCAACCTTGTCTCCAGCAACGCCTTTCCCTTTATTTTCCTTCATGGTTACCATTCCTATAAAAACAAAAAAAAATTATAGCTTAGACAAGTTAATTAGCCAAAGTACAATGGAATAAAAAGAGCTTACATCTTTGGGTGGTGAGCTCGTGGGCAAGTGCTTATTCAGTGGGCTCAAGACCAAGTCCCCAACTAGCAAGATGACGGAGTGTCACCAAACAATGAAACATACTGTCTACAAAAGAATGAGCTCTCTAGATGCGATCTATGTATACTTTAGTCAAAGAGGGTCGTCTTACAGGTAAGAAAGAAAAAAAAAGGAGTTAGACAAATATAACAAGAGAAGTAATATGAATTGTGAAAAGTAACATACCTTCTAGACGAAGATGACCCATTTCACCAGTGTAGGGAAGGAAGGGGTCCCTGCCTAGCTCAATAGGGTTCCTTGCCCAAAATCCTAAAGACGAAGAAGAACTCCTTCTTCCACCTCTTGTTAGATAAGGGAAGGGACCTAACCAACCTACAGCTAGAACCTCTTGCAGAAAATTGATAAAAACCTAAGGACGGACTTATCTCTGAAGGTTTATAACAGTATAGGAACTCGTACTCCATTATTCACCTCCTATTTGATGTATGGTTTAGTCCTAACCCATGCACAGGACACACATCACGCATACATGGGACAGTTGCAACTCCAAAGAGCTGCGTGGGATTCTATGTTTGAAGTCCAACCTTTGTTGCTTAGGAAACAAGCAACGATAGTCACTTGCTAGCAAGGGCGCTAACCCAACAAACAACAAAATTAGCAAAGGCGCTATCCCAGAACCTATTTTGCCACTTGCAAGAAATGGTGAATGACTCACTATCTTATAGTCACTTAAAAAGAAAAAAGAAAAACAAGCAAAGGCACTAACCCAACAAACAACAAAATTATATGGTCTCTTTAGTGTCCGTCCAGGGCTCTTGCCTCAAACTTCTCTAAGTGACTAGCTCCTCTTGTCTTCTTCACTTCTTTTCCTACCTTATTTACTATGGCTCTTGCTTCAGGTTGACCTTGCTCTCTTTCTCTATCTCTACCTCTACCTATAACTTTTTCTACCGTGCCTACATATTCAATTCTTGGAGGATATATGCATGAATAGTCTTGATTGTTGGATCCAATGGGATGATTAAAACTTGTTGAGGAATAGGTGTGCACAAGGAGGAATCTTTTGGCTCTTTCATGACTTGCTTGCAGATGAGAAACTCACTGAGGAGAAGTAGGAATGAACTCGTTGAGGAGTAATGTAGATGTGTGATCCGCTAAGTAAGAATCTTCTGCTTCTTCATAGGGGATACTTTACATGTTCCTAATTCACCGTGGATACTTTGGAAAAGAATCTTCTGCTTCCTCACTTGGGATTGTTTAAATATGCTTGGGTACATCGAGGAAGAATCGTATGCCTCCTCCATGGGGATGATATCTGGTATGCTTGATCTATTAAGGAAGAATCTTCTGCTTCTTTACTGTGATTAGTGTTCTCAATGTACTTGATCTGTTGTGGAAGAATCTTTTGCCTCTTTACTAGGATAATGTTCTTGATTTTGTATGATCTATAGGAAATGGTTTTGGGATGTACATGCTTCATTGGGGGAAGAGTGTTTTGGTCCTTTTACTACTCACCGGGTAGTCCTTTGATGATTTTATGTCTAATTGGGGCAATCTTAAGATGTTTTCCCTTTTTGAATGGAGGAAATTTTTTTAACTATTCATGAATAACCTACATGTAGTTTAGTAGTGAGGCCCAAACTACATGTAGTTTAACCATCAGGTGTGCTCCCGCCTTTTCATTGTCCCCAACAGTTACCAACCATTTCTTTTTTTCTTCTTCATTTTCTTCATTTTCCTCATCTCATCACATTATTCATAACTCCTCTCTTCTTCACTCTAAAAAAAACCACCCTATCCTTTCTTTTCCACTCATTTTCTGACTCTTAAACTCCCTCATTCTCTCATTTTTCTCTCTAATCTATCTTCATCTTCTCCGATGGTACCCAAGGCCAAGAAGAACTCTTACATCCTTTCCTCTGATGCATTCCACCTCACCCACTGGAGTGGGGCAATGAGGTTGATAGGGCCTCCATCATTGACATACCATCTAGAGAATCACATTCCATGTTTGATTCTATAAGTTTTTCAAACTTTTTCTCATTTTCAAGTTCCTCTCTAATCTTCCTTTTTGTTGTGGGATGGGTTTAGATGAAACTTAATACATTAGGAGGGGTAGAAACATGTTTAAGATTGATTTTGGATGATATATGCTTGAAAATGTCGAAGAATTGCTTCAGTTTGTGCTTCTATGTGTGTGGGCTTGGGCTTGCATATGCAGCTTGCATTCATGTGTACACAGCTTTGTTCTTGCGTATGCAGGTTTGTTCTTGAGGTCTGCGTATGTGGGGATGGACCAACATATGCAGGGCCTTATTTGAGTATGTGGACTTTGACCCGCGTACGTGAGACACTTGGTAGAGGCCTTACTCTTCCTATCCTCACTTCTTTTTCAACTATTTCACTTCCATATGCAACCTAACACACCTTTTTGTCATCTTTGCACTGAAACATCCCTACATCCTTCTTTTTATCTTCGTTCTTACATCAAAAACATTATTTTCATCATCTTATATGAAAAGTCTAATGTCATCATCTCTCTTTTTGTTGCAGTCATCATTCCCTTGTGCTGGTAGAGGGAGTACCAATAAAGTGGTGGAGTGATACAACATTCTCGTCCCTAAAACCAAGGCCTACATCCAGGAAGCAAGCTTCGAGCCCATCATTGGCCTCTTTTCGGAATGGTCTACAAGTGTTACCTTGGTGCAATGCCTCAATGAGAGGTGGTGGGATACTACTCACACCTTTCATATTGCTGAGCGGGAGATGACTTTGACTCCTTCCAACTTCTACCACATGACTGTACTTAACTTTTAAGGGGCCATCATCAACTTTGATGGTGTGTAGGGCATCTAACAGGGTCTCAACATGTTGCAGAGGATGTACTCCACCGAGGCCATTCACTACTTCAACTTTGTGTTGGATTACATGCTTCTCCCATAGAGGACTACGGAGGAGCATGTCCGTATGGCTAGGGCCTTCCTTCTTCTTGTTGGAAGATTACCTCTTCACCAATGGTGGGAAAACAATGTCTTTGAGGTGTTTGACTCTTTTTCAGGACTTTGAAAAGGCACATAGGGCCAACTGGGGGTAGGCATGTCTCGCTTACCTTTACTCTACCCTCACACTCGAGGAACCTTGCAGCAGCTTGTGGGGCCTTGGAAGCTCCTTGAATTTAGTTTTCTTTTCCATTTCTTGCATTTTCATTTGTAACTTGTAGTCTCTCAAACTGTATCATCTTGGAAATTGTTATCTTTCGAACTTTCATCTTGCATATAACCTATAATTTGTCCTTCTTTTGTAGTGGTGGGTGGTTAAGTATGGCCTCATAACCTCGAGCACTAATTTAAGTCTTTGGGTGTTTCCTAGAGTGAGAGCCCACCTAGTTGGGTAACTTCTAACGAGGTAAGCTTAAGAGTTTGAGTTTTTCATGCTTCTTCATGCATTTCCCTTAAGATACCCTTCTTCTAACCTTGTGTCATTATAGGTTAACTAGACTTCATGAACTGGCCAGCCCATCTTGCTTTCAAGACTTGAAGCCTACCACCCTCATTTTTTCAGAGATCACCCGACCCTTTAAAGGAGCGCACTTATGGGCGCTATACCTGGCGAAGAGGGTACAGTGTCAGTTGGTCGGTATAGTTGACCCATAGATTCCAATGGACCCTCCTGAGTTCATACTTGCCCCACTCTCCATGATTGATGCCGAGTACAATTCATGGGGGAGTAGCATTCCCTACGTCGGGCAGCTTCTTGAGCGATTGGACTACAAGAAGTTCAACATCACCCGCTTTATGCCTTCCTTTACTGCTTAAGTATATGCTCAATCTTTTTTTTTTTTTTTTCTCTCTTCTTTTTGATTTACCATGTTTGTCATGACTTCTAATAGTGGAAAACTTAGTAGGAGGAGTCTACTCCCTGTGAGCTCATTGACCTTTCATACCTCCTTTGGACGGTTTATGCTTATGGCCCTGATGGCTTTGCTCGGAAGCACATCATGCCTCATAATCTAATGTCATGGGCTATCTGTTTCCTCCCAACACCCAAACAGTGAGTTCTTCCTTCTCTTTGTTCTTTCTATTTTTGCCATTTCTTTCTTTTTGTTTCAGTCACTAACCCTTATTTCTTTGAATTGCAACCTACTATCCAAGAGCTTGAGGAGTTGGTATGGTTGGTTGGGTATATCAAGTTAGAGATGACCAACTATTCGAGGAACTTGTATGGTCCTAAGGGGTGGCCCACTTAGGTGGTGATGATGATAATGATGGTGGTGGTAAGGAGGAGGATTTGGAGGTGACTCTTAGCTACCAACCGAGGAAGAGGCAGCACCATTGACTACCTGTAGTTCAAGACACATAGGCGCACAAAACACGGCTTTCTCTCTTTGCTTTTATTGTTTTTTATCTCCTTTAGTAGAGAGTTGGATTTAGTTTGAGACAAAGGATTGTATTTATGAACATCTTTTTACACTTATGCTTTTGATTGGGACTAGCACTTAATTTACAGGATTAATTGTATGTTTCTACACAACATTGTTTTTCATGCTTGAAATCTTGTGCTTGGAATGTGCTCTGGATGATCTTTTAGGTCGTAGGAACCCTGGGAATGCCTTGAAGTGAAAAACTATACTCTAAACAGGGAAGAATGGGCTTCTACCCAGCACTGTGCGTACGTGGGGATAGGCTTGTGTACGTAGCCTTGACTTTGCATACGCATAGGGTTGACCTTGAGTATGTGGGTCGTGAATCAGAAGAAACCGTAACCACCCTACTTAAGTACAAAAGTAGCTATTTGAGTCTAAAACCCTCACCAACGTATTTTCAACCTAGAGAGGCTTTTTTTGAGGTCTCCTAATGGCAAAAAACTCTCCACTCGATGTCTCAACTTGGATTAGGAAGCTTGGTACCAATTTCAAGGATTCCATTGCCCCTTATAGTCTTTCTTTTGTCTTTCTCTACCATCAAATTAGGGTGGATGAGCCTCTTCTTCATACTACTGCCAACTATTGGGTTCCTTCTCGGCGTATTTTTCACTTTAGCAAAAAAAAACTATGCCTCACCACTGAAGAATTTGGTGCTATCATGGGTGAACCAGAGATTGATGATCTCATCTTCCCTACCATAGGTGGGGACCTTCCTTATTTGATATAAGTTGTGTTAGGTGTCCCTTCTACCAAGGAAAATAAGTGGTGTGTTTTTGACAAGCTCAACCTTAGGTTGGTTTTTGAGTACTTTTCTAGTTTGGTCCTTCCCACGGGTGAGAGGCCACGTTCATACTTTCTTAATGCCTTTTTCTTGTGTGCACTTGAAAGGTATTTCTTGGTCCAAAAGTCATACTGTGTGGACCTCCGGATGTGCATGGTGGCTTATGAGCTAAAGAAAGGTAACCTGATGGGCTTGATCTTAGCAGAAACACTCAATGATTTGGATGCCTTTCATAAGAAGGAAGCAACATCTTTGTGGGAAGTCCTCTTCTTCTTCAAGTATAACCTCTATATTTTACCTAGATTCTTAACCTAGCAAGATTCCCTTAATTTTGAATGGATTGCCTTTCGGTTTCAACCCATTGATACACCTTATATCATCTTTCATCATTATTTTTTTATTTTTTTATTTTTTCTCACTCATGCTCTCTCTATTTTCTTTTTCTTTTTCTCTCCTTCTTCTTTTCTCTCTCCTTTATCAGATATGGCTATAAGAGAGGCTTTGGTTGCTTCAAACTTTTAGTTCCTGCTTTCCTAGGAATCTTAGGGACTGCTGGCTTCATCAAAATGATATGAGCTTTAAGACATTTAGAGGGTTGCGGAGTGGTGACACATCTCAAGTATGGTCCACAATTGCTGCAAGGATTGTTGTGTGCCTTTAGTTGGACTTAGTTACTACTCATACTATTCCATTTGTTGTATCTCAAGGCAATTTGGAGAACGTCAAGGAGCTCCTAATAGTGAAGGTACCTTCCACACTGAGCTGTTCACCAATAGGATCTTGGGTAGGATTAGTGAGGCTTGGCCACGCTGTAGAGGGACGAAGGCATTGCTCATCCTCAATACACTTATCCCACTGCGAGGTACAAGCAATGGTTGGAGGATGACATGAAGTGGATTCTAAGGGATAAGAAAGCTTACATGAGGACTAGCAAGAAAGCAAGAAGGATTGAGTAACCACCTTGATATGGCCAATATTTTACTTTTCTATACTTTTATAATTCTTATGTTTTTGTTTTTGAATTTAATAAAGGATTGGAATGTTCCAAATCCCCTATGAAAAACAATCTTATTATCTTTTAATTTTGAACAATGAGAGAATCTTTTTTTATC
The DNA here is from genome assembly GCA_032878915.1 of Castanopsis chinensis. Classification (NCBI taxonomy): domain Eukaryota; kingdom Viridiplantae; phylum Streptophyta; class Magnoliopsida; order Fagales; family Fagaceae; genus Castanopsis; species Castanopsis chinensis. Next base: position 33,456,727 of record JAVQMG010000133.1, on the reverse strand, counting down.
ATTATTGTCATCTTATTTATTATTTTTTTCCTTTTTCTTTTCTTTTCCATCACCATGTAATTTTCTTCCATGACGTCCCTTCGGGAATTTTCACCATGCCCATGATCTTTTCCCCTAACTTTTTCCTAGATCACCCATTCTAGTTTTCAATCTAGTGGGGTTCTTTTGCCTTAATTTTTTCCTAGTTTGCCCTATCAGATTTTCAACCTAGTAGGCTTTTTTTTTTTCTTTATTCTTTTTTCTTTTTTTCTTTAAATGTGGTGTTTCTAGAGTCTATCCATGATAATTGGGTGAAACATCTCTTCCTCATCCAAATCTATGATCCTTGTAGCACCTCTAGATATGATCTTCTTAATGATAAAAGGCCCAGACCACCTTGGCATCATCTTTCCTCTTGGATCAAAAGTCTCATCTCTAAGAACCTTCAAGACCAAGTTCCCTTCTTTAAGGTTTCTCAGTTTCACCTTCTTGTTGAATGCTCTAGCAATCCTTTTTTGGTACCCTTATGCATGATATTGTGCTCTAACCCTCTTCTCATCTATTAAAGCCAATTGTTCATATCTCACCTTAGCCCAATCCTCTTCTAGGACCTTGGTTTCCACCAACACTCTTGAAGATTGTATCTCCACCTCAATGGGAAGCACTGCCTCACTACTATAAACGAAAGAGTAAGGTATTGCCCCAGTCGACACACAAATGGAAGTTCTCTAACCCCATAAGGAAAAATGGAAGCTTCATAACCCAATCTTTGTATGTCACTACCATCTTGGCTAGAATATTCTTCATATTTTTATAAGCTGCTTCTACGGCCCTATTAGCTTGTGGTCAATATGGTGAAGACTTGTGGTGCTCAATGCCATGTTCTTCCATGACCCTTCAAACTTCACCTTCAAAGTGGGAACCATTATCGAAGATGATTTCTTGGGGTACCCTAAATCGACATATGATGTTTTTTCTAAGAATTGAGCCACATGCTTCGCCTTCAACATGGGGTAGGAGGTTGCCTCCACCCACTTGGAGAAAAAGTCGATTGCCACCAAAATATATTCATGTCCATTTAAAGCCTTAAGAGCTATCTTTATGATCACATCTATGCCCCAAACCGAGAATGGCCATGGAGAAGTCATGCTATACAACTCACTAGGTGGTACATTGTTTGAGTTGGCATGTGTCTGACAATCATGGCAGCTCTTCACATAGTCCACACAATTGGTCTCAGTCGTATTCCAATAGTATCCTATCCTTAGGATTTTCTTAGCTAACATTCTTCTGTTCATATGAGGGCCATAAATCCCTTGATGAACTTCTTCCATTACTCTCTTAGCTTCTTCCTTCTTCAAGAAACGAAGGTGTATACCATCGTAAGACCTTCTATAGAGTTGTCCTCCATATAGGATATATTTTGTTACCATCATCCTAACGAAACGTCGTTCTCTTTTGTCAGCACCATCCGGATATGCCCCTAATTCCAAGAACTTCACGATGTCATAGAACCCTGGAACTTCCTCTTCCTCTATGGTCATTATTGAAGCTTCGATCTTCCCTTTATGCACTTCCTCAGAACTTTGCTCAATCTCCAATGGTTGTGTTCATACTCCCTCGGGTATTTCAACCATGGAGGCCAAAGTAGCTAAGGCTTCTGCAAGGTGGACCTATTGTTAGTAAAAACCATTGGAACTTTGGCACCCATGCATTCAATGGTGATTTGCAAAGGTCTAGTGTGAATAGGGTGCGAGGAACCCTTGACTCCTATGAGAGGCAAAAATTCTTATGGTGTAGTTTCTATAGGTAATTCTTTCCCATTCAAGGTTTCCCAAGAGAGCCTTACAATTCTTTTGAGAGGCCATGAGTATGTTAGGACATATGTGATTCAATGTTAGGAACATATGTCATTATTTTCTGTAATTGGATAATCTTTTGACAAAACGCACTTTACTTGTAATTTGGTAGATATAGGATGTGTTTGATGTTTCAAGAAACCTTGTTCCAAGTTCAAGTGTTAATAAGAACCATTGGAACCATTGTTAGTAAGAACCATTGGAACATTGGCACCCATGCATTCAATGGTAATTTGCAAAGGTCTAGTGTGAATAGCTCCTTCAAGAGGGATATCTTCATCAGAAAAGGCAAGGAGGGGGTGCGAGGAACCCTTGACTCCTATGAGAGACAAAAATTCTTGTGGTGTAGTTTCTATAGGTACTTCTTTCCCATTCAAGGTTTCCCAAGAGAGCTTACAATGCTTTTGAGAGGCCATGAGTATGTTAGGATATATGTGATTCAATGTTAGGAACATATGTCATTATTTTATGTAATTGGATAATCCTTTGACAAAACACACTTTACTTGTAATTGGGTAGATATAGGATGTGTTTGATGCTTCAAGAAACCTTGTTTCAAGTTCAAGTGTTAAAGTCATGCAAGTTTGTCCAAGATTCAAGTGTGGAAAGTGTTGTTCATAAAAGCTTGACAGCTAGCATTTATCAAGCCTTGAAGAGCTATTCCAGCCTATGGCTCGACAGCAGCTCGACAGATAGGGTATTTGTCGAGGTTTATGAAACTCCATATTTTTGGTTTTTTTTCATCCAATCCGTGATTGTATGTTTTGGGCTTTCTTTTCTCACAATCCTAGACATATAAATGGATTAATTTAAGGGCCGTCAAAGGTGACATAAGTTGCACAAGTGTTGAGCAAAGTTTGTTCATGCAAATTGTGACCAAAGACCAAATTTTCCTTAGTTCATCTCTCTTGTGAAGAAGCTACTGTGTTTGTGCATCGTAGGGTTTTGTGACCAAGGAGCTTCTCGATTTTCATCATGTGATGAACTAAAGAACTTTACAACCAACAACCTGGGTTCAACTATAGGTTGGTAGAAGGTACTGGGATTCCTTTACTTGTAAACGCTTGTTGTGATAATAGTGAATTCTCGGGAGTGATGACCTTAAAATCACTCGCTGAGGTTTTTCTCGAGTAGGTTTTCCCCATTCGTAAACAAATCACGTGTCAATTTATTTTTCGCTGCATATTTTAGTTAATTGGTGATTTGTTTGTGCTACCACCTGTTTGCATGTTAATTTGATGAATTAATTGTTTTGTCCTACCACGCGTTTGCATGGTACTATTCTCAAAAGGAAAGTGCCTTGTCATGGATGAGTTTAGAAAGAAACTAATAAGTGGTGTTCACACTCTAGATAATTGTTATGGATTGGCTCCTGATGCTGATATTGTGTGTAATAGCATTCATTTACCAAACAAGCAAGCATGCAAGACAAGCAAGCATGCAAGACAAAGACTCAGATAGGTAGAAGCATATGAAATGGGTTTAGATAGATGTAAAACATGTGAAACAAGCAAACCAAACAACATAAGAAATTTGAATTAGGGTTTTTGGGCAAGTGCCTGTGTGCGTAGCCAGAGGCCTGTGTATGTAGGGTTTAATTTGCGTACGCATGCTCATGACATGCATGCGTAGGACTTGTTCAATAACCCTAACCCAAAAACACAATATAGAAAACAAATCATAAAAGAAAACCCTAATTCTAACGACCTAGCTTGCTCAGAACATAAAAAGAACTATAAAACTAACCTAAGCAAACATGTATAAACATAAACTAAACAAAAAATAAGATTAAGATGCAAAAAGAAAAGCAGAATAAAAAGAAAGGGCTTGATACCTCAAAAAGAAGTTCTCAAGCTTTAATTTGACCAATCCCCACAGTCAAACCTATCACAATCAGTAAACGCATGAAAAACTGCCTTTAGGGTGTTTTGTGAAAAACTCCTTTTTGATTTACTATTTTCTAGTAAATCTTAGGTTTTTCCTGTGAGATTTTTGTGTGTTTTGACAATATACCATGTAAGGCTTTATATAGAAGGAAAAATGGGGTTTGGAATAGCTCCCAAACTATGCGGTATTCACTCCAAACCTCAGCCATTATTGCTAAAAAATTGACTTTCTTATCTTTCTGAAACCCTAGCTGTGTACACAGGAAAGTGCCTGCGTACGCATGCTTTGCCCACATACATGGGTCGAGGGACTCTTTGGTCATTTTATCTTCAAAAATAGATTTTTGCTTATTTAAAAGGTAAATTTTCCATTTTAACACTCCTCAAATAAATTTAATATCTAATTGGGCTCTAAACTGGTCTTAGGCCTTAGAGTTTGAGCATCATTAGGAATAGTAGCCCGAGTTGTAAGGGGTACAAAATGTGGTGTCTACACTAAGATTGATGGGCTAGGCTAGACTAAGTTATATACTAACAAAAATCATATGATGGGAAATTGTCTTACTAAATATGCATTTGTGAAGTGTAGTATTTAAGGGGGCTTTATTTTATCCTAAAAAATAGGTCCTTTTGTGAGCGCTTTTTGAGTTCATCAAAGATACTTTTTCATTAAAAGGTATTTTTGTTCAAGTAATCAACATCAAGCAATTTGAATTTTGGTTGTAGATTTCAGTTAGCTAAATTGGTGGAATCTCTTGGTGTCGAATAAAAAAGCTAAGCTCAAATCCCCCACACCAAAGAAAAGAGAAAACACAAACTAATGGTTGTCTAGATCTTGTCTTGATTGTAAAAAGTATATATCTTGATTTTAAAAAGAAACAACTTTGAGGGCCTTACGGGAAAATTTTAAGTGTGGCATTTTTATATTTAAATATTAATTAAATAAAATTATTAAATTTTTTATTTTGATTTAAATCTATTTTTCTTGCTTTTTGAGATGCAAAATTACTAATTAAGATTTTGTATTTAAGTTCCTCTAGCATTTCTTTTTCAATTGATAATATGACTAATCCACTTAATTTTTCTTGTGATATAGTACAAAATAATAGAACCTGGTTATTGCAATTTTCTAAAGTCGTGACCTTTTTATACTTTAAAGTCTAACCTACACAAATAAAAATAAGATTATTACATGGTCCTATAAATTAGTATCACTATAATATAAGCTAGTCGCTAACATGTGCTATATGTGGGAATCTATCTATTTGTGAGGTAGACTAAAATAATTTTATAAAATCTTAAATTGATTAAGAAACTACACCATTGCATGATTTACTCTTGTATGACTTCAATTTGTGTTATAATTTTATGAAGAGGTTATTGCTTGAATGTGCAATGGCTTACAAAAAATTTGTCGGACAGTTTCAGATACTGCAAAAAAATAACTCAAAAATTCAGATATTAAAACTTCTGTGATAAAAAAATATTAAAGAATCAAATGATTCACTGCTTAGAAAATTATTGAAACAAAACAAAATATATATTGACAGGCCACAAACGCGTTGACCCCTTGTGATAATTTAGATTAATTAAATTAGCCCAGTTATCAATTAATCAAATTAACATGCAAATTTACGTGGCAGCACAAACAAATCACCAAACTAAGTTATGCAGCGGAAAATAAATAACACGGTGATTTGTTCACGAATGGGGAAAACCCTTACGGCAAAAACCCCACCGGGTGATTTAAGGTCACCACTCCCGAAACTCCACTATTATCACAATAAGCAGTTACAAGTAAGGAATCCCAGTACCTCACCAACCTACAGTTGAACTCTTACCCCAATACCCAATTGGACTTGTTCTGTAGTGACAATTTCTCCAGTTTAATGCACGGCTCCCAGTACGTGACTAACCAATGTGATGCGCGGATCCCAGTACGCGGCTTACTCCTTTGCACGAATCCCAGTACGTGACTCACTCACCAACTTGAGGAAGAAAGAATGTTGGCTGCAAAGTTCTTCAAATCATCAGAGATGAACTAGGGCACGAACTTTGTCTCACAGATCACAATTTGCATGAACAGAGAAGAAGCAACTTGTATCTTGTGATTTTTGCTTTTTTGCACACTTTGACGGCCCTTAAAATAATCCTTTTATATGTCTAGGGTTAGGAGAAAAGAAGTCCCAAAGACACATTCACGGATTGGACTTGAAACAGACCTGGAAATCTGCTTTCTTTAATTCTCGACAGATAGAGGTGTCGAGAGGTGTCAAGACAGCTGTCGAGGCTCGGCTAAACAGCTTCTTTAAATCTCGATAGATGTATCTGTCGAGGTATCTATCGAGCTTTAAAATCTTGCACTTCCTTGCTTGTATCTTGGACAGACTTTGACGGCTTCAACACTTAATCTTGAACCACTGTTTCTTGAAGTGTTTAACACATCCTAGATCTACCCAATTACAAGTAAAGTGCGTTTTGTCTAAGGATAAGCCAATTACATAAAATAGCGACATATGTTCACAAGCTTGAACAACTACATATGTCCTAACATATATGACTAAACAATAGAGAAATATAAGAAAAAGATGAGTTACATTCAAAAGAATAATCATTGGCTATAACTATTGAAATGAACTGTCAAAAGTATACTACGATTAGAATCCCTAAATAAATTGAAGAAGCAGATTAAAGAACCAAACAGATATAAAGAATGCAATTGCAAAAAAATACTCCCTTCACATAAACCATGCATGTCACTTAAAGAATCTGTCTCATAAATATGGTCATTAACAAACTCTTCATGGAAAACAAAAAATAACCTTGAGCAAATATTCAAAATTCCACAATTTCACTCCCCCTTACAAATAACAGAATAGGAAAGAGAGAAAACAAAAAACCCAAAAATTATAATGTAATTATTTAGTTTAAAAGATAACCAACCATTAAAATTTAGGTAGGATTCGAAATTCTAGAAATTGTATTACAAAATGTTACTATTGTGAAACCCACGGTTGGTACACTTATCCATGGATCTCAATAAAAAAATACATTTGAGCAATTCATTAAGCTGCAAAGATAAATTTTCAATAAAAAATGTAAAACTAACACCAAAGGGTGGGTGCACGCACATATGATAAATTTTGTGAGTTATAAACATCAACAGCTATTGTACATGAAACACTTTATGCTAGGCACCACAAACTAAATATACAAAACTGGCTTGAAATTGTAATTTGCAATTATACAACCCTCACTATCACAAAGTAAAATGTCTCAAGAATCAACCAACACAAACACAAATAAGAAAAATTGATTAGAAAACATAATGAACAAAAATTTGAGGAGATATCCAACCTTCTATAAGGCTACTGGAACATTTGCTGTGTAACATCAAAAGAACATTTGCTATTATAACCAAATTAATAAATTCCATAAATAGACCCATGAGTAAAGAATGTTGACCAACAACTTTGATGGCCCCAAAACTTAAATTCTGCATTTTGATTGAATAGTACACTAAGACAACAAATAATCAAGTGAAGTTTATGAAATACAATTGTAATACCCGGAAAAAAAGAAAAAAAGATTTAAAAGGAGGGGTATTTAAGTAAATTTCTTGTGGGGCCAATTTTATAATTTACAATTACAAGGGAGTTTTTAGAAAAATAGGTTTGAAACCCTAACTATATATAAGCTTATTAAGTCAATGTATATGGAGAGATATTTTGAGAGAGGAGAATTACCCAAAGGACTGAAGTAAAGAAGGTTTGACTCACAATTGAGGTAAGAGCCTAAGAATCTCTTTCTTGTCAAATCTAAGCTTTATTTGGAATTAGAGTATTTTTTTAGTAGGTATTTTGGCCAATAGTGAGACTATTTATATATGAGATTAACGATGTAAATGAAGAACGAATTTGATTTATTTTCTCTGTGCCCTGTGTTGCGTTAAGTGTAAAAGAAGGCTCTTGGGTCCAATTTTGCACAGGTTTACCAAAATGGGGTTTTGGCTAGTAGCAAAAGGTTATGGAGTCCGTGTAGGCTTGATTTTGTATGACATAGAATGTGGTACCTTTTCCCTAGTTTTGTCCTGATCTCAAAGAGAACTAGGGGTGAATTGAGATTAAAAAAAAAAAAAAAATTATATGAGCACACATATAGAAGATTAGGTGGTGTACTTTTGACCCTATATGGCTATATGTATGGTGTATCTATAGGATTTATCCATAGGTACTATTTGATAGACCAAAAACGTATTAACACCTTGTGATGAATTAAGTTAATTAATTAGCCAAGTTTAATTAATTAATCAATTTAACATGCAAACGCGTGGTAGCACAAACAAATTACCAATAAAATAAAAGTGCAGCGGAAAATAAATTTGACACGGTGATTTGTTTACGAATGGGGAAAACCTCCAAGGCAAAAATCCCACCGGGTGATTTTAAGGTCACCACTCTCAAGAATCCGCTCTTATCAAAATAAGCGGTTACAAGTAAAGGAATCCCAGTACCTTCTTTTCTTTTCAACTTAAAATTTATACTAAGGCGACAAATATTTGTTCACTTAAGGTATATTGCACTGAGCAAAAAAACTTGTGAAGTCTATATTCCTTCTATTAGATGCAAACCCTTGGTTTATGCCTTCACATAACTCTGAAATTATCCTTCTTGCAAATTCAAGGTCAAATAATTTAGTTAAGAATTACAACACAACCATTGATTTAAGGAAAAAATATTTTGAAATATGGATCTATAATATTGCAGACAAAAAAAAAAAAAAAATTAAAGTTTTTCTAGTCCTTTTAACTACCAAAGTTTTGAACCATAAATTAACATTCCATAGAGTACATCACTTTCCTCTACCTTAGAGCATAAGAATTTGTATCATAAACATGTAAAAAAGAAGGAAATTATATAAAAATGTTTATATCTCATGGAGAGAGAGAAAACAATTAAATCTTCCAAATGCAAATTATGTTGCTATTTGGCTTGAGGTATCTCTAAAATTAACGTTTCTTGTAACTTTATAAAAGCCTGAAATAGCAATTTAGAAAACTTTAGTAGCTATAATTATCATGAATCAAATATTGTTAAAAGCATAAATGGATAACAAACCAATTCTAATTTATCAAATTGTTTGAAGCTATAGGTGATAAGTTGCAACCTTGTAATAGATAAGATTTTGGTGAGAATCAATTCATGCACATCAAATGTTTTGTCATTTTATGGGAGACTTCAACTAATCCAAACATCCAGTAAGTGTTGTATTGTTGTTTGGTATTCACATATGTTGGACCTGCATGTTTGTTCTACCTAAAAAAATCATCAAGCAAAGTGAGAGCTGGTTCAACTAGTTTTTGTGAAAAGGCACCGATTCCTCAGCTTTTGATCCTAAATATTTTTGGGAAGTATATAATTAGAATAATCAATAATTTTTCCAAGGTAAAAACAGATTATGCCCATCTGCTTTTACTGGGTGTTAGAGGCAATCATCTCTCATAAACCATGATAGGGCAGCACACCAACAACAATGCATATATAGTAATATAGACATTAAAAATGCCTTTAAGCTAAGTATTGTATTGATTTCAAGATGGCCAACAAATACCAACCAAAGACCTTATAGTGCTATTTTATTCTAAAACCACAACTGCTAACCTTAAGGTAAAAATGCCTTTAATATAAGTATTATACTGATGTCAAGATGGCCTAAAATACCAACTAAAGGTCTTATAGAGTCATTTTATTTCAAAAACCATAGCTGCTAACCTTAAGATCAACATTGGCAACATACATTGAACGAGAAAAATATATTGAGGAATGGAACAACAATCTAAATGTATGAAGAAATATTAGCAATAGCAGTACCTTTCTTCACCAATTCCTTGCACTTGCATCACCTTCGACTAAGTCCTTCAAGACTTGAAGTGTCCCATCTTCTAAACCTTGGTTGCTTCAAGATGATTTAATTTGAAATGGAGAAGTGTGAGAGTTATTGTCAACTATAATCAAACACATTGAAAGCAATCCATTAATAAACAATTGAAACAACACTTTTTGATGACTACTAGAGGCTTTCTATGGGTCTTTAACACTATGGGCTTTTGGGACTTAGTGGTCAAATCTATGATACTTTTTCCCTTCTTTTTTTTCCTAGAGCCTAAGCCATTGTGTTGGCTTGGATCATGTCTTACAGGAACCCACATTATACTTTTCATACTTCTCTTTTTGATGATAATACAGTTTCTGCATTTTCAATCTAAAATAATAATAAAAATCAAAAAATAACTGAACTCCAACAGTTGAACCAAATTTGGTTTACCAAATAGAGAAAATCAATCACCCCACTAAACATGTGGCATAGTATTCTTAAATTTCACTTCTGATTTGTAGGTTGTAAAATCTACACTACTAATTAATGGAATTAAATAAATAAAGAATGAAACCCATAAGAAAAAGAGGAATGAATTAATCAAACTGACTAGAATCCCAATGATAAGTGACTAAGAAGGAGTTGAGGGCTGACAGAGGGTTGGAGCAATAAAAGAGGTTGCGTTAGGGTCTAGAAAGAAAAGTGAGTGAATGAATAAGAGTAAGAGAAATAGATTCGAAAGAAGCGAATCTGAAAAAGAGTTCAATCCAACCAAACTTCTCAAAAATAATTCATATTTCATACCCAGATTTAAGAAAGAATTAAAAAAAAAAAAAAAAAAAAAACCTTATCAGCAGTAGTTCTCTCTATGTCCGTATCTCCAATCCTGTGTGCAACTTTAGGTTACTGGTGCCGATTCCAGTGGTTTAAGTTTGGCAAGGGAACGGATAGTGGTGGGAAAATGATGGTGATAGCTAGCCATACGAACTCTTATCTCCTTCTCACCTCCGTATCGCAAGCTAATTTATTTTTTTTTCTTTTCTATTTCCCTATCTCTGTATCGCAAGTCTAATTGTATTTTAACCAGTTATCTTTATATATACATATATATATATATATATATATATATATATATATTGACAAACTATCAAACAGTGTTATGATTGTGAAACAATATAACTTATCCCTTATAAATTGTTAACGTGTTAGATTTTTAGATTGGTGTTTTTTCCTATGTGTTGCAACATCCTTAATTGCAGGAAAATGCTTCTGCTATTATATATAATATATGATACAGATGAGTTGATATGATATACATCAAATTATTAACTAGTGTGATAACTTATAATAATTGATAAAGTAAAAGCTTGCATAATATATATATATATATATATATATATATTAATTTGAGTGGGTATACATTGGGTGTGGGTGTGGCCCGTGTGGGTGGGTTTGTGAGTGTGTAGCCGTGTGGGTGGGGACTAGCTTTGAAATTGTTTTCCACTTTTTTAGATTATAAAATATTATATACTCAACATTTAGTCCTATCATTCTATCAAGTATCAAGCTATGTGCAGTGTCCATTGTCACTATGCAATGCTGTGGAGCGTAAGTAGACTGTGCAAGTACAAGAGCAAGATGAGCATGTTGTCCTTGTCCTATCCATCAATTAGATTAAAAAATATAACTTAAAATATTTAAATTGATAAAAAAAGGAGCAAACATTTCAATTTTAAATATTGGAAAATAGAGATGGAGAAAGGTGTTAACTCTGTTATGCAGGGCTGGCTGAACAAAGAGTGATTGAGCTTATAGAAAAAGATCAAGAATCAAGATGAAGTAAAGAACGGTGAGAATATAGATGGAGAGGCAGAGAATTAGAGAGATGAGAGATTTTTCTTTTGTTTTAGAATTTTTTAATCCCTATTTTAGCATATTTCAAGACCATTATGTTGTATTATTAATGAATTTGTCTGGTATTAATTTTGATTTTAGTATATTTCAAGAATGAGTTAATGAATTTTTCTCATAAAATTTAATTTTGTTAGCTGAAGTTTGACTCTTTTTATTTTTTATTTTTTTCCCTTTAATCTTCTACATTTTAGGATACAATGGGGCATTTTTAATGCATTTTATTGACTAATAAAAGGACTAATTTTTTTTTTTGTAATTAAAATTTATAGATAAATATTATATATATATATATATATATACATATAAATTTTTTTTTACAATTAGGGCCTTCTTTTATTTGGGGGCCTTAGGCATTTGCATCAGTTGCATCTATTGTTCAGCCGGCCCCGATAATAACGCCATGCAACCTGTGTTGTAGCCTGTAGATCATATCTCTTGAGAATGTTTTATTTATGGATTTTTTTTGTCACCCAGTTTATTGGGATGCTTTTGATCTGTATCGTGTTACTTTGAGTTAATTTATATGCATTTTCCTTATACTCCAAAAGGCAGAAGATGATAAAATCAGGTATGGGCTTACTACAAAAAAAAAAAAATCCAACTAGAATACTATTGTTTATTTATGTTTTGATAAATATAGTAAAATTTAATCTTATGTTATCGATTTCATTATAACTAGTCGCTAACCTGTGCTATGCACAAGAATCTACATAGTTGTGAGGTAAACTAAAATAATTGTATAAAATCTTAAATTAATTAAGAAACTACACCATTACATGATTTGCTCTTGTATGATTTCAATTTGTGTTACAATTTGATGAAGAAGTCATTACTTGAATGTGCAATGGTTTAAAGAAAATAATTTCAGACAATTTCAAATACTGAAAAAAAAAAACTCAAAAAATCAGATATTAAAATTTCTAAAAGACCAAAAAATATTAAGGAATCAGATGATTCACTGCTTAAAAATTATTGAAACAAAATATATATAAATATATATATATATATATATATATTTATATATATGACTAAACAATAGAGAAATATAAAAGAAAGATGAGTTATATTCAAAAGAATAATTTCTTGTAAAAATGGCTAAAAAGAGTTTGGTGGTTTATGTACGAAAATTACTTTTTAAAAAAATTACAGTAGAATTCTTCTACTATCCAAAGAAATTGAATTTTATCAATACTTGATGATTTTATATTTATCCAAATAAAGCCACATCTAGGAAAATCTTAATATAGGATTTATTCTTCTTTTTTTTTTTTTTTTTTTTTTATCAATGTTTGAGGTTAACTTAGACTTGTTAGAGAGGTAGAGTTTCACTCCTTATTAAGTTTGGACTAAATAAAAATAATTTTGTTAAAAAAAAATGACAATAATGAGTTGGAGTTTAAGATGAACTTGTTGAAGAGATAGAGTTTCACTCCTTGTTAAAATTAGACTAAACAAAAATAATTTTATTTAAAAAATGATAAAAAATAATAATGTGTTTGAGTTTAAGTTGGACTTGTTAAAGAGATGAGCTTCATCATTTGTTAAATGGGTCCAAATTGTGGATTTCTTATTTGACAAAAAGAAACCTTATTGGTTGAAAATCCGCTACTAAAATATTATTTAGTCCTACCTATTAAAAGTTTCTAACATATATATCTTGAAATAAAATGTGTACTACCCATTTAGATTTATGCTCTGAAAATATCTATACTGCCCTCGGCTTTCTTAGAATACGAATCCAATAATATCAAAAAAAAATATAATAATATGCCTTAAAAGATTCTATCTGATAGAAAAGCATCTCTTAAAGACTTAAAAGGCTTCCAGTTCAGTTTACGCGTTGTTGTTAAAAGAATCCGATACAATAGCATCTCTCAAAGAACACTCCATCACTTCTCTCCCATCTACCACTTGGTTGAAATGATTCCAAGTCACTTTCACATGAGTTATGGAACTCAACTATATATAGATGCGTCTTGGTGGAGCTAATACTTGAGGCCAGCAAGGTAGACACGACTCTTTCAGTGAAGAAGAGCTAGAGCATTCACACAAAAATGGCATCACTCAAAGCTGAGAAACCCGTTGGCACCCAAGCACCAGGGCAGGTCAAGAAAGAGCCTGCCAAACCTAGCGAGAGCACACCCAAAGCTCCGGCCTCCAAGCCGGCCCCTAAAAAGGCCGAGCAGAAGCCACGAGAGCCTAAGAAGAAGGTACTACATCCATGCATAAACCTTTAAAATCTATAAAGAAGTAGAAAATTGTGCTTATAATTAATTTGTATGTAATTAATATTTTAATTTAGTTTAATTTTTGATGGTTTTTTAGGCAGCAGGAGCCAAGTAGAATGAGGATGACAAGGCATGCGTGTGAAGGGTCCATGAAGATGTTAATTCATGCCGGTCCTCCTTGATGTTTAGCAGTATTATATATGGAAGTTGCTTGTGATTTTATATCAATGTCTGTCTTTTTAGGCTTGGCCTAATAAATAAAATATACATATTCCAATAATGAGTTTTTATTTGGTAATCTATACATGAATGGGGAATTGTTTTACATCGAGTTCAGGTGATCATTCGGTATACTCATGATGAATTCCAGATAATGAATTCCCATCTACGTACGTACTTTATATGATGGATATGTATAAAAGAAGAAGAAACTGAATATCATGACACTTGCTTAATTAACAAACTGACATATGATACTTATCAAGCAGTTGAGAAAAAAAGTGGGGATAATTACAAATCCACAAACTTATAAGCACACAACACGAGTAAAATCAAATCCAATTTTCAGATGGACTCCCACTGATTTTTATTTACTGAGGTCACTATCAGTACCTCATAATTACTCTTGCTGGGTGGAAATTCTTTAGGAATAAAGTCGTCCTTCATTTTAGTGGGGTTGAATCCAAATTTGTTTTACTCGTCACCCCATGTGGACGCTGTCGATTAAAAAGATATTGCTATTTCGGTGGGAAAATTTTGTCTTTATTGTAATGATAGGAATGCAGCTGGATTCTGGATTAGGGGCATTGTAGCCAACCAACAGGGTTTCGCACCGCATATGGCATACACTAGTAGCGTTTCGCAAATTCGCATGTAGTTTACTAGCGTGTATTGACATGTGTTAGTCAAGAAATGTAGTGCTACTTAATTCTATCACCAAAACCTTTAGATCATGATGTGTTTGGATTTGCCTAAAAACTAGTGATTAGGATGTGAGTCTTTGTTCAATGATCAAGCCAAGATATTGTTCTTGTTAAGACCAAGTAGTCATATTTACTTGACTACTGCATAATTATGAGAGCCCCGAATCTTCACCTTCAAATGTCAACGTGCATGTCACCTGACCTTTTAAAAGCAACCTAGAGTGAGTCCATCGTAACCACCACTATAAAAAACTTGTCTTACACCAGCGTTTTTATCTCATCGCTTTTCAAAACCACCGTAATAGGTCACCTTATAGCAGCAATTTCAAAAACCACTAGTATAGGTTGCCCTATTACATCGTTTCAAACCACTGCTATCTGGTAGAAATATCAATTTCTTTTTTAGTTATTTTCTTTTTTGTAAAGAGGCTATTCCTACAGTTTTAAAACTGCCGCTTTAGGGTTTTTCATATCTAAAACCTATTTCTGAGTTTTTGAAACTGCCGGGACAGGTTGTTTACCATAATATTTTTATTTAATATTTTTTATCATAATTCATCTATTACGGCACTTTGAAACCGTTGGTATAGGTTGCTAATATTGAAGACCTGTTCTAGCGCTTTTAAAACCGCCGTAATAGGGTATTACTCCTTTGCTGATATTGAAGACTTATCTCAGTGCTACTAAATGTTGGATAAAATCTGGTTTTGTATCTCATATAAAAACACACAGCGGAAGCAACAAACAATGATCTATTTCATTCATGATTGACAGCATGCACTCCGTAAATTTCAAAATTTAAGAATAAGATAGCGTACCTTGGTGTGGAGAAATTCAAAACAAAGATTAGAAGCACTTGGGAAAACTTTTAATCTTCACTCCAATTCCACTTTACGCCCAAGATGTGTGGTCTCTCAATCAGTTTCCAAAGGGAGAATGAAAGTGTGTCTCACACTCTCTCTTTTTCTCTACGATTCTTTTCTTAAAAAATCACTTAAAAAATTCTGTATATTTCTCCCTTTATAACCAACTGATTATCTAATTGGGCCGGCCTATTGGGCCTTTCCAATTGGGCTTTAGTGTGTGGCTTGGAATGGGACCAAAAGGGACCAATAAGACACTAGTTCCAATGGGCCTTGGGCTTTTCCGTCAATTCTTGACAAGTCCAAAGTTACCATTAATTATATTTAATACCACTATATAAATATAATTGCACTCTAGGCCTTATTAATAAATTATATCCCAAGACTTTATTATACACGCAATCCCTTCATAAAATATTCGTAGTAACACAAAGTCATGAATGTAGACTGTCACTTTGTAAATTACTACATCTTATCCTTGAGTATCCAGTTTAATCCTTTAAAGTTATTCATCATATATTTATGAAATCCAATTTCATAAATATATACTTTAGTAATTTCTTACCAAAGTGGATAGGCCTAACTCTCTGAATAACCAAACCCATTAAATTTATTTCAAGGGAATATTTTGTATCTCTATCAAGAGACTATGAATTCCATCTTGAGAATATATGTTCCATCAACACTAAATGTGGCTGCCCAACATACTGAGGTTTTGACCGTTACTTTAGATCTCACTCCTGATATATCAAAGCAACCTACACCTCATGATCAAGTCCATTATTCTCTCAGGATTAAGGGTTCATGCAAATAGAAGTCGTGAGATTTATTATTCATTTGACAGTCGTTAGGAGAATAATAAATCTCACAGCGGTCTAGTTCAATATGTCTTAACTCTTAAAACATATCAACATATCAACTAGAAGTCACCACTTCCATGATCAAGACAAATCATCTTAGTTGATACGTTATAGTCTTCGCAGATGAAATGCCTAATTTCATCACCGACTACGAACCATAAATTCTGAGTTTACAAAGAACTTGTGATTTATATCTTCTGTGACTTTTCACATAAATCACATACTATGCATCTCATGGACTATATGATAATGTCCAAATATTCATGTTACCATTATTTTAGATAAGAAATAAACAACTTTATTAAACACAACATTAAGTCATACATAATGTCATACATAGTATCATACAATAGAATTTAAGGGCACATATCCTCACAATCTCCCACTTGCCCTAAAGACTATTGTGCATTAATCTAACTCCCATTCCCTCCAAATGTGACTCGAAAGTCCTTTGAGGTAAGGTTTTGGTAAAAGGATCTGCTAGATTATTTGCACTTTCAATCTTTGCCACCACAACATCTCCACGAGCAACAATGTCTCGAATGATATGGTATTTCCTCTCAATGTGCTTTCCTTTCTTGTGATTTCTTGGATCTTTGGATTGTGCAACCACTCCACTATTATCACAAAACAATGTGATGGGAACTTGCTCCATTCTTATAACACCAAGATCAGAAAGGAATTTCTTGAGCCAAACAGCCTCCTTTGCCGCTTCACAAGCAGCAACATACTCGGCTTCCATGGTGGAGTCTGCAATGCAAGATTGCTTAACACTCCTCCAACTTATGGCTCCACCTCCTAAGGTGAAAACACATCTTGAAGTGGATTTTCTGAAATCTAGATTCGATTGAAAATCTGAATCTGTATAGCCAATGGGAATCAAATCCTCACTATGGTAAACAAGCATATAATTTCTCGTTCTCCTAAGATACTTGAGAATATGCTTTACAGCTTGCCAATGTTTTGGTCCTGGATTTGATTGATATCGGCTGACCATGCCAACTGAATAACAAATGTCTGGTCTAATACAAAGCATGGCATACATGAGACTTCCTACTACAGAAGCATAAGAAACTTGTTTCATCATATTTTCTTCCTCTTGAGTCTTAGGCCTTTGGTCATCAGACAGAGGAACTCCATGTCTAAAAGGAAGCAATCCTTTCTTGGAGTTTTGCATGCTAAACCATTCTAGAACCTTATTTATATATCCAGCTTGTGATAAGCCTAACATTTTATTCTTGCGATCTCGCCAAAGCTTGATCCCTAGAATAAAGTTAGCCTCACCCAAGTCCTTCATATCAAATTGGCTAGACAACCAAACTTTAACCGATGACATTACCCCTACATCATTCCCAATGAGTAGAATATCATCAACATAAAGCACTAGGAATGTTAGGACATATGTAGTTGTTCAAACTTGTGAACATATGTCGCTATTTTATGTAATTGGCTTATCCTTAGACAAAACGCACTTTACTTGTAATTGGGTAGATCTAGGATGGGTTAAACACTTCAAGAAACAGGTTCAAGTTTAAGTGTTGAAGCCGTCAAAGTCTGTCCAAGATACAAGCAAGGAAGTGCAAGATTTTAAAGCTCGATAGATAACCTCGACAGATACATCTATCGAGATTTAAAGAAGCTGTTTAGCCCGAGCCTCGACAGCTGTCTCGACACCTCTCGACACCTCTATCTGTCGAGAATTAAAGAAAACAGAATTCCAAGTCTGTTTCAAGTCCAATCCGTGTGTGTGTCTTTGGGACTTCTTTTCTCCTAACCCTAGACATATAAAAGGATTATTTTAAGGGCCGTAAAAGAGCTGCACAAGTGAATAAGCAGAAATCACAAGATACAAGTTGCATCTTCTCTCTTCATGCAAATTGTGATCTGTGAGAAAAAAGTTCGTGCCCTAGTTCATCTCTGATGATTTGAAGAACTTTGCAGCCAACATTCTTTCTTTCTCAAGTTGGTGAGTGAGTCACGTACTGGGATTCGTGCAAAGGAGTAAGACGCGTACTGGGATCCGCGCATCACATTGGTTAGTCACGTACTGGGAGCCGTGCATTGAACTGGAGAAATTGTCACTACAGAACGAGTCCAATTGGGTATTGGGGTAAGAGTTCAACTGTAGGTTGGTGAGGTACTGGGATTCCTTACTTGTAACTGCTCGTTGTGATAATAGTGGAGTTTCGGGAGTGGTGACCTTAAATCACCCGGTGGGGTTTTTGCCTTAGGGTTTTCCCCATTCGTGAACAAATCACCGTGTTATTTATTTTCCGCTGCATAATTTAGTTTCGGTGATTTGTTTGTGCTGCCACGTAAATTTGCATGTTAATTTGATTAATTAATAACTGGGCTAATTTAATTAATCTAAATTATCACAAGGGGTCAACGCGTTTGTGGCCTGTCAAGTGGTATCAGAGCAAGCACACTCTGATTAGGGTTTAATCTATTGTGTGTGATCCATTGACCCCTGTTGTCATGGAAAAATTACAGTCTCTCAGCTGAAGAGAACTGTGATATCAAATACATCTTGTTTTTCTAATCTCCCTTCCTTGAGTGTCTCAGAAAACACAAGTCTAAAAGTTATTTGATTCCCTCCATGATGACTGTTGGAAAAGATCTCAGTATATACAAGCAGGAACTAGACTGTCTCAAATTCAAAATGTGCAAAGGAGTCTGCTTAAACAGAGTTAAAGTTAAAGGCCTGGCTCGGAAGAAGCAGATGAGAGAGATACCATTCCCACTGATCTGCTATCTAAGCATGAAGTGTGTTTCATGATGAAGTCCGCATTCAAAGTAATGGACACGTGCCTATGGTACCTTGATAGTGGCTGCTCTAGACACATGACTGGAGACCGATCCCTCTTCAAAGTCTTCGAGTCTAAGAAAGGTGGAAATGTCACCTTTGGTGATGGGAGCAAATCTCAGATAAAGGGAAAGGAATTATCTCTCTACCTGGACTACCAGACATTGCAAATGTTCTCTATGTGGATGGCCTAAGAGTGAACCTGTTGAGTATAAGCCAGATATGTGATCAAGACTTCATGGTGTTATTCTCCAAAGGAAAATGTCTTGTTATGGATGAATCTGGAAAGAAACTCATAAGTGGGGTACGTACTCTAGACAACTGTTATGGTTTAGTGCCTGATGCTGATATTGTTTGCAATAGTATTCGGTTGCCAAATGAAGACTTGTGGCACCAACGGATGGGGCATGCTAGTTACAAACATCTCTCTATTGTATCTAAGCATGAGTCTGTTCTAGGAATGCCAAAGCTGAGTAGGTTGAACAATGTTGTGTGTGGACCATGTCAACTTGGAAAACAGACGAAAGCCAAGCATCCAAGCACCCAGACATCAGCAACATCCAGACCTTTGGAGCTATTGCATTTAGATCTTATGGGTCCTACGAGAACCGAATCTCTTGGAGGAAAGAGATACATCATGGTTGTAGTAGATGACTTCACCAGGTACACTTGGGTTATTCTTCTACGATCCAAGTCTGATGCTCCTGAGCACATTGAAACATTGTGCACAAGACTACAAAATGAGAAGAACCTGAAAATTGACCGAATTCGAAGTGATCATGGTAAAGAATTCGAAAATTCATATATGGAGTCATTCTGCACAAGATCAGGTATATCTCAAGAATTCTCTGCTCCTATTACTCCTCAGCAGAACGGTGTAGTAGAAAGAAAGAACAGGGTTATCCAGGAGATGGCAAGAGCCATGCTGCACAGTAAGGATGTGGCTAGAAATCTATGGGGAGAAGCAGTTAACACTGCATGTCACACAGTGAACAGAGTATACTTCAGACCTGGCACCAAAAAGACTCCATATGAGTTGTGGAAAGGAAGAAAGCCAAATGTGAAGTATTTCAGGATTTTTGGTAGCACTTGTTTCATCCTAAAGGATAGAGAGAATGTAGGAAAGTTCGATTCCAGAAGTGATGAAGGGATATTTCTGGGATATTCTACCACAAGTAAGGCTTATCGGGTATATAACAAAAGAACTATGAAGGTCATGGAAACTGTAAATGTTGTTATTGATGAGTCTTCAGATATCAATCCTGAGAAAATTGATGAGGAACTTCCCAAAGACATTCTCCCTCCAGAACCTAGGAGAGCTCTAGAGGTCATGGAACAAGAGCCTACATCCCCAAGTACTCCTGGCACTCCCAGTGTTGTAGAAGAGCCAGCAGACATTCCTACATCCCCAGATTCCGAGTGTCATGAAGACAAAAGACCTTCCTCCAGAATCAAATCAAATCATCCTCCAGAAACTATCGTGGGAAACATGAATGAACTCACATTGCGGAAACGCAAAGTTGATAAATGTGTTGCTAACTTTGTGTCATACTCTTGCTATTTGTCACAGGTTGAACCCACTAAAGTTGAGGAAGCTCTTCAGGATGAAAGTTGGGTAGAAGCAATGCATGATGAGCTGCTTCAGTTTCAGAGGAATGATGTGTGGACCTTAGTTCCCAGACCGGAGGGCGAGCATGTCATCGGCACCAAATGGATATTCCGAAATAAGACTGATGAGGAGGGTAATGTAATCCGAAACAAGGCTCGACTTGTAGCCCAGGGATACACTCAGATGGAGGGCATAGACTATGATGAAACATTCGCCCCAGTTGCTCGTATGGAGTCCATCAGAGTCCTTCTTGCTTTAGCATGTCACTTGAAGTTCAAGCTATATCAGATGGATGTGAAAACCGCCTTCTTAAATGGATTGCTTAAAGAGGATGTTTATGTGGCTCAACCTAAAGGGTTCATCGATCCTCACTTTCCGGATCATGTGCTGTACCTCAAAAAGGCACTCTATGGATTAAAGCAAGCACCCAGAGCTTGGTATGACCGGTTGACACAATATTTGATATCCTATGGGTTCACAAGAGGACAGGCTGATCAAACTCTCTTCATCAAAAGAAAAGCTGGTGAGCTGGTGGTTGCTCAAGTCTATGTTGATGATATCATCTTTGGATCCACTAAGGATGAGCTTGCTCAAGAATTCTCGACACTCATGCAAGCAGAGTTTGAGATGAGCATGATCGGGGAGTTGTCTCACTTCCTTGGACTGCAGATTCGTCAACAAGATTCAGGTATATTCATCTCTCAATCTAAATATGCTAAGAATCTTGTGCAAAAGTTTGGTTTGGAATCTGCTAGTTCTGTTAAACCCCCATGAGCCCAAATGTTAAACTCACTGTTGACATGTTAGGTAAAAGTGTAGATTCTTCACTTTATAGAAGCATGATAGGTAGTCTTCTTTACCTTACTGCTAGTAGACCTGACATTAGCTACAGTGTAGGAGTATGTGCTAGATATCAGGCTAATCCCAAAGAGTCACATATGACTGCTTTAAAAAGGATCATCAAGTATGTCAAAACTACTGCCAACTTTGGTGTGTGGTATAGCAAAGACACAAATAATGTCTTAGCTGGATATTCTGATGCTGATTGGGCTGGGAATGCTGATGATAGAAAAAGCACCTCAGGAGGTTGTTTTTATGTGGGAAATAACTTGGTCTCTTGGATGAGCAAGAAGCAAAACTCCATCTCATTATCCACTGCTGAAGCTGAGTACATTGCTGCTGGTAGCTGTTGCACCCAACTCCTATGGATGCAAAAACTCCTTCATGATTATGGTATTCGTCAAGAACATCTCACCATCTATTGTGACAATACCAGTGCCATCAATATCTCTAAGAATCCTGTTCAACATTCTCGAACCAAGCACATAGAGATTCGACATCACTTCATTAGGGAGCTTGTCGAAGATGGTGTTCTTACTCTTCGAGTTTATCCACACCGATGACCAAAAAGCTGATTTGTTCACCAAACCTTTGGATAGCAAACGTTTTGAGTTCCTTCGTCAAAACATCGGTGTTATATCCATGGATTGATCTCCTTCTATCTTTCCTCCTCCTCATGCATGTGCATCTAGTTTTATGCATTGTTTTGCTTTACATGTTTTTGTTTGTGTGTTTCAGTTTTGTGTTTTATTTTTGCTTCTCTTATAAAAAAAAAAAAAAAATTGAAAAAATGAAAAATACAAAAACAGTGTGTGTTTGTGTGCATCAGTTCATGTGAACTTTTGTAATGGCCATTGAAACAGAGTTTTCTAAACTTTGTGTCATCTATAGCTTAGGTGAGCACTCTTCTGCACAACTAAGCGAGTGAGCTCTGTAGCTCTTTGTTTGTGATGAGTAAGGTTAAGTGATCTCTTCTTCTTAACACTCGTATCACTCTTTTTGACGGGTTGAACTAGAAAATCCTAAGAGAAAGGCATAAATAACCATCTCACCACTGTTACTCGCCAATCATAATATGACATCTGTATGCTTCGGCATAGCAAAAGTGCAATGTCAATGACATCTGTATGCTTCGGCATAGCAAAAGTGCAATGTCAAGGACACCTGTATGCTTCGGCATAGCAAAAGTGCAGTGTCACAAGCTTAACATCATTGGGTATTTCTTTTCTTTCTCTTGTATGCCCATGCATGATATGCTTGTTAAAAGAAAATATGCAAAGAAATAATAAGCAAAAAGATTAAAAATGCTTTAAAATATGGTTGCAAGCGTGTTTTCTAGGAGATGTGGGAGTTATAGGATGTACCTCAAAGGTGATAGTCCCCATCGAGCAGTTATGATTGTGTGTGAGTTAAAGTGATTTTCTCATATCTCAAATCGTCATAACATTGAGACACTTATGCAATCTTGCGATGTTTTCACACACAACACGCAATACTCTTTGCTATTCTTGATACATGTGCAGGTACAATGTGATTTGGCCATCACAAGGTTGACATGCGTTAATGTGTGCTCATTAAACTGTCTTAACTCGTTTTTGAAAGATAAAATTGGTTAGACTTGTTTAATGTGTGTGTGCGTGTTTTGAGATACATGTGCATCATATTTCTTGTTGAGAGATGTTTTTGAGAGCTTAATGTGTTGGTTGTATCCTTGGTTGAGTTGCATGCATGATTGCATTCATGTCTGTGTTTTTCCTCTTTTGAAAAACTGCTTTGAAAGGCATCTCGACACCTCCTCGATACCTCTCGACACATAGCCATCTGTCGAGATCCCTAGACTCATTCTTATCGCAGTCTCGACAGATACCTCGATAGCAGCTGGATCGATCGAGAAACTTTCTGTTTGCTCGATAGCTCCTCGATAGCTTCTGGATCGATCGAGGTCACCACATGCTTGTTTCTTCTTCCTCGATAGCTAACCTTGATAGCTTCATCTGTCCACGAGCATTTCTCGACAGCTTACCTCGACAGCTACCTCGACAGATCTCGATACCTGCATCTGTCGAGATTTACTGAGATTCTATATAAGGGTCCTTCGCGATTTTGAAATCACTTCTCTCGATCTCTCTCGCTCGAAAACACTTGGATCTCTCTCAAAATCTTTTCCCTCTCCCTCCAAACCTCTCTCAAGGCTTTCTCAAGTGTTTCTTCACTTTCTTCATCATTTGGTAAGCCTTTTATCTCTCATTTCATGCATTGCATTTTTTTCAAAACCCTAGGTTTGTGTTTTTTTTTGAAAATTTTTGGGAGTTTTCAAAATTGTCGGGATTTTCCTGAAATTTTTGGGTTGGTTTTCGAGTTCTGATCTTCAAAACCACATGCATTGCATCACATTAGCATTCTAATTGTATTTTCATGCATTTAGATGTGTGCCTTCCTATTGTGTGCTGTTAGGTTTGGATTGGGCTGAGCCCATGATGTGTTTTGAGTTGCATGTCACATGCTCATGCATTTTCATGCATACGTTTTTTTCATTTCAATATTTCTTTCTGCCAATATTGAATTGTTTGGGACTTTTCTGTTTGTCTCTTCTTTCCCCCTCTTCTATGTTTACGTTAGTAGCGTCTATGGCTCCTAAACGTAAGTCTATTCCTCCTAGGAACCCCATGCGTTCTAAGGGGCAGTCTTCTTCGGATTCTACCCCTGTGTCTGTTCGGTTCCGTGATGAGAAAGCCCATAAGGATTTCTCGGAGAACTTTTCTAACGCGGTGTTCATTCGGACGCCACGTCGTCTTGGCAGACTTTGCCGACACTGACCTTCCCGATGTCATTCACACTCGGGGATGGGAGTTACTGTGTGACGTCCCGGTCACGTCTCCTCTCGTGCTGATTCAGGAGTTTTACTCCAACATCCACGGGATTGATTCGTCAGTACCTTCCTTCTTCTCTAGCGTTCGAGGTACGCGCTTCTGTGTCACCCCAGAGCTTGTCTCTGAGGTACTCCATGTCCCTAGGGTGGATCATCCCGATTACCCTAGTTGTGAGCGTCTCTGGACTGTGTCCAAAGACGAGATGATCTCGGCGTTCTGTGAACGTCCTACCCTTTGGGGAGATCACATGTACACACCATGTCGACCTTTTGCTAAAGGTCCTAGATTTCTTAACATGGTGATGACCTTTGTTTTGCACCCACTGTCTCACTACAACTCGATCACAGAGCCTCGTGCTCGGTTCTTGTTGTCCCTCCTTGAGGATCTCTCTATAGACTTTCCTTCTCACTTCATCTTTTCTATTATCGATGTCTATAGAGATACGGCCACCCGTGATAAGCTCATTTTCCCTTCCGCTATCACGAGGATTTTGGGTCGTTTTTCCATTCCCTTCCCTACGTCCGATCATTATCATGTCATGTCTGCCATAGACGCCGCTACCGTAAAACGTAGCGAGGCACAGTTCAGATCGCGACAGCCGGATGCTGCACCTCCTTCCACCCGTCCGACCACCTCCAGATCCGCTCGAGCATCTACCTCTTCTTCTACGAGCGAGGTCACACTGGGAGACGTCATGACGCTGTTACAGCGCATGGACGCTCGCCTCGATACACTCACCACTGAGTTGTATCAGGTGAATGTCCGTGTTGGCCGCATCGCTAGGCGACAGGCGACCATGGGCGGCTTTGCATCAGAGGCTTCTCCTCCGCCACCTCATGCGTCGTCTGAGACCGAGGCTGATGATGATGGCGATGATGATGATGCTTCCGACGATGATGATAATGGAGATGCTGACTCATCGGATGAGATGTCTACTTGACACTCTACCCTTTGTCACTCGTGACAAAAAGGGGGAGTAGTTTTGTATGAGAGTAGTCATACTTAGGGGGAGTGTTAGCATAGGACATAGGACATTTTTGTTAGGGGGAGTGTGCTTTGAGGGATGTAGTGAGATGATCAGATGTATTTCTTTTCTTTCCTTATCTTTTAGAGATACTTTGATCATGTTCTACCATACATTGTACTTATATTCTTCTTATATATGATGATGTATGTTTCTTTCACCTACCTTTCATGTGTTGTTTCTTTTCTGTCTTTATACACATGTTTCTTTACTTGTATGCAATCTATTATTTCTGTTTCACACAAAGATGCCTTGATGTGTTTTGTTTATAAGTGTTTCAGAAATACAGGTTGTCAAAGTCTTCTTGCCATAAACTCTCTTCTTGCAAAGTTTTTCAAGAGTTTGTGTTAGGATAGATTTTACTGTATGTAACAAGTGAATATGAGTTGAGTGACTTATGACTTCTCTCATATCTTCATTTGTATGTTGTGGTTTTGTCACGGATTGCCAAAGGGGGAGATTGTTAGGACATATGTAGTTGTTCAAACTTGTGAACATATGTCGCTATTTTATGTAATTGGCTTATCCTTAGACAAAACGCACTTTACTTGTAATTGGGTAGATCTAGGATGGGTTAAACACTTCAAGAAACAGGTTCAAGTTTAAGTGTTGAAGCCGTCAAAGTCTGTCCAAGATACAAGCAAGGAAGTGCAAGATTTTAAAGCTCGATAGATAACCTCGACAGATACATCTATCGAGATTTAAAGAAGCTGTTTAGCCCGAGCCTCGACAGCTGTCTCGACACCTCTCGACACCTCTATCTGTCGAGAATTAAAGAAAACAGAATTCCAAGTCTGTTTCAAGTCCAATCCGTGTGTGTGTCTTTGGGACTTCTTTTCTCTAACCCTAGACATATAAAAGGATTATTTTAAGGGCCGTAAAAGAGCTGCACAAGTGAATAAGCAGAAATCACAAGATACAAGTTGCATCTTCTCTCTTCATGCAAATTGTGATCTGTGAGAAAAGTTCGTGCCCTAGTTCATCTCTGATGATTTGAAGAACTTTGCAGCCAACATTCTTTCTTTCTCAAGTTGGTGAGTGAGTCACGTACTGGGATTCGTGCAAAGGAGTAAGACGCGTACTGGGATCCGCGCATCACATTGGTTAGTCACGTACTGGGAGCCGTGCATTGAACTGGAGAAATTGTCACTACAGAACGAGTCCAATTGGGTATTGGGGTAAGAGTTCAACTGTAGGTTGGTGAGGTACTGGGATTCCTTACTTGTAACTGCTCGTTGTGATAATAGTGGAGTTTCGGGAGTGGTGACCTTAAATCACCCGGTGGGGTTTTTGCCTTAGGGTTTTCCCCATTCGTGAACAAATCACCGTGTTATTTATTTTCCGCTGCATAATTTAGTTTCGGTGATTTGTTTGTGCTGCCACGTAAATTTGCATGTTAATTTGATTAATTAATAACTGGGCTAATTTAATTAATCTAAATTATCACAAGGGGTCAACGCGTTTGTGGCCTGTCAAGGAACATTACTACTTTGTCTCAATGTCTTTTGTACACACATGGTTCATCAAGATTTTGTTCAAAACCAAATGATTTGATTGCTTGATCAAACCTGATGTTCCATGACCTAGATGCTTGCTTAAGTCCATAAATGGACCTATTCAACTTGCATACCATATGCTCTTGGTTCTTTGCTATGAATCCTTCTGGTTGCATCATGTATATTTCTTCTTCAAGATTGCCATTAAGAAGTGCAGTCTTGACATCCATTTGCCAAATCTCATAATTATAATGAGCAGCAATGGATAAGAGAATTCTGATAGACTTAAGCATGGCTACTGCCGAAAAAGTTTCATCATAATCAATGCCTTCTTTTTGTGTGTACCCTTTCGCCACTAGTTTTGCTTTAAAGGTTTCAACCTTTCCATCTATCCCTCTCTTCCTCTTGTAAACCCATTTACAACCAACAGGTTTAATGCCGTTAGACGCCTTTACAAGATCCCATACATGATTGGAATACATAGAATCCACTTCAGATTTCATAGCTTGGATCCAATGATGTGCATCTATATTATTCATGGCTTCATCATAAGTGTAGGGATCCGATTCAGCCTCTTCTGAGATAGCTTCATAGGTTTCTCCCAAACCTATAAATCTTATAGGAGGCCGAACAATTCTCCCACTACAACGAAGCACCTGTGTACTAGACATCTCATGAGTAATATCTTGTGGTGTATCTAATACAGCCACATCATCCCTAGTTTCATCCACTAGTTGTTCAACTACAGGTTCATTCATTTCAGCCAAGACAACTCTACTTCTAGGGTTAAAATTATTCACATAATCATCTTCCAAAAATTTGGCATGGGTGCTAACAAACACTTTGTTATCCTTATGATTATAGAATAAATAACCCTTAGTTTATTTGAATAAGGCCTCGATAGATAGCTATCTGTCGAGCTATTTGTCCAGCTTTAATGAACCTAAAAACATGCATACTTCCGTTTTAGTTTCCAACTTATCAGACTTTCCTTTCAACACATATGCTGGACATCCCCAAATGTGGAGATGTTTCATACTAGGCTTGCGCCGACTCCACAATTTTTTAGGTGTGTTGGGAACAGATTTTGATGGAACTAAATTCAAAACATGCATAGCAGTTTTTAGTGCATATCCCCAAAAAGAAACTGGTAAAGTTGAGTAACTCATCATGGAACTAACCATTTCCAAAAGAGTCCTATTCCTTCTTTCCGCTACACCATTTTGTTGGAGAGTTCCTGGTGTAGTCATTTGGGAGACAATCCCATTTTGAATTAGGTAATCCTTGAAATCCCCAAGAAGGTATTCGCCACCTCGATCAGATCGAATGGCCTTTATACGTTTATCCAATTGATTTTCAACTTCAGCCCTAAACTCTTTGAACTTGTCAAAGGCTTCGGACTTCCGTCTTATTAGGTACACATAACCATATCTTGAGTAATCATCTGTAAAAGTGATGAAATACTCATAACCTCCTTTTGCTTGGGTTGACATAGGACCACATACATCTGTATGAACTAATTCAAGCAACTCTTGGGCTCTTCTACCTTTTGCATTAAAAGGTCGTTTGGTCATTTTATCTTCCAAACAAGATTCGCAAACTGGAAATCCATCAAAGTCCATGGGCTGTAAAAGTCCATCTTTGATTAGTCTTTGAATCCTATTTGAATTAATATAACCTAAACGCAAGTGCCATAGATATGCATCACTAGTAGAAGGAAACTTTCTCTTTAATGATTTTACATGAGAGCTACTATCTATTTCAGAATTGTATAATTCATGCATGTTAGGAGTTAAAATATAAAGACCATCCACAATATTGCCAGAACAGATAAACACTTTATCCTTCTTTATTACAGCATTGTCTTTTAGGATAACACAATATCCATGTTTACCTAAGTAAGTTGCAGAAATTAAATTCCTACGAACATTAGGTACATACAAACAGTCTTCCAATATTAACACTCTAGACTTAAAACACAAATTATACACTCCAACAGCTACAACCGGAATCTTGCTCCCATCAGCCAAAGTAAGAAATAGTTCTCCCTCATTCAACTTTCTGGTCTCCTGAAACCCCTGCAAAGAATTGCAGATATGATTAGTACAACCTGAATCCACACACCAGGAATCTGTTGGATTCTGTACCAAACATATTTCAAGAAGAAAGGAACTTTTCATACCCTTATTCTTGGCAGCCTTGAATATTAGACAATTCCTCTTCCAATGTCCTTTCTCACCGCAATGGAAACACTTTCCTTTGCTTTTCTTTCCTTTGTCGGCAACCCCTAAAGCAATTTGTTTACCATTTTTCTTAGTGAAGTCCTTCTTCTTCTTCTTACCCTTGCCTTTCGACTTAGGTTGAAAAGTAGAAGCTTCACCCACATTTTCTTCAACACTAGAAGTACCAAGGATGCCTTCCGCCGCCACTAACTCATTCATTAATTCAGACAAAGAGTAAATCTTTTTGTTCATATTATAATTGAGTTTGAATTCCTTGAATGATTCTGGTAGTGACTGAAGTATCATATCCACTTGGGATTCTCCATCAATGTCAGCACCCAAAACTTCTAATGTGTTCAGATTAGCAATCATCCTAAGACAATGCTCCCTTACTGAACTTCCTGCAGCCATTTTGGTATTATAAATTTGCCTCATGGTTTCTTGCCTTGCAGAACGGCTTTGCTCACCAAACATCTCCTTCAGACTTTGCATGATGTCCGAAGCATGTTCTACATCCTGCATTTGATGGTGTAGAACATTTGAAATAGATGCTAGGATGTAGCACTTGGCCATCTCATTAGATTTCTGCCAACGATCATATCGCTGTTTTTTCTCAAGAGGAGCATCTAATGAAGGAAAGCTAGGACATGGTTGAGTAAGCACATATTTATGCTCTTCAGCAGTAAGAACAATGTCCAAATTTCTTTTCCAGTCAACATAGTTGGATCCAGTCAGTTTGTTTTGGTTAAGAATAGCAACAAGTGGGCTAAATGATGCCATGATTTAAATCTGAAAATAACAAACATGAATATAATAAGTAAACTAGACATTATCAATTTAGCATATAAGCATACAATATGGAACCTTAATAAAATCATAAAATAATATATGCAACGACAACCCAATCCATGCCTATAATTCCTTGGTAGCAAGTTTATTATAAACACATTAATTGGTTGAGAACTATTCTCATTATTAGTGCTATCATGATAACTCTTATCAAACACTAATAATATGCCGTATTACCTTTAGCCTCTAAGTAATAATGACATAGCTCCTTTGGGAGGTTAACATTACACTTAGTCTAGTGTACACCATTATCTAGAGTCATGTGTAGCCACATTTCATCTCCCTTTTATAGTGTTTAAACTTGTAGTACCATGGAACAAAACACCCTCCTTTGGGATCGCGAGGCATATACGCCAAGACGAGGTGTTTGTCCACACTACTTTAAACGGGTAAGTTCAATCTTGTAGTTCTATGAAGTAAACACCCTCCTTTGGGATCGCGAGGCATATACGCCAAGACGAGATGTTTACCCACACTACTATGAACCGATAATGGAGGCCATGAGATCCAACCCTTGTATCTCTCTCCCACTAGAAATTTTAAAATAAAGGTTTTTAATGTGAAGGACCATAATAATGCTAGACACTTAAAAATAAATCCTAATCTCATTAGGAATAAATTTCATCAAACTAGCATCAACATATATAAATATATATATATAACGTAATAAAAATTTATATAACGTAATATATATAATATAATATTATATATATATATATATAATCCGTATATATATAAAACCTTCAGGTTGTTGAAAACCAATAAGTACGGATTCACACTTTCATGGCATTAAATATGCAAGACAAGAGGGAATCTTTGAATTGTCAAAACATGCAAGCCATGCAATCAAGATTTACAAGCAATATACCTATATAACTTACAATTGACCAAGCCAAACAATGCAAGGAATCAGTACAAGCAAATGATAGCGATTCGTGCCCTCCATTTCAATAACTACCATTTGATAATAACTGCTCCTTTTGAATGGATATCACGGCCATAAACATTGAATGTTGCCGTGCAAATTGCAATGGTTTTATATACATATTTATAAAACCGCATACTTGGCAATGAAATTCTTTTAAAAGGAATTTCTCTTGGTCAATAACTTTTTGCGGAAATTTGAAAATATAAATATAACGGTTTTCTTAAATTCTAAAATTCAATCACACATTATACAATCATTAGATGAAAACCTGGCTCTGATACCAGTTGTTGGATAAAATCTGGTTTTGTATCTCATACAAAAACACACAGCGGAAGCAACAAACAATGATCTATTTCATTCATGATTGACAACATGCACTCCGTAAATTTCAGAATTTAAGAATAAGATAGCGTACCTTGGTGTGGAGAAATTCAAAACAAAGATTAGAAGCACTTGGAAAAACTTTTAATCTTCACTCCAATTCCACTTTACGCCCAAGATGTGTGGTCTGTCAATCAGTTTCCAAATGGAGAATGAAAGTGTGTCTCACACTCTCTCTTTTTCTCTACGATTCTTTTCTTAAAAAATCACTTAAAAAATTCTATATATTTCTCCCTTTATAACTAACTGATTATCTAATTGAGCCGGCCTATTGGGCCTTTCCAATTGGGCTTTAGTGTGTGGCTTGGAATGGGACCAAAAGAGACCAATAAGACACTAGCTCTAATGGGCCTTGGGCTTTTCCGTCAACTCTTGACAAGTCCAAAGTTACCATTAATTATATTTAATACCACTATATAAATATAATTGCACTCTAGGCCTTATTAATAAATTATATCCCAAGACTTTATTATACACGCAACCCCTTCATAAAATATTCGTAGTAACACAAAGTCATGAATGTAGACTGCCACTTTGTAAATTACTACATCTTATCCTTGAGTACCCAGTTTAATCCTTTAAAGTTATTCATTATATATTTATGAAATCCAATTTCATAAATATATACTTTAGTAATTTCTTACCAAAGTGTTTAGGCCTAACTCTCTGAATAACCAAACCCATTAAACTTATCTCAAGGGAATATTTTGTATCTCTATCAAGAGACTATGAATTCCATCTTGAGAATATATGTTCTATCAACACTAAATGTGGCTGCCCAACATACTGAGGTTTTGATCGTTACTTTAGATCTCACTCCTGATATATCAAAGCAACCTACTCCTCATGATCAAGTCTATTATTCTCTTAGGATTAAGAGTTCATGCAAATAGAAGTCGTGAGATTTATTATTCATTTGACAGTCGTTAGGAGAATAATAAATCTCACAGCGGTCTAGTTCAATATGTCTTAACTCTTAAAACATATCAACATATCAACTAGAAGTCACCACTTCCATGATCAAGACAAATCATCTTAGTTGATACGTTATAGCCTTCGCAGATAAAATGCCTAATTTCATCACCGACTACGAACCATAAATTCTGAGTTTACAAAGAACTTGTGATTTATATCTTCTGTGACTTTTCACATAAATCACATACTATACATCTCATGGACTATATGATAATGTCCAAATATTCATGTTACCATTATTTTAGATAAAAAATAAACAACTTTATTAAACACAACATTACGTCATACATAATGTCATACATAGCATCATACAATAGAATTTAAGGGCACATATCTTCACACTAAATGCACTGTAATAGGGTTTTAATCCTTCTCTTATGTGATTGACCTATCTCAGTGCTTTTAAAAGCGTTGGAATAGGGTTTACTTATTCCCTTATGACAGGCCACAAACGCGTTGATCCCTTGTGATAACTTAAATTAATTAATTAGCCCAGTTATTAATTAATCAAATTAACATGCAATATCACGTGGCAGCACAAACAAATCACCAAAACTAAGTTATGCAGCGGAAAATAAATGACACGGTGATTTGTGTACGAATGGGGAAAACCTTATGGCAAAAACCCCACCGGATGATTGAAGGTCACCACTCCCGAAACTCTACTATTATCACAACAAGCAGTTACAAGCAAGGAATCCCAAGTACCTTACCAACCTACAGTTGAACTCTTACCCCAATACCCAATTGGACTTGTTCTGTAGTGACAGTTTCTCCTTTCAATGCACGGCTCCCAAGTACGTGACTAACCAGATGCGCGGATCCCAATACGCGACTTCAAAACACCAACTAGAGAGAAAGAGAGTTGTTGGCTGCAAAGTTCTTCAAATCATCAGAGATGAACTAGGGCACGAACTTTGTCTTTCAGATCACAAATTACATGAATAAGAAGTTCTGAATGAATGTGCAACTTGTCTCTACTTGACGGCCCTTAAAATAATCCTCTTATATGGCTAGGGTTAGGAGAAAAGAAGTCTCAAAGACACATTCACGGATTGGACTTGAAAAAGAACTGAAAATCTGTTTTCTTTAATTCTCGACAGATAGAGGTGTCGAGGATCTGTCGAGAAGCTGTCGAGGCTCGGGGCAAAACAGCTTCTTAAAGCTCGATAGATGCATGTGTCGAGGTAGGTGTCGAGCTTTAAAAACTTGCACTTCCTTGCTTGTTTCTTGGACAGACTTTGATGGCTTCAACACTGGATCTTGAAACACTACTTCTTGAAGTGTTAAACACATCCTAAATCTACCCAAATACAAGTAAAGTGCGTTTTGTCTAAGGATAAGCCAATTACATAAAATAGCGACATATGCTAACAACTTGAACTACATATGTCCTAACAATCTCCCCCTTTGGCAATTCGTGACAAAACCACAACAGACAAATGAAGATATGAGAGAAGTCATAAATCACTCAACTCATACTCACTTGTTACATACAGTAAAATCTATACTAACACAAACTCTTGAAAAACTTTGCAAGAAGAGAGTTTATGGCAAGTAGACTTTGACAACCTGTATTTCTGAAACACTTATAAACAAAACACATCAAGGCATCTTTGTGTGAAACAGAAATAATAGATTGCATACAAGTAAAGAAATATGTGTATAAAGACAGAAAAGAAACAACACATGTAAAGGTAGGTGAAAGAAAAACATACATCATCATATATAAGAAGAGAATAAATACAATGTATGTCAATACATGATCAATGTATCTCTGAAAAGATGAAAAAGAAAAAAATACATATGATCACCTCACTACATCCCTCAATCCACAATCCCCCTAACAAAAATGTCCTATGCTCACACTCTCCCTAAGCATGACTACTCTCATACAGACCAAACTACTCCCTCTTTTTGTCATGAGTGACAAAGGGTAGGTCATGTAGACATCTCATCCGAAGAGCTCGCATCTCCATCATCATCATCGTCAGAAGCATCATCGTCATCGCCATCATCATCAGCCTCAGTCTCAGTCGACACATGAGGTGGCGGAGGAGAAGCCTCTAGTGCAAAGCTGCCTATGGTCGCTTGTCGCCTGGCGATGCTACCAACACGAACGTTCACCTGATACAGCTCTGTGGAAAGTGTATCTAGGCGAGCATCCATGCGCTGAAGCTGCGCCATGATGTCTCCTAATGTGACGTCGCTCAAAGAAGAAGAAGCAAATGCTCGAGCGAATCTGGAGGTGGTCAGACGGGAGGAAGGAGTGGCACTGTCGGACTGTTTCGATCTAAACTGTGCCTCGCTACGTTTTACGGTAGCGGCGTCTATGGCAGACATGACATGGTAAGGATCGAACGAAGGGAATGGGACAGAAAAACGGTGAAGAATCCTCGTGATAGCAGAAGAGAAAATGAGCTTATCACGGGTGGCCGTATCTCTATAGACATCTATGATGGAAAAGATAAAGTGAGAAGGAAAGTCTATAGAGAGATCCTCTAGGAAGGACAACAAAAACCGAACATGAGGCTCTATGATAGAGTTGTAGTGAGAGAGTGGGTGCAACACAAACGTCATCACCATGTTAAGGAAACGAGGACCTTTAGCAAAAGGTCGACATGGTGTGTACATATGATCTCCCCAAGAGGAAGGACACTCACAGAACGCCGAGATCATCTCGTCTTTGGACACAGTCCATAGACGCTCACAGCTAGGGTAATCAGGATGATCCACCCAAGGGATATGAAGAACCTTAGAGACTAACCCTGGGGTGACAGCAAAGCGCGTACCTCGAACGCAAGAGTAGAAAAGAGGTACTGAAGAATCGATCCCGTGTATGTTGGAGTAAAACTCCTGTATCAACACGAGTGGACATGTGACCGGGACGTCACATAGTAACTCCCAAGCCCGACTGTGTATGACATTGGAAAGGTCTGTGTCGGCAAAGTCTGCCAGGACAACGTGGCATTCCGAATGAACACCTCGTTTAGAGAAGTTCTCCGAGAAGTCCTTATGGGCTTTCTCATCACGGAACCGGATAGAAAGAGGAGTATTATCGGAAGAAGACGATCCCTTAGAACGCAGAGGGTTCTGGGATGGAATGGACTTACGTTTAGGTGCCATAGACACTACTAACGCAAACATAGAAAGGGGGAAAAAGAAGAGACACACAGAAAAGTTCCAAACAGTTTCAATATAAGTAGAATATACTGAAAAGAAAGAACGTATGCATGGAGAATGCATGAACATGTGACATGCAACATAAAAACATCATGGGCTCAGCCCAATCCAAACCTAACAGCACACAATAGATTTGCACACATCTAAATGCATGACAATACAATGAGAATGCTAATGTGATGCAATGCATGTGGTTTTGAAGATCAAATCTATAAAACCAACTCAACAATTTCATGAAAACCTCAAAAATTTTGAAAAATCCCAAAAATTTTCAAAAACACAAAACCTAGGTTTTTAGAAAACATGAAATGCATGAAAAAGAGAGATAAGACGCTTACCAAGTGATGAGAATTGAGAAAAACACTTGAGAAAGCCTTGGGAAGAGGTTTGGAGGGAGAGAGAAAAGTTTAGGGAGAGAAAACAGGTTTTTCGAGCGAAAGAGGTCGAGCAAAGTGAGAAGGAAATCGCGAAGAACCTTTTTATAGACCTTCAGTAATTCTCGACAGCTACAGGTATCGAGAGGTGTCGAGCATGCTATCGAGACAGCTATCGAGAAAAAGCACTTCAACAGATGAAGCTATCGAGGTCATGTGTCGAGAAGGAAGAATCAACCATGAAGGAACCTTGATCGATCCAGAAGCTATCGAGAAGCTATCGAGCAGACAGAAAGTTTCTCGATCGATCCACTAGGTGTCGAGATATCTATCGAGACTGCGATAAGAAAGAGTTTAAGAAGCTCGACAGATAGCTTATGTGTCGAGAGGTATCGAGGAGGTGTCGAGATGCCTTTAAAAACAGTTTTTTCAGAAGAAGAAAAACACAGACATGAATGCAATCATGCATGCAACTCAACCAAAGATCCAAGCAACACATTAAGCTCTCAAAATCATCTCTCAACAAGAAAAATTAAGCACATGTATCTCAAAACACGCACACACACACTAAACAAGTCTAACCAATTTTATATTTCAAAAATAAGTTAAGACAGTTTAGTGAGTATACATTAATGCATGTAAACCTTGTGATGGCCAAATCACATTGTACCTGCACATGTATCAAGAATAGCAAAGAGTATTGCGTGTCGTGTGTGAAAACATCGCAAGATTGCATAAGTGTCTCAATGTTATGATGATTTGAGATATGAGAAAATTACTTTAACTCACACACAATCACAACTGTTTGATGGGGACTATCACTTTCGAGGTACATCCTATAACTCCCACATCTCCTAGAAAACACGCTTGCAACCATATTTTAAAGCATTTTTGATCTTTTTGCTTTTTATATCTTTGCATATTTTCTTTTAACAAGCATATCATGCATGGGCATACAAGAGAAAGAAAAGAAATACCCAATTATATTAAGTTTTTGACATTGCACTTTTGCTATGCCGAAGCATACAGATGTCATATTATGATTGGCGAGTAACAGTGGTGAGATGGTTATTTATGCCTTTCTCTTAGGATTTTCTAGTTCAACCTGTCAAAAAGAGTGATACGAGTGTTAAGAAAAAGAGATCACTTAACCTTACTCATCACAAACAAAGAGCTACAAAGCTCACTTGCTTAGTTGTGTAGAAGTATGCTCATCTAAGCTACAGGTGATACAAAGTTTAGAAAACTCTGTTTCAATGGCCATTTTAAGGTTCACAAGAACCAATGTACACAAACACACACTGTTTTTGTATTTTTCTGATTTTTCCTTTTTTTTTTTATTTTGAAAACAAAACAAAATAAAAACTAAACAACCAAACAAAAACAGACAAACAATCATAAAA
The DNA here is from genome assembly GCA_032878915.1 of Castanopsis chinensis. Classification (NCBI taxonomy): domain Eukaryota; kingdom Viridiplantae; phylum Streptophyta; class Magnoliopsida; order Fagales; family Fagaceae; genus Castanopsis; species Castanopsis chinensis. The sequence continues at coordinate 33,419,381 of JAVQMG010000133.1, read as the reverse complement.
GCATGAAAGAAAGATGCATATGCATGAGAACATGATAGAATGATGCAGATGCATGATAGCATGATTCCAAAAGCAGAGAAGAAATCAAGCAAAGAGAGTCCTACTTTAGATAGAAAGAATTAAAGTAGAGGACAAACAGAAAAGACAATTAAGTCTTAGGCTCCTTTCTCACCCACACAGCACGAGTCTTTGGCCGTGAAAATGAAAAGGCACGTGTCCTAGTATGACTACTAAAGGACATAGAAGAATTAAAATTCTCCTGAAATTGAGTTAAAAAGCTTAAGACTTTTAATAACTCTCCAAACAAAGGTGTAGGTCCTTGAGAGGAAACCTGTGACTGTTTGGACAATTGCTTATGAGGATACAACTTAAAGCAATTAGGACAAGTGTGTCCAGAAACACCACAATGGTGACAAACATGAACAGTTTTAGAGCTACTCGGCTTCCTAGAAGGAGGTCTAACTTTAGAGGTTGACAGAATCCTCAACTTAGGACAATTTGGCCTAATATGACCAACAATGTGACAATGATGACAAGTGGGGACAAAAACAAATTTATCATTCAACCTAGGAGGAGTTTTAGACATAGGTTTAGAACCATCAGTGTTAACATCAGTTTGTTTACTGTTGTCTATCCTAGCAATATTAGCCTTCAACTCTTCATTATTCCTTTTAAATGGGGGAATATAAACATCTTTTTCCTTTGAGTTAGGCTCCACAACAAGTTTAGCACTAGTTAATTTTTCAACTTCAGTTTTAAATTCAACTAGTTGCTCTTCCAAACTCTTAATTTTGTCCACCTGAGATGAAATTTGTTTTTTAAAATTCTCATTCAAATTAGTGGCTTCATCCAATTTTGCAATCAAATCATCTTTTTCAAGCTTGACCTTTTTAAATTTAGCCTTTAATTTTGTAGAACACTCAAGAGATTTCATACAAAAATTATAAAGCTTGCAATAGGCATCATGAATATCATCATCATCATTCAACACAAGATCATGCAAATCAAAACAATCAAGAGTTTTCATGACAACAGGGGTCAATGGATCACACATCAAGGATTAAAACCTAATCAGAGTGTGCTTGCTCTAATACCACTTGACAGGCCATAAACGCGTTGACCCCTTGTGATAACTTAGATTAATTAATTAGCCCAGTTATTAATTAATCAAATTAACATGCAATATCACGTGGCAGCACAAAAAAATCACCAAAACTTAGTTATGCAGCGGAAAATAAATGACACGGTGATTTGTTTACGAATAGGGAAAATCTTACGGCAAAAACCCCACCGGGTGATTTAAGGTTACCACTCCCGAAACTCCACTATTATCACAACAAGCAGTTACAAGCAAGGAATCCCAAGTACCTTACCAACCTACAGTTGAATTCTTACCCCAATACCTAATTGGACTTGTTCTGTAGTGACAGTTTCTCCTTTCAATGCACGACTCCCAAGTACGTAACTAACCAGATGCGCAGATCCCAGTACGCGACTTCAAAACACCAACTAGAGAGAAAGAGAGTTGTTGGCTGCAAAGTTCTTCACATCATCAAAGATGAATTAGGGCACGAACTTTGTCTTTCAGATCACAAATTGCATGAACAAGAAGTTCTGAATGAATGTGCAACTTGTCTTTACTTGACGGCCCTTAAAATAATCCTTTTACATGTCTAGGGTTAGGAGAAAAGAAGTCCCAAAGACACATTCACGGATTGGACTTGAAACAGAACTGAAAATCTGTTTTCTTTAATTCTCGACAGATAGAGGTGTCGAGGATCTGTCGAGAAGCTGTCGAGGCTCGGGGCAAAACAGCTTCTTAAAGCTCGATAGATGCATGTGTCGAGGTAGGTGTCGAGCTTTAAAAACTTGCACTTCCTTGCTTGTTTCTTGGACAGACTTTGATGGCTTCAACACTGGATCTTGAAACACTGTTTCTTGAAGTGTTAAACACATCCTAAATCTACCCAAATACAAGTAAAGTGCGTTTTGTCTAAGGATAAGCCAATTACATAAAATAGCGACATATGCTAACAACTTGAACTACATATGTCCTAACACCTTATGTGATTTACCTATCCCAATGCTTCTGAAAGCACTGTAATAGGGTTTACTCCTTCCCTTATGTGATTGACCTATCCTAATGCTTTTAAAAGTAGTGGAATAGCTTTTACTCGTTCTCTTATGTGATTTATCTATTCCAACGCTTTCAAAAGCACTGTAATAGGCTTTACTCATTTTCTTATGTGATTTACCTATCTCAGCACTTTTAAAAGCCCTGTAATAGGGTTTACTCCTCCTTTTATGTGATTAACCTATCCTAACGCTTTTAAAAGCGCTAGAATAGGGTTAACTCATTCCCTTATGTGATTTGCCTATCCCAGCGTTTCTAGCAGCACTGTAATAGGGTTTACTCATTCCCTTATGTGACTAACTTATCCCAACACTTTTAAAAGCGCTGTAATAGGGTTTACTCTTTTTTTGGTTTTTAAGAGGCTCTTTTTTAACTTTACCAAAAGACCCCCCTAAGAGTAAAAACGACTGAAATACCTCTAAACCTAGAAATACCCCCAATTCCTATAAAAGACCAAAACAACCTCAATGCATAAAATAAAACCAACATACCCCCCCGTAAACCTAAAAAATGACCAAAATCCTCCCGTAAATGTAAAAAATGTCTAAAACAAACCACAAAATCCAAAAAATGACCGATATACTTCTGAAACCTAAAAAATGACCGAAATATCTTTGAAACATAAATAATGTTGTAGGACATATGTGGTTCAAGTCTGTGAACATATGTCGCTATTTTATGTAATTGGCTTATCCTTAGACAAAACACACTTTACTTGTAATTGGGTAGATTTAGGATGTGCTTAACACTTCAAGAAACAGTGTTTCAAGATCCAGTGTTGAAGTCATCAAAGTCTGTCCAAGACATAAGCAAGGAAGTGCCAGTTTTTAAATCTCGACACCTACCTCGACACATGCATCTATCGAGATTTAAAGAAGCTGTTTTTCCCCGATCCTCGACAGCTTCTCGACACCTCTCGACACCTCTATCTATCGAGAATTAAAGAAAGCAGATTTTCTGCTATGTTTCAAGTCCAGTCCGTGAGTGTGTCTTTGGGACTTCTTTTCTCCTAACCCTAGACATATAAAAGGATTATTTTAAGGGCCGTCAAAGTGATGCAAGTTGCACATTCATTCAGAACTTCTTGTTTATGCAATTTGTGATCTGAAAGACAAAGTTCATGCCCTAGTTCATCTCTGATGATTTGAAGAACTTTGCAGCCAACAACTCTCTCTCCAGTTGGTATTTGAAGTCGCGTATTGGGATCCGCGCATCTGGTTAGTCACGTACTTGGAGCCGTGCATTGAAAGGAGAAACTGTCACTACAGAACAAGTCCAATTGGGTATTGGGGTAAGAGTTCAACTGTAGGTTGGTAAGGTATTGGGATTCCTTGCTTGTAACTGCTTGTTGTGATAATAGTGGAGTTTCGGGAGTGGTAACCTTAAATCACCCGGTGGGGTTTTTGCCGTCAAGTTTTCCCCATTCGTAAACAAATCACCGTGTTATTTATTTTTCGCTGCTTAACTTAGTTTGGTGATTTGTTTGTGCTACCACGTGATATTGCATGTTAATTTGATTAATTAATAACTGGGCTAATTTAATTAATCTAAGTTATCACAAGTGTGCTTGCTCTGATACCACTTGCCAGGCGTTTGTGGCCTGGCAAGTGGTATCAGAGCAAGCACACTCTGATTAGGGTTTAATCCATTATGTGTGATCCATTTGACCCCTGCTGTCATGGATAGAGGACAATCTCTTATTATACCTCCTTTATTTGATGGCACTAACTATGCATACTAGAAAGTACGCATGAGAGCTTTCTTGCAGTCTTTAGATGAGAAGGTGTGGCAAGCTATGGAGATAGGCTGGACCAAGCCTACAGAAGTGCTGGCCGACTGGGATGATGCTAAGATCAAGGCGGCAAACTTCAACAGCAGAGCATTAAATGCCCTATTCAGTGCAGTCACCAATGAGGAGTTCAAGAAAATTTCCTCAACCGAAACTGCTAAGGAAGCATGAACCATCCTCCAGACAACCTATGAGGGCACCAAGGCTGTCAAAGATTCAAAGCTACAAAGGCTCACCACACGCTTTGAAGAAATTAAGATGGAAGAGGATGAGTCGTTTGATGAGTTCTATGCCAAGCTCAAGGACATAGTAAACTCAGCCTTTAATCTTGGGGAAACCATCCCTGAACCCAAGATAGTAAGGAAAGTGCTCAGATCGCTGCCCAAAAGATTTCATGCTAAGATCACGGCGATCGAGGAGTCAAAGGATATTGACAGAATTCCTCTGACTAAGCTGGTTGGAAACTTGCAAACCTATGAGTTAGGTCTGACTAGGTTAGGCAAGTCAAGTAAGGGCAAGAGTTTGGCATTAAAGGCCAAGAGCAGTGATACGGATGATTCTTCAGATGACGAAGACTCCAAGATGAAGTCCTATATTACAAGGCAATTCAAGAAGTTTATGAAAAATGCAAATGGAAAGGGCTTCAACAAAGACCGTAGACAATCCAGTTCTTCACAACTCAAGAATTCTGATAAAGGGAAGAAGGATGTCAAGGATGGCGATCAGTACACTGTTCCCACTGGACCAAAATGCTTTGGGTGTCAAGGTTTTGGACACATGAAACAAGAGTGTCCTACGTACCTCAAGAGCATAGGGAAGAGCAAGGCACTTGCTGTTACCTTAAGCGACACAGAGCTCGAGGACGATTTCGAAGATGAAGATGACGGAATCTTGAATGCCTTCACTGCCACGATTAATCCTACTGATGGGGTTACTGAAGAAGTGGATGAAGAAAAGGAATTTGTGGATTCCAAGTGTGAGATTATGGATGATCAAGATGATATCCATACCGCCTACGAGAAGCTATACAAGCTTTCTGAGAAGCATAAGAAACTCTATAGGCTGGCCACCAAGAAGCTCAGTGATGTGGAACTCAACCGTGAGGAGCTGTCCACAAAGGTTGATGAAGCAAATCAAACCATTGGAGCACTGAGGTTCAAAAACAATTTCTTGGTTGAGAGGACCAAGAAGCTTGAAGCGGAGCTGTTTCAAGTCAGAGCACAACTGGAGAGGACGTCAAGTGCAAAACTGGACGAGATGCTGAGTGCTCAGAGATATTCTTCAGATCGTACTGGATTGGGGTATGAATTCTCTCTCTCTAATACTCCTACTTCTAGTACTACTGTGTTTGTTCCACCTACTAATAACGTTGAAAATGAAGAAAAGAATGTTAAAACTGAATTAGCTAGTGAGAACGTAGATAAGGGCAAGTCCATCCTAGGAGCAACCCCTAAAATTGAGAAAAGGGAATCTAGAAACCCTAGGAATAAGAAGGCTAACTCTCAAAAGACCAAACAGAAGAAGCCACATCTCTGTTATCATTGTGGTGTTGCCGGTCACACTCGACCAAATTGCTATAAGTGGCGTGCCACTCAACAGAGCAATGGCGCAATAGCATCTGGGAGCCAGAATCAGCTTCAGTCTTCTCTCGCTCCTCTTGGAGACCTTCTTAAAGCCCTCATGTTCCTTTCGAACTTGAACGGTTTAAACTCTTCTCCCTCATCACCGGTTCAAGAGTTGACCAAAAGGAAATGTTCTTCCAAGGTGTGGAAGGCAAAGGGATCTAAGTGATTTCAGTCACTTCTTCTTCTCTCTCCTGTTTTTTTGTGTGTTGCATTACTTGTGTGTTTCTTTACTGTTTTGATTCAGTCTAGTTTTATGCATTGTTTTGCTTTACATGTTTTTGTTTGTGTGTTTTCATTTTTTGTGGTTTATTTTTGCTTTTCTGATAAAAATAAAAAAAAAATGAAAAAAATTTGAAAAATACAAAAACAGTGTGTGTTTGTGTGCATTAGTTCATGTGAACTTTTAAAATGGCCATTGAAACCGAGTTTTCTAAACATTGTATCACCTGTAGCTTAGATGAGCATTCTTCTGCACAACTAAGCAAGTGAGCTTTGTAGCTCTTTGTTTGTGATGAATAAGGTTAAGTGATCTCTTCTTCTTAACACTCGTATCACTCTTTTTGACGGGTTGAACTAGAAAATCCTAAGAGAAAGGCTTAAATAACCATCTCACCACTGTTACTCGCCAATCATAATATGACATCTGTATGCTTCGGCATAGCAAAAGTGCAATGTCAAAAGCTCAACATAATTGGGTATTTCTTTTCTTTCTCTTGTATGCCCATGCATGATATGCTTGTTAAAAGAAAATATGCAAAGATATAAAAAGCAAAAAGATCAAAATGCTTTAAAATATAGTTGCAAGCGTGTTTTCTAGGAGATGTGGGAGTTATAGGATGTACCTCGAAGGTGATAATCCCCATCAAACAGTTATGATTGTGTGTGAGTTAAAGTGATTTTCTCATATCTCAAATCGTCATAACATTGAGAAACTTATGCAATCTTGCGATGTTTTCACACACAACACGCAATACTCTTTGCTATTCTTGATACATGTGCAGATACAATGTGATTTGGTCATCACAAGGTTTACATGCGTTAATGTATGCTCACTAAACTGTCTGGACTTATTTTTGAAATATAAAATTGGTTAGACATGTTTAGTGTGTGTGTGCGTGTTTTGAGATACATGTGCTTATTTTTCTTGTTGAGAGATGATTTTGAGAGCTTAATGTGTTGATTGGTTCGTTGGTTCAGTTATATGCATGATTGCATTCATGTCTGTGTTTTTCTTCTTTTGAAAAACTGTTTTTAAAGGCATCTCGACACCTCCTCGATACCTCTCGACACAAAGCTATCTGTCGAGCTTCTTAGAATCTTTCTTATCCCAGTTTCGACAGATACCTCGACACCTGCTGGATCGATCGAGAAACTTTATGTCTGCTCTATAGCTTCTCAATAGCTTCTGGATCGATCGAGGTTCCTTCTTGGTTGTTTCTTCCTTCTCGATACATGACCTCGATAGCTTCATCTGTCGACGTGTATTTCTCGACACATACCTCGATAGCTACCTCGATACCTCCCGATAGCTGTATCTGTCGAGAATTACTGAAGGTCTATAAGAAGGTTCTTCGCGGTTTTCTTCTCATTCTGCTCGATCTCTCTCGCTCGAAAAACATTTTTTCTCTCTTCCAAACACCTCTCTCTCCCTCCAAACCTTTTCCCAAGGCTTTCTCAAGTGTTCTTCGCAATTTTCATCACTTGGTAAGCATCTCATCCCTCTTTTTCATGCATTTCATGGTTTTAAAACCCTAGGTTTTGTGTTTTTGAAAATTTTTGGGAGTTTTCAAAATTGTTGGGGTTTTCATGAAATTCTTGGGTTGGTTTTATAGATTTGATCTTCAAAACCACATGCATTGCATCACATTAGCATTCTCATTGTATTGTCATGCATTTAGATGTGTGCAAATCTATTGTGTGCTGTTAGGTTTGGATTGGGCTGAGCCCATGATGTTTTTATGTTGCATGTCACATGTTCATGCATTCTCCATGCATACGTTCTTTCTTTTCAATATTATTCTGCCAATATTGAACTGTTTGGAACTTTTCTGCTTGTTTCTTCTTCTTTCCCCCTCTCTATGGTTGCGTTAGTAGTGTCTATGGCACCTAAGCGTAAGTCCATTCCGTCCTAGAACCCTCTGCGTTCTAAGGGACAGTCTTCCTCTGATTCTACTCCTCTTTCTGTCCTGTTCCGTGATGAGAAAGCCCATAAGGACTTCTCAGAGAACTTCTCTAAACGAGGTGTTCATTTGGAATGCCACGTTGTCCTGGCAGACTTTGCCGACACCGACCTTCCCGATGTCATACACAGTCGGGGTTGGGAGTCACTGTGTGACGTCCCGGTCACATGTCCACTCGTGTTGATGCAGGAGTTTTACTCCAACATCCATGGGATAGATTCTTCAGTACCTTCTTTCTACTCTTGCGTCCGAGGTACTCGCTTTGCTGTCACCCCAGAGTTAGTCTCTGAGGTTCTCCATGTCCCTAGGGTCGATCATCCTGATTACCCTAGCTGTGAGCGTCTCTGGACTGTGTCCAAAGACGAGATGATCTCGGTGTTCTGTGAGCGTCCTTCCTCTTGGGGAGATCATATGTACACACCATGTCGACATTTTGCTAAAGGTCCTCGTTTCCTTAACATGGTGATGACCTTTGTTTTACACCCACTTTCTCACTACAACTCTATTACAGAGCCTCATGCTCGGTTTTTGTTGTCCCTCTTAGAGGATCTCTCTATAGACTTTCCTTCACACTTCATCTTTTCCATCATAGATGTCTATAGAGATACGGCCACCCGTGATAAGCTCATTTTCCCTTCCGTTATCACGAGGATTTTGAGTCGTTTTTCCATCCCATTCCCTTCGTCCGATCCTTACCATGTCATGTCTGCCATAGACGCCGCTATCATAAAACGTAGCGAGGCACAGTTTCGATCGCGACAGTCTGATGGTGCCACTCCTTCCACCCGTCCGACCACCTCCAGATCCGCTCGAGCATCTGCTTCTTCTTCGAGCGACGTCACCTTAGGAGACATCATGGCGCAGCTACAGCGCATGGATGCTCACCTAGATACACTCTCCACAGAGCTGTATCAGGTGAATGTCCGTGTTGGTCGCATCGCCAGGCGACAGGCGACCATGGGCGGCTTTGCACCAGAGGCTTCTCCTCCGCCACCTCATGTGTCGACTGCGACTGAGGCTGATGATGATGGCGATGAAGATGATGCTTCTGACGATGATGATGATGGAGATGCGAGCTCTTCGGATGAGATGTCTACTTGGCACTCTACCCTTTGTCACTCGTGACAAAAAGGGGGAGTAGTTTTGTATGAGAGTAGTCATGCTTAGGGAGAGTGTTAGCATAGGACATTTTTGTTAGGGGGAGTGTGGATTGAGGGATGTAGTGAGGTGATCATATGTATTTCTTTTTCTTTTCTTGTCTTTTTGGAGATACTTTGATCATGTATTGATATACATTGTATTTACTCTCTTCTTATATATGATAATGTATGTTTTTCTTTCACCTACCTTTACATGTGTTGTTTCTTTTCTATCTTTATACACATGTTTCTTTACTTGTACGCAATCTATTATTTCTGTTTCACACAAAGATGCCTTGATGTGTTTTGTTTATAAGTGTTTCAGAAATACAGGTAGTCAAAGTCTTCTTGCCATAAACTCTCTTCTTGCAAAGTTTTTCAAGAGTTTGTGTTAGGATAGATTTTATTGTATGTAACAAGTGAATATGAGTTGAGTGATTTATGACTTCTCTCATATTTTCATTTGTATGTTGTGGGTTTGTCACGGATTGCCAAAGGGGGAGATTGTTAGGACATATGTGGTTCAAGTCTGTGAACATATGTCGCTATTTTATGTAATTGGCTTATCCTTAGACAAAACGCACTTTACTTGTAATTGGGTAGATTTAGGATGTGTTTAACACTTCAAGAAACAGTGTTTCAAGATCCAGTGTTGAAGTCATCAAAGTCTGTCCAAGACACAAGCAAGGAAGTGCCAGTTTTTAAATCTCAACACCTACCTCGACACATGCATCTATCAAGATTTAAAGAAGCTATTTTTCCCCGATCCTCGACAGCTTCTCGACACCTCTATCTATCGAGAATTAAAGAAAGCAGATTTTTAGTTCTGTTTCAAGTCCAGTCCGTGAGTGTGTCTTTGGGACTTCTTTTCTCCTAACCCTAGACATATAAAAGGATTATTTTAAGGGCCGTCAAAGTGATGCAAGTTGTACATTCATTCAGAACTTCTTGTTCATGCAATTTGTGATCTGAAAGACAAAGTTCGTGCCCTAGTTCATCTCTGATGATTTGAAGAACTTTGCAGCCAACAACTCTCTCTCTCTAGTTGGTATTTGAAGTCGCGTACTGGGATACGCGCATCTGGTTAGTCACGTACTTGGAGCCGTGCATTGAAAGGAGAAACTGTCACTACAGAACAAGTCCAATTGGGTATTGGGGTAAGAGTTCAACTGTAGGTTGGTAAGGTACTGGGATTTCTTGCTTGTAACTGCTTGTTGTGATAATAGTGGAGTTTTGGGAGTGGTGACCTTAAATCACCCGGTGGGGTTTTTGCCGTCAGGTTTTCCCCATTCGTGAACAAATCACCGTGTTATTTATTTTCCGCTGCTTAACTTAGTTTGGTGATTTGTTTGTGCTACCACGTGATATTGCATGTTAATTTGATTAATTAATAACTGGGCTAATTTAATTAATCTAAGTTATCACAAGGGGTCAACGCGTTTGTAGCCTAGCAAATGTCTTAAACACTCCCAAAATCTAAAATTGACCAAAATACCCCCCGAAGCCTAAAAAATGACCAATAGCCTCTAAACAAAAAAATTGACTAAAATACTCCTGTAACCTAAAAAATAGCCAAAATACCCCTGGAATTCTCCCGAAATTTAAATATGACTGAAATCACCCTAAGACTTGAAAAGTGATCGAAATACCCCCTAAACGTAATGATTGACCAAAATACCTCATACACCTAAAAAATGTCTGAAGGTATTTTGGTCTTGGGGTATTTTGGTCACTTTTTAGGTTTCAAGGTTTTTTTGGTCATTTTTTAGATTTCAGGAGTATTTTATTAATTTTTTAAGTTTCCATGGTATTTCGGTCAATTTTTTGGCTAAAGGGATATATTGGTCATTTTCTAATGCTTAGTGGTAATTTGATCATTTTTAGCTTTTAGTGGGTATTTTGGTCATTCCATTTGGCTTATGTGATATTTCGGACATTTTTTAGGATTTGAGAGTATTTTTGTCATTTTTAAGGTATCAAGGGTGTTTCAAAAATCTTTTTATGTTTCAGGGGTATTGTGATCATTTTTTAGGTTTTAGGAGTGTTTTGGACATTATTTAGGTTTCAAAGGTATTTCGGTCATTTTTTAGGTTTCGAGAGTATATCAATCATTTTTTAGGTTTCAAGGGTTTATCGGTTATTTTTTAGGTTTTAGGAGTATTTTGGTCATTTTTCAGGTTTTAGGGGCATTTCAGTCAATTTTTTTTTCTTTTTGGAGGGTATCTTGGTCTTTTTTTAGGCTTAGGGATATTTTAGTTATTGCTAAGGATTAGGGGGGTATTTTTGGCCATTTTTTAGGTTTAGGGGGTATAATTTTGGAATGGTCCGATGTGGAGCAAGTGGAGGATCAAGTCCATTGATCATGTTGCCTCCATTACTGCAGCTACTACATTGTTGCCATTGTTGTTGTTGAGGACTTGTCAGCTTTTGAGTTCGATATTGGCATGGATCTCATCGGAATATTGTAGGCAATATATTTTTCATGAGAATATTGTAGGCAATATATGATATATTGCAAAAATTTCACTTAGTTGTTAGTTCATTTTAAAAAAAATATCACGTTTTATGTGGTTGTAATTTGATTAGAAATATAAAAAATTTAATAAATATATAAAATAGTCCTTCTATTTGAAGTAATCCAAATGCTTGGGCCATAATTAAAAAAAAATCCAAATTGTACTTGTAATTTCAAAAGAGCTAACAATGTGTGTAATTTCAAATTTAATAATATTCCAACTTTTAATTTCAAAAAACTCGCTATAGGGCTTACGTTAAAACTGCTGCTATAGGGTTTACATTAAAAACATTTTTTCTTCTTTAAAATGACCTAACGCCTTTTTTTTTGGTTTTTTCATTATTTATTTATTATTATTTTTTTGTGTGGCAACTCATCCCTTAACGCATTTAGACTTAGGGGAAAAAAAAATAAAACAAACAAAGAAAACAAGCTTTGTTTTTGGTTGTTGGTTGTTTTATTTTCTTAGGTTGTTTTTTAGTTTTTTGGTGGTTTTAACATTCAATATTTTATTTTGTGTCTAGATTTATTTTATTAAGGATTACATGAATTATGACATCTCTCTCTTGATTTAGAACATACTTGACATTGTGGAGAAAGTTGAATAGTATGTATTGTTCAACTAAGTGCTTGAATATTTTGAGATAAATATATATATATATATATATATATATATATACCTTATGTCAAAAACCCTAGCCGCCATAAAACAACAAAAGCACATTTGTGGTCTTATAGATTAGAAGTGGAAGTCTTATAGATTAGAAAAGGCTAGGGAGAGGGCTGTGTGGGTTTATAAAACCAAAAAAAAAAAAAAAAAAAAGCTTGATTTTCTATTTGTTTAAGAAGAAGAAACTGGATTGGTCAAGCTTTACCACTTTAAGGTGTGGGCGGAAATATTGTACAATTGGAGATAAAATTTTAGAGGGAAGTTCTTAGTCCTTATAAGCATGTAAAGTAGGTAACATTATCCTAATTGGGTTTTATTTTGCTTATATTAATGTATTTTTAACTATTGGAAATTGTTTATAACTATTAGAATTTTTATTTCAATTGTATTACTGATTTCAAGTAAAGAATTATCACAAATATCTCTGCTTATTGAATATTTGATGTATTTTATTTAATTGTTTTTAGCTATACTGATTCAAAGTAAAGAATAAAGAATTTTCACAAATATATACGAGCATTGAATACAAGATTTATTTTATTTAATTGTTGTTTTTTTAAGCTATAGTGATTTAAAGTAAAGAATATGAAAATATCACAAATATATTTGAATATAGAATATATGATTATATACATATATATATATATATATGCATGTATTTTGTTAAAGACATATTTTATGTAGTTGGGTAATCCTTTGACAAAATGCATTTTACTTGTATTTGGGTAGATCTAGGATATGTTTAATACTTCAAAGAACATGTCGTTCAAGTCTAGTATTAAAGCCATGAAGATTGGACCAAGAAATAAGTGAAGAAAAGGTGTTTACTAAAGATGGACAGATAACTGGACACCTGCGGACAGATAGTTGGACACCTATGGACACCTGCGGACAGCTGCTCGATACCTCTATCTATCGAGGTTTAATGAAGCTCGACAGCTTCTCGATCGATCGAGGTATCTATCGAGGTTACGGAAATCAGAATTTTCAGATCTGATTTTTGGGCCAGGCTTTTGTATTTGTGTAGGGTTTCTTTTCTCAAAACCCTAAACATATATAAGGGTTATTTTTGAGGCCGTCACATAAGAGAATACAAGGAGAACATATACAAAAGGTGACCAAAGCCTTATTCTCTCTAAAAGAAGCTACTACGTCTTTGTGCCTTAGGGTTTTGTAACCAAGTGCTTCTTGATCTTCATTATTGATGAAGTGAAGAATTTTGCAGCCAACATACTTCTTCCTCAAGTTGGTGTGAGAGTCACATACTGGGATTCGTGCAAAGGAGTGAGTCACGTACTAGGATCCGTGCATCAAAGGGTGGCGTTCATATTTTGAAGAGTTCAGAGGTTCTAAAGTGGTAGAAAGTTTCTGCTGTAAGTTCATCTACGGGGATTGTAGAGTCTAGGGACAAAGGTTTTGTACTAGATCTAAAACTTCTCTTTACTATAGTGAATTGCTTTTCGGGAATGTTTCCCCCTAGGTTTTTTATTGTAGAACTGGTTAGTTTCATTGGTTTTTCTGGGTCATCATATCTTGTCTTATTTATTTTTCCGCTGCACTTAGTTTTGACATGATATTGATGTTTGTTTGTTTTAACAAGTTTTATGCATAATAAATCTAATTAACAACTTGGGTTTAAAACTTATTAATTCTATCAACTAGGGTCTAAATTTTCCCAATAAGTGGTATCAGAGTGGGTACACTTTGGATTAATTTCTTGAGTGTGATCCTTGACCCCCGTTGTTATGGAAGCTCTTAATTGTTTTGATTTGCATGATCTTGTGTTAAATGATGATGATGATATTCAAGATGCCTATTGCAAGCTTTATAATATTTGTATGAAATCTCTTGAGTTTTTTTCTACAAAATTAAAAGCTAATTTTAAAAAGGTCAAACTTGAAAGAGATGATTTGATTGCAAAATTGGATGAAGCAAATAATTTGAATGAGAAATTTAAAAATCAAATTTCATCTCAGGTGGACAAAAATAAGTGTTTGGAAAAGCAAATAGTTGAATTTAAAACTGAAATTGAAAATTTAACTAGTGTCAAACTTGTTGTTAAGCCTAACTCAAAAGAAAAAGATTTTTATATTCCTCCATTTAAAAGGAATGATTAAGAGTTGAAGGCTAATATTGCTAGGATAGACAAAGGTAAACAATCCGATGTTAACGCTAAAGTTTCTAAACCTATGTCTAAAACTCATCCTAGGATGAAAGAAAAATCTGTCTTTGCCCCCACTTGTCATCATTGTCACATTGTTGGTCATCTTAGGCCAAATTGTCGTAAGTTGAGGACTCTGTCAACCTCTAAGGTTAGACCTCCTTCTAGGAAGCCAAGTAGCTCTAAAACTGCTCATGTTTGTTACCATTGTGGTGTTTTTGGACACATTCATCCTAGTTGCTTTAAGTTGTATCCTCATAAGCAATTGTCCAAACGGTCACAGGTTTCCTCTCAAGAACCTACACCTTTGTTTGGAGACTTATTAAAAGCCTTGAGCTTTTTAACTCAATTTCAGGAGAATTTTAATTCTTCTATGTCCTTTAGTAGTCATACTAGGACACGTGCCTTTTCATCTTCATGGCCAAAGACTCGTGCTGTGTGGGTGAGAAATGAGCCTAAGACTTAATTGTCTTTTCTGTTTGTCCTCTGCTTTAATTCTTTCTATTTAAAGTAGGACTCTCTTTGCCTGATTTCTTATCTGCATTTGGAATCATGCTTTCATGCATTTGCACCTTTCTATCATTCTCTCATGCATATGCATCTTTCTTTCATGATTTCATGTTGTTTGCCTGTTTTTATTTGGTTGTTTAGTTTTTATTTTGTTTTATTTTCAAAATAAAAAAAATGAAAAATTGAAAAGTACAAAAACAGTGTGTTTGTGTACTTTGGTTCTTATGAACCTTAAAATGGCCATTGAAACAGAGTTGTCTACACTTTGTAACTCTTGTAGCTTAGATGAGCATCCTTATGCACAACTAAGCAAGTGAGCTTTGTGGCTCTTTGTTTGTGATGAGTAAGGTTAAGTGATCTCTTGTACTTAACACTCGTATCACTCTTTTTGACGGGTAGGACTAGAAAATCCTAAGAGAAAGGCATAAATAATCATCTCACTACTGTTACTCGCTAATCATGAAATGACATCTGTATGCTTCAGCATAGCAAAAGTGCAATGTCAAAAAGCTTAACATAATTGGGTATTTCTTTTTTCTCTTACATGCCCATGCATGGTTTGCTAAATAAAAGAAAATATGCAAAGAAATAAAAGCAAAAAGAACAAAATACTTTAAAATATGATTGCAAGCGTGTTTTCTAAGAGATGTGGGAATTATAGGATGTACTTCGAAGGTGATAGTCCCCATCAAACAGTTATGATTGTGTGTGAGTTAAAGAGATTTTCTCATATATCAAATCATCATAACATTGATACACTTATGCAATCTTGCGATGTTCTTCACACACAACACACAATATTCTTTGCTATTTTTGATACATATGCAGGTACAATGTGATTTGGCCATCACAAGGTTTGCATGCATTGATGTATGCTCACTAAACTGTCTTAACTTGTTTTTAAAATAAAAATTGGTTAGACTTGTTTAGTGTGTGTATATGTGTGTGTTTTAGATCAAAATGTATGACATTTTTCTTATTGAGAGATGTTTTTGAGAGGTTAATATGTTGTTGGGATCTTTGGTTGAGTTACATGCTTGATTGCATTCACATCTGTGTTTTTCTCTTCTTGAAAAACTGCTTTTAAGCCATCTCGACACGTCTCGATACCTGGCTATCTGTCGAGATCTTCAGTTGTTTTTTTATCGTAATCTCGACACCTCTCAATAGCCAGGTGGATCGATCGAGATATCTTCTGTTTGCTCGATAAATCCTTGACACCTTCTCGATCCATCAAGGTTGGCTCGATAGCTTCTCGACACCTCCTGATCGATCGAGATATCCTTGCATGCATTTCATTTTTCTTTGTTTTGCATGTTTCTCTTATCTTGTCATCCATAGCATCTTGTTTTATTAAATTCATGCATTTTTATGGATTGTTTGTGCCCCCTCGATCATCCTTGATCATCTTTATGTTTCTCGGGTAAAGCTTTATAGCTTTCTGTACCCTCTGTCAATCATGACAAAAAGGAGGAGAAATTGGAGAATTTGTGATTTCTTTCTTTAAGATTCTACAAGTTAGAGGGAGAAATACATGCCCTTGTAAGGGGGGGTTGTGTTTCATCATGTTGGGGGGGAGTGTTTACCTCCTTGTTCATGTACCTAGGTCTTGTGACAATTTTTACATACAACATGGTATTTATCAAGTGGTATATATATATGATGATGTATGTTTTCTTTACCAATCTCTACATGTATTGTTTCTTTTCTATCTTTATACACATGTTTCTTTATTTGTATGCAATCTGTTATTTCTGCTTCACACAAAGATGCCTTGATGTATTTTGTTTAAAGTGTTTCAAAAATACAAGTTGTTAAAGTCTTCCATGCCATGAACTCTCTTCTTGCAAAGTTTTTCAAGAGTTTGTGTTAGGGTAGATTTTATTGTATTCAACTAGTGAGTATGAGTTAAGTGATTTATAACTTCTCTCATATGTTTATTTGTTTGTTATGGTTTTGTCACAGATTGCCAAAGGGGGAGATTGTTAAGGACATATTTTATGTAGTTGACTAATCCTTTGACAAAACGCACTTTACTTATATTTGGGTAGATCTAGGATATGTTTAATACTTCAAAGAACATGTTGTTCAAGTCTAGTATTAAAGCCACGAATATTGGACCAAGAAACAAGTGAAGAAAATGTGTCTACTAAAGCTGGACAGATAGCTGGACACATAGCTGGACACTTGCGGACAGATAGCTGGACACCTGTGGACACCTGCGGATACATGTGGACACCTATGGACAGCTCGTAGACAGCTGCTCGATACCTCTATCTATCGAGGTTTAATGAAGCTCGACAGCTTCTTGATCGATCGAGGTATCTATCGAGGTTACGGAAATCAAAATTTTCATATTTGATTTTTGGGCCAGGCTTTTGTATTTGTGTAGGGTTTCCTTTCTCGCAACCCTAAACATATATAAGGATTATTTTTGAGGCCGTCACATAAGAGAATACAAGGAGAACATATGCAAAAGATGACCAAAGCCTTATTCTCTCTGAAAGAAGCTACTGTATCTTTACGCCTTAGGATTTTGTAACCAAGTGCTTCTTGATCTTCCTTATTGATGAAGTGAAGAACTTTGCAGCCAACATTCTTCTTCCTTAAGTTGGTGTGTGAGTCACGTACTAGGATTCGTGCCAAGGAGTGAGTCACGTACTGGGATCTGTGCATCAAAGGGTGGCGTTCATATATTGAAGAGTTCAGAGGTTCTGAAGCGGTAGAAGGTTTCTGCTGTAAGTTCATCTACGGAGATTGTAGAGTCTAGGGACAAAGGTTTTGTACTAGATCTGAAACTTCTCTTTACTATAGTGAATTGTTTTTCGGGAATGTTTCCCCCCAGGTTTTTTTCTGTGAAACTGGTTAGTTTCATTGGTTTTCCTGAGTCATCATATCTTGTCTTATTTATTTTTCTGCTGCACTTAGTTTTGACATGATATTGATGTTTGTTTGTTTTAATAAGTTTTATGCATAATAAATCTAATTAACAACTTGGGTTTAAAACTTGTTAAATCTATCAACTAGGGTCTAAATTTTCCCAACATATTTGAATAAGATATATTTTTGTCAGAAACTATGATTTCATATATATGATTATGGACCATTTGACTATGAATTGATTCTGATATCCGAACCAATGGGGGTTATTCATTGGTACACTGATACCCAGCGAATGAGGGTTATTCATTGGTATTTTGATACCCAAACCAATAGGGGTTATTCATTGGTATTCTGATACTCAGCCAATGGGGGTTATTCATTAGTACTCTGATGCCCAGTCACGGGAATATAGCGTGACCATAGTTATAAGATTTTTAAGAATATAAATTACGTTTGGATATTTGACTATTTTGAGTCTTTAGAAACTCCATATGTGATATTGGAAATGTTTAAGTATTTGAACTATTTGAGTCACTAAAACTGCTTATGTGTTTTTGGAACCTATTGTAAGTTATAGCTTTTGATATATGGAAAACTGACTATTTTCTAAACCATCTATGATATATTTGTAAGATTAAAGTATGTGATCTACATGCAACTTATTATTTTAGGACTATGAAACTTCTTCAGTTATTTTGAAAACACATAGTACATTATAACTTTTGAAAACAAATATCACATCTTATACTTTACAGATATATTGCTAGATAGAACTTATTGGGACTTTGGTTACTTATTGAGTTGTCAACTCACCCCCCCCCCTCTTTCCCTTTTAGATTCTGATCAGGAAGAGTAGCTTATGTTTGGGCTTCTGCTAGGATGTGCGCGTGAGTGAAGTTTAGGAAATCAATGGATCAAGATTTGAACTTTTATGTTTAAAATTAACTTTTGTGTAGACCTTTAGATTTATAGGATTTAGTTTATTTTTATTTTGATGTTGGAAGGTTATTATTTGGCAGGTTAAGAAGCTTAGTGATTTTTGGGATTGGATGGTCATCTAATAGTTTTATATTTATTGGCTAATCGCATTATGTACATGAGGTTTGGATTTTGTTCCTTTTAAATTATTGGAGATCTATTCATAAACAAATTGTTGAGGTATGTTGGATTTATTTGATTTAAATTTTTGAGGATAAAATCTTAGTGCTAAGAAGGCCTTGCATACTTGTAGGGTGATTACTTTATAAGCGTACGGCGGTTGTCACGTGCCTATCTTTATAGTTGGGTTCGGGGCGTGACAATATCTTCTGTGATTTTTCACATAAATCACATACTAGGCATCTCATGGACTATATAATAATGTCCCAATATTTATGTTACAATTATTTTGAGATAATAATAAAGCAACTTTGCTAATCACAACATTAATGTCATACATAACATCATACAATAGGATTTAAGGGCACACATCTTAACATCCGTGGACTCAGAGCTATCATGGGGTCATGATAGTAAGTTTTCTACTCGAGGTAGCAATAGGATGTTAGTAGTTTAAATTTTATTGTACAAACTTCAATTCATTCTAGTGGATTTGCTTTTTACCTTGAGGATAGCTAGGTTAAATCCTGTCAATTTTTTTTACCAGTTTGGTTTTCCTGGGTTATCAGATCTTTGTGTTCTTTATACTTTTTGCTGCTTTACATGATATGATTGTTTTGTTTTAACCTAGATCTGAATAATAAACCTAAGTATTCACTTGGGTAATTAATTAGGTTAAACAACTTGTGTTTTATAAGGATCTAAAAATTTGACACATGCCTAGTACCAATAAAAAAGAAATTTAAAAAAAAAATCCAATTAATTTTTTTTTAAACTTTAAACAATAGAAAACTCTAGTTATAACTTAAAAAAAAAAAAAAAAAAAAGGAAAAAATGTAAAAAGAAAACTTAACAAAAAAGTCTTATTAACTATAAAGAAAAGACAAAGGGCTTATTAACAATAAAGAAAAGACAAAGACAAAAAAAATTAAAAAAAAAAAAAAAAAAAAAGAACAGAGGAAGCATATCAGTGATATCACGTCCCAGGAAAGAAAAGGAGAAATAAAATTAAAAAATAAAAAGAAAACAAAGAAACGATTAGATCAGAGCAAATAAAAAAAAAAAAAGAAAAGCTTTGGTTAGGGTTTCAATTTTTTTTCTTTTCTTACCTATTACACCAGCCGTCACTCTCTTTCCCCCTTACCCTTACCCTCACCTTCGCATTTCTCTCTCTCTCTCTCTCCCTGCCTCCCTCACCTAGCCTTTCCGCCACCACCAATTTTCTAGTACCCCCTCTACCCTTTGTAATTTTTACTTAGTAATTTTTGTTTTTGGATTTTCAGTTCAATATATAGGGTGTGGGTTTTATGGTACCTCCTTTACCCATCAATGAGTGCTTTTTTTTTTTTTTTTTTTTTAATTCTAGAAATTTCACATAAAATCATTAGAAGAAAATCATTGATTTGAATTTCATATTTTTGTGATTGAATATACTGTTTGGGGTTTAGGTTGCAATGTGATTATGATTTGCAATTTTTTTTTTCCGTATTGGGTCTTGAGGTTAGTGCTTTGATATGGATGTTTGGCTGTGGGATTGGGGTTTAAAAAAATTCGGGTTTTTGCTTTTGGTTGATTGTGAATTCATAGGTATTTTTTGATTTGGGATTTTAAGAGTTGGGTATGTATATTGCTTGTGCTCATTTGACTATAGGCTTGGGTTTGTGCTTGTGTTTGAAATGTTCCCTGTGTAACATGTGGTCATTTGGTTATGGGTTTTAAATTTCAGGTTACAAGGGTTCGAGATTTTTCACTACTTCATCTTTATTGCCAGTAATTTTACGCTCTCCTTTTTCAGAGGTTTTTGACAGGATTCCTAATGTAGCCAAGGATTTTGATTGCTGGTGTATAATAATATTATTGTTTTAATGGATCCTAGATACACAGGAAGATATTGAAGTAAGTTTTCTCAAATTATTGTGTTTATGTTTCATTTGTTATATTTAGGTTTTGTTTATTTTATTTTATATATAAATTTTTTTGTAGGGGTGAATTTTTAGGCATTTGGAGAACAGAATGAGCTCCTAATGGATTCCTATAGATCAATGACACATAAATCACACAAACTTCAGGTTTTCTTAATTATTCAGTTTCTTTTTAAATATCCTGCTGTGTACTTTTAGTCACAATCAATATAAATCTTTTAAGAATAGGTAATTGGGTAATAGAATTATTTACTGTTTACTATTGGTTCTTATCATGGATCATGAAATGCTCATTGCTTGGATTTGTTTTACTTATCACTTTCCCTTAACACAACCCTAAAACCAATTCATTTGTAAAGTGTATATTGAGTGAAGAAAAAATATTATTTGATTATCTGTTTCATGTTGTTATTTGTTAATTTGAAATGTACCATGCCAAATCTTCCAGATTTACAATATGTAGGTAGAAGAAGAAATGCTGATGCACAAGTTTTTCAAAATAATGGCAGCTCATGGTTTAACAAAAAATGTATGTTTACTTTCAGTATATATACAGTATTATGTTGTAATGTCCTACGTATCTTATTTAACAATTTCAAGTGTTCTTGAGAAATAATGGCATCTTACAAATGTCTAAATAATTTCATCATCACCTTGGATTTCTTGGATAGGAACCAAATATATCTTTCTGTCATTTTCATTTGCAATTGTTTTTGGACCTTTGGATTTCTGGTAGATAGTTTGTGAATAAAATTTGCTTCATAATACCCTACTAGCCTATAATTATATGTCAAAATTACTACTGTGGTGGGTTGTTGATATGGATCAAGCAGGTGGTTTGCATAGTGATATAAGGTGGTGTATTTGGGGAGTGTTGATTGATTTGTGAATATTGCAAATTTTTATTGTTCAAAGAATTGTCAATGTAAATTAGACTTAGCTTTTGAATGATAAGAAGCATCAGTTTGTGGTAAGTCTGGGTTTCCATGGCTGTGCTTATTCTTCTTTTTCTCATAGTAGCTTCTGCAGTTGCAGTTGACAAATGTGAGTCTCTTTCTTTCTTTTCTCTATTCTATGCATTCTTCATACTTGTTTTGTGAATTTTTTTTCTCTGTTCATAGTATTTGGTTTTGGTATTAATTTTACTCAATATTGTAATATCTCGGTTGTTTCTTAGAGTTTATAGTGCATTGACATGGTATGCATGTGTTCTCCACTTCTCCTTGAGGTTGTAGAGTCACAAATTTAGTGACCAATGTTTAATGCAAATGCACCAAAAAATAAATAGAAAAAATGGCCTCTCACGCTCTCTCCGTTATTGTGTGTTTGTGTTTTTTTGGGGGTGGGTTAGTTCTTTCCTAGTTCAAAGGTTGTGTGTGTATCTTCTATTCTTCTTGCTTATGAAGGTTGGTGGGTCAGAATTAAATGAGTATAGAGTGGGAGTTGGGGGTTTTAAATTTTACTTAGAATTTTAGGATTACTTGATTGTTAAACAAGTGAAAAATGTCAGGTATTTTCTCTTGTCTTGCTTCACTTGAATGCATGTTGCATGCCAAGTGTTTGGTAAATTGCCACTATGAGGTATAAAATTAGATTACTTGACTTTTGGTTGTGATAATTGTTATATGAGGTTATGAGTTGCATTCCTATTGTGTTTTTTAGCAACCTTGTCGTTAAATGAACTTATAACATTATTTTTATTATATTTAGGATGGTGATGATGCAGGTGATCACTTTCTTACTACGCAAAATCAATCATCAAGCTTGTGGTTTTTTTTAGTTTGCAACTGTGATATAACACTCTATACATTTGGAAATTCTTGTATTAGGCATAACAATTATTATAGCTAGAAATTGTATTATATCAATTTGATAGTTTGAATATGTTTAATTATTGTGGGGTCTATATTGGCATGTGTCAACTAGATCTAGTCATTTATTTTATATTGATTTTTGTTCAACTAGAAACAGGGTGGGAAAACAAAATGCAGGGAAAATATTTTTCCCATTTTTTTTAATAAAAAAAGGCCTATAGTAGCAGTTTTGAAACTGTTGCTAAAACTCGTATTAAGAAAAGGCCTATATGGCACTTTTGAAATCGCCGCAATAGGCCTTTTAAGCCTGTATTAAGAAATACCTATAGTGGCGCTTTTGAAACCGCCGCTATAACTTGTATTTAAAAAAGGCCAATGACAACACTTTTAAACTGCCGCTATAGGCTATATTAAAAAAGACTTGTCCTTGAGCTTTTAAACCGCCGCTATAGCCTGTATGTTTATTTTGTTCATGCATCATTTAGATTGTTCTTTTCTATTTGTTTTTGCTCTAACCATGTTTGATGCAGTTTGCCCTTGGTTTTCCTTTGTTTATGTTTCCTTGGTTCTCTTTTGTTTACCCTATTCCAACCTTAGCATCATGGTTAGCAAGACTAGAGCCCATAGGACATCCACCTCCACCTCTACTCCAGCTTTTGATAATGAGAGGTTTCACGGTGAGAAAAAACCAAGAGTCGTATGAGAAGCTGAACATCCTTAGGTTTGTGTGGGCTGAGAGAAAAGTTTTTTTTAGATGAACTTGATCCGGAAATTAGGAGGAACTTTGAGCATAGGGGCTAGTTACCTTTGTTGGATATAGATCATCCGCCTCTGGCTACTTTGATTAGAGAGTTCTACTCGAACCTCTGTGTTTACTCCACTTCATCCAACATTCAGTTTATGAAAAGTTGGATAAGGGGAGAAGAGTATACCAATACTCCGTCAGCAGTGGCTTTTGCTCTTGGGGTGCCTGTGGTACAACAGCTTATGTATCCTTATGATGAGACCCCTCCTCTTGATGATATTATGTCCTATATCTCTGGTACTTCCATTCAGTGGGGTACTGATCCTTGGATTACCTCTCATGAGTTGACTAAGATTCATTATTTGTCTTTTTGAATTTCTTGTCATTCCATCTGGCCTATCTCCCATCTTCACACTATTCCTATTGAGCGTTGTACGTTTTTGTATGCCTTTGTGACAGATGCTCCTATAAGTTTTCCTCATCTTTTCATTCAATCCTTGGTTGAGGTTCATAGGAGTAGTTCTTCTGCTCATGCTCTTTTCTTCCCAGTTTTTATTTATCAGATTTTATTACATTTAGGTTTAGATGAGTTTCCTGTTTCTAAGCCCATACACACTATTGCTCCTATAGGTGCCACCTTCCTTAGACAGAGAGCTAGCTCTAAACGCCCTAGAGTTGAGTCTTCTTCGGGTGTTGTACCTCCTCCTCCTCCTTTTTCAGGTGATCCTACTGTTGAGGAGTTTGTTGATCTGACTACTGCTGCTGCTGCTCCTTCACCTCCACCTTCTACTTCAGATGATTCTAGCATTCGTCATATGTTGGACACTGTCATGACCGTTCAGGCAGTTCATAGTCAGCTTTTGGTGGACATGCTCACGAATCAGGCTTTGCGTGTAGATTTTGTGAGAATTAGACGGTCCCTTCCACCACCTCCTTTTGATGATGATTCTTGATTGCCCTTTGGAAATTCGTCACAAAAAGGGTGAGTACATATGGCTGGAGATCAGGGGAGAGTTTTTTTTTTTTTGAAGCTTTGGAGCTTTAGATTGTATCTAGGTGCTTCATTTTGTACTTTTTTTTTGGCTCATGATGTATTTATCCTGCTGTATTTATTTTCTATGCGATGTATATGTTAAAGGAAGACATTATGTTTTTTATTTATGTTTCTTGTTTCACATTGTGCTACATTGGCTATTAATTAATATTATGAGGTTATTCATGATGTATGTCTTTTATTTTATGTTATGTGAAATCAAGATTTTATTTTATTTTACTTATATTTTCCACACATGCGTTTATGTGTTTGTTGAGTGTTTCAAGAATATACAAGTTGATTCAGTCGTGCTACTGTCTACATTTGCAACTGATAGATAGTAGTTAGATTGAATTGTTTTTGGTTGTGCAATTTTAATGTAATAGGCTATTTTTGTAACTTTGAGAATTTTGTTTTATTAAGTGTTTTGTCAGTTTGTTAGGTTCTAATGATTTAGGATCTAAATTTTAACTTCACTATGTAATGTTGGCAAACCATGATCAAAACTTAGAGTCTAGATTTAAGCTGCTTAAAGTGATGTATGTGTAAAGTTGGAATCGTGTAATTGCAGAAAATTACCATTCAATTTCTGCAAGGCTCGATCGATCAAAAATTAGACTCGATCGATCGAAGCTCGTGTAGAATGTCTTTTCTGCAGAATTTCCAACTCAACCCAAGCCCATATGACATGTAGGGTTTTATGTTTTGCCTTAAGTATAAAAGGAAAAACCCTAGCCACATTTTGACATTATTGTTTATGATGTGTGTGTGAATCTCTTGTGAGATCTAAAGGTGTTTGCCTTCATACACACTTAGGGTTTATCGAGATTAAGATTAATGTCGAGAGCTTGGTGATCATTTTAGTTGCTATATAAAGAGCTTAATGAAAAACAAGTGGTATACTTGTGGATGCTGTGGATCTAAGAAAGTAGTCTGTGGACTCGAATCTGTCACGTGGTCGTGATAGTAAGTTTTCTACTCGAGGTAGCAATAGGATGTTAGTGGTCTAAGTCACTATTGTAAAACTTCAATTCTTTCATAGTGGATCTGTTTTACCTTGAGGATAGCTAGGTTAAATCCTCCCTAAGTTTTTTACCGGTTTGGTTTTCCTAGGTTATCATATCATTGTGTTCATTATTTTCCGCGCCGTTTCAATGATATGATTTACTTGTGTTAACCTAGATCTGAATAATTTACATAAGTTAATCACTTAGCTGAATAACTAGGTTAATCTATTTGTGTTTAAGGGGTCCAAAAATGTACAGTATCCATAAGCCTAAGGTTCTTAAGGTTGTTGCTAATTACTCTTGTCATGAACCTCTATCTTTTATTGTGGCTTCTAGATACCCTCAGCATATAGCTGTTGTGGTCCCTTGTTCTGCCTCCTGTTGATAAGAACATTGTCACTTGTAAGTGAGTGTTTAAGCTTAAAAGGAATAGTGATTGGACTATAACCAAGTATAAGGCCAGTTTGGTGACTAGAGGTTACCTTCAATAGTATGGCTTGGACTAAGAAGAAAAGCCTACCACTATCAGGTTACTTCTGTTAGGATATGTGCCCTTAAATCCTATTGTATGATGCTATGTATGACATTATGTATGACTTAATGTTGTGTTTAATAAAGTTGTTTATTTCTTATCTAAAATAATGGTAACATGAATATTTGGACATTATCATATAGTCCATGAAATGCATAGTATGTGATTTATGTGAAAAGTCACAGAAGATATAAATCACAAGTTCTTTGTAAACTCAGAATTTATAATTCGTAGTCGGTGATGAAATTGGGCATTTCATCTGCGAAGACTATAACGTATCAACTAAGATGATTTGTCTTGATCATGGAAGTGGTGACTTCTAGTTGATATGTTGATATGTTTTAAGAGTTAATACATATTGAACTGGACCACCGTGAGATTTATTATTCTCCTAACGACTGTCAAATGAATAATAAATCTCACGACTTCTATTTGCATGAACTCTTAATCCTGAGAGAATAATGGACTTGATCATGAGGTGTAGGTTGCTTTGATATATCAGGAGTGAGATCTAAAGTGACGGTCAAAACCTCAGTATGTTGGGCAACCATATTTAGTATTGATGGAACATATATTCTCAAGATGGAATTCATAGTCTCTTAACGGAGATACAAAATATTCCCTTGAGATAAGTTTAATGGGTTTGGTTATTCAGAGAGTTAGGCCTAACCACTTTGGTAAGAAATTACTAAAGTATATATTTATGAGATTGGATTTCATAAATATATGATGAATAACTTTAAAGGATTAAACCGGGTACTCAAGGATAAGATGTAATTTACAAAGTGGCAGTCTACATTTATGACTTTGTATTACTACGAATATTTTATGAAGGGGTTACGTGTAAAATAAAGTCTTAGGATATAATTTATTAATAAGGCCTAGAGTGCAATTATATTTATATAGTGGTATTAAATATAATTAATGGTAACTTTGGACTTGTCAAGAGTTGACGGAAAAGCCCAAGGCCCATTGGAGCTAGTGTCTTATTGTTCCCTTTTGGTCCCATTCCAAGCCACACACTAAAGCCCAATTGGAAATGCCCAATAGGCCGGCCCAATTAGATAATCAGTTAGTTATAAAGGGAGAAACATACAGAATTTTTTTTAAGTGATTTTTATCGTAGAGAAAAGAAAGAGTGTGAGACACACTTTCATTCTCCCTTTGGAAACTAATTGAGAGACCACACATCTTGGGCGTAAAGTGGAATTGGAGTGAAGATTAAAAGTTTTCCCAAGTGCTTCTAATCTTTGTTTTGAAATACTTCACACCAAGGTACGCTATCTTGTTCTTAAATTCTGAAATTTATATAGTGCATGTTGTCAATCATGAATGAAATAGATCCTTGTTTGTTGCTTCCGCTGTGTGTTTTGTATGAGATACAAAACCAGATTTTTATCCAACAACTTCTTGCTCTTGCTATGAACTATGGTTGGGATTTGAAGCAGTTGGATGTGGGCAATGCCTTTCTACATAGTGTAGACAGCGCATTTTGTATCCCTTACGGCTCGGGCCTGAGCAAATGAAAATTGACTTGAGGAAAGCATTTATGGAAAATTTAACTTATTTTTGGAACAATAAATCTATTTTTGGGAAAGAAAAGTCACTGAAACCCTAGGGCATGCGCACGCATACACACGTATGCGCACACGTGCTCAAGCTTTGCGTACGCATACTTCATGCATATGTACGCATACACGGGCATGCATGTGCATGCTAGGGTTCTAGAAACTAGCAAGGAAAAGTTTTCTGCATTAAAACTTGGTTTGGAACAAATCCCACATCATTGGGAGTTGCCTTAAACCCTCTATTTTTGACTTTATAAAGCCCAAAATGGTAGATTTTTGAAGGGGGATGAATTCTAGTGGTAAAACACAAAAAATTCACTAGAAAATAGTGATTCAATATGGAATTTTTTCACAAAACATCCTTAGCTCAAATTTTGTTTGATTGGGACCTATTCTAGTCTTGATATTTGAGTTTTAAGATTACTAACTCACTTTTTAATTGATTTTCATTAGATTGACTAAGGGGAATGGTCAAAATCAAGCTCTAGAGAATTCTAGTGTTGAGGTAATGCTTCTAATTTTGGCTCTTCTCTTTTCTTTATTTTTCCTTTGTTTTTTTGTTTCTATATATGTTTTAATTGCTTTAATATGTTTGTTTAGTTTAGGTTTTTTTAATGTTTTTGTGTCTAAAGAATGTTAGTTTGTTAGATTCCCTATTTTCTGTATGTTTTTCTGTGCTCTGTTCTTATTTTCTAGGTTTAGGGTTTTTGTGTATGCACATGCATGCAGCTTGCATGTATATGCATACTTGTAGTATGCGTACGCATACAGTTGGGTTGCACATGCATGCCTTATGTATGCGCACGCATACTTTTGCCCAAAAACCCTAATTTATTCTTGTATACTTTTCACTTTGTTTTGTTCAAATGTATAAAGTTGTGATTTACAAATATGTTTTACGTTGTCTTTAATTCCATGTCAAATTTTATTGTAATTCTGTTCAATCATTTCCCTATATTTTTATGGGATTTAATGTAAAGGTTGCGTGTGAGAGTTTGGTGAAGAACTTGTGAAGATGAGGATTTCGCGACTAGCTCACAACTTCTAGCCTGTGAAACATGCCACGTGAGAAGCACATGCTGAAATTTGAAAAGTCTTTGACATGATGGTTTTCGTGAGTCATTTGCGACTCAAGTCATGTTACGAGTAGCCCGCTAAACTCTCTACCTGATTATTTTTTAGTGTGACTTTTCTCATTCCTTTACCAACACTATATAAACCTTCATTACCCACGAAATGTAAGCAGAACAAGGAGTATTCACAAAAAACTTTTGAGAGAGAGAACCCTAGCCAAACACTTGAGAGTTAGAGATTGTTTACCCACAACCCTCTACATCATTTCTCTAGAGTTTCAATTTACTCCTACCTCTCCATCTA
This sequence comes from Castanopsis chinensis, assembly GCA_032878915.1. NCBI lineage: Eukaryota > Viridiplantae > Streptophyta > Magnoliopsida > Fagales > Fagaceae > Castanopsis > Castanopsis chinensis. Next base: position 33,390,679 of record JAVQMG010000133.1, on the reverse strand, counting down.
CACATCTTTGAGAGGTTCTTAGCCCAAACACTTATTTCACCTATTTTGAGTGTTGAGAGAAGTTTTGGTGCCTATGGGAAGCATTGGAAGAAGCCATTGAGTGGCGGATGCAATCAAGTGGAACTGTGAGATCCAGATAACTAGTGAAGACAAAAGTTCGAGAAGTTTGTTGGTAGTAGGAGCTTGGAGGGCTCAAGTAAATTGGTTAGATTAGGCTTGTAGGGTATTTTTGATATTCGTGTACTTCAACTTATTCACTAGTGTATCAATTTAGGCTTGGAGGGCTGCGAAGAGGTTTTTCATCGAGTACTTCAGTTTTCTTTTCAATAACACATCTCTGTATCATCTTGTATTTGAATCTCTCTTATCTATTTTTTAAGCTTTACATTTATCGCTTAGTGTACTTGCTTATGGCTTAGAGTAGTGTTTCGGTATATTGCGCTTCATTTACTCTTTTTCCACACTTAGATAAGTTAGAGTAAAAGCAATTAAGTCGTAATTTAGAATTGGGGGTCTAAACAAGCATTAGTATTTTCACACTAATTGAGCTTTCAACATGTTTAGCCCATGTTTAACTTGTTTTTTTGGGTCTTCGAGTCTCTATTTCTCTGTTTTATTTTAGTTTTTCTATTTTATCTCTTTGATGCTTATTGGGGTTTAAGATTGTTTAAATACTATGAACATGTATTGATGCATAGGTGCTTTGGTGTAGTGAGGTAAGTTATGCATTCATACAAACATGCATTGTTTGGATATAATCTTGGTTTGATTGAGGAACATGAATATGTTTAGTTTGAATGCTAAGCCTTTGATGTTAAGATGCTTTTACATGTTTGTTTGATTCTACCTCATGATGTTTCTACCCTTGGGATTTGTATGTCGTGATCCATGATAGGTGAATGCTAATCTAGGTGGCGACTCTATTATTTTTCTCCACCATGGTCTACCCTATGCCAAGGCATATTTCCCACGACCCGTCGCGAGTGCTTGGGCCTATAGTGGCAACACCGTTGGGGAATAGAGAGTTTGATTCTAATGTGTTCCATTTCTTAATCTTGAAAAAGGCTTGCTTAATATTGGTTGCACAAACTTTCACTTGGTTATTTTGTCCCTTTTCCTCGGTTGGTGATGAGTGGGAAGGTAGAGGCTCCATTCGGGCTAAAATCTTTCGAAGTTCATCCCACTAATTCACAATCCGTGCCATCGCCTATAATGGACTTTGAGTACAATAACGGTTTGCCACCAATCCATTACAGTCCATTTCGGCCTAAGGTTCAAATCATGGCCCATCTAGTTGTGAGTGACCTATTTATCTATCCCTTTAGCTTTAAGGAGCTTACCCACACTTAGAGAGATACTAGATCCTATCAAAAGATGATACCATTTATATCTCTTATTTTTTTCAACCATATGCCTTGTGTTCACCTTATTCTAAAAGAAAAATAAATGATATAAGAATTTAAAGGATGACCCAAGATTTATGGCATACCCTAACACATTGGGAAGAAAAGAAAAGATGTTCTCACATATAAAAGGCTTGTCCCAAAGTCTAAAGGTATGTGTTAACTTTTGTAGACATCGCATTTTGTACCCCTTATGACTCGGGCCGTCGTTCCCCAATAATGCTCGAATTCTAAGGCCCAAGGTCAGTTCAAAGCACAATCACATATTGAATTGACTTGAGGGGTATTAAAATGGAAAATATAACATTTTTAATGAGCAAAAATCTATTTTGAAAATAAATTGACCAAAGTGGCCCTCGGCCTGCGTACGTGGGTTGCAGCCTGCGTACGTAGGCATGATCCCGCGCATGCAACTATGGTTTTAGAAGTATAAGAAAGACATGTTTTCTGCAATACTAGCTAAGGTTTGGAATGAATTCCACATCATTTAGGAGCTGTTCCAAACCCGATTTTTTCAACTATAAAAATCCTTACATGGTACATTTTCAAAACACACACGAGAAAAACCTAAGATTCACTAGAAAATAATGAATCAAAAAGGAGTTTTTCACAAAACTTTCCCAAGTCATTTTTATTTGATTGGGACCTTTTCTGGCCCCAATCCTTCAAGTTAAGATTAATAATCACTATTTTATTGAATTGTGATAGATTTGACTGAGGGGAACAATAAAAAATCAAGCCTAGGAGCTTTTACTCTAAGGTATACCTTAAAATTTTTCTTTTTATTTTTTGCCTTAATCTTTGTTTTAATCTGATTATCTGTTTAGTATATGTTTGTTTAGGTTAGTTTTTGGATTTCTCTATATCTTTAAGCATGTTAGGTTGCTAGATTTTATGTTTTATGTTTCGTTTTGCTTCTGCCTTGTTTCCGTGTTGACTAGAGTGGCCATCCATTTACCCAAAAATCATTTTTGCATTACATGCATCATTTGTCTTTTGCATCATATGCATCAATTTGTTCTTCCATTGCATGCATCAATTCATTCATTGCATATCATAACAATGATCTTGAGATTCTAATGGTCGCAATCGTGTGTCTGGTTTCTAAATCGAACCATCAGATCAAAAGATATCGCATGATCAAGTTTTCACAGTCAATATGCATTGTGTCTAGGTAGAGTCAACCACACACAATTAATTTAAATTAGTTCTAATTGGTGAACAATTAAAGTTAATTAAATAATTGTGTGATTGGTTGATATTTAGTGTTTAAAATAGGGATGCATGCATAGGAATAAAATGGATGATTCGATAACAATAAAATTTTGGATAAGCTGAACTTTTTCAAGATTTATTTTGAGGGATTTATCCACAAGATAATTGTTCATGATTATTGTTCGAGATAATTGTTCATAAAAAGCCTGAATTATCTATAAAAGAGAAAAAAAATCATGGATGGAGGTGTTAGGGTTTGTGCCCTAAAATCCAATTTATTCGTATGTCATAATTAATTAAAATTTTTAATTATATAAGACTATTTGTAAATGACCTAATGGGGCATTATCATAGTCCATGAGATGCATTATATGTGATTTAGTCATAGAAGATGTAAGTTACAAGTTCTTTGTAAACTCAAAATGTAATTCGTAGTCGGTGATGAAATTAGGTGTTTCATCTACGAAGACTATAACACACCAGCTAAGATGATTCGTCTTGATCATGGAAGTGGAGAGTTTTAGTTGATGTGTTGTTGTGTCTTACGAGTTAAGACATATTGAACTGGACCACTGTGAGATTAATTATTTAATCAACAATTGTCACCAGAATAACTGATCTCACGACTTCTAATTTCATAGACTCTTAATCATGAGAAGGTAGTGAACCTAATCATGAAATGTAGGTTACTTTGATATATCAGGAGTGAAACCTAATATTCATGGTCAAAACCTCAATATGTTGGGTAATCACACATAGTGTCAAGGGAAAACATATTCTCATGATGGAATCCATAATCTCTTTTAGTGGAGACACGAAATATCCCCTTGAGATAAGTTTAATGGGAACTAGTTATACAGGGTGCCCACTTTAGCAAGGAGTTACTAAAGCTTATATTTATTGAAATTGGATTTCAATAAATGTGAATAACTAAAAGATTAAATTGGATACTCAAGGATAAAATAGTTGTTTACAAAGTGACAGGTTATTATGACTTTGTTCACTATGGATATTTCATGGAGGGGTCAAATGATATTATTAGAGTCTTGGGATATAATTTATTAATAAGGCCTAGAGTGCAATTATATTTATATAGTGGTATTAAATATAGTTAATGGTAACTTTGGACTTGTCAAGAGTTGACAGAAAAGCCCAAGACACATTGGAGCTAAAGTCTTATTTGTTCCCTTTGGTCCCATCTTAAGTCACAAACTAAAGCCCAATTGGGTAGGCCCAAAGGCTAACCCAATTAGATAATTAGATTTTATTTAATAAGAGTTATTAAATAAACTAACTACCAAGGGTAGTTAGAATGTACGTATGATGAAAAGAAAAAAAAAACAGTTTTTCTCTACAAGGAGAAGAAGAAGGATTTTTCTTTGAGAATCAACATACATAAAGACTGATTGAGAGACCACACATCTTGGGCCCCATGTGGAATTGGGATAAAGATTAAAGGTATTCTCAAGTTTTGGTTTCGAATTTCACTGCATCAAGGTACGCTTTCTATTCTTTGTTCTAGAATTCAAGTTTGTTATCTCTCTCATGAATGAAGTAGATCTGTGATTGTTGCTTCCACTGTGTGTTTTGTATGAGATGCAAAACCAGATTTTCCTACAAGAGGATGAAAACATGTCTTGATACAAAGGTCGGTCAAAAAACCCTAGAAAGAGAGTCTATAAAGTTGTGATTTACAACTATTTTGTGTTGGCTTTAATTCCGTGCCAAATTTGATTGCAATTTTATTCAATCTTTGTACCCTGTATTTTATGTGGGATTTATTTGTAAGGGCTGTCTGTGAGAGAGAGTGTGTGAAGACTCAAGGCATCTTATGAAGACAAAAAGAGTTTTCGCGAGTAGCTCACGACTAGCCATCCCACGAAGTGAGACATATGCCTTGCACATGACTAGAATGCGAATAGTCATGACAGATGGTGATAGTTGGTTTTTACGAGTGTCTCGTGGGTAAGGCCTTCCCGCGAGATACCCACGAAATAGTCTGTTCTGCTATTTTGTCCTATCTGCTCCACTACATCCTCATACATCCTATATATACTATCATTACCCACATATTGAGTAGAAATATTTTCAGAAGAGAAAACCCTAGCCTCAAACCCTTGAGAGTGTGAGATTGTCATACCCACAATTCTACACACTATCCATTGTGGGTTTCGTCTACTCCTACCTCTCCATTTCCAAATTCTTGAAAGTTTGATAGCCTAAACACTTACCACACCCATAATGAGTGTCTAGTGAGTTTTTTTGGTGTTGCTAGGAAGCATTGGAAGAAGCCAAGTTTTGGCAGATGCAATCAGACGCATTGCGAGATCCGGAAAGTTAGATAAGACACGATTCCAAGAAGCCTTGTTGGAGTAGGAGCTTGGAGGGCTTAGGTGCATTGGGTAGACTTGGCTTGAAGGATCTTTTGCTATTCGTGTATCCCAACTTATTTTCTAGTGGATTTACCGCTTAGAGGGTGGCAGAGAGGTTTTTCGCCGAGTTCTTCAGTTTCCTCTTCGATAACACATCGAAGTGTTATCTTGTGTTTGCATCTCTCTTCCCTACTCTTTTAGCTTTCATTTTACTACTGTGTTTTAATGAATATGGCTTAGAGTAGTTGTATTGTTTGTTCACTTGTATTTATTCTATTCCTCACTTAGTTTAAGTTAGAGTAAAATCAACCGAGCTGCAATTTTTAATTTGGGGTCTAAACAACTCTTGTGTTTTTAAGACAAATTCGAGCTTTCAGACTCCAAATGACACCCAAGCACGGACGTACATTTAGCATCCAATAGCCAATTCGACACTTTTGGAGTGTTGAATGGCACTTTGAAGTGCCGAATTTCCGTCATGTGGGCTTTGGCCTAACGGCCTTTAGGTGACGATAAGGCACACCCTTTTCAATCTTTTTGCAAAAGGATGAGTCCAGATTCACATCCTAATCGTCTGTGCCTATTTTTTTTTATAGATTTCTAACCTCTATAAATAGAGTCTGGGTCCCATAATTCAGCACATTTTCTTTTTGCGCTTTGAGAGGCATACATTTTTAGACTCTCTAAGTGCTTATATTTGCTGATCCTTTTTTATATTTGCTACCAAAATTAGGGTTTTTAGGTTTCAAACATAAGGAGTTCTCATGCAAGGAGTTCTCATGCAAGGAGTTCTCATGCAAGAGGTTGTTTTCAATCACTCTATTCTCTTTTATGCTTCTTGTTTATGATGATGCATGCCTTCTTTTATTTTTAATATGAATGTTAACCATTGCTTAAATGATCATGATTTGTTAATATCTCTTTTTTAATTTCAATAATTTGCATATAATCAATTATTTTTCTTAATAAAAATGGATATGCATCTTTCTTAGATGCAGATTTGAATTTTTCTTAATAAAAAATGGATCTGCATCTTTCTTAGTTGTAAAACTAAATTTTTTTTTAAATTAAAAATTGATTTGTATCTTTCTTAGATACAGATATGATTATTTTTTAACATGTGCAAACTTTGAAGCAAAGAAAAAGATTATCCATGATAGCATGCATTTATGATATGAATGAAATCCTCATAAAAAAAAAAAAAAAAACTTTTCCATATTTTTTTGAACATAAAAAAATAGATTTGATTTTTCTGTTATCAAAAGACATTTTTTCATCACTACAAAATAGATTTGATCTTTTACAAAGTTAAAACCATTTTTTATATCTCATAAAAATAGATTTGAATGTTCTTTTCAAAAACCACATTTTTACACATGCAAAAACAGATCTGGTATTTTTTTCTTTACAAACTAAAATCCATTTTTTTTTTGGGCAAATTACAACTTACCCACCTGTGGTTTAGTCGAAATTTAAGTTGCCTACATGTGGTTTGAAATTTGACACTTTACCCACCTGACGTTTGACTAAAATTTAAGTTGCCTACCTATGGTTTAAAATTCCATGATGAAAGTGTTCCGATGGATAGTTTTTGATCATATTTAATCTTGTATTTTTATGTTTATTGTGTTTTTGGAGAAGAAAGACATAAAAGTAGAGCAAAATTACATATTTAGCTTTGTTTTTAATGAAGGTAGGTTATAGAAATCTAATTAAGCAAACCTCAGGTGGGTAAAGTGTCAAATTTCAAACCACAGATAGGCAACTTAAATTTTGACTAAACCACAGGTGGGTAAATTGTAATTTACCCTTTTTTTTTTTTATCAAAAACAGATCTGCATTTTTAACAAAGAAGAGGATACATTTATAAATAAACTTATGTGATTTAGTTTTTCATATGTATACACAACATGTCATGCATAGCATGCATAAAATAGTACATTGGTCACAAGAGTCTAGAAGAGCAAACTCTGTCTGGACAGAATGGGTGCCTAACACATTTCCATTTCGTAACTTAGCCTCCGGCTTTAGATTTTTGGTTAAGGAGATCTAGCTTTATCTTTGTTTTTATTTTGGGTAGATTGTAACTATGAGAAAAAGCCATGTATATTTGGTAGATTGTAACTAGGACCCAAAGCAGTGTAAAACTCAAATTTTCAATTTTTTTTTGTTTTTTGTTAATTCAATCAATGAAATGAAACAATTCATTCATGTATTTATATATTACTTTTTTTTTTGTACATAAAAAATAATTGGCAACTCTACACCACTTACCCAAAAAAAGAGGTGCCCTAAAAAGCACACCACAAAAATCACTCTCTCTTTTTTTAAGGGCATCACTTCAGGCGAGATCTCTCATAGTGGCAACTCCAGTGGGGAAGTCGAGGGCTAAGCTTCGTATTAGACTTAAGTGACCAAATATGTACCATTTTTTTGCATGGTCTTGCATGATATGTACCAAGCCCGTCACTCCCATCACCATACTGAAGCCATCAAGCATAGAAAAAACTCCACTACTGCAACATCACTGCCCCATCTTCGACCTCCAAGGTAGTTCAAGCCACCAAAAGTTTGAAGCTCCCCACATTATGGTAGAGGAAAGAGAACACCCTAACTCAGAGGAACCCATGAACACCCAAGAGCTACTCAACACTATGGTAGCTGGTTAGATTCAGCTGAGGGATGACATGAACCATATGATGCAACAGTTCCAGAATTTGAAAAGTAATCAAGTGAAGGATAGGACTGATCATGATCCACCAGCCATAGAAAGTGAGAAAAAGATCAATGAGAGGATGAATAAAATGGAGGAGATAATTAAAAAAGCCCGTAAAATGGAGGACCTTATGGACTGATTTTCTCTCATTGTTCCCTAATGCAAGATTGCCACCTAAGTTCAAGATGCCTACCTTGGATAAGTTTGATGGGACCAGTTGCCCAAAGTCCCATCTAAAGATGTATATGAGGGCCATATAGCCCTTAGGCGTGACCGAGGAAGTACTTGCTCAAATGTTCCAAACCACATTGACCGAAGCCACTCTTAGGTGGTTCCTTAACCTGGATGATGCAAGGGCAAGAAGTTAGGAGGAAATTTGTCGAGAGCTTCACAAGCAATACAAGTACAATACGGAAGTGGACATCACAAGAAGAGATCTTGAGACTACCAAGCAAGAGCCAAAGGAGTCCTTCTCCACTTTTATCACCAAGTGGAGAGCTAAGGCCGCACAGATGATGAATAGGCTGATTAAGGAAGAACAATTAGCCATGGTTGTAAAGAATTTGTTACCTGTGTATCATAAATATTTGTTCACACAATACTTTCCCAATTTTAAAGCTCTAATTACTGTTGGAGCACAAATTGAGGATGTTTTAAATAATGGAACCATAAAAACTGATGACCCACCAAGGTTTAAAAAGAATGTAGGATCTAAATTTGCAAAAGTTTCTAACATCCATAAAAACCATCCTTACCAATTGATTGCACCCATTGCGCCTATGCAAGTACCACAAGGGCTTACAACTAGAAGACAATTTCATGAGTTGTATATGCCTATTAGCCAAGTGTATGACAAGCTGAAGCTAAAGGGTTACTGAAACCCTTAGGCATAGGACTAATTCCAAGTCCCTTGCTTTCACAGTTTGATGTTAAAAAAAGATATGTTTACCACCAAGGCCCAGGTCATGACACCGACCATTGTTTGCCTTTCGTCATGCTGTAATACCTGAAAAAAAAAGTAGAGATTAAAAGGAAGGGTATTAAAGTAAATCTTTTGTGGGGTTAATTTTATAATTTATAATTATAAGGGAGTTTTTAGAAAAATAGGGTTGAAACCCTAGCTATATAAGCTTATTAAGTCAACGTATATGGGGGATTTTTTTTGGGAGGCAACTCCAAGATTTCAACTCTAGCGTTGAAGAGAGAAACCGTGAATTGAGAAGCAAGGATGAGGGTATCAGACAAATGGAGAGAATCATTGAAGAAAAACCAAATAGCATTGCATTTTTGCTCTAGCAAAAAAGATCACTACATGTTAAGGAGCCCATGGGGGGTAGCACACATGCTCCAAGTTCAACAATTCTTGGCAGGTTGGTAGACTTATAAAGGAAATTGAAACACAAAATTTGATAAAAAGATGTGTTGGAAGCTAGGGCAAACGTAGCTGAGAAACAAAAAGATTCATGAGCTAAATTTAAAACTAGAAAATCTTCAAAAAAAATTGGTGATGAACAGAAGACTAGAGTTCATAAAGCTGAACATCTTTTGAAAGTGGCGGAGGAAGAGATGATGATGGCAAAATTGGAGGCTACTTCAATATCTGAAGAGTTAGTGAAGGTCCATAAGTGGTGGGTTCCACGTTGGCTTGCAGTCCATTTACGCTATTTCTAGTCCTATATAATGACTCACTGGAATGATTATGGAAGGCCAGCCTCAGATTTGTTAATCCAAAAGGCATAGGAAAATAAAGGTCAAATTGAAAAGTGGGCCGAGCCTTACATTGAAACAATGATGACTAAATGGCTATTATGTATGATGGAACAACGGTTGACATTTGTAACACCTCTTGAACCACATATTCATTCACTTACTGCTAAAACGTTTGAGGCCTACCATGCATCTAAGAGTTCTAGTACCACATGTTATAAAGTTACAAAAGATGGTAGATCCTTCATTTAGGGAGCTAGGAAGTTCGCACAGCCATACTTCAATTAGGTGATATCCAAGGATTTTAGAAGAAGTGTTAGGGAGAAGTTCTTTTTGGTATGGCTTTTGAGGTAATTAACCTTATCCTAATTGATTTTATTTTGCGTAATTTTACTATTGAAAATTGTTTATAGTTGTTAAAATTTTATTTCTATTGTTTTACTGATTTCAAGTAAAGAATTATCACAAATATATCTGATTATTGAATATATGATGTATTGCATATATGATATACTTTATTTAATTTTTTTTAACTATACTAATTCAATGTAAAGAATAAAGAATTTTCACAAATATATATGAGCATTAAGTATAAGATTTATTTTATTTAATTGTTTTTTCTAGACATATTGATTTAAAGTAAAGAATATAGAAATATCACAAAATATATGAATATTGAATATATGATTATATATATGTATTTGAATAAGATATATTTTTGTTAGAAACTATGATTTCATATATACGATTATGGACAATCTGACTATGAATTGATTTTGATACCCGAACTAATGGAGGCTATTCATTGGTACTCTAATACCCAGCTAATGAGGGTTATTCATTGGTACTCTGATACCCAAACCAATGGGGGATATTTATTGGTACTCTGATACCCAAAGCAATGGGGGTTATTCATTGGTACTCTGATACCTAAACCAATGGGGGGACATTCATTGGTACACTAATACCTAGCCAATGAGGGTTATTCATTGGTACTCTGATACCCAAACCATTAGGGGTTATTCATTGGAACTCTGATGCCCAGTCACGGGGATATAACGTGACCATAGTCATAAGATTGTTGAGAATATGAATTACGTTTGAATATTTGACTATTTTGAGTCCTTAAAACTACATATGTGATTTTGGAAATGTTTAAGTATTTGAACTATTTTGAGTCACTAAAACTGCTTATGTGTTTTTGGAACCTATTGTAAGTTATAGCTTTTGATATATGGAAAACTAACTATTTTCTAAACCATCTATGATATATTTGTCAGATTAAAGTATGTGATCTATGTGCAAATTATTAGTTTGGTTACTTATTGTGTTGTTAGCTCACCCATTTTTCCCCTCCAGTTTTAGATTGTGAAGAATAACAAGTTTTGGGAGTTTTGATGTTATGTTGTGAGCAGGAAAAGAAGCTTAGTGATTTTGGGATTGGATGGTCTTCTAATAGTTTCATATTTAATTTATTTGATTGAATTTTTGAGGATAAATTTTATTGCTAAGAAGGCCTTGCACGCTTGTACGGTGCTTACTTTGTAAGCGTGCGGCGATTGTCATGTGCCTATCTTTATAGTTGGGTTCAGGGCTTGACACATGCAATTCAAGACCTAATATACAACAAAGTGATTGTGCTACCTACAAGGCCTAACATCGCTAATAATCCCTTCCCTGATCACAATTTTAGGAAAGGACCAAGGATTAATTGCTTGATGATTGAAGAGGAGAATAAGAAGGATCCATCCAACTTGATCTATGACCTACCCAAATGTTTCATGATGACATGGGAAGAATTAATGGATAGGGAATCTACCACCACCGCAAGATATGACATATGGAATGAAGAATCAGAACTCGAGGATTGCCAAACACCCACAAAATGGGGGGAAGACACTTTAAACCCCAAATAATCAACCAAACACCCACAAATTGGGGGAGACACTTTAAACCCCAAATGAATAACCAAACATCCCCAAATGATGGGAGACACTTCAAACCCCAAATGAACAACCAAACATCCACAAATTGGGGGAGACATTTCAAACCTGAGATATGGATGTAGCATAGAGCGCCTGGTTGCTTTTGTGATCAATAGGCCAATAGACATGGAAATTAAAGAAGAAGCTACAGATTATATGGATGTAGATCCCACAATATTGATGCTGAGGGAAGAAGGAGCTTATTGGGAGCCACCTGCCATCGCAGAAGCCACAACCAAGTTGAAGAACTAGGCATGGCAAGGAACTGCCCACCCCATGGAGGACTCCATGAGAAAGATCAAGATTGTCAAGTCAGACACCTTTGCCAAGAAGATCAAGACTGCTAAGCTAGTCACCCCTGCCAAGAAAATTGTTTCAGTTCCTATTAGGTCTAAATCTGTTAGTATTTCTATTTCTATTAAGTTTGTTTATGATAGTTCTCCAGTTGGGTCTGCTTTAGTTGAGTGTACTAAGTTTGTTGAGAACTCTTTTCCTTTTAATATGAATTTTGATTCTGCGTATTTGTTGGCTTTGAATGTGTTTATTTCTGAAATTGGTAAAGAAACTCTTAATAATAAGGAATTAAAACATGGATACCTAGAACCTATAAAAGAAGAAGCCCAACCCATTAACTTGGGAACTGAGGATGAGCCCAAAATAATCCAAGTGGGCAATACCCCAACCCCTTCAGAGAAAGATGCATTAGTGGCACTACTGTCAGAGTTCAAGGAGGTCTTTGCCTAGTCATATGAAGACATGCTTGGGATGGATGCAAATATAGTATAGCACTACATTCCGATAGATCCAACCATGAAGCCAATCAAGCAAAATTGAGAAGAATGAAGCTAGATTGGACTCTCAAGATCATGGAAAAAGTGGAGAAGCAGTACAATGCTAAATTCCTAAAAGTGGTCAACTATCCACAATGGTTAGCTAATGTGGTTCTGGTGCCAAAGAAAGATGGGAAGGTCAAAATGTGTGTAGATCTTCAAGATTTTAACAAGGCTAGCCAAATATGATTTCCTTTTGCCTCACATTGACAAAATATGGACAGATTTTCAAGATATAACCAGATCAAAATGGCTCTTGAAGATATGGAAAAAACCTCCTTCATTACACCATGGGGGACATACTGCTACAAGGTCATGCCATTTGGTCTTAAAAATGTTGGTGTTACTTACCAACGTGCAGCCACCACCTTGTTGCACGATTTGATCCACAAAAAAGTAGAAGTTTATGTTGATAACATGATAGTCAAGTCTAAAGACCGTGAATGACACATACCAACCTTAAGGAAGTTCTTTGAAAGAATCTGGTTCTAAAAGTTATGATTAAATCCCAAGAAATGCACTTTCAGAGTCACATGCAGAAAACTATTAGGGTTTATGGTAAGCCAAAAAGGAATAGAAGTGGATCCAGACAAAATCAAGGCAATTATAGAGATGAAGCCTTTAAGAACTGAAAAGAAGATCCGAGGATTTCTAGGGAGGATATAGTACATCATCAAGTTCATAGCCCAGTTCACCATGACATGTGAACCAATCTTCAGACTGCTTAAGAAGGAGGTCCCTACAGTGAGAAATGAACAGTGCCAAGAAGCCTTTGGAAAGATCAATAGTTATCTGGTGAAGCCACCAATACTTATCCCACCAGTACCTGAAAAGTCATTATTATTGTATCTCACCTTTACAAATATAGCAATGGGGGCTCTACTTGCTCAATACCTCGAAGAGACTAAAAGGAGAATGCGATTTACTACATCGGCAAGAAGATGCTGCCTTATGAAGAAAATTATTCACCCTTAGAGAAGACATATGTAGCACTTGTTTGGGCAACCCGCAAACTCAGACATTATATGCTTGGTTACAAGATTCTATTGATTGCAAGGATGGATCCTTTTAAGTACTTAATGGAAAAACTCATGCAAGACTAGAAGACTGCTAAATGGGTCTTGCTTTAGTTAGAATTTGATATTAAGTATGTGACTCAAAAATCTATGAAAGGAAGGGCAATTGTCGATCACTTGGCCTATTGTTCACTAGAAGAAGCTGAAGATAACCAAGGGGACTTTCTAGATGAAGATATCATGGGGATTAAGGTAGAATCATGGAAGACGTATTTTGACAGAGCAACAAATCAAAACGAAAGTGGAATTGGTGTCCTCTTAATTTCACCAAAAGGGACACACATTCCATTTTCTGGCAGACTTCTTCCCTGCCACCAACAATACCACAGGATATAAAGCTTGCATTATGGGTCTACAAGTAGCCTTAGGCCTAGGAGTGAAGGAGTTGGAGGTATATGGAGATTCGGCTCTAATCATATCTCAAATTCAGAGTAAATGGAAGATCAAAGAAGAAAGGCCTGTGCCTTATCATGAATGTCTTTAGAAATGGGCATCAAAATTCAGCAAGATCCAATACCAGTATATGCCAAGGATGCAGAATCAAATTGCAGATGCTTCAGTGACAATGGCATCCATGATGGATGGGCTCAAAGAAGATGAAGCCAAACAGATAGTGTTAGAACAGAAAGAAGAACCAGCCTACTGTATGATAATAGAAGAAGATGAGGGAAAGAATAGGGAAGGTGAATAGTATTCAAACATCCTACTGTACCTCAAGGATGGGACATACCCACCAACTGCAAACAAGAATAATCAATTGACCATCCGAAGGTTGTCCACTAATTATATTATTTGTGTTGAAAGACTTTACAGAAGATCATACGATGGAATTCATCTCCTTTGTGTAATGGTTAAGGAGGCACAACAAATAATTGAGGAGGTTCATGAATCAAGTTATGGGCCACATATGAATGCACACATGTTGTCAGGGAAGATAATGAGACAAGGGTATTACTGGACCACCATGGAAGCCGACTATGCAGCTCATGTTCGAAATTATCATCAATACCAAGTCCATGGAGATCTAAAACACATGTTGCCCATGCCACAAATCTTCATACTACCGTCCTTAGACTAATGGAGCAGTTGAGGCTACTAACAAAAATGTAGGGCGAATGTTGAAGAAGAACATAAAGAATTATAAGGATTGGCACCTACAGTTGCCCTATGCACTCTGGAGGTATAGAACATCAATTCAGTCTTCCACAGGAGCCTTGGGCAAAAACTAAGGGTGAAAACCCAATTCAGTCTTCCACAGGAATCTTGTTTATCAACCAATTAGAGTATTCTGTAGTCATCTAGTGAAAGTGAACCTTGACAAAAGATTGGTCCACCTAGTTAGCCATCTCTAAACCCAGCAGCATGTTCTTTACAGTAATAGGATTTGTGTTCACAAGAGAGAAAGGTCTTCTTCTTTTGCCACCTGGTATTCATTGTCCATATTTAAATTGCCTCAAGATTCTATCTCCCTTGTACAAAGTTGCCTTCTGCAACCCAACAAGGAAAATGTGATCTGAACATGGAGACCGCAGTAGAGGGGGTGGGAGCTTCCACCAATAATAGTCTCATTGAATTAAAGTACTAGATTATTTGTCTAGGGACTTCACCTAATCACTCTCAGTTTGGCAATTAATTTTGATTACAACCTTGCTAAGAAAACTACTAGGCCCATAATTATCGGTTGTAGGCTTGGCAATCATGTCCAGTCACTCCATCAGCCATATCTACAAAGTCAAAGGGCTCCCTAAGAAGTTATGAGTTTCTCTACCATGAAATACAACATCCACTCCAAGAAGAATTTCTGCTAAGATTAAAGAAACAGGATTGTCACCATTTTTAATCTGGCTCACAACACTTATGCCTCGAGCATCCACAAAATCATGTCTCTCAAGGCAAAGTAAAAATTTTCCAATGAAGCATAAGGCCAAACCAAAGTTTTTTTGCATATTGTCAGTCACTTTATAGGTGCGTTTGTTAATCAGCCGAGAGATAATTGCTCAAAGATTCACCATATGGCCTTCGATCATACTACTAGTAATGGAAGTAGGAAGACTAATAGCATCAAACAAAGATTCCTTATGCCTCGGATCACAAGAAGCTGCTATAGATTTTCTGCTTGGATCATAACCCAGGATAGCAAAAAACTCTTCAATTATCGAATAGAGTTCAGCAGTGTTAAACTGAAACACACGATCTTCCAAATCCTAGAATTTCACAACAGCACAAAGGAAGTCCCACTTGATCTTGATATTCCTCAAAGCTTTAATTCCCTTTAGTTTGAAGGCTGTAAAATTGGTTTTGGTGCTGAAATTAAAGCTACGATCCCATCTGTTGATATCATGAATTGTTGAATGAAAAAAATTTTGATTGCTAGCCATGGATGACTTTTGCTTGTGATTATTGTGTTTTGCTAACTTTTATACAGAGAATTGGCACAGGAAAATCCATTTATACAAGCTACATCAATTCCCAATCAAGTTTGAAATAGGTTTCATAGAGTTTGTAGCTAACTAGGAGAGTGTTTCATAATCACAAACGAAGTAAATTTTTTTCGAAAAATGCAAAAACTTGAAACATGCATTGGAAAAACATAAGGATTCGGCCTACCATGGCGCAAACATAATAACGTGGCCCAGTGCCATTCGGCACTCTAGAAGTGCCAAACAACACTTTTAAAGTGCCAAACGACACTTTAAAAGTACCAGATGGCACTCCTCACGTGCCAAGTGGCACGCAGCCTCTCCATCGTACACACATGCAATCCCATGCAATTTCGTGTTCTCAGACTCATTTTTAGATTGTTTGACACTCAAAATGATTTTTTTTTTAAATCAAACTGAGACACTCTGACGTGTCTAACTCACTTGTTTTCAAAAGTCATCACTTGCATCATTGTTTTAAAAAAAAAAAAATTGATCAGATCAAGTTTTTTCAAAGACTCATGAATTTATGTTCCAAACTAGGGGCATGCGCCCATGCGTCATGCAATTTTCAAAAAAAAAAAAAAGAAGAAGATCATCATCATCTTGTCAAAAAATCATCATTGAGATTTCTAAAATTTGTGCATTCCTTTTGTGAAGTAGGGGCATTCGCCTATTGCTCATTTATTCTAAAAAGAAGGGGGGGGGGGCGCCATCATCATTTTTCTAAAAAAGTTTCATCATCAAGATTTTCAAAAATCATGCATCCATTTTTAAACTAGGAGCATTCGACTCTGTCTCATCCAAGCAAGTGCAAATTCCAATGGAGCTATTCAAGATAAGTTTAAATTGATACTATAAGACCACATCAGGTGAATTCTAAACTTATCTTAGTTAAAGTTGCTACTTGATCCAAGTTTATGCCAAGGACAAAGTGCTAAACAAGGAAATTTGTTAAGGACATATTTTATGTAATTGGCTAATCCTTTGACAACAGGCACATTACTTGTAATTAGGTAGATCTAGGATGTGTTTAATACTTTAATAAACATGTTGTTTAATCCAAGTATTAAAGCCATGAAGATTGGACCAAGAAACAAGTTAAGAAGGGCTATTCATTAAAGCTAGACAGATTCCTGACAGCTCTCGACAGGTAGCTATCTATTGAGGTTTAATGAATCTCGATAGCTCTTAACAGATTCTATCTATCGAGGTCTCAACTGCTCTTGACAACCCAATACATCCTATGGAGGACAACTCTATAGAAGGTCCTATGATGGTATACACCTTTATTGTTTGAAGAGGGAAGAAACTGAAAAGGTAATGGAAGAAATTCATCAAGGAATTTGTGGCCCTCATATGAATGGGAGAATGTTAGCCAATAAGATTCTAATGATAGGGTACTATTGGAATACGATGGAGAATGATTGTGTGGACTATGTGAAGAGTTGCCATGATTGTTAGACACATGCCAATTTGAACCATGTTCTGCCCAATGAGTTATATAGCATGGCCTTTCTGTGACCTCTCTCAGTTTGGGGCATAGATGTAATTGGAAGAATAGCTCTTAAGGTTTGAAACGAGCATGAGTACATTTTAGTGGCGATTGACTATTTCCCTAAGTGGGCGGAAGCAACCTCCTAGTCCATGTTGAAGGCTAAACATGTGGCTTGGTTCTTGGAAAACAACATCATATGTCAGTTTAGGGTACCTCAAGAGGTTATTTTCGATAATGGTTCCCACTTTAAAGGTGAAGTCTAAAGGGTCATGGAAGAATACGGCATTGAGTATCACAAGTCTTCACCATATAGACCACAAGCTAATAGGGCCGTAGAAGCAGCCAATAAGAATGTGAAGAACATCCTAGCCAAGATGGTAGTGACATACAAGGATTGGGCCGATACAATCTTTGGATTATGGTGGTGAGGCAGTGCTTCCTATTGAGGTGGAGATATAATCTTTGAAAGTATTGGTGGAAACCAAGGTCCTTGAAGAGGATTGGGCTAAGGCGAGATATGAACAATTGGTCTTGATAGATAAGAAGAGGGCTATGGCACAATACCATGCACAATAGTACCAAAAAAGATTGCTAGAGCATTCAACAAGAAAGTGGAACCAAGAAACCTTAAAGAAAGTGTTAGGTTCTAACTACATAGGAACTAATGTATTAGAACTCTAATGTGTAATGTTGGCAAACCATGATCAAAATGTTTCAGTCGTGTTTAGACTGCTCAAAGTATGTGTCTTTAATGTAAAGTTGGAATCGAGTTAACTGCAGAAGTTACTATGCATTTCTGTTTAACTTGATCGATTGAGAATTAGACTCAACCGATTGAAAGTCGTGCAGATTATTTTTTTCTGTAGAATTTCCAACTCAGCCCTAAGCCCATATAACGTGTAGGGTTTTATGTTTTGCCCTAGGTGTAAAAGGCAAACCCTAACCACGTTTTTATGTTGCTCATATTGTTTTTTGTGTGAATCTCTTGTGAGATCTGAAAGGTGCTTGCCTTCACACAAACTTAGGATTATCAAGAAGGAGATTTCTTCACGAACTTGATGATCATTTAGTTACTGCAATAAGAGCTTAAAGATACACAAGCAGGAGTGCTTGTACTTGCTGGAGAATCCAAGAAAGAAGAAGTCTGTGGTCTTGAAGCTTGCACGTGGTCGTGTCAGTAAGTTTTCTACTAGTGGGTAGTAATAGGATGTTAGTGGTCTAAGTCGCTATTGTACAAACTTCGATTCTTTCATAGTGAATTCAAGCTTATCTTGAGGATAGCTAGGTTAAATTCGCCCCAGGTTTTTTTACCGATTTGGTTTGCCTGGGTCATCATATCATTATGTTCTTTATATTTTCGCTGCTTTGCATGATGTGATTGTTTTGTGTTAACCTGGACTTGCATAATTTATCTAAGTTAATACCTTGGCTAAATAACTAAGTTAAACTAATTGTTTTAAGGGGTCTAAATATTCTAACAGAAAGGGACTTGGTCCTAAAAGTGCATAGAGACGAGACTTTTGATCCAAGAGGAAAAATGAAGCCTAGATGGCCTGGGCCTTTTATCATTAAGAAGATCATGTCTAGAGGTACTACAAGGATCACAGATTTGGCTGGGGAAGAGATGCTTCACCCCATTAACATGGATAGACTCCGAAAATACCACATTTAAAAGAAAAAAAAAACGAGAAAATGTCTGCTAGTTTGAAAACACGAAAGGGTCAAAAATTAAGGCAAAAGAACCTTGTTAAATTGAAAACCTGAAAGAGCCATCTAGGCAAAAGTTAGGGGAAAAGACTACGGTTATGGCAAAAATTCCTTAAAAGGATGTCATGGTAAAAAATTACAGGGCAAAGGAAAAAGAAAAGAAAAGAAAAGAAAAAAAATGAATAAATGAGATGACAATAGGCAAAGATATTAATAGATATCCTTTTAAGGAATTTGGGAAATTCTTTCATTGCTCAAATTAATAAATGATAAGTTTGTTTTCATAGGGCATTCGAAACATTCCAATCCTTTATTAAATTCAAAAACAAAACATGAGAATCATAAAAGTGTAGAAAAGTAAAACATGGGGCATATCAAGCAATCACTCAATCCTTCTTATCTTCTTGCTAGTCTTCATGTGAGCCTTCTCATCCTTCAAAATCCACTTCATATCTTCCTTCAACCATTGCTTGTAGCTTGTAGTGGGGCAGATGTATTTGGGAGGAGCAATGACTTTCATCACCCTACGGCGTGGCCAAGCTTCACTAATCCTGTTGGTGAACACTACAGTGTGGAAAGCACCCTCATCATTAGGAGCTCCTTGATGCTCTCCAAATTTCCTTGAGATATGAAAAATAGAGTAGTAAGGGCAACAACAAAGACCAACTAAAGTCACACAATGGTCTTTGCAACAACTGTGGATCATGCTGGAGATGTGCCACCATTTCACAACCAACTGAATGTCAGTTTTCTTGAGGCGACCCATAAGTTCCATGTACGCTACAAAGCCCAAGACATCTCGAAGCCGATGGTCCCTAAGATGCCTAGGAAGGTAGGTGCTAAGGGGCACCGTAGGAGGATGAAACAACCATATCTGGAAAAAAAAAAATAGAGAAAGAGAGTTTCCACCAAGATCAAGCCCACAGAATTGCCCTTCTTTAGCTCATAAGCTTCCATACACATCCAAAGGTCCACAAAATGTGACTGTTGAACCAAGAAATAGCTTGCTAGGGCATATAAGCAAAAGTCAAGAAGGTAGTATGATCGTGGCCTCTCACCTTCAGGAAGGCTCGAGCCAGAAAAGTAGTCAAAGACCAACCTAAGGTTAAGTTTGCCAAAAACACACCACCTAATGGCTGTGGATTCAGGGACGCCCAACACAAATCGTAGCAAGGAAGGAAGATCTCTACCCATGGTAGGAAATATGAGATCATCAACATCCAGTTTACCCATGACAATAGCAAATTCCTCAATAGTGGGGCATAATTCTATTCCATTGTGCTAGGACATATGTAGTTCAAGTTGTTGACATATGTCATTATTTTATGTAATTAGCTTATCCTTTGACAAAACGCACTTTACTTGTAATTGGGTAGATTTAGGATGTGTTTAACGCTTCAAGAAACAATGTTTCAAGACTAAGTGTTGAAGTCATCAAGTCTGTCTAAGAAACAAGCTGGAAAGTGCAAGTTACTAAAGCTCGACACCTGGTCTCAACACATGCATCTATCGAGATTTAAAAGCTGTTTCAACCCTGAGGCTCGACAGCTTCTCGACAGATCCTCAACACCTCTATCTGTTGAGATTTAAAGAAAACAGATTTTCAGTTCTGTTTTAATTCCAATCCGTGAATGTGTCTTTGGGACTTCTTTTCTCCTAACCCTAGATGTATAAAAGGATTGTTTTAAGGGCCGTCAAAGAGTTGCACAAGCATTGGGAAATTCTTGTCCATGCAATTTATGATTAAAGACAAAGTTCATGCCCTAGTTCATCTCTTGTGAAGAAGTTGTTGTGTAATGTGCACCGTAGGATTTTGTAACCAAGCTTCTTCTTGATCTTCATCGTGTGGATGATTTGAAGAACTTTGCAGCCAACAACTCACTCTCTAGTTGGTGAATTGATGTCGCGTACTGGAATCTGCGCAATTGGTTAGTCAAGTACTGGGAGCCATGCATTAAGAGGAGAAACTGTCACTACAGAACAAGTCCAATTGGGTATTGGGGTAAGGGTTCAACTGTAGGTCGGTAAGGTATTGGGATTCCATGCTTGTAATTGCTTATTGTGATAATAGTGGAGTTTCGGGAGTAGTGACCTTAAATCACCCGGTGGGGTTTTCGCCGTCAGGTTTTCCCCATTCGTAAACAAATCACCGTGTCTTTTATTTTCTGCTGCATACTTTAGTTTTTGATGATTTTTTTGTGCTGCCACATGAATTTACATGTTAACTTGATTAATTAATAACTTGGCTAATTAATCAACTTAATTAATCACAAGGGGTCAACGCGTTTATGGCCTATCAAGTGGTATCAGAGCAGGCACACTCTAATTAGGGTTTAATCCTTCTGTGTGTGATCCATTGACCCCTGTTTGTCATGGATAGAGGTTAATCTCTTATTATACCTCCATTGTTTGATGGTACTAACTATGCATACTAGAAAGTACGCATGAGAGCTTTCTTGCAGTCATTAGATGAGAAGTTGTGGCAAGCTGTGGAGATAGGCTAGACCAAGCCTACAGAAACGTCGGCCGATTGGGATGATGCCAAGATCAAGGCTGCAAATTTCAACAACAGAGCATTGAATGCCCTTTTTAGTGCGGTCACCAATGAGGAATTCAAGAAAATTTCTTCTACAGAAACTGCTAAGGAAGCATGGACCATTCTCTAGACAGCCTATGAGGGAACCAAGGCTGTCAAGGATTCAAAGCTACAGAGGCTCACTACAAGCTTTGAAGAAATTAAGATGGAGGAGGATGAGTCATTTGATGAGTTCTATGCAAAGCTCAAAGACATAGTGAACTCAGCTTTCAATCTTGGGGAAACCGTTCCTGAACCCAAGATAGTAAGGAAAGTGCTCAGATCTTTGCCCGAGAGATTCCATACTAAGATCACGACGATAGAGGAATCAAAGGATATTGACAGAATTCCTTTGATTGAGCTGGTTGGAAGCTTGCAAACCTACGAGTTAGGGCTGACTAGGATGGGCAAGTCAAGCAAAGGCAAGAGCATGGCACTAAAAACCAAGAGCAGTGATACAGATGATTCTTCAGATGATGAAGATTCTAAAATGAAGTCCTATATTACCAGGAAATTCAAGAAATTCATGAAGAATGCAAATGGAAAAGGCTTCAACAAAGACCGTAGGCAATCTAGTTCTTCTCAATTCAAGAATGCAGATAAAGGGAAGAAGGATGTCAAGGATGGCGGTCAGTACACTGTTCCCGCTGGACTGAAATGCTTTGGGTGTCAAGGCTTCAAACACATAAAACAAGAGTGTCCAACATACCTTAAGAGCATTGGGAAGAGCAAGGCACTTGCTGTTACCTTGAGCGACACGGAGCCCGAGGATGATTTCGAAAATGAAGATGACGGAATCTTGAATGCCTTTATTGCCACTATTAATCCTACTGATGGGGTTGCTGAAGAAGTGGATGAAGAAAAGGAATTGGTGGATGTCAAGTTTGAGACTATGGATGATCAAGATGATATCCATACCACCTATGAGAAACTGTACAAGCTTTTTGAGAAGCATGAGAAGCTCTATAGGCTGGCCACCAAGAAGCTTAGGGATGTGGAACTTGACCGTGAGGAGCTTTCCACTAAGGTTGATGAAGCAAATCAAACCATTGGGGCACTGAGATTCGAGAACAATTTCTTGGCTGAGAAGACTAAGAAGCTTGAAGCGGAGCTGTTTCAAGTTAGAGAACAATTGGAGCGGACATCAAGTGCAAAGTTGGACGAGATGCTAAGTGTTCAGAAATCTTCTTCGAATCGTACTGGATTGGGGTATGAATTCTCTCTCTCTAATACTTCTTCTGCTAGTACTACTATTTTTGTTCCTCCTGCTAATAACATTAAAATTGAGGATAAAAATGTTAAAACTGAATTAGTAAGTGAGAACGTAGACAAGGGCAGGTCTATCTTAGGAGCACCCCCTAAAGTTGAGAAAAGGGAAACTAGAAACCCTAGGACTAAGAAGACTATCTCTTAAAAGCCCAAATAGAAGAAGCAGCATCTCTGTTATCATTGTGGTGTTGCCGATCATACTCGACCAAATTGCTACAAGTGGCTAGCCACTCAACAAAGTAATGCATGATAGCATCAGGGAACTAGAATCAACTTCAGACCTCTCTTGCTCCACTTGAAGACATTCTCAAAGCCCTCATGTTCCTTTCGAACTTGAACGGTTTAAACTCTTCCCCCTCATCACCGGTTCAAGAGTTGACTAAAAGGAAAGGTTCTTCCAAGGTATGGAAGGAAAATGGATCTAAGTGATAGCGGTCACTTCTTCTTCTCTCTCCGTATTTTACTGTTTTGCATTACTTGTGTGTTGCTTTAATGTTTTGAGTCAGTCTAGTTTTATGCATTGTTTTGCTTTCTTTAACTCGTTTTTGTTTGTGTGTTTTTAGTTTTGTGTTTTATTTTTGCCTTTCTAATAAAAATAAAAATAAAAAATTGAAAAATTGAAAAATACAAAAACAGTGTGTGTTTGTGTACATTAGTTCTTGTGAACCTTAAAATGGCCATTGAAATAGAGTTTTCTAAACTTTGTATCTCTTGTAGCTTAGATGAGCATCTTTGTGCACAACTAAGCAAGTGAGCTTTGTGGCTCTTTGTTTGTGATGAGTAAGGTTAAGTGATCCCTTCTACTTAACACTCGTATCACTCTTTTTGACGGATAGGACTAGAAAATCCTAAGAGAAAGGCATAAATAACCATCTCACCACTGTTACTCGCCAATCATGATATGACATATGTATGCTTCGGCATAGCAAAAGTGCAATGTCAAAAGCTTAACATAATTGGGTATTTCTTTTCTCTCTCTTGTATGCCCATGCATGATATGCTTAATAAAAGAAAATATGCAAAGAAATAAAAGCAAAAAGATTAAAAATGCTTTAAAATATGGTTGCAAGCATGTTTTCTATGAGATGTGGGAGTTATAGGATGTACCTCGAAGGTGATAGTCCCCATCAAATAGTTATGATTGTGTGTGAGTTAAAGTGATTTTCTCATATCTAAAATCGTCATAACTTTGAGACACTTATGCAATCTTGCGATGTTTTCACACACAACACGCAATATTCTTTGCTATTCTTGATATATGTGCAGGTACAATGTGATTTGGCCATCACAAGGTTTACATGTGTTAATGTATGCTCACTAAGCTGTCTTAACTTATTTTTGAAATATAAAATTGGTTAGACTTGTTTAGTGTGTGTGTGCGTGTTTTGGGATTCATGTGCTTAATTTTTTTTTTTTTTTTTGTTGAGAAATGCTTTTGAGAGCTTAATGTGTTGCTTGGATCTTTGGTTGAGTTGCATGCGTGATTGCATTCATTTCTATGTTTGTCCTCTCTTGAAAAATTGTTTTTAAGGCAATCTCGACACCTCCTCGACACCTCTCGACACCTAGCTATCTGTCGAGCTTCTTAGTCTTTGTCTAATTGCTGTCTCGACACATTCTCGACACCTGGTGGATCAATCGAGAAACTTTCTGTCTGCTCAACACATTCTCGACAGCTTCTGGATCGATCGAGATTCCTTAATGCTTAATCCTTCTTTCTCGACACATGTTCTCGATAGCTGTATCTGTCGAAGTGCATTTCCTCGATACCTACCTCGATAGCTATCTCGACACCTCTCGATACCTGCATCTGTCGACAATTATTGAACGGCTATATAAGGTTTCTGTCGCGATTTTCTCTCATTTTGCTCAACCTCTCTCTCTTGATACTTTGGTTTTCTCTCCCAAAACCTCTCACACTCTCTCCAAACCCCTTCCTAAGGATTCTTCAAGTGTTTTTCTAGATTTTCCTCACTTGGTAAGCTTCTATCCTATCATTATTCATGCATTTCATGTTTTAAAAACCTAGGTTTTGAGGTTTTTGAAAAATTTTGGGGTTTTTCAAAATTGTTGAGAGTTTCATGAAATTTTTGGATTGGTTTTATAGATTTGATATTTAAAACTACATGCATTGCATCACATTAGCATTCTAATTGTATTTTCATGCATTTAGATGTGTGCAAACTTGTTGTGTGCTGTAGGATTGGATTGGGCTGAGCCCATGATGTTTTTACATTGCATGTCACATGTTCATGCATTTCCCATGCATACGTTCTATCTTTTCAATATTTATATTCCTATATTGAACTGTTTGGAACTTTTCTATTTGTCTCTCTCTTTCTCCCTCTCTCTTGTTTGCGTTAGTAGTGTCTATGGCGCCTAAGAGTAAATCAATTCCATCCCAGAATCCTCTGCGTTCTAAGGGATCTTCATCTTCTTCGGATTCTACTCCTTTGTCTATCCGGTTCTGTGATGAGAAAGTCCAAAAGGACTTCTCGGAGAACTTCTCTAAACGAGTTGTTCATTCGGAACGCCACGTTGTCTTGGCAGACTTTACCGACACTGACCTACCCGATGTCATTCACAGTCGGGCTTAGGAGTCACTGTGTGATGTCCCGGTCACTTGTCCTCTCGTGCTGATACAGGAGTTTTACTCCAACATCCACGGGATTGATTCTTCAGTACCTCTCTTCTATTCTCACGTTCAAGGTACGCGCTTTGCTGTTACTCCAGAGTTAGTCTCCGAGGTTCTTCATGTCCCGAGGGTGGATCATCTTAATTACCTTGGATGTGAGCATCTATGGACTATGTCCAAAGACGAGATGATCTCTGCGTTCTGTGAGCGCCCTTCCTCTTGGGGAGATCATCAGTACACACCATGTCGGCCTTTTGCTAAAGGTCGTCGTTTCCTTAACATGGTGATGACTTTTGTTTTGCATCCACTTTCTCACTACAACTCTATCACAAAGCCTCGTGCTCTATTTTTTTGTTGTCTCTCCTAGAGCATCTTACTATAGAATTTCCTTCACACTTTATCTTTTCTATCATAGATGTCTATAGAGATACGGCCACCCGTGATAAGCTCATTTTCCCTTCTGCTATTATGAGGATACTTCGCCGTTTTTCCATCCCCTTTCCTTCGTCCGATCCATTTCAGGCCATGTTTGCCATAGACGCCGCTACCGTAAAACGTAGCGAGGCACAATTCAGATTGAGACAGTCGGATCCTACTGCTCCTTCCTCCCGTCCGACTACATCTAGATCTGCTCGAGCAACATCTGCTCCTTCTTCTTCTACGAGCGACGTCATTCTTGGAGACATCATGGCGCAGCTTCACCGCATGGATGCTCGCCTCGATACACTCTCCACGGAGTTGTATCAGGTGAAAGTTCGTGTTGGTCACATTGCCAGGTGACAGGCGACCTTAAGCGGCTTTGTTCCTGAGGCTTCTCCTCTGCCACCTCATCTTTCTTCTGAGACTGAGGCTGATGATGACGGTGATGACAATGATGCTTCTGATGATGATGATGATGGAGATGCGAGCTCTTCTGATGAAATGTCTACTTGACATTCTACCCTTTGTCACTCATGACAAAAAGGGGGAGTAGTTTTGGTGTATGAGAGTAGTCATACTTAGGGGGAGAGCTAGTATAGGACATTTTTGATAGGGGGAGTGTTGATATGAGGGATGTAGTGAGGATCACATGTATTTTCTTTTCTTTTCTATCTTTTTAGAGATACATTGATCATGTATTGACATACATTGTACTTATTTCTTGATATATATGTTGATGTATGTTTCTTTCATCTATCTCTCCATGTGTTGTTTCTTTTCTGTCTTTATACACATGTTTCTCTTACTTGTACGCAATCTATTATTTCTGCCTCACACAAAGATGCCTTGATGTGTTTTGTTTAAAAGTGTTTTAGAAATACAGGTTGTCAAAGTCTACTAACCAAAAGATGCACGAATCCCAATACGCGACTTGATCACCAACTTGAGAAGGATGTTGGCTGCAAAGTTCTTCTGTTCATCACACGATGAAGATCATGAAGTTGTTGTAGGATAAAAATCTGGTTTTGTATCTCATACAAAACACACAGCGGAAGCAACAAACAAGGATCTATTTCATTCATGATTGACAACATGCATTCTGTAAATTTCAGAATTTAAGAACAAGATAGCGTACCCTGGTGTGGAGAAATTCAAAACAAAGATTAGAAGCACTTGGGAAAACTTTTAATCTTCACTCCAATTCCACTTTACGCCCAAGATGTGTGGTCTCTCAATCAGTTTCCAAAAAGGAGAATGAAAGTGTGTCTCACACTCTTTCTTTTCTCTACGAAAAATCGTATTAAAAAATTCTGTATGTTTCTCCCTTTATAACTAATTGATTATCTAATTGGGCCGGCCTATTGGGCCTTTCCAATTGGGCTTTAGTGTGTGGCTTGGAATGGGACCAAAAGGGACCAATAAGACACTAGCTCCAATGGGCCTTGGGCTTTTCCGTTAACTCTTGACAAGTCCAAAGTTACCATTAATTATATTTAATACCACTATATAAATATAATTGCACTCTAGGCCTTATTAATAAATTATATCCCAAGACTTTATTTTACACGTAACCCCTTCATAAAATATTCGTAGTAATACAAAGTCATGAATGTAGACTGCCACTTTGTAAATTACTACATCTTATCCTTGAGTACCCGGTTTAATCCTTTAAAGTTATTCATCATATATTTATGAAATCCAATCTCATAAATATATACTTTAGTAATTTCTTACCAAAGTGGTTAGGTCTAACTCTCTGAATAACCAAACCCATTAAACTTATCTCAAGGGAATATTTTGTATCTCCGTTAAGAGACTATGAATTCCATCTTGAGAATATATGTTCCATCAACACTAAATGTGGTTGCCCAACATACTGAGGTTTTGACCGTTACTTTAGATCTCACTCCTGATATATCAAAGCAACCTACACTTCATAATCAAGTCCATTATTCTCTCAGGATTAAGAGTTCATGCAAATAGAAGTCGTGAGATTCATTATTCATTTGACAGTCGTTAGGAGAATAATAAATCTCACAGCGATCCAGTTCAATATGTCTTAACTCTTAAAGCATATCAACATATCAACTAGAAGTCACCACTTCCATGATCAAAATAAATCATCTTAGTTGATACGTTACAGTCTTCGCAGATGAAATGCCCAATTTCATCACTGACTACGAACTATAAATTTTGAGTTTACAAAGAACTTATGATTTATATCTTCTGTGACTTTTCACATAAATCACATACTATGTATCTCATGGACTATATGATAATGTCCAAATATTCATGTTACCATTATTTTAGATAAAATAAACAACTTTATTAAACACAACATTAGGTCATACATAATGTCATACATAGCATCATACAATAGGATTTAAGGGCACATATACTAACAATCTCCCACTTGCCCTAAAGACTATTGTGCACTAATCTAACTCCCATTCCCTCCAAATGTGACTCGAAGGTCCTTTGAGGCAAGGTTTTGGTAAAAGGATCTGCTAGATTATTTGCACTTTCAATCTTTGCCACCACAACATCTCCATAAGCAACAATGTCTCAAATGATATGGTACTTCCTCTCAATGTGTTTTCCTTTCTTGTGATTTCTTGGATCTTTGGATTGTGCAACCGCTCCACTATTATCACAAAACAATGTGATGGGAACTTGCTCCATTCTTATAACACCAAGATCAGAAAGGAATTTCTTGAGCCAAACAGCCTCCTTTGCTGCTTCACAAGCAGCAACGTACTCGGCTTCCATGGTGGAGTCCGCAATGCAAGATTGCTTAACACTCCTCCAACTTATGGCTCCACCTCCCAAGGTTAAAACACATCCTGAAGTGGATTTTCTGAAATCTAGATCTGATTGAAAATCTGAATCTGTATAGCCAATGGGAATCAAATCCTCACAATGGTAAACAAGCATATAATCTCTCGTTCTCCTAAGATACTTGAGAATGTGCTTTACAGCTTGCCAATGTTTTGGTCCTGGATTTGATTGATATCGGCTGACCATGCCAACTGAATAACAAATATTTGGTCTAGTACAAAGCATGGCATACATGAGACTTCCTACTGCAGAAGCATAAGGAACTTGTCTCATCATATTTTCTTCCTCTTGAGTCTTAGGCCTTTGGTCATCAGACAGAGGAACTCCATGTCTAAAAGGAAGCAATCCTTTCTTGGAGTTTTGCATGCTAAACCGTTCTAGAACCTTATCTATATATCCAGCTTGTGATAAGCCTAACATCTTATTCTTGCGATCTCACCAAAGCTTAATTCCTAGAATAAAGTTAGCCTCACCCAAGTCCTTCATATCAAATTGGCTAGACAACCAAACTTTAACCGATGACATTACCCCTACATCATTTCCAATGAGTAGAATATCATTAACATAAAGCACTAGGAACATTACTACTTTATCTCGATGTCTTTTGTACACACATGGTTCATCAAGATTTTGTTCAAAACCAAATGACTTGATTGCTTGATCAAATCTAATGTTCCATGACCTAGATGCTTGCTTAAGTCCATAAATGGACCTATTCAACTTGCATATCATATGCTCTTGGTTCTTTACTATGAAACCGTCTGGTTGCAACATGTATATTTCTTCTTCAAGATTGCCATTAAGAAATGCAGTCTTGACATCCATTTGCCAAATCTCATAATCATAATGAGCAGCAATGGATAAGAGAATTCTGATAGACTTAAGCATGGCTACTGAAGAAAAAGTTTCATCATAATCAATACCTTCCTTTTGTGTATACCCTTTCGCCACTAGTCTTGCTTTAAAGGTTTCAACCTTTCCATCTATCCCTCTCTTCCTCTTGTAAACCCATTTGCAAACAACAGGTTTAATGCCGTTAGGCGCCTTTACAAGATCCCATACATGATTGGAATACATAGAATCCAATTCAGATTTCATAGCTTGGATCCAATGATGTGCATCTATATCATTCATGGCTTCATCATAAGTGTAAGGATCCGATTCAGCCTCTTCTGAGATAGCTTCATAGGTTTCTCCTAAACCTATAAATCTTATAGGAGGCCGAACAATTCTCCCACTACGACGAGGCACCTGTGTACTAGACATCTCATGGGTAATATCTTGTGGTGTATCTAATACAGTCACATCATCCCTAGTTTCATTCATTGGTTGTTCAACTACAGGTTCATTCATTTCAGCCAAGACAACTCTACTTCTAGGAGTATAATCATTCATATAGTCATTTTCCAAGAATTTGACATTTGTGCTAACAAACACTTTATTATCCTTATGACTATAGAATAAACCTCCAACAGTTCCTTTTGGATACCCTACAAAGAAAACCACTTCTGTTTTAGACTGTAACTTGTCAGACTTTCCTTTCAACACATGTGCTGGACAACCCCAAATATGGAGATGTCTCATACTAGGCTTACGCCCATTCCACAACTCTACAGGTGTTTTAGGAACAGACTTCGAAGGTACTAAATTCAGAAGATACATTACAGTATGTAAGGCATATCCCCAAAAAGAAATTAGTAGAGTCGAATAACTCAACATGGACCTAACCATATCCAAAAGAGTCCTATTCCTTCTTTCTGCTACACCATTCTGTTGTGGAGTTCCAGGTGCAGTCAACTGGGATATATTCTCATTTTCAGTCAAGTAATCCTTGAAGTCACCAAGAAGGTATTCGCCACCTCGATCAGATCGAATGGCCTTTATGCGTTTACCTAATTGATTCTCAACTTCAGCCCTAAACTCTTTGAACTTTTCAAAGGCTTCGGACTTCCGTTTAATTAGGTACACATAACCAAATCTAGAGTAATCATCAGTGAAAGTAATGAAATACTCATAGCCACCTCTTGCTTGGATTGACATAGGACCACATACATCTGAATGAACTAGTTCTAGCAAATCTTGGGCTCTTCTACCTTTTGCATTAAAAGGCGGTTTGGTCATTTTACCTTCCAAACAAGATTCGCAAACTGGAAAACCATCAAAGTCCATGGGCTGTAAAAGTCCATCTTTGATTGGTCTTTGAATCCTACTTGAATTAATATGACCCAAACGCAAGTGCCAAAGATATGCTTCACTAGTAGAAGGAAACTTTCTCTTTAATGATTTTACATGAGAGCTATTATTTATTTCAGAATTGTATAATTCATGCATGTCAAGAGTTAAAATATAAAGACCATCCATAATATTGCCAGAACAGATAAACATTTTATCCTTCTTTATTACAACCTTGTCTTTCAGGATAACACAATATCCATGTTTACCTAAATAAGTTGCAGAAATTAAATTCCTACGAACATTAGGTACAAACAAACAGTCTTCCAATATTAACACTCTAGACTTAAAACACAAATTATACACTCCAACAGCTACAACCGGAATCCTGCTTCCATCAGCCAAAGTAAGAAATAGTTCTCCCTCATTCAACTTTCTGGTCTCCTGGAACCCCTGCAAAGAATTGCAGATATGATTAGTACAACCTGAATCCACACACCACGAATCTGTTGGATTCTGTACCAAACATATTTCAAGAAGAAAGGAACTTTTCATACCCTTATTCTTGGCAGCTTTGAACTTTGGACAATTCATCTTCCAATGTCCTTTCTCACCACAATGGAAACACTTTCCTTTGGTTTTCTTTCCTTTCTCGGCAACCCTAAGGCAATTTGTTTACCATTTTTCCTAGTGAAGTCCTTCTTCTTCTTCTTACCTTTGCCTTTTGACTTAGGTTGAGAAGTAGAAACTTCACCCACATTGGCTTCAACACTAGAAGTACCAAGGATGCCTTCCGCCGCCACTAACTCATTCATTAATTCAGACAAAGTATAAATCTTTTTGTTCATATTATAATTGAGTTTGAATTCCTTGAATGATTCCGGTAGTGACTGGAGTATCATATCCACTTGGGATTCTCCATCAATGTCGGCACCTAAAACTTCTAATGTGTTCAGATTAGCAATCATCCTAAGACAATGCTCCCTCACTGAACTTCCTGCAGCCATTTTGGTATTATAAATTTGCCTCATGGCTTCTTGCCTTGCAGACCGGCCTTGCTCACCAAACATCTCCTTCAGACTTAGCATGATGTCCGAAGCATGTTCTACATCCTGCATTTGATGCTGTAGAACATTTGAAATAGATGCTAGGATATAGCACTTGGCCATCTCATTAGATTTTTGCCAACGATCATATCGCTGTTTTTCCTCAATAGGAGCATCTAATGAAGGAAAGTTAGGACATGGTTGAGTAAGCACATATTTGTGCTCTTCAACAGTAAGAACAATGTCCAAATTCCTTTTCCAGTCAACATAGTTGGATCCAGTCAGTTTGTTTTGATTAAGAATAGCAACAAGTGGGCTAAATGATGCCATGATTTAAATCTGAAAATAATAAACATGAATACAATAAGTAAACTGGACATTATCAAATTTAGCATATAAGCATATAATATGGAACCTTAATAAAACCATAAAATAATATATGCAATGACAACCCAATCCCATATTCAATATCCCTCAGCATAGAGTGAACATTAAATACTATGATTGATTGAGAACTACTCTCATTATTAGTGCTATCATGATAACTCTTATCAAACACTAATAATATGCCGTTTTACATTTAGCCTCTAAGTAATAATAGCAAGAACTCAGCATAAAGGATACTAAAATACTTAGTCTAGTGTATACCATTGTCTAGAATCATGTGTAGCCACATTTCATCCCTTTAACAAGCTTATTTTGTGGTACCATGATAAAAATACCCTCCGCATGGAATGCAAAGCTCGAGGCTAAGACAAGGTGTTTATCAAACCACTATAAGCTAAGAAATTCAATCTTGTAGGACCATGAAATAAATACTCTCCGCATGGAATGCTAAGCTCGAGGCAAAGGCAAAGTATATATTTCACACTACTATGAACCAACAATGGAGGCCGTGAGATGCAACCCTTGCATCTCTCTCCCCCTAGATATTTTAGAATTAAAGGTTTTTAATGTCAAGAAATATAATAATGCTAGACACGTGAAAAACATAATCCTAATCTCATTAGGAATAAATTTCATTAAACTAGCATTAATACATATATATAAATATATATAACATAATACAAACCTATATTATATTATGTATAATATAATATATATATTACGTTAAAAAACTATATTATATATATATATATATATATATATATAATATAATATAATAATAATAATATATTATATATATATATATATATATAAATATATAACTTTTGGAAAGTTGAATCCTTCAGGTACGGATTCAACTTTTCCAAAACCAAAAAAATGGCTTTCATTCTTTATATAATAAGACAAAACATGATCCCAATGTCATCTAATCCATGCAATCTGTATATACCATGCAATCCATGCAATATCATCTAGACCATGCCGTGAAAACCAGAACCGCAAGTGGTACATTAAATATTTCATGCCTTTTGGTAGAATAACCGTTTTATAACTACCATTTGCAATCCGTGCATGAACCTGATGAATAACAATCAATGCAATCTGCACGCACTATAAGGCACGGCACTATTTAATCCTATTTGCAATATATATACGGGTTCCATAAAAATTAAAATTATGACACAATATCATAACTTAATGCAGAAAATTGTAACACAAAGATAACGGTTTTCTTAAATTCTAAAAATTCAATCACACATTATACAATCATGATATGAAAACCTAGCTCTGATACCAATTGTAGGATAAAAATCTGGTTTTGTATCTCATACAAAACACACAGTGGAAGCAACAAACAAGGATCTATTTCATTCATGATTGACAACATGCATTCTGTAAATTTCAGAATTTAAGAATAAGATAGCGTACCTTGGTGTGGAGAAATTCAAAACAAAGATTAGAAGCACTTGGGAAAACTTTTAATCTTCACTCCAATTCCACTTTACGCCTAAGATGTGTGGTCTCTCAATCAGTTTCCAAAAAAGAGAATGAAAATATGTCTCACACTCTTTCTTTTCTCTACGAAAAATCGCATTAAAAAATTCTGTATGTTTCTCCCTTTATAACTAACTGATTATCTAATTGGGCCGGCCTATTGGGCCTTTCCAATTGGGCTTTAGTGTGTGGCTTGGAATGGGACCAAAAGGGATCAATAAGACACTAGCTCCAATGGGCCTTGGGCTTTTCCGTCAACTCTTGACAAGTCCAAAGTTACCATTAATTATATTTAATACCACTATATAAATATAATTTCACTCTAGGCCTTATTAATAAATTATATCCCAAGACTTTATTTTACACGCAACCCCTTCATAAAATATTCGTAGTAACACAAAGTCATGAATGTAGACTGCCACTTTGTAAATTACTACATCTTATCCTTGAATACTCGGTTTAATCCTTTAAAGTTATTCATCATATATTTATGAAATCCAATCTCATAAATATATACTTTAGTAATTTCTTACCAAAGTGGTTAGGCCTAACTCTCTGAATAACCAAACCCATTAAACTTATCTCAAGGGAATATTTTGTATCTCCGTTAAGAGACTATGAATTCCATGTTGAAAATATATGTTCCATCAACACTAAATGTGGTTGCCCAACATACTGAGGTTTTGACCGTTACTTTAAATCTCACTCCTGATATATCAAAGCAACCTACACCTCATGATCAAGTCCATTATTCTCTCAAGATTAAGAGTTCATGCAAATAGAAGTCGTGAGATTCATTATTCATTTGACAGTCGTTAGGAGAATAATAAATCTCACAGCGGTCCAGTTCAATATGTCTTAACTCTTAAAACATATCAACATATCAACTAGAAGTCACCACTTCTATGATCAAGACAAATCATCTTAGTTGATACATTATAGTCTTCGCAGATGAAATGCCCAATTTCATCACCGACTACGAACTATAAATTTTGAGTTTACAAAGAACTTGTGATTTATATATTCTGTGACTTTTCACATAAATCACATACTATGCATCTTATGGACTATATGATAATGTCCAAATATTCATGTTACCATTATTTTAGATAAAATAAACAACTTTATTAAACACAACATTAAGTCATACATAATGTCATACATAGCATCATACAATAGGATTTAAGGGCACATATCCTAACAGTTGTTTGGTCACAAAACTCTACGGTGTACAAACACAGCAACTTCCTCAAGAGAAAGAAGAACTAGGGCAAATATTGTCTATGATTACAATTTGCATGAACAAGACTTTGCTTAATACTCGCGCAATCACAGACGGCCCTTAAAATAATCCTTATATATGTTTAGGATTGTGAGAAAAGAAATTCCAAACACATACTCACAAATTTGATGAAAAACATTCATGAAAAAATGAGTTTCATAAACCTCGATAGATAGCCATCTATCGAGCTAGCTGTCGAGTCACAGGCTTCAGCAGCTTTTAAACTTCGATAAATACTAGCTGTTGAACTAACTATCGAGATTTAAAATCCAGTGCTTCCTTACTTGATTCTTGGACAGACTTGCATGGCTTTAACACTTGAACTTGAAACCTTGTTTTTTGAAGTATTAAACACATCCTAGATCTACCTAATTACAAGTAAAGTGTGTTTTGACAAAGGATTAGCCAATACATAAAATGTTGACATATGTTCCTAACATCAAATCACATATGTACTAACAATCTCTCTCATTGGCACTCCGTGATAAAACCACAACAAACAAATGAACATATGAGAGAAGTCGTAAATCACTTAACTCGTACTCACTTATTAAGTACAATAAAATCTATCCTAACACAAACTCTTGAAAACCTTTGCAAGAAGAGAGTTCATGGCAAGGAAGACTTTGACAACCTGTATTTTTCAAACACTTAAACAAAACTCATCAAGGCATCTTTGTGTGACACAGAAATAAAAGATTGCATACAATATATATGAAACATGTGTATAAAGAGAAAAAAGAAACAACACATGGAGAGATCGATGAATTAACATACGTAAAAATATATATACATATATATATATATATATATGTAAACCAAATATAAGTACAATGTATGTCAAATGGTCACAAGACCCATGTGTAAGAGATAATGTATCTAAAATAGAAAGAAAAGAAAAAGATACATAAAATCCACACTACATCCCTAAAAAAAGTGAACACTCCCCCTATCTCCTAAACTAACCCTCCCCCTGTGAGTATGACTACTTTCAAATCCGAAATTACTCCCCGTTTTTGTCACGAGTGACAAAGGGGTAGGTACATCAAGTAGACATCTCATCATCATTAGGCGAGCTAGCATCTTCATCCTCATCACTGCCGAGGCCATCATCACTCTCATCCTCGAACGCCGGTGGAGATGGAGAAGAAGCAACCGTGAAACCACCCATGACAGTCTGTCGTCATGTAATACGACCAACTCAGGTCTTCACCTAACACAACTCATCACTGAGTGTGTCAAGGTGAGCATCCATGCACACAAGTTGTGCCATGATGGCCTCAAGTGTTACTGCACCTACTGAAGACGAAGGATCGGAGGTGGATGGAGCAGTAGAAGCTGGAGGAGCAATCGTCTTGGTCTGAGTCTATCTTAAGCAAAGTTGTGCAAAACTTCACTTAACAATAGCGGCATCAATGACACACATGTATGTGAAGTGGGGAGACTCAGGATAGGAGAAAGAAAAATGACGAAGGAGCCAGATGATAGTTAAAGGGAAGATGTGCTTATCAGGAGTCGTCATATCCTTATATACATCTATAAGGGAGAGTATGAAGTCAGAAGGGAATTCTTAGGTAAGATCCTCAATGAGGGAAAGCAGAAAGTGAGCACGAGGCTCTGTGATAATATTATAGTGAGACAAAGGATGGAGAATAAAAGTCATCACCATGTTAATGAACCTCAGACCTTTAGCAAAGGCTGAGCAACGAGTGTACTGACGATCACCCCAAGAAGAAGGTGTCTTATAGGATAGAGACGAGAGTTCATCTTTGGACACAGTCCTCAGACGCTCACAAGTAGGGTAGTCAAGATGCTCTACCCTAGGGACATGTAGTACTTTGGATACAATACCTGGAGTAACTATCATGCATATAGCCCAAACGCGAGTGACAAAGTGGGGTATAGAATAATCATATCCGTGCATATTGGAGTAGAACTCTTGTATGATCACAGAAGGGCTCATGACCGGGACGCCACATAGTGACTCCCGACCCTTATTGTGAATGACAATGTGTAGGTCAGTGTCAAAAAAATCTGATAACATGATTTGGAGTTCCAAATGAATGCCTCGTCATGAAAAGTTCTCCAAAAAGTTTGATTTGGCCTTCTCATCATGGAACCATATGTGAAAAGGAGTAGAGGCAATAGGAGAAGAAGAAGAAGATGTCCCGAAACGAAGAGGGTTCCAAGACAGAATGGATTTATGTTTAGAGAATGGTCCACGCCTCCTTTGCAGTTTCAGTGGAAGAGATCTTCTTAAACTCCTTATTTGTGACTGCACTAAATAAAGCATTCAATGCCCTACTATTGAAGTTTGCCATCTTAATCTTTGCATCATCCTAGTTAGCCGACACTTCCTTCAGCTTGGTCCAACCTACCTCCACATCTTGCCACAGTTTCTCATCTAATGACATGGTTTTTTGTTCACGAATGGGGAAAATCTTCGAGGTAAAAACCCCATCGAGTGATTTTAAGGTCACCACTCTCAAGAATCCACTATTATCAAAACAAGTGGTTACAAGTAAAGGAATCCCAGCACCTTATACCAACCTACCGTTGAACCCTTAGCCTAATACCCAATTGCACTTGTTCTATAGTGACAATCTTTCCTTGTATTGCATGGCTCCGAGTACGTGATTAACCAAAAGATGCGCGGATTCCAATACGCAAGTTGATCATAAACTTTAGAAGGATATATGATTTGATGTTAGAAACATATGTCAACATTTTTATGTATTAGCTAATCCTTTGAGAAAACACATTTTACTTGTATTTGGGTAAATCTAGGATGTGTTTAATGCTTCAAGAAACAAGGTTTCAAGTTTATGTGTTAAAACCATGTAAGTTTGTCCAAGAATCAAGTGAAGAAGTGCTGAATTTTAAATCTCGACAGCTAGTATTTATCGAGATTTAAATGCTGCTGAAGCCCATGTCTCGACAACTAGCTTAATATATGGCTATCTATCGAGGTTTATGAAACTCAATTTTTCATGACTATTTTTCACCAAATCTGTGAGTATGTGTTTAGAATTTCTTCTCTCATAACCCTAAACATATATAAGGATTATTTCAAGGGTCGTATCAGGTTGCACAGACAAAAGCACAATTGCAGAAGAGCACAATTCCACAAGTGTGACTAGAAACCTAGTTTGCCCTAGTTCTTGAAGAAGTTGTGCTTGTACACCATAAGATTTTGTGACCATGTAACTTCATGATCTTCATCGTGTGATGAGCTGAAGAAGTTTGCAGCCAACATCCTTCTCAAGTTGGTGATCAAGTCGCATACTAGGATCCGCACATCTATTGGTTAATCACGTATTGTGAACCGTACAATACAAAGAGAGATTGTCACTACAGAACAAGTCCAATTGTCAATTGTGGTAAGGGTTTAACTGTAGGTTGGTATAAGGTACTAGGATTCCATTACTTGTAACTACTTGTTTTGATAATAGTGGATTCTCGGGAGTGCTGACCTTAAAATCACCTGGTGGGGTTTTTGCCGTGTAGAGAAAATAATAGAAACCACACCTTTATGTAGTGAAATTCAAAACCAAGACTTGAGAATACCTTTAATCTTCATCTCAATTCCACATGGTGCGTAAGAAGTGTGGTCTCTCAATCAATCTTTATGTACGTTGATTCTCAAAGAAAAATCCTTATTCTTCTCCTTGTAGAGAAAAACTGTTTTCTTTCTTTTCACCGTACGTACATTCTTACTACCTTGGTGGTTACTTTATTTAATAACTCTTATTAAATAAAAAACTGATTATCTAATTGGGTTAGCCTTTTGGGCCTACCCAATTGGGCTTTAGTTTATGGCTTGAGATGGGACCAAAGGGAACAAATAAGACTCTAGCTCCAATGGACCCTGGGCTTTTCTGTCAACTCTTAACAAGTCCAAAGTTACCACTAATTATATCCCAAGACTCTAATAATATTATTTGACCCCTCTATGAAATATCCATAGTGAACAAAGTCATAATAAACTGTCACTTCATAAACAACTGTTTTATCCTTGAGTACCCAGTTTAATTTTTTAGTTATTCACATTTATTGAAATCCAATTTCAATAAATATAAGTTTTAGTAACTCCTTACGAAAGTGGGCGCCCTGAATAACCAGTTCCCATTAAACTTATCTCAAGGGGATATTTCGTGTCTCTACAAAAGAGATTATGAATTCCATCTTGAGGAAATGTGTTCCCTCAACATTACATGTGGTTACCCAACATACTGAGATTTTGACCGTGAATATTAGATCTCACTCTTGATATATCAAAGTAACCTATATTTCATGATTGGGTTCACTACCCTTTCAGGATTGAAAGTCTATGAAATTAGAAGTCGTGAGATTAATTATTTAGGTGACAGTTGTTGATTGAATAATTAATCTCACAGCAGTCCAGTTTAATATGTATTAACTCTTAAAACACATCAGCACATCAACCAGAAGTCTACACTTCCATGATCAAGACAAATCAACTTAGTTGATGTGTTATAGTCTTTGCAAATGAAACACCCAATTTCATCACCGACTACAAACTACATTTTGAGTTTACAAGGAACTTGTGATCTACATCTTTTATGACTTTTCACATAAATCACATAAAATGCATCTCATGGACTATGATAATGTCCCATTAGTTCATTTATAAATAGTCTCATATAATTAAACAATTTAATTATTTATAACATGCGAATAAATTGGATTTTAGGGAACAAACCCTAACAATCTCCCACTTGCCCTCAAAGACAATTTACCATATATCCGACACTTATTTTCCTTTGGAGTAATTCATAATCACTCTAAGGCAAGGTTTGGAAACAAGTTTCAGCCAGAGTTATTGCATAAATTATCTTTTCTACTACTATATCTCACGTACTCATATCTCTCTAACGAGACAATACTTACGCTTAGTGTGTATCTTCACCACCTAGGATGAACACATATCTTGAAATCCAACTTCATGAATCACAATTAAACTACAAGTCTGTATTTGTATAAACAGTAACCATCTAATCCTCACTTTAGTGGAAAAGCATATAATCCCTCATTCTCCTAAGATATTTGAGTATATGCTTTACTTCCACTAAATTAAGTGATCTTAGATTCAATTGATATTTGCTTACCATGCCCACCGCAAAATAGATATTTAGCCTAGTATATAGCATAGCATAAAGACTTCCTATTGATATAGAATAAAGAACCATCTTAATATTCTCTTCATTTTATATGTCTTAGGACTATAGTCCAATATAAAGGAACTTCAAACTTAAAAGGAAAGAATCCTTTCATGAAGTATTACATGCTATACTTGGCTAGAATCTAATCTATTTAAGCAGTTTGAGACAGACTCAACATCTTAATTTCTGAATTTTAACAAAGTTTAATTCTTATGATGTGACCAGTCTTTTCCAAGTACTTTATATCAAACTAGACTAGACAACTAAAAATTCCATTGATGACAATAATTCTACATCATTCTAAATGATTAGAATGTCATCAACATACATTAAGAAATTTATTATTCTATATAACTTTTACACACATACGGCCTTTTAATATTTGATTAAAATCAAACAATTTGATTACTTGATCAAAGATGATATTTTATGATTTAGATGCTTGCTTTAGTCCATAAATGGACTTTAAGCAACTTGCATACTAAACACTACTAGTTCTTTGCTATGAACAAGTCTAGTTACATCATATAGATGTTTTCCTCAAGATTGCCACTAGTCTTGACTTCGAAGGTTTTCACCTTCTAACCTATCAATCTCAGTTTCTTGTAGACCTATTTGAAAACAATAGGCTTAATGCCACTAGGCACCTCTACAACTTCTAGACTTTAAATAGAATCCAATTCTATTCACATAACCTTGATCCAGTAATCCATATTCATATCATCTATTACCTTTACGTAGGACCGAGAATCAAATTCATATTCTTGTGGAATGAATTCAAAAGTTTATCCCAAAAGTATGAATTTATTTGGTAATTGATAATCCTCCCACTACGATATTGTACAGGTGTAATAGTTATCTACAAAATAATGTCTTGTGGTGTATTGAATACAACCATCTCATTTCTAAATGTATTTTATAGTTGTCTTACAACAAATTCTAAC
This sequence comes from Castanopsis chinensis, assembly GCA_032878915.1. Lineage (NCBI taxonomy): Eukaryota > Viridiplantae > Streptophyta > Magnoliopsida > Fagales > Fagaceae > Castanopsis > Castanopsis chinensis. Next base: position 33,349,505 of record JAVQMG010000133.1, on the reverse strand, counting down.
ATTTTTCTTCTAGGAAAATTTGCCTATAAAAGAGTCTTATTACTCCTTTATGTATGCACTAACTTAAAGAAGTCATTGGATCTTTATTCCTTTACAAAAAGGAGACCTAGATATTGGTTCTAAATATAATTCATAGATTGGGAATATAACAAAATAATGGTTCTAAAAGCCCATCTTTCACCAATCTTGAATATCATTTAGATTAATAAGATCTAGACATAAGTGCCAAAACATACAATACCAAAGGATGAAACTTTCTCTTTAAAAAGTAAAACATGTAAACTTCCATCTAAATGACAATCATGGACAATGCTTAGCTTTACCAAAACGGAAACACTTTCTTTTTGGTCATACTTTTAAGTCTAATTTCCTTTTGGCAACTACTAGGGCAACTAGCATGTCCAACTATTTGGTATTATAATTCCTGTTCTTACCACCTTTACCTTTCGGTTTAGGCTAAGAATTTGAATTAAATCATTTTGATCCTAGCCTTAGCTTTTAGGATGTCTTCTGTTGTGCAGAACTCACTTATCAATTCAAATAATATAAAACGAATTTATTTATTTTCAAAACAATTTGAATTGATCAAATGATTCTAACAAGGACTAATGAATCATATCCATATAAAATTAACATTTAATCTCTACATCCAAGAATTCCAATTCATTTTAAAATTATAAACATTTTCATAAAATGATATAGAATTGGAACTCCTTAAGCCTTTCTTAGCATTCAATATGATTCATACCAAACATCTCATTTAGACTTAATATAAAGTCTCAATCTAGTACTAAGTCTTGCATCTCATGTTTTAGTACAATTGAGATAGAAGCCAATATAACATTTTAGCATTTCTACGGAGACTATGATCACATCATAAGCTATCTTCTATAAATGCATCATGTATAGGAAATTATGACAATGCTGAATAGTAACATAAATATGTACTTAAACTCCTTTAAGCACCATATCCAAAATTATTTCTTAGTTAATGTGATTCTATTAAAATAGTAGTTAGAGAACAAAAATTTATGGCAACTTTATTTTGAGACTACGAAATTTATTACAAGGACATTATATTTTGCAACCATAACCATATAATATGGAACCCGAAAACCATACTATACTAGGTGCAACGACAACCTAATCCCGTAATTAATATTCTTCAGTATAGAATGAATACCAACCACTATGATTACTCTCATTATTAATGCTATCATGGTAACTCTTACCAAACAAAAATAATTTGCCGCTTTTCCTTTAGCCTTTAAGTAATAATAGCAAGAACTTAGCATAGAGGTTACTATCAAACTTAGTCTAGTGTACACCATTGCCTAGACTCATGTGTAGTCACATAACTCTACCCTTGTAAGGTTTAATCTTGTGGTACCATGATGCAAAATACCCTCAGCATGGAACGCAAGGCTTGAGGCCAAAACGAGGTGCTTACCACGCACCATTATAAACCGGGAAGTTCAATCTTGTAGTACCATGAAATAAACACCCTCCATATGGAACGCAAGGCTTGAGGCCAAGATGAGATGTTTACCCCACACCACTATGAACCGACAATGGAGGCCATGAGATCCAACCCTTGAATCTCTCTCCCACTAGAAATTTTATAACAAGTGGATTGTATTGAAATCATTGTGATCTTATCACAATTTTAACCCTACACACCAAATGTGTTTAATTGTTTAAATTCAATGTTATCTAACTAAGTCACGTCACAATAGCGTAACGAACATTCACGTAATCACAAAGAAGTTTAACCTTGTAATCCGTGAAGTAAATACCCTCTACATGGAATGCAAAACTTGAAGTCAAGACAAGGTGTCTATTCACATTACAATAACTTAACAAAAGGGTTATTTCAACACTATCACTCGTTATTTGGGTTTTTCTTAAATAATTTTGATCCCATCACAACTAATAACTTTGTACTTGTTAAAGACTCTAATCTCATTAGAATCACTAACTAAAATCTAAGTCCTAAACTATTTAGGATTCCTTAAACACTAATGAATCAAAAATTAGTTATATAGAACTCTATCCTTAATGTACTAGATAAAGTATTCTAATCTCATTAGAAACTATATAACTTTAATTAGAATTTTAATCTCATTAAAAACCTCTAATTAAAATAAATTAAGGGCTTTTAATCTTACAAAAAATTTAGGACTAAGAGTTCTATTTAACTAACATCTTTGATCTCATTAGGTCTTTTAGTTAGATAATGATTCATGTATGTCCTTAACTTTTAAAGACTATAAAATTAATCACATAGTCCTGCTTTTTATCAAAAACACCTTTTGATTTTATGAATAAAGATTCACAAATCACACTAAGGTTTTCAAGATTTTCATCAAAGAACCCTAATAATGCTAGAAACCCTTGAAAACATAATCCTAATCAAATTAGGAATAAATTTTCACAATCCTAGCATTAACTTGATAACATCTATATTAGCAATCTTGATGAAATATAAATTTATGTGTTCATTGATAATGTGAAGATTATCATAACACGGCATAACTAAGAGTTATGATCATATGCAACTTGTCATAACATATATATACTAATATATACTATCATATCATGGATACAATCTCATCCTAATGAAGTTGGACCATCAATCCTTTATGAACATTAACGGTGTACCTCACTAATTCAAAATCTAGTAAAGACGATATTGTAACTAAAAGATATACCATGGTCCACTTAGAAAAACTGTATCCAACATATATATATATATATATATATATATATATATATCTCATAGATATAAATCATGGCATATATTAATCAATGCATTCCAAGAAGACAAGAGAACAACACATCAAACTCTATTAATGCTTTATAGGTTTATGTGTCCATCCCTAATACAAACACTATCAAATATATACATCCAGCCCAAAAATAAAAGCAACTGACAATGTTATAATCAAACTTTGAATCAAACATTCATTCTACATACATAGAATTACTAGCCATCCGTATTAAAGGAGTATCTAGGAACTTATCGGCTTGTCAAATAATTTAACAAAAGAATCCCTATTGAAGAGAATCAACAACTAGACCATGGTCCAGAAGTTTCTTATCCCAAAAAGGTGCCGACAATCCAAACCGTTAATCTATTTATAGATAAAGTGTAATCAAACACATAACAAACAGTGTCAGGTGTATATCCTTTCTTGTAATTGTAAACCCATCTTGACAATCTACGTTGATAAGAAACATAGCAATTCCTATCCACTGTGTTCAACTCTAATGCAAAGATTAGAAACACATGGTACCAAGCAAAAAGGCTATAATCAAGATCTCAACGAATCATCACGGCTTACAAGTTTAAAGTTCATAGAACAAAAACATAATGTAGAAAAACTACTGCAAAATTTTTAAAAACGCCAAGAAAACATTTTTTCTTTAATTCTAAAACTCAATCACACGTTATACAAGCATGATATTGAAAACCGCTCTGATATCAATTGTTGGAAAATCTGGTTTTATATTTCATACAAAACATACAGCAGAAGCAACAAACACATATCTACTTCTCATGAGAAATAACATATAACCTTGAATTCTAGAACAAATAATAGAAAGCATACCTTGATGTAGTGAAATTCAAAACCAAGACTTGAGAATACCTTTAATCTTCATCTCAATTCCACATGGTGCCCAAGAAGTGTGGTCTCTCAATCAGTCTTTATGTACGTTGATTCTCAAAGAAAAATCCTCCTTCTTCTCCTTGTAGAGAAAAACTATTTTCTTCCTTTTCATCGTACGTACATTCTAACTACCTTGGTATTACTTTATTTAATAACTCTTATTAAATAAAAAACTGATTATCTAATTGGGTTAGCCTTTTGGGCCTACCCAATTGGGCTTTAGTTTGTGGCTTGAGATAGGACCAAAGGGAACAAATAAGACTCTAGCTCCAATGGGCCCTAGGCTTTTCTGTCAACTCTTAACAAGTCCAAAGTTACCATTAATTATATTTAATACCACTATATAAATATAATTGCACTCTAGGGCTTATTAATAAATTATGAAGATCTCCTTTACTGAAACTGCAAAGAAGGCGTGGAGGATTCCCCAGACAACCTATGAAGGAACCAAGGTTGTTAGGGATTCAAAGCTTCAGAGGCTCACTACTAGCCTCGAAGAAATCAAGATGGAGGAGGGTGATTCATTTGATGAGTTCTATGCCAGGTTTAAGGACATAGTGAACTTAGTTTTCAATCTTGGGGAAATCATTACCGAACCCAAGATTGTGAGAAAGGTGCTCAGATCTCTGCCCGAAAGATTTCATACCAAGATCACCGCCATTAAGGAATCAAAGGATATTGGTAAGATTCCTTTAACAGAGCTGGTTAGTAATTTACAGACCTATGAGTTAGGTTTGACAATAATTGGCAAGTCATGTAAAGGCAAAAGCATGGCATTGAAAGCCAAGAAGAGTGACATGGATGAGTCTTTCGACAATGAAGATTCTAATTTGAAGTCCTACATCACCCAATAGTTCAAGAAGTTCATGAAAAATGTCAATGCAAAGGGCTTCGACAAGGACCGTAGGCAATCAAGTTCTTCATAGTCTAAGAGCCAAGACAAAGGGAAGAAGGATGCTAGGAATGGCGGTTAGTACACTATTCCCTTAAAGCCCAAGTGTTTTAGGTGTCAAGGATTCGATCATATGTAACAAGAGTGCTCCACCTATCTCAAGTCTATTGGGAAAGGCAAGGCACTTGCTACTACCTTGAGTGACACCGAACCTATGGATGATTTCGAAAATGAAGATGACGAAATTCTAAATGCCTTCACTGCCACTATCAATCATACTGAGGGGATTGTAGAAGATGTGGATGAATAAGAAGACTTGGAGGAGTCAAAATTTGAGAAGATGGATGAGCAAGATGACATCCACACAGCCTATGCAAAGCTATACAAGGTCTCAAAAAAACATGAGAAGCTGTATAGGTTGGCCACCAAGAAACTCAGTAATGTGGAGCTTGAACGAGAATAACTTTCCACAAAGTTTGATGAAGCCAATCAGACTATTGGAGAACTGAGATTTGAAAAAAATTTCTTGGCTGAGAGAACCAAGAAGCTTAAGGTGGAACTGTTCCAAGTAAGAGCTAAATAGGAGAGAACCTTAAGTACAAAGCTTGATGAGATGCTCAGCATGCAAAAATCTACCTCCAATCGAACAGGTTTTGGGTATGATTTTTCTTCTCCTAATATTGCTTCTTCTAGTACTACTATTTTTGTTTCTCCTGCTAACAATATTGATTCCGAGAATAATGATGCTAAAACTGTGATAGCTAGTGAGAACATAGGCAAGGGTAAATCTTGTTAGATAAAAATCTGGTTTTGTATCTCATACAAAACACATAGCAGAAGCAACAAACAAGGATCTATTTCATTTATGATTGACAATATGCACTATGTAAATTTCAGAATTTAAGAACAAGATAGCGTACCTTGGTGTGGAGAAATTCAAAACAAAGATTAGAAGCACTTGGGAACACTTTTAATCTTCACTCCAATTCCATTTTATGCCCAAGATGTGTAGTCTCTCAATCAATTTCCAAAGGGAGAATGAAAGTGTCTCACACCCCTTTTTTTTTTTTTTTTTTTTTTTACGCTTCTTTTTCTTAAAAAAAAAAAATTCTGTATGTTTCTCCCTTTATAACTAACTGATTATCTAATTAGACCGGCTTATTGGGTCTTTCCAATTGGGCTTTAGTGTATGGCTTGGAGTGGGACCAAAAGGGACCAATAAGACACTAGCTCCAATAGGCCTTGGGCTTTTCCGTCAACTCTTGACAAGTCCAAAGTTACCATTAATTATATTTAATAACACTATATAAATATAATTGCACTTTAGGACTTATTAATAAATTATATCCCAAGACTTTATTATACACGCAACCCTTTCATAAAATATTTGTAGTAATACAAAGTCATGAATATAGACTGTCACTTTGAAAATTACTACATCTTAATCCTTGAGTACCCGGTTTAATCTTTTAAAGTTATTCATCATATATTTATGAAATCCAATTTCATAAATATATACTTTAGTAATTTCTTACCAAAGTGGTTAGGCCTAACTCTCTGAATAACTGAACCCATTAAACTTATCTCAAGAGAATATTTTATATCTCCATCAAGAGATTATGAATTCCATCTCGAGAATATATGTTCTATTAACACTAAATGTGGCTGCTCAACATACTAAGATTTTGACCGTTACTTTAGATCTCACTCTTGATATATCAAAGCAACCTACACGTCATGATCAAGTCCATTATTCTCTTAGGATTAGGAGTTCATGCAAATAAAAGTCGTGAGATTTATTATTCATTTGACAGTCATTAGGAGAATAATAAATCTCACAGCGGTCCAGTTCAATATGTCTTAACACTTAAAACATATCAACATATCTACTAGAAATCACCACTTCCATGATCAAGACAAATCATTTTAGCTGATATGTTATAGTCTTTGTAGATGAAATGCCCAATTTCATCACCGACTACGAACTATAAGTTTTGAGTTTACAAAAAACTTGTGATTTATATCTTCTGTGACTTTTCACATAAATCACATACTATGCATCTCATGGACTATATGATAATGTCCAAATCTTCATGTTACCATTATTTTAGATAAAAATAAACAATTTTATTAAACCTAAAATTAAGTCATACATAATGTCATACATAGCATCATACAATAGTATTTAAGGGCACACATCCTAACAATCTCCCACTTGCCCTAAAGACTATTGTGCACTAATTTAACTCTCATTCCCTCTAAATGTGACTCGAAGTCCTTTGAGGTAAGGCTTTGGTAAAAGGATCTGCTAGATTATTTGCACTTTCAATCTTTGCTACCACAACATCTCCATGAGCAACAATGTCTCGAATGATGTGGTACATCCTCTCAATGTGCTTTCCTTTCTTGTGATTCCTTGGATCTTTGGATTGTGCAACCGCTCCACTATTGTCGCAAAACAATGTGGTGGGAACTTGCTCCATTCTTACAACACCAAGATCAGAAAGGAATTTCTTGAGCCAAACAGCCTTCTTTGTTGCTTCAAAAGCAGTAACGTACTCATCTTCCATGGTAGAGTTCGCAATACAAGATTGCTTAACACTCCTCCAACTTATGGCTCCATCTCCCAAGGTGAAAACACATCCTGAAGTGGATTTTCTAAAATCTAGATCCGATTGAAAATCTAAATCTGTATAGCCAAAGGGAATCAAATCCTCACTATGGTAAACAAGAATATAATTTCTCGTTTTCCGTAGATACTTGAGAATATACTTTACTGCTTACCAATGTTTTGGTCTTGGATTTGATTGATATCGGCTGACCATACCAACTGAATAACAAATATCTGGTTTAGTACAAAGCATGACATACATGAGACTTCCCACTGCAGAAGCATAAGGAACTTGTCTCATCATATTTTCTTCCTCTTGAGTCTTAGGCCTTTGGTCATCAGACAGAGGAACTCCATGTCTAAAAGGAAGCAATCATTTCTTGGAGTTTTGCATGTTAAACCATTCTAGAACCTTATCTATATATCTAGCTTGTGATAAGCCTAACATCTTATTTTTGCGATCTTGCGAAAGCTTGATCCCTAGAATAAAGTTAGCCTCACCTAAGTCCTTCATATCAATTTGGCTAGACAACCAAACTTTAACCGATGACATTACCCCTACATCATTTCCAATGAGTAGTATATCATCAACATAAAGCACTAGGAATATTATTACTTTGATGTTCCATGACCTAGATGCTTGCTTAAGTCCATAAATAGACCTATTCAACTTGCATACCATATGCTCTTGGTTCTTTGCTATGAAACCTTCTAGTTGCATCATGTATATTTCTTCTTCAAGATTGTCATTAAGAAATGCAGTCTTGACATCTATTTGCAAAATCTCATAATCATAATGAGCAGCAATGGATAAGAGAATTCTGATAGACTTAAGCATGGCTACTGGTGAAAAAGTTCCATCATAATCAGTGCCTTCTTTTTATGTGTATGCTTTCACCATTAGTCTTGCTTTAAAAGTTTCAACCTTTTTATCTATCCCTCTCTTCCTCTTATAAACCCATTTGCAACCAACAGGTTTAATGCCGTTAGGCGCCCTTACAAAATCCCATACATGATTGGAATACATAGAATCCAATTCAGATTTCATAGCTTGGATCCAATAATGTGCATCTATATCATTCATGGCTTTATCATAAGTGTAAGGATCCAATTCAGCCTCTTCTGAGATAGATTCATAGGTTTCTCCCAAACCTATAAATCTTATAGGAGGCCGAACAATTCTCCCACTACGACGAGGCACCTGTGTACTAGACATTTCATGAGTAGTATCTTGTGGTGTATCTAATACAGCCACATCATCCCTAGTTTCATCCATTGGTTGTTCAATTACAAAATCATTCGTTTCAGCCAAGACAACTCTACTTTTAGAAGTGTAATCATTCATATTGTCATTTTTCAAGAATTTGGCATTTGTGCTAACAAACACTTTATTATCCTTATGACTATAAAATAAACCTCCAACAATTCCTTTTGGATACCCTACAAAGAAAATGACTTCTGTTTTAGGCTGTAACTTGTCAGACTTTCCTTTCAACACATGTGCTGGACAACCCCAAATGTGGAGATGTCTCATACTAGGCTTACACTCATTCCATAACTCTACGGGTATTTTAGGAACAGACTTCGAAGGTATTAAATTCAGAAGATACATTGCAGTATTTAAGGCATATCCCCAAAAGGAAATTGGTAGAGTCGAATAACTCAACATGGACCTAACCATATCTAAAAGAGTCCTATTCCTTCTTTCTGCTACACCATTTTGTTGTGGAGTTCCAGGTGCAGTCAACTGGGATATAATCCTATTTTCAGTCAAGTAATCCTTGAAGTCACCAAAAAGGTATTTGCCATCTCGATCAGATTGAATGGCCTTTATGCGTTTACCTAATTTATTCTCAACTTCAGCCCTAAACTCTTTGAACTTTTCAAAGGCTTCAGACTTCCGTTTTATTAGGTACACATAACCAAATCTAGAGTAATCATCAGTGAAAGTAATGAAATACTCATAGCCACCTCTTGCTTGGATTGAAATAGGACCACATACATCTGAATGTACTAGTTCTATCAAATCTTGGGCTCTTCTACCTTTTGTATTAAAAGGCCGTTTGGTCATTTTACCTTCCAAACAAGATTCGCAAACTGGAGAACCATCAAAGTCCATGGGCTATAAAAGTCCATCTTTGGTTAGTTTTTGAATCCTACTTGAATTAATATAACCCAAACGCAAGTGCCAAAAATATGCTTCACTAGTAGAAGGAAACTTTCTCTTTAATGATTTTACATGTGAATTATTATCTAATTCAGAATTATATAATTCATGCTTATCAGGAGTTAAAATATAAAGACCATCCACAATATTGCCAGAACAGATAAACATTTTATCCTTCTTTATTACAACATTGTCTTTCAGGATAACACAATATCCATGCTTACCTAAATAAGTTGCAGAAATTAAATTCCTACGAACATTAGGTACATACAAACAGTCTTCCAATATTAAAACTCTAGACTTAAAGCATAAATTAAACAGTCCAACAACTACAATCGGAATCCTGCTCCCATCAGCCAAAGTAAGAAATAGTTCTCCCTCATTCAACTTTCTAGTCTCCTAAAACCCCTGCAAAGAATTGCAGATATGATTAGTACAACCTGAATCCACACACTAGGAATTCGTGGGATTCTGTACCAAACATATTTCAAGAAGAAAGGAACTTTTCATACCGTTATTCTTGGCAGCTTTGAACTTTGGACAATTCCTCTTCCAATTTCCTTTCTCACCACAATGAAAACACTTTCCTTTGGCTTTCTTTCCTTTGTCGGCAACCCTAAGGCAATTTGTTTACCATTTTTCTTAGTGAAGTCCTTCTTTTTCTTCTTCTTACCCTTGCCTTTCGACTTATGTTGAGAAGTAGAAGCTTCACCCACATTGGCTTCAACACTAGAAATACTAAGAATGCCTTCTGCCGCCACTAACTCATTCATTAATTCAGACAAAGAATAAATCTTTTTGTTCATATTATAATTGAGTCTGAATTCCTTGAATGATTCCAGTAGTGACTGGAGTATCATATCTATTTGGGATTCTCCATCAATGTCGGCTCTTATAACTTCTAATGTGTTCAGATTAGCAATCATCCTAAGACAATGGTCCCTCACTGAACTTGTTACAGCCATTTTGGTATTATAAATTTGCCTCATACTTTCTTGCCTTCCAGAACGGCCTTGCTCACTAAACATCTCCTTCAGACTAAGCATTATGTCCGAAGCAAGTTCTACATCCTGCATTTGATGCTGTAGAACATTTGAAATAGATGCTAGGATATAGCACTTGGCCATCTCATTAGATTTCTGCCAACGATCATATCGTTGTTTTTCCTCAAGAGGAGCATCTAATGAAGGAAAGTTAGGACATGGTTGAGTAAGCATATATTTGTGCTCTTCAGCAGTAAAAACAATGTCTAAATTTCTTTTCCAGTCAACATAGTTGGATCTAGTTAGTTTGTTTTGGTTAAGAATAGCAACAAGTGGGCTAAATGATATAATGATTTAAATCTGAAAATAATAAACATGAATACAATAAGTATACTGGACGTTATCAATTTAGCATATAAGCATATAATATAGAACCTTAATAAAACCATAAAATAATATATGCAACGACAAGCCAATCCCATATTCAATATCCCTCTGCATAGAGTGAACATTAAATACTATGATTGATTGAGAACTATTCTCATTATTAGTGCTATCATGATAACTCTTATCAAACACTAATAATATGCCGTTTTATATTTAGCCTCTAAGTAATAATAGCAAGAACTCAGCATAAAAGATACTAAAATACTTAGTCTAGTGTATACCATTGTCTAGAATCATGTGTAGCCACATTTCATCCCTTTAACAAGCTTATTTTGTAGTACCATGATAAAAAACACCCTTCGCATGGAATGCAAAGCTCGAAGCTAAGACAAGGTGTTTATCAAACCACTATAAACCAGGAAATTCAATATCGTAGGACCATGAAATAAATACTCTCTGCATGGAATGCTAAGCTCGAGGCAAAGACAAAGAATATATTTCACACTACTATGAACCAATAATGGAGGCCGTGAGATGCAACCCTTGTATCTCTCTCCCACTAGATATTTTAAAAATAAAAGTTTTTAAGGTCAAGAACCATAATAATGCTAGATACTTTGAAAACTTAATCCTAATCTCATTAGGAACAAATTTCATAAAACTAGCATTGACTTTTATAAATTTCATTAACGTAATATATAATATAATATATATATATATAATCTGTATATATATATATATATGTATAACCTTCAGATTGCTTGGATTCTTCATATAACAAGACAAAAGCATGATTGCCAATGTCTTCTAATCCATATCATGCAATCCGTATATACCATGGCATGAAATAAAATTTAAGCCATGCAATTAAAAGGCCAAGCCGTGCAAAGAGATTCAAGCCATGCATTAATATTCAATTCGTGCAATGAATGCTTGGCAGTACAAAAAGAATCAATTCATGCAAGGCAATTGAATCCTAGCCATGCATCAAATAAAAGCCACGCAAGCCATGCATTAACATTCACCAAGCCGTGTAATTTCCAAGTGATGCAATCAACATGATTCCCCATATGGTAGTTACAAAAACGGTTACATCAATAGGCAATAACAACCATAAAGCATGGCAATCCATACATCAACTATGAATATAACAATCAATGCATCAACACTTATTTGTATTCGTATCCAACCACTTTACTACAAGGCACAGCTTTGCACAAATAACAATTTATCCTTGTGAAGACACGGATATGTATATACAAGTGATGCAATTCTCCTCATTATATCCATATGATGCAGAAAATTAAAACACAAAGATAATGGTTTTCTAAAATTCTAAAATTCAATCACACGCTATACAATCATGATATGAAAACCTGGCTCTGATACTAATTGTTGGATAAAAATCTGGTTTTGCATCTCATACAAAACACATAGCGGAAGCAACAAACAAGGATCTATTTCATTCATGATTGACAACATGCACTATGTAAATTTTAGAATTTAAGAACAAGAGAGCGTACCTTAGTGTAGAGAAATTCAAAACAAAGATTAGAAGCACTTGGGAACACTTTTAATCTTCACCCCGATTCCACTTTACACCCAAGATGTGTGGTCTCTGAATCAGTTTCCAAAGGGAGAATGAAAGTGTGTCTCACACTCTTTTTTTTTTTTTTTTTTTTTTTACGCTTCTTTTTCTTAAAAAAAAATTTGTATATTTCTCCCTTTATAACTAACTGATTATCTAATTGGGCCGGCTTATTGGGCCTTTCCACTATATAAATATAATTGCACTCTAGGCCTTATTAATAAATTATATCCCAAGACTTTATTATACACGCAACCCCTTCATAAAATATTCGTAGTAATACAAAGTCATGAATATAGACTGCTATTTTGAAAATTACTACATCTTAATCCTTGAGTACCTGGTTTAATCTTTTAAAGTTATTCATCATATATTTATGAAATCCAATTTCATAAATATATACTTTAGTAATTTCTTACCAAAGTGGTTAGGCCCAACTCTCTGAATATCTGAACCCATTAAATTTATCTCAAGAGAATTTTTTATATCTCCATCAAGAGATTATGAATTCCATCTTGAGAATATATGTTTCATCAACACTAAATGTGGCTGCCCAACATACTAAGATTTTGACCGTTACTTTAGATTTCACTCTTAATATATCAAAGCAACCTACACGTCATGATCAAGTCCATTATTCTCTCAGGATTAAGAATTCATGCAAATAAAAGTCGTGAGATTTATTATTCGTTTGACAGTCATTAGGAGAATAATAAATCTTACAGCGGTCTAGTTCAATATGTCTTAACTCTTAAAACATATCAACATATCAACTAGAAGTCACCACTTCCATGATCAAGACAAATCAATTTAGTTAATACGTTATAGTCTTCGCAGATGAAATGCCCAATTTCATCACTGACTACGAACTATAAGTTCTGAGTCTAAAAAGAACTTGTGATTTATATCTTCTGTGACTTTTCACGTAAATCACATACTATGCATCTCATGGACTATATGATAATGTCCAAATATTCATGTTACCATTATTTTAGATAAAAATAAATAACTTTATTAAACACAACATTAAGTCATACATAATGTCATACATAGCATCATCAATAGGATTTAAGGACACACATCCTAACAAATCTATCTTAGGAGAACCCCCTAAGCTTGCTAAGAAAGAAACAAAAAATCCTAGGGTGAAGAAGAGTAATGCTCAAAAGTCTAAAGAGAAGAAGCAGCATCTCTGTCATCGCTGTAGCACATCTGGACATACTCGACCCATTGGCTATAAGTGGTTAGCCACTGAACAAAGCAACATCATGATTTCGTCGAGAAACCAAAATCAGCTTCCATCCTTTCTTGTTCCTCTTGGAGATCTCCTCAAGACCCTCATGTTCTTTACGAACTTGAACGGTTTCAATTCTTCCCCCTCACCATCGATTCAAGGTTTTACTCAAAAGAAAGGTTCTTCCAAGGTGTGGAAGGAAAAGGGCTCCAAGTGATTTTGTCACTTTTTTCTCTCTCCTTTTCTTTGTTATGTTTGCATTACTTGTGTGCTTTGCTTTCTTAATTTGAGGCGGTCTAGTTTTTATGCATTACTTTATTTGACATGTTTTTGTTTGGTTGTTTTTCATTTTTGTTTTTATTTTGTTTTCCTTAATAAAAAAAATTGAAAAATAAAAAAAATACAAAAACAGTGTATGTTTGTGTACATTGGTACTTGTATACCTTGAATGGCCAATGAAATAAAGTTTTCTAAATTTTGTATCTCTTGTAGCTTAGATGAGCATCTCTATGCACAACTAAGTAAGTAAGCTTTGTGGCTCTTATTTATGATGAGTAAGATTAAGTTATCTCTTGTACTTAACACTCGTATCGCTCTTTTTGACAGGAAAGACTAGAAAATCTCAAGAGAAAGACATAAATAACCATCTTACCACTATTGCCCGCCAATCATGAAATGACATATGTATGCTTCAGCATAGCAAAAGCGCAATGTCAAAAAGCTTAACATAATTGGTTATTTATTTTCTCTCTTTTATATACCCATGCATGATATGCTTAACAACAGAAAATTATGCGAAGAAAAATTAAAGCAAAAGATCAAAATGCTTAAAATATAATTGCAAGCGTGTATTCTAGGAGATGTGGGAGTTATAGGATGTACCTCGAAGGTTGTAGTCCCCATCAAACAGTTATGATTGTGTGTGAGTTGAAGTGATGTTCATATATCTTAAATCGTCATAATATAGAGACACTTATGCAATTTTGCGATGTTTTCACACACAACACACAATATTCTTTGCTACTTTTGATACATGTGTAGGTACAATGTGATTTGGCCATCATAAGGTCTACATGTGTTATTGTATGCTCATTAAACTGTCTTAACTTGTTTTTGAAATATAAAATTAGTTAGACTTGTTTAGTTTGTGTGTGTGTTTTGGATCTAAATGCATGGCATTTATCTTGATTGAGAGATGAGTTTGAGAGCTTAAAATGCAGTTTGGATCTTTGTTCGAGTAGCACACTTGATAGCATTTATATATGTGTTTTTCTCTTCCTTGAAAACCTATTTTTAAGAAATTTTGATGGCTCCTTGATAGCTCTCGACAGCAAGGCTATCTATCGAGACTTTTCAGCTTTTCTTTATCGCAATCTTAATAGCTCTTGGTAGCTAGCTCGATCAATTGAGAAACTTTCTGTCTCCTCGATAGCTTCTCGATAGCTACCTTGATCCATTGAGCTTTTTTGTTAAGAAGCGCCTCTTTAAAGCTTGATAACTCTCAATCGAATGAGATTTACAAAGTTTCTATATAAAGAGGCATCGCAAATTCAGACTCATTCCCTCAATCTCTCTCGGTTCTTTCAGCCTCTTCACCTCTAAAAACACTTCTCAAGCAATCCAAACTTCTTCCTCTCTTCAATTTCAATCTCAAGATCATTATTTCTCATTTGATATGATTCTTTCTTCATCTCTATCATGCATTTCATGATCTTTGACCCAACTTTTGGGGTTTTTGAAATTGCTTGAGATTTTTCAAAACTTTTGAGTTTTTGTTAAATTGAATTTTCAACTTCATGCATTGCATTACATGTGCATTATAATATGTTTCACATATTTTAGATGTGTGTTTACTTTGTTGCTATGTTGTGTGCTGGTAGGTCTGGATTGGGCTGAGCCCATGATTAATTTACTTTAGCATGTCACATGTTCACGCATTCTCATGCATACATACCTTCAATTCTGTATATTTTGATATATGTGTTGCTTGGTACTTCTCTGATTGTCTCCCTCTCTTTCTCTCTCTCTCTCTCTCTCTCTCTCTCTCCTTCTTACGATAGTCGCATCATGGAACCTAAGCGTAAATCCATTCCGTCACAAAACCCTCTTTGTTCTGGGGTATCTTCATCTTCTTCTCCTTCTAACCCCACTCCATTTCATATTCGATTCCGTGATTAGAAGGCCAAGCCGGACTTCTTTAGGAACTTTTCACGAAGAGGCATTCATTCGGAATGCCAACTCATTGCGTCAGATTTTTCTGACACTGACCTACCCATTGTCATTCACAGTAGGGGTTAGGAGTTACTGTGTGACATTCCGATCACTTGTCCATCCATGCTCATACAGGAGTTCTACTCCAATATTCACGGATTTGACTATTCTATACCCTAGTTTGTCACTCGCATTTGGGGTATATGCATGGTAGTTACTCTGGGTCTTGTATCTGAGGTACTCCACGTTCCTAGGGTAGAGAATCCTGACTATCCTGGCTATCAACGTCTAAGGTCAATGTCTAAAGATGAACTCTTATCTCGATTTTGTGATACGCCTTTTTCTTGGGTGACAGTCAGTACACCTATTGTTCGGCCTTTGCTAAAGGTCCTAGGTTCCTTAACATGGTTATGACTTTTGTTCTCCATCCTCTGTCTCACTATAACACTATCACAAAGCCTTGTGCTTGATTTTGTTTATCCCTCATTAAGGATCTTACCATATATTTCCCTTCTCACTTCATACCCTCCTTCATAGACGACCCGTGATAAGCTTATCTTCCCCTCGGCTATCACGCGTCTCCTTCTCCATCTTTCTTTCTCCTTTTTCGTTTTTGACCACTTCTCCATTATGTATACCATTGATGCCGCTACCGTTAAGTACAATTTTTCATAGCTTCGCTCGAGGCGGACTCAGACCGAGATGGCTGCTCCTCTAACTTCTACCACTCTATCCACCTCCACTCCTTTGTCTTTAGCTGGTGGAGTGACACTTGATGCCATCATGGCACAACTTGTGTGCATGGATGCTCGCTATGTCACATTTAATGATGAGTTGTGTCAAGTGAACACCCGTGTTGGTTGCATCGCACAACAACAGGCAGTCATGGGTGGTTTCACGGTTGCTTCTTCTCCATCTCCATCGGTCTCCAAGGATGAGAGTGGTGATGGCTCTAGCAGTGATGATGCTGGTGAGGGTGCTGATGCTAGCTTGCCTAATGATGATGAGATGTCTACATAATGTACTTACCCTTTGTCACTCGTGACAAAAAGGGGAAGTAGTTTTGAGATAAAGTAGTCATACTCATAGGGGGAGGGCTTGTTTAGGAGATAGAGGAAGTGTTCATGAGTGTTCACATTTTTTATAAACTCAGAATTTTAGTTCGTAGTAGGTGATGAAATTGGGCATTTCAACTGTAACTGTGAGATTTATTATTCTACTAACGACTGTTAAATGAATAATAAATCTCACGACTTCTATTTACATGAACTCTCAATCCTGAGAGAATAATAGCAAAAAATCAAGAGCATATGGTATGCAATTTGAAAAGGTCCATTTATGGACTTAAGCAAGCATCTAGGTCATGGAACACCATATTTGATCAAGCAATCAAGTCATTTGGTTTTGAACAAAATCTTGATGAACCATGTGTGTACAAAAAACATCGAGACAAAGTAGTAATGTTCCTAGTGCTTTATGTTGATGAAATTCTACTTATTGGGAATGATGTAGGGGTAATGTCATCGGTTAAAGTTTGGTTGTCAAGCCAATTTGATATGAAGGACTTGGGTAAGGCTAACTTTATTATAGGGATCAAGCTTTGGCGAAATCGTAAGAATAAGATGTTAGAATTATCACAAACTGGATATATAGATAAGGTTCTAGAATTGTTTAGCATGCAAAACTCCAAGAAAGGATTGCTTCCTTTTAGACATGGAGTTCCTTTGTTTGATGACTAAAGGCTTAAAACTCGAGAGGAAGAAAATATGATGAGACAAGTTCCTTATACTTCTGCCGTGGGAAGTCTCATATATGCCATGCTTTGTACTAGACGAGATATCTGTTATTCAGTTGGCATGGTCAGCCGATATCAATCAAATCCAGGACCAAAAAATTGGCAAGCAGTAAAGCATATTCTCAAGTATCTACGGAGAATGAGAAATTATATGCTTATTTACCATAGTAAGGATTTGATTCCCACTGGCTATACAGATTCAGATTTTCAATTGGATCTAGATTTCAAAAAATCCACTTCAGGATGTGTTTTTACCTTTGGAGGTGGAGCCATAAGTCGGAGGAGTGTTAAGCAATCTTGTATTGCGGACTCCACCATGGAAGCTAAGTATGTTGCTGCTTGTGAAGCAGCAAAAGAAGCTGTTTAGCTTAAGAAATTCCTTTCTGATCTTGGTGTTGTAAGAATGGAGCAAATTCCTATCACATTATTTTGCGACAATAGTAGAGTAATGGCATAATCCAAAGATCCAAGGAATCACAAGAAAGCAAAGCACGTTGAGAGGAAGTACAACATCATTTGAGACATTGTTGCTCGTGGAGATGTTGTGGTAGCAAAGATTGAAAGTGCAAATAATCTAGAAGATCCTTTTTACCAAAGCCTTGCCTTAAAGGACTTTCAAGTCACATTTGGAGGGAATGGGAGTTAGATTAATGCACAATAGTCTTTATGGCAAATGAGAGATTGTTAGGATGTGTACCCTTAAATACTATTGTATGATGCTATGTATGACATTATGTATGACTTAATGTTATGATTAATAAAGTTGTTTTATTTTTATCTAAAATAATGGTAACATGAATATTTGGACATTATCATATAGTCCATGAGATACATAGTATGTGATTTATCTGATTTAGTCACAGAAGATATAAATCACAAGTTCTTTGTAAACTCAAAATGTATAGTTCGTAGTCGGTGATGAAATTAGGCATTTCATCTGCGAAGACTATAACGTATCAACTAAGATGATTTGCCTTGATCATGGAAGTGGAGACTTCTAGTTGATATGTTGATATGTTTTAAGAGTTAAGACATATTGAACTGGACCGCTGTGAGATTTATTATTCTCCTAATGACTGTCAAATGAATAATAAATTTCACGACTTCTATTTGCATGAACTCTTAATCCTGAGAGAATAATAGACCTAATCATGAGGTGTAGGTTGCTTTGATATATCAGGAGTGAGATCTAAAGTAACGACCAAAACCTCAATGTGTTGGGCAGCCACATTTACTGTTGATGGAACATATATTTTAAAGATGGAATTCATAATCTTTTAACAAAGATATAAAATATTCTCTTGAGATAAGTTTAATGGGTTCAGTTATTTAAAGAGTTAGGCCTAACCACTTTGGTAAGAAATTACTAAAGTATATATTTATGAAATTGGATTTCATAAATATATAATGAATAACTTTAAAAGATTAAACCGAATACTCAAGGATTAATATGTAGTAATTTTCAAAGTGGCAATCTATATCCATGACTTTGTATTACTACGAATATTTTATGAAGGGGTTGCCTGTATAATAAAGTCTTGGGATATAATTTATTAATAAGGTCTAGAGTGCAATTATATTTATATAGTGGTATTAAATATAATTAATGGTAACTTTGGGCTTGTCAAGAGTTGACAGAAAAGCCCAAGGCTCATTGGAGCTAGTGTCTTATTGGTCCCTTTTTGGTCCCACTCCAAGCCACACACTAAAGCCCAATTGGAAAGGCCTAAAAGGCCAACCCAATTAGATAATTAGTTAGTTATAAAGGTAGAAACATACAAAAAAAAATTTATAAGCGTAGAGAAAAAGAAAAAGAGAGAGAGTGAGACACACTTTCATTCTCCCTTGGAAACTGATTGAGAGATCACACATCTTGAGCGTAAAGTGGAATTGGAGTGAAGATTAAAAGTGTTCCCAAGTGTTTCTAATCTTTGTTTTGAATTTCTCCACACCAAGGTACGCTATCGTGTTCTTAAATTCTGAAATTTGTATAGTGCATGTTATCAATCATGAATGAAATAGATCCATGTTTATTCCTTCTGCTATGTGTTTTATATGAGATACAAAACTAGTTTTTCCCGACACCATAATGCACGTACCTCAAACATGAGAGAAGAAATGAGGCACTAAATAATCGAATCCTTATGTGTTGGAGTAGAACACCTGTATAATCACAGAAAGACAAGTGACCGGGATGCCACACAGTGACTCCTAACCCATACTATGAATGACAGTGCATAGGTCAGTATCGAAGAATTCCAATAAAATGACTTGGCATTTTGAATGAATGCCTCATTTAGAAAAGTTCTCAGAAAAGTCCTTACAGGTTTTATCATCATGAAACCTAACGTGGGAGCGTGTGGAATTAGAAGAAGATGCCCCAGAATGAAGAGGATTTCGGGACGAAGTAGATTTCTATTTAAGTGCCATAAGGCAACTAACCGAAATAAGAAGAAAGAGAGAGAGAAACGCAGAAAAGCACCAACACAGATCAATATAAGAATATAAAGAAATGAAGGTACGTATGCATGAAAAATGCATGGACAGGTGACATGCAAACTTAAAAACATCATAGGCTCAGCCCAATCCAATCCTACCAGCACACAACAATTCAACATATATCACACATCTACAATGCGTGAAACATTGTTATAATGCAAATATGATGCAATGCATGAACAAATAGGATCATTTAAACAAAACCCATCCTAAAACTTTAGTAAAAACCTCAATAATTTTGAAAAATCTCCAAAAGGTTTCAAAAACCCCAAAAGTTAGGTCAAAAGATATGGAATGCATGATTAATGAGTGAGAAAGCATCATACCAAATGAAGAAATGGATCTTAAGATCGAAGATTGAGTGGGGAAGAGGTTTAGAGTGATTAAGAGGAGTTTGGGAAGGTGAGAAGACAACAAGAGTCGAGAGAAATGAGAAAGAATTCACGCGGATCCTATATATGAATGCTCATAATTCTCGATAGATCGAAAGGTGTCGAGAGGTGTCGAGGTTTAAACTTTGACAGATACAGCTATTGCGGAGCTATCTAGAGGTGTCCACAGGAAAAAGGGTTCGATGGATAAAGAAGCTATCTAGCATTTATCGAGGAGACAAACTTTCTCAATGGATCGAGGGGTAATTGAGAAGCAATTGAGATTGTGATAAGTGGAAGCTAAAGAGCTTGATAGATAGCTTAGCTGTCGAGAGGTGTCTAGCAGCTATTGAGATTGCTTGAAAAAAAGTATTTCAAAAAGAGAAAAACACAAACATGAATGCAATCAAACATGCTACTTAACCAAAGATCCAAATTACAATTTTAGCTCTCAAAAACATCTCTTAACCAAGAAAAATGTCATGCATTTAGATCCAAAACATGCACACACACTAAACATGTCTAATGAATTTTATATTACAAAATCAAGTCAAGATAGTTTAGAGGGTATACATTAACACAAGTACTTGCACTTGTATCAAAAGTAACAAGGAATATTGCGTGTTGTGTGTGAAAAACATCATAAGATTGCATAAGTGTTTACATGTTATGACGATTTGAGATATGAGTAAACCACTTTAACTCACACACAATCATAACTACTTGATGGGGACTATCACCTTTAAGATGCATCCTATAATTGCCACATCTCCTAGAATACACGCTTGCAATCATATTTTAAAGCATTTGATTCCTTACACTTTAATTTTTCTTTGCATATTTTCTTTTAAGCATATCATGCATGGGCATATAAAAGAGAGAAAATAAATTCTCAATTATGTTAAGCTTTTGACATTGTACTTTTGCTATACCTAACCATACCGATGTCATTCTATGATTGGCAGGCAACAGTGGAGAGATGATTATTTATGCCTTTTTGTTAGGATTTTTTTAGTCATTCCTGTCAAAAAGGGTGATACGAATGTTAAGTACAACAAATAACTTAATCTTACTCATCATAAACAAGAGCCATAAAGCTCACTTGCTTAGTTATGCATAGAGATGCTCATCTAAGCTACAAGAGATACAAAATTTAGAAATACTTATTTATTCATTTAGACCCCTTAAAGTGGATTGTGTAACCTAATATATTAGTCAAGTGATTACTTAGGTTAATTATTCAAATCTAGGTCAAACACAAAAAAAATTATATCATGCAAAGATGCAGAAAAGTAAATAACACCATGATATGATGACAAAGGAAAATCAATGAAACTAACCGTTTCAAGGTAAAAACCTGGGAGGATTTGACCTAACTATCCTCAAGGTAAACTAATCCACTATAAGAGAATTGAAGTTTTTACAATCAAATTTAACCCTAAATCTATTGCTGCCTCATGTAGTAACTTACTGAAACGACCACGTGCAAGCTCTGAATCTACGAACTCCTTCTTTTCTTGGATTTATACCAACATAAGCCACCTTGCTTGTGACTTTGAGATCCCACTCAAAGGTTTAGCAATACAAACTCTCCAATTTGTGACTCCAAGACCACCCTTGAAGGTTTAGATTATCAGCTATTGTTGATCTTGTTGCAGCAACTTCAGATCTACCGGATCTAATGATATGAGAATGATTTCCAGTAGTGACTTTGAAAGTGGAGGGAACGATACCTTTTAGATCTCACAAGAGCACCTCCAAAGTCTCTCAAAAGCTTTGAAAATGTAGCTAGGGTTTTCCTTTATATACTAGAAGTGTTTCACTTGAAACCCAAAATGTTTAAGAAGAGTTTAGGCTGAAATAGAATTCTGTAGAAATTTCATGTCTGCATCTTCGATCGGTTGGATCTAATTTTAGATCAGTCAAATTTCACTGAATTTGAACTCTTCTTTTTGTAGCTTGTATTTTCTTGTGTTCTGACTTGTAACATCTTGAGCATTGTCTAATAAACTCTATAAACTCTAAGATCTTTACCTAGACAAGTTTGTGCTCACGGTTTGCCAATTGTTCTAAACTTTTAGAACCTAACAATTTTAATGAGCAAAAATATATTTTTGGAAATAAATTGACCAAAGTGGCCCTCATCTTATGTACATGGGTCGCGGCCTGTGTACACGAGCTAAAGCATGTGTACATAGGTATGTGTACACGGGCATTTTCTTGCGTACGCAACTAGAGTTTCAAAAGCATAAGAAAGACAAGTTTTTTGCAATAATGACTAAGATTAGGAATGAATCCCACATCGTCTAAGAGCCATTCCAAACCCCATTTTTTTCCACCATAAAAAGCCTTACATGGTACATTTTCAAAAAACATAGAGATCCCACAGGAAAAACTTAAGATTAACTAGAAAATAGTGAATCAAAATAGAGTTTTTCAAAAAACACCCACAAGTCATTTTTATATGATTGGGACCTTTTCTGGCCCCAATCCTTTGAATTTAAGATTACTAATCACTATTTTACTGAATTGTGATAGATTTGATTGATAGTCAAAATCAAGCATAGGAGATATTGCTTTAAGGTATGCCTTAAAACTTTTTTTTTTTCTACTTTAATCCTTGTCTTAATTTGTTTCTTTTTTTAGTTTATGTTTATATATGTTTTTTTCGTCTATGAACGCAGGCTGAACTCATGTGTACGCAGACCTATTCTAGCGTGTGTGATACCATTACTCAGAAACCCTAATTTTTTATTTATTTTTTATTTTGCCTTCACTTGTTTGTCTACATAGCCTCCTTCTCACATGTTTTCAAGCCCTATAACTATCTATTTACCTTTTAACATGTTTATTTGTTATCACATGCCTAGATTAAGGTTTAGTTTAGGGTTTCTAAGTTCCAATGCCATTCATCCACATGCTCATGCATTGATGCCATAGGTGTTGCATTGCTAAGAGGTAAGTAAGGGGTAAGTCATGCATTAGCAATGTTCATGCATTTATGTTAGGGTTTTTAGATGTATGATTAAGTTTTCTAGTGTGTTAACTTTTTTTGATATGTTTTGTTTGATGATATGTTTGCTACCATGTTTAAGCTACTGTTTGTTTCTAGATGAATGTTAAGGTTTTCTTTTGTGTGTTTGGCTCCCTTTTATTTCGTGGATAGATAAGTATGATTGTTTGGGGTTAAAGGTGCCATGTTGTTTGTTAGATGCATGTTAATGTGTGTGTGATTTTAAAATGCAAGTATATAAATGATTTTTTAATAGAGTTAAGACATAAGACACAATGATAGGAGGCCACCCTTAGGGATAGGCAATCTTGGGTGCCTAACACCTTCTCAAGAGCATACCTAAACTCTAAACCCAAACTCTAGTAGTAAGATCAAAGGTCCTTCCTTAAAAGGATGCTATATTCATGGTTCCTAGACCATATAACTAGGTGGCGACTCCATTTTCCTTCTTCCCCCATTGCACACACAACCACTGCTGAATTTGAATCCTACTGAGATTAGATGACCACTACTAAATTTGAACCTGGAAATGATATATTGGATTAAACAACCACTACCGAATTTGAATCCTTTTGAGATTAGACGACCACTGTTGAATTTGAATCTCGAAATGACGGATGGGATTAGATGACCATTGCCGAATTTGAATCCTGTTGAGATTAGACGACCACTTCTAAATTTGAACCTCAAAATTATGGATAGGATTAGACGATCACTGCCTAATTTGAATCCTACTTAGATTAGATGACCATTTCCAAATTTGAGCCTTGAAATAATAGATAGGTTTAAACGACCACTACCAAATTTGAATCCTACTGAGATTAGACGACCACTGCTGAATTTGAAACTCGAAATGATAAACAGGATTAGACGACCACTACAAAATTTGAATCCTACTAAGATCAAAAGACCACTGCCAAATTTGAACTTCAAAATGATAGATGGCACTAGACGACCACTACCAAATTTGAATCCTACTGAGATTAGACGACCACAGCCAAATTTGGATCCTGTTGAGATTAGATGACCATTGTGAATTTTAACCTCAAAATGATGGATGGGATTAGATGACCGTTGCCGAATTTGAATCCCAAGAGAGAGGTATTTTGAAAATTTTGATACTTTTGAGGCAAAAGAGATAGGATTAAATGGTCACTTGCAAACTTGAATCCCAAGAGAGAGGTATTTTGAAAATTTTGATATTTTTGAGGTAAAATAGATAGGATTAAATGGTCATAGCCAAATTTGAATCCTAAGAGAAAGGTGTTTTGAAAATTCTGATACTTTTGAGAAAACATGACATTTTGGTATGAACATGCATGATATGTGTTAGGTAGTAAGGTTAACCATACTTACCTATTTACTTGACTAATCAACCTTGGATTTCCTTGGTTATGTCTCTACGGGCGAGGATTGGCGATGATCGTGGAAAGGTTCCCGTTGTTGCTCCATCTCTAACTGACTCGTCTAGTAGTAACAACGATACTATTTTGGCTAGTGTATAGGTTACGCAGACCCTTTAAAGGCACTTTGACTGAGGTGGTGATGACCCCACACCCTTTGGAGGAATACATATAACATACCGCACTAGGAGTTGATGTTCGATAGAGATGGAGATGGCTAGTGCCTTGTCTCAATCCAGGATTGGTTTAGGAGGTGATTCTTCAGAGTTCCCTCAAATCGAGGAGGGAGAAAGCATAGAGGGTGTGGAGCTAGATGATGATCTCATGTTTGATGCAAATACTGACTTGTAGGCCGACGACGAGGTTGAGGTCTATACTAGAAAGATCAATGACAGCATAGATGATACTCATCTTTAGTATGGTCTGAAGAAGCATCCTTTATGGTTGAATTTAATCAACCATGTGTTGGCTTTATTTCATGCCAAATTTGCTTGTAATTCAGCATGTAGAAACCCTGTATTTAGGTAGGAATAATGTAAGGGTTATGTGAAGAAACTCAAGATGTGTGCAAGAGAGTGTGAAGAAACTCAAGATGTGTGCAAGAGAGTGTGAAGAAACTCAAGATGTGTGCATGCAAAGGAGTCTCGCGACTAGATCTCACGACTGGCTCGTGAGTAGCAAGTCCCCAAAATGGCACATGTGTGAAGTATGTAGGACAAAAAGTACAGTTTGGCCTGGAAGTTATCTCGCGACTCGTTGCAGTCGCAAGGCCAAGTTGCCAGAATGCCTTGTTTGGATGAAAACTTACTTTTCACATTCCTTTCATACCCTACTATAAATACCCTTATACCCACGAAATGTAATGTGCTAAAAAAGGAGCCTATTGAGAGAAAAACTCTAAGAGAGGTTTCTACAACACACTCACCTCATAAGAGAGCGAGCTACTCATTATTAGAGAGAAATCTTTGTAGTCTCTTCTTCTTCCTTCTCCCATTGTTATACTCATTGAGAGGAGATTTGTACCCAGACACTACCCACACACATTCAAATGGTTTAGAGTGTTTTTGGAGCTTTGGAAAGCATTGGAAGATGCCAAGGATGGTGAATGCAATATGGGCTTATTGCAGGATTCAGTAAGCTAGAGAAGACAAGGTTCAGCGTAACCTTGTTGAAACAAGAAGCTTGGAGGGCTTAGGTGCATCGGGTAGATTAGGCTTAAAGGGTTTATTACTATTCATGTATCCCAACTTTATTCTTTAGTGGAATATTTGACCGCTTGGAGGGCAGCAGAGATGTTTTTCGCCAAGTTCTTCGATTTCCTCTTCGATAACACATCGCCATGTTATCTTTGTGTTTGCATCTCTCTTCCCTTACTCTTTACCTTTTAAATACTGCTGTGTTTGTGATTAATTTTGGTTTAGAGTGTTTTACCAATTTGGATTTAGCTTATATTCATCATTCCGCACATATATTGTTTGTGTATAAGCTTATGTTGGTAATTTTAATATTGGGGGTCTAAAAGTTCATTGGTGTTTTATACGCTAATTGAACTTTCACATCCTTACACTCAGATTCGAAAGGCCGAAGTATGTTCTTTTTCTCTTTCAATTGTCAAATCTAGATGTGTATGTATGCATGCTAACTGGTAGCTTTTTTGATATCGAGTGCAGGCCACTGACAAGATTCGCTGTTCTGGGGCCTGGTCTTCATTCCATTTTCGTCTATTTGACCCTATGATGGATGCATGCTATCGCGGCTTTTTGATTGAGTAGGGCTTTGAGGAGTTCCTAATGATTTTTCCCTATTCCATAAGGCATGCAATATTGGATACTTTGGTGCAACGATTTCATGCGGAGATTGGCACCTTTCATCTGTAGGTTGCTGGGAGCCATGAGAATAGTGTCAAATATAGAGGCCTATGATTGGGGATCCCTTTCTTATGGATTCTTCATCGTTTTACTGAGGCAAGCTTCGTGACAGGGCTTTAAGGGACTAAAGGGTTATTGGCAGATTCTAACATGGTAGGCCTACGACTATATCCCCTCCCTGTGTCCACAGTATTTTGGCCTTTCTCTAGAGATATACCCTATGGCATATGCCTGGTCCTTCTGCACGATCACCAGAGTTGTTTTGGCATAACCGTCCACCATTGGTGCTGCATTGGATTGTATCACCAGAGGCGAGGTACTCAACAACCCCTATGATGGGTGGTTATTGGCTAGGCGTGGGGACACTACTATTATGGCTGAATCACGTGTGCGGTGCTAGTTATAGAATTTATCGAGCTTGGAGTTCTTCTTAACTAAGAGAACCTATCATTAGGTTATGTCGACTTTCAGAGTGTCCAGGGACTTGCCTCATGAGCTTTCTTGTTCTGCTATGATTTTGGACAACCCTAACTATGGGATAGGCTCGATTGAGGGCTTTGTCACAAAGGACACTAATTACTTCACTTGGTTTCTATAGTCCTCAACTGGATCCATCATGGATGATTGTGCTATGAGTGGAGATAGAATGCTGGTGGCATAACATGCGTTCATTGGTCTTCAAAGGCCTATTTGAGGTTACATGTAGATACCCTACAAGCTAGATTGAGAGATCTTGAGGGCGCGGCCACCGCTAGAGAGGGATTATGTAGAAGGAGATTTCTAGGTTGCTAGCTCGAGAGAGAGACTGATGGCAAAGAAAGGGAGGCTCATGCCAATGCCACACAAAGAGAGAGAGAGAAAGAGAGACAGAGAGACAGAGAGACAGAGAGAAAAGGATCAACACCAGGTTGAGATAGGCCTACTCCATGGGTACATCGACGTTCTGATCAGCAAGATGAGGGGGCAAAGGATGCTTGTACCTCCTACGCCATATATTCCTAGCAATGACCCTCTTATTTGGCAATATAAGTCAAAGTATGTGCTTACTCCTCCAAGACCAACTAGTAATTAGGGATATGCCCCCTTAGATGATTAGGCACGGAGCCCTGTACCAGATCGAAACCATTTCAAGCTCTAGGATATGCCCTAGGTTCTCCAATGGATCGAGCTGGTCCTTCTATAGGTTCCACTACGGGTGATGATGCCAATGACCATAGCGCTGGGTGCTTTTCTAATAACGTCTTTAGGGATGATAATTCCCCTTAGGCTAGCCATGTACTCTTATACCATGATGATGTACCCCCTATGTGGGTATGTTTCATTCTTTGTACTTTGTAGACATTCTTGTATTTTGTAGACATTGCCCCATAGTGGGCCAGATATGTATGTAATATATTGCTCCATAATAGGCCCAGATTGTATTTTGGTATTGCCTTTTGGTAGGCTTCTAGACTGTATGTATGATACATTGCCTCTTGGTAGGCCTTACATGTCTGTATGAACATTGCCTCTTGGTAGGGTTTACATGTATGTTTCTAGATTTTGCCTGTTGGTAGGCTCCTGATGTATGATGAACATTTCCTCTTGGTAGGTCTTACATTTATGTTTCTAGATTTTGCCTTTCGGTAGGCTCTCGATGTATAACATTGCCACTTAGTAGGCTTTACATGTACGTTTGCCAGTAGCACTTTAGTATTTATGAGCCTATTGCACCACCGTGGTTACTCATATATTACTTAATTCACATCGCATCATATTTTCATGGGTTTACCAATAAAATCCAACATTGATTGACCAGCTGAGGGATATGGAAAGAGGAAAGACTGCATAAAATAAAACTAGCCAGGTGTAGGTTTTATGCAGTTCTTAACATGAGAGGAAGGGTCCCCAGTAGGATGGACTACAAAGAAAGGGTGGAAGCTTGATTGATCAAAAGGGAGTTCCCAAGCTTTGATTTTGACCGTTCCCCTCAGTCAAATCTATCATTATCAATAAACACATGATTAGTAATCTTAAACTAAAAGAATTAAGGCCAGAAAAGGTCTTAATCAAATAAAATTGACTTGAGGGTGTTTTGTGAAAAACTCCCTTTTGATACACTATTTTCTAGCGAATCTTAGGTTTTTCTTATGGGATTTCTGTGTGTTTTGAAAATATACCATGTAAGGCTTTATATAGTGGAAAAAATGGGGTTTGGAACGTCTCCTAGATGATGTGGGGTTCATTCCAAACCTTAACCATTATTGCAAAAAAAATTTATGTCTTATGTTTCTAAAACCCTATTTGTGTACGCAAAAGATTATCTACGTACGCATGCTTTAGCCCATGTACGCAAGCCGCTGTCCTCACGTACATGGGCTAAGGGCCTCTTTGGTCATTTTATTTCCAAAAATAGATTTTTGCTCATTTAAAAGGTTATATTTTCCATTTTAACGTTCTCCAAATCAATTTGATATCTGATTAGGCTCTAAACTGGCCTTAGGCTTTAGAGTTCGAGCATCATTGGAGAATGGGAGCCCAAGTTATAAGGGTTACAAAATGCAATGTCTACAACTATTAAATTTTCTCCAATCTTTCCCCTTCACTTTTATCTTTTCATCTCCCCATTACTATCAACCTTAATATCACTCATCATTCCCTTCCTCTTCCTTTTATACAATTTGGTTGTGTTTTTAAGTTTTTATCTTTTTGTCTTTTCTTTCCTTTGATTGTTAAGTGCTACCATATTGCATTATAAAGATAGTATATAAAAATATAATGATAGGGGTTTTTTCGTCTAGAAATTTTTTTTGGACTATTTGACTCGTCGAGTAAGTGCCTCACCTAATGGAACCATCTACCATGGACCCATCAGGATGTACATCTCGTTCAATCCCTTTAAGGCCCCCATCAAATATCAACCCTGATTGTTAGCTCGTGTAGGTGCCTAACAGATGGTTCGCGATCATCTTCCATTTCCATATCAACGGATGGATAATCATACCAATGGTTGAGTACACTGGGTCCCACAAACCTTTTTACATGCTCTCCACCCATGTGTCCATATATGGAAATAACTTACACACCACACCCACCACATGGTCGTATCTTCCTTATATTGGAAGAGAATGTTAGGATATATGCCCTTAAATCCTATTGTATGATGCTATGTATGACATTATGTATGACTTAATGTTGTGTTTAATAAAGTTGTTTATTTTTATCTAAAATAATGGTAACATGAATATTTGGACATTATCATATAGTCCATGAGATGCATAGTATGTGATTTATGTGAAAAGTCACAGAAGATGTAAATCACAAGTTCTTTGTAAATTCAAAATTTATAGTTCGTAGTCGGTGATGAAATTGGGCATTTCATCTGCGAAGGCTATAACGTATCAACTAAGATGATTTGTCTTGATCATGGAAGTGGTGACTTCTAGTTGATATGTTGATATGTTTTAAGAGTTAAGACATATTGAACTGGACCGCTGTGAGATTTATTATTCTCCTAACGACTGTCAAATGAATAATAAATCTCAAGACTTCTATTTGCATGAACTCTTAATCCTGAGAGAATAATGGACTTGATCATGAGGTGTAGGTTGCTTTGATATATCAGGAGTGAGATCTAAAGTAACGGTCAAAACCTCAGTATGTTGGGCAGCCACATTTAGTGTTGATGGAACATATATTCTCAAGATGGAATTCATAGTCTCTTAACGGAGATATAAAATATTCCCTTGAGATAAGTTTAATGAGTTTGGTTATTCAGAGAGTTAGGCCTAACCACTTTGGTAAGAAATTACTAAAGTATATATTTATGAAATTGGATTTCATAAATATATGATGAATAACTTTAAAGGATTAAACCGGGTACTCAAGGATAATATGTAGTAATTTTCAAAGTGGCAGTCTATATTTATGACTTTGTATTACTACGAATATTTTATGAAGGAGTTGCGTGTAAAATAAAGTCTTGGGATATAATTTATTAATAAGGCCTAGAGTGCAATCATATTTATATAGTGGTATGAAATATAATTAATGCTAACTTTGGACTTGTCAAGAGTTGACGGAAAAGCCCAAGGCCCATTGGAGCTAGTGTCTTATTGGTCCCTTTTGGTCCCATTCCAAGCCACATATTAAAGCCCAATTGGAAAGGTCCAATAGGCCGGCCCAATTAGATAATCAGTTAGTTATAAAGGGAGAAACATACAGAATTTTTTTAATGCGATTTTTCGTAGAGAAAAAGAGAGAGTGTGAGACACACTTTCGTTCTCCCTTTGGAAACTGATTGAGAGACCACACATCTTGGGCGTAAAGTGGAATTGGAGTGAAGATTAAAAGTTTTCCCAAGTGCTTCTAATCTTTGTTTTGAAATTCTCCACACCAAGGTACGCTAACTTGTTCTTAAATTCTGAAATTTACAGAGTGCATGTTGTCAATCATGAATAAAATAGATCCTTGTTTGTTGCTTCCGCTGTGTGTTTTGTATGAGATATAAAACCAGATTTTAACCAACAATTGGTATCAGAGCCAGGTTTTCATATCATGATTGTATAATGTGTGATTAAATTTTTAGAATTTAAGAAAACTATTATTTTAGTGTAGACATGGTTTGATAATCATTGTTTTATGAATTAACGTTATTAGCATTGGAATTCATATAAAATGATTTATATATTTATATATATATATATATATATATATATAAATCAAGCCATTACTATTCTGCACAGAAACTTCAATATCTTTTGCCTTGATGTTTATTCGAATGGGGTAGTTATTGAAAATGGGAAGTTATCCTTGCATCGCTTGGTGAATTCAATGCATTGTTTGAATGCCATTGCATGGCTTGCATGGATGAAGTGCACGGATTGGTTGCCACATGCATTAGAAGCATTAATGCAATGCTTGGTTTAGCATGGCAAGTCTTGGTGGGCCACGGTTGATTGGTCCTTAATGCACCACTTGGCATGAATTATACAAAGTGCTTTTCATGTGTTTTGAAAAATTGAAATCCTATATACGGATTCAACTTTTGGCAGAGATATGAATATATATATATATATATATATAATATAATATATTCTTATGACGTAATATATATATATTATATTATATATATAATATAATATACTTTTACGTTACGTTATATATATTTATATATATATATATTAATGCTAGTTTAATGAAATTTATTCTTAATGTGATTAGGATTATGTTTTTCACGTGTCTAGCATTATTATGGTCCTTGACCTTAAAAACCTTAATTTTAAAATATCTAGTGGGAGAGAGATGCAAGGGTTGCATCTCACGGCCTTCATTGTTGGTTCATAGTAGTGTGAAATATATACTTTGTCTTTGCCTCGAGCTTAGCATTCCATGCGGAGAGTATTTATTTCATGGTCCTACAAGATTGAATTTCTTAGTTTATAGTGGTTTGATAAACACCTTGTCTTAGCCTCGAGCTTTGCATTCCATGCGGAGGGTGTTTTTATCATAGTACCACAAAATAAGCTTGTTAAAGGGATGAAATGTGGCTACACATGATTCTAGACAATGGTATACACTAGACTACGTATTTTAGTATCCTCTATGCTGAGTTCTTGCTATTATTACTTAGAGGCTAAATGTAGAACGGCATATTATTAGTGTTTGATAAGAGTTATCATGATAGCACTAATAATGAGAATAGTTCTCAATCAATCATAGTATTTAATGTTCACTCTATGCTGAGGGATATTGAATATGGAATTGGGTTGTCGTTGCATATATTATTTTATGGTTTTATTAAGATTCCATATTATATGCTTATATGCTAAATTTGATAATGTCCAATTTACTCATTGTATTCATGTTTATTATTTTCATATTTAAATCATGGCATCATTTAGCCCACTTGTTGCTATTCTTAATCAAAACAAACTGACTGGATCCAACTATGTTGACTGGAAAAGGAATTTGGACATTGTTCTTACTGCTGAAGAGCACAAATATGTGCTTACTCAACCATGTCCTAGCTTTCCTTCATTAGATGCTCCTCTTGAGGAAAAACAGCGATATGATCGTTGGCAGAAATCTAATGAGATGGCCAAGTGCTCTATCCTAGCATCTATTTCAAATGTTCTACAGCATCAAATGCAGGATGTAGAACATGCTTCGGACATCATGCTAAGTTTGAAGGAGATGTTTGGTGAGCAAGGCCGGTCTGCAAGGCAAGAAACCATGAGGCAAATTTATAATACCAAAATGGCTGCAGGAAGTTCAGTGAGGGAGCATTGCCTTAGGATGATTGCTAATCTGAACACATTAGAAGTTTTAGGTGTCGACATTGATGGAGAATCCCAAGTGGATATGATACTCCAGTCACTACCGGAATCATTCAAGGAATTCAGACTCAATTATAATATGAACAAAAATATTTATACTTTGTCTGAATTAATGAATGAGTTAGTGGCGGTGGAAGGCATCCTTGGTACTTCTAGTGTTGAAGCCAATGTGGGTGAAGCTTCTACTTCTCAGCCTAAGTCAAAAGGCAAAGGTAAGAAGAAGAAGAAGAAGAAGGATTTCACTAGGAAAAATGGTAAACAAATTGCCTTAGGGGTTGCCGAGAAAGGAAAGAAAACCAAAGGAAAGTGTTTTCACTGTGGTGAGAAAGGACATTGGAAGAGGAATTGTCCAAAGTTCAAAGTTGCCAAGAATAAGGGTATGAAAAGTTCCTTTCTTCTTGAAATATGTTTGGTACAGAATCCAACAGATTCGTGGTGTGTGGATTCAGGTTGTACTAATCATATCTGTAATTCTTTGCAGGGGTTCCAGGAGACCAGAAAGTTGAATGAGGGAGAACTATTTCTTGCTTTGGCTGATGGGAGCAGGATTCTGGTTGTAGCTGTTGGAGTGTATAATTTGTGTTTTAAGTTTAGAGTGTTAATATTGGAAGACTGTTTGTATGTACCTAATGTTCGTAGGAATTTAATTTCTGCAACTTATTTAGGTAAACATGGATATTGTGTTATCCTGAAAGACAATGTTGTAATAAAGAAGGATAAAATGTTTATCTGTTCTGGCAATATTGTGGATGGTCTTTATATTTTAACTCCTGACATGCATGAATTATACAATTCTGAATTAGATAATAATTCACATGTGAAATCATTAAAGAGAAAGTTTCCTTCTACTAGTGAAGCATATCTTTGGCACTTGCATTTGGGTCATATTAATTCAAGTAGGATTCAAAGACTAATCAAAGATGGACTTTTACAGCCCATGGACTTTGATGGTTTTCCAGTTTGCGAATCTTGTTTGGAAGGTAAAATGACCAAACGGCCTTTTAATGCAAAAGGTAGAAGAGCCCAAGATTTGCTAGAACTAGTGCATTCAGATGTATGTGGTCCTATGTCAATCTAAGCAAGAGGTGGCTATGAGTATTTCATTACTTTCACTGATGATTACTCTAGATTTGGTTATGTGTACCTAATAAAACGGAAGTCCGAAGCCTTTGAAAAGTTCAAAGAGTTTAGGGCTGAAGTTGATAATCAATTAGGTAAACGCATAAAGGCCATTCGATCTGATCGAGGTGGCGAATACCTTCTTGGTGACTTCAAGGATTACTTGACTGAAAATGGGACTATGTTCCAGTTGACTGCACCTGGAACTCCACAACAAAATGGTGTAGCAAAAAGAAGGAATAGGACTCTTTTGGATATGGTTAGATCCATGTTGAGTTATTCGACTCTACCAATTTCTTTTTGGGGATATGCCTTAAATA
This sequence comes from Castanopsis chinensis, assembly GCA_032878915.1. Taxonomy (NCBI): domain Eukaryota; kingdom Viridiplantae; phylum Streptophyta; class Magnoliopsida; order Fagales; family Fagaceae; genus Castanopsis; species Castanopsis chinensis. The sequence continues at coordinate 33,315,056 of JAVQMG010000133.1, read as the reverse complement.
CTGCAATGTATCTTCTAAATTTAGTACCTTCGAAGTCTGTTCCTAAAACAACTGTAGAGTTGTGGAATGGGCGTAAGCCTAGTATGAGACATCTCCACATTTGGGGTTGTCCAGCACATGTGTTAAAAGGAAAGTCTGACAAGTTACAGTCTAAAACAGAAGTGGCTTTCTTTGTAGGGTATCCAAAAGGAACTGTTGGAGGTTTGTTCTATAGTCATAAGGATAATAAAGTATTTGTTAGTACAAATGCCAAATTCTTGGAAAATGACTATATGAATAATTATACTCCTAGAAGTAGAGTTGTCTTGGCTGAAATGAATGAACCTGTAGTTGAACAACCAATGGATGAAACTAGGGATGATGTGACTGTATTAGATACACCACAAGATATTACTCATGAAATGTCTAGTACACAGGTGCCTCGTCGTAGTGGGAGAATTGTTCGGCCTCCTATAAGATTTATAGGTTTGGGAGAAACCTATGAAGCTATCTCAGAAGAGGCAAAATCAGATCCCTACACTTATGAGGAGGCAATTAATGATATAGATGCACATCATTGGATCTTAGCCATGAAATCAAAATTGGATTCTATGTATTCCAATCATGTATGGGATCTTGTAAAGGCGCCTAACGGCATTAAACCTGTTGGTTGCAAATGGGTTTACAAGAGGAAGAGAGGGATAGATGGAAAGGTTGAAACCTTTAAAGCAAGACTAGTGGCGAAAGGGTATACACAAAAAGAAGGCATTGATTATGATGAAACCTTTTCGCCAATAGCCATGCTTAAGTCTATCAGAATTCTCTTATCCATTGCTGCTCATTATGATTATGAGATTTGGCAAATGGATGTTAAGACTGCATTTCTTAATGGCAATCTTGAAGAAGAAATATACATGATACAACCAGAAGGATTCATAGCAAAGAACCAAGAGCATATGGTATGCAAGTTGAATAGGTCCATTTATGGACTTAAACAAGCATCTAGGTCATGGAACATTAAATTTGATCAAGCAATCAAGTCATTTGGTTTTGAACAAAATCTTGATGAACCATGTGTGTACAAGAGACATCGAGACAAAGTAGTAATGTTCCTAGTGCTTTATGTTGATGATATTCTACTCATTGGGAATGATGTAGGGGTAATGTCATCGGTTAAAGTTTGGTTGTCTAGCCAATTTGATATGAAGGACTTGGGTGAGGCTAACTTTATTCTAGGGATTAAGCTTTGGCGAGATCGTAAGAATAAGATGTTAGGCTTATCACAAGCTGGATATATAGATAAGGTTCTAAAACGGTTTAGCATGCAAAACTCCAAGAAAGGATTGCTTCCTTTTAGACATGGAGTTCCTCTGTCTGATGACCAAAGGCCTAAGACTCAAGAGGAAGAAAATATGATGAGACAAGTTCCTTATGCTTCTGCAGTAGGAAGTCCCATGTATGCCATGCTTTGTACTAGACCAGACATTTGTTATTCAGTTGGCATGGTCAGCCGATATCAATCAAATCCAAGACCAAAACATTGGCAAGCTGTAAAGCATATTCTCAAGTATCTTAGGAGAACGAGAAATTATATGCTTGTTTACCATTGTGAGGATTTGATTCCCATTGGCTATACAGATTCAGATTTTCAATCGGATCTAGATTTCAGAAAATCCACTTCAGGATGTGTTTTCACCTTGGGAGGTGGAGCCATAAGTTGGAGGAGTGTTAAGCAATCTTGCATTGCAGACTCCACCATGGAAGCTGAGTACGTTGCTGCTTGTGAAGCAGCAAAGGAGGCTGTTTGGCTTAAGAAATTCCTTTCTGATCTTGGTGTTATAAGAATGGAGCAAGTTCCCATCACATTGTTTTGTGATAATAGTGGAGCGGTTGCACAATCCAAAGATCCAAGAAATCACAAGAAAGGAAAGCACATTGAGAGGAAGTACCATATCATTCGAGACATTGTTGCTCGTGGAGATGTTGTGGTGGCAAAGATTGAAAGTGCAAATAATCTAGCAGATCCTTTTACCAAAACCTTGCCTCAAAGGACTTTCGAGTCACATTTGGAGGGAATGGGAGTTAGATTAATGCACAATAGTCTTTAGGGCAAGTGGGAGATTGTTAGGATATATGCCCTTAAATCCTATTGTATGATGCTATGTATGACATTATGTATGACTTAATGTTGTGTTTAATAAAGTTGTTTATTTTTATCTAAAATAATGGTAACATGAATATTTGGACATTATCATATAGTCCATGAGATGCATAGTATGTGATTTATGTGAAAAGTCACAGAAGATGTAAATCACAAGTTCTTTGTAAACTCAAAATTTATAGTTCGTAGTCGGTGATGAAATTGGGCATTTCATCTGCGAAGGCTATAACGTATCAACTAAGATGATTTGTCTTGATCATGGAAGTGGTGACTTCTAGTTGATATGTTAATATGTTTTAAGAGTTAAGACATATTGAACTGGACCGCTGTGAGATTTATTATTCACCTAACGACTGTCAAATGAATAATAAATCTCACGACTTCTATTTGCATGAACTCTTAATCCTGAGAGAATAATGGACTTGATCATGAGGTGTAGGTTGCTTTGATATATCAGGAGTGAGATCTAAAGTAACGGTCAAAACCTCAGTATGTTGGGCAGCCACATTTAGTGTTGATGGAACATATATTCTCAAGATGGAATTCATAGTCTCTTAACGGAGATATAAAATATTCCCTTGAGATAAGTTTAATGGGTTTGGTTATTCAGAGAGTTAGGCCTAACCACTTTGGTAAGAAATTACTAAAGTATATATTTATGAAATTGGATTTCATAAATATATGATGAATAACTTTAAAGGATTAAACCGGGTACTCAAGGATAAGATGTAGTAATTTTCAAAGTGGCAGTCTATATTTATGACTTTGTATTACTACAAATATTTTATGAAGGGGTTGCGTGTAAAATAAAGTCTTGGGATATAATTTATTAATAAGGCCTAGAGTGCAATTATATTTATATAGTGGTATTAAATATAATTAATGGTAACTTTGGACTTGTCAAGAGTTGACGGAAAAGCCAAAGGCCCATTGGAGCTAGTGTCTTATTGGTCCCTTTTGGTCCCATTCCAAGCCACATATTAAAGCTCAATTGGAAAGGCCCAATAGGCCGGCCCAATTAGATAATCAGTTAATTATAAAGGGAGAAACATACAGAATTTTTTTAATGCGATTTTTCGTAGAGAAAAAGAGAGAGTGTGAGACACACTTTCGTTCTCCCTTTGGAAACTGATTGAGAGACCACACATCTTGGGCGTAAAGTGGAATTGGGGTGAAAATTAAAAGTTTTCCCAAGTGCTTCTAATCTTTGTTTTGAAATTCTCCACACCAAGGTACGCTATCTTGTTCTTAAATTCTGAAATTTACAGAGTGCATGTTGTCAATCATGAATGAAATAGATCCTTGTTTGTTGCTTCCGCTGTGTGTTTTGTATGAGATACAAAACCAGATTTTAACCAACAGAGAAGCCCTAAGATATCAGAGCCTTAACTCCAAATCATTTCTACAAGAAAAGTTCCTACATTCAAGGGATCTAGGTCAGCTCTACACCACTATATAAGCACCAAACCTCCTCTTCATTAAGGTACCTAAAATTTCCTAGCTCTCACACTATTGAGTTCTTGGATATTCCTCTATCACTGACTTAACCCTCATTGGCATGCAAGTGAATGATCAGCTCACTGACAATTTTATGCATCATCAGTTGGCATCGTTTGTGGGGAACGAGTGATTAGCCATATCACCACTTTTAACACAAAGAGTTTCATGGTCTAGAAACGATCAATGGCTACCATCAGCCAAGAGATTGGAAACCCCTCCAATGCCTCGGAAAGCCAAGTGAAAACCCTCACCATGGCAATCGAGTGACTCACCCAATGCAATTAAGAGTTGGAACAATAATTGAACCAAAGAAATGAAAAACGTCCCAATGACCAATGTGATGAATAAGACAATGATGAGTGCAACGACAACCACCTCTCGACGGGGGATTGGCAGGAGAGGGAAGATCAGGAAGAAAACAATGTTGCTAGTAGGCAGGATCGATAGGAGGACACTAACCATTCATCTGAACTAGAGAGCGATGCGATACGCTTGGCACAGGACGTGTAGATGATGAAATAGAAGATGGATATGATGATGAATGCCTTATAAGGGTGAGTGTCCACTAACCTGGATGAACTAGTCCATCGAACCGACTCACCCTTCACAGCACAAGTCACCTTCTGTCCCCTCCTAGCCAAGTATCCCTAATGCCATAAGTGGAGGCGTATGACAAATCAAGGACCTACTTGATCGTCTGGAGTCATTCAAGACCCTCATGCACCTACAAGGAGTCCCAGATGAAATCATCAGTAGAGCATTTCCCAATACACTCAAAGGAGAAGCTAGAATGTGGTTTAGCAAGATACCCCCCATACCATCTTAACTTTGAAGGAATTAAGTGGACATTTTGTCATACACTTCATTGGCAGGCAGAGATACAAGAGGTCCTCAGCAAGCCCACTAAACATCAAACAACAAGAGGACAAGAGCTTGAGGTCATATGTGACTTAATTCAAGAGGGAGGCACTTATGATTGATGAAGCCAGTGACAAGGTTTTGGTCACAACTTTTAGTAATGGACTCCAATCTAAGGAATTCCTTTTCTCCATCTACAAGAATGACCTAAAGACAATGGCTAACATGTTGTACAGAACTACAAAGTATGTGAATGCTAAGGATGCCATGATAAACCGAGGCGGCAGAACGAAGAAAAGGGAAAGGCAGGATGAACTCTATCCAGATAGAGGAAGAAAGTCTACCCAGAAAAATGATGAAAGGGATGAAAGAAGGTCAAGACCTCCACCTAGTCGGATTGCTAATTTCACCCCACTTGAATAAGTCCTCATATAGTTAAAGGACAACCTAGCACTAGATTGGCCAGACAAGCTGAAGGGTGATCCAAACAAGAGATTAAGGAACAAGTATTGTCGTTTCCATCGGGACCATGGGCACAATACTTCTGAGTGCTATGACTTAAAACAATAAATAGAAGCCTTCATCAAGCAAGGGCGAATACAACAAGGGATCCGGAGCCTAACCAACGGGCTGAAGAGAGACCAAGAGCTTCACTTGGAGAAATAAAGGTAATTGTAGGAGGAAGAACAACGGTTGGATCGTCTAGGAAGGCAAGAAAGACCTACCTATGGATGGTATAAAATGTCTAGATCACTAGTCATTTGCCCAACCTAACAAAGGTCGGTGACCCAACTATCATCTTTACTAAAGAAGATGCCCAACGACTATACACCCTAATAACGATGCCTTAGTCATCAACCTATCAATAGGGGACTTCAATACCCGATGGGTCTTAGTGGACAATGGGAGCTTAGCTGACATCCTCTACTATCCAGCCTTCTAGGAAATGAGGATCTACAAAGAGCGGCTTCTACCGTCGGAGACTCCATTAGTAGGATTTATCAGTAAAAAGTGTACCCTGTTAAGTCCATTACCCTACTAGTCACCATTGGCACCTATCCTCAGCAGCTTACCAAAGAGATCACATTTTTAGTCGTGGACTATTCTTCAACTTACAATTCCATTATTGGGTGACCTACTCTTAACACATGGAAAGCAGCCACCTCTACTTACCATTTGCTAGTAAAATTCCTAACAAAGTGCGAGATAATGGAGGCACGCAGGGATTAGATGGCGACTCACGAGTACTACATAGTCAAGCTAGAAATGGACGATCATTTGCAGCCTTTGAACATCAAAGAATGACAGGTGACAGTAGAACCAATGGAAGCCTTGGAGGATACCTCCCTAGATGATGACCATCTAGACTAGGTCACCCATATTGGCACACAAGACAGCCCCTTAATCCGTAAGGAACTCACCTTCTTCCTAAGGAAAAACCTGTATCAAGAATTGATCCAAGTGTTATGGTTCATTAACTCAATGTCCCTCCATCCTTCCCTCCCATCCTACAAAAGAAGAGAGTCTACACCCGAGAAAGGAACAAAGCCATAGTAGAAGAGATTCACAAGTTGCTAGAGGCAAGGTTTATCAGGGAAGAGGGTCATAAGCTATTGGCCAATGTAGTGATGGTCAAGAAGGCCAATAACAAATGGAAAATGTGTGTGGACTTCACCGACCTGAACAAGGCATGCCCAAAGATAGCTATCCACTCCCATAAATCAACCTCCTCGTAGAATCAATGGTTGGGCACTAGTTGTTAAGTTTCATAGATGCTTTCTCCAGCTACAATAAAATTAAGTTGGACGAGTCTTATCAAGAGAAGACTTTATTTATCACCAACCAAGGGATTTTTTTCTATAGGGTCTTGCCATTTAGGCTGAACAACACTAAAGCAACCTATCAAAGACTCTTGAACAAGATGTTCATCGAGCAGATCGAGTGGAATGTGGAAGTGTATATAGATGACATGTTGGTAAAAAGTAAGAGGGAAGAACATCACTTGAATGACCTTCAGGACACATTTAAGACCCATCATCTTTACAGCATTAAGCTTATTCTTAGCAAGTGTGTGTTCGGGGTGTTGTTAGGAAAATTTCTTCGCTTCGTTGTGTCCCGACGGGGTGTTGAGGCCAACCCCGACAAAATTCAAGCTATATTAGAGATGACACCACCAAAGAACATCACGGAGGTGTAGAGTTTGAATGGAAGGATTGCAACCCTTAACAAGTTCGTCTCTCAAGCAATGGACAAATGTTAACCATTCTTCAAGTTACTGAAGAAAGCCTGTGAGTGGACTGCAAATGCTGGAAAGCCTTCGAGGAGCTAAAGGCATACCTTACATCTCCACCACTACTCAATCCATCCAAGCCTAGTGAAGAGCTCTCCCTCTACCTGGTTGTATCCCCACTATCGTCGACTCAGCTCTTATTCGAGAACAGGACCACGTGCAATTACTCATATACTATACAAGCCGAGCACTTAGTGTTCACTCTGATTACAGCCGCCTATAAACTCAAGTTGTATTTCTAAACACACACAAGAGTGGTCCGTATGGACAAACCTCTAGGGAAGACAATGAACAATCCAAAGCCGTTAGACGATTGGTTCTATGGACATAAAGTTAAGTGAGTTTATTGTATGGTACCATCCAAGGACTATGATTAAAGTCTAGGCCCTAGCTGGCTTCATTGCTGTTTTCATAATGAAGGAGGATGAAGGCAAGGTAGCAACCCCATGGATGGTCCGGATAGATGGATCACCTAACCGATAGGCTGGAGTTGTCCTACAATCTCTAGAAGGGGACTTTGTTAGGACATATGTAGTTCAAGTCTGTGAACATATGTCACTATTTTATGTAATTGGCTTATCCTTAGACAAAACGCACTTTACTTGTAATTGGGTAGATTTAGGATGAGTTTAACACTTCAGTTCAAGGTTAAGTGTTGAAGCCGTCAAAGTCTGTCCAAGAAACAAGCTGGGAAGTGCAAGATTTTAAAGCTCGACACATACCTCGACAGATACATCTATCGAGCTTTAAAGAAGCTGTTTTGCCCGAGCCTCGACAGCTATCTCGACACCTCTCGACACCTCTATCTGTCGAGAATTAAAGAAAACAGATTTCCAGGTCTGTTTCAAGTCTAATCCGTGAGTGTGTCTTTGGGACTTCTTTTCTCCTAACCCTAGACATATAAAATGATTATTTTAAGGGCCGTCAAAAGTAGAGATCACAGAAAACAAGTTGCACATTCTTTGAGAACTCGTTGTTCATGCAATTTGTGATCTGACAGACAAAGTTCGTGCCCTAGTTCATCCTTGATGATTTGAAGAACTTTGCAGCCAACTCTCTCTCTCTCCATAGTTGGTAATTGAAGTCGCGTACTGGGATCCGCGCATCTGGTTAGTCACGTACTTGGGAGCCGTGCATTAAAAGGAGAAACTGTCACTACAGAATAAGTCCAATTGGGTATTGGGGTAAGAGTTCAACTGTAGGTTGGTGAGGTACTTGGGATTCCTTACTTGTAACTGCTTGTTGTGATAATAATGGAGTTTCGGGAGTGGTGACCTTAAATCACCCGGTGGGGTTTTTGCCGTAAGGTTTTCCCCATTCGTGAACAAATCACCGTGTTATTTACTTTCCGCTGCTTAACTTAGTTTCGGTGATTTGTTTGTGCTGCCACGTGATATTGCATGATTAATTAAAAACTAGGCTAATTAATTAATCTAAATTATCACAAGGGGTCAACGCGTTTGTGGCCTGTCAAGTGGTATCAGAGCAGGCACACTCTGATTAGGGTTTAATCTTTGATGTGTGATCCATTGACCCCTGTTGTCATGGAAACTCTTGATTGTTTTGATTTGCATGATCTTGTGTTGAATGATGATGATGATATTCATGATGCCTATTGCAAGCTTTATAATTTTTGTATGAAATCTCTTGAATGTTCTACAAAATTAAAAGCTAAATTTAAAAAGGTCAAGCTTGAAAAAGATGATTTGATTGCAAAATTGGATGAAGCCACTAATTTGAATGAGAATTTTAAAAATCAAATTTCATCTCAGGTGGACAAAATTAAGAGTTTGGAAGAGCAACTAGTTGAATTTAAAACTGAAGTTGAAAAATTAACTAGTGTCAAACTTGTTGTTGAGCCTAAGTCAAAAGAAAAGGATTTTTATATTCCCCCATTCAAAAGGAATAATAAAAAGTTGAAGGCTAATATTGCTAGGATAGACAAAGGTAAACAATCTGATGTTAACGCTGAAGTTTCTAAACCTATGTCTAAAACTCCTCCTAGGTTGAATAAAAATTCTGAATTTGTCCCCACTTGTCATCATTGTCACATTGTTGGTCATATTAGGCCAAATTGTCCTAAGCTGAGGACTCTGTCAACCTCTAAGGTTAGACCTCCTTCTAGGAAGCCGAGTAGCTCTAAAACTGCTCATATTTGTCACCATTGTGGTATTTTTGGACACACTCGTCCTAATTGCTTTAAGTTGTATCCTCATAAGCAATTGTCCAAACGGTCTCAGGTTTCCTCTCAAGGACCTACACCTTTGTTTGGAGAGTTATTAAAAGTCTTGAGCTTTTTAACTCAATTTCAGGAGAATCTTAATTCTTCTATGTCCTTTAGTAAGCATACTAGGACACGTGCCTTTTCATCTTCACGGCCAAAGATTCGTGCTGTGTGGGTGAGAAAGGAGCCCAAGACTTAATTGTCTTTTCTGTTTGTCCTTTGCTTCAATTCTTTCTATCTAAAGCAGGACACTCTTTTCTTGATTTCTTATCTTCTATTGAAATCATGCTTTCATGCATCTGCATCATTCTATCATGTTTTCATGCATATGCATCTTTCTTTTATGCATTCATGTGGTTTGTCTGTTTTTGTTTGGTTGTTTAGTTTTTATTTTATTTTGTTTTCAAAATAAAATAAAAATTTTGAAAAATTGAAAAATACAAAAACAGTGTGTGTTTGTGTACATTGGTTCTTGTGAACCTTAAAATGGCCATTGAAACAGAGTTTTCTAAACTTTGTATCATCTGTAGCTTAGATGAGCATTCTTATGCACAACTAAGCGAGTGAGCTTTGTAGCTCTTTGTTTGTGATGAGTAGGGTTAAGTGATCTCTTCTTCTTAACACTCGTATCACTCTTTTTGACGGGTTGAACTAGAAAATCCTAAGAGAAAGGCATAAATAACCATCTCACCACTGTTACTCGCCAATCATAATATGACATCTGTATGCTTCGGCATAGCAAAAGTGCAATGTCAATGACATCTGTATGCTTCGGCATAGCAAAAGTGCAATGTCAAAAGCTTAACATAATTGGGTATTTCTTTTCTTTCTCTTGTATGCCCATGCATGATATGCTTGTTAAAAGAAAATATGCAAAAATATAAAAAGCAAAAATATCAAAAATGCTTTAAAATATGGTTGCAAGCGTGTTTTCTAGGAGATGTGGGAGTTATAGGATGTACCTCGAAGGTAATAGTCCCCATCAAACAGTTATGATTGTGTGTGAGTTAAAGTGATTTTCTCATATCTCAAATCGTCATAACATTGAGACACTTATGCAATCTTGCAATGTTCTCACACACGACACGCAATACTCTTTGCTATTTTTGATACATGTGCAAGTACAATGTGATTTGGCCATCACAAGGTTTACATGCTTTAATGTATGCTCACTAAATTGTCTGGACTTGTTTTTGAAATATAAAATTGGTTAGACTTGTTTAGTGTGTGTGTGCGTGTTTTGAGATACATGTGCATCAAAATTTTTGTTGAGAGATGAGTTTGAGAGCTTAATGTGTTGGTTGTATCTTTGGTTGAGTTGCATGCATGATTGCATTCATGTCTGTGTTTTTCTTCTTTTGAAAAACTGCTTTTAAAGGCATCTCGATACCTTCTCGATACCTCTCGATACATAGGCTATCTGTCGAGCTCCTTAGACCTTTTCTTATCGCAGTCTCGACAGATACCTCGACACCTGCTGGATCGATCGAGAAACTTTCTGTTTGCTTGACAGCTTCTCGATAGCTGCTGGATCGATCGAGGTTCCTTCTTGTTTATTCTTCTTCCTCGATAGCTGATCTCGATAGCTACATCTGTCCATGTGTAATTCTCGACACATACCCTCGATAGCAGGCTCGACACCTCCCGATAGCAGCATCTGTTGAGATTTAATGAGAAGCTATATAGAGAGCAGTCGCGAATTTCCTTCTCATTTGCTCGATCTCTCTCGCTCGAAACTCACTATTCTCTCTCAAAATCTTTTCTTTTTCCCTTCAAACCTTCTCCCAAGGCTTTCTCAAGAGTTTCTTTGCGATCTTCATCTCTTGGTAAGCACTTTATCCCTCTTTTTCATGCATTTCATTGTTTTAAAACCCTAGGTTTTGTGTTTTTGAAAATTTTTGGGAGTTTTCAAAATTGTTGGGGTTTTCATGAAATTTTTGGGTTGTTTTTCTAGTTTTGATCTTCAAAATCACATGCATTGCATTACATTAGCATTCTAATTGTATTTTCATGCATTTAGATGTGTGCAACCCTATTGTGTGCTGTTAGGTTTGGATTGGGCTGAGCCCATGATGTTTTTATGTTGCATGTCACATGTTCATGCATTCTCATGCATACGTTCTTTTCATTTCAATATTATTCTGCCAATATTGAACTGTTTGGGACTTTTCTGTGTGTTTTCTTTCTCTCCCCCTCTCTATGGTTACGTTAGCTGTGTCTATGGCACCTAAGTGTAAGTCCATTCCGTCCCAGAACCCTCTGCGTTCTAAGGGACAGTCTTCTTCTGACTCTACCCCTCTTTCTGTCCGGTTCCGTGATGAGAAAGCCCATAAGGACTTCTCGGAGAACTTTTCTAAACGCGGTGTTCATTCGGAACGCCACGTAGTCCTGGCAGACTTTGCCGACACTGACCTTCCCGATGTCATTCACACTCAGGGATGGGAGTCACTGTGTGACGTCCCGGTCACCTGTCCTCTCGTGTTGATTCAGGAGTTTTACTCCAACATCCACAGGATAGATTCTTCAGTACCTTCTTTCTATTCTAGCGTCCGAGGTACGCGCTTCTGTGTCACCCCAGAGCTGGTCTCTAAGGTCCTTCATGTCCCTAGGGTGGATCATCCCGATTACCCTAGTTGTGAGCGTCTTTGGACTGTGTCCAAAGACGAGATGATCTCGGCGTTCTGTGAGCGTCCGTCCTCTTGGGGAGATCACATGTACACACCATGTCGACCTTTTGCTAAAGGTCCTCGTTTCCTTAACATGGTGATGACTTTTGTTTTCCACCCACTCTCTCACTATAACTCTATCACAGAGCCTCGCGCTCGATTTTTGTTGTCCCTCTTAGAGGATCTTTCTATAGACTTTCCTTCACACTTCATTTTTTCTATTATCGATGTCTATAGAGATACGGCCACCCGTGATAAGCTCATTTTCCCTTCCGCTATCACGAGGATTCTGAGTCGTTTTTCCATCCCTTTCCCCTCGTCCGATCCGTACCACGTCATGTCCGCCATAGACGCCGCTACCGTAAAACGTAGCAAGGCACAGTTTAGATCGCGACAGACTGACGGTGCCACTCCTTCCACCCGTCCGGCCACCTCCACATCCGCTCGAGCATCTGCTTCTACTTCTTCGAGCGACGTCAGCTTGGGAGACATCATGGCGCAGCTACAGCGCATGGATGTTCGCCTAGATACACTCTCCACAGAGTTGTATCAGGTGAACGTCCGTGTTGGTCGCATCGCCAGGCGACCATGGGCGGCTTTGCTGCAGAGGCTTCTCCTCTGCCACCTCATGTGTCGACTGAGACCGAGGCTGATGATGGCGATGATGATGATGCTTCCGATGATGATGATGATGGAGATGCTAGCTCTTCGGATGAGATGTCTACTTGACACTCTACCCTTTGTCACTCGTGACAAAAAGGGGGAGTAGTATGAGAGTAGTCAGAGTAGTCATACTTAGGGGGAGTGTTAGCATAGGACATAGGACATTTTTGTTAGGGGGAGTGTGTATTGAGGGATGTAGTGAAATGATCATATGTATTTTTTTTCTTTTCTCATCTGTATACATTGATCATGTATTGACATAAATTGTAGTTATTCTCTTCTTATATATGATGATGTATGTTTTTCTTTCACCTACCTTTCATGTGTTGTTTCTTTTCTATCTTTATACACATGTTTCTTTACTTGTATGCAATCTATTATTTCTGTTTCACACAAAGATAACTTGATGTGTTTTGTTTATAAGTGTTTCAGAAATACAGGTTGTCAAAGTCTTCTTGCCATAAACTCTCTTCTTGCAAAGTTTTTCAAGAGTTTGTGTTAGGATAGATTTTACTGTATGTAACAAGTGAATATGAGTTGAGTGATTTATGACTTCTCTCATATCTTCATTTGTATGTTGTGGTTTTGTCACGGATTGCCAAAGGGGGAGATTGTTAGGACATATGTAGTTCAAGTCTGTGAACATATGTCACTATTTTATGTAATTGGCTTATCCTTAGACAAAACGCACTTTACTTGTAATTGGGTAGATTTAGGATGAGTTTAACACTTCAGTTCAAGGTTAAGTGTTGAAGCCATCAAAGTCTGTCCAAGAAACAAGCTGGGAAGTGCAAGATTTTAAAGCTCGACACATACCTCGACAGATACATCTATCGAGCTTTAAAGAAGCTGTTTTGCCCGAGCCTCGACAGCTATCTCGACACCTCTCGACACCTCTATCTGTCGAGAATTAAAGAAAACAGATTTCCAGGTCTGTTTCAAGTCTAATCCGTGAGTGTGTCTTTGGGACTTCTTTTCTCCTAACCCTAGACATATAAAATGATTATTTTAAGGGCCGTCAAAAGTAGAGATCACAGAAAACAAGTTGCACATTCTTTGAGAACTCGTTGTTCATGCAATTTGTGATCTGACAGACAAAGTTCGTGCCCTAGTTCATCCTTGATGATTTGAAGAACTTTGCAGCCAACTCTCTCTCTCTCCATAGTTGGTAATTGAAGTCGCGTACTGGGATCCGCGCATCTGGTTAGTCACGTACTTGGGAGCCGTGCATTAAAAGGAGAAACTGTCACTACAGAACAAGTCCAATTGGGTATTGGGGTAAGAGTTCAACTGTAGGTTGATGAGGTACTTGGGATTCCTTACTTGTAATTGCTTGTTGTGATAACAGTGGAGTTTCAGGAGTGGTGACCTTAAATCACCCGGTGGGGTTTTTGCCGTAAGGTTTTCCCCATTCATGAACAAATCACCGTGTTATTTACTTTCCGCTGCTTAACTTAGTTTCGGTGATTTGTTTGTGCTGCCACGTGATATTGCATGATTAATTTGATTAATTAAAAACTAGGCTAATTAATTAATCTAAATTATCACAAGGGGTCAGCGCGTTTGTGGCCTGTCAGACTTGATAGAGTGTGCAATTTGCCTCTAATTCCCAACAACCAATAATGAAGCTAAGTACGAAGTTGCACTAGTAGGCCTTGACTTGGCCAAAGTAGCCGGGGCATCATCAGTAGTTATACACAATGACTCCCCAGTCATCATAGGACATTTTAATGGAGACTGCAAGGCCAAAAGGAAATAGATGAAGAAGTACCTAAATCTAGTCAAGGAATGGATGAGTCAGAATTTTCTGGTGAAATTTGTACAGATGCTAAGGAAAGAAAATGAGCATGCTTACCATCTAGCCAAAGTAGCATCTGTAAAACATATGACTGTCGACAATTAGCTACTATCCTTCATTCAATACTCACCTGTCATTAATGAAGTACATGTATAGGTAATCCCAACGGGAGTTGACTAGATAACTCCAATCGTCTCCTACCTAAAACCAAGACGATTCCGGAAGACCACAATGCTTTCTAAAGGCTAAAAATGCAAGCATCACATTTTGTGTTAGTGGGAGATGTTCTTTACAAAATAGGTTTCTCTCGTTCATATCTAAGGTGCCTAGTTCCAAACAAAGCAAACTATGTCATGAAAAATTCCATAAGGGAGTATTTGGGAACCACTCGAGGGCACGGTCACTAGTTCACATACTGATACGAGTAGGATACTAGTAGCCTATCATCCAAACGGACACCCAGTCCTACATGAAGGCATGTGACAAGTGCTAATACTTTAGCAACATCATAAGGCAACTGTCAAAATAGCTCACTCTAATGAACCCTCCATGACCCTCCACTCAATGGGGACTCGACATTATAGGACCCTTCCCTGTGGCCATACAGTAGCTCAAGTTCCTCATCATAGGAATCGACTTCTTCACCAAGTGAGTTGAAGCAGAACCCTTAGCCACCATCACTAAAAAGAATGTCTGAAACTTCATTTAGAAGAGCATTGTTCATCACTTTAGAATCCCCAAAGTTTTTTTTCTAACCATGGAAAGTAGTTTAACAATGATGCATTAAGAGATTTTTGCTAGTAACTAGGGATCAAGAACTACTACTCTTCACCTGCCCACCCATAGGCCAATGGACAAGTTAAGCTTACAAACTGATCCTTACTCAAGATAATCAAGACTCGACTTGAGGGTCCAAAGGGGATCTAGCCAGACGAGCTCCTAAGCTTTTTATGGGCATATAGGATGACGGCTCGAACACCCACAGGTGAGACACCTTTTCGCCTTATGTTTGGAAGCAAAGCTATCATTCCAATAGAAGTAGGATTGGCAAGCTACAAGATAGCTCAATATGATGAATGGAAGAACAGAGAAGGAATACGCCTACACTTGGATCTACTCAAGAAGTAAGGGTGATTGCTAAACAGCGGATGGATAGCGATCAAGATCATATGGCCAAGCACTACAATAGCAAGGTCAAGCCTCGGCACTTTGGCAATGAGGACCTCGCCCTAAGAAAGGTGACGATAGCTACTAAAAATCCCATATAGGGCAAGCTGGGCCCTAATTGGGAAAGACCCTATAGGATCATTTACTACTAAAGAAAAGGCACCTACCTCCTAGAGACGCTCGACAAACAAAGGCTACATCACCCTTGGAACACTGAGCACCTACAAAGATACTACCAACAGTGCACAAGCTACAAACTATGTTATCACTTTTTTGAATTTCATTAAGTAAACTATTAAGTTTTCAAGTTGTTCAATTTTTTGTAAAGTAAACTCCAAGGGCCCGTCAGGGAATTTATCTACATTTTTCATATATTTCGAATATTTTCAATAAAGGAATTATTCTTGAAGAATTATTTGTCAACAACAAGGAAAAGCTGAGAAAAAAATCTAAGTCTTACCTACAGGATGGACCGATGATTAAGGACACCAATGAATTCCTAGTCCCCTACTTTTTACTAAGTCCTACCTACGAGGTGGACCAACGACCAAGGACACCAACGAGTGCCTGGTCTCCTATTTTTTACTATGTCCTACCTATAAGATGGACCAACCACCAAGAACACCGATGGGTGCCTAGTCTTTTATTTTTTACTAAATCCTACCTACGGGATGGACCGACAACCAAGGACACTGATGGATGCTTGGTCTCTTATCTTACACTAAGTCCTACCTATGAGATGGACCAATGACCAAGGACACCGACAAGTGCTTGGTCCCTTATTTTCTATAAAGTACTACCTACAGGATGGACTGATGACCAAGGACACAGACAGGTGCCAGGTCCTTTATTTTCCACTAAATCCTACCTATGGGATGGACTGACGACCAAGGACACCGACGGGTTCCTGGCCTCTTATTTTTTACTAAGTCCTCACTTAAAGCAACGTCTTACCTAAGGATGGACTAACAGATAAAACAGGCGTTCAAATGAAAAATCATTTCCTCATAAAAAGCTCAAACTGGATTGATGGGTATAAACACTTGGCCCTTTTTTCAAATAAAACACACTCTTGTTATAAGTAAACCTAACAAGGGCACACTCAAAACCGACAGATACATCACATTCAACAAAGTATAAATAGTATAAAGAATATATGAGAAATAGGAAATTCATTATATAAAACTCAACAAGGGCATAAATGTTACTTATGCCAAAAACAAGGCACCCAAATTGTTTCCTAATTACATAAAAAAGAAAAATAAAACTTAAGGATTACAAATTAGGAGGGAAGAGCGTCGATCACAGTTTGGTCTTCCTCAGTTGTTTGCTTGTTAGCCTCTTTCCCCTATAGACAGTTGGCCATTGTTTCCTCTTGACTATTGATTTCACCCTCCTCTAACTCATTATCAACGGTCACATCACCACCACCAAGGGTCACCATGACTAAGGTGTTTATTTGGACTTCAGAAAAATCTATTCTAGGAAAAAGTAGAGTGGCTTGCTTACAAAAGTTATCAAAGCCGTCGCCATACTAAGATCTATAACTCATCGTAGTCGAGTTGGGACACCTAAAAATCTGTAGGCTTCAATCCTGACCTTGTCCACATGCTCACGAAAAATGGTCAACTCGGTCATTAAGTTAGAGTTCGCCTTCGTCAATTTATTAATTCAATGGGCACTCTCTTCTAACTGGCTCACCTTCTCCTTCTATTCTTTAAGCTTAGTGTTCAAGAGACAGACGGCCTCTTTGTAACCCATAACCTTGTCCTCTTCAGCCCCTAAACGGGTTCTCAGGTGCTTGATTGACACCTCCCTCACAGTGCACCTAATTTGGAGGGTCCTCATCCTTACCAAGGCCTGGAAACAAACGAACAAAATGAAGTTACATCTTGATAACAATCTACATGCCCAAGGAAATAAAAGGCAAAGAAAGACCCTACAACTCATCCTCATCATATCAAAGAGGGCCAAATCTCCCAAGGCCTTAATTTCATGCTTTAAGCACGCATCAAGGTCAACATCTCAAACGAGTGAGCTAGCTGTGTCCACTCCAAACTTCTTACACCTCATCAGCAAGGGGATAGATGGATAGACAAGAGGACCTTGAGAGGTCATCAAACCTTTGCCTACACCATGGTCAGGAGGCTCAGGCACATGTTGGACCATGTCCACTTGATCTAAACGGTCAGAAGGATCTTGGACCTTTTTGTTGGATGGGCCCACATTTGTCGGTTGCTTTCTCTTCTGTCCAATCTTCACAAGAGGAATTGATGACCCTTCCCCCGATTGTTGGGCGTAGAGAGCAGCCTTCTACTACTGATGCATATCTATGGCACTTGTGTTTGGGTCATATTAATTCAAATAAGATTCAAAGACTTATTAAAGATGGACTCTTAGAGCCCATGGAATTTGATGGTTTTCCAGTTTGTGAATCTTGTTTGAAAGGTAAATGACCAAATGACATTTTAATACAAAAGGTAGAAGAGCCCAAGATTTGCTAGAACTAGTACATTCAGATGTATGTGGTCCTATGTTAATCCAAGCAAGAGGTGGCTATGAGTATTTCATTACTTTCACTGATGATTACTCTAGATTTGGTTATGTGTACCTAATAAAACGGGAGTCCGAAGCTTTTGAAAAGTTCAAACAGTTTAGGGTTGAAGTTGAGAATCAATTAGGTAAACGCATAAGGCCATTCGATCTGATCAAGGTGGCGAATACCTTCTTGGGGATTTCAAGGATTACTTGGCTAAAATTGGGATTATATCCCAGTTGACTGCACCTAAAAATCCACAATAAAATGGTGTAGCAGAAAGAAGGAATATGACTCTTTTAGATATGGTTAGGTCCATGTTGAGTTATTCGACTCTACCAGTTTCCTTTTGAGGATATGCCTTAAATACTGCAATGTATCTTCTTAATTTAGTACCTTCGAAGTCTATTCCTAAAACACCTGTAGAGTTGTGGAATGGGTGTAAACCTAGTATGAGACATTTCCACATTTGGGGTTGTCCAGCACATGTGTTGAAAGGAAAGTCTGACAAGTTACAGTCTAAAACAGAAGTGGTATTTTTTGTAGGGTATCCAAAAGGAACTGTTGGAGGTTTATTCTATAGTCATAAGGATAATAAAGTAAAAGCACAAATGCCAAATTCTTGGAAAATGACTATATGAATAATTTTACTCTTAGAAGTAGAGTTGTCTTGGCTGAAATGAATGAACCTGTAGTTGAACAACTAATGGATGAAATTAGGAATGATGTGGTTGTATTGGAAACACCACAAGATATTACTCATGAGATGACTAGTGCACAGGTGCCTCGTCGTAGTAGGAGAATTATTCGGCCTCCTATGAGATTTATAGATTTGGGAGAAACTTATGAAGATATCTCAGAAGAGGCTGAATCGGATCCTTACACTTATGATGAAGCAATAAAAGATGTAGATGCACATCATTGGGTCCAAGCTACGAAATCTGAATTGGATTCTATGTATTCCAATCATGTATGAGATCTTGTAAAGGCGCCTAATGGCATTAAACTTGTTAGTTGCAAATGAGTTTACAAGAGGAAGAGAGGGATAGATGGAAAGGTTGAAACCTTTAAAGCAAGACTAGTGGCGAAACGGTATACATAAAAAGAAGGTATTGATTATGATGAAACTTTTTCACTAGTAGCCATGCTTAAGTCTATCAGAATTCTCTTATCCATTGTTGCTAATTATGATTATGAGATTTGGCAAATGGATGTCAAGACTGCATTTCTTAATGAAAATCTTGAAGAAGAAATATACATGTTGCAACTAGAAGGTTTCATAGCAAAGAATCA
Source organism: Castanopsis chinensis (assembly GCA_032878915.1). Taxonomy (NCBI): domain Eukaryota; kingdom Viridiplantae; phylum Streptophyta; class Magnoliopsida; order Fagales; family Fagaceae; genus Castanopsis; species Castanopsis chinensis. The sequence goes on along the minus strand of JAVQMG010000133.1, from coordinate 33,295,921 downwards.
AGAGCATATGATATGCAAGTTGAAAAGGTCCATTTATGGACTTAAGCAAGCATCTAGGTCGTGGAACATCAGATTTGATCAAGCAATCAAGTCTTTTGGTTTTAAACAAAATCTTGATGAACCATGTTTATACAAAAGATATCCAGATAAAGTAGTAATGCTCCTAGTGCTTTATGTTGATGATATACTACTCATTGGGAATGATGTAGGGGTAATGTCATCAGTAAAGGTTTGGTTGTCAAGCCAATTTGATATAAAGGACTTAGGTAAGGCTAACTTTATTCTAAGGATCAAGCTTTGGGGAGATCGCAAGAATAAGATGTTAAGTTTATCACAAGCTGGATATATAGATAAGGTCCAAGAACGGTTTAGCATGCAAAACTCCAAGAAAGGATTGCTTCCTTTTAGACATGGAGTTCCTCTGTCTGATGACCAAAGGCCTAAGACTTAAGAGGAAGAAAATATGATGAGACAAGTTCCTCATGCTTCTGCAGTAGGAAGTCTCATGTATGCCATGCTTTGTACTAGACCAGATATTTGTTATTCAATTGGCATGGTCAGTCGATATCAATCAAATCCAGGACCAAAACAATGGCAAGTTGTAAAGTATATTCTCAAGTATCTTAGGAGAACGAGAGATTATATGCTTGTTTACCGATGTAAGGATTTAATTCCAATTGGCTATACAAATTCAGATTTTCAATTGGATCTAGATTTCAGAAAATCCACTTCAGGATGTATTTTCATCTTGGGAGGTGGAGCCATAAGTTGGAGGAGTGTTAAGCAATTTTGTATTGCGGACTCCACCATGGAAGGTGAGTACGTTGCTGCTTGTGAAGTGGCAAAGGAAGCTATTTGGCTCAAGAAAGTCCTTTCTGATCTTGGTGTTATGAGAATAGAGCAAGTCCCCATCACATTGTTTTGTGACAATAGTAGAGCGGTGGCACAGTCCAAAGATCTAAGGAATCACAAGAAAGGAAAGCACATTGAGAGAAAGTACCACATTATTCGAGACTTTGTTGCTCGAGGAGATGTAGTAATAGCAAAGATTTGTAGTGTAAGTAATCTAGCAAATCCCTTTACCAAAACCTTGCCCCAAAGGACTTTTGAGTCACATTTGGAGGGAATGAGAGTAAGATTAGTGCACAATAGTCTTTAGGGCAAGAGGGAGATTGTTAGGAGGTGTGCCCTTAAATCTTATTGTATGATGCTATGTATGACATTATGTATGACTTAATGTTATGATAAATAAAGTTGTTTTATTATTATCTAAAATAATGGTAACATGAATATTTAGACATTATCATATAGTCTATAAGATGTGTAGTTTATGATTTATGTGAAAAGTCACAGAAGATATAAATCACAAGTTCTTTGTAAAATCAGAATTGTAGTTCGTAATCGATGATGAAATTGGGCATTTCATCTGCGAAGACTATAACATATCAACTAAAATGATTTGTCTTGATCACGGAAGTGGAGACTTCTAGTTGATGTGTTGATATGTTTTAAGAGTTAAAACATATTGAGCTGGACCACCGTCAGATTTATTATTTTCCTAATGACTGTCAAATGAATAATAAATCTCACGACTTCTATTTGCATGAACTCTTAATCCTGAGAGAATAATGGACCTGATCATGAGGTGTAGGTTGCTTTGATATTTCAGGAGTGAGATCTAAAGTAACGGTCAAAACGTCAGTTGGGCAGCCACATTTAGTGTTGATGGAACATATATTCTCAAGATGGAATTCATAATCTCTTAACAAAGATATAAAATATTCCCTTGAGATAAATTTAATGAGTTTAGTTATTTAGAGTGTTAGGCCTAACCACTTTAGTAAGGAGTTACTAAAGTATATATTTATAAAATTGGATTTCATAAATATATGATGAATAATTTAAAGGATTAAACCGGGTACTCAAGGATAAGATGTAGTAATTTACAAAGTGACAGTCTACATTCATGACTTTGTGTTACTATGAATATTTTATGAAGGGGTTGCATGTATAATAAAGTCTTGCGATATAATTTATTAATAAGGCTTAGAGAGCAATTATATTTATATAGCAATATTAAATATAATTAATGGTAATTTTGGACTTGTCAAGAGTTGACAGAAAAGCCCAAGGCCCATTGGAGCTAGTGTTTTATTAGTCCCTTTTGGTCCCATTCCAAGCCACACACTAAAGCCCAGTTGGAAAGGCCCAATAGGCCAGCCTAATTGGATAATCAGTAAATTATAAAAGGAGAAACATACAAAATTTTTTATTAGAAAATAAGAAAAAGAGAGACATCATTGTGAAATGGTGTGTATGTGTGAGTGAAGCCACTCGATAATTCTCCATTGGAAACTGATTGAGAGACAATACTTCTTGGGCGTAATGTGGAATTGGAGTGAAGATTAAAAGTGTTCCCAAGTGCTTCTAATCTTTTATTTGAATTTCTTCACACCAAGGTATGCTATCTTGTTCTTAAATTCTGAAATTTGCATAGTGCATGTTATCAATCATAAGTGAAATAGATCCATATTTATTGCTTCCGTTGTGTGTTTTGTATGAGATACAAAACCAGATTTTTCAACATACACTTGATCTTGAACACGCATTGCAATTTCCAGAAAGTTATACAAGCTAGTTTTCTACATTTATATTGAGGTTTAGAATGCATCCTACACCTTCTATGGGTCATTCCAAACCCCTTTTTTCACACTATAAGAATCCTTACATGGTATATTTTCAATGCACAAAAAAATCCCAGGGGAAAACACTGAGATTCACAAGAAATAGTGAATCGAAAGGGAGTTTTTTACAAAACACCCTCAAGTCAATTTTCTTTTAATTAGGGCCTTTTCTAACCTTGATCTTTGAGTTTAATCTTTACTAATCACTTTTTTATTGAACTGTGAATAAATTTTGTAAAGTTGTAATTTACAACTATTTTGTGTTGGCTTTAACTCCGTGCCAAATTTGATTGTGATTTTGTTCAATCTTTTGTACCTTGTATTTTATGTGGGATTTATTTGTAAGGGCTGTGTGAGAGAGAGAGAGTGTGAAGACCCAAGGTAAATATTGAAGATAAAAGAAGTTTTCGCAAGAAGGCTACTCGTGGGCTACCTGTGAAAACTTCTTTTGCCTTTAATAGTTGCTTTTATCATGGGAATAACTTGGTGTAATGGATGAGCAAAAAGCAAAATTCAATATCTCAATCAACGGCTAAAGCTGAATACATTGCAATAGGAAATTGTTGTGCGCAACTATTGTGGATGAAGAAGCTCTTACATGATTATGGAATCACTCAAGACACTATGTGTGTGTTTTGTGATAACACAAGTGCCATAAACCTGTCAAAAAATCCAATTCAACACTCGAAATTGAAACATATTGAGATTTGGTACCATTTCATTCGAGATCTAGTGTAAAATAAGGTTGTGTGGCTGGAGTTTATCAATAGTGACAACCAAAAGGCGGACATCTTCACCAAACCCCTTGATGGTCCACGATTTGAGTCTCTTCGTAAGACCAACAGTGTCGGTATCATTCCTTGACTTCCATCCCTTGTGTGACCCCATGCTGTTCATTGTTGCATACATACTTTATAGGTCTCTCATGTATGATCACATGTTTCTTTTGCAAGTTGCATTTTGTACTTGCTTTTGTTGATCTTACTTTTGTTGTTATATCTTTTAGTGTGTTGAAAAATTCAAAAACCCATAAAAATTTGAAAAATCTCCAAAAATTTTGATCACTTATGTTGTGTATATCACATGTGAGTTTGGCCTAGTACCTTCGTACTAATGACGTAGTGCATTTACGAACTTAGCTTGTTTTGTATGCGCATCTATCTTTGTGGAAAAATTTTGAAATCTATGTGTGATTGTTGTAAATTGATCTTCAACCTTGTCTTGAATGATTAGTCAATAGTCTTGTTGGTCTAGATACATGCATAGACTTGTGCCTATATCTTTTCCCACATTTTTATGTTTTTGTTTATAGCTCATCAAATGTCTAATCTCAAAAGGAGAAACTGATCTGCAAAAGTTGTCGCACGTACTAGTATTGACTAGAAAAAGGGAAAACGACTTATATTGAAATGTATGGTGCCTTAAAAAGCCAAAGGCTCACTCTAAAAATTGAAATATCCAAAATTTCAGGCATCAATCTCAAAATGAGATGTATTGTTCAAAATGATCAAATGTCATGTTTTGTAAAGAAGCCAAATGAAAAGCTTCAAAGAGATGTAATCATTTTCTTGTGGGAGATCATATATGTTCATTTATATAATTGATATAGTTCACTTGACTTAGTACTAGTTGTGTATGATTTGATTGAATTGATCATTGAAGCTTCACTCTAGTCTAAGGATTATTCCACATTTGATACTCACACACAACACACAAGACTTTGTTCAATAAATGCTTATTTCATTTGTGTGATTGTATGTGTTCAAATGTGATGTGTATACTTAATCACTTGTTGATTAAACCCAAAAAGATTTTTGAGTATTTTATTTGTTTTTGAAAGTGTTTTTATACTTTCGTGTTTTGAGTTTTTGTTCAAAGTGCATTTTTCTTGTTTTCAGAAAAAACTTGTTTAGAGGCATTTTTGCGAGAAGCTCGCGATAAATCTCTTCCCACGAAAATGAATTAAGGCAAAAACATGGAAAAACAAAATTCAGATAGAGACTTTCGCGATTTTTTCGTGACTGTTTAGCGAGTAATGCTTACCCGCAAAAATCCTTGTGCTTCAGATGCATTTTTTGCGAGTACTTTGCGAGATGGTAACCAGCGAAAAACGCATGTTTTCAGTTTTAAAAGGCTGATGTAGATAATTTTTCAAGGCTGATGCAGAAAATTCTAGGTTTTCCTTAGTTGTGTTCTTTATGGAAAAGGGTTAGGAACTTTAATTTTTGTAAAAATTCTTTAAATTTCTTGATTGGGCTTTGTCCCACTTGATTTGTTGGTGTTTTTGTTGTCTCCTTGTGGAAATTTTAACATGTATTTAGGCAAGATTCACTCATGTTCATGCATTGCCTACATGTTAGTTTTATAAGTGCATATCAAGTGTTTGTTAAAATGCCCAAATGACTTTTTGGTGTTGTTTTGGACTCCATTGAGTACCAAATTTTTGGGGATTACCATGATTGGACTTGTTTATAATGTTTTGATCATTGGGAATGTGTTTTGTACACTTTGACCCAAATGTGATTAGTCATGCCTTACACATGCATCACATATGCACATCACATGCACACTTGATGCACACACTTGTTCACCTGTCATGTTTTGTATATTATTCTTGCTAGATATTTGTTGTTACATGTTTAGCACTTTTCAACATGAATGTATTACACTGTTTGTTCTTTTTAGGACTTTGTGCTTATTTTTATGAACTACCTTGACGTTAATCAAGTTTGTGTTCTTGTCTTTGTGTTTTTGCACATGTTGTTTGTGCCTTGTGTCTGTTTGTGCAGATGTCTCCTACAAAGCACTCTGCCATTAAGAAATCCTCAAAGCGTGCTCGCACGGACTCAGTAAATTTCTGCTCCATTAAGGAAGACATGGCCTACAATGACTTTTACAAAAAGGCAACAATCATTATGGAAAAGGTTGTAAGAATGGAGACCCTCAAAAACACTGCCATTCCTAAGATATTCAAGAAGAGAACTTGGACAAAGCTACTGAACCCAAGTGGAAATGTATATGCTGAACTCATCAACGAATTCTTCTCTAATGCCATAGTGGAAGGAGATCACATCAACTGTTAGGTGTTTCAAAAAGATTTTATTATCACAAAGGATTCAATTCAAGAGTTCCTAGAAGTTCGTCCACTATCTCAACCAATCTCCATACAATATGATGATAGATTGTACTCTCTTAAGCCAGTGGCAGAGCTCTTCGATGGTTCTCTCATAAAGAGGTCAATGAATACCATTCCCTTCAATGTGGAAATGAGGACATTGGCTTATGTAATGATCCACAATCTTTACTCGGTGAAGAACTTGATAACATTGTCCACACCAAGAACTATCTTCCTACATGATCTCTTCACACATATGGAGATCGACATATGTGGTCACATCTATCACCTCTTGACAAAGAGCATCACCAAAAGGAACTTAAGGACAGTAATGCCATTTCCTACTCTCATCATGGGTCTCATTGCAAAGATAAAGCTAAAGGTTGCAAGTAGACTTACTATCGTGCAAAGGGACTATCCCATTGGTGCTCATACGGTGACCTAGAGCTAAACCCACATCACCGGACCGAAACCAGCATCTCTCAAATCCTAAGACCCAATGTTGAAGAAGAAGGTGGGGACACAGAGGATGAGATTGACAAATTTACCTCAGCCCTGGAGAGTTCTGCACAGCCATCTTCCCAAGCACAACCATAGGTTCTCGATCATCTTGATCGCCTTATTGCAAGGGTAGAGCAGATGTATGGCATCCTCGAATCTCATGTACAGCACACCGCGGATCAGTTTGCTTACATTCAAGGCCAAATCACTGCATTATCATCATAGATTAAGGATATAGAGATGGCACAAGGATCCGATTTAGAATCTGAGCAAGTCTAGCTCCTTCAGCCATTTCGGAAAAAAGGGGGAGATAACGGGAAGTTGCACATTTTAAGGGGGAGCATAACATAGCACATGCACTTCATAGATATATTGGTTAATTTTTTGTAGTTTAGTTGTTTACTTTATTTTACCATAGTTTCCAGAATGCTTTTATTTACATTGCTTTCTTTTAAAGCTTCAAGTACTTTGGTTTAATTATAGTTTAATATTCAGTACTCTGTGCTCATCCCATTGCTTTGTAGCATTTTTTTGTACTTTCAATTTATCTTGAGTACTACACACTTGCGCCCTTATTGGATCTTGTATCCTTAATGCAAATACTTTGGTATTTTGCATTGGTTTGTGTGTTTGAACATGCAATTGATTTTTGCTTTGCACTTAATTGCATTGCGTGTCCAGATGATCGTTTTCTAGTTAGATGATCATTGTAGTCATTCTTTAATGACTTGTCTTGTATGATCAAGTTATGCTTCATAGTTTTATCTTGTTGTTTACCTTGATCGCATTATACTTGCTCCTATACATACCTTGTATTCAACTTGTTATGAGCTTAATGAAAGTTTTGATTGTGTGTGAGTGTTTCAGGATACAGATGTATTCGTGCAAGTGCTTCACAACTTCTAGATTAGATGTGAGTGAGTTTTGCTATTGTTCCCAAACTCACATTTAAATCTAGAGTTTTTTATAGGGTGTTTTGTCACAGAATAGCCAAAGGGGGAGATTGTAAAGTTGTAATTTACAACTATTGTGTGTTGGCTTTAATTCTATGCCAAATTTGATTATGGTTTTGTTCAATCTTTTGTGCCCTGTATTTTATGTGGGATTTATTTGTAAGGGCTGTGTGTGAAAGAGAGAGTGTGAAGACTCAAGGCAACTATTGAAGACAAAAGAAGTTTTCGCGGGTAGCTCGTGAGTAGCCTTCCCACGATGTGAAGCATGTGCTCAGCACATGGCTGGAATGCGAAGAGTCAAGACAGATGGTGACAGCTGATTTTCACAAGTGTCTCATAGGTAAGGCCTTCCTGCCAAATACCAACGAAACAATATATTTTGCTACTGTGTCATATCTGCTCCACTACATCCTCATACATAATATATATATATATATACCATCATTACCCACATATTGAGAGAAGTGCTTTTTAGAGAGAAAACCCTAGCCACAAACCCTTGAGAGTTAGAAATTATCATACCCACAATCCTCTACACCATCCATTGTAGTTTTCCTCAACTCCTACCTCTCCATACCCAAATCCTTGAGAGGTTGATAGCCCAAACGCTTACCACACCCATACTAAGTGTAAAGTGAGGTTTTGGTGCTGCTGAAAAGCATTGGAAGAAGCCAAGCTTTGGCGAATGTAATCGGGTGCATTACGGGATCTGGAAAGCTAGACAAGACACGGTTCCAAGAAGTCTTGTTGGAGTAGGAGCTTAGAGGGCTTAGATGCACTGGGTAGATTAGGATTGGAGGGTCTTTTGCTATTCGTGTATCCCAACTTATTGTCTAGTGGATCGATTTATTGCTTGGATGGCGGCAGAAAGGTTTTTCACCTAGTTCTTCGGTTTCCTCTTCGATAACACATCAACATGTTATCTTGTATTTGCATTTCTCTTCCCTACTCTTTTAGCTTTAATTTTACTGCTGTGTTGTGATGAATATGGCTTAGAGCAGTTTTTTTGCTTGTTCATTCGCATTTACTCTTTTCCTCACTTAGTTTAATTTAGAGTAAAATCAACTGAGCCATAATTTATTAATTTTAGGTCTAAACAGCTCTTGTGTTTTTAACACAAATCCAAGCTTTCAAATTTGACTGAGGGGAATTGTCAAAAATCAAGCTTAGAGAGCTTTTCTTTGAGGTATCTAGTCTAAACTTTTCTTTTTCTTTTCTTTTTTTTTTCTGCCTTTAAATCTTTCTGTTTGTATTGTTTTCGTGTTTTAATATGATTTAATATGTTTATCTAGTTGAGGTTTAAATTTTTATGTGTTTTAAATGCGTGTTAGGTTATGAGAATTCTTGTTTTGAGGTTATGCCTTGTTTTTTGTGTTTTAAGGTTTCTAGGCAAGAACTTGCGTACACATAGTCTTGCCCTCGTACGTAGGCTTGATTTCTTGCATGCACAAGCTGCTACCCAGAATCCCTTATTTTTGTTTTCTATTTGTTTTGCTTCTGCTTTCCCATGTTTGTTCTGTTTAGCTTCTTTTCCATGTTTGTATACTTCCAAAAGTCTCTGTTTCACTTGTTTAATTGCTTGTTTGCTATCACATGTTAGAATTAGGGTTTATTTTATGTTTTTATTGTTTTGATGACATGATCATTCATTCACATGCTTAGGCATAAATGCCATAGGTGCTGAATTGCTGCAAGATAAGTAAAAGGTAAATCATGGATTGGAAATGTTCGTGCATTTGTGATTCGACCTGTTTTTGGTGTTAGAGATGAATATGCTTGTTTGGTTAAGTATTTCCAAAGAGTACATGCAATGCTTATAATGATTTATATATTGTTGCCTAGTTTGATATGCTTTAATGCCTTGATTAGATGAATGCTAGATTGGCTGAGACATATGCTAGATTAATGTTAGGAGATGCCATGCTAGATGAATGTTAAGGTCTATGATGAGATGTTGTAACATGATTAGATGTATAGTAGGCTTTGTTTGTGAGCATGATAGATGTATGGCTAGGGATGTTGGATTCCATGTTGTTAGCTAGACGTATGTTAGTGTGTGTGTGTGTGTGAGTTAGATAGGGTTAAGACATAAGACACAATGATGGGAAGCCAACCTTAGGGTTAGGCGGTCTTGGGTGCCTAACACCTTCCCAAGACCTTACCTTAACTTCAAACCCATATCTCTGATAGTAAGATCAAAAGATCCTTCCTCGAAAGGATTCTATATACACAATTCCTAGACCATTGAAAAAACTAGGTAGTGACTCCATTTCGACCCCCCCTTGTGTCCACAGTGACGACTCCATTACGGAGTGTGAGTTTGATTCCTATGTGTCCTATGTCTTAACCTTAATAAAGGCTTATTCAATATTTGTTTGCACACACATCACATGGTTTGTTTGTCCCTTAACCTCGATCGATGATTAGTGGGAAGATGGAAGGCTCCATTCGGGCCCAAGTCTTTCGAAGTTTATCCCACCAACTCACATGCCATTGCCTATGATAGGCTTTGAGTATATTAACCATCTACCACCAATCAAAAAAGGTCCACTTAGGCCCTCGATTGGAATCATGGTCCACCCAACTGTGAGTGACCTACTTATATCCATCCCTCTAGCCTTAAGGAACCTACCCACACTTAGAGAGATCTTAGATCCTATCAAAAGAAGATACCCTTTATATATCTCTCATTTGTTCAACCACATATCTTATGTTCACCTAATCCTAAAGGACAAATAAAAGATGTAAAAATGGAAGGATGGCCTTAAAGTTATGGCATACCTTAAGACAAATGGGACAAAAGAAAAGAAGTTCTCACATGTAAGAGGCTTATCCCTAAATCCAAAGGTATATCTTAACTTGAAAGGTTCATAAGACCATAGCCTAATTTCTATAATAAGCCCAAATCCAAAAGCCCTTTCGAAAAAAAGGACTTTGGGCCTAAGATAACAAGTTTGCAAATAAGTCAATATGAACTTCCCTAATCTAATTCCTCTTCGTTGTATGCCTAGACCCAAAATGATGAGAGTTTCATGTGTTAAAAAATCTAGTTTTGTATCTCATACAAAACACACAGTGGAAGCAACAAAAATGGACCTATTTCATTCATGATTAATAACAAGCACTATGCAAATTTTAGAATTTAAGAACAGGATAGCGTGCCTTGGTTTGGAGAAATTCAAAACAAAGATTAGAAACACTTAGGAACACTTTTAATCTTCACTTCAAATCCACTTTACGCCTAAGATAAGTGGTCTTTCAATCAGTTTTCAAGGGGAGAATGAAAGTGTGCCTCACTCTCTCTCTTTTTCTTATTCTCTATGCTTCTAAAAAAAATTATGTATGTTTTTCCCTTTATAGCCAACTTATTATCTAATTGGGCTAGCCAATTAGGCCTTTCCAATTGGACTTTAGTGTGTAACTTGGAGGGGACCAATAAGACACTAGCTCCAATGGGCCTTAGGCTTTTCTGTCAACTCTTGACAAGTCCAAAGTTATCATTAATTATATTTAATACCACAATATAAATATAATTGCACTCTAAGCCTTATTAATAAATTATATCTCAAGACTTTATTGTACACGCATCTTATGTAATTTAAGTTGTTGACATATGTCGTTATTTTATGTAATTCGCTTATCCTTTGACAAAACGCACTTTACTTGTAATTGGGTAGATTTAGGATGTGTTTAACGCTTCAAGAAACAGTGTTTCAAGACTAAGTGTTGAAGTCATCAAGTCTGTCCAAGAAACAAGCTGGAAAGTGCAAGTTACTAAAGCTCGACACCTTGTCTCAACACATGCATCTATCAAGATTTAAAAGCTGTTTCAGCCCCGAGGCTCGACAGCTTCTCGATAGATCCTCGACACCTCTAGCTGTCGAGATTTAAAGAAAACAGATTTTCAGTTTTGTCTTAATTCCAATCTGTGAATGTGTCTTTGAGACTTCTTTTCTTCTAACCCTAGACATATAAAAGGATTGTTTTAAGGGCCGTCAAAGAGATGCAAGTTGCACAAGCATTAAGAAATTCTTGTTTATGCAATTTGTGATCAAAGACAAAGTTCATGCCCTAGTTCATCTCTTATGAAGAAGTTGCTGTGTAATGTGCACCGTAGGGTTTTGTAACCAAGCATCTTCTTGATCTTCATCGTGTGGATGATTTGAAAAACTTTGCAGCCAACAACTCTCTCTCTAGTTGGTGAATTGAAGTCGCGTACTAGGATCCGCGCAATTGGTTAGTCACGTACTGAGAGCCATGCATTAAGAGGAGAAACTGTCACTACAGAACAAGTCCAATTGGGTATTGGGGTAAGGATTCAACTGTAGGTTGGTAAGGTACTTGGGATTCTTTGCTTGTAATCGCTTATTGTGATAATAGTGGAGTTTCAAGAGTGGTGACCTTAAATCACCCGGTGGGGTTTTTGCCGTTAGGTTTTCCCCATTCGTAAACAAATCACCGTGTCTTTTATTTTCCGCTACATACTTTAGTTTTTGGTGATTTTTTTGTGCTGCCACGTGAATTTGCATGTTAACTTGATTAGTTAATAACTTGGCTAATTAATCAAATTAATTAATCACAAGGGGCCAACGCGTTTGTGGCCTGTCACACTATACAAATATAACCACACTCTATGCCTTATTAATAAATTATATCCCAAGACTTTATTACACATGCAACCCCTTCATAAAATATTTGTAGTAATACAAAGTCATGAATATAGACTACCACTTTAAAAATTACTGCATCTTATCCTTGAGTGTCCGGTTTAATCCTTTAAAGTTATTCATTATATATTTATGAAATCCAATTTCATAAATATATATATATATATATATATACTTCAGTAATTTCTTACCAAAAGAGTTAGGTCTAACTCTCTGAATAACTGAACTCATTAAACTTATCTCAAGGAAATATTTTATATCTTCATTAAAAGATTATGAATTTCATTTTGAGAATATATGTTCCATTAACACTAAATATGGCTGCTCAAATATTTTATATCTTCATTAAAAGATTATGAATTTCATTTTGAGAATATATGTTCCATTAACACTAAATATGGCTGCTCAACATACTGAAGTTTTGACCATTACTTTAGATCTCACTCTTGATATATTAAAGCAACCTACACTTCATGATCAGGTCCATTATCCTCTCAGGATTAAGAGTTCATGTAAATAGAAGTCGTGAGATTTATTATTCATTTGACAGTCGTTAGGAGAATAATAAATCTCACAGCGGTCCAGTTCAACATGTCTTAACTCTTAAAACATATCAACTAAAAGTCTCCACTTCCATGATCAAGACAAATCATCCTAGTTGATACGTTATAGTCTTCGCAGATGAAATGCCCAATTTCATCACCGACTACAAACTATAAATTCTGAGTTTACAAAGAACTTGTGATTTATATCTTCTGTGACTTTTCACATAAATCACATACTATGCATCTCATGCACTATATGATAATGTCTCAATATTCATGTTACCATTATTTTAGATAATAATAAAACAACTTTATTAAATACAACATTAAGTCATACATAATGTCATACGTAGCATCATACAATAGGATTTAAGGGCACACATCCTAACAATCTCCCACTTGCCCTAAAGACTATTGTGCACTAATCTAACTATCATTCCCTCCAAATGTGACTTGAAAGTCCTTTAAGGCAAGGTTTTGGCAAAAGGATCTGCTAGATTATTTGCACTTTCAATCTTTACTACCACAACATCTCCACGAGCAACAATGTCTCGAATGATGTGATACTTCCTCTCAATGTGCTTTCCTTTCTTGTGATTTCTTAGATCTTTGGATTGTGCAACCACTCCACTATTGTAGCAAAACAATGTAATGGCAACTTGCTCCATTCTCATAACACCAAGATCAAAAAGGAATTTCTTGAGCCAAACAGCTTCCTTTGCCGCTTCACAAGCAGTAGCGTACTCAACTTTCATGGTGTAGTCCGCAATACAAGATTGCCTAACACTCCAACTTATGGCTCCACCTCCCAAGGTTAAAACACATCCTGAAATGGATTTTCTGAAATCTAGATTCGATTGAAAATATGAATCTGTATAGCCAATGGGAATGAAATCCTCACACCAGTAAACAAGCATATAATCTCTCGTTCTTCTAAGATACTTGAGAATATGCTTTTTCACTTGCCAATGTTTTAGTCCTAGATTTGATTGATATCAGTTGACCATGCCAACTGAATAACAAATATCTGGTCTAATACAAAGCATGGCATACATGAGACTTCCCACTACAAAAGCATAAGAAACTTGTATCATCATATTTTCTTCCTCTTGAGTCTTAGGCCTTTGGTCATCAAACAGAGGAACTCCATGTCTGAAAGGAAGTAATCCTTTCTTGGAGTTTTGCATGCTAAACCGTTCTAGAACCTTATCTATATATCCAACTTGTGATAAGCCTAACATATTATTCTTGCGATCTCGCCAAAGCTTGATCCCTAGAATAAAGTTAGCCTCACCCAAGTCCTTAATATCAAATTGGCTTGACAACCAAACTTTAACCAATGACATTACCCCTACATCATTCCTAATGAGTTGAATATCATCGACATAATGCACTAGGAACATTACTACTTTATCTTGATGTCTTTTGTACACACATGGTTCATCAAGATTTTGTTCAAAACCAAAAGACTTAATTGCTTGATCAAATCTGATGTTTCATGACCTAGATGCTTGCTTAAGTCCATAAATGGACCTTTTCAACTTACACACCATATGCTCTTGGTTCTTAGCTATGAAACCTTCCGGTTGCAACATGTATATTTCTTCTTCAAGATTGCCATTAAGAAATGCAGTCTTGACATCCATTTGCCAAATCTCATAATCATAATGAGTACCAATGGATAAGAGAATTCTGATAGACTTCAACATGGCTACTGGCGAAAAAGTTTCATCATAATCAATACCTTCTATTTGTGTATACCCTTTCCCCACTAGTCTTGCTTTAAAGGTTTCAACATTTCTGTCTATCCCTCTCTTCCTCTTGTAAACCCATTTGCAACCAATAGGTTTAATGCCATTCGAAGGCCAAATAATTCTCCCAATAGGAGGCCGAATAATTCTCCCACTACAATGAGGCATCTGTGTACTAGACATCTCATGAGTAATATCTTATGCTGTATCTAATACAGCCACATCATCCCTAATTTCATCCATTGGTTGTTCAACTACGTGTTCATCCAATTCAGCCAATACAACTTTACTTCTAGGATTAAAATTATTCACATAATCATCTTCCAAAAATTTGGCATGGGTGCTAATAAACACTTTGTCATCCTTATGATTATAGAATAAATAACCCTTAGTTTCCTATGAATACCCTAAAAACATGCATACTTCTGTTTTAGCTTCCAATTTATCAGACTTCCTTTTCAACACATTTGCTGGACATCCCCAAATGTGGAGATATTTCATAATAGGCTTGCGTCCACTCCACAATTCCTTAGGTGTGTTAGGAACAGATTTTGATGGAACTAAATTCAAAATGTGCATAGCAGTTTTTAGTGCATATCCCCAAAAGAAAAATGGTAAAGTTGAATAACTCATCATAAACCTAACCATTTCCAAAAGAGTCCTATTCCTTCTTTCTGGTACACTATTTTGTTGGGGAGTTCCAGGTGCAGTCAAGTTGGAGACAATCCCATTTTGAATTAGGTAATCCTTAAAATCCCTAAGAAGGTATTCGCCACCTCGATCAAATCGAATGGCCTTTATGCGTTTACCCAATTGATTTTCAATTTCAGCTCTAAACTCTTTGAACTTTTCAAAGGCTTTGGACTTCCATCTCATTAGGTACACATAACCATATCTTAAGTACTCATCCGTAAAAGTGATAAAATACTCATAACCTCCTGTTGCTTAGGTTGACACAGGACCACATACATTTGTGTGAACTAATTTAAGCAACTCTTAGGCTTTTTTACCTTTTATATTAAAAGGTCGTTTGGTCATCTTACCTTCCAAACAAGACTCACAAACTGGAAGTCCATCAAAGTCTGTGGGCTATAAAAGTCCATCTTTGATTAGTCTTTGAATCCTATTTGAATTAATATGACCTAAACGCAAGTGCCATAAATATGCATCACTAATAGAAGGAAACTTTCTCTTTAATGATTTTATATGAGAGCTACCATCTAATTCAGAATTGTATAATTCATGCTTGTAAGGAGTTAAAATATAAAGACCATCAACAATATTGCCAAAACAGATACATATTTTACCCTTCTTTATTAGATCATTGTCTTTTAGGAGAACACAATATCCATGTTTACCTAAGTAAGTTGCAGAAATTAAATTCCTACGAACATTAGGTACTTACAAACAGTCTCCCAATGTTAAAACTTTTGACTTAAAGCATAAATTAAACACTCCAACAACTACAACCGGAATCCTGCTCCCATCAGCCAAAGTAAGAAATAGTTCTCCCTCATTCAACTTTCTGGTCTATTGGAACCCCTGCAAAGAATTGCAGATATGATTAGCACAACCTAAATCCACACACCAGGAATCTTTTGGATTCTGTACCAAATATATTTCAAGAAGAAATGAACTTTTCATACCCTTATTCTTGGCAGCCTTGAATGTTGGACAATTCCTCTTCCAATGTCCTTTCTCATCACAATGGAAACAATTTCCTTTGGTTTTCTTTCCTTTGTCGACAACCCCTAAGGCAATTTATTTACCATCTTTCTTAGTGAAGTCCTTCTTCTTCTACTTCTTACCCTTGCCATTCAACTTAGGTTGAGAAGTAGAAGCTTCAGCCACATTGGCTTCAACACTAGAAGTACCAAGGTTGTCTTCCGCCGCCACTAACTCATTCATTAATTCAGACAAAGAATAAATCTTTTTGTTTTATATTATAATTGAGTCTGAATTCCTTGAATGATTCCGATAGTGATTAGAGTATCATATCCACTTGGGATTCTCCATCAATGTCGGCACCTAAAACTTCTAATGTGTTCAGATTAGCAATCATCCTAAGACAACGCTCCCTTACTGAACTTCTTGCAACCATTTTGGTATAATAAATTTGCCTCATGGTTTCTTGCCTTGCAGAACGGCCTTGCTCACCAAACATCTCCTTCACACTTGGCATAATGTTCAAAACTAGTTCTACATCTTGCATTTGATGCTGTAGAACATTTGAGATAGATGCTAGGATGTAGCACTTGGCCATTTCATTAGATTTCTGCAAACGATCATATCGCTGTTTTTCCTCAAGAGGAGCATCTAATGAAAGAAAGCTAGGACATGGTTGAGTAAGCACATATTTGTGCTCTTTAGGAATAAGAACAATATCTAAATTTCTATTCCAGTCAACATAGTTGGATCCAATCAGATTGTTTTGATTAAGAATAGCAACAAGTGGGCTAAATGATGCCATGATTTAAATCTGAAAATAATAAACATGAATATAATAAGTAAACTGGATATTATCAATTTATCATATAAGTATATAATATGGAACCTTAATAAAACCATAAAATAATATATGCAACGACAACCCAATCCATGTCTATAATTCCTTGGTTGCTATAAACATATTAATTGGTTGAGAACGATTCTCATTATTAGTGTTATCATGATAACTCTTATTAAACACTAATAATATGCCGTATTACCTTTAGACTCTAAGTAATAACGACATAGCTCATTTAGGAGGTTAACATTACACTTAGTCTAGTGTACACCATTATCTAGAGTCATGTGTAGCCACATATCATCTCCCTTTTTATAGTGTTTAAACTTGTAGTACCATGGAACAAAACACCCTCCTTTGGGATCGCGAGGTATATACGCCAAGACGAGGTGTTTGTCCACACTACTTTAAACGGGTAAGTTCAATCTTGTAGTACTATGAAGTAAACACCCTCCTTTGGGATCGCGAGGCATATACACCAAAACGAGGTGTTTACCCACACTACTATGAACTGATAATGGAGACCATGAGATGCAGCCCTTGTATCTCTCTCCCACTAGATATTTTAAATTAAAGGTTTTTAAGATCAAGAACCAAAGTAACGCTAGAAACTTTGAAAACATAATCCTAATCTCATTAGGAATAAATTTCATAATCCTAGCATTAATATATATAAATATATATAACATAATATAAACCCATATTACATTTAAAAATCCATATTATATTATATATAATATAATATACGGATTAATATATGTAATATATAATTATTACATTATCTATTATTATTATTATATGTAATCTTATATACGGATCATAAATTGAATCCTTTATATATAATATATATATATATATATACATATAGATTGCATGATTTTTTATATATCATTTGCATGCAAGTTGGCCATCAAATCCGTATAAACTAAGGCACATGACAATAATGTCAATTTGCCAAAACATGCAATGAATTCCAACTAGTTCAATACAAAAACCAAGAACCAATCCATATGATTATTACATAATATAATAATGCAAATGCATGATGGCCAAGCCGTGTATTAATGTCAAGCCATGCAATGACATTCACCAAGCCGTGAAATAAACTCGAAGCCATGCAAGAATACACCAAGCAGTGCATTAACAAAAATAACACACACGACAGTTATTGAATTTCAATAACTATATCCTTGGCATTGATAAGACTCGGCACAACCAATCTGACTTGCAATATATATATATATATATGGATTCCATGAATATTAAAAAACCATGACACAGCACCATTACTTGATGCAGAAAATTGAAACACAAAAAGAACAGTTTTCTTAAATTCTAAAAATCAATCACATGTTATGCAATCATGATATGAAAAACTGGCTCTGATACCAATTGTTGGAAAATCTGGTTTTGTATCTCATACAAAACACACAGCAAAAGCAACAAAAGTGGATCTATTTAATTCATGATTGATAACATGCACTATGCAAATTTCAGAATTTAAGAACAAGATAGCGTACCTCGGTGTGGAGAAATTCAAAACAAAGATTAGAAGCACTTGGGAACACTTTTAATCTTCACTCCAATTCCACTTTACGCCCAAGATATGTGGTCTCTCAATTAGTTTTCAAGGGGAGAATGAAAGTGTGCCTCACTCTCTCTCTCTTTCTTATCCTCTACGCTTCTGAAAAAATATATATGTATGTTTCTTCCTTTATAACTAACTGATTATCTAATTGGGCTGGCCTGTTGGGCCTTTCCAATTGGGCTTCAGTGTGTGGCTTGGAGTGAGACCAAAAGGGACCAATAAGACACTAGCTTCAATGGGTCTTGAGCTTTTCCGTTAACTCTTGACAAGTCTAAAGTTACCATTAATTATAAATATAATTGCACTCTAGGACTTATTCATAAATTATATTCCAAGATTTTATTATACACGCAACCCCTTCATAAAATATTCGTAGTAATACAAAGTCACGAATATAGACTGCCACTTTGAAAATTACTACATCCTATCTTTGAGTACCCGGTTTAATCCTTTAAAGTTATTCATTATATAATTATGAAATCCAATTTCATATATATATATATATATATATACATACTTTAGTAATTTTTTACCAAAGTGGTTAGGCCTAACTCTCTAAATAACTAAACCCATTAAACTTATCTCAAGAGAATATTTCATATCTTCGTTAAAAGATTATAAATTCCATCTTAAGAATATATGTTCCATCAACACTAAATGTGGTTGCCTAACATATTGAGATTTTAACCGTTACTTTAAATCTCACTCCTGATATATCAAAGCAACCTACACTTCATGATCAAGTCCATTATCCTCTCAGGATTAAGAGTTCATGTAAATAGAAGTTGTGAGATTTATTACTCATTTAAAAGTCGTTAGGAGAATAATAAATCTCATAGCGGTCCAATTCAATATGTTTTAACTCTTAAAAGATATCAACATATCAACTAGAAATCTCCACTTCCATGATCAAGACAAATCATCTTAGTTGATACGTTATAGTCTTCGCAGATGAAATGCCCAATTTCATCACTGACTACGAACTATAAATTCTAAATTTACAAAGAACTTGTGATTTATATCTTCTGTGACTTTTCACATAAATCACATACTATGCATCTCATGGACTATATGATAATATCCCAATATTCATGTTACCATTATTTTAGGTAATAATAAAACAACTTTACTAAACACAACATTAAGTCATACATAATGTCATACATAGCATCATACAATAGGATTTAAGGGCACACATCCTAACATCATGGACCTTGAAAGAAAGGCTACAATATATTCTAGATTTTGGGCTACTTAAAAATAAAAATAATAAATAATAAATAATAAAAAGAAAGAAAGATGACGATGATGATAATGATAATGAAATGAAAAGAGAGGAGCCCAAAGGTGATGAATATATTATAAGCCCATGTTTGAGACAAAAGGTTGAAAATCTCTAAGTACATTCTAATGAAAGCCCACGAAAGTAAGATGAGAGCATTGTTGTAAAAGGACCAAAGCCCAATGAAACAAGGGGCAATGTCCATAAGAGGAAAGGGAGTGATTTTGTAATTGGGCCTTTAATATAATGAACTTAAAAATTATCTAAGGACGCCTAAGAATAAAAGGAACCTTTAATTGGAACATGGACTTAATAAAAATGAGACTTCTTTTCAGGCACCATTGCACCACCAAAGTCAAGAAAACACATCCCCACTCCAATTTGAACTCGAGAAAAGAACGAAAGGCGTTTGGTCAAGATTGAAGACATATTAAGAAGAAGAGTTCCAAGTGGGGGAATCCTTTCAAGCAATAATGGCTACTCCAATTAGTGATGAAATTGCACAAAAGATATTCAAGGCATGGAAGAACAAAGTGATGCTATCAAGAAAACGGGGAGTCGCCTTACTAAGCTAGAAGAGGCCAAATTGAAGAAACCTAGCCCACGAGTAGAGGTTCTCGATGAGGAAGAAAGGGAAGATTCGGATGAAAGGGACAAAGCTGATTATGAAAGGAACAATTTGAGAAAGTCACAGCGGAAACCATAGCCATGAGAGAGAAGATAAAGAAAATGCAACTAGCCTTTCGCAAGGCCTAAGGGATGGATGATTGTCTCTATAACATGGGGGGCATAAGCTCCATGACTCCCATTGCACTACCTCCAAAGTTCAAGATTTCCAATGCGAAAAAGTTTGATGGAACTAGAGATCCAAAGCAACATGTTAGGAGGTACCTAAGCATTGCCGAAATGAAGGAATTGGATGAGAAGAAAACTTTGCATGCATTTCCCCTCTCACTCACAGGAGGTTCATCAAGATGGTACTATTGTCTGGATCCTAGCAAGACTAAGGTTTGGAATGAGCTAGTGGAGTTGTTTATGGATCAATTCATCTTCAATGCCATGATTGATGTGACTTTAAGAGATTTAGAGACCAGCAAGCAAGGAGTAAGGGAGACATTCTCTGAGTACATGACAAGATGGAATGGAAAGACATCTAGGATGGTTAATAGGCCAAATAAGAAGATCAAATCAACTTGATTATCAAGACTTTGCTTCTGGCATATAATAGTAGGCTCTTGTCATTGCCTATTAGTTCTTTTGGAGAGTTGTGTGATTATGGAACTAGGATAGAGGATGCCATCAACAATGGACAATTGGAGAAGGGCGACAACAAACTTCCAATCAAGAAGGCATATGGAGGAGGAGCAAATACCTCTAAAGCTCCAAATACCATAAATGTAAGTGCCATCATACCTTAACAAACCTTAGCTTACCCAAATTTCACAAAGAAAGCCCACCGAGAATTTTCCAAACTAGGAATGACTCTTGCCCAAGCATTTGAAAATTTATCTTCCAACGGATTCATCAAGCCTCTAAATCTCACACCTATGCCTAATCCCATACCTCCTAATTGGAACCTCAATGAGTATTGTCACTTCCATCAAAAATCCGGCCATAAAATTGACAATTGCTTCCACCTCAAACATGAGATACAAGACCTTATAGACAATTGAACTCTCCTAAATCTCAACATCATCACCAAGCCTAGCATCAGGAAGAACACTTTGTCAAATTATAAAGGAGCTCCTCCTCCATATCAAAATTGGGTGCAAATCGATGAAATTGAATGGGTTTGTTCAAAGTTGATAGAGACCGTGGATGTTAATACCATAAAAGTCCAAGAAATATGGGATGAAGAAGATTAGGTTTTGAAGAATGTGATGGCTATGTAAGGGATACTCCCCAAAGGAATGACCGAGCTAAAGAAAGGAATCATAGAGAACAATGTGGCCAAAATTACTAGGAATGGGAAACACTACAAACTATCATTTTTGGAGAAGGATCATCCTGGTAGGGACATAGGAGAAACGTCCAAACCCATGAAACCTAAAGAGAGATAGGAAGAAGATCAAGACTCAATAAAAGAAGACTTAAGCTCATGTGTGTACGGCTTGCTTATCGCTTCTCATAAGCATCGTTGTGCTCTCTTGGATGCTTTGAATGGGAAAGAGGTGACAATAGAAATTACACCCCAAGAAGCATTGTCTTTTATGGATTTAAGGCCCCATGCCATCCTCTTGTCACCTTTTTCAATGAAGAACTTCCTCCCGAAGGAGCCACTCACACTAGACCTCTACAAATCAATGTTGAATGCGTGGGTGCAAAGGTCCCTACAGTGTTGATTAATAATGGATTTTGCATTGAATGTATGTCCTTTGACCATTAGGGCATATGACAACATTTCAAGGAAGGTTATTGGTACTTTCAAGGCTACTCGTAAGATTGGCCCAATAGAGATAATTGTGGAATTCCATGTCATGGACATTACTCCTAACTACAACCTTCTCTTAGGAAGGGCATGACTTCATCCTATTGAGGCTATTCCCTCTTCTCTACTATTGGAAAAAATCTGGTTTTGTATCTCATACAAAACACACAGCGGAAGCAATAAACAAGGATCTATTTCATTCATGATTGATAACATACACTATGTAAATTCCAGAATTTAAGTACAAGATAGCGTACCTTGGTGTGGAGAAATTCAAAACAAAGATTAGAAGCACTTAGGAACACTTTTAATCTTCACTCCAATTCCACTTATGCCCAAGATGTGTGGTCTCTCAATCAGTTTCCAAAGGGAGAATGAAAGTGTGTCTCACACTCTCTCTTTTTCTTTTTCTTTTTTTTTCTACGATTCTTTTCTTGCTTTAAAAAAAAAATTCTATACGTTTCTCCCTTTATAACTAACTGATTATCTAATTGGGCTGGCCTATTGGGCCTTTCCAATTAGGCTTTAGTGTATGGCTTGGAGTGAGACCAAAAGGGAACAATAAGACACTAGCTCCAATGGGCCTTGGGCTTTTCCGTCAACTCTTGACAAGTCCAAAGTTACCATTAATTATATTTAATACCACTATATAAATATAATTGCACTCTAGGCCTTATTAATAAATTATATCCCAAGACTTTATTATACACTCAACCCCTTCATAAAATATTCATAGTAATACAAAGTCATGAATATAGGCTGCAACTTTGAAAATTACTACATCTTGTCCTTGAGTACCTGGTTTAATCCTTTAAAGTTATTCATCATATATTTATGAAGTCCAATTTCATAAATATATACTTTAGTAATTTCTTACGAAAGTGGTTAGGCTAACTCTCTGAATAACCAAACCCATCAAACTTATCTCAAGGGAATATTTTGTATCTCCGTTAAAAAACTATGAATTCCATCTTAAGAATATATGTTCCATCAACAAAACATATGCAACGAAAAATTAATGGATCTATTTCATTCGCAATTGATAATATGTACTATGTAAATTTCAGAATATAAGAACAATAGAGTGTACCTTGGTGTGATGAATTTCAAAACAAATATTATAAGTACTCGGGAACACTTTTAATCTTCACTCCAATTCTACTAACGCCCAAGAAGTGTGGTCTCTCAATCAATCTCTATGAATTTGTTCAAGGGAGAATAAGAGAGTGTCTCACACTCACATACAAACCATTTCATGTTCTTCTTAAAAATTTTGTATGTTTCTCTCCTTATAACTGATTATCTAATTGAGCTAGCCTTTTGGGCCTTTCCAATTGGGCTTTAGTATATGGCTTGAAGTGGGACCATAAAGGACCAATAAGACACTAACTCCAATGAGCCTTGAGCTTTTCTATCAACTCTTGACAAGGTCAAAGTTACCGTTAACTATATTTAATACCACTATATAAGTATAGTTGCACTCTAGACCTTATTAATAAATTATATCCCAAGATTTTATTGTACACGCAACCCCTTCATAAAATATTCATAGTAATACAAAATCATAAATAAAGACTGTCACTTTGTAGATTGCTTCATCTTAATCCTAAAGTACTAGGTTTAATCCTGTAAGTTATTCATCATATATTTATGAAATCCAATTTCATCAATATATACTTTAGTAACTATTTAATAAAGTAGTTAGACCTAACATTCTGAATAACAAACCCATTAAACTTATCTCAAGGGAATATTTTGTATCTCCATTAAGAGACTATGAATTCCATCTTGAGAATATATGTTCCATCAACACTAAATGTAGTTGCCCAACATACTGAGGTTTTGACCATAACTTTAGATCTCACTCCTGATATATCAAAGCAACCTGCACTTCATGATCAGATCCATTATTTTCTCAGGATTAAGAGTTCATGTAAATATAAGTTGTGAGATTTATTATTCAATTGATAGTCGTTAGGAGAATAATAAATCTCATAGCGGTCTAATTCAATATGTCTTAACTCTTAAAACATATCAACATACCAACTAGAAGTCTCCACTTCCTTAATCAAGAAAAATCATCTTAGTTGATATGTTATAGTCTTCACTGATGAAATGCCCAATTTCATCACCGACTACAAGCTACAACTCTAAGTTTACAAAGAACTTATGACTTACATCTTTTGTGACTTTTCGCAGAAATCACATACTATGCATCTCATAGACTATATGATAATGTCCAATATTCATGTTACCATTATTTTAGATTATAATAAAACAACTTTATTAATACAACATTAAGTCATACATAATGTCATACATAGTATCATACAATAGGATTTAAGGGCACTAATCCTAACAGGGACTTCCCTTATTTTGGCTTTCTCGAACTTTGGGTAGGTAAAGATGGTAAGTCTATCCTGGTTGGGAAATATTCTTCAATGAGAAGCTCACCTTCAAGGAGAAGCCTACGGTGGAGGTTAGGGAAGTTCAAGAAGAAGTTAACTAGATGGACTACATGAATGTTGAAGCAATAGAGACTATGTTGAAGATGGAGGGGGACATGTTCGCCATCACCAATGAAGAGCCAAGTGATCAATCCACCTTCATCATGCCTATTATGGGGCAACTTAATAATTGGACTTGAGTTGGGTTTTCTAAAAATGTGTAGTGCAAGTCCCATTGTACTTTTCAGCATTTTTAATAAGATGAATTTTGATTTGGCTTATTTTGATGTGTCCCATAATGTTGAAATTCTACACTTAAATGATTCAAATAAATTTGAAGATGAAATTAAAAAACAGTTGGAAAAGAAAATTGAACCTATGGAACCAACTTTTGAAACTCTTAATTTGGGCAATGATGAGAATCCACGTTTAATCAAAATTGGCTCAACCCTAAATGAAAAAGAAAGAAAAGATCTCAAAGAGTTGCTCATCGAATTTCAAGAGGTGTTTGCATGGCCCTATGAAGATATGCCCGATATTGATTCCGAGATAGCTCAACATCACATTGACACTCATGCTCACATAGTACCCGTCAAGCATAAATTGAGGTGTATGAGAACCAAATTTCTTTTAGAGATCAAAGAAGAGGTTACCAAGCAATTGAAGGTATGATTCATCAAACCCATACACCAAGCCAATTGGATAGCCGACGTTGTGCCCGTACCCAAAAAAGATGGGAAGGAAAGAATGTGTGTGGATTTTAGGGACTTGAACAAGGCTTGCCTTAAGGATGACTTCCCTCTTCTTCACATAGATGTCTTAGTGGATAATACTGTCGGTAATGCTTTGATGTCTTTTATGGATGGTTTCTCAGGATATAACCAAATCAAGTTGACTCCTAGGGGTATGACCAAGACTACCTTTACCACTGAATGGGGAATTTATTGTTACACCATAATGCCATTTGGGCTTAAGAATGGGGGTGCGGCCTACCAAAGAATGGCTACATCCTTGTTACAAGATATGATGCAAAATAAGGTCAAATTTTATATTGATGAAATAATTGTGAAATCCAAGGAATGAGAAGATAAAATCGTTAACTTGAGGAAGTTCTTCGAAAGAATCAAGAAGTATAGACTGAGATTGAACCTGCAGAAATGCACCTTTGGAGTTACCACAAGAAAATTGTTAGAGGGATAGAAGCTGGCCCATCAAAGATCAAAGCCAAATTAGAAATTCCTCCACCCAAAAAAGAGAAGGAGAAAAGGGGATTTTTGGGCCGATTACAGTACATTAGCCGATTCATTGCCAAACTCACTTCCACTTGTGAACCCATCTTCAAGCTCCTAAGGAAGAATGAACCTCGTGAATGGAATGATGGATGTTAGAAAGCTTTCGAGCTCATTAAGGAGTATCTCATCCATCCACCTATCTTGGTACCCCCGATGCATGGAAAAACACTACTTCTCTATCTCTCTATCATAGAGGATGCAGTTGGAAGTATGCTTGCACAAGAAGACAATAATAAGAATGAGGAACCCGTATACTATTTGAGCAAGATGTTCCATGATTATGAGACTAGGCACACACCTACAGAAAAATTGCGCTTTGCTCTTGTATGGGTTGTGTAGAAGTTGAGACACATTATCCTACCTTTCTAGATATGGGTAGTAGTCTAAACGAATTCATTGAAGTACCTATTTAAGAAGCTCGTTTTGAGTGGAAGACATTTAAGATGGTTGATCTTACTAGCGAAATTCGATCTGAAGTATGTGGCAAGAAAAGCCATTAGAGGGAGTATCGTATCAGATTTTTGTGCTAAGAACCTCGTGGAAGGAAGGGATGGTAGAGAAGACTTTCCAGATAAGGATATTTTGGATATTGAGCTAGGAGCATGGAAGCTATATTTAGATGGAGCCGTGAACTAATATGGAGATGGGACAAAAGTACTCTTAATCACTGCAAAAGGATCTCACATACCCGTGGCAGTCAAGTTAAACTTCAAGGCAACTAATTACATGCAAATTATGAGGCTTTCATTGCTGAAATGAAAGCTCTCCAAGAGTTAGGGGTAAAGGAGGCCAAGGTCTTTAGAGATTCGACTTTAGTGATAGCTCAAGCGCATAGGTTATGGAAAGTAAAAGAAGAGCTCTTAAAACCTTATTAGCAATATCTAGAGGATTTGACAAAAACTTTTGACATAATTAAGTACACAATCATCCCTAGAGCTCAGAATCAGTTTGCAAATGCCTTGGCTACCTTAGCTTCCATGGTTGAAATACCCGAAGGAGTGTGGACACAACCCTTAGAGATTGAACAAAGTTATAGGATGGTACACAAGGAGAAGACCGAGGTTTTAGTCTTAATTATAGAAGAAGAAGGAGTTTCTTGGTATCATGACATCATGAAGTTCTTGGAATTGGGGCTATATTTCAATGGCCCTGACAAGAGAAAGTGTCATTTGATTAGGATGATGCCAATGCAATACATCTTACGTGGTGGTTAACTCTATAGGAGATCCTATGATGGTATACACTTTCTTTGTCTAAAGAAGGAAGAAACCAAAAAAGTTATGGAAGAAATTCATCGAAGGATTTGTGTTCCCCATATGAATGGGAGAATTTTAAGCACGAAGATCCTAAGGATGAGGTACTAATGAAACACGATAAAGATTGATTATGTAGACTTTGTGAAGAATTGCCATGATTGCCAAACACATGCAAACTTGAATCACATGCCACTTAGTGAGCTATATAGCATGACTTCTCCATGGCCTTTCTCAGTTTAGGGCATAGATGTGATTGGGAGGATAGCCCCTAAGGCCTCGAATGCATATGAATACATCCTAGTAGTAATTGATTATTTCACCAAATGGGTGAAAGCAGCCTTCTACTCCATGTTAAAAGCCAATCATATGGCTCGATTCATAGAGAATAACATCATTTACTAGTATGGGGTGCCCCACGAGATCATCTCCGATAATGACTCACACTTTGAGGGAAAGGTTAGAAAAATCATGGAACTATACCACATTGAGCATCACAAGTCTTCACCATATTGACCACATACCAATGGGGCCGTAGAAGCAACTAATAAGAACATCCTGGCCAAGATGGTAGTGACATATAAAGATTGGGCTGAGGAACTCCCATTAGAGTTATAAGGTTGTAGAACTTCTATCTGTGAATTAATTAGGGCAACCCCCAACTCTTTGGTCTACGGTAGTGAAGCGATACTTCCCATTGAGGTGGAGATACAATCTTTAAGGGTACTAGCAGAAACCAAGATCTTAGAGGAAGATTGGGTGAAACATAGATATGAGTAATTGGTTTTGATAGATGAGAAGAGAGCTAGGGCACAATACAGTGCACAAGGGTACCAAAAGAGGATTTCTAGACCGTTTAACAAGAAGGTGAGACCTAGAAACCTTAAGGAAAGGGACTTGGTTCTAAAAGTGCTTAGTGGTGAAACTTTTGACCCAAGAGGAAAAATGAAGCCAAGATAGTCTAGCCCATTTATGATTAAGAAGATCATGTTAAAAGGTGCCACCAAAATTCCAGATTTGGATGGGGAAGAGATGCTTTGCCTAATCAACACGAATAGACTCTGAAGGTACCACATTTGATAAGGAAAAAAAAAGGCTGCTGGGTTGAAAACCCAAAAGAGTGGCCTAGGCAAAAATTAAGGAAAAAGGACCCCGCTAGGTTGAAAACCCGAAAGGGCAATCTAGGCAAAAGATAGGGGCAAAAACCATGGGCAAGGCGAAAATTCCTCAAAGGGCGTCATGGGAAAAGATTACATGGCATGGAAAAAAAAAAAAAAAAAAAAAAAAAAAAAAAAAAAAAAAAAAAAAAAAGAAAAAGAAAAGAGAAAAAAAATGATGACAATAAGCAAAGATAATAAATGGGTGGTTCTCTCATTGCTCAATTTAAAAGATGATAAATTTTTTCGATAGGGGATGTGGGACATTCCAATCATTTATTAAATTCATAAGCAAAGACATGAGAATTATAAAGGGTAAAAGAGTAAAATTTGGGGCATATCAATATGGTCGGTCAACTTTTCTTCTTTTGGACTTTTTATAAGCTCTCTCAGCTATGTGAACCCACTTCATGACAACCCTAAGTCATTTCTCATAGCCTAAAGTTGGATGAAGCAATTGGAGCCTCTCATATGGCCATGTTTGGAGAAGGAAAAAATAGAAGGAGAGAAGATGTGAGAGAAAAGAAAAAAGAGAGAGAGAAAGAAAAATGAAAAATAAGTTCAAAGACGATACCAAGAGCCTCGATGGGTTGAAAACCGAAAGGCAATCCATGCAAAAGTTAGAGGAATCCCACTAGGTCAAGGACCTAGGCAAAAATTAGGGATATAGAGAAAGAAAAATTCGTTCATTTTAACTTGGTGATATGGGAAGGTACAAGGGAGAGACTAAAGGGACTACTCAAGGCACAATTCAAGCACAAAATTTCCAAGAATAGCAGAATGGCATAAAGTTCCCACAAGTTTGTAATTTAAGTACATATCCTAAATAAAAGCATAAATGTAAAAAATGTTCTTAAAATACAACCCAATGTCTCAAACCGAATATAAAGTGCAAGCATGTATACTATAAAAAGAGAAAAATGATAAAAGCAACAAAGAAGAAAAAAGGTAAGCTATGCTATGTTGTGTCTGTGTTTGTGTTTGTCTGCAAGATCACTGAAAGTGTCTCTTCCTCTATTAAAGACTCGGAGTCGACTCTGAACCTCCTACACCATCACCACCATCATCATCATCCTCATCGTCCCCACCTTCACACAGCTGCTGAGATTCCTTAGTCAACTCCAGCTTGAGGTTTCCTGCAACCCAGATAAGATCCTCGTGCTCCTAGACAGTAGGCTAAATTTTGAATAACACACCATCAGAAAGTCCCCAGTAAGCTACCCCTTCCTCAGTAAGCCACCCCTTCCTCAGTAAGCCATACACCATCAAGACTTCGTGGTAAGTCAGAATCATCACCCAAAGCACTCTTCAACAAAATCATACTCCCCAGTAAGTCCTTCAACATCCCTAATGGATCTTTCATCCAAAAATAGTCAAGCAAGTCAAAGAATTAGGATACAAACCTTGTGCACATATCCTACAGGAATTGAAGATGCAGGCACAGATCTTGTACAAGTCAGAATGGTGCACATATCCTCCAGGGATTGAATATGTAGGCTCCAGTCCCATGTAATACAAAATTCGTGCACATATCCTACAGGAATTGAACATGCAAGCATGAAATCTTGTGCAAGTCAGAATGCAGATCTTATGCACACATCCCCTGGGAATTGAACATGCAGATACGGACCTCGTACAAGTCAAAAAGTTAGAATACAGACCTTGTGCACATATCCTACGGGAATTGAATATGTAGGCATTGATCTTATACAAGTTAGAATGCACACCTTGTGCACATATCCTACAGGAATTGAATATGCAGGCACAGATCTTATACGAGTTAGAGTTGCGCACATATCCTTCGAGAGTTGAATGCGCAGACATACCATACAAATTTCGTGCACATATCCTACAAGAATTGAACATACAAGTGCAATAGAATAGGTAGAGACCAAGGTTAAGCCAAGAGCCTTACCAGAATAGGAAAAGATGGAGAAAAAAGACAAGTACCACTTGGAGAAGTTTGAGGCAAGAGCCCCAAATGGACACCACAGATATATATATATATATATATATATATATATCCTTTGAAGCTTGTAAGAGAACCTTTGTTTGATTGTTTAAGCTCGTATGAGCACCTTTATTTGATTTTTTGAGCTCATAAGAGCACCTTTGTTTTTTCTTTTAGCGACTCTCGGATAGTGAGTCACTCGCCTTTTGCTTGTAATTGCAAAAACAGGTTCTGGGATAGCGAACCTGTCATTGCTCGCTTCTCAAGCAATAAAGGTGGGAATTCGAACATACCAAATCCCACACAACTCTTCAAAGCTGCACCCCGCCCCATCTATGTATAATGTGTGTCATGTGCGTGGGTTGCACCCAAGCCATACATCAAAACAAAATACTTTGTCTCTTATTCTTTTGATTCTATTATCAAAGCTCACGAATCAAAAAAGGGGCATCTATAGACACCGCATTTTACACCCCTTACGACTCGGTCTCCTATTCCCTAATAATGCTAAATTCTAAGACCCAAAGTTAATTTAGGGCCCAATTAGAAAATAAATTGACTTGAGAAGTGTTAAAATGAGAAATATAACTTTTAATGAGAAAATAAATTAATTTTGAAAACTAAGGCCAAAAGGAAACCCTTGTTATGCGTACACATGAATCAGCTTGTGTATGTGGCTTTCTACATATATACGCAGGCTCGATCGTGCGCACACATAGCGATTTCCAGAAAGTTATACAAGGCATATTTTCTACATTTATTTTGAGGTTTGAAATGAATCCCACATCGTCTGGGATCATTCCAAACCCTTTTTTCACACTATAAGAAGCCTTACATGGTATATTTTCAAGACACACAAAAGTCCCACAAGAAAACACTAAGATTCACTAGAAATAGTGAATCAAAAGGGAGTTTTTCACAAAACACCCTCAAGTCAATTTTCTTTTGATTAGAGCCTTTTCTAGCCTTGATCTTTGAGTTTAATCTTTGCTAATCACTTTTTTATTAGATTGTGAATATATTTGACTGAGGGAAATGGTCATAATCAAGTTTGGAGAGCTTTTCTTTAATGTATCTAGTCTAAACTTTTCTTTTTCCATTCTTTCTTTTTTTACCTTTAAATCTTTCTATTTGTCTTACTCTTAATTTAATGTGCTTTAACATGTTTATCTAGCTTAGGTTTATATCTTTGTGTGTTTTAAATGCATGTTAGGTTGTTAGAATTTCTGTCTTGAGGTTCTGCCTTATTTTTGGTGTTTTAGGGTTTCTGGACAAGAACTTGTGTATGCATAATCTTGCCTGTGTACATAGGCTTCATTATGTGTACACAGGCTTGTTCTTGCGTGTGCAAGCCACTGCCCAAAAACCCTAATTTTTTTTATTTTTTAGTTTTGCTTATGCTTTCACATGTTTGTTTTATTTAGCTTCTTTTCCATTTTTTATACTTCCAAAAGTCTCTGTTTCACATGTTTAATTGCTTGTTTGCTATCACATGTTAGAATTAGGGTTTATTTTGTGTTTTTATAGTTTTGATGACATGATCATTCATTCACATGGTCATGCATAGGTGCTAAGTTACTACAAGGTAAGTTAAAGGTAAGTCATGCATTGGAAATGTTCATGCATTTGTGATACGATCTTGTTTTGATGTTAGAGATGAATATGCTTGTTTGGTTGAGTATTTCCAATGTGTACATGAAATCCTTTTAATGATTTATATGTTGCTACCTTTTTTTTTAGCACCTAGTTTGATATGCTTTGATGCCTTGATTAGATGAATGCTAGGTTGGTTAAGATGTATGCTAGATGAATGTTAGGAGATGCCATGCTAGATGAATGCTAGGGTCTATGATGAGATGTTGTGCCATGATTAAATGCGTGGTAGGCTTTGTTTGTAAGCATGATAGATGTATGGTTAGGGATGTTTGATGCCATGTTGATTTCTAGATGTATGTTAGTGTGTGTGCAAGTTAGATACAAATATTGAGTGTACCTTCAATTGGGTTAAGACATAAGACACAATTATAGAAAGCCAACCTTAGGGTTGGGTGGTTTTGGGTGCCGAACACCTTCCCAAGACCATTCCTTAACTCTAAACCCATGTCTATGATAACAAGATCAAAAGGTCCTTCCTCGAAAGGATGCTATATATATGGTTCCTAGACCATTGCAAAAACTAGGTAGCAACTCCATTTTGACCCCCCTTGCATACACAACAGGCCCACCACAGAAACTGTGGAGAGTGCTAAGGTAACAAGTGTTTTCCACGACCTCTATTGAAAAGAAATTGCTAGTATCCAGTTGAGAAAGTCCTCTTGATACAAGGTAATCAATAGGTGAGCTTGGGCTAAAATATAAGATAGATGTTGGTTCAACAATAATATAGCAAATCCGACAATTAGAATGGCATGACGAGTAGTTGGGGAAACTGATGACTCACCGAACTTATCCATAATCCCCCAAGCATGGTCGTAAGCCTCACCTATGCTTTCCCACTTGTCAGGTCTTCATATCCAATTAACCCTTTGGACAGAGAAAAACCTTCTCTTTCACTGACAATTGGAATCAAGCATGTCAAATACCAGCTTCAGTGACACTCGATGGCACACAAAGTTATAAAAGCCCTTCGATGTCGTGACCTCTTGGGGCTTGTAACAGTAGAAAAACTCTTCGAATGATAAGGCCCAACAACCACCACCCATCTGGCCCTACAACACTTCAGTACCTATGAATATTCTCCAAGTGTTAGGGTCTACTTAGCAAACGAATATGCCCAAATAATCTACTAACCGACTATAAAGATGGCTAAGAGGCAACCTCAGCCTTGCGATAAAGGCTGCCTTGTAAAACCCAACTTCATACGATTCCCCCATATAATACTTTTCCCCCTTATCAACCTTTTTAATAGGGACATCGTCAAGAATCTGGGAACGAGGACGAAGTCTATCAAACACCTCATTCCTCATGCTTATAGGGAAATCTTTTACTGACCAAATTCAAGGAAGGACAATTTTCCTATAGCCTCACCCCAATGGACTGACAACCCCCTCTTCCTTAAAGGTTGAATCTGTCGATAACTCTCTCTCGAAGTTAGGCTAGTCACCCTACATAGGCTCGTATCCTGACGGGTAGGCCTCGTTGTCGCCCAACCCCAAACGGACTGACGATGAACATTTACTCATCACTTCACTACTTCCTTATATTAACTCACCTATAAGTGACGAATGGAAACTAAGATTATACTCGCTTGTCTCCCAAACATAGAACTGACAACTACTTACCAAAATAAAAAGTAAAGTAAAAAAGAGAGAAGACTTATGTAATAGCAACAATAGCGGTGTGAGCAACGAACAAAGGAAACCAACAGTTCTTTGAGGCAATGGACGATCTCCTAAAAACTAACAAAGGAAAAAGCTCTGATTAGGTGCTAAGGAGTAAAGAATGGCAAACAAAAGGCTAGGAAAGGCATCGGAATATTTATAGGTCAGAGGAGCACAGGAAACAAAGCGATGCTACTGTTCAGGCATCCAATCAAAAGTTGCCACGTGTCACCTAGTCTCTATGAAAGATACTTTTGCCCCTATTAATATCGAGACCTTCTAGGTAAAGTAATTATTGACCATTAGAGATTTATTATAGACTTCGTGGCCCGTCAGTTATCCCAACAAATGACAAAGTAGAAGACAACTGATAGGGGTATTTTCGTTGAGAAAAGTTTTTTGGACTATTTGACCTTTCAGGTAAGTGCCTCACCCAATGGGACCATCTATCATGGACCTGTTGGGATGCTCATCCTGTTCAATCCCCTTAAGGCCCCAACAGTTCGATAGTTCACTCTCCTCTAAGACCCGTTAACTTTTGAAGTCCTATCAAGTTTTAGGTATTTAACCCCGACGGTTGCATATCAACAGATGGATGATCATACCAACGAATGGATAATCATACTGACGACTGAGTACACTAAGTCCCACAAACCTTTTTCCGTACACTCCACTCATGTGTCCATATATGGAAATAACTTGCACACAACACCTAAAGACCCTGCTACACGTTCGTATCTTCCTTATATGGGAAAGCTCCTACACTCAAAGGATCTAGGTCGGCTCTACACCACTATATAAGCACCAAACCTCCTCTCTATTAAGGTACATGAAATTTCCTATCTCTCACATTATTGATTTCTTGGAGATTCCTTTATCGCTAACTTAACCTTCCGAGGGTCTTTGGTCGACACCCTACCAGTACTCTCTATTGGTTCTTTATTCTCTTGCTCTTCAAGTACCTTCATTGGCACACGCATGGACGATTATCCCACTAACGATTTTGTGCATTATCATATAATATTATTCAATTACATAGCATGGCTTGGATAATTTCGTGTGACTATATATTTTATTTTAACTATTCTTCTTCTCATCTTATTTTTTTATAAATTTATCTAATTCAGGTCTCTCTTGAAAAAGATGATTATTCTCTCTCTCGATTATTTATTCTTTCTTGCAAATTTATTTTAGATTGATGAATTATTGTATTTTTTTTTAATAACACAATTTTGGGTTAATACGATTTTGTAGTATGTTTTGAGTTCTACATCACAAGCCTTCTCTCTCCTTCTTATAACCTTTTGTTTGATTTTTTTTTTTTTTTTTTGACATAATAATTAGTTATTTTGAAAGTGAAAATTTGAATTTATATCAAAATACAATCTTATATGTACTTGAATGTGTCTGTCAACTATTTGAGTAATATCAGGTGTAATTTTTTAAATGAATTTTGATTATCATGATAATTTCCTTTAAGAAATGAGAAATTTTAATAAAATATTTGAAACATAAAAGTTGTAAAAAAAATGAAAAATATAACATACCATAATATAATTTAAAAAAAATATGGACCACTTTAGAAAGAAATAATGTCAATCAAACACACCCAAAATATTAAAACTATGTATTTGTAAAGATGGATAGATGAAAAATAATTTTAGAAATTTTTTAAATTTTAGGGAGAACAAATTACCTTCTACAAAATTTAAAAAACAAATTATACTTCATACCACAATTACAAAGTAATTATTTTTTTCTATGCATCACATGGATCTGCAACTAGTTATCATAATATCAATGTTTTATTCAATAATTAGTTTTTTAAAAGAAAAATATTCAATTATTAGTTTATTTGTAATAATATTATGCTATGTCTTATTTTGTTGTATTGGTTTATTTGTAGTAGATGCATGATGTCTTAGTAATAATATTGTGAAGAATAATCTGTTTGTAAAGTTGTTATTTACAACAATTTTATGTTAACTTTAATTCCATGCCAAATTTGATAGTAATTTTGTTCAATCATGTTTACCCTGTATTTTATGTGGGATTTCATTGTATGGGTTGTGTGTGAGAGAGAGTGTGAATACTCAAGCTTGCATTGAAGAAGAAGTGGTTTTCGCGGGTATCCCATGAGTAAACTTCCTGCAAAGTAAGCCACGTGAAGAGAACATGATTGGAATATGAAGAGTCATGACAATCTGGTGACAGTTGGTTTCGCGAGTAGCTCGCGAGTAAGGCCTTCCCACAAGATATACGTAAAACATTCTGTTTTACTATTTTAGCTTATCTATTCCACCATTTCCTCACCCACACTATATATACCCACATATTGTAATGAGTGCTTTTAAGAGAGAAAACCCTAGCAAACACACTTGAGAGTTAGAGATCGTATACCCACAATCATCTACACATTCCTTCGTAGTTTTCCTCATACTCCTACCTCTCCATATCCATATCCTTGAGAAGTTGATAGCCTAAACACTTACCATACCCATTCTAAGTGTTAAGTGAGGTTTTGGTGCTGCTAGGAAGCATTGGAAGAAGCTAAGCTTCGACGGATGTAATTAGGCGCATTGCGAGATCCTGAAAGCTAGACAAGGCACAGTTCCGAGAACCCTTGTTGGAGTAGGTGCTTGGAGGTTAAGTGCACGGGGTAGATTAGGCTTAAAGGGTCTCTTGCTATTCATGTATCCCAACTTATTGTCTAGGGGATCGATTTACCGCTTGGAGGGCGGCGGAGAGGTTTTTCCCCAAGTTTTTCGGTTTCCTCTTCCATAACACATCGGCGTGTTATCTTGTGTTTGCATTTCTCTTCCCTATTCTTTTAGCTTTCATTTTACTGTTGTGTTTTGATGAATATGGCTTAGAGTAGTTTTATTGCTTGTTCGCTTGCATTTACTCTATTCCGCACTAAGTTTAAGTAAGAATAAAATCAACAAAGCTGTAGTCTTTTAATTTGGGGTCTGAACAGCTATTGTATTTTTAACACAAATCTGAGCTCTCAATTGATATCAGAGTAGGTGCATTTGCTGTGGTTTCATTACCTAAGTGCGATCCTAGACCCCTTTTGTAATAGATTGATCACAATCGCTTAATGCTCCACCATACTATGATGGGAGCAACTATGTGTTTTGGAAAGTCCGTATAAGGGCATTCCTTTATGCTATAGATGAGTTCATGTGGGATTCCGTTGAGAATGGGTATGTTAAACCCATGATAGCCAAGTCCGAATGGGACAAGGCAGCTCTTGCTTTGGCAAATGCCAATAGTAAAGCAATTAATGATATCTTTTGTGGTGTGTCTACAGATGAATTTCACAAGATATCTCATCTGAAGACCGCCAAGGAAGCATGGACAATTCTTGAGACTACCTATGAAGGTACTAAGAAAGTCAAGGACACAAAGCTCCAAATTCTTACCACCCGATTTGAAGAGCTCAAGATGAGTGACGATGAGTCATTTGATTCATTCTATGGGAAGCTCAATGAAATACCAAGCTCAATCTCAGAGAAAAGATTAAGGATGCAAAGGTGGTAAGAAAATTTTTGAGGTCCTTACTGGAGAGCTACCATGCAAAGGTCATAGGTATAGAAGAAAGCAAAGATTTGGATGAGATCAAGATTCAAGAGCTCATTAGATCTCTCCAAACATATGAGCTTGGACTACCTTCCCACAAACCAAGCAAAACACTTGCTTTCAAAACCATCAGCGAGAGAGTGGATGACCCCTCCGAAGAAGATGATGTGGAGAAGGAGGTAGCATTCCTTGCAAAGAACTTCCAAAAATTTCTAAAGATGAAAAACAATGGGAAGTCTTTCAACAAAGGAAATTTTTCATCCTCCAAAGGTGGTAGGAAGGAGTTTAAGAAGAGAGATGGGAAGGACTTTCAACCCCCTCAAGGAATTGTGTGCTATGAATGCAACGGCCATGGACACCTCAAGAAGGACTGTCCCAACTATTTGAGAGGGAAGGGTAAGGTGTTTGCCACTACTCTTAGTGACTCCAAAAGCTCAAATTCAGACATGGAAGGAGAGTGTGATAGTAACGTAAATTATAGGGCCTTCATGGCAATTACCTTTATTGACTCTAAGGATGATTTGAGCAATTTGGTTGATGAACTTAGTGAGCATTCCGAGGGTGAGGAAGTTGAAGAATTGAAAGATGAAGATATGCCAAAATGAAGGTGAGAAAAACCTTCAAGAAGCATATGATTCTTTGCTATAAGATTGTGGCAAATATGCCAAGGTTGTGAAAAAATGAAGAAGATTGAAGAAGTGCATAGGTGTACCCTTGTGCAATCGAAGGAAGTAAAATGTGAAGTAGAAGGACTCAAGGGAAAGCTAGTTGAAGCTTATTCTAAGATCAAGTTTCTTGAACTTGAAATAATCCAAGCTAATATCAAGGTTGAGCGTATTTCTACCAAGAAACTTGACAACATGCTGTCCTCACAAAAATCTTCACATGATAAGACTAGTTTGGGCTACACCAGAGAAGGAAGCTCCAGCAGCGAACCCAAGAAGGAAGTGAGGTTTATATCAACCAAGAATGTTGATAAACTCAAAGAAGTAAAGCCTAAGACTGAGACCCCTGCTGCTGTAAAGAGAACCATTGGTGCAAAACCAAAGGCTAAAGGGAAGTAATTACCCAAAAACCAAAGGGGGCCTCAAGTGAAGCATGTGTGTCATCATTATGGCATTGAAGGACACATAAGGCCTAATTGTTTCAAGCTTCATGCACTCAAGAAGGCTGACTCTATGCGTGGTCAAGAAAGTTCAAAGGAAGACCAAAGGGAGCACAACCTAAGGGAGAAAATGAGGTATATCTCGTTGAAGACGTTATGGAAATGTTGAAGAACATCTCTCTATGCCTTGCTAGCTTCACTCCGAGGTTGGAAAGTTATGTTGGTCGTACCCTTCCATCTAAGGGTCTCACTCAAAACACTCGTAAAGTGTGGGTGAAGAAGGGTACTCATGCATGATCACTCTCTATGCCCATGCATTAATGCTTCCAATGTGTAAGGTCATAGGTTCATGCATCATGACATGCATAATCAACTTGTGTCATTGCTTCTGGTTTATAGCATGTTTCTTTTACGAGTTTTTTTTTGTACATGTTTTTTTTTATCTTACTTTACTTGTTCTATTTTTTAGTGTATTAAAAAATTCAAAAACCCATAAAAATTTGAAAAATCTTCAAAAAGTTTGATTGCTTGTGTTGTGGTTATCACATGTGAGTTTGGCCTAGTACCTTCGTACTAATGGCGTAGTGCATTTGTGAACTTAACTGGTTTTGTATACACATATATCTGTGTAGGAAAAATCTTGAAATCTATGTGTGATTGTTGTAAATTGATCTTCAAGCTTGTCATGAATGGTTAGTCAATAGTCTTGTTGATCTTGATACTTGCATAGACTTGTGCCTATATATCTTCCCGCGTTCTTATGTTTTTGCTCTATAGCTCAACAAATGTAAAATCTTGAAAAGGGATAATGAATTGCAAAAGCCATCACAAATACTAGTATTTGACTAGGAAAAAGGGAAAGCAATTTGTATTGAAATGTATGGTGCCTCAAAAAGCTAAAAGCTTACTCACAAAATTGAAATATAAAAAATTTCAGGCATCAATCTCAAAATGAGATGTAATTTTTTTATATGATCAAATGTTATAAGTTGTAAAAAGCTAAAAATTAAAGATTCAAAGTTTTATGATCATTTTCTTGTGGGAGGTCATATATGCTCATTTTTGTAATTGAGATAGACCACTCGACTTAGTACTAGTTATGTATGACTTGATTGAATTGATCATTGAAGCTTCACTCTAAACTAAGGACTATTCCACATTTGATACACGCACACATCACACAAGTCTATTGTTAAGTGAATGTTTATTTCATTTCTGTGATTGTATATGTTCAAATGTGATGTATATACTCAATTGCTTGTCGATCAAACCTAAAGGGATTTTTGAGTATTTTATATGTTTTTGAAAGTGTTTTTATACTTTTGTGTTTTAAGTTTTTGTTCATAATGCATTTTCTATGTTTTTATCAAAAACTCCTTCAGAGGCGTTTTCTCAAGAAGCTCGTGACAAAGCTCTTCCTACAAAATTGAGATACGCAAAAAATGAAAACACATGAAATTCATATAGAAACTTTCACGACTATCTCGCAACTAAGCTCTTCCTGTGAAAAGTTTTGTGCTTTAGTAGCATTTTTCACAAGTAACTTCACAAGAAGATATCCTAAGAAAAACGTGTGTTTTCAGTTTTTAAAAGGGTGAACATGACAGTTTTTCAAACACACACCATTTGCCTCCCTCAAGCCTCTCTCAACCCAAAACCAATTTTTTCTCAAAAGCCCAACTAAATTTCTAGAGAAATCATCTTCAAATCATCTCTAAGGTATGTCCCATCAATCTTTTCTCTCTATTTCATTAGATTATGCCTTAGTTGATAGATTTTGCATGTGTTGGGATATTTTTGAAAAAGGGTTGGGAAACTTCTATTTTGTGAAAAAAAAAAGGTTCCAATTTCTTGATTGGGCTCTGTCCCATTTGTTTTGTTTGTGTCTACGTTGGCCCCTTGTGACATTTTAACTTGTATTTAGGCAAGATTCAAACATGTTCATGCATTGTTTACATCTTTGTTGTGTGGGTGCATACCAAGTGTTTGATAAAATGCCCAAATGGCATTTTGGTGTTGTTTTGGACTCCAATGAGTACCAAACTTTGGAGATTACCATGATTATGCATGTTTATCATTTTTTGATTAATAGTTGTGTGTTTTACACACTTTAACCCTTATGTGTTTTGTCATGCCTTGATCATGCATCACATATGCACACCACATGCACACTTGATGCGCACTCTTGTTCACTTGTCATGTTTTACATATCACTCATGTTTTGTCATGTTCCCAAGTGGCCTCACCATGGTGCAAAGAGACTTTTCTATTGGTGCTCCAACAATGACCCAAAGCAAAGCTCATATCACCAGACCAAAAACCGGTGTCTCTCAAATCCCAAGGGACGATGTTGAGGAAGAAGGTGGGGACACAAAAAAGGAGATAGATAGGTTTACATCAACCCTAGAGGGCTCTGCACAGCCATCCTCCCAAGCACCAGCACGAGCACCCGATCGCCTTGACCGTCTCATTGCAAGGGTTAAGTAGATGAATGGCATCATCGAATCCCCTGTGCAGCACACCTCAGATCAGTTTGTGTATGTTCAGGGCCAGATTACTACACTTTCATCTCAGATTGATAACATGATGATGGAGCAGCGACATCATCAACTAGGCTCCGAATCAGAATCTGAAGAGTTCTAGCCTTTTTGGCTATTTCGGTCAAAAAGGGGGAGTAGTTTAAGGCGGAGCATAGCGATAGATATTGGTTTATTTTTGGTGGTTCATAGTTTTTTTAACTCTTAGTTATTTACATTGCTTTCTTTTAAAGCTTTAAAGTACTCTAACTTAAAACTTCAGTTTATATTTAGTACTTGTATCTTTGCTTTTGTAGCTTTTTAAAGTACCTCTAAATTAATGCATACATTATTTTAAGTACTTCACAGTTGTGCCTTGTTGGATCTTGTATCCTTAATGCAAATACTTTCATGTTTTGCATTGGTTGTGTGTTTGGACATGCAATTGATTATTGCATTGCTCTTAATTGCATTGCATTTCCGGATGATCTTTTACTAGTTAAATGATCATTGTAGTCGTTCTTTAAAGTTGTTATTTACAACTATTTTGTTTTGACTTTAATTCCATGCCAAATTTGATTGTTATTTTGTTCAATCATGTTTACCCTGTATTTTATGTGGAATTTCTTTATATGGGTTATGTGTGAGAGAGAGTATGAAGATTCAAGCTTGCATTGAAGAAAGAGTGGTTTTCGAGGGTATCACACGAGTAAACTTCTCACAAAGTATGCCAAGTGAAGAGCACATAACTGGAATATGAAGAGTCATGACAATCTAGTGACAGCTATGTTGGGAAATTTAGACCCCGATTGATAGAATTAACAAGTTTTAAATCCAAGTTGTTAATTAGATTTATTATGCATAAAACTTGTTAAAACAAACAAACATCAATATCATGTCAAAACTAAGTGCAGCGGAAAAATAAATAAGACAAGATATGATGACCCAGGAAAACCAATGAAACCAACCAGTTTCACAGTAAAAAACCTGGGGGGAAACCTTCCCGAAAAGCAATCCACTATAGTAAAGAGAAGTTTCAGATCTAGTACAAAACCTTTGTCACTAGACTCTACAATCCCCGTAGATGAACTCACAGCAGAAACCTTCTACTGCTTCAGAATCTCTGAACTCTTCAATATATGAACGCCACCCTTTGATGCACGGATCCCAGTACGTGACTAACTCCTTTGCACGAATCCCAGTACGTGACTCACTCACCAACTTGAGGAAGAAGAATGTTGGCTGCAAAGTTCTTCACTTCATACACACGATGAAGATCAAGAAGCACTTGGTTACAAAACCCTAAGGCGCATAAGACGCAGTAGCTTCTTCAGAGAGAATAAGGCATTGGTCACCTTTTGCATATGTTCTCCTTGTATTCTCCTATGTGACGGCCTCAAAAATATGCCTTATATATGCCTAGGGTTGTGAGAAAAGAAACCCTACACAAATACAAAAGCCTGGCCCAAAAATCGGATCTGAAAATTCTGATTCCCGTAACCTCGATCGATCGGGCTCGATAGATAGCAGGTGTCGAGCCTCATTAAACCTCGATAGATACCTCGATCGATCGGGCTCGATAGATAGCTATCTGTCCGCAGGTGTCCAGCAGCTATCCGCAGGTGTCCAGCAGCTATCCGCCAGGTGTCCACCAGGTGTCCAGCTTTAGTACACACTTTTTCTTCACTTGTTTCTTGGTCCAATCTTCATGGTTTTAATACTAAACTTGAACAACATGTTCTTTGAAGTATTAAACACATCCTAGATCTATCCAAATACAAGTAAAGTGCGTTTTGTCAAAGGATTAGCCAACTACATAAAATAGTGACATATGTTAACAATCTTGAACTACATATGTCCTAACAATCTCCCCCTTTGGCAATCCGTGACAAAACCACAACAAACAAATGAACATATGAGAGAAGTCATAAATCACTCAACTCATACTCACTTGTTGAATACAATAAAATCTACCTTAACACAAACTCTTGAAAAACTTTGCAAGAAGAGAGTTCATGGCATGGAAGACTTTGACAACCTGTATTTCTGAAACACTTATAAACAAAACACATCAAGGCATCTTTGTGTGAAACAGAAATAATAGATTGCGTACAAGTAAAGAAACATGTGTATAAAGATAGAAAAGAAACAACACATGTAAAGATAGGTGAAGAAAACATACATCATCATATATATACCACTTGATAAATACCATGTTGTATGTAAAAATGGTCACAAGACCTAGGTACATGAACAAGGAGATAAACACTCCCCCTAACAAGATGAAACACAACTCCCCCTTACAAGGGCATGTATTTCTCCCCCTAACATGTAGAATCTTAAAGAAAGAAACCACAAATTCTCCAATTTCTCCCCCTTTGTCACGATTGACAGAGGTACCGAGAAACATAAAGATGATCAAGGATGATCAAGGGGGCACAAAGAATCCATAAAAATGCATGAATGTGATGAAACAATATGCTATGGATGACAAGATAAGAGAAACATGCAAAACATGTAAGAAAAAATGCATGCAGAGATTCTCGATCGATCGAGAGGTATCGAGGAGCTATCGAGCAGACCTCGATGGATCAAACAGCTATCGAGAAGCTATCGAGGAGACAGAAACATTCTCGATCGATCCACCTAGCTATCGAGAGGTGTCGAGATTGCGATATCATGCAATAGAAGATCTCGACAGATAAGCCAGGTATCGAGAGGTGTCGAGGAGGTGTCGAGATGCCTTTAAAAACAGTTTTTCAGAAAAAGAAAAACACAGACATGAATGCAATCATGCATGCAACTCAACCAAAGATCCAAACGACATATTAACCTCTCAAAAACATCTCTCAACAAGAAAAATGTCATGCATTTTGATCCAAAACACACACACACACACTAAACCAGTCTAACCAATTTTATATTTCAAAAATAAGTTATGACAGTTTAGTGAGCATACATTAATGCATGTAAACCTTGTGATGGCCAAATCACATTGTACCTGCACATGTATCAAAAATAGCAAAGAGTATTGCGTGTCGTGTGTGAAAACATCGCAAGATTGCATAAGCGTCTCAATGTTATGACGATTTGAGATATGAGAAAATCTCTTTAACTCACACACAATCATAACCGTTTGATGGGGACTATCACCTTCGAGGTACATCCTATAACTCCCACATCTCCTAGAAAACACGCTTGCAACCATATTTTAAAGCATTTTTAATCTTTTTGCTTTTTATTTCTTTGCATATTTTCTTTTAACAAGCATATCATGCATGGGCATACAAGAGAAAGAAAAGAAATACCCAATAATGTTAAGCTTTTGACACTGCACTTTTGCTATGCCGAAGCATACAGGTGTCATATAATGATTGGCGAGTAACAGTGGTGAGATGGTTAT
Organism: Castanopsis chinensis; assembly: GCA_032878915.1. NCBI lineage: Eukaryota > Viridiplantae > Streptophyta > Magnoliopsida > Fagales > Fagaceae > Castanopsis > Castanopsis chinensis. The sequence goes on along the minus strand of JAVQMG010000133.1, from coordinate 33,251,875 downwards.
TTATGCCTTTCTCTTCGGATTTTCTAGTTCAACCCGTCAAAAAGAGTGATACGAGTGTTAAGAAGAAGAGATCACTTAACCTTACTCATCACAAACAAAGAGCTACAAAGCTCACTTGCTTAGTTGTGCAGAAGAATGCTCATCTAAGCTACAGATGATACAAAGTTTAGAAAACTCTGTTTCAATGGCCATTTTAAGGTTCACAAGAACCAATGTACACAAACACACACTGTTTTTGTATTTTTCTGATTTTTCCCCTTTTTTTTATTTATTTTGAAAACAAAACAAAATAAAAACTAAACAACCACACAAAAACAGACAAACATCATGAATGCATGGGAGAAAGATGCATATGCATGAAGGCATGATAGAAGGATGCAGATGCATGAAAGCATGATTTCAATAGAAGATAAGAAATCAAGCAAAGAGAGTCCTACTACAGATAGAAAGAATTAAAGTAGAGGACAAACAGAAAAGACAATTAAGTCTTAGGCTCCTTTCTCACCCACACAGCACGAGTCTTTGGCCGTGAAGATGAAAAGGCACGTGTCCTAGTATGACTACTAAAGGACATAGAAGAATTAAAATTCTCCTGAAATTGAGTTAAAAAGCTCAAGACTTTTAATAACTCACCAACAAATTCCATGACAACGGGGGTCAAGGATCACACTCAGGAAATTAATCCAATCAGAGTGTACTTGCTCTGATACCACTTGTTGGGAAATTTAGACCCCGATTGATAGAATTAACAAGTTTTAAATCCAAGTTGTTAATTAGATTTATTATGCATAAAACTTGTTAAAACAAACAAACATCAATATCATGTCAAAACTAAGTGCAGCGGAAAAATAAATAAGACAAGATATGATGACCCAGGAAAACCAATGAAACCAACCAGTTTCACAGTAAAAAACCTGGGGGGAAACCTTCCCGAAAAGCAATCCACTATAGTAAAGAGAAGTTTCAGATCTAGTACAAAACCTTTGTCACTAGACTCTACAATCCCCGTAGATGAACTCACAGCAGAAACCTTCTACTGCTTCAGAATCTCTGAACTCTTCAATATATGAACGCCACCCTTTGATGCACGGATCCCAGTACGTGACTAACTCCTTTGCACGAATCCCAGTACGTGACTCACTCACCAACTTGAGGAAGAAGAATGTTGGCTGCAAAGTTCTTCACTTCATACACACGATGAAGATCAAGAAGCACTTGGTTACAAAACCCTAAGGCGCATAAGACGCAGTAGCTTCTTTCAGAGAGAATAAGGCATTGGTCACCTTTTGCATATGTTCTCCTTGTATTCTCCTATGTGACGGCCTCAAAAATATGCCTTATATATGCCTAGGGTTGTGAGAAAAGAAACCCTACACAAATACAAAAGCCTGGCCCAAAAATCGGATCTGAAAATTCTGATTCCCGTAACCTCGATCGATCGGGCTCGATAGATAGCAGGTGTCGAGCCTCATTAAACCTCGATAGATACCTCGATCGATCGGGCTCGATAGATAGCTATCTGTCCGCAGGTGTCCAGCAGCTATCCGCAGGTGTCCAGCAGCTATCCGCCAGGTGTCCACCAGGTGTCCAGCTTTAGTACACACTTTTTCTTCACTTGTTTCTTGGTCCAATCTTCATGGTTTTAATACTAAACTTGAACAACATGTTCTTTGAAGTATTAAACACATCCTAGATCTATCCAAATACAAGTAAAGTGCGTTTTGTCAAAGGATTAGCCAACTACATAAAATAGTGACATATGTTAACAATCTTGAACTACATATGTCCTAACAAGCTAGTTTTCACAAGTAGCTTGCAAGTAAGGCCTACCCGCAAGATACCTGCAAAACATTCTATTTTGCTATTTTGGCTTATCTACTCCACCATGTCTTCACCCACACTATATATAGCCACATATTGTAAGAAGTGCTTTTCAGAGAGAAAACCCTAACAAACACACTTGAGAGTTAGAGATTGTATACCCACAATCATCCATACAATCCTTTGTGGTTTTCCTCATACTCCTACCTTTCCATATCCATATCCTTGAGAGATTGATAGCCCAAACACTTACCACACCCATTCTAAGTGTCAAGTGAGGTTTTTGGTTCTGTTGGGAAGCATTGGAAGAAGCCAAGCTTTGGTGGATGTAATCAAGCGCATTGCGGGATCCGAAAAGGTAGACAAGACACAGTTCCAAGAAGCCTTGTTGGAGTAGGAGCTTGGAGGGCTTAAATGCACTGGGTAGATTAGGCTTGGAGGGTCTCTTGCTATTCGTGTAGCCTCACTTATTGTCTAGTGGATTGATTTACCGCTTAGAGGGCAGCGGAGAGGTTTTTCGCCTAGTTCTTCGATTTTCTCTTCGATAACACATAGGCTTGTTATCTTGTGTTTGCATTTCTCTTCCCTACTCTTTTAGCTTTCATTTTACTATTGTGTTTTGATAAATATGGCTTAGAGTAGTTTTATTGCTTGTTCAATCATATTTACTCTATTCTACACTTAGTTTAAGTTAGAGTAAAATCAACCAAAACATAATCTTTTAATTTGGGGTCTGAACAGCTCTTGTGTTTTTAACATAAATCCGAGCTCTTATTGTTTAACATACAAACTTTGAAAATGCCTAAGACATCAAAGAAGGCAATAACTAATAGTGAGGCTAAGTTATTAACATGAGACTGACGAACGAAGTTGAAGGTTTTTTACTTAATGTCAAGGTATAGGAACAAAACAATTGAAATAGACCTAATCAAACATATAAGTCATCACTTGGGATATTCAATAATTTAACATAGTATTAAAGCAAGAGGCTTTGACTTTGATCCTTATCTCCTCCACTTTACCTCCCATCTAAAATCTCACGTATTGGGCCTCACTTAGGTAGTTTCAGCCCATTCGTGAGAGGAAGTATTAAAAGTATGTAATTAAATTATTAAATTTACCATATCTCAATAACTTAATCTTTTGGGACAATTTGTAATTTAGCATAATCAACCATGTAAAGATTAAACTAGGTGACAATTAAATGGAAAAATTAAGCTTCAAATCAACAAAGACACCAGGCTTAATTGCGGCCATTGGAAGCATGTACACTTTGTGGCACCAAATATTAGCCCTTTATTTTGGGACACACTTTCAAAAGAAAAAAGAAAATAATAATGCGAATGAAAAATAATTATTCGTTGATTGCTTACCTAGCCATAATACATGATACCTCACATCGTCTTTTATATATATATATATATATATATATATATATTCCTTAAGAAAAATAAAAACTATAAACATATGAGAGGATATATAAACCTATGAGAGGATATGCTAATTTTATCAAAAAATAATATAATCAGAAAAAGAAGTCACAAAGCAGAGCATATGATGCTAAAGCCTTCAAGTGCTCTACGACATCAGTTATTCCGTTCTCTTGAAATACCACCATCCCCTTGTCATCTTTTATTGCAAATTGTGATTCGAATTCCTCTACCACAGTGGTAGAAATCTGCTATAAAAAGAGTATGTTTGGGAGGAGATAGTACTCAAGAGTCCACCAAGTTTTACAAGCTTTTTTCACTTTAATTATATTCCATTTGTGTTGAGAGTCTCTGGAAAAATGGCTTCAGTGAAGGCTGAAAAACCTGCTGGCACACAACTGTTTGGGCAGGTCAAGAAGGAGCCTGCCAAGTCTACTGATAATGCAGCCAAAGCTCCAGCATCCAAGTCGGGTGCAAAGAAGGCCGCACAAAAGCCTCAGGAACCTAAGAAGAAGGTACCAATACATGCATGACACATCTTAGTACATATGTTTCAAAGGGCAGTGTTTGTTACACACGTGTGTTCGTACACACAGGTCTAAAAACAAATAAAAATGTGCATTAAGGACAATTTCAAGTTAAAAATCATGTCTTCAACTCGGGTTTTTAGTGCGTAGTCCTTACATACTACCGTGCAACAAGTTTCTCTATTTTGAATTCCATGCTACATAACTACCATGTCCCCATGTTTTTAAACGTGCATCTGCCATGCGATCGTTAACAGAATTCTGTGAAATTTTATTAAGACATATAAATTTGTATTTGTATCGAAATTCATTCTCATTGCTTTGATGTGTTTGTTCTAATTGAAAATATTATGATTTTTTGTATAGGGAAAAGGAGGCAAATCAGCATCAAAGCACTAATCAAAAGTGCTCAATGCTATGATGTCTGACAAAAGCAACTACAAGAAGATCAAAGTTAAATTTGTGTAATACTCTTATGGTTTGGTTAATTTGTGTAACCGTAGGAAGTTGATATCTATGTAAGTCAGCTAGTTAGGATTGGCCTAATGTAATAACAACGATCTTCTTGGCATATGTACTTTTGTTTGTCAACAATGCTGCTTTTTTTAAATAACATGATATATATTATGATCAACTCAATATTAAGTAATTAAATTACATACGTCTTACATTTTGATGTCTTAATTTATAGTCGAACCTGCTTTATTTAATGAAATTGTTGTCTAATATATATATATCACCCTTAAGGGAGCAACATTTTCTTGGGCAAACTTCTAAATCATTAAACTAATAATTGGCTTCATGCTTCTCAAAAAAAAAAAAAAAATTGGCTTCATTTTTGTGAATCTCCCAAAAAAAAAAAAAAAAAAAGACTGATTAAGCGATGACTTTTACTATGATAGAGATCAGGGAAACTCCAGTTTATAAGAATATTTCGAACAAAAGCTCGTTGCCAAGGGAAACGTTAAAAGTGTGCCTCGTCTTTTCAAGCTGCACTGCCAACGTTCCCTTCTGTTCATCTAAGTTTAGACTTCAAAACTCTCGGCTCTGTAACTTTTTTTTCTTCCAATAGTTCCCTCCTAGACAAATTCCACAGGATACGCTGTCGACAAACTGGTTTACAATTTCATTTCTGGTCTGGTTCAATAACTATTGTTTGCATATAGTATATTTTGAATTTCTCCATCTCCAGACAAAGATAAAAGAAGTAGACAAAATATTTGAATAACTAACCTCGTCTCTCTTGTTACTATCATAAAATTTGAAAAGTTGAAAAAAAAAAAAAAGTTAAAAAGTTGAAAAAAAATATATGAAAGATTTAGTAATTATTTGAATTGCAGATTTATTTTTGTTGATATATAATAAAAATGATGTTAGTAGTACTTTCAATGAAGGTGATATTGTTGGAAAAATCTGGTTTTGTATCTCATACAAAACACACAACGGAAACAACAAACAAGAATCTATTTCATTCATGATTGACAATATGCACTATGTAAATTTCAGAATTTAAGAACAAGATAGCGTACCTTGATATGGAGAAATTAAAAAATAAAGATTAGAAGCACTTGGAAAATCTTTTAATTTTCACTCTAATTCCACTTTACGCCCAAGATGTGTGGTCTCTTAATTAGTTTCTAAAAGGAGAATGAAAGTGTCTCACACTCTCTCTTTTCCGTTTTCTCTACGATCCATTTTCATTTTCTCTACGATTCTTCTTCTTTTAAGAAAAAATTATGTATATTTCTCCCTTTATAACTAACTGATTATCTAATTGGGCCGGCTTATTGGGCTTTTCCAATTAGGCTTTAGTGTGTGGCTTGGAGTGGGACCAAAAGGGACTAATAAGACACTAGCTCCAATGGGCCTTGGGCTTTTCCGTCAACTCTTGACAAGTCCAAAGTTATCATTAATTATATTTAATACCACTATATAAATATATATGCACTCTAAGCCTTATTAATAAATTATATCTCAAGACTTTATTGTACACGCAACTCCTTCATAAAATATTCGTAGTAATACAAAGTCATGAATATAGACTGCCACTTTGAAAATTACTACATCTTGTCCTTGAGTATCTAGTTTAATCCTTTAAAGCTATTCATCATATATTTATGAAATCCAATTTCATAAACATATACTTTAGTAATTTCTTACCAAAGTGGTTAGGCCTAACTCTCTGAATAACTGAACCCATTAAACTTATCTCAAGAGAATATTTTGTATTTCTGTTAAAAGACTATGAATTTCATCTTAAGAATATATGTTCCATCAACACTAAATGTGATTGCCTAACATACTGAGGTTTTGACTGTTACTTTAGATCTCACTCATGATATATCAAAGCAACCTACACGTCATGATCAGGTCCATTATTCTCTCAGGATTAAAAGTTCATGTAAATAGAAGTCGTGAGATTTATTATTCATTTGACAGTCGTTAGGAGAATAATAAATTTCACAGCGGTCTAGTTCAATATGTCTTAACTTTTAAAACATATCAACATATCAACTAGAAGTCACCACTCCCATAATCAAAACAAATCATCTTAGTTGATACATTATAGTTTTCGCAGATGAAATGCCCAATTTCATCACCGAATACGAACTATAAATTCTGAGTTTACAAAGAACTTATGATTTATATCTTCTGTGACTAAATCACATACTATGCATCTCATTGACTATATGATAATGTCCAAATATTAATGTTACCATTATTTTAGATAATAATAAAACAACTTTATTAAACACAACATTAAGTCATACATAATGTCATACATAGTATCATACAATAGGATTTAAGGGCACATATCCTAACAGATATTTGCATTAATCATAATCTACTACCTCAATAAAAGTTGAAAAAAAGAAAAGACAAAAATAAAATTCACATGTGTAATAGCAGAAGCTCTAATATTAATTGTTGTGATTTAAAGCTAGCAAAAATACATTTACATAAACAAGAAAATAAAATATCGACACGAACAATAATATTTAACATGGTTCGTCCAACTTAATACCTATGTCCATGAGCAAAACCAACCAAAAATTTACTATCAACGATATAGATTACAAATATAGTATATCAAACCTCACAACACTCACAAACCTTACCAACATAAAAAAATAAATAAATAATCTTCTCACAAACCTCATAAACATAAACTCACAATCCCAAAGCCCAAATACACCCCAAGACTCTCTCACACTCACAAAACAACCTCTCAATACATATACACGAGTATTCTTTGAAACTACCAAACTATTCTTCAAAAAATATTCACTCCATAATAAAGAGCCTTTTCCTCTCCACATGTAGGAGGACCCTTGAGCAAAAGCCACAAGACAATTTGCAACAATGCTTATTTATAATACTTCAATTCTATTTGTTGATGAATAAGAAATACCTAATTACTTTTATAAAATAAAAAAATAAATAAATAATAAAAAAGGAAATACTTGTCTTCCACACCAAGTAAAATCCTTGTCTGTCACACTAAGGGAAAACCGTATTTGCACATTAAGGAAACCCAAACCGATCTAATTAGAAATTTAAGAAAATTTTACATCACAATTGTTGAAGTGGCAAGTTGTAATTGCCTAATTGGTATAGGATGAAAATTGTGTTAGTTGTGAAAGCAATGCTGAAAAAAGTAATGAACTAAGAGTCCTTTCCTCTTCACACATAGGAGAACCCTTAAGCAAAAGCCACAAAACAATTTGCAACAATGCTTATTTATAATATTTCAATTCTATTCGATGATGAATAAGAAATACCTAATTACTTTTAAAAAGAAAATTAAAAAAAAAAAAAGGAAATACTTGTCTTCTACACCATGTAAAATCCTTGTCTTCAACACTAAGGAAAAACCTTATTCCCACATTAAGGAAACCCAAACTGTTCTAATTAGGAATTTAAGAAAATTTTACATCACAATAGTTGAAGTGACAAGTTGTAATTGCCTAATTAGCATAGGATGAAAATTGTGTTAGTCGTGAAAGTGATGCTGAAAAAAGTAATCAAATTTGTTGAGAAAATCAGTTATAAACAATTTCACTTGTATAACCACCGTCTATGGGCATCGAACCCACGACCACGTGGTTAAAAGCCATGCACTCTACCTCTGAGCTAAGAAGGCTTGATGGTTTATTTATTTTCATACTTTTAATGCAATAACTAATTTCTTGGTACTTGTTTATTTAAATTTAGAATCTGGTACTTTAACTTTAAAAATATTAGATTCTTTTTTTTTTAGAAACAAACACACACAGAAGAGAAAGAGAAAGTGGTTATAATAAAAAGATACATCACAAACTCCACTTAAAAGTTTCAGTAACTTCTTTAAGGGAGAGTAAGAGTGAGTTTGGTTGGGCTTTTTAAAAAAGTGCATAATGAAAAAGTTGAATTTTCAAAAAGTGCATAATGAAAAAGTGTTTTTTCAAAAAGCTGAGTGTTTGGTAAAAGCTGTTAAAAAGTGTTTTTTGAAAAATCTAAGTGTTTGGCTAGCACTTATAAAAGTTGCAATTTGAGGAATAAATTACCAAAAAGACAATGTATATATAAGGGAGTTTATTTCATACTCAAATCAATATTGTGAAATTATTTTTTTCTCATCAATATTAGCTAATAATAACCTAACACTTAAAATTTATTGTGAAAATATTGTGATAATTTATACTGATTTTAATTTGAACTTACTATTACAATTATTTTTTTCTCTTTCTAAACAAATTATTTTTTTCTCACTAATATTAACTAATAATAACCTACCACTTAAAATTTATTATAAAAATATTGTGAAAATATTGTAACAGTATTTCTCAATTTTAATTTCTTACTCCTTATTTGATGTTTCCCTTATTTTATTTTATTTTTTTATTCCTATTTTCTTCTTTTTTTATTATTATTTTTTTTCATCTTTTTTCTCCTCCACAGACCGACACTTTATTTTTTTTCTTTATCTCTTTCTTTATTCATTTCCCTGTCGTGCCCTTCCTTTTCTTCTTCTTATCCTTATTTCCTCCAGAACCTTCCTTCTTTCTTTATTTCCTTCCTCTTTTCTCTGCCGTGCCCTCCCTCAAAGTCTCTGCATCTCTTTTTTTTTTTTTTTTTTTGACAGTTCGAAAGCTAACGATGATGATGAAGAAGATGAAGATGATGATGATGATGATGATGAAGAAGATGAAGATGATGAAGAAGCATCTGCATCTCTTTTTTCATTTTCTTTCTTTATTTCCTTATTTCGTCTTTCCTTTTTTATTCTTTTTTTTTTTCACACTCCAGAGAAGATTATGATGATGATGATGAAGAAGATGAAGATGATGGAAACCAAAGGATTTTGGGTGGATTTTGGGATTTTGGGTTTTTTTTTTCTGTGGATTTTGGGTTTTTTTTTTTTTTTTTCCCTATGGATTTTGGGTTTGATTTTGAGTTGATTTTGAGTTGAGTTTGGGATGGGTTTGAGAGAACAGACGAGAGAGAGGCGTGAGGAAGAGGCAGAGCAGAGAGATGAGACGAGAGGCGTGAGATGAAGGGAAATTTCGTAATTGCCGAAGTTCTCCAACGGATCTATTAAAACGCCCACCACCATTTATATTATGGACCGATTCTCGTCCATTTCTGTCCGCAACGTTTCCTTCAGTAAAATAAAACGCAACTTTTTTTAAAAAGTTGCGTTTTATACTAACCAAACGCATATAAAGACTAACGTTTTAAAAAAAGCCAACTTTTAGCTTTGAAAAGCCCAACCAAACGGATACTAAGACAAATTATACCACACACAACACACTCTCTTAAATAACATAGGACAATTACCTATTCTTTTTTTAAAAAGCAAATGCACACATAAGTCAGTACATTGATTTTTATTTTTTTTCCCTTTTACTGATTTTTTTCTCTTTTCTTTTTTGAGAAAAGGTCAAAAAATAAATAAAATAAATAAAAATAAAGGGTACATCACCATTCATGCATGATCAAACCCACAACCACGTGGCTTTTCCACGACCACGTGGTTAAAAGCCACGCACTCTGTCTCAAGATAAGAAGGCCAGCTTTATGACTTATTTATTTTCACACTTTTAACCAGTAACTAATTTCTAGTTGATACTATAAATTATTTATTTATTTAAATTTAAAAAGATTATATTTCATGTGTGGAATTTAAAAAGAAATATAAAATAGTTTTGTCCATTGGCATATCAATTTGATTTTCACCCCTAAATATATGGGTTTGCTTGATTTTTATTCCTTTATTATGAGGTAACGAGATGTTTTAGTATTTATAAAAATAAAAATAAATAAATAAAATACCCTAAATATATGGGGTTTGCTTGATTTTGATTCCTTTATTATGAAGTAATGATCCTCAAGATGTTTTAGTATCTATAAAAATAATAATAATAAAATTTAAAGCAATAAAAATTAAAAATATTTGATCAAGTTATTTCTTTTTGAAGTTTCAAAGACCAATTCCAAGGGATTGACCTAGTGGTTTTTAAAATTTCATAAGCTTAGTGTATATGATGTGTAGAACAAAGTGACTACACAGGTGTTCAAATAGCGCTAAACACTATTGTTAGGAGAGACAAAGTGTTCAAAGAGCAAAACACTTTAGGAATTTCTTAATTTTGATTCATTTATTATGAGGTAACAATTCTAGTAAATGAGATGTTTTAATATCTATAAAAATAAAAAATAAATTACCCTCAATATATGGGGTTTGCTTGATTTTGATTGCTTTATTATGATGTAATGATCTCGAGATGTTTTAGTGTTTATAAAAATAATAATAATAATAAAATTTAAAACAACAAAAATTAAAAGTATGTAATCAAATCATTCCTTTTTGAAGTTTCAAAGACCAATTCCAAGAGATTGACCTAGTGGTTTTTGAAATTTTATGAAATTAGTGTATATGATATGTAAAATAAAGTGACTACACAAGTTTTTAAAGAGCGCTAAACACTATTGTTAGGGGGAAAAAAGTGTTCAAAGAGCTAAACACTTTAGGGGGAAAAAATAGTATGGGATTATCGCCGTCTATGGGGATCTAACCCACAACCACATGGTTAAAACCTTACACTCTACCTCTAAGCTAAGAAGGCGTGATGACTAATTTATTTTCGTACTTTCACTACAATAACTAATTTCTATTTGATAATTTAGATTATTTTTTATTTATTTAAATTTAGAATCTAATACTTTAAATTAAAAAAGATTAGGTTCGATGTCTAAAATTTAAAAACATAAACATAAACAAAAATATGAAACAGCATCTATATGAAATATGGGGTTTACTTGATTTTGATTCCTTTATTATGAGGTAATGATCCTTTTAAAATGAGATGTTTTAGCATCTATAAAATAAATAAATAAATAAATTATTCCTTTTTGAAGTTTCAAAGACCAATTTCAAGGTATTGACCTAGTGGTTCTTAAAATTTAATGAGATCCAATATACATGATGTGCATAGAACGAAGAGACTAGATAGAGGTGTTCAAAGAGCTCTAAATACTATTGTTAGGAAAAAAAATAAAAGAAAAGAGAGAAGTTTTAATGGGCCAATCCTATTTTACATAGGGAATTCTACCGTTCCCTTCTTCTTCTTCTTCTTTTTTCTTTACATAACCTTTGAAAGTTAACATGTTATAGCAGGCTAATATAGGCTATTACCTTAAGAGTCCTCCATCTCAACTATCAATTCTTGATATTTCCAACATATGCATTCACTAGTAAGTCACTTCACATTGAGAATTAGCTCCACGGTTTTGTATGAATTTTTTTTTTTTTTTTATATTTTATATTTTATAATTTAAATGTTTGACTATTAAATGATTTAGTTTTTAGACTTTGCCATCACATCACGAGCTAAGCAATATAATTTCCTATATTTTTTTTGTAATTTCAATTTTTTGGTCTCATTTGTACAGGCAGTAATGTTGTCATATTTACTCGAGTCACATCGAGTAGTGATTTTGCAATTTTCTAAGTTTTTTATTTATTTATTTTAATCTATGATTGGATTATATAGCATTGTGTATGTGTGTGAAATACAGGACGAATTTCACAACATTATGGGCTAAACCGATTTTTTTTTAATTGAAATTTTTTTGTCATTCTGGGAAAATTAGTAAAAAGGTCACAAGTAATGATAACTTTATCACATGCAATGATAAGAACCTAGTAGGAGAGTTACATCAAATTTGACAATGTATGCCATGTCACATGCTAACCTTGTTCTTCTGTTTTTTCTAATTTTCTCTTTTTGGTCACTTTTGGCAAACAATAACATGATAGTAACATTATCGCATTCAATGGTAACTCACGTGACATTGAAAAGTAAATTCACAATCTTGATAGGATCACAAAAGATTGTATGTTTCAAATACAACGGTGAACTCCACCATGTCATGTGGTAACCCATATTCCTTTCCCTTTTATTTTATTTAACAATGTTATGGTCACTTTTAGCTGATAGTAACATGATCACTGATAATAGAGACTTTGTCAAATCTAATGGTATCTTACATAACTTTAGGGGAAATTACATTTTACAATCCTAAACTATACTCAAGATTACACTTTGCATTCTAAAGTTTTAAAATGTACATTTTACACTATGAACTATAACCGTTGTTACACTTTGCACCTTGACGTCAAGTTTACTATCAACTTGGACCAAAATCCAAAGTTTAGGGTATAAAGTATAATAGGGAGTATAGTTTAGGGTGATAAAATGTAATTTCTTCCTTGTGGTTAAGGAATTGAGATGAGGGGCAATTAGGTATTTTCACATGGTGTAGCATACTTTTCTATCCAAGTTAATAACAGATTTGATGTTGAGGTGGAAAGTGTAATTTTGGTGCAAAACGTCAATTTGAAAAGTTTAGAGTAAAAAGTGTAATTAGTGTGATAGTTTACAATAATAAAATGTAATTACTCCATAACTTTAAGAGTAAACTCTATTGCTAAAAGTCTTGTAACTTAACTAGCACTACCTTGTGTCCTTCATCAAGGATGGCTGCCCGCTGAGCAGGGGCGTGGATTGGGATTTGTGCCATAAAATCTAATTTGTTTAACATCTGAGAATTATATTTATTTGGACATTATGTATAATCCATGAGATGCATCGTGTGTGATTTAAGTATAGAAACGAAACTTGCATATATAATATCTAAATGTAAGCTCATAAATATTAATTCGTAGTCGGCGATAAAATTGGGGATTTCCTATAATAAAACTATAATATATCAATGTACAATATAACTCACACACACAAACACACACATTAAAAATAAAAAATAAAACACTTTTTTGTTCCTATATTTTGGGGCCTTTCTATGTTAGAGGGCCCTAGAGCACGGCCAAAATAGCCTAGGCCTAGGACCGGCCTTGTGGGCAAAGGAACCCTAAGATGGATAGTTTTAAGAAATGCTAGTGTTCATAAAGATAATTAAGGTACAAAACATTTGTGACAAAATATACATCATTAGACTCAAAAGGATCTACTGATTGCTTGGATGAATGACCAAAGGAAATTTAAGAAGAACAAATGGTAAAAGCTACTTGACCTACCTAGCCAAGTTGGCCTAAACAAAAGATTTGGTGAATTCACACATTGTTTCTATTGGGTTATAGATTGATTTCCGATTAATTAATTCAATTACTCAAGTTAATTAATTAAATCAAATTACATGTAGACTGTGGAGACCAAAGGAAATTTACGAAGAACAAATGGTAAAAGCTACTTGACCTACCTAGCCAAGTTGGCCTAAACAAAAGATTTGGTGAATTCACACATTGTTTCTATTGGGTTATAGATTGATTTCCGATTAATTAATTCAATTACTCAAGTTAATTAATTAAATCAAATTACATGTAGATTGTGGAGACACGAACAAATCACCAAATAAACTAATGTGCAGCAAAAATTAAGTTAACATAGTAATTTATTGACGAATGGAGAAAACTTCTCAAAAAGCAAAAACCACACCAAGTAAAATCAAGTCACCACTCCTATCCCACTAATCAAGAACAAGAGGTTACAAGTACAACGAATCTTACCACTACTCTAGAAGCCTGGATTACCCTAAATACTAATCTATAGTTGAACCTTTACTTCAATCCTCAATTGAACTTGCTCTTGTAAAAACTTCTTCCCATGTGCACAGATCCTAGTACGTGTCTATCTTTCCAACCACTAATTATTATTGGATGCAAAGTTCTTCACTTCAAAGCATGCGAACAAACTATTCATGAAAATTATCATCCACAACCATTAAGTGTCATCAAAACTCATCATAAATTGATCAAGGTGCATAAGAATAATTAGAATAACTGTTGGCTTTCTTTCCATTAAAAAGAAATTATTTATTGACTTAAACATTGTAGTCGTCCCTACGGTCGACAACATACTGTTCTCTTTCTAATGACCTTTTTACAATCAACAGATTCATGGAGTTCAAAGATTTGGCCTTCGATCTTCAACTTCGGGTTGCTTCTGTGTAATGACCTCCAAATATTGCCATGCGAGCTAAGGCATTCTTATTCAACAAAGCCCTTTGATGGACCGGTGCATATAATCCACAATGAGATCTTAGACTTTGCTCGATTTTAGGCATTCCATGCAATACTAAAATGTTTTTGATGCGGTGAGAACTAGATGGTAGTATATGCTAAGTCTGAATTAGTACCCTTTTTTTTTTTCTTTTTTCTTTAACTAAAGCACAACATAATTTAAATACGCTCATGCAACTTCCAGAGATCCAATATCCACAACAACTAATATCATTAAAACATCCCACTGAATTTTTAGTTTTAAAAAAACCATGATTGTGTGAACGCTGTTTCTCTCAGTAAGTATTATAAAGAAAAAGAAAAAACCTCACAACCACTGCAAATAAAAAACAGGGAGAGGGAGAATGCTAAGGCAGTAACCCAAATACAATAATCACTGCAGTATATGTACATATCAACAAAAATATGGGTTCTTCATTTAATAGTTCAGGGATAAATAACAGCTAAAATGGACTAACTCTTCGAGCCAACTGCAACATAAATTCAGGTACAAGGCGTCTTCTTGGAGGAGCCACTGCATCTTTGGCAATGGCATCTGCATCACCAGCATGAATGATACCTACTAAATCTTCAAACATCTCGTCTCTACCACCTCTCATTGGATCCTGAATGGCATGTCGACAAATATAACTAAATTGATCAAGTTTCTGTTTGTTTTTCACAATTGTCTAAATATGCATGACAAAGATAGATGAGGGGAGCCACAAAAAGATGACAACTCCAGAGGTTTCTCCAATCCACAAAAGCAACATATTGAGTAAAAAACACTAAAGGCAACAAATTAAGTTTCCCCTTACCTGAAGAAACAAATCAGTGTGAGTTTTTCCTTCAAACAAAATTGATTCAGCTTTTACCCCAACTCTTTGAAGAGTTTCTGTAAAACTCTTACTGCACAAAAGATGATGATAATTAGAGCACAAAAGCACAACAAACTTGGTATCTCAATTAGGTAATTTTAGATGGCCTACTGTGGTGGTTGAATTGTTTTATCATGTAAAACTGATTTGTAGTTCACTGCTCACTCAAATTGCTGCATACATTATGTCTTTTCGCTACCATTCAGAGTCTAGGTGAGTATGACATTGCTAGATACAAAAGTTTATGATTAGGTAACATAGTGCAAGATATTGATTAAGTAGCATTTGGAATTTGATTTCGTTATGTTTGATGTGGTGTATTTAGAGGGAATGCAATAATCATACTTTTGAGGATGTGGAGAGTTTAGAAAATCAGCTACTTGCCTCCTTTGTTGGCACCTTGTTTGATTGGTCTTGGGTTTGGGAACTCACATCTAGTGATTCTCTCCCAATGTTTGTAGATTCGCTTCTTTATTGTATGTAGTTTTCGTTTTTATTTTTATTTTTGTAATCTTAGGCTGCTTCATGTTTTTTGCATTAAGTTGTCCTTTAATAATACTTTTTCTAACCTATCAAAAAGAAAGGAAAAAAAAATTGGTGCTAGAATTGGGAGCCAGATCCCTTCAGATTTCAAATAGTGATTTTATATGTAATATTTTGAAATTTGATAAGATGTGATGGTCTTCATTGGTAAAGAGTGCTTGTATTTATGTACATGTCGTAGGCTTTGCAATGATGAGTGGGAATTTTTTTCTTTTTTCTTTTTTCTATTTGTCTTCTAAAGTTTAGATACAATGCTTATCTCTTAAGATAATATAGGCACATGTTTTTAAATCCATCTTTTTTTTTTTTTTAAATTCATGTGAAGAAATATGGGTTGACTAGAACCTGAACCGACCTATTTGCCATGTCTATAGACGACCCTAAAAACCCTTGACCAAACCCCAACACTGCTCACATGCAAAACCAACAAGAACCTATCCATTACCAGCCAATGACCCATTGTGATGCCCTGGATTGATTTTGACATTGATTTATGTTGTGGGGGTGTGTGCTGACTCCTACATCAGGCATGTTCCTGATTGATCTAGATTTTATAAACACCAACAAGGGGTCTCAATTGTGGCTAGTGTTTTTTCTTGGGTCATTACACCCATTCTCCTCAATCACACACAAACTTAATTGACCAAACCCCCCACAAAATCCAAGCATACCCTCACCAATCTCTCTCTATCGTACACTCACAATGGCACCTACAGTGAGCTAGAAAGATGTAAGTGGAAATTTACCCAAAAATGCAATAACCACTTCAAAATCAACAATAGAAATTAATACCAAAAAGGCCACATATATATATATATATATGAAGCTTCAAACCTATGGTTCAGATATATCTTTGTAAGTGTATCTATGCATATGCAAAATACACAAATAACACCAATGAACTCCTTATATATATATATATATATTACATTGAAAGATGTAAGTGGAAATTAACACTTCAGTTAGCAAAACTGCTTATTTATGTTACTTGGAAACAAGAATACCAGTTATAAAAATTTATCTAAAAAAATCCAATGAACCTCATGCCATATTTGATTTAATAGTAATTAATGGAAATCACGGAGCAGACTCAGACCTGGCATCAGAAGGTATGGAATAATCTGCAGTACCATGAAATAAAATAATTGGTGGTAAGAGGGAAACAGCATTTCTAATGTTTGGGTTCTGGACCACTACTTCAGGAGAGAATCGTTCCAGGGATTTTTCTCCTTCCATTATGCTGTATGACATTTTCAAGCAATCAGGTCAAAAAAGTGACTTGTAAAGATTAAGGTATTAACCCAAAAAATATTTCATCTCCAACAATAACTCAATAAGTGAAAAAAAGAAAAAAAAAATTCAAGTGATCAATTCAAAGATGAGGGAAGGTACCTTAAAAAGATGGAACGGTACAGGCCTCGACTATGGAAATAGTCTACTAGTTTAAACAAATTGTACCTGTTTGTCAATGATACAAGGAATGTAAGATGAATGCATCTTTTATTTGCAAATACAAGGAAAATGAGGTAGAAAATGCTTGAAAAAAACAACAGGTGAAAATGCCAAGAATGATTTCATAACTAGAACAAGACCACTATTTATTTCTGTGCTCTTTGCTTACTGGTAATTAAAAAAGTAGATCCACATTTAAATGATTTAAGTATAAGCATATCAATTTTTTTTTTTTCAATTATAAACTCCAACAACTTACATCAATTATAACTTACCAACAAATTAGAAACTATTGTTAAAACATAGTGGCACTATAAAGCTTGAGGCTAAGCTTAGGGAAAGACAAAGTCAACCATGTTAATTCACCCTAACACCCCAAGATCACAGTCAAATTATGCATTTCTGATATCAACCTTTGGGAAATTGACATTGTGATTCCTTTTCGGGTTTCATTGCTTTTTGGAATATTGGATTGCAACTTGCAGAGAGGAAGGCAATGTATAATGATCATCATATGCATTAATTCATTTCAATTTGAATAAAATTTTCATCACATATAAAAACATCTGCAGTTCTGATCTAATCCTTATACTTTATAAGAAACACTTCAGAAGAAAAAAAAAATTTAAAACTAGGCCAGAATGATCTGATGATATAAAATTCACATTTGAATACTGCATGCAATCACTGCAAGAACCAAGCAGTGTAGAGCGATGATACTAATTTGATGAAGGACCTTTACTAAACTCAGCACTAAATGAGGTTGCTTGATAGGTTCTTGAAGGATTCTTTTTCTTTTTCTTTTTCTTTTTTTGATGAATTGATAGGCTCTGGAAGGATTCTTGAATAGGGTTTACTGTTTAAGGATTTAGAGATGGTTAGGTCATAAAAAGATCGAATCTTAAAGGAGATGGTTGTTTGGTGTTAAAACAGTGAATTTAATGAGGGTGGAAAAATAAGACAAACCCTCTATCATACTTAGGAAGATCCCAATAAAATTCTTTATAGAAGCTACTCCTAATTATTTTCCAACAAATACTTGGAATTCCAAACAAAAACAAAGAAAGATTAAACTAACTAGGAAAAGATTAAAAAAAAAACAAAACAAAAAAGGATTCCAAAAGGACCAAAACTTAATAAGACTCATGGATCTCTGATGTAGCCCATTTCAAAAATTCTGGAAATAATTAAATTACCCCTACTTAAGTATAAGCTAATTAAAACTGAACCAGCAACTTTCAGACTTGAGCAGACTTAATACTAGACTCAATAATAACAAAGTAGACTATGAACTGAGCCAATTAGGTCCCACATTAAAACTAGGCCATATATTTAACTATTTCAATAGTTATCTTGTTTGTTTTAGAGCTTTTTACTGGTTGTATCAACCCAACATTCAAAGAATCATTAGAGAAAATCTCCAAGTGAGATATTCTAACATTAAAATCAACCAATTATTAACTCCTGGACAACTGGTTGATAATCCTTTGGGATCAATTCAAGAGAAAATGCCAAATCATTTGAAGTAATATTCTACCACTTATTCACAGAGTTTAAGGTAATAGGAAATGATGAATTGAATCACCTAACCATTATTCCAAAAACTGTCCCTCACATGTGAGCCTAGTTTTCCCTCAATAAGTGGGACCCAAGGCATGGAATTTTTAAATGTCAGGATGTAGAGTGGAGCCTAAATTTGAACTCAGACCACCTTCTAATGTTAGGAAATGATATATTTACCATTATTCTAACAAGAAGCATCTACTTGGATTACTGTACTTGAAACACAGGAAAGAGTTCCGCAAAGTTCAAAAAAACCTGCAATAAAAACCCACCCTCCAGATAATCCAAAATAAGCCTTTATCTGGGAAACACTCCAAGAAGTGCTCTCTCCTTCACCAGCTTCATTAATTGCCTGCTCCACGAGGGTGCAAGCAGCAATATGGGCACCAGCTGATTGTCCCATTAGATAAATCCTGCGTAAACAAAGCATGAGCAGAACATATCTATTAGCAACCGCCACTCCCCACACCCCCCCCCCCCCCCCAACCCTCTCTCTTGCCCAAATACAGGAGTCATGCTTAGATGTATAAAAAATGTGAAGGCATTATTACCTATCAGGATCGCCTCCATATTCAGCAATATTGTTGCACACAAATGAGATACCTTGAGAAGCATCCTTTACCATATCACTCATGGTTCCCTGAGGGAAATTCCTGCATGATTTTTCAATTAAGACCCATACTAGTACGAAGTAGTATTACAAGTGTATACATGTTATACACTTAAAAAGAATTCACCCACATAGAGGATCAACCTCATGTAAATTAAATCTGGGCTTCTTCAAAGTTACATCCATGATCACAATAGCAAATGAAGTTTAAGTATCATACAAGTAATTTTTTGGACTTTTAACTAAGATCTAAAGATGATCATGCATGCATATTACTTGTCCTTGTCCATGAAACGAATATACAAAACCATGCCTCATATAATGAGACAGAATGATAAATAAATTTCAAAAGCTACTTCTATAATCAGAGAAGAACAAAGCAATAGAAACTGCAGGTTAAAAATCAGTCAATTGGTGCCTTGTATAGCATTTGAACACATATAGGGGAAGTGCAATGTGCAGGCAACACCATCATCACAAGGAAACAAGGATGGTCCCAATATATCATAATATTCTTTCCATTCAGAAAGCACATCAACCCATTATTTCTTTTTCCTTTTCTTGTTTTTTCAAATTCAGTAAGTCTGACCCTAAGTAAGTCATACCCAATGCACAAAACTCTCACTTTTTTGGACTTTGGGATAGGTGATTGGGATAGGTGATTGGTCGGTAAAATGGAAAGGGGTGGGGGACGGGTTTATATGGGCTTGCTCTAGTGTTTATGGCCCAAATGAGAATCTGGAGAGGGGCCACATGTGGGATGAGTTAGTGGGTATTCAGCAAGTTTGGAGGATTCCGTGGTGTTGCTTCGGGGATTTTAATATTGTTCGCTTTCCTAGCGAGCGTAGGGGCGAGACTCGTTTGTCCTTGGCTATGGAAACTTTCTCTGAATTTGTTGAGAATCTTAATTTGATTGATTTGCCTTTGGAGGGAGGTAGCTATACTTGGTCTAGTGGTTCTGATCAACCAGCGATGTCTAGGATAGATAGAGCTTTGGTCACTCCAGATTGGGAGGACCATTTCCCAGATGTTACTCAAAGGATTTTACCCCGTCCTATCTCAGACCACAGTCCAATCCTCTTGGAGGCAGGGGGGATGGTTAGGGGGAAAATTCCGTTCAGATTTGAAAATATGTGGTTGAAGTCGGAGGGATTTGTGGATAGAGTTCAAACTTGGTGGAATCGGCATTCCTTTGTAGGTACACCTAGCTTTGTGCTTGCAAAAAAATTAAAGGCTCTGAAAGAGGACATTGTGCAATGGAATCGCCGTGAATTTGGTAATGTGGCACATCAAAAGAAGCAATTTTTGGAGGAGTTGAGTTCTTTAGACACAAAGGAAGGGGATTTTGGTCTTTCCGATGGGGAGAAATGTCATAGGGCTGAATTGAGGTCCCAGGTGGAGCACCTTCTTTCTTTGGAAGAAATCTCTTGGAGACAAAAATCTAGGATGTTAAGCATCAAGGAAGGGGATAACAACACCAAGTTCTTTCATAAAATGGCTAACTCCCATAGAAGGTTTAATCATCTAAGGACCTTGGAGGTGGATGGGGTGGTTTTTGAGGAGCCCTCCGAGGTATCTAATCAAGTTGTACAATTTTATAAAAATTTGTACAAGGAGTCTGAGGAGTGGAGGCCTTTTGTTGAGGGTTTGGAATTTGATCGCATTGAGAGTCTGGAGAGGGCTTGGTTGGAAAGGAAGTTTGAGAGAGAAGATATTCTTCAAGTTGTTAGGGACTTGGAAGGGGATAAAGCTCCAGGTCCGGATGGGTTTACTATGGCGTTCTACCATCATTGTTGGAGGGTAGTGGAGGAAGATGTCTTAGCGGTCTTTGAGGAATTTTTCCAACATTGCAAGTTCGAAAAATCCCTTAATGCTACCTTCATTGCTTTAATTCCTAAAAAGAAAGATGCCTCGAATGTTAGAGACTTTCGACCTATTAGTTTGGTGGGTAGTGTGTATAAAATCCTGGCTAAGGTCTTGGCAAATCGCTTGAGAGTGGTTTTAGATCAGTTGATTTCTGAGAATCAAAATAGCTTTGTGGGTGGGAGACAAATCCTTGACTCGGTTCTTATTGCGAACGAGTGTGTGGATAGCCGAAGGAAGAGTAGGGTGCCTGGAGTGATTTGTAAGCTCGATATGGAGAAAGCTTACGATCATGTGAATTGGGAGGCTTTGTTGTATTTGTTGAATAGGATGGGCTTTGGAGTGAAGTGGTGCAAGTGGATCCGTACTTGTATATCCACTGTTCAGTTTTCTTTTTTAATTAATGGGACTCCAGTTGATTTCTTTAGTAGTTCAAGGGGTTTAAGACAAGGAGATCCTCTATCTCCTTTGCTGTTCTTGATCTTGATGGAGGTGTTTAGTAGGATGTTGAGAAGAGTGGAGGGAGCTGGTTTGATCCGTGGTTTTAATCTTGAGGGTAGGAGGGATGGAGGAGAACGTGTTTCTCATCTATTATTTGCAGACGACACTATCCTTTTTTGTGATGCTGATGTGGAGCAAATTCTTCATATTCGGTTATTGTTGCTTAGTTTTCAGGCGGTAACAGGCTTGAAGGTCAATGTGCTTAAGAGTGAAATGGTTCCAATTGGGGAGGTTGTTGATGTGCATGCTCTGGCTGACATTTTGGGCTGCAAAGTTGGAACTTTGCCCATGTCGTATCTTGGCATGCCGTTGGGGGCTTCTCATAACTCCCCTTCAATTTGGAATCCAATCTTAGAAAGAATAGAGCGGAAATTAGCTGGGTGGAAGAAGTTGTACTTGTCTAAGGGGGGTCGTTTGATGTTACTCAAGAGTACGCTATCTAGCCTTCCGACTTACTTTCTTTCGTTATTCACAATTCCTACTCATGTGGCTAATAAAATTGAAAAGTTGCAAAGGGATTTCTTATGGGGTGATAGCAAGATTCACTTGGTAGGATGGGATAAAGTTTGTGCGCCTATAGCCAAAGGTGGCTTGGGCATAAGGAAACTTTTTACCTTTAACAAGGCTTTATTGGGGAAATGGTTGTGGCGGTTTGGGAAGGAAGAGGGTAGGTTATGGAGGAGGGTGGTAGCCTCAAAATATGGGGAAGATTGGGGGGGTTGGACCTCAAAGCTGGGTAGGGGAGCTCATGGGTGTGGTGTGTGGAGAAGAATTCGCATGGGTTGGGAGGATTTCAGCAAAAACTGTCATTTTGTTGTTGGCTTGGGGAATAGAGTGAGGTTTTGGCAGGATGGGTGGCATGGGGATCAACCTTTTCATCTGGCTTTCCCAAGGCTGTATGGTATTGCCATTGATAAGGAGGCTTCTGTTGAAGCTTCTTTGTCTAGGCAGGGGGCGGAGGAGAGAAGATTTTGGAATGTTCGTTTTAGTAGATTTTTTAATGATTGGGAGATGGATGAAGGGCTGCAGTTTCTTCGTTTAATGGGTTCCATCAACCCTCCTATGGAGGTTGGTGACCGGATGAGATGGAAGTTGAAGCCTAATGGGGCTTTTGACATCCGGTCCTATTATAACAAATTAAGGGATTCTCCCTCAAATGTCTTTCCTTGGAAAGCTATTTGAAGAGTAAAGGCCCCTAGGCGAGTCTCTTTTTTGGTTTGGTGTGTAGTTTGGAATAAGATCCTAACGGGAGATAATTTGAGATTGAGGAGGTTCGCTTTTGTGGATTGGTGCATTATGTGCCGCCATTGTGGAGAGACGGTTGACCACTTACTTCTTCATTGTGAGATGGCTTCTCGGTTATGGAGTTTTGTTTTCACTACTTTTGGCTTGTCTTGGGTTATTCCTAGATCGATCCTAGACTTACTTTTTGGTTGGTGGAATTGGTTAGGGAAGCATTCGTCTCAGATTTGGAACTTAGTCCCGTTGTGCATCCTTTGGTGTATTTGGAAGGAACGAAATCAGAGAACCTTTGAGGATTTGGATAGCTCCAGTGATCAGTTGCTCGCTTTTTTTAGTGGAACTCTTTTTGATTGGTCTCGGGCGTGGGGACTCACATCTAGTGATTCCCTCCCTTCTTTTCTTTGCTCCCTTTCTCTTTTTTAATTTCTTAGTTGTTTGGTTTTCTCTTTTGTTTCTCTGTTTTCTTCTCCTTGTACTTTCTGGGTTTGCTCTATGTTTTTCATGCATAGAGTAGCCTTTCGTATATATATCATTCTTACTTATCAAAAAAAAAAAAAAGAAATTTGTTTTGGAGAGGTTGGTTCTCATACTTGAACCTGTGACCTGCCGCTTCTGCTGACCTTAAGCAGGTCTTTTAAAAAAAATTATTTATTGCGGATACACATGGAGTAGTTCCTGTTGCAATGTGAATTACAAAAAGATCATTTGATTATAATGAAGATTAGAGGTTGTCAGGTTACAAAATAATTCAAAATATGGGCTACTGAAAGGATGCTAAGACATGAGTGGCAATCATCAACCAATATAAGATGTCTGGGAGGCCAGAGTTAGATACCGTACAAACATCAGAGGATAGATATCTTACCTGCAAACTTGTAGAAGTAGTTCAACACATTGAAATATGTAGAAAAAAATTGTGGTACCATCAAAAAATAGAGTAAGTTACTGAGAATCATGATTAAAAAAATTGATACCTCAATTTAATATTTGTACTGGTGCCACGTATTAGTGCTAATAATAAAGAATAATACTGTCTAAAAGGTGATTCTGTGCAACAGAAACAAAAAAATGCAGGTATGGAGAAATTGCATTATGGTACAGGGTGCTACAAGGACCCAAAACAGGCCTTCAAAACATGGGTCAAGGTGGTGAGAAAAAGTAGTAAATTATCTTGATATAATTGTCTTTCAAATACAACTCTCTTTCAAAAATTTGTAAGATGAGATTGAGGTGAGTTTCTTTTTTTGTTTGGTGTGCAGCTTGGAATAAGATCCTTACGGGTGATAACTTGAGATTGAGGAGATTGGATTTTGTGGATTGGTGCATTATGTGCCGTCACTGTGGAGAGACGGTAGACCACTTACTTCTTCATTGTGAGTTGGCTTATCGGTTATGGAGTTTTGCTTTTAGAACTTTTGGTTTGTCATGGGTCATTCCTAGATCGATACCTAATGTGCTTTTTGGTTGGTGGAATTGGTTAGGGAAACACTCGTCTCAGATTTGGAATTTAGTTCCGATGGGCATCCTATAGTGTGTCTGGAAGGAGCAGAATCGGCGAACTTTTGAAGATTTGGATAGTACTGGTGATCAGTTGCTTGCTTCTTTTAATGGGACTCTTTTTGTTCGGTCTAGGGCTTGGGGATTCACGACTAGTGACTCTCTCCCTTCTTTTCTTAGCTCTCTTTCTCTTTCGTAATTTTTTGTTTGTTTGGCTTTTTTCCTCTTTTTTCTTTTCTTGGTCTGCTCTATGTTCTTCATGCATAGAGTAGCATTCGTATATATAATATTCTTACTTATCAAAAAAAAAAAAAAAAAAAATTTGTAAGATGAGATGAGATAATAATTTATTATTTGTAACATTAGCAACAGATTATGAACAATTAATAACCCTAAGAGACAATAGAATTTTACAACTTTTCAGATCGATATCATATGAAGATAGTTATCACACACAATTCCAAATCTCAATAGATTCATAAGATAACTTCATCCGGAACATGGTTTTCATTGGCAAGATGAGAATATGAGATGAGATTTATTATGTACAACAGTATGCTGTTGCTTAAAGTAAATCATATCACCTGTAATCTATGCATGCCACTATAATGTCTCTTTCTGATAATTGCTGTCCTAAAAGACAACCCCATGCTTTGTAACTGCATCCAAAAAGATGAAAAAACAAAAAGAAGTCTGAAAACACATTGAGGACATGGAGAAGTATGCATATGATGCACAAAAAAAGAATGTAAAATAGAGAAATCAACAAAATCTGACAAGACAACCCTTTCATCAACTTAGATCCAATTTTTGTAATTGAATGAATAACAAACCAAAATTAGATTCTGATATCTAACCTACAACTTAAATGTTTCGGATATTAGAACTACCTACTGTACCCATTACTATTATTTTTTTCATCTTCTGCTTAAGCTATTATTTATCAATTATCTTTTTAAGTACAATATCAGTCACATTTAAAGTTTTATTGTATGACTCTATCTGTTGCTTCTACATGCCCAAAACTTAAAAAAAAATATTCTTCTGTTACTAGTATTATTATTATGATTTTATTAGACTTCCCATTTCAAGTACAAATATCAACTATCAGCAAAAACAACCCTCACCCAATAATCCAGGCTCCACCAGTTACAAATGCAATGACTGGCTTTGGACCATCATTATTTTTGGGGAGATACAGATCCAGCCTGCAGAACAAAATTTAAACAGTTGTCATGAAATCCATAAAATTAAAAAGGGCCATGGCATATTTCCAACATTTTGGGGAATTGTGGAGAAGGAAGGATTTTTTAGATTTTTTCCAGGAAGTTTATGCCTTTTTACTGTTTTGAATAACCTTTCAATGTGATACCATATTAGTTCATATTCAATATGACAGTGGGTATTTGAGATTTTTGGGTTGAGGGGAGAGGCCCGGCTACCTCAAATTAGTCAGATATTGTTTTTCCATTATCTTTTTTCTTTTTGATCACTATGGGCGGGATTCGGAGTTTTTTCATTGAATCGAAGCTTTTTCAGTTGGTGGTGGAGGAAGGAGGAAAATTCTTTGCATTACGTATTTTTGAACAGGGCAAATACTTCATGAAATCAGTGCTTATGGGCAAAAGTGCAGCATATGGTTGATGAAAGATATTGAACACATGGTGGTTGGATTAAATCCCAAACAATTTTTCATGCTTAGGGAAGGCGATAGTGCTTACACCTTGCAACGGGGATCAAACTCTTTTGGTCGGTTCCTGTCAGTGTCGGAACTCAAAGTTGGCAGGCTCCGGAGGTCTGTCCTAACCCCTAAAGGGAAAGCAAAGAATGGTTGGAAGGTCTTTGGCCTAGAGTTGAGAAAGATGTTAGAACCCAATCAATATGCTTTGGGAGATTCAGGCCATGCAAAGTTTATCCCTTAGACACAGAAATGCAATTTAATGTTTCACCCTTCTTGGTCTTTTGTCGAGACAGTGAAGGGTCCTGTGCAGAATAAGGTGTGATTCAGTCGTTCTATAAAACCAAGGAGATAGGAAAAAATATTATAGAGGAGGAGATGGTGGACAAGCAGCAGAATCGGACAAGGGAGATGACCGCAGTGTCTATGAAACAATCTCGGAATCTGGTGGTGGATGGTCAGGTGGGTCAGCCTGGTACGACAGCTGTGAGGGGAGGGGAGGGGAGAGAGCAGAGCATTAATGTGGGTGTTAATTTAGGAGAGAAATTACCGATGCAAAATAAAAAAGGATCTCCATTAAGTTTTAGTATGAATTCAAATAAAACTGATACCGGTAAGGGGCGTGATTTGAAGGATTCACGTTGGGTTGGGAAGGGATTAATTGTGGAGGTGGCTAAGAGTTGGATTGGGAAGGGATTAATTGTGGAGGTGGCTAAGAATGAGAAGAGACGGGTTTATTGGGAGGGAAGGGCTTCTGTCCAATGAAAGTTATCACTAGACACATCAGGATTTGGACACGTGTTTAAGAGTGGATACGTGTTCGCAATCCAACGTGTTCAGTGATAACTTTCACTGGACACAAGCCGCACCCTTATTGGGATAACTCCAAATGTGGAAAGAACTCATTTAAATGGGTGACACGGGCTTCCACAGAACAAGCTATGTGTAATGAAAAGGTGGGTTTGGGCCTGGGCCCAAAACAGTTAGAAGACCTTTCTGCTTCTAACTTAAGCCCGATGTTCACAAGCCCAAGTAGATTTGAGGCTGGGGAGTGTTCTAATACCTCTTTAGGGCCATTCCCAAATAAGCCTAATGGGTCTGGAGAGAAGTCCATGGTCTCTCAAACACGTGTGGTGGCGTTGGGGAGCGATGTAGCAGAAGAGTGCCTCTCGGTCTCTCAGCTGCGCGTGGTATCATTGGTAGAGGTGATGCAGTCCGATGTGGATGGAGAATTGGTTACTCACCCAGCTTGGGCTTCGCCGGTAGGAGTGTCTCACTTCCCCAAGAAGCTTTAGAATTTGGTTTTTAGCTTCGGTTATAAAGGGGATAGAATTTTTGGTTCCAAGATGTCGTCATGTGGGTTGGTTTCAAAAGTTATGAGGATGATGATTCTCGAATATGTGCCGCGATGGGTTGGACAATCTTTTTCCGATCTTTTTTTGGGGTTTTTGCAAGCTAGGTCAATGAGCTTGGGAGTATCGGATGGGGAGGTGAACTCCTTTGCTAGTAAGGAGGTACTTAGCCTTTCTGGGGAAGTCATGCTTGTGGAAGATGAAGTTGATTTTTCTGTGGGTTTTGGTGAGAGGGAAGAATGTCTAGATAGTGTTCCTATGATGATATAGCTTTGAATGGATCCACAACTTTGGCAGAATTAGAGGTCACTGAGGTATTGAGTCTTGAGGCTAAGATGGATAATTCTGGATGGGTGAAACACAGAATTCCCGGTTTCAGTAAATTGGTTGAGCTGTCCATGACCAGACATGAGAAACAGTGCATTGCTCTTTTACAAAGGCTAGAAATTGAGATGGAGGTAGCCAATTTGTTACGCAGGAAAGCCACAAGTAATCGAATAGTGACTAAATCTAAGAACAAGGGACGAAGAGAGTTGAAAACTTGATCTCTTCGGTGAATTATGATGGGAGATAGAGTGTTGGTTTTGTGTTGGCATCAGTAGATGGGAACATTTTTGTTTTTATAAAGATAAAAATGATTTCATGGAATGTTAGAGGTTTGAATGATCCTCAAAAATGACTTGTGGTGAAGAATTTGTTGAGTGGAAGTGTGATGTAGTTTGTTTACAAGAGACAAAGATAGCTAGCGTGAATAGACAGCTGGTTTGTAGTTTGTGGAGCTGTCCGTACGTGGATTGGGTTGCTTTGGAGGCCGATCAGACTGCTGGTAGGGTTTTGATTATGTGGGATAAAAGGATTTTGGAAAAGATGGAGGCTATGGTTGGTACTTTCTCAGTCTATGTTAAGTGGCAAGGGGTGGTGGATGGTTTTATATGGGTATGCTTATGGCCCAAATGAAAATAATGAGAGGTGTCACATGTAGGATGAGTTGGTTGGTATTCAGTAGTATTGGAGGGTACCGTGGTGTTGCTTTGGGGATTTTAATATACTTCATTTTCCAAGTGAGGGCATGGGTGAGACTCGTATGACCCTGGCTATGGAAAAGTTCTCTAAATTTATTGAGGATCTTACTTTGATTGACTTGTCTTTGGAAGGAGGTATCTATACTTGGTTAAGTAGTACTAGTCAACCAGCGATGTCTAGGATTGATAGAGCCTTGGTTACTCCAGATTGGGAGGTACACTTCCCAAATGTGATTCAAAGGATTTTACCCCGTCCTATTTCAGATCACAGTCCTATTCACTTGGAGGCATGGGGAACGACGAGGGGAAAAAGTCCATTTAAGTTTGAAAATATGTGGTTGAAGATGAAAGGGTTTGTGGATAGTATTCAATCCTGGTGGAATCAGCATTCTTTTATACGAACAGCTAGTTTCGTGCTTGCCAAAAAATTAAAGCCCTTGAAAGAGGACATTGTGCAGTGGAATCATCAAGAGTTTGGTAATGTAGATCATCATAAGAAACAATTACTAGAGAAGTAGAAAAAATTAGATGCTAAGGAAGGGGATTTTGGTCTTTACTAATGGGGAGCAATGTCATAGGACAGATTTGTGGTCCCAGGTGGAGCATCTTCTTTCTTTGGAAGAAATTTCCTAGAGACAAAAATATAGGATGTTATGTATCAAGGAAGGAGATAATAAAACCAAATTCTTCCATAAGATGGCTAATTCTCATAGAAGGTATAATCATATGAGCTTTTTGTAGGTGGATGGGGTGGTTTATGAGGAGGAATCTAAGGTAGCTGCTGAGGTATTACATTTTTATAAAACTTTGTATCAGGAGCCTGAGGGATGGAGGCCTTCTGTGGAAGGTTTGGAGTTTGACTGTATTGGTGATATGAAAAGATTTGGCTTATAAGGGAGTTTGAGAGAGAGGAGATTTTTCAGGTTGTTAGACTTGGAGGGGGACAAAGCCCCAGGTCTGGATGGTTTTACTATGGCTTTTTATCATCATTGTTAGGGAGTAGTGGAGAAAGACATCTTAGCCATCTTTGAAGAGTTTTTTCAACATTGCAAGTTTGAGAAATCTCTTAATGCTAATTTCATCGCTTTAATTCCCAAAAAGAATGATGCTTCTAATATAAGAGATTTCTGGCCTATCAACTTGGTGGGGAGTGTGTATAAAATCTGGGCTAAGGTTTTGAAAAATCGTTTGAGAGTGATTTTAGATCAGTTGATCTCTGAGAATTAGAATAGTTTTGTGGGCGGGAGACAGATCCTTGATTCAATTCTTATTGCGAATGAATGTGTTGATAGCTGAGTGAAGAGTATGGTTCTAAGGGGTATCTGCACGCTTGATATTGAGAAAGCTTACGATCATGTGAATTAGGAGGCTCTTCTATATTTGTTGAAGAGAATGGGCTTTGGGAGAAGTGATGTAAGTGGATTCGTGCTTTTATATCCACGGTTCAAATTCTCTATATTGATCAATGGGTCTCCAATTGATTTCTTTCGTAGTTCTAGCAAACTGCGACAAAGGGATCCGTTATCTCCTATGTTGTTTTTTATTATAATGGAAGTCTTTAGTAGGATGCTGAAGAGAGTGGAGGGTGATGGGTTAGAACTATGCCTATGTCTTATCTTGGCATGCCATTGGGGGCCTCTCATAAATCCCCTTCAATTTGGAATCTTATTCTGGAAAAAATAGAGCGAAAGTTAGCTGGGTAGAAGAAGTTGTATTTGTTTAAGGGTTGGGGGGGGGGGGGGGGGGGGAGATTGACATTGCTTAAGAGCACGTTATCTAGTCTTCCTGCTTATTTTCTATCGATGTTCACCATTCCTAAACGTGGCTAACAAGATTGAAAAGTTGCATAAGAACTTTTTGTGGGGGGATAGCAAAACTCATTTGGTAGGATGGAATAAAGTATGTACACCTATAGCAAACAGTGGTTTAGGTATAAAGAAACTAACTACTTTTAATAAGGATTTATTAGGAAAATGGCTCTGGCAGTTTGGGAATGAGGAGACTCGGCTTTGGAGGAGGGCGGTAGCTTCAAAGTTTAGAGAAGAGTGGGGGGAATGAACCTCTAAGTTGGGTAGGGGAGCTCATAGGTGTGGTTTATGGAGAGGTATTCGCATGGGCCGGGAAGATTTTAGAAAAAATACTCAGTTTGTTGTTGGAATGGAGAATAGAGTGAGATTTTGGCAGGATGGGTGGTATGGTGCCTTTTCAGCTAGCTTTCCCGAGGCTATATGTTATTGCTACTAACAAGGAGGCTTTTGTAGACTATTCATTGACAAGGATGGGGGTGGGGGAGAGAAGAAGTTGGAATATTCATTTCAACCGGGACTTTAATGATTGGGAGATGGATGAAGGAGTGAACTTTATTTGTATTTTGGGAGCAATTAATCCCTCCATGGAAGTTAGAGATCGGATGAGGTGGAAGTTGAAGCTTAATGGGGATTTTGACATCCAACCATTTTATAACAAGTTGCGAGGTACCCCTCTCTAGTCTCTCCTTGGAAAGGTATTTGTAGTGTTAAGGCTAGGCATATGTCCTTTTTTTTTTTTGGTCTGCAGCTTGGAACAAAATCCTCACAGGTGATAACTTGAGATTGAGGGGTTTTGATTTTGTGGATTGGGGTTGTAATAGCCGGAAAAAAATAAAAAAAATAAAAAGAAATTAAAAGGAGGGGTATTTAAGTAAATTGTTTATGGGGTCAATTGTTACAATTAAAATTACTAAGGGGTTTTTAGAAAATAAGGTTGAAACCCTAGTTTTATATAGTCTAATTTAAGTCAGCGTATACTGACAGATGTTTTGAGAGAGGAGACTAACCAAAATACTCAAGTGGAGAAGGTTTGACTGCACAATTGATGTACGAGCCTAAGAAATCTCATTCTTTGTCAAATTTAAGATTTATATGGATTTAGAATTTTTTTTTTTATGTGAGAATTTCAGCCAACAGTGAGGCTTTCTTTAGGTTGGTCGCATGGTCTGTTCTGCATAATTTTTTTCTTAAGGGAATAGTACCGGATTGGTGGAGTTAGAACCAAAAAAAAAAAAATGCTTGATGAAAAGAAGGAACACCCACTTCTCTATTATTTATTATTATTTTTTTATTGATTTGGTAGAAGAAGAATAAAGTTTACATAAAAGCTTGTGTCAGACCTTCATATGTGTGATTTGTCCCCATACTTCATTGTGATTTTGTCCTCATGCCAAAGAAAGCTGGAGGCGGGAGTGGCATATATATATATATATATATATATAAATCCATAGAATAATCCCCCTTGACAAGCAACGTGCCAATGCTAGCTTCCTTTTGATTTTATTTTTATTATTATTATTAGTTCATTGGTTTGGTAATTGAGGCGTATAGGAAAGTCAGCAAGTGATCATGGAACATGGTCTAGGGGATGCTTTTGACCCTATATGACAATTTGTATCCTAGGTTTTTAATGGAGGCAGTACAGGATATATACAAGGATTTTTTTTTTTAGCTCTGAGATAATAAAAAGAAATTCTTGGATATTTTTAGTAGTCGCCCTGTTGGCCGGATACCGTTATAAGTCATTCTTAAATTTTTTATTATTGAGTAAATGATACTTGCAAAATTGTTTTAGGTAATACTTAAGAATTTAGAAGAAGTGTTAGAGAGAAGTTTCTTTTGTTATGGCTTTTGGAGGTAAGTAACCTTATCCTAATTGGTTTTATTTTGCGTATTTTAACTACTAAAAATTGTATATAGTTGTTACAATTTTATTTCTATTGTAATACTGATTTCAAGTAAAGAATTATCACAAATATATCTTATTACTGAATATATGATGTGTTTTATTTAGTTGTTTTTAGCTATACTGATTCAAAGTAAAGAATAAAGAATTTTCACAGAATATATATGAGCATTGAATATAAGATTTATTTTATTTAATTGTCTTTTTTAGCTATATTGATTTAAAGTAAAGGATATAGAAATATCACAAATATATTTGAATATTGAATATATGATTATATGTATATGCATTTGAATAAGATACATTTTTGTTAGAAATTATGATTTTATATATATGATTATGGACGGTCTAACTATAATTTAATTTTGATACCCAAACCAATGGGGGTTATTCATTAGTACTCTGATACCCAACCAATGGGGGTTATTTATTGGTATTCTGATACCCAAACCAATGGGGGTTATTCATTGGTACTATGACACCCAGCCAATGAAGATTATTCATTGGTACTCTGATGCCCTGTCACGGGGATATAGCGTGACTATAGTCATAAGATTGTTAAGAATATGAATTACATTTGAATATTTAACTATTTTGAGTCATAAAAACTGCTTATATATTTTTGGAACCTATTGTAAGTTATAGTTTTTGATATATGGAAAACTAACTACCTTCTAAACCATCTATAATATAATTGTAAGATTAAAGCATGTGATCTATTTGTAACGTATGTTTTAAGATTATGAAACTTCTTTAGTTATTTTCTTTTAAAAAAAACCCATAGCATACTATAACTTTTGAAGGTTCATATTACATCTCATTTTACAGATCTATTGCTGGATAGAACTTATTAGGATTTGGTTACTTATTGAGTTGTCAACTCACCCCCCCCCCCCCCCCCTCTTTCTCTTTTCAGATTTTGATCAGAAAGAGTAGCATATGTTTGGGCTTCCGCTGGAATGTGCGCATGAGTGAAGTTTAGGAAATCAATGGAATAAGATTTGAACTTTTATGTTTAAGATTACCTTTTGTGTGGACCTTTAGTTTTAAAGGATTTAGTTATTTTTATTTTGATGTTGGAAGATAATTATTAGGAGATCTTTGAGAATTGCATTATTGAGGATATTTTTAAATTTATTGATGAAATTTTCTTTAAGGTTAACTCTTTAATTGTTAAAAGGGTCTTACACACTTTTAAGTGTGTGACTGTTGTCACGTGCCTAGCTCTTACTTGGGTTTGGGGCGTGACAGGTGTACTATGTGTCATCAGTGTGGGGAGACGGTGGATCACTTACTTCTTTATTGTGAGGTGGCTTATAGGTTGTGAAGTTTTGTTTTTACTTCTTTTGGCATTGCATGGGTCATACCTAGAGCAATTCCAGACTTGCTTTTTGGCTGGTGAAATTAGTTGGGGAAGCATTCATCTAACATCTAGAATTTAGTCTCATTGTGTTTATTTTGGTGTCTTTGGAAGGAGCGGAATTGGCGAACGTTTGAGGACTTGGAAAATTCTGGAGATCAAATGCTTACTCCTTTTAGTGGAACTTTATTCGATTGGTCTAGGGCTTGAGGACTCACGTCTAGTGATTTTCTCCCTTCTTTTCTTAGCTCTCTTATCTTTTGTAATTAATTTGCTGTTTGGTTTCTTTCAGCCTTTTGTTCTTTTTTGTATTTCTTGGTGTGCTCTGTGCTTTTTATGCATCGAGTAGCCTTTTCATATAAATACCACTCTTACTTATCAAAAAAATAAATAAACAAACAGGGTGTAAAAAATTCATTGCACCGAAATGCACAATAAATCAGCCCAGTTCATTTTTAAATTACCTATTCCTCGGTTGATCACCATAAACTATGCTTCTGCGGACTTGACTAGAGAAGAAATAGTAATATCCAACTGCGAAAGACAAGCAGAGTAGTTATGCTCCACTAGAGAGGACAAGCATAGATCAGCTCTGCTAAGTGCCTTGTAGTGCAGTGTCACTGTCTGGCCTACAATTTGTCATAAGCATGTAAATATATGTATATATATGGGCAAATCAGTACAGTTTCTTAGGTACTGTGCCTCAGCTTTCCCACTTAAATTTAACCATCTAATTGCATTATCCAATGCAGCATAATCATTGCTATCTTCCCCAAGGATAACTAAATTCAACCATTGTTTATTGGCCAATGCAACCACTTTGTTGAATTTAATTAAGAAACCTAAGGTACAACACCTAATGAACTGTACCAAAGGTTTGCCAAATATATATATAGGTCAACCCTATGTATATGACCAATTATATGTACAATGTTTATACTGTAAAGAGTATGCATGGAACTTTTGCAACAGAACTATAAATGTTACAGACCTTGAAAAAAACCTGGGAAAAGTAGAAAGGAATAACAACTAAGGGCCAGAAATCTTGTAATCCATTTGTAACCTACCCTGAATAAAATTTAAGTGATTAGCAGCATCTAATAATTTGGATAGTCCAGAAAAGCATCTCAAATACATAATTGAAATTTCAAAATCCAGGATAACTTCAAATATCATAAATCAGAGTTGAAACTACTTCAGTATGTAAATGTGATTGGGATGATTAACTGACCTACACATTAAAAGCCACACATGATAGATTTTCTACTATCTCTTCTTTATAACTTACTAAATTTTCTTTCAACCTCTCTTATCCCTCTTAGAAAGCCTACTTCATATGTGTAGTATCAATTGCCTACTTCATACATTTTTTTTTCCAGTGAGCTATACTAGCACCTCCAACACTTACAACTTCTAGGTAGAGAGCAAGGTCATTGGCTCAAGATCCATTGAGTGCATGAGTAACTTACACAGACAAAAAAAAAAAAAAAATTGACAAGTAATAGAGAATTTTCTTGAAGAAAGGAGAACTCAAATATTAGAGCCTCCTAAAGAACTACAATCTAAGGTTTAAGAGATCTATAAATCTAAGAAGGAATCACAAGCTATCAGTCAATCACAGTACAAATTCAAACTAAGAGAGCAAAAAAAAAAAAAAAAAGAAAAAACCCAATATTGTAGATCTATTAACACCTTCAAAGATTCAATTATTCAACTCTATTCACTTCTCCACATAACGCAATGAGGATTCACATTCCAAATACATGCAAGGCATCTAACGTTATCGATATTCTTTCCACCTTTCCCATCCCTCTTAGAGACCTACTTCAAATGTGCGGTCTCAATTGTGTACTCACTCACACCTTCATGATCAATCTTCCCTCACATATTTACATATAAAGGCTACTTCTTGTTTGCCTTAGATGCAATTACAGCCAATACCAATGCCAATAAACGACAAATTCTTCAAGATGTACAGTTTTTTTTTTTTTTTGGGGGGGGGGGGGGGGGGGGGTTGGGGAGGAAAAAGAAGAACGAAGTACTATAATGTTTTTTCCATCCGTGGTCACCTGAACAATTATTGGGAACCACAACACTTGAAATACAAAAGACATCACAAAACTGTATCCTTGAGAGCAATCAATCCCATAACAAAACAAAGTAATGGTGAGAAACTAGAAACAATCAAATCAAAGAAATTAGAAGATTGTACCCAAGGTATCTCAAAAGCTTCAAACTCAAACGGATGACCAAAATCGTTTCAGCCGCAGCACGCCCAACATTGTGGTCAAAGGACTGGTGGCAGTCGCTGCCAGCAGAAAGTGAATACAGTGAGTTTTCACTGGCGATCTGGCACTGGTGCTGCTGGTAGTAGGTGCTGGAGCTGGAATTAGTGGTGGTGGTTTGGGTGGTGAGGTTAATGTCCAAGGAAGATGGGGCTTAATGGAAACGGTTTTATCATCCGCGACAATGAAGAAAGAAGAAGAATGGTTGTTGTTGGATCATACACTCCCTTGACCAACATTGAGGAAGGCAAGGCTGAAAGTTGTTGGTTGTTCCAATGAGAAATGTGAAGAGTGGTTGGATATGGGTAGGATTTGAGATGCATTTTTTTTTTCTTTTACTTTTCTGTTCTGTTCTAGAGAGAGGATTTAATTTCTTGCCAATGAGCTACAGATCATCAAGCAGCTCCTCCACTTCCAAGTTTTACATGGAGCATGAGGTCATAGGTTCAAGACCCATAGGGTGCATATGTAACTTACCAGTAAAAAAAAGTTATAAGTAATAAATAAAAAATCTGAAAAAAGGAGAACTCAAATACTAAAGCCTCCTAAAAAAAAATCTAATTAAGAGATCTACCAAATCTAATTAGGAATTAAATGCTATCCAGCAAATCATATTTCGAAAGATTAAAAATGAAATTAAAAAAAAAATCTCAATTGCAAATCTCTCAACACCTTCAAAAGTTTGATTATTCAACTCTCTCCAAATTGTCCACAATTTTTTTTTTTATAGGTAATAAGTTTATTAATATCAAAAAGGGGAACACCCTAGTACATAGGGAGTGTACAAGGGGTCAAACAATCAAGAAAAAAAATTACAAAAATTTAGGAAATCAAGAAAAGATAAAAATGATTGGTTCCACAAAGCAGCCAACCAATCCATTAAAGTTCTAAAAAAAAATAACTTTAAGTCTAATATGGATCTCTCCCTATCTTCAAAGCACCTACTATTTCTCTCCCTCCAAATACACCACAATAAGCAATGGGGAACAATCAACCATATATACCCATTTTGATGACGACCAAATCTGCCTAGCCAACATGCTAGAAGCCCCACTACAGATTGCGACATAACCCAACTCACTCCAAACAAACCGAACACCATAGCCCACAAATCCATTGCAACTGGACAATGAAGAAAAAGATGATCAACCGATTCACCATTACACTTGCACATGTAGCACCAATCCAATATCCAAACTTTCCTTTTTCGTAAATTGTCAATTGTTACGCACTTCCCTAAAGCAACAGTCCAAACAAAGAAAACTACTCGAGTCTGAATCTTCTGTTTCAAATACTTTTCCAAGGAAAGCAATCGTCATTAGAGCCCACTAAGATACTATAATAATCCTTAACCATGAAGCCTTTCTCTCTATCAAGTTTCCAGCACATCTTATCCTCACCAAACCCTTTCACCGAAGCGCCATATATGGTGTCCATGAAACTGATCAGTGCCTCTAATTCCCAAGCATGCACACCCCTAAAGAAACTTACATCCCAATACAGGACTCTATTATCAAAATTCATAAGCTCAACCACGCTAACCTCCTTGTCTCGACAAAATCTAAACAATTCAAAATAGCTAACAGTAAAAGATGTCTCACCACACCAACGGTCTTGCCAAAATTTCACCCTAGATCCATCCCCAATATCATATAGAATGTGGCAAGAAAAGAAAGGCCATCCCCGACTAATATTTTTCCACAAGCCAATACCATATGGACCATTAACAGGCCTAGCACACCAGCCACCCCATTCAAAGCCATATTTCACCTCTATCACTTGCCTCCAAAGGGCAGCCCTCTCCATCCCAAATCTCCATAGCCACTTCTCAAGCAAAGCTTCATTAAAAAGTCTTACCTTCCTTATCCCCAAGCCACCCGAAGCAATGGAAGTGCAAATAGTAGCCCATTTAACCAAATGGAATTTTGGTTCGTCTCCAATGCCACCCCACAAGAAATTCCTCTAAAGCTTCTCAATTCAGTTAGCCACAACTACAGGAATAGGAAATAAAGATAGAAAATAAATGGGTAAATTAGATTGAGTGCTTTTAATTAAAGTGACTCGACCTCCCTTGGATAAGTACAAACATTTTCACCTTGCTAGTCTCTGTCCTATCTTCTCCAGAATTGGATTTCATATTGTCTTATCCTTGAATTTAGCTCCCAAAGAAATACCCAAATACTTCATTGGAAGAGTACCTTGTTTATAGCCAAGGACATCTGACAATAAGTCCAAATTATGCACCATACCAACAAGAACCAATTCTATCTTGCCCAAATTTATCTTTAGACCAGAGACCACCTCAAACCAAACGAGCATCACAAAAACTTAAAAGTGTCATCTGCAAAGAGAAGATAAGACATCGCCAAAGATCTTCCCTCTAAAAGACCCACACCAAAGCCTAACATGTGACCATCATGGACAGCTTTATCCAACATTCTCCCAAGGACTTCCATAATCAAGACAAACAGCAAAGGGGACAATAAGTCACCTTGTCTCAACCCCCTGGAACTCTCAAAAAACCCACAAGGAGAGCCATTTATCAGAATAGAGAAGTGAACTGTAGATATACAGAAGAAAATCCACCGCCGCCGTTCTAGTAACTACATAAGAAATCCCCAGTTTACATGATCAAAGGCCTTCTCAACATCTAATTTGCAAAGTAGCCCAGGCAAACCAGTTTTCAATCTACTATCAAAGCATTCATTAGCAATAAGTACACGGTCAAGAATCTGCTTGTTCCGCACAAAAGCATTCTGTGAAGCTAAAATTATATCTTCCATGACTGTGCGAAGTCTGGTGGCTAAGACCTTAACAATGATTTTATAAACCCCTTCCCCCCCAACAAGACTAATGGGGCGAAAATCCTTGACTTCAATTGCTGCATTTTTTTTTAGGGATGAGACTGATGAATGTTGCATTCAAATTCTTCTCAAACTGACCTTTAGCAAAAATAATAGTGAAAAACAGTCATAAGATCACGTGTGAGAATTCCCCAGCAAGCTTGGAAGAAAGCCATTGGAAACCCATCTGGTCCAGGCGATTTATCAACATTAAAATTCTATATGACCTCAAAAATTTCTGCCTCCTCAAAGGGTCTATCTAGCCTATCTACATTATCACCGGATATCCTTGGAAATACCAAGACTTCTGGAAATGGTTGATGAACTTACTGCTCAGAGTATAAATTCATAAAGAATTGAGTAATACAATCAGCAATCATACCTTGATCGAAAGACAAGATTCCATTAACCGTAAGGCTCTCAATACCATTATTTCTTCTATTGGAATTAGTTATTCTATGGAAAATTTTGGTATTTGCATCCCCCTCCCCTAAGTGTAATACCCTAGACTTCTGCCTCCAACTAATCTCTTCTACGAAGATCAGCTTGTTTTAACTTTTCCTCGACTGTTAAAGGATGAGTCTCCTCTCTAACATTGAAATCATTCAATTTGTTCTAGAGTTGCTGTTCCTTGAAAGTGACATTGCCAAACTCCACTTCGTTCCACTTTTTTAGATCCAACTTCAAAGCTGCCAACTTCTTAGCTAGTATAAAACTAGGATTGCCTTGGAACAAAAAAGATGCCCACCAAGCCTTCACTTTATCAAGAAAATTCTCCACCCTTAACTACATATTTTCAAAACGAAAAGGAGTTCTACCTCCCTGATGACTCCCCCCCCCCCTCTTTCAACAGAAATGGGAAGTGGTCTGAAAGTACTCTGGACAACCTTTTTTGGGAAAACTGAGTAAAGTGATCCGTCAAGAGCGAAGAGAAAAGAAACCGATCTATTCTAGAAGTGGAGGAAGTGTTGGACCAAGTATAAAGGCCCCCTTCCATAAGTATATCCATTAGCCCATGGAGAGAGACAAAATCATAAAATCCATACATAGCCCAAGTACAACTTGCAGCCCCTAATCTTTCTGATGGGAAGTAGATTATATTGAAGTCCCCTCCTAAACACCATGGCAAATCCCACCAACTAATCAGCCCTATCAGCTCCTCCCACATTTTCCTACACCTCTTGTTCAAGTTTGGCCCATATACACCTGTAAAAGCCCACTCAAATTGATCACCAACATTTTTAAATTTGCATGAAACAAAAAAAATGCCCCACTGCTTCCTCCACTTTTTCCACCACCCTTCGATCCCACATCAGAACAATACCTCCAGAAGCACCTTCAGAACCCAGGTACAGCCAATCCACATATGGACAACTCCATATACTTCGAGCAATACCTCTAGTAATCCATTCGAGTTTAGTCTCCTGCAAACATACAATATTAGGCCTCCAAGTACGCAACAAATTACAAATCTAAAGCCTCTTCTAAACCACATTCAATCCTTTGACATTCCAGGAAAGTATCTTCAACTTCATTTAGAAATAGATAAAGGCCGCTCCCTATTAATACCACTACGCCTAGTTGAAGTAGAACCATAATTAATTGAACTGAACAGACCCTTCAACTCTCCTATACCATTCACTCCTAAACTCTTCGAGTCACGTGCTTTTTTTTCCAAAGCAACCCTATGATGTAATTTAGCCTCAACAGCTAACAAAAAATTGGTTGCTTGATTTTCCAAACCTTTTAAGGACATGCCTAAGAAGTTATCAAACCTGTTGAACCTATTTTAGAACCACTCAGAGTAAGATTCTTTCCTCATTGGACTCTCCACACCCACAACTTCTAGTCCTTCCGTGGCCAAGGGTAGAGAAAAGGCCAGTGGTTCCATAGCTAGAGGCGATAAACCCTTTTCGTTAGGTAGCTCAGCAACCTCCGAATAGGTGTCCGAAACCCAATCCTCCACAAGTACTTCATCCCCATCAAATTGAGCTGATGACACCCCCAAAGAGTCTTAAGACTTCAATGGAACCAAGGCCAACTGATTTTGCTCTTCCAAAACCTCTGTGACTTCACCCAGTGGCAGAGAAATCTGAATCGAAACCGCCACTCTCCTTCCATTTCGCAATTCAAGCATCCATTGCTCTGATTTCCCCCATTTCTTGATAACATTTCCAAAATGTTCCAAAAGTATCAATTGGATGTCTGGCTGCAAGTTATCTTCACCATCAGAGGTGATTGCTAACTCATCGGCCTCATCGTAGCTAAGAGAGTCAGTATCGGCCCCATCAAAGCCGAGAAACTCAATATCGACATCATCAAAGAGCTCATCGACTAGGCTAGCATCGAAGAGCTACAAAGACCAGCTTGAGGATGCTTCGGCTCGGCAACCACTGCATCGCAGCTTTTAGTACCTCACTCAAAACTTGCTGAAATCGAAGGCAAAGAGATCCCTGGGTTTTAGGTCTCGCCAGATGGAAAAGAAAAAGGGTGGATTTGTTTTGGTTTGGGCCACCAGACTAATATGGGCTGGGGGATAGATGTGTGGAGTTTGGGCTTTGGTTTGAAGGGAGCTATAGGCTTAACAACCTTTTTAAAACTTTTTCCCTCGGGCTTTACAATTAGGCCCACTTCTTGGACTTTGGACCACTTAACTTCCCACCCACCATCTAGTCCACAATCCAATCTCATGCAAACATCCAACATTAAATGAGATGTTTGCATGAGATTCAGTGCCACTGCCAACGATATCTTTAATCTCAAACATAAATTTAGCCTCAAACATCGCTTTTTTCCTTCCCAGCATTCAAATCATGAGTATCATGGCTATGATTGCGCAAGTTTGATTTGTTTGAATTTTGAAAATTTGGCATAAACTACTTTCCTTTCTTGCTACCACCACCATCTCTCTGATCACCCTTCGTCGTTGCCAACAAAAAAGATTTGGACTTCTCCACTGTCGGTTTCAGGACAGATTATGGTTGTTAGATGGCTAGCATCTCAGGAGCAATGGCTTTTCGTAGATGAAATCCAAACCCTCTCCACCTACTACCCAATTTACCTTATGGCACCACGATAAAGCCTTTCTGACGGCCATGGATAAGTTTTGAGATCTTTAAAAAACTGTCATGTGCATTGGAACCTATTTGCAGAATAAATATTTTATCACCATCTCTGAAGGTTCGTGCAAAATTATCAGTAGTTACATTGGACATGAGATCCTCCACAATAGCTAGCAAATGCTTTGCACTCTCTTTGCCCATGAAAACTGATCAAAGAGAATCTGATTTCTCTCAAAAATGCGTAACATATAATAAGTACCTCCCTCCTTAACAAAGAATTCAAAAGTCTTGGACTCAACGAAAAAGAAAATGGAACCTCCCATAACAACAGAGTAAAAACCACAAATTTTGTGACTAATCCAAGGTAGCCAGGCCTTTCACACAAACACAATAGTCACCGGATTTCCTCCCACATTGGAATCAATTGTAGTTTTTTAGGGCGGGGAACAACAAAGATTCGAGGTGTGAAGGATTCATCTTTGAATTTAATGAATATTCCAATTAGACTAAGGGGTTTTGGTATGGTCAATGGCAAAAGCACAATAGAACAAAATGGCTTAGCCATCTGAAATTCCCATTTGATCATTCCTCAAATGTAATTTAGCTAACTTCACCCATTCATATTGAGAAATTACTTTAACTCAAGGATGGAAACAATTACAGCCTTAGTTTCAGCATCAAAAGTTCTAGCAAAAGTTCTCCAAATTGTCCACATAATGCAATGAGTATTCACATTCCAAATAAGACTATTGTTATGAGAACCAATAACCCTTTTCCAGTTCCATTAAAAGTAGATATCAAACACTTTATTTGGCACCAGACACTAAATCCCATAACAGAACATACAAAGGACCACAGAGCATTAGCAAATAAGCAATGTAACAATAGACAATCCACAGTTTCATAGCTACACTTACACATACAACACCATTTGACCATGACAAACATTCCTCTTAATAAAATTATCCACAATCAAAAGGTTATTCATCAGGAGCCCAAACAAAAGTCAGCAGCCCAAAATGAAGTGAAAACGATCCAGTCAGCCCAAGTGCCCAATTGAGAAACAGAGAGCTCCAGTCGACACTCTAAAGTCCTGATTGGATGTCTGAAGGTGCCAATTACCGCTCTTTTAGCAAGATGCCTTGATTCATTCCAAGACCAAGCCAAAGCCTAGCCAAAATTCCCCTTTGCATGTGGGAAGGCCCCAATAATCAGTCATGTGCTCAGTTAGGTTGTAGCACATGTAATTAGTTAGGACTCATCTAACACATCTCAAATGAATCTTCAATTTCAATAACATGGCTCATCCCTTGCCCCACCCCCCACCCCCCCTTCCCCTTGCATTCAATAAAAAGAACACAACACATCTCTAATCTCTGCAATCAAATACAACAAACCCTTTGAAGTGGACTACCATCTGTCCTGAAAAGTAAAATAATTATAGATGAAAATAAACTACCTGCCTGCAAAATTTATAAAACTGCCATTGATACCAGAACTGGCAAACATAACTTTTAGGGTTGGCAAGAAATTAACCGCACTTCCAATCTATGACATCAACAGTCCCAGCTATATGGAATTTGAAGGTGCAATCAAAACCTTAAACTCTTGAAACAAGTAACAAGTACATGGAGGGGAAACAAAGAGTTAACTATATCCCCTGCCTTTCTCATTCAAAAGTTTAAGGTACACAAAATTTTTTTCCAAAAGGATGGATCCATCCATTTCTCAAACCAACTCATTAGCAGTAGTGACCAAAATCTACCTAATACAGCACCGACACATCTTATTACCTAGAAACCTTTTTATTTTTTTTTGAAAGAAAAAGCCATCCAGATCAACAAACATAATATACACTCTCTTTTAACGGCTGGCATCATTTAATTTTCCCTCCATTTCCTCCAGCTAAATGTATTCAAATAAGCTCTCTCTGAGATAGTTCTTAAACTTCTTACTCAAGAACCTTCAAAGACAACCTATATGAACAAGAATTCAACTTTCCACA
The DNA here is from genome assembly GCA_032878915.1 of Castanopsis chinensis. Classification (NCBI taxonomy): domain Eukaryota; kingdom Viridiplantae; phylum Streptophyta; class Magnoliopsida; order Fagales; family Fagaceae; genus Castanopsis; species Castanopsis chinensis. The sequence continues at coordinate 33,208,066 of JAVQMG010000133.1, read as the reverse complement.
TTAAATCTAATAAAAACTGGAACAACCAAGCAATCAAAAGCCAATTCCAATGCCAATAAACAAAAAAACAAAATAAAGCAAGATTGTACCCAAGGTATCTCAAGAGCTTCAAACTCAAACGGGTGATCAAGAAGGTCTCGGCGGCGGCATGGCCAACGTTGTGGCCGAAGGAGTTGCGGCGGTCGGGGGCAGAAGACGAGAGCGAAGACAAAGAGTTTTCACTGGCGATCCGGCGGCGGCGCTGCTGGTAGTAGGTGGTGGAAGTAGTAGTAGTAGCATTTGTGTAGCTTAAGGTCCGAGGGAGAAGGGGCTTAATGGAAATGGTTTTTTCATCCTCAAAAAGAAGACTATTTGTTGTTGTTGTTATTGGATCATCATCAGACGTTGAATTTGGTTTTTCCAATAAGGAATGTGAAGGGTGGTGGTTTGTTATGGGTAGGATCATTTGAGATGGCATTTTTCTCCTCTCTTTTTTGTCTGTTCGAACCAAATCTGATAATCTCCTACTACTGGATTTCTGTCTCTGTTCGATTCTATTAACTGTTTTTGGTTTTGTAAAATTTTGCTGAGATTTGGGAAAGTGTGCAAAGTGAGAGAGAATCAAGGTCAAACTCCTCCCCTCCCATCCCCACTCAACGTTGTAGATGTAGAATAGACCGGCCAATACCTATACGCCACATACCGTCAATTGTACCCAGGGATGGCCATGTAGAGGGTATGGGTATTCCCAACCCATATTCTGCCCCAAAAGTTTATTTACGATATCTGAATATCAATATCCACTAGTATTTATAATCAAATCTTACTCGAATTTATTATTTATGGATATTTATACCCTACCCAAAACCCCTTTTTTTTTTTTAATCCAAAACATTTTAACTTAAAAACTAATCAATAGCATTATCTTAAAAAAGAAAAAACTAATAAAAAAAACTATTGATTAATTTGTTTCTGCTTCTTTTTTATTCTTTTTCTTTTTTTTTTAATTTTAAAAATCACTGATGGGCTTTGTTTGGTGGGCCTCGGATCATCCCTTATTTCAAAGTCAAAATAAATAAATTTTAAAAACCCAACCAAACAAAAATTAGAACAAAAAAAAAAAAAATTCAGAGTACGCACCTATCTTTTTTTATGGGAGAAATTTTAGTCTTTTTTCTATTTCTTTTTTTCCTCCATTTCACTCATTCTCTCTTTTTCAAAAACAAAACTCTCACCTCTTTCTCTCAATCTCTCGCCCATCATCCTCCTCGTCAAGCTTCTACTGCGAATCACAAAAACCCAATACAGAAAAATTAATAGTCTAACTGAACTATAGGTCAAAATTATTATTTATTTTTTAAATTTTAAAAGCAAATCTTTTAGCTTGTTTTTAATCGCCAGGAAAAATGCAAGAAAATACATAAGATTCAATGATTTCATTTCATTATCTTAGCAACCAAATAGAGGATAAAGCAAGATTTTGTCAAAAGAAAACCAAAATTAAAAATCTTCACAACAAGCTCTACTCGGATTCTAGTCCAAAATTATAGATTTCTCGCAACTCACCGAGTCGATGGCCAATTTCGTCCAGGCCAAAACCAAGCTTACCGTCAGTTCGATTCACCGGCCTCCGTTCCTCTCCACCAGGCAATTAGGCTTCATCGTGGTCGCAACCCTCATTTGGATCCCCTTCACGATCAAGAAGATCGTGAAAGGCGAGACCTTGCTTCACGATCCGAAGCTCTGGCTCGTCAATTCGGAGATGGAGAAGACTACTGTAATGGTGGTGTTGGTGATCGGAGTGATGAGTTCAAGGTACTGGTGAGGATGGAAGCTCAAGTGTGAGAGAGAGAGAGAGAGAGTGAGTGAAAGTGAGAGAGTTAGGTTTATATATATATATATATAGGTCGGGTATGGATAATATCCATACCCTACCCAAACTATTCGGGTAATATCCATACCTTACCCAATTAAGTTCTACCCATAAAGAACCGGGTATTATCTAAAACATTTTGATCGGATAAGGTAGGATATCCATCACCCAATGGGTATGGCCATCCCTATGTACGCTAATACTCTCACTCACTCACTCTCTCCCTAAATACTATTTATGAACTTTTTTTTTAACAATATTGCTTATGTGGTATTTGGTACGAGGTAATTTTTTAGAATTCTCAAAAAATCACACTAGGAAATCAGATGTCAGGGGAATCTGGATTCTCTCTTTAAATCCTTCTCAGTTATATCTGTATTTTCTGTTAAGATATGTGCCTTTAAATCCTATTGTATGATGCTATGTATGACATTATGTATAACTTAATATTGTGTTTAATAAAGTTGTTTTATTTTTATCTAAAAATAATGGTAACATGAATATTGGGACATCATTATTTAGTCCATGAGATGCATAGTATGTAATTTATGCAATTTAGTCACAGAAGATATAAATTACAAGTTCTTTGTAAGCTAAGAATTTTAGTTTGTAGTCGGTGATGAAATTTGGCATTTCATCTGCAAAAGCTATAGCATATCAACTAAAATGATTTGTCTTGATCATGAAAATGGAGATTTCTAATTGGAATATTTATATGTTTTAAGAGTTGAAATATATTGATCTGGATCGCTGTGAGATTTATTATTCTCCTAACGACTGTCAAATAAATAATAAACTCACGACTTATATTTACATGAACTCTTAATCCTGAGAGGATAATGGATCTGATCATGAAGTGTAGGTTGCTTTGATATATTAGAAGTGAGATCTAAAGTTATGGTCAAAACCTCAGTATATTGGGCAATCACATTGTATGTTGATGAAACATATATTTTCAAGATGAAATTCATAGTCTCTTAATGGATATATAAAATATTCTCTTGAGATAAATTTAATGGCTTTATTATTCAGAGAGTTAGACCTAACCACTTTGATAAGAAGTTACTAAAGTATATATTTATGGAATTGAATTTCATAAATATATGATGAATAAGTTTAAAGGATTAAATCGGGTATTCAAGAAATTAAGATGTAGTAATCAACAAAGTGGCAGTCTACTTTCATGACTTTATATTACTACGAATTTTTTATTAAAGGGTTGCATGTACAATAAAGTCTTTGGATGTAATTTATAAATAAGGCCTAGAGTGCAACTATATTTATATAGTAGTATTAAATATAGTTAATGGTAACTTTGGACTTGTCAAGAGTTGATAGAAAAGCCTAAGACCCATTAGAGCTAGTGTCTTATTGGTCAATTTTGGTCTCACTCCACGCCATACACTTAACCCCAATTGGAAAGGCCCAAAATGTCAACCCAATTAGATATTTAGTTAGATACAAAGAGAAAAACATACATAATTTTCTGTAGAGGAATTGCAAGAACACTATTGTGAAGATGTGCAAGAGGTGTTAGACACTTTGACATTCTCCCTTTGAAAACTAATTGAGAGACCACACATCTTGGGCGTTAGTGGAATTGAAGTGAAGATTGAAAGTGTTCCCAAGTGCTTTTGATCTTCAGTTTAGATAGTGCATGTTAAAATTTATGAATGAAGTAGATTTGTTATTTTTTCGCTGCATATATGCCTATTTCTATCAAATGGTATTAGAGTGGTCTACATTTTGTATCTGTTTAACATGTTTTGAGTTTTGGAATAGTTGACAATCGTTTCATGTTGTTAGAAATTAGTTTTCTGCATGGTTGTTGAAATTATTGTTTGATAAAAACTGTTGTTAATGTTATGATGTTGTTTAATTTTTAGTTTAAGTATCTTAAACTGAACTTTAAGGCTATAGTATCAATGAAATTCAGTTTTGATATCAATTTCTGTCCATTATGTTCATATAATGGTTATTTTATTCATGAAAAAATTAAAAACCTTTCTTCGCAAAATTTTGGAAAATTCGAAATTCGCAATGCTCGATCGATCGAGCATCTGTCAAGCATCGATCGAGTTGGCAGAAGTTTTCTCGATCGATCGAGGACCTGCCAAGCATCGATTGAGCTGACAAAAGTTTTCTCGATCGATCGAGGATCTGTCGAGAATCGATCGAGCTTCGTGGAATGTTTCTCGATCGATCGAGAATCTGTCGAGAATTGATCGAGTAGCCAGAACTTTTCTCGATCGATCAAGGACTGAAGGTTTAGAATATTTTTCTAAGTGTTTTTTACATATATAAAGAGCAAGGCTGTGTGTAATTAGATTATGTAAGTTTTATATTTAAAAACCTTTAATTTAAAACATCTAGTGGGAAAGAGATACAAGGGTTGCATCTCACAACCTCCATTGACGGCTTATAGTGGTTTGATTAAGCACCTCACCTTGGCGCATATGTGTTGCTCCCTTTGGAGGATGTTTAATTCATGGTACTACAGATTAAACTTCTTAATGATGGATAATATGTGTTTTTACATTAAGGACGACCGTGCTATAGTAGAGTTACTTAATGACTCACATAGAATTCAGTCACTGGTGTACACTAAACTAAGTTTAATACTAACCTCACTTTGGAGCAACGTCATTATTACTTAAAGGCTGAAGGAAAAATGGCATATTATTAGTGTTTGATAAGAGTTATCATGATAGTACTAATAATGAGAATAGTTCTTAATCAATCATAGTGTTTATAATTTACTTGCTTCCAAGGAATTTTAAACATAGGATTGGGTTGTCGTTGCATATATTGTTTTATAGTTTTATTAAGGTTTCATATTATATGCTATATGTTAAATTGATAATATCCAGTTTACTTATTATGTTCATGTTTATTATTTTCAGATTTGAATATGGCATCATTTAGCCCACTTGTTTCTATTCTTAATCAAAACAAATTAACTAGATCCAACTATGTTGACTGGAAAAGAAATTTGGATATTGTTTTAACTGCTGAAAAGCACAAATATGTGCTTCCTCAACTATGTCCTAACTTTCCTTCATTAGATACTCCTCTTCAGGAAAAACAATGATATGATTGTTGGCAAAAATCTAATGAAATGGCCAAGTGCGATATCCTGGCATCCATCTCAGATGTTCTACAACATCAAATGCAGGATATAGAACTAGCTTTGGATGTTATGCTAAGTCTGAAGGAGATGTTTGGTGAGCAAGGCCATTCAGCAAGGCAGTTCAGCAAGACAAGAAACCATGAGGCAAATTTATAATACCAAAATGGCTGAAGGTACTTTAGCGAGGGAGCATTGTCTTACAATGATCTCTAATTTGAATACATTGGAAGTTTTAGGTGCCGACATTGATGGAGAATCCCAAGGGGATACATTGATGAAGAATCCCAAAGGGATATGATACTCCAGTCACTACCGGAATCATTCAAGGAATTTAGACTCAATTACAATATGAACAAAAACATTTATTTTTTGTCTGAATTGATGAGTGAGTTAGTGGTGACAGAAGGCATCCTTAGCACTTCTAGTATTGAAGCCAATGTGATGAAGTTTCTACTTCTCAACCTAAGTCGAAAGGCAAGGGTAAGAAGAAGAAAAAGAATGACTTCACTTAGCAAGAGGGTAAACAATTTGCCTTAGGGGTTGTTGACAAAGGAAAGAAGATTAAAGGAAAGTATTTCCATTGTGATGAAAAAAGGACATTGGAAGAAAAATTATCCAAAGTTTAAACCTGCCAAGAATAAGGGTATGAAAAGTTCATTTCTTCTTGAAATATGCTTGGTACAGAATCCCATGGATTGCTAATGTGTGGATTCAGGTTGTACTAATCATATCTGCAATTCTTTGCAGGGATTTTAGAAGACTAGAAAGCTGAATGAAGGAGAATTGTTTCTTACTTTGGCTAATGAGAACAGGATTCCTGTTGTAGCCGTTGGTGTTGTTAATTTATGCTTTGAGTCTAGGGTTTTAATATTGGAAAACTGTTTACTTGTATCCATTGTTTGTAGGAATTTAATTTTTGCCACTTATTTAGGTAAACATGGGTATTATGTTATCCTAAAAAACAATATTGTAATAAAGAAGGATAAAGTATTTATCTGTTCTAGCAATATTGTGAATGGTCTTTATATTTTAACTCCTGATAAGCATGAATCATACAATTCTGAATTAAATAGTAACTCTCATGTAAAATTATTAAAGAGAAAGTTCCCTTCTAATGATGCATATCTTTGGCACTTGCATTTTGGGTCATATTAATTCAAATAGGATTCAAAGACTAATCAAAGATGAACTTTTACAGCCCATGGAATTTGATGAATTTCTAGTCTGTGAATCTTGTTTGGAAGGTAAAATGACCAAGCGACTTTTTAATGCAAAAGGTAGAAGAGTCCAAGAGTTGCTTGAATTAGTTCATACGAATGTATATGGTCCTATATCAACCTAAGCAAAAGGAGGTTATGAGTATTTCATCACTTTCACGGATAATTACTCAAGATATAGTTATGTGTACCTAATGAAACAGAAGTTCAAAACCTTTAAAAGGTTCAAAGAGTTTAGGACTGAAGTTGAAAATCAATTAGGTGGACACATAAAGGTCATTCGATCTGATCGAGGTGGTGAATACCTTCTTAAAGATTTCAAGGATTACTTGACTAAAAAATGGATTGTATCCTAATTGACCACACCTGGAACTCCACAACAAAATGGTGTAGCGAAAAGAGGGAATAGGACTCTTTTGGAAATGGTTAAGTCTATGATGAGTTACTTAACTTTACCAATTTCTTTTTGGGGATAAGCCTTAGATACAGCAATACATCCTTTGAATTTAGTTCCATTAAAATCTGTTCTTAAAACACCCATGGAATTGTGAAGTGGGCGTAAACCTAGTATGAGATATCTCCACATTTGGGGTTGTCCAACACATGTGCTAAAGGGAAAGTCTGATAAGTTGGAACCAAAATCAGAAGTATGTTTGCTTGTTAGCTATCCAAAAGAAACTATGGGTTATTTATTCTATAGTAGAAATGATAACAAATTTTTTGTTAGTACAAATGCTAAATTTTTGGAAGATGACTATATGAATAATTTTACTCCTAGAAGTAGAGTTGCGTTGGCTGAAATAAATGAATTTGTAAATCAACAACCGTTAGATAAAACTAGGAATGATGTGGCTGTATTAGATACACCACAAGACACTACGAATGAGATGTCTAGTACACAGCTACCTCGTCGTAGTGGGAGAATTGTTCGGCCTCCTATAAGATTTATAGGTTTAGGAGAAACTTATGAAGCTATCTTAAAAGAGGCTAAATCGGATCCCTATATTTATGAGGAGGCAATGAATGATATAGATGCATATCATTAGGTCCAAACTATGAAATCTGAGTTAGATTCTGTGTATTCCAATCAAGTTTGGGATCTTGTAAAGGCACCTAATGACATTAAACTTGTTGGTTGCAAATAGATTTACAAAAGGAAAAGAATGATGGATTGAAATGTTGAAACCTTTAAAGCAAAACTAGTGGCGAAAGGGTATACACAAAAACAAGGTATTGATTATGAAGAAACTTTTTCGCCAGTAGCCATGCTTAAATCTATCAGAATTCTCTTATCCATTACTGCTCATTATGATTATGAGATTTGGTAAATGGATGCCAAGACTGCATTTCTTAATGGCAATCTTGAAGAAGAAATCTATATGATGCAACTAGAAGGTTTCATAGTAAAGAACCAAGAGCAAATGGTATACAAGTTGAAAAGGTCCATTTATGGACTTAAGTAAGCATCTCGGTCATAGAACATCAGATTTGATCGAACAATCAAGTTATTTGGTTTTGAACAAAATCTTGATAAACTATGTGTATACAAAAGACATCAACACAAAGTAGTAATGTTCCTAGTGCTTTATGTTGATGATATTCTACTCATTGGAAATGATGTAGGGGTAATGTCATCGATTAAAATTTAGTTGTCAAGCCAATTTAATATGAAGGACTTGGGCAAAGTTAACTATATTCTAGGGATTAAGTTTTGGCGAAATCGAAAGAATAGGATGTTGGGTTTGTCACAAGTTGGATATATAGATAAAGTTCTCGAATGGTTTAGCATGCAAAACTCCAAGAAAGGATTACTTCCTTTTAGACATGGAGTTCCTCTATCTGACAACTAAAGGGCTAAGACTCAAAATGAAGAAAATATGATGAGATAAGTTTCTTATACTTTTGCAGTGGGAAGTCTCATGCATGCCATGCTTTGTACTAGACTAGATATCTATTATTCAGTTGGCATGGTCAGCCGATATCAATCAAATCCAGGATCAAAACATTGGCAAGTTGTAAAGCATATTCTTAAGTATCTACGGAGAACGAGAAATTATATGCTTGTTTACTGGTGTGAGGATTTGATTCCCATTGGTTATACAGATTCAGATTTTCAGTCAGATCTAGATTTCAGAAAATTCACGTCGGGTTGTGTATTCACCTTGGGAGGTGGAGCCATAAGTTGGAGGAGTGTTAAGCAATCTTGTATTGCGGACTCCACCATGGAAGCTGAATATATTGTTGCTTGTGAAGCAGCAAAGGAGGCTGTTTGGCTCAAGAAATTCCTTTCTGATCTTGGTGTTGTGAGAATTGAGCAAATTCCTATTACATTGTTCTGCGACAATAGTGGAGCAGTTGCACAATCCAAGGATCCAAGGAATCACAAGAAAAGAAAACACATAGAAAAAAAGTACCACCTCATTCAAGACATTGTTACTCGAGGAGATGTGGTTGTAGCAAAGATTGATGGTGCAAAGAATCTAGCGGATCCCTTTACTAAAATCTTACCCCAAAGGACTTTCGAGTCACATTTGGAGGAGATGGGAGTTAGATTAATGCACAATAGTCTTTAGAGCAAGTGAGAGATTGTTAGGATGTGTGCCTTTAAATCCTATTGTATGATACTATGTATGACATTGTGTATGACTTAATGTTGTGCTTAATAAAGTTGTTTTATTTTTATCTAAAAATAATGGTAACATGAATATTAAGACATTATCATATAGTCCACGAGATGCATAGTAAGTGATTTAGTCACAGAAGATATAAATCACAAGTTTTTTTTAAAACTCAGAATTTTAATTCAATCGGCGATGAAATTGGGTATTTCATCTACGAAGATTATAACATATCAAACTAAATACTCAAGGAATTAAGATGTAATAATAGAAATGGAGATTTCTAATTGGTATTTTAATATGTTTTAAGAGTTAAAACATATTGTACTGGACCGCTGTGAGATTTATTATTCTCCTAACGATTGTCAAATGAATAATAAACTCACGACTAATATTTACATAAACTCTTAATCCTGAGAGGATAATAGACCTAATCATGAAGTGTAAGTTACTTTGATATATCAGGAGTGAGATCTAAAATTACAGTCAAAACATCAGTATATTGAGCAATCACATTTAATGTTGATGGAACATATATTCTTAAGATGGAATTTATAGTCGCTTAACAGAGATATAAAATATTCCCTTAAGATAAGTTTAATGGGTTTGTTATTCAGAGAGTTAGGTCTAACTACTTTGGTAAGAAGTTACTAAAGTATATATTTATGGAATTGGATTTCATAAATATATGATGAATAATTTTAAAGGATCAAACTGAGTTCTCAAAGAATTAAGATGTAATAATCAACAAAGTGGTAGTCTACTTTCATAACTTTGTATTACTACGAATATTTTATGAAGGGGTTGCATGTAAAATAAAATCTTGAGATATAATTTATAAATATGGCCTAGAGTGCAACTATATTTATATAGTGGTATTAAATATAGTTAATGGTAACTTTGGGCTTGTCAAGAGTTAACAGAAAAGCCCAAGACCTATTGGAGCTAATGTGTTTTTGGTTCCTTTTGGTCCCACTCCAAGCCACACACTTAAGTCCAATTAGAACAGCCCAAAAGGCTAGCTCAATTAGATAATTAGTTAGATACAAAGGGAAAAACATACAGAATTTTTTGTAGAGGAATTGTAAAAACACTATTGTGAAGTTGTGTAAGAGGTGTTAGACACTTTGACATTCTCCCTTTGAAAACTGATTGAGAGACCACACATCTTAGGCTTTAGTGGAATTGGAGTGAAGATTGAAAGTGTTCCAAAGTACTTTTGATCTTCGGTTTTGAAATTCACCGTTCCAAGATACACTCTCTTGTTCTTAAATTCTAAAACTTAGATAGTGCATGTTAATATTTATGAATGAAGTAGATCCGTTATTTTTCTACTGTGTATATGCCTATTTCCATTATTTCCTATAACTTTAGACACAACGTTTCAGTCTCTTGGGTAGTAGTTATCAATAAAACAATATATTTTCCCTCTCCACGCACTTCTTTCCCCCCTCTCTCTAAAATTTATTTTGTGTTGAAAAATTTGAAACAAATTTTTCTAGAAAAGTTTTTTTCTCCTATTTACAATAGGACTTCTCTTTTCTGTGATGCCAGCCAACAAAGCGCCACTAAATCAACTTTAAGGTCAAATGCCTCTTCTCATAAGTATGGTAAAGAAAAATTGGGTACAAATTAAGACTACAGGTGAATTATAGGGGTGACAATAGGATATATCTAGTAGTATAGTATTTGTATCAAAAACTCATAGGAGTAAGTGAAAATCATTAACTAATGGCTTAAAAAAAATCAATTGATTCTATTAAGGAAACAAATCCATTAAATGCCATGCACTTCTTTCCCCCCTCTCTCTCTCCTTCTCTCCCTCTCTCCAAAATTTATTTCCTTTAGAAAAATTTGAAACAAATTTTTCCAAAAAAGTTTTTTTCTCCTATTTACTACAGGACTTCTCTTTTCGATGATGCCAGCCAACAAAGTGCCACCAAATCAACTTTAAAGGTCAGATACCTCTTCTCATAAGTATGGTAAAGAAAAATTGGGTACAAATTAAGACTACAAGCGAATTATAGGGTTGACAATAGGATATATCTAGTAGTACAGTATTTGTATCAAAAACTCATAGGAGTAAGTGAAAATCATTAACTAATGACTTAAAAAAACCAATTGATTCTATTAAGGAAAAAAATCCACTAAATGAAATTGCAAAATTATACCCGTCTTACCCCAACCAACAGATACATTGAAAGATTCATTGTTTTTTTTGTTTTTTTTAAAAGACCTGAACAACACCTTATCACTACCATGAAATATATCAAACATTGAGATGAATGCTTTTACAAAATATTTTGACAAAATAAAATAAAATAAAAAAGAAAAATAAAGGAGCATAGTGAAAACGCAATGGTTTTGCAAGATTTTTTGTAAAAAAATAACATGTAGTCATGTAGGATTGGGAAAATAAAAGATAAGGCACTCTGAGAGTAAAATAAATAAATGTGTCGATGAGAGCAATTCAAGATTGAAGTAAAAAATAAATAAATAACAAAGAGATAAAAGTGAGAGAATTTGAAAAAGGTAAAGAAGAAAATGAAGGGAAAAACAGAATGTACTTGTGCCGTTTTGTGCCGTTGAGCAATTTGAAAAGTACGAGGAAATTAAAAGTTTTTTTGGATGATAGATGTTAAAAAAAATAAAATAAAATAAAAATAGAAGGGAAAAAGGGAATGGACTTGAGCAATTTGAAAAGTATAAGAAATTTAAAACTTATTTACCAACTACCACTCTAGGTTTGTTAACAATTTCTTTAGTTTTTTTTTTTTTTTAAAATATTATTCCTATTCCATATGATTTTTAAGTATTGGGAATAATTATTAATTTCATGTTTAGTATAAATTTTAGGCATAAAAATTTATTACTGATAGCAAAGAATACCAAATTATAAGTGGTGTTGGACTTATCATGCATTATCGGTATAAGTATATTTTTTTTCCAATTAAATTTGTAACTTTTATTTTTAATTGATCATAACTTTAAGCAAAATGAAGATTTAAAATTTTTGAATGACTCTTCCGTGCATTGCACAGATTAGCGACTAGTTAAGATAAAATATAAAACAAACTATCAATATCTTTTCCCTTGTCTTTATCTTTTCCCGCTAAAATAATATAAACAAGATTGACAACTCTGTTGATATATTCTTTAACAAATTTTTATTTAGGTTTCACGTGTGGAAAAAAAAAAGTTTAAAGGGGTACCTCAATTATTGCTCGATATTCACTTTTGCTGTTGTGTGTGTGTTGCATAACAAATTATTAATAGTTTATATTTTATTTTTCATTATTTATTTAGAGGAAGATTTTTTTTTAAAGGACTTGGTAGTTCACATTCAAATCTAATGATAGAATGGGAAAAATAAATAATTCATTTAAAATTCCTGGGAATAAACCAAATATTATCATCTCACATTCCTAGGAATCTTAAGAGATTCACAATGAAACTAAACATAGAAATAGCTATATTCTTAGACATCTAAATTGCAAAGAATCACATCTCTAAGAATCTGAATGCTAGGAGTAATGTGCATTCTCCCGTACCAAACACCACATTAATGTATTTTCTATCCATAAAAATTTTCTAAAACTACCTACGTTAATTTAAATTGTAAAGAAATATGATTCTCCAAAAAAAATTGTAAGGAAATATTGGGATTCAATTTTTTTTTTGTTATAAATAAATGGTTTTTTCCTCCAAATAATAATAATAATAAAATAAATAAATAAATAAAGGGTAATACATGGATTTTATTTATTAATTTTGAAAATAAGACTTCAGTTTTGGATTTCCAAAAATAAAACAGAGGACCAATAATTTAAAATGATATATGAGTATATATATCCAAAACTTGGTTGGATGGATAAAGTTTCTCTGCAATCTGAATTGGAGGAACTCTCTCCAAACCATGATGTGTCAACACCAGAAAGTGACACCTGTCCAACCCAACTAAAGCTCAAATTCAAGAAATAACTCCCGTTAACTTAAATGTTACACAACCTAATTATATTTCGCTCTCTTTTTTATCAAAAGAAAAATTATTTCCCACCATAACCAAAATGAAAATGCTCAGTCCCTAAATTAGACTAGTCACTCACACTCTCTCTATCTCCTTCCTTAAGCCTTATACAGCTTAAATCCCTTCTTCATCTCTCTCTTTTGTTCTTTTCCGTTTCTTTCTTCAATCGATCTCAACTGCCCTCAATTAATGCTCCCTCCGTCTATCCCCCTCGATCCGTCCATTGTCTCCGACAGTCCCACCCATCCCCCACTCTTCACCATTCCACCCATTCAATCCCTTCCCTCTCAGTTGGCGCCACTCCCTCCAAACTTCTCTCATTCCACCATTCCCACTCCCTTTTTCTTCTTTCTCTATGTCGTTCCCGTCCCTTACCCTACTTGTTGCCGCCAAGAACCACCCCTCCAAACCTTTCTTTCTATGGCAATCTCGATGATGAAGATGATTATTTTAACGATTATCTCTGTGATAAAGACAAAGATGATTCTTTTGGTGGTCATCTTTGTGACAAAGACAAAGATGATTCCTTTTGAAGTAATCTCTATGACAAAAATAAAGACGCTTGCTCAACCTCTTTCAAGGTTTGTTTTCCATTAGCAGATTTGGGATTTTTATACATTGGTTTGTTGTTTCTATTATTGTTCATTGTTTATGATTGATTTTAAAAGTTTGAATATTGGAGGTTGCCTAATCTTAGTTGAGTTTTATAGCTTAAAGTTTCGGTGGAATTGTGTCTAAACTTATATGTTGTACTATCTCTATTGTTTTTTTCTTATTAGTTTTTGTTGATAGTGAGTATTGGTGATATTTGGGTTGTATTTAAACTTTGACCATAGTGAAAACTCTTTTTAAGTAAATTGTAGCTGAAAATGTAACCCAGGAAGTTTAAATGATTTTATTCGTGGTCAATATTTAATTAGATGAGTACAAGAGAAAGCATCATTTAAATATACACACACACACTAGTAGAGAAAATATCATTTACTAACATTTTTTGTGAATTGATATTATATATATACACACACACACACAAACTAGTCACTAACCTGTGAGATGGACGGGAATAGCTATTGAATAAGTTTTATATGGAAAAAAAAAAACAATTTTGTTTTATTTATTAACTTTTTTGTTGGAAGGGATAAAAGACATAATGTTGCATCTCTAGTTTAGTTTGTGTTATATATATATATATATATATATATATATATTATTTATCAAAAGGTGTCTATTGAAAGGTCATAACCATTCAAATTGGATATATCAAAAGGTGCCTATTGAAAAGTCATAACCCTTAGCATTGGATATATATTAAAGGTGCATATTGAATGAAAAAGTGTCTATTGATCTAAAATGTGCCTATTAAATGAAAATGTGCATATTGAAGGAAAATGTTTCTATTGACTGAAAATGTGTCTATTGAGCGGTCATAATCTTTGGGTATAATTAGTAATTCATATGTATTTGGTAACTTCTTCTCTTTCATCTATTTAAAAACACAAGAAACCTATGGATTTTTTTTTCCAAAATTACTATTTGTAAGTCATTTTTTTTTGTTAAATACTGAAAAGGTCACACACCAATAGTAGCAACAATAATACTCAAAATTTTCTTTACATACCTTATGACTGCGTTTCTTCTCAGATTTCTCATTCTCTTCTTTACTCTTGTATTTTGATAATAGCTTAAGTTTGCATATTTATATCATTATTAGAAAGCGTTATTATATTTATTTTGAGTTAATTCATGCATTTTATAATTAGTTTTGGAATAATGTTGAATAATCAATTTTGTGCTTAGTTGAATTTTAATGTGTGAATTTGTCTTTCGTAGGATAATGAAATTAAATAAGTGGATTTGTGCAAAGAAGAAAGCTAATGGACTTTACTTTCACAAGAGTCGTGGTGAAGTCAAAGAAGGCCAACCCAATTAAATTCGAGTCCAATTAGAGCAAGGAATTAAAGGAAATTTGCACAAAATCCAAGTCCAATTCGGATTAGGATTCCAGCCTACACACCAGTTAATATTTGGAGCATAACTTTTGACTTAGATGTTCAATCGTGATGATTTAAGTTGGGCTGGAAAGCTAACTTAAAGGGCAAAGAAAAAAGCAAATGGCCTTTACTTTTACAACGGCCATAATGAAGTCAAAGAATGCCAACCAAATTAAATTCAAGTCCACTTGGAACAAAGAATCAGAGGAATTTTGCACCAAATTCAAGTCCAATTCGGATTAGAATTCCAGCCTCTGCATCAGATAGTATTTGGAGCATAACTCTCGATTTAAATGCCCAATCAAAATGATTCAAGTTGGGCTAGAAAGTTAACTTAAAGGTCTACGATGTTGTAGTTTACCAAAAGTACAAATTCTGAAGTTAAATGGGATAGAGATGTCAATTGACTGAAGCCTAAAAACCTATGGTTTTCTCCAAAAGGAAATTCAACTTGTAATAGGATTCTTTGACCTATTTAAAGGCTCTTTAGGGAAAAATTCAAGAGAGAGCTGCCATGGAACATAATTTAGGTTTTCTTAGAGTTTATTTATAGTTTTTAGAGTTTTATTTATATTATGACTTGCTGGAAGCCTTACTAAGGCAAAGGGTGAAATCCAACCGTTTATTGGTATGTTCTTAAAAATTATTTTATGGTTTTAATGTTTATGCTATTATGTTTTTAATTGATTTACTCATCTAGAAAAGTTTTTAATTATGTATAATTCTTTGATTTATCATGAACTCTGGGCACGTTAAATGCTTAGTATTCCTTGCGAACTAATTCACTAGTTTTGTTTTGCCTAAAATCAATTAATTCCATGAAACTACCTTAGACAATTAATTCTTGAGTTTTTATTACTAAATCATCCGACTAAGATCATCCTTCGTATGAATTTTAGTTGATTTATAAAATAAATATTATTAAGACTACTAATAGATGTGTGTGGATCCCTAAACCTTAGTGCCTTAATATTTTGCTATTTTCTATTAATTTAAATTAACTTTACTAAACTATCAAAAATATCTTCAATTAAACTTTAATATTTTAGTTTTATTTTCATGTGGTTTGCTAATCAATTCTCTTTTCTCTGTTTATTCGACTTCGGACTTACCGAGTTATTACTTTGCGACAATCCTACACTTGGGAGCATCATTTAAGTCGCTGCATCTGTCACAAAATTTTATTTGAAAATGAGAGTAAGACATGCAAAATAAGTATTTTTAAGTTATTAATACATAAAGAATATAATGTAGAATATCCAATATGACTTAACCTATTTTATAATTAAAAAAAAAAATAAGAGACACTGAAGAGTACGTGAGGGTGGGTAAGTAGTTGGTTGTAAAAAAGGTTTTTTTTTTTTTTTTTTTTTTTTTTTTTATGAGATAAGAGATAGAAGTTTATTGAAAATAATCAAACAATTTACAAGTAAAAAGTATACCATGTTTTGTTAGGATTAGTGCACTTAAATCCTATTGTATGATACTATGTATGACATTATGTTGTGATTAATAACATAGTTTTATTATTGTCTAAAATAATGGTAACATAAATATTTGGACATTATCTTATAGTCCATGAGATGCACAGTATGTGATTTAGTCATAGAAGATATAAATCACAAGTTATTTGTAAATTTAGAATTTTAGTTTGTAATCGGTGATGAAATTAAGCATTTTATCTGCAAAGACTATAACATATTAATTAAGATGATTTGTCTTGATCATGGAAGTGGTGACTTATAATTAATATGTTGATATATTTTAAGAGTTAAAGCATATTAAACTAGACCACTGTAAGATTTATTATTATCCTAAAGACTGTTAAATGAATAATAAATCTTACAACTTCTATTTACATGAATTCTTAATCCCGAGAGAATAATGAATCTAATCATGAAGTGTAGGTTACTTAGATATATTAGAAGTAAGATCTAAAGTCACAATCAAAACCTCAATATGTTGGGCGGCTACATTTAGTGTTGATGGAACATATATTCTCAAAATAGAATTCATAATCTCGTAATGGAGATATAAAATATTCCCTTGAGATAAGTTTAATGAGTTTAGTTATCCAAAGTGTTAGGCCTAACTACTTTAGTAAGGAGTTACTAAAATACATATTTGTGAAGTTGGATTTCATAAATATATGATGAATAATTTAAAGAATTAAACCGAGTATTCAAGGATTAAGATGTAGTAATCTTAAAAGTAGCAGTCTACATTCATGACTTTGTATTATTACGAATATTTTACGAAGGAGTTACATGTATAATAAAGTCTTGGGATATAATTTATTAATAAGGCCTATAGTGTAATTATATTTAATAGTAATATTAAATATAATTAATGGTAACTTTGGACTTGTTAAGAGTTGACAGAAAAGCCCAAAGCCCATTAGAGTTAGAGTCTTATTTATTTCCCTTTTGGTCCCACTCCAAGCCACATACTAAAGCTCAATTGGAATGGCCTAAAAAGCTAGTCCAATTAGGTAATCAGTTAGATACAAGGAGAGAAACATACATAATTTATGATGCACTATTATGTGGAATGAAATGGTGTGTATGTGAGTGTAAGGCACTCTATTATTCTCCCTTGGAAACTGATTGAGAGACCACACTTCTTCCGCATTAAGTGGAATTGGAGTAGAGATTAAAAGTGTTCCTAAGTACTTCTAATCTTTGATTTTTGAATTTCATCGCACCAAGGTACACTCTCTTGTTCTTGAATTTTGAAATTTATATAGTATATGTTAATAATTGTGAATGAAGTAGATCTGTTAATTTTCTACAGCGTATGTTTTGTATGTGATACAAACTATACTTTTCCAACAAGGTTAGCCACAACCTAAACGGGGGAAAGACTACCAACATAAAAAACAAAAGAACCTAGTCAAGTTGAAATTTTTTTTTTAACTTGGTTTGGTTGAATTTAGGTGTTCTAATATGAAAAGGTTTTTAAATTCCTATAATTTTCAAATTTCCCAAATTGATTCCATTTTTTCCTTTTTCTTTTTGCTTCTATTTTTTTCCTTCTTCACAGTTTATTAATTCTCTAATCTTTATCTCTTTGTTTTTTTTTTTACTCTTATTTTGAATTGTTCCCATCCACACATTTAACGCTTTTTACTTTCCCAATGTCTTATCTTTTATTTTCGCAATCCTACACAACTACATCTTTTCCCTTCTCTCTCTTCCTCATAAATCTGCTTCTATCCCTCTTCTTAGTCTCACTTATAGAAACAATAAAAAATGTTATGTTTTTTCAACAAAAAAAATCTCGCAAAAGCATTGGGCGAGGATTGTGCTTCTATCTTTCCTTTTTTTTTTTTTTCATTTTTTTTCTTTTTCCCACTATCAAATCTTTTGTCATCCTTCTCTTATAGGACTGCTCTTTTCTAGGACTGTTCTTTTCTACAATGATCTAAGTATCAACATAGTAGGCATTTCAGGGGTAGAAATAATCTTTCAGGTCTTTAAAAAAAATGTCAATGTATTTGTTGTTTTGGGTTTAAGATGGGCATAATTTGACTATTTCTTTAAGTGGAGTGATGATGTGCTAAATCGTCAATAAGTTGTGAACTCCAAATGATGCCAATGGGTACTTGTGGAATGAGAGCAAAAGGACCAAATAGAAAGCGCCGGTGTGGTACCAGCCAAGAACCCTCCGAAGGTTAAGTCAGTGAATGAGAAATCTCTAAGAACTCTATAGTGAGAGAGCTAGAGATTTGCTGCGTACTTGAGGAAAAAGGAGGTTTGGTGCTTATATAGTGGCGAGTAGTGAACCGAGATCCCTTGAAAGTAGGGATCTTTCCTTGTTGAGGAGATCTGGTATTAGGGTTTTTGAGATTCTAGGGTGTTTTTCCATATGGGGAAGATACGAGAGCGTGATAAGGTCTTTGTGCGTAATGTTTAAGATCTTTCCATATATAAGTATTCATAAGGACCAAGTGAGGCCAAATAGGACCTGTCAGTTTTTCCACCCCGTCGCCCTTATGGTCACCTTTCGCTTTAGGTTTTCCTTTTAGTTTGTAGGGGAGATGTATCCGTCGGCTTTTGTAGTGGCATCATCTGTTGAAAGTGCCATCGGTTTATTACAGGTATGTTACCTCTATCATAGTCTTCTTGAACCTCCGTCACCCTTTTGTGAAGCCGATAGTTTCATAGAGGCTGTCCGCTCTCCCAACCCTTTTCTTACAAGTCAACTTACTTTTGTCAAAAATACCCCTATCAACTGCCCCTTACTCTACAGTTCTGTAGCCTGTAGCTAATGAGCCTCGGAGTAATATGGGTATTTAGGATCATTAATTAGAGTTTTCTTGAAGAGAGTGTCATTAAATGCTAAGTAACATGAGGCACTCGTTGGTTGGCCTCGTTTCTAATCAGAAGCTTCACTTTGTATACCGTGACCCTTCGCTCTATAAATAGTTCCTCCCTCTTAAGTTATTTTCTTTACTTTGTTGTTCATTTCTTGAAAGCTCTGGAATTTAGTACTACTGTGTCATGCTATCGTTTACAAGTAACCATCATCGTATTGCTCCGTTATCTTTGAGGAATTCATCATTCTAATTCGTCATCTGTCCTTTGTAAGTTTCCCTGCCCTCTTTTTTATTATAATTTCTTAATTTATTTTCTTAGTTGGTCATTACTTATTTAAAGACCCATTAAATAGGCTTTTAGAATAACTCCACTGCTTGTAGGTGAATAGATGTCAGGTGATAGAGAAACGACGAGTGAATAGTCATCGTCATTCCATAAGGGTTCAGGTTACAACAAACTCTACCCATCAAGTTGTGAGCTCGAGGAACGCATAACCTGGTCCCCAAAAAGGGAACCATCTGTTCATTCTTCTAACAAAGGGGAAGATGAGGAGTATGAAGAGGATAAGGAAGGAGAATATGACGAGGGAAAGGAAAGAAAGTATAAGGAAGGAGAGGAAGAGGAAGGTAAGGAGGAAGAAGAGAGTGACAATGGGAGTCAATAGAAGAGTGAAGGGTTGGTAGGTCGGGTGGATGGTAGTAGTAGTAGGCCCTTCATTCTACCTAAGATATGGACAGTGAAAGATTTCTATTTGACCATGTCTTAGAAGGTCTTTAAAACCTTTTGTGACCATCACCAAATCCCTGATAACATTCCTCTTCATCTACCTGGGAAGTTTGAGAAGTGTTATTCAGGGAAGATGGTAGACGTTGGTATGTATGATGCCATGTTTACCACTAGGCTGAGACTGCCGTTGACAGATTTGCACTGTCAACTTATCAATTACCTATTAGGATGTGTGCCCTTAAATTCTACTGTATGATGCTATTTATGACATTATGTATGACTTAATGTTATTTTTAATAAAGTTGTTTATTTTTATTTAAAATAATGGTAACATGAATATTTGGATATTATCATATAGTCCATGAGATGCATAGTATGTGATTTAGTCATAGAAAATATAAATCACAAGTTCTTTGTAAACTCAGTATTTATAGTTCGTAGTCGGTGATGAAATTGGGCATTGCATTTGCGAAGACTATAACGTATCAACTAAGATGATTTGTCTTGATCATGGAAGTGGAGACTTCTATTTGATATGTTGATATGTTTTAAGAGTTAAGACATATTGAACCTGACCGTTGTGAGATTTATTATTCTCTTAACGACTGTCAAATGAATAATAAATCTAACGACTTTTATTTGCATGAATTCTTAATCCTGAGAGAATAATGGACCTGATCATGACGTGTAAGTTGCTTTGATATATTAGGAGTGAGATCTAAAGTAACGGTCATAACCTCAGTATGTTGAGCAGCTACATTTAGTGTTGATGGAACATATATTCTTAAGATGAAATTCATAATCTTTTAACGAAGATATAAAATATTCCATTGAAATAAGTTAAATGGGTTCAGTTATTTAGAGAGTTAGGCCTAACCACTTTGGTAAGAAATTACTAAAGTATATATTTATGAAATTGGATTTCATAAATATATAATGAATAATTTTAAAAGATTAAACCGGGTACTCAAGGATTAAGATGTAGTAATTTTCAAAGTGGCAGTCTATATTCATGACTTTGATTACTACGAATATTTTATGAAGGAGTTGCATGTATAATAAAGTCTTGGGATATAATTTATTAATAAGGCCTAGAGTGCAATTATATTTATATAGTGGTATTAAATATAATTAATGGTAACTTTGAACTTGTCAAGAGTTGACGGAAAAGCCCAAGGCCCATTAGAGCTAGTGTCTTATTGGTCCCTTTTGGTCCCACTCCAAGCTACACATTAAAGCCCAATTGGAAAGGCCCATAGGCCAGCCCAATTAGATAATCAATTAGTTATAAAGGGAGAAACATACATAATTTTTTTTAATAGGCGTAGAGAAAAAGAAAAAGAGAGTGTGTGAGACACTTTTATTCTCCCTTTGAAAATTGATTGAGAGACCACACATCTTGGGTGTAAAGTGGAATTGGAGTGAAGATTAAAAGTATTTCCAAGTGCTTCCAATCTTTTTTTTGAATTTTTCCACACCAAGGTACGCTATATTGTTCTTAAATTTTGAAATTTACATAGTGCATGTTGTCAATCATGAATGAAATAGATTCTTGTTTATTCCTTCCGCTATGTGTTTTGTATGAGATACAAAACCATATTTTTTTCCAACATTACTTGGGTCTGTTCATCAGCCAAATTGCCTTAAATGCATAGAGGATCTTCATAGGTGCTGACGTTATATGGGGACAGTTGAGTGGGGGGAACCATTGGCTTACGCTTGACAAATTTTTGTACTATTACAAGCCCCAGTAGATCTCTTTGTCAAAGGACTGTTGGTTAAAATCTGGTTTTGTATCTCATACAAAACACACAGCGGAAGCAACAAACAAGGATCTATTTCATTCATGATTGACAACATGCACTCTGTAAATTTCAGAATTTAAGAACAAGATAGCGTACCTTGGTATGGAGAATTTCAAAACAAAGATTAGAAGCACTTGGGAAAACTTTTAATCTTCACTCCAATTCCATTTTACGCCCAAGATGTGTGGTCTCTCAATCAGTTTTCAAAAGGGAGAATGAAAGTGTGTCTCACACTCTTTCTTTTCTCTACGAAAAATCGCATTAAAAAATTTTGTATGTTTCTCCCTTTATAACTAACTGATTATCTAATTGGGCCGGCCTATTGGGCCTTTCCAATTGGGCTTTAGTGTGTGGCTTGAAATGGGACCAAAAGGGACCAATAAGACACTAGCTCCAATGGGCCTTGGGCTTTTCAGTCAACTCTTGACAAGTCCAAAGTTACCATTAATTATATTTAATACCACTATATAAATATAATTGCACTCTAGGCCTTATCAATAAATTATATCCCAAGACTTTATTTTACACGCAACCCCTTCATAAAATATTCGTAGTAATACAAAGTCATAAACGTAGACTGCCACTTTGTAAATTACTACATCTTATCCTTGAGTACCCGGTTTAATCCTTTAAAGTTATTCATCATATATTTATAAAATCCAATTTCATAAATATATACTTTAGTAATTTCTTACCAAAGTGGTTAGGCCTAACTCTCTGAATAACCAAACCCATTAAACTTATCTCAAGGGAATATTTTGTATCTCTATTAAGAGATTATGAATTCCATCTTGAGAATATATGTTCCATCAACACTAAATGTGGTTGCCCAACATACTGAGGTTTTGACCGTTACTTTAGATCTCACTCCTGATATATCAAAGCAACCTACACCTCATGATCAAGTCCATTATTCTCTCAGGATTAAGAGTTCATGCAAATAGAAGTCGTGAGATTTATTATTCATTTGACAGTCGTTAGGAGAATAATAAATCTCACAGCGGTCCAGTTCAATATGTCTTAACTCTTAAAACATATCAACATATCAACTAGAAGTCACCACTTCCATGATCAAGACAAATCATCTTAGTTGATACGTTATAGTCTTCGCAGATGAAATGCCTAATTTTATCACCGACTACGAACTATAAATTCTGAGTTTACAAAGAACTTGTGATTTATATCTTCTGTGACTTTTCACATAAATCACATACTATGCATCTCATGGACTATATGATAATGTCCAAATATTCATGTTACCATTATTTTAGATAAGAAATAAACAACTTTATTAAACACAACATTAAGTCATACATAATGTCATACATAGCATCATACAATAGGATTTAAGGGCATATATCCTAACAAGGGCATCTACCACTTCCTTGCTAGGAAGTAGTCGCTTAGATTAGTGTCTAACATGCTGGATTCCAACAGAAATTGGGAAAATAGGTATTCCTTTGTTAAGGGGACGGAATGAGTGTGGAAGTTCGAGAAATGGGATATCATGCCCGATGGGTTTGACAATTCTTGGGGAATTGTCAAGGAGTCTGGTGAGTTGTTAGTGCCCTTTTTTAGTAACCTCGTAAGTTCTAGTTATGTATCTAATACTTCTTTTATTTTTCAGCCTAAGCCCGTTCGGAGGTAACTGACGAGTAGGAAAACTTCCTTAGGAAGGTTTGGGCGATCCCCTTAGAATAGAGGAAGTGGAGTGACTTGGTCACTCTTGATACCTTACATGCCTTTTGTAGTGGTCCCGAGTCAATGTCAGTAGCCCGACAGTTGCACACATCTTCTCGCTATCGTAAGTCTATTCGTCCGTTAGCCTTTTGATCTCTTATATTCTGGCCATCCTTGTAATTCACCCCATAACCTTTTCTAGAGATGGATGCAGGCAAGCAAAGAGCGCTGGTAAGGAAATTAGAAACCGTGCGTAAGCAGCAGGGGGAGGCATTTGCGTCGGTCCCCAAGGAGACCATTAAAAGAAAAACAGCTCCAAGGGCGACCTTCCGTTCAAGAAAGGAATAGGTCGATCTGTTAGGGACCAACAACAGAAGAAGTCTCCCTCACCTTCTCTGCCCCCTCATCATAAAGTTGGAAAGGGCTTGATGAAGGGGAAAGGCCTCATCGCCCTTGGTCCTATTCAGGGGCTTTTTACCTACAAGGACTATGCTGTTGAGATGGTCAAATTGATCATCAAGGAGATGGACCTAAACTCTTATGGCGAGCACTCTTCTGAAGACCTAGGTTCTTCTGGCCCTTCGACCTATCGAGGGTACGTGCCCATTGGCTTTAATGTTTCATATTTGTGTTTTCCATTCTAACCGTCATCTTTTCCTTTTTTACTCAAGCTTTGGTGTGGATGAAGGCCCTTTAGGATAGGTGCATGGCCAACGAGGGGGTGATCCGTTGCTTCCGAAAATGTAGACATGGCAAAACGGGCAGGTTGGGTTGGGTCAATCGGGTTGTGGGTTAAATAGGTCACGGGTAAAAAACAGGTCATTTTAAGCGGGTTAAAAATGGGTTCAGGTTAATCAGGTTATGGGGCTGGTCGGGTTGGGTCGGGTTGACCCATATTTTTCATGTGAATTTTTATAAAGAAAACATGTATTTACCATCTGGAAAGTTATGTAAGAAATTACTTGATGTAAAATTCATTATTTTGAATTCACCACTTATATCAAGAATGAACTCATTTAAACTTATTAATACTTATTTAATAATTTTAAAATTATACAAATCCTAACATTGCTATCTAAAATAAAAAAAAAAAAAAACAAAAAGATAAGTAAAACAAATACATAAGTTTTATTTCTACACAATATCAACATTCCAAAATATAAAACAAAATTACAAATGACTTATTGGATAACTCATTTGATGAAGAATAAAAGCATATAAGAAATTTACAATCTTGAAAATTAATTTTATAATCTATTATCAATTGTGGTTGGCACTTTATTTCAATTTGAGTTATACATTAAAGTTTGATTGCTTACTTATTTATACATGGTTGCTTTTATTAATATCATGTTATTGTTAAGCAACACACCCTCTAGAAAATATCATAATAAAAGCTTTTTATTTTGGACATAAATTGTTAAAAAATAGGTCTAAGCATTCATAATTTATGCTAATTTGATACTTTGACTTCACTATTTTCACACTTGTGAATGTTTCTCACACATGTCTACAATTTTAAAACTATGTTTCTCACACTATGTTTCTCACCAAATTATTTTGACATGTACTTTGCTATTTGATATCTAAAAATATTTTCTCATTACAAAATGCTCAGCCATTTATCTTTCAATTAATTTGCATGCAGTTATGTAAATGTATTAATTGATTCCTTAAAGCTCACAACAAACAATTAAACCAATATTGTTTTATTATTTTTTTACAGGAAAAAAGTTTTAAAAAAATGGTTTGGGTTCGAGTCGGGTTGGGTTGACTCGTAAAAAATAAGGGTCGAGTCACGAGTCAACCTGTTTTTGCTTTAAGTCAAAAAAATTGAGTTCGAGTCAGGTATTTTTCAGGTTGGGTTGGGCCGGGTCAAAAAATTCTAACTTGTTTTTCCATGTCTATGAAAACGTCAGAAGATAGAGAATAAAGAGAGGGATCAGTACAAGAAGGCCATTCGTACTCTCAATAAAGAGCTGACAAACACGCTTTCCAAGATGAAGAAGGAGACCCACCTTAGGTAGGAGGCAGAGAAGGCGAAGACCAACCTGACGACGGAGCTGGCTGCGCTTCGTGAGCAGATGGACAAGGCCAAAGCCAACATCATGGTGGAGTTTTGTGTCTCCCAGCTCTTTTTTGACACATGTGGCGCTATTATGGTGATGGGTTTGACGATTGCTTGAAATAAGTTGGAACCGTCTACCCTGATCTAGACTTGTTCTGGATCACCATAGATGACATCGTCTCGCTAACTCTTGAGGAGGATAACACCGTTAGTGATAGGACTGATGACACTGTCCATGCCGTTGGTCAAGAAATGAAGGATGCTAACACCGGGGTCATCACTTGTCCTGCTCCTGAGGGCCCGAAAGCTCCTATGGTCATGTCTGCTGTGCACCTAACTGCTATGAATGGCTCGTCTATTGTGGGCCCAGCTATCTCTAGTGTTCCCCCGTCCTGACTCCCTCTCCTTACTTTTTATGAGCATATTTGTAAGACAATGGTGGATGCCCTTTCTTTTGGGCTTGTTTGTAAAAAATTTACCCCTTTGGGTTTATATCTACTACTTTTATCCATTGCTTTTACTTTTTTTACTTTTATTTTTATTATAATTTTTTATATTCCCTCGTTTGTACCATCAAGACTCTACTTCATTCGTCTGCCACGTAGGTAGGACTTAATATGATTTGGGACTAGGTATTCGGGGGTATTTTTTGGTCGTTCGTCCACCCCATAGGTAGAACTTAGTATAAGTTTTGAGACTAAGTACCTGTCAGTATCTTTGGTCGTCTGTCCGCCCTATTGGTAGGACAGAGTATGATTTTTTGATACCAGATATTTGTTGGTATCTGTAGGTAAGATATAATTTTCGAGACCAAGTGCACATTGGTATCTTTGGTCGTCCGTCCACTCCATAGGTAGGACTTAGTATAACTTTCGAGACCAAGTATCTGTTGGTATCTTTGGTCGTCTGTCCATCCCGTAGGTAGGACTTAGTATAACTTTTGAGACCAAGTACCCATCAGTATCTTTGGTCGTCTATCCACTTCATAGGTAGGATTATAATTTAGATGATCCACTAAAAGGTAGGGAGTAGAGCAATGTTTCGGATAATCCATTAAAGTTTTATTAATAATAAAGGAGCTAAAGAGAGACTTAACATCCTTAAAAATCAAAAGAGCTAAAAAGGAGCTTAAAAAGAAACTTAACATTCAATTCTGACAGGAAAATATAAGAAAGCGATCAAAAAAGCTGCTTTTCTCTACTATTGGTAGTACTTCCTTAAGTGCTCGGTGTTCCATAGGTGATGGAGCCTTTGTCGATCGAGGGTTTCTAGGTAGTAGGTCCCCTTTTTGTTGTAGTCAACGATCTTGTAGAGTCCTTCCCAATTGGGGCATAAATTACCCTGTGCGGGATCTCTGGTAGCCGTTGTTACCTTCCTTAGGACCAAGTCCTTAAATTGAAAATGATGAGGCCTGACCTTAGCGTTGTAGTGCTTTGCCATGAGATCCTGATAACGAGCTATCCTCTGTTCTGCCGTTGCTTTGACTTCGTCAAGAAGGTCTAATTACAAGCGCATTCCTTCTTCATTCTTTTCTTCATTATGGTGAGATACTCAATAGTTGGTCAACCTAACCTCCGCTGGGATGACGACTTCATTGCTGAATACGAAGTGAAAAGGTGTCTCTCCTGTAGGTGTGTAAGCTGTTGTTCTGTATGCCCATAGGATGTTGGGTAGTCCATCGACCATATACTCTTTGCCCCCTCAAGTCGAGTCTTGACCATCTTGAGCAAAGATCGGTTTGTGACCTCAACTTGTCCGTTGGCTTAGGGGTTCTTGATTCATAATTGTTGGTAGAAATCCCTAAATGTGTCATTGTTGAATTGCATTCCATTGTCAAAGACGAAGACCCTGGGGATTCTGAAGTGGCAAATGATACTTTTCTAGACGAATCCTCAGATATTCTTCTCCGTGATAGTGGCTAATGGTTTTGCCTCAACCCATTGGATGAAGAAGTCGATCCCTACGAGGAACTTAAGATGCTGTATCACAATAGGGAGGGGTCCTACTATGTTCAATCCCCTATTGGGCGAACAACCAAGGGGTGCTCATTGGTATAAGTTCCTTCGATGGCTGTCGTGTGATGTTGTTGAAGCATTGGCACTTGTCACACGCCTTCAAGTAGGACTGGGTGTCCTTTAGCATAGTAGGCTAGTAGTATCCGGCCTATAGTAACTTGTGCACCAATGAGCATGCCCCCGAGTTGTTCCTACATACTTTTTGCGCTTCTCTTATGACATAGTCTGCTTCGTCAGGGGATAGGCACCTTAGATACGGATGGGAGAAACCCCTTTTCTAAAGGACATCCTTAATCATTACGAAACGTGATGATTGTACCTTCAGTTTAGGGGAAGCGTTGCGGTCTTTTGGCAATGGTTCATTCTTGAGGTAGGATATGATTGGCGTCGTCCAATTGGATCCTAGAGTGATAGCCTGTACTTCTAGTTTGTCAATGGCAGGGGAGTATTGGACAAAGTATAGTACTTGATTAGTGATGTCCATATACTCTATGGATGTAGCTTTGGCCAAGCGATCTACCTACTTGTTCCCTTCCCTTGGGATCTGCATAAACTTAGCTGAGAATTCCAACCTTATCTTGCCTTTGACCATGCTTAAATATTATTTCATTCTTTCCCATTTTGCCCAGCAACGACCTGTGAATTGTAGTGTACGACCGCTGACACGGCCCCTACTGCTTTATCTAAGTTAAGGCCCGCGAGGATCGCTTCATACCCTGCCTCATTGTTGGTCGTTGAGAATTAGAGGTGGACCTCACACTCTACTGTATCTCCTTCTAGCAACTGTAGCATAACCCCAGCTCCTCCGACCCATTGATTAGACACACCGTCTGTCCATATTATCCATACCATCAGTTCCACCTCCTTGTCTTATTTTGTTGTAAACTCGGCAATGAAATTAGCTAAGGCTTATGCCTTGATCACAGTTGGGTTGATATTGGATGTTGAACTTACCGAGTTCTATTGCCCATAGAACTAGTTGCCTTGTTGCCTCTGGGTTGTTCATCACCTTCTGCAGCGACTTGTCTTTTTGGACCACTATGGTATGTGCTTGGAACAAATTGGTTAGTCACGTACTGGGAGCCGTGCATCAAAAGGAGAAACTGTCACTACAAAATAAGTCTAATTAGGTATTGGGGTAAGGGTTCAACTGTAGGTTGGTAAGGTACTTGGAATTCCTTTACTTGTAACCGCTTGTTGTGATAATAGTGGAATTTCAGGAGAGGTGACCTTAAATCACCTAGTGGGGTTTTTTCCGTGTAGGTTTTCCCCATTCGTAAACAAATCACCGAGTCAATTTATTTTTTCGCTGCATACTTTAGTTTATTAGTGATTTGTTTGTGCTACAACGCAATTTGCATGTTAACTTGATTAATTAAAAACTTGGCTAATTAATCAACTTAATTCATCACAAGGGGTCAACGCATTTGTGGCCTATCACCATGAAACTTAGAAGTTAGTGGCCTGCCGTAGAGTCTATACGAGGAGGTCGATGCATGGAAGCAGGTAGCTGTCCTTGAGGCATGCTCTGTTTAGGTCGATGAAATCTACACACATTTTCCACTTGCCATTCGCTTTTTTGACCATTACTACGTTGGCCAACAATTCGAGATAGTAGACTTACTAGATGAAATCTGCCTCCAGCAGCTTGCGTACTTCTTTAGCTATGGCCTTGTCCTTTTCCAAGGCAAAAACCCTTTTCATCTGTCAGATTGGGGGGAAGGATTGGCATACGTTGAGCTTATGGACCATGGTATTTGGACTAATCCCTAGCATGTCCTCATGGCTCCAACCGAAGACGTTCAGATTGTACGCATAAGAGCTCTCTTACAGTCACTAGATGAGAAGGTGTGGCAAGCTGTGGAGATAGGCTAGACCAAGCCTATAGAACCGCCGGCCGATTAGGATGATACCAAGATCAAGGCGGCTAATTTTAACAGCAGAGCATTGAATGCCCTATTCAGTGCAGTCACTAATGAGGAGTTCAAGAAGATTTTCTCCACTGAAACTGCTAAGGAAGCATGGATCATTCTCCAGACAACCTATAAGGGAACAAAGGCTGTCAAGGATTCGAAACTACAGAGGCTCACCACAAGCTTCGAAGAAATTAAGATGGAGGAGGATGAGTTATTCGATGAGTTCCATGCCAAGCTCAAAGACATAGTGAACTCAAGATAGTAAGAAAAGTTCTCAGATCTCTGCCCAAGAGATTCCATGCCAAGATTACAGCGATAGAGAAATTAAAGGATATTAACAAGATTCCTCTGACTAAGCTGGTTGGTAATCTGCAAACTTACGAGCTAGGGTTGACAAGGATTGGCAAGTCAAGTAAAGGCAAGAGTATGGCACTGAAGGCCAAGAGCAGTGACACAAATGAGTCTTTAGACGATGAATATTCAAAAATGAAGTCCTACATTACCAGGCAATTCAAGACATTCATGAAAAATACCAATGGAAAAGGCTTCAACAAGGACCGTAGGCAATCTAGTTCTTCTCAGTTCAAGAGCCCAAATAAAGGGAAGAAGGATACTAGCAATGGTGGTCAGTACACTGTTCCCACTTGACCTAAGTGCTTCGGGTGTCAAGGCTTCGGTCATATGAAACAAAAGTGTCCCACATATCTCAAGAGCATTGGGAAGAGCAAGGCACTTGTTGCTACCTTGAGCGACACTAAGCCTGAGGATGATTCTGACAATGATGATAACGGAATTTTGAATGCCTTTATAGCCACTGTTAATCCTATTGAAGGGATTACTGAAGATGTAGATGAGAAAAAAGAATTGGTGGATGCTAAGTTTGAAACAATGGATGAACAAGATGATATCCATACCGCTTATGAGAAACTTTGCAAGCTCTCTGAAAAGCATGAGAAACTCTATAGGTTGGCCACTAAGAAGCTCAGTGATGTGGAACTTGACCATGAAGAGCTTTCTACTAAGTTTGATGAAGCAAATCAAACTATTGGGGCACTGAGATTCGAGAATAATTTCTTGGATGAGAAGACAAAGAAGCTTGAAGCAGAACTATCTAAAGTTAGAGCTTAATTGGAGAAGACATCAAATGCGAAGCTGGATGAGATGCTCAGCATTCAGAAATTTGCTTCTGATTGAACAAGATTGGGGTATGAATTCTCTTCCTCTAATACTTCTTCTGCTAGTACTACTGTTTTTGTTCCTCTTGCTAATAACATTAAAATTGAGAACAATAATGTTAAAACTGAATTAGCTAGTGAGAACCTAGACATGGGCAAGTCCATCTCAGGAGCACCACCTAAGCTTGAGAAGAAGGAAATTAAAAACCCTAGGTCTAAGAAGGCTAACTCTCAAAAGCCTAAACAGAAGAAGCAGCATCTTTTTCATCATTATGGTATTGCCGGTCATACTCGACCAAATTGCTATAAGTGGTTAGCCACTCAACAGAACAATGGCATAATAGCATCTAGGAACTAGAATCAGCTTCAAACCTTTCTTGCTCCTCTTGGGGATCTTCTCAAAGCCCTCATGTTCATTTCAAACTTGAACGGTTTCAATCCTTCCCCCTCATCACCAGTTTAAGGGTTCGCAAAAAGGAAAGATTCTTCCAAGGTGTGGAAGAAAAAGGGTTCTAATTGATTTTTTTTCACGTTTTCTCTCTCCCCTCTTCTTGTTTTTGTTTTTGCATTACTTGTGTGTGTTACTTTACTGTTTTGAGTTAGTATAGTTTTATGCATTGTTTTGGCTTGTTTAACTTATTTTTGTTTGTTTGCTTTCAGTTTTATGTTTTATTTTTGCTTTTCAGATAAAAAAAATTTGAAAAATTGAAAAATACAAAAACAGTGTGTGTTTGTGTACATTGGTTCTTGTGAACCTTAAAATGGCCATTGAAACAGAGTTTTCTAAAACTTTGTATCTCTTGTATCTAAGATGAGCATCCTTATGCACAAATAAGCAAGTGAGCTTTGTAGCTCTTTGTTTGTGATGAGTAAGGTTAAGTAATCTCTTATACTTAATACTCGTAACACTCTTTTTGACGGGTAGGACTAGAAAATCCTAAGAAAGAGGCATAAATAACCATCTCACCATTGTTACTTGCCAATCATGAAATGACATCTATATGCTTCGGCATAGCAAAAGTGCAATGTCAAAAAGCTTAACATAATTGGATAATTTTTTTTTCTCTTATATGCCCATGCATGATATGCTTAATAAAAGAAAAATATGCAAAAAAATAAAAGCAAAAAGAACAAAATGCTTTAATATATGATTGCAAGCGTGTTTTCTAGGAGATGTGGGAGTTATAGGCTGTATCTCGAAGGTGATAGTCCCCATCAAACAGTTATGATTGTGTGTGAGTTAAAGTAATTTTCTCATATCTCAAATCGTCATAACTTTGAGACGCTTATGCAATCTTGCGATGTTTTTCACACACAACACGCAATATTCTTTGCTACTTTTGATACATGTGCAGGTACAATGTAATTTGGCCATCACAAGGGTTACATGCGTTAATGTATGTTCACTAAACTGTCTTGACTTGATTTTGAAATATAAAATTGGTTAGACTTGTTTAGTGTGTGTGTGTGTGTGTTTTGGGATCCATGTATTTTAAAATTGTTGTTGAGAGATGATTTTGAGAGCTTAATATGCTGATTGGATCATTGGTTGAGTTGCATGCGTGATTGCATTCATATTTGTGTTTTTCTCTTCTCGAAAAACTGCTTTTTAAAGTTGACTCGACACCTCCTCGATACCTGGCTGTCTGTCGAGCTTCTCAGCTTTTTCTTATCGTAATCTCGACAGCTTCTTAACACCTGGTGGATCGATTGAGGAAGTTTCTGTCCTCTCGATAGCTTCTCTATAGCTGGTGGATCGATCGAGATTCTTTTTGTGTCTAATCCTTGATCCTCGACACCTCCTCGATTGCTGTATCTGTCGAAGTTGTTTTTCTCGACACCTACCTCAACAGATGGCTCGATACCTCTCGATACTTGCATTTGTCGAGAATTTCTGAAGCTGTATAAATAGGGTATGCGCGATCCACTGTTCATTTCTCTCGATCTCTCTCTCGATACCTTTGTGTTTTCTCTTCCAAAACCTCTCTCTCTCACTCCAAACCTCTTCCCAAAGGTTTCTTCAAGTTTATTTCAAGTTTTTCTTCTCTTGGTAAGCTTCTTATCGCTCATTCTTCATGCATTTCATGTTTTTAAACCTAGGTTTTGGGGTTTTTGAAAAATTTTGGGGTTTTTCAAAATTGATGAGTTTTTGTTGCAATTTTTAGGATGGGTTTTGTAGATTTGATCTTAAAAACTCCATGCATTGCATCATATTAGCATTCTAATAGTATTGTCATGCATTTAGATGTGTGTGATCTTATTGTGTGCTGATAGGTTTGGATTGGACTGAGCCCATATGTTTTTTATGTTGCATGTCACATGTTCATGCATTTCCCATGCCTACATTCTTTCTTTTCAATATACTTGTTATATTTGAATTGCTTTGGGACTTTTCTGAGTGTTTCTCTCTTTCTCCCTCTCTTTCTGTTTGCGTTAGTAGTGTCTATGGCACTAAAACGTAAGTCCATTCCGTCCCAGAACCTTCTTCGTTCTAGGGCATCTTCATCTTCTGATTCTACTCCTTCTTTTGTTTGGTTTCGTGATGAGAAAGCCTAACAGGACTTCTCGAAGAACTTTTCTAAACGAGGTGTTCATTCGGAATGCCAAGTTATTCTAGCAGACTTTGCCGACATTGACCTGCCCGACGTCATTTACAGTCAGGGTTGGGAGTCACTGTGTGACATCCCGGTCACTTGTCCTTCTATGCTGATACAGGAGTTTTACTCCAACATGCATGGAATTGATTCTTTAGTACCTCTCTTTCACACTCACGTTCGAGGTACGTGTATTGTGGTCACACCGGAGTTGGTTTCAGATGTGCTTCATGTTTTGAGGGTTGCGCATCCTGACTACCCCGGTTGTGAGCGTCTATGGATTGTGTCCAAAGACGAGATGATGTCTGCTTTTTGTGAGCGCTCTTCTGATTGGGGTGAGCGTCAGTTCGCACCATGTAGGTCTTTTGCTAAAGGTCCTCGTTTCTTGAACATGGTGATGACATTTGTTCTGCACCCTCTCTCTCACTATAACTCCATCACAGAGCCTCGTGCTTGGTTTTTGTTGACTCTTCTAGAGCACCTCACTATAGACTTTCCTTCCCACTTCATCTTCTCTATCATAAATGTCTATAGGGATACGGTTACCCATGATAGGCTTATCTTTCTTTATGCTATCACGAGGATTCTACGCCATTTCTCCATCCCTTTTCGTTTTTCCGACCCCTTTCATGTCATGGCTGCCATAGACGCCGCTACCGTAAAACGTAGTGAGGCGCAGTTTAGGTCGCGATAAAGGGATTCAGTAGCTCCTTCCTCCCGTCCAGCTCTATCCAGATCTGCTCGAGCCACATCTGCTCCCTCCTCTTTCTCGAGCGATGTGTCACTTGGAGACATCATGGCGCAATTTCAGCGCATGGATGCTCACCTCGATATGCTCTCTACAGAGTTGTATCAGGTAAATGTTCGTGTCGGTTGCATTGTTCGGCGACAGGCGACCATGGGCAGTTTTACTTCTGAGGCTTCTCCTCCACCTCCTCACGTGGCTTCTGAGATATAGGATGATGATGGTGATGACGATGATGCTTAGGATGACGATGATGGAGATGCTAGCTCTACCGATGAGATGTCTTCTTGATACTTTACCCTTTTACCCTTTGTCACTCATGACAAAAAGGGGGAGTAGTTTTGGGTTATGAGAGTAGTCATACTTAGGGGGAGAGCTTGTATAAGACATTTTTGATAGGGCGAGTGTTGTTGATTTGAGGGATGTAGTGAGGATTATACGTATCTATTTTTTTCTTTCTTATTAGAGATACATTGTTCTTGTATCTTAGGTCTTGTGACCATTGTTTACATACATTGTGTTTATCGTTGATATATATCTATGATGATGTATGTTTCTTTCACCTACTTTTTCATGTGTTGTTTCTTTTCTTTTCTTTCTTTATACACATGCTTCTTTTATTTGTATGCAATCTATTATTTCTGCTTCACACAAAGATGCCTTGATATGTTTTGTTTAAAGTGTTTTAGAAATACAAGTTGTCAAAGTCTACTTGCCATGAACTCTCTTCTTGCAAAGTTTTTCAAGAGTTTGTATTAGGATATATTTTATTGTATTCAACAAGTAAATATGAGATTGAGTGATTTATGACTTTTCTCATATATTCATTTGTTTGTTGTGGTTTTGTCACGGATTGCCAAAAGGGGAGATTGTTAGGACATATGTGGTTCAAGTTGTTTGGAACATATGTCATTATCTTATGTAATTGGCTTATCCTTTGACAAAACGTACTTTACTTATAATTGGGTAGATTTAGGATGTGTTTAACATTTCAAGAAACTATGTTTCAAGATCGAGTGTTGAAGTGATCAAGTCTGTCCAAGAAATAAGCTGAAAAGTGCAAGTTCATTAAAGCTCGACACTTGCATCTATCGAGCTTTAAGAAGCTGTTTAGCCCTGAGGCTCGATAGCACCTTGACACCTCTAGCTGTTGAGATTTAAGAAAAACAGATTCTAAGTTCTATTTTGATTCCAATCCGTACATGTGTCTTTGGGACTTCTTTTCTTCTAACCCTAGACATATAAAAAGATTATATTTAAGGGCCGTCAAAGTGTACACAAGTTGCATAAGTATTGAGAAATCCTTGTTCAAGTAATTTGTGACTTGAGACAAAGTTTATGCCCTAGTTCATCTCTTGTGAAGAAGTTGCTGTGTAATGTGCACCATAGGGTTTTGTAACCAAGCATCTTCTTGATCTTCATCGTGTAGATGAATTGAAGAACTTTGCAGCCAACAACTCTCTCTCTAGTTGGTGATTAAAGTCACGTACTGGGATCTACGCAAATTGGTTAGTCACGTATTGGGAGCCGTGTATCAAAAGGAGAAACTGTCACTATAGAACAAGTCCAATTGGGTATTGGGGTAAGGGTTCAACTGTAGGTTGGTAAGGTACTTGAGATTCCTTTACTTGTAACCGCTTGTTATGATAATAGTGGAGTTTCGAGAGTGGTGACTTTAAATCAGCCGATGAGGTTTTTGCCGTGTAGGTTTTCCCCATTCGTAAACAAATCATCGTGT
Organism: Castanopsis chinensis; assembly: GCA_032878915.1. NCBI lineage: Eukaryota > Viridiplantae > Streptophyta > Magnoliopsida > Fagales > Fagaceae > Castanopsis > Castanopsis chinensis. The sequence continues at coordinate 33,172,450 of JAVQMG010000133.1, read as the reverse complement.
CAATTTTTTTTTTCGCTGCATACTTTAGTTTATTGGTGATTTGTTTGTACTACCACGCAATTTGCATGTTAACTTAATTAATTAAAAACTTGGCTAATTAATTAACTTAATTCATCACAAGGGGTCAACGCATTTGTGGCTTATCACCATGAAACTTAGAAGTTATTGGCTTACCGTAGAGTCTATGAGGAGGTCGATACATGGAAGCGGGTAGCTGTCCTTGGGGCATGCTCTGTTTAGGTCGATGAAATCTACACACATTCTCCACTTGCCATTCGCTTTTTTGACCATTACTACGTTGGCCAACCATTTGAGGTAGTAGACTTCCTGGATGAAATCTGCCTCTAGTAGCTTGTGTACTTCTTTAGTTATGTCCTTGTCCTTTTCCAAGGCAAAAACCCTTTTCATCTGTCAGATTGAAGGGAAGGATGGGCATACGTTAAGCTTATGGACCATGGTATTTGAACTGATCCCTAGCATGTCCTCATGGCTCCAAGCGAAGACGTCCAGATCATCCATTTCTAGCATGTCGATGTAGCATTCTCGAGCTTTCATTTGGTAATTTCATGCTTTTACTATCCTGTACTTCATTGGAAACTTCACCAGTAGATGGTATGTAGATGTGAGCTGCTGAGGGTACATCCCATTAGTTACTGGTAAGGTAATAGTTTCCATGGAAAAGACCTTGGTGCCACCGAATCCCACTAACGATGTGTCTGAGGGCAGGAAATGCTCTTTGTCGACCCTCATTTGCTAGAACGCAAGGTAGTAGAGGATATCTTCTAAGCTTCCGTTTTCCACTAGCACTCATCGGGTATTGAAATCCGTAATCAACAAGCTAATGACCAAGGCATCATTATTAGGGTGGTGTAGTCACCCAGCATCTTCTTCTGTAAAGCTGATGGTAGGGTTGTCAACCTTGGTTTCTTTAAGAGGTTATCCGAAAATCTGGAAGCTCTGCATCATACGCAAGTACGTCTTCCTTGATCCTACCATAGTGTTTCCTCCTACAATTACCCTTATTTCTCCAAGTGAGGTTCTGGGTCTTTTCTTAGTTCGTCAGTTAAGCTCGGGGTCCCTTGGTAGGTTTTCCCCACCCCTAACGAACTGCTGCAACTTCCCTTATTTGATGACGGCCTCGATCTGCTACTTGAGGTCATAGCAGTTGGAAATATCATGCCCATGGTCCTAGTGGAAGTGGCAATACTTGTTCCTGGGCCTTTTATTTGGGTCGCTCTTTAGTTTTTCTGGCCAAGTTAGTGCCACGTCGTCCCTTATCTGATGAAGACTTGATCCAGCGGGGTGTTCAAGGGAGTGAAATTTATTGTCCTCCCCGATGGGGGTTTTAATCTCCTATCGTCCCTTCTATCATTCGATCGGGTCGACTTTATGCCTCTGTTCGGGTGATGGTCGTCTTGCTTTTCCCTTTTTCTCGGTGTGTCCCCCCGGGTGATCATTGCATCTTCGACATTCATGTACTTCGTGGCCTTGTACAGCATTTCGGCCATTGTCTTTAGGTCATTCTTGTAGATTGAGAAGAGGAACTCCCATCACTTCAATCCACTGGTGAAGGTTGTGACGAGGACTTTGTTGTCTGCTTTGCCAATCAAGAAAGCCTCTTTGTTGAAACGGGACATGTATAACCTTAAGCTTTCGTCTTCCCTTGCTTAATGTTCAGTATGGTTGCGAATGATCTTCTATGTCTCTGTCCTTTAATAAAGTGTGTGACAAAGTGTCTAATAAACTCTTTAAAGGTGGAGAATGTGTTTGGGGAAAGCTTGTCGAACCATACCCTTGCTTGCCCCTTCAATGTGGTAGGGAAGGCCCTATACATAATTTCGTCTAGAACTCCTTGCAGGTGCATGCGGGTTTTGAATGACTATAGATGGTCGAGTGAGTCCTTCGATCCGTCACACACTTTTACCTACGGCATCCAAAACTTTACTGGGAGGGGGAAGGAAGTCACCTGTGTAGTGAAAGGGGAGTCAGTCTGGTGGACCAATTCGTCCAAATTGGTAGACACCCATCCCCTTATGGCATTCATCATCATGTCCATCTTCTCTTTCATCATCTATATATCCTGTGCCATGCGCATTGCACCAACTTCCATTTCGGAGGGGCAGTTAGTATCTTTCGAGACATCCCTTCTGTTGGGGATGTTGCATACTTCCTAGTCTTCCCTCTCCCATCTTTCCCCCGTCAGTTGGTGACTACCATTCTACTCGTCGACATCCCACTGGTCACATGGGTGTTTCTGACGCCTCTCATTCTTTTGGTTTAGCTGCTGCTCCAACTCCTAATTGCACTGGGTGAGCCGTTTTACTACTATAGCCAGGGTTTGCAGTTGTCTCTCCAAGGCGTTGGAGGGGTTTCCTATTTCCTGGTTGATGGTAGCCATTGAACATATTTGGACCATGCAATTCTTTTGTCTTAGAAGCGGTGATACGGTAAATCACAGTCATTCTTCCCACAGACGATGCCAACTGATGATGTGCTCAGTGAGTTCTGAACTCCTAATCATGCCAATGGGTACTTGTGGAATGAGAGCAAAAGGACTAAACAGAAGGCACCAATGTGGTATTAGCTAAGAACCTCCAAAGGTCAAGTTAGTAAATAAGAAATCTCTAAGAACTCTATAGTGAGCGAGTTAGGGATTTTCTATGTACCTGAGGAAAGAGAAGGTTTGGTGCTTATATAGTGGTGAGGAGTGAACCAAGATCCCTTGGAAGTAGTGATCTTTCCTTGTAGAGGAGATCTGGTATTAAGGTTTATGAGATTTTAGGGTGTCTTTCCATATGGGGAAGATACAACAGCGTGATAAGGTCTTTGTACGTAATGTGCAAGATAGTTCCATATATGAGTATTTATGAGGACCAAGTGAAGCCACGAGGACCTGTTAGCTTTTCCACCCCATCGGCCTTATGGTCACCCTTCACTTCAGGTTTTCTAGTCGGTTTGTGGGGGAGATGTATCTGTCTGCTTTTGTGGTGGTGTCATCCGTTGAAAGTTCCATCAGTTTATTACGAGTACGTTACCTCTATCTTAGTCTTCTTGAGCCTCTGTCACCCTTTTGTGAAACTGTCAGTTTTGTAGGGGTTGTTCGCTCTCCCAGCCCTTTTCTTACAAGTCAATTTACTTTTGTCGAAAATAACCCCATCATGGAGTTTTTTCCTTACTCTATAAAATGAAATCAATTGATTTTTGTAAGTGATTCTTACTTACTCCTTTGAGTTTATGATACAAATTTTGTGCTACGTTAGTCTATACACTTTTTATTTACCATACATTTTAGGAGAGGTATTTGACCTTTAAACTTGTTTTGGAACTTTGTTGGCTGGTGTTATCAAAAAGAGAAGTCCTGTAGCAAATACTAAATTTTGGATAGAGGGAGAGAGAAGGGAAAGAAGAATGTTCAGTGAGAAAGATATAAAAATGAAGTGATGTTTTATTTATAACTATTGCCCCAAGAGTTGTGTCTCTAGTTTGTAATAATAGGCATTTTGTAAAGGAGAATGCTTAATTGAAAAGATGCAATTGTTTGTACTTTTAATCATAGACGTGTTAGTAATTTATGTAGCCACGTGGCACAATGAGATGCGGTCAACAAAAAATTAAACGTTTCGACTATTAGTTATTACTAGCTTTTAACTCGCGCAACGCGTGAGAATTTTTTATTTGATTTATTTGTTATGTTTTATCTTTTAATTCCTTACAATGCAACTTATATTGCACTTTCAATTTCTTTTTGTTACTTTTCATCTTTAAATGTTTTCCTAAAAAAAATAGAAAGATGAGAATAATAATAAATTTGATTTAATCAAATGTATTATACAATGTGTAGAAAGAAAAAAGAGGAATCATGTCACATCTCTTGTAAATTTCAAATACTTATTAAACTTGCATGGTTTTAATATAGAAATCCAAATGTTCAAAAGTTCTGCACATTCATGTTGTCTCATTTTTAACCTATAGTACTAACAAAAGCATAAAGTACCAGACTTATAATTTCATAAAGGTATAGAACACACAGAAAAAAAAAAAAAAAAAAAAAAAAGATAGACTTGAAAGAGTATGTCTTATCCTTCAAATCAATGCATATAGGTTGAAATGAAGGTTCCTCATAGTTTTTACTCTAGCCAAACTTTTGTTGTGATTTGTAACAATTGTTTAACTACCACTAAATATGTTAATGTTTTTGCTAGTGAATAACTAAAATATAATATAGATTCAACTAATGAAAAAATTTCTCATAATCTTTAAAATGTCATTTGCTAGAGGAGGAATATCAAGACACATAAAATACTTCCAAGACCTAGAAATGTGACGTAAGTTAAGATCTTTTTTTGGTCGAATTTTTTTTTTTAAATTTCTTTGACTTTCCTTTATTTTGCCTTTATTTCATATTTTTTGGGCAAAATTTCACTTTATTAATAATCAAAGGCATGAAATTTAATTATGACCTAAGAATGAAATCATATAACCGATTGCTCCACAAAAATAAAAGTGGTAATGCCATTTTCATCTAACACATATATTAGATAACCTCAATATGATGCTTCATCATGTTAATAATGACGATCATATACAATGTTGGCAAAATAATGAAATAAAAATATAAAATAAAAATAGGTAAAAGAAAATTAGTAAAATAAAACAAACTTGAAAGAGAAAGAAGCTGAAGTATTTGATATCACAGTTACAGTAAATCCCTTTTTCCCACTACACACCACATGTATTAGAAAATGAAGAATAGATCCTTAAATAGGAGTTATTACAAATAACTTATTGTATTGTCACTCTAATTTTAACCAAAAATATGAAATGCTTCCAATCAAAGGTATATTTTTCTATTTCTCGTCTTCTTTGTTTCTTAAATTTATAATATATATTTTTAACTCTTTTCCTTTCACTTGTGACTCAATTGGCTTGAATTTCGTGAAAACATATAGCTAAACATACAAATAAACTACTTATTTACATGATTTTTATAAAGATAACTCGATTGCCCAACCTCTTCATTAATCTTCGTAGTTAAAGTCTAATATAAAGAATCTTAAAAAAATATATTGTTTCTAGAAAGTGTTTTTATATAATTCAAAACATCGTTTATATTATTTACGTGTAATCTAACATACACATATTAGTGCGTTTGAGGTACAAAATATGTAATTAGTTAACTCATGTTAAACATTATTGACATCTCCTTGTTTAATTTAATTTTATTTTTTGCCTGGTTTGCCTTTTGGCTGTAGTTACATATTCTAAACACATTGATTCTAATTCCTTTTCATCTATTTGTTAGTAGAGTAGTAGAGAGTTTTAATAGAACTCATTTGTGTGAGCACTAGGATTTTTCTTTTCCCTCTTTTGTCTCTTCTTGCATTTTTTACTTCAATAGTTTAGATTGATTTCAGCATTCTCAAATAGAGAAGTAGAATTGTAGTTAGACTCAGTTTACTTAGAGCAAAAATTGTGTCATCACTAATTTTTTTTTTTTTTGGACTTGTGAATTTTCTTTATTTATTTATATATTTTATGCAGCAGCTGAAATTTATATGTTTGAGTAAACTAATTTTTTAAGAAAACTTTTAGTAGTAGGACAATAATTTCTACGAAACTAGCTATGCCTGTAACAAATTTATACAATAATAGTTATGTGAGTAATACAATAATTTATCTCACATTTTACCTATTAGAAGACAATGAAATTCATTAAAATTCTTCTGGGGCATGTTGTATAAGTTAATTGATTGTTAAAATGAACCAACATTAAACTCTTAAACTTTAATTACGGAAACAATATATGTAACAATTCTAAAATAGTTGTATGGAACAACTTAACATAAAAATTATATACATAAAAAATCAATAGATAAATATATGTGGTACAAATGGATAACTATAAGCTTTGTCAAGTAAGATGAGGTTTGGAAAAAAATAGAAGCCTATCTATATCTTGTGATAATGATGAAGACACAGCATGTATTGATAGGTAATTTCTAATCTTCACCTTCTGATCATGATGAAAAAGCAACCACCAACAACCTGTTATGATAGAGCACATCAACCTATTATGATATAGCACATTAAGGGAAATAATTAATAAATCAACCAAAGAATAAAACATATATACGAACACATAAACAAAAATAGAACTCTCACTAAAGTGTTTTAACTTCCTTACATGTATATTAATGGGGGAAATACCCAATGACTATGACACTTCACAGCAAAGATTGAATAATTATAAAAATGGAAAATAAATTGAATTGAAATTAAGTCAAGTCAATGTCAATATAAATTTTTTAGAAAAACATTTTTTTTCATAGCGAATTTAGTAAAGAAAATTGAGTATAGCACATACACAACACTGAAATAGTGAATAGTAAAAACAAAGATAAAGGGAAATATACATAAAGTTTGAATTGTAGCACATCCCAATAAAGAAAATTGTCAAAAAAAGGAAAAAAAAAATCCAAAAAATCCAAGTTCAATCAAACAAAACTATCAATTTATATAAATAGAAAAGTTGACATGGTAACTTAGCCTTTTTGCTTAGCACCAAAACAAAACAATTAGTTATGAAATTCAAACGTTACTCCAAAAAAATAAAGCCTAAAGCCTCATCCTTGGACTTGCTCACTATCCTTGGTGTAAATAAACCTTCTCACGCTTTCAAAAATCTTCTTAAGTATCTCTTTGTTTGATTTTTGAATGCCCTTACAAACACAAAATGTCATTGAGCAGCATTTAAAAATTCACTCAGTGAAAGATTTTAGAATTCTTTACTTTGAAAAGTTAAATTGAAATCTTACAAACATGAGAATATACGTAGTGACTCTAGTGGAAAACACTTGAACAACATGACTAACCATCCAAGATAGCAAAATAATATACCAAATTAAGATGAATCAAACATGAAAAGAACAAGAAACTAAATGCATATGAATGGATAAATAAGAAAGGATAACACATTAAAATTTAAAACAACAATTCAAAGCTAAAGAGTAAAGGGTTCTTCAAAATTTTCATATTATTAAACTCATGTCTCAAAGGAAACTACAATTTCTGAAAATTTTATTGATTCAATTCTTTTAAAAAACAGGTGGAGCACATCATTAAACAAACATTTGAAATAAATAAATATTGGGACTCAAAGCTCAAATATTTGACATTTAAAAATATTTGTCACTGTCTGTATTTCTCTGCATACCTGTTGGTCTGTATTTTCTACAATCTACATACTTGTTGCTCTGAATTTCTCTGCGCATACTTATTGGTCTGTACTTCTTTACTGTATTCAGCTTCTTGTTCTTTTTGTTTTCAGCTTCTTGTTTCCTCTGTATTTGGATTTCAGGGCTATCTTATATGTATTTGTTTTCATCTGTTATCAATAATATGAATGAAAATCCAATTCAGATGCAAAGTCTGCAATCTTAGCCCTATTGATCAAATATGGCCGGCCAACCTCATTCTACATTACAAAGTGTGTGTATATCAACGAAATACAATTTAAAAATAAAATTGACACAATCACTACGATATATGAACTATATGGGGAAAAAATCTAATACAAAGAAGTATATACTGGGAAAACTTGAAAACAATGCTAGAAAAGAAACATGGGAAACAAAATTATAAAGGGATAAATTGTTTCAACAAAAAATTTAAAATAGAATAAATAAAATGAAAGCTTTAAAGTGTAGAGATATACTCAAAACAAATTAAACCCAAATATCCCAAAGGAAAACCAAATCCAATACAAATAATGGATATTAAAAAACATTCTTAATCCAAATTCCATATTCAAAACCAAATCTAAGGTAAACAACTTAATGCAATCCAATCCAGTCAAAATACCCAGACCTAAATCAAATTTGATCCCAAATTAAAAAAAAAAAAAAAACACCAAAAACAGAGACTAACTTTTGGAGGTAATGGGTTTGACGATGGCAAAGGGTTGGACTGTCGCTTGACGCAATTGAGGGCAGATTTATTAGTTTTTTCTCTCTCTCCACTCTTTGTGCCTAATCGACTCATTCTTTCTTGCTGTTTATCAGACTCTCTCTCTCTCTCTCTCTCTCTCTCTCTCTCTCTCTCTCTCTCTTTTGATTAAACCGTGTTTTTTGTTTTAAACTGTGTAGGTTGCACAATAAATAGTTAAAATTTAAAGCCTCAAACGGTGAAACGTGCGGTATTTTGTAACTTTCAAATTGTAAGTGTGGTAGGTTTTTAAGTGGGAAAATTTCCTAACGTATCATCACAGCCTTAATTATAGGGAAAGGCTGAAGCAATGGAGGTAAAATTAAAACTCATATGAAAGAATTGTAGGTTCATACTAAAGCAATAAACGAAACATACCACTACCATTTAGATCTTTAGCAAAAGAAAGTTCACAAACTATAAACAAAAAATTGACCAAAAGATATTAAGATGATACCACTAAACTGGAAAAAATTAGTCAAAATTGTTTTCCTATAGCTAATTGATTAGAAATATACCCAAATATTTCATTTTTCATCCTATTAAGTGTCAATGGAACTAAATAAAATCATCTATCACCAAACACTCAACTATATCCTCATTTTTGTCATATATTCGAGAGTTTCAAAATTGGGCAAGTTGTACATAAATGAATCAATCCTTGAGAATGTGCACATGTTTAGATTTTTTGAGGAGAAACACAAATTTTAAGAGTTGGATTCACTACTTCCAAGAGTCATTTGAAAGATTAATTAAACTTTGTGTTGATCATGGCAATATACACTTAAGCAACTATATTTAAAAAAATTAAAAAAAGATACATGTAAAGAAACATCCAATAGATGTCCTATAAATAAATAGGAAAAAGTGCAGATTAACTCTTATAAGAAAGACATAAAAGTATAAATGCATGTTTAGTGACAAATTGTTGTAGGCAGAGAAGCGTTATCCAGGAAAGAAGATATGATTGGCAACATTAGCCACGCTTTGAATTCTTTCGTCCCCTCACTATGCCGATTGTAAACTTAATTACAGAACAACCCCAAAGCCAATTCAATTCTTAATATCCAAAACAAAAACAAATACTTAAACAAAACAAATTCTAATTTTCTAACCCAAATACATGAATCAAAACCAAATCTAACCCAAATGCTTAAATCCAGCCAAATACCCAAACATAATCATACTAAATGCTCAATTTTCAGTGGTTAGAGACCAACTATGGGGGTGGTCTAAGATTTATCTCTATGTCATTCCCTTTGTGCCTTACTACCATTTCTCTATCTCTATCTCTCTCTCTCTCTCTCTCTCTCTCTCTCTCTCTCTCATTACTTTTTCTGTGTGTTTTTGTATTTATAAGCTCTAAACTACCTAAAAAGTATTTCATAAACTGCATAGAGAGTATTTCAAGGAGAAAGACAATTGAAGTATAAGCATAAAATTTAAAGTTAAAACATAGATATATTGAAGATTGAAGGTGCTAATTTGAATAGGAGAAGAAACAATGAGATGATGCTAACCTTCCGTATATGTTGCAAAGAGTAGATGGGGGAAGAGCACAAATACAATAGCAGATGCCAGAGAGAGGAGATGGGTGCAGAGCACGAACCCATCTATTAGAACAAGTTTGTTTAACTCTTTTTTTGGCTTAAAATTGTGCCACAATACACTACCATCTTTTATTTAAAGAGCCAATTTTGAGAAATTCATCTAACTCTTCTCAAATTTATGTGGAAAAATAACTGTTATAAAGTCCTCTATAAGTAGATTATTAAAAAAAAAAAAAAAGTCCTCTAGAAGTGCACAATTGCGGCAATAAAGAGGAAGCAAACATTAGACACATTAATTCCAATGCTTTTAAGATTTCTAAACCTTGATTATCCAAAACCATTTATAAATAACTTAAAACTAAACCAAAATCAAACACGAAATTAACTGAATACAAATATTCCCAAAATTTTTTAGTATACTAAGAAACTAAATCGAATCAAAACCTAATATAACCCAAAAACCTAAAAAGTCTAAAACAAAAACAGAATATCATGCCCACTATCAAATTGTAGTACTTTCAAAATGTAGCAAAACCAAATACCATAGTTTACTAAAGACATAAACCGATATTGTGGCTGCTTCAATGTGTGAATCCCTTTATTTATAAGCTTTTTCCACCCATAGTTTGTCTTCCAAAATAGACCTTAAAAGTATAAGAGGATTAAGAAAACTGACTGAAGAAACTTGGTACATGACACTATAAATTAGGCAAAACAAATACTTCCATCATTCATAAATTGAAAAGAAATAATCTCAATTGAGTTAAGTACTATATAAAGCCTTGAATTATTGAATTTTCTCATGTGATTGCATGACAGATTCTCTAATAATCATCTCAACTTGCTAAAATTTCATGGTATTTAAATATCATAATTGGTTGCAATTCTTTATTTATCACCACAATTCACAAATTAGCAAAGTAAACTAACAAATTTAATTTAAACTAAACAATTTAAAACCTTCAAAACTGGTTACAATTCCTTTTACTATTGTTTCACTTTTGTTTCTTAGTACTAAAAATATTCTCAATGAATTTTCAAGAATGGCATACAACATGAAAAACCCAAAAAACCAAATATTGTAAACACCAAAACCAACACTTAGGAATCTCTGAGAAAATTATCTTTTTTTTATAAGTAATTCTCTGTGAAAATTATTCTCTACCATAATATACAAAGTAATCAATTTTGTACAAAGAAAATTATACTTTCAGATTTAACAATTTAAAACATGCAAAACCCAGAAAAACCCAACATCAAAAATAACAAAATCATGACATAAAAGTATCTTGTTAAAAAATATCGTCTAAAATCTACAATGTATAAACAAAATAACAAAATATTTTTAGATTTAAAAATCCCACAACCAACCAATGGATATTCAAAGAAATTACAATTATTATCCTTAACATTGAAACTCTATAATGCACCACCAAGCAGACTATCAAATATGTTGGAACTCTTGCGTTAAAAGGAATTTAAGAACAACAAAAAAAGCCTCATGTTACCGTAATTCTTATTACCATTTACCAAAACCTCGAGTCCTTATGATTAAGGGAAAATACAAAACAAAAGGAATTGAACCCCTAAATGTTCAAAAAGTGTGTAAAACACTTATGAACGTTAAGACCCCCAATTTACAAATTACCAACACAAGCTTATTATCAAATAATGTATGTGTGGAATATGAAAATAAGCTAAATCAGAATTGGTAAAACAATCTAAACCATAATTAATCACAACCATAGTAGCAATTAAAAGGTAAATATTAAGAGAAGAGAGATGCAAACATAGAGACAACACAGCGATGTGTTATCAAAGAGGAAACCGAAGTCCTCGACGTAAAACTTCTCTGCCGCCCTCCAAGCAGTCAATAATCCACTAGAGAATGAAGTTGGGATACATGAACAGTAGAAGACCCTCCAAGTCTAATCTACCTAGTGTACCTAAGCCCTCAAAGCTCCTACTCCAACAAGGTTACACCGGACCTTCGTCTTCTCTAGCTTACCAGATTTCGCTATAGCCCATAGCATCAACCAATATCAATTGGTCCCTTCCTAACTGCTTCCCAAGCACTAAATAACCTTGTGAGAAAAGGATTTGGCTAAAATGTACCTCTCAAGGATGTAACAATAGAGAGGGTGAAAGTAGAGGAATTTAGAGAATCAAAGGATGAAGATTGTGGATAAGTCAATCTTATTTTTCTATAGGGTTTCTTTCTCAAAATTCTCTCTAGAAGCTCTCTACAATACGTAGGTATAAGGGGTATTTATATTAGTGTGTGTTTGGAATGCGAAAAGTTAGTTTTAGCGAAACAGGGCATTCTGGCAACTTAAGCTTGCGATTGGAACGAGTCGTGAGTTTGAGTCGCGAGCTAACTGCCTGGCTAGCTGAAGGTTTTGTCCTATAGTGTGACAGCTGCTGTGACTCTTCAGCTCCCCTTGCATGCTTCACGCGTGTGCCTTTTTGGTGACTCGCTAGTCGTGAGCCAATTGCGAGGTCCAGTCTTGAGCCCCTGCTTGAGTGCACACTTTTGAGCTTTTCTTCACACTCTCTCACACATTACCCTTACATGATTCCCACCTAAATACAAGGGTTTTTAAATGCTGAATTACAAGCAAATTGGCATGGAATAAAGCCAACAAAATGATTGAATAAATTCAATCTTACAATCTCCTCCTTTAGCTATTTCGTGACAAAACCCTAAAACAAACTCTAGACTTAACATGTGAGTTGAGAATAGTTGAACAAAACTCTCTCACGCCAAACTCTAGAATCTGTGAAGCTCTTGAACATACGGACAAGTATATCTTGAAAACAACAACACAATAAGATCATTGTAAGTAGAAACCTTGAAATGCATATGGAGCAAGCACAATGTGATCAAGCAGTAATGAATAGCAACAATAAAGCATGACTTGACAAAAAACGAGCAATCAATATAAATAGTGATTACAATGATCATTCTCACAAGGAATGAACATCCAGACATGAAAGAAAATAAGCTTAATGCAAAGTATCATTTGCATGTTCAACACTCAACAGATACAACAACACAAGGTAATTGAATCAAGGATATAAGATCCAACAAGGGCACAAGAGTGATGTACTTAAAGAAATGCATAACATTAACCTAAGGTACAAATCAAAATACTGAATATCATCTGAAATATATAAACCAAAGTATCCAAAAACTTTAAACAAAGTATTAAAGCCATATCCGTGAGTTTTAAACCAAGTAATTAAAAGCCATATCCATGAGTTTTAAACCAAGCAATTAACCAAGGTATTTAACATAATACTTAACAAACCCATAAGAAACTCATAATAAAAATATCCAAAATATAGCACCCAAAACTATAGATAACATGAAGTAAAATGCTTAAAAGAAGTTTTGACTTGCTCACCCTCAAAATGGTGCTCCCCCTTAAGAGTAACCCCTTCTAGTTCTCCAAAATTCTCCTCCTTTTTGACCGGAATGGCCAAAGGGCTACTGCTGGGTGGTAAAACTATCAAATTTTGCTGAAAGTAGGTTCATCTACTCTTGGATAGCAGCTAGCTAGCCTGTCAAATTGCTCATGCTAGACATCTCGGAGTCCATCAATCCTTTTGCCACGGAGTGTATCTGGAGGAGTTGCAGAGGATGATGAAGCTCTACTCCTTTTGCCACAGCCCTTTGAACTTGATGGTTGTCTTTTAGCTTTTGTCTCAATCATCATTGGTTCTCCTTCTTGTGCACCTTCCTCTTCATCACCTGTAAGGCGAACTCTGATCCGCGTAATGGTTAGAGTATTTATAATTGGAGGAGTAGACATGAGACTGATTTCTCGAGGAATCTTCATCTCCTTTGCTCGAAAGAGTTGCATGAGTAGACTAGGAAAAATTAGCTTTGCTCTTGAAGTGGTTCTTGTTTCGTCAGCAATAATGTTGAAGATATGAGCACTTATATCAATGCAAGTGTTCTCCTTGAGCTCTATGAGAAAAATACCTCTAGCATTATTAATGGTGGTCATTTTTTTCACTGGGTAAAAGTTGAACATCATGATCACTGTAAGACATCTCATGTCAGTTGGAAAAGCAATAGTGTTGAGACATCTCCCTTCTCTAACTCCACCAATATGAGTTTGGACAGCTTCTATGGAGAGCATCTTGTCTTTGTAGTGTGTGAAATTATGGTCCAACTCCTCAAAACCCCGCATCTCATCAATATCATCTAGATCTATGTTGAATTCATGTCCTCGTATCCAACAGTTGATCTCATCCTCTCTTAGGACAGCATTAGCAAAGAATTCTCTAATCAGAGATTCACATACCCCAGGCAGATCACTCAGTAGCTTATCCCAATCTCTGTCCTGAAAACAACTAGGAATGAAAGTGTTCTTCAAATCAACCAAATCTACAAATCTTTCTTGGATGATGGGTGCCTTGAAGTAAAACTGAGTGTATCTCTCAAAGTGTTTGGTAGACCTGAACTTTGAATTGTCCAATTTCATCCTCTTGTGATCTTCTTCTTTGTAGGTGTCATCTGCAAGACCATACCAACAAAGACCACAAAAATAGAGCACACATATGATACCACCACAAATTAGTACCAAGTTAGCAGCAGCAAAAAAAAAAAAAAAAAAAAAATGTTAAACCAAAGATTCAGGCTGCAGCACAATTCAGAACCAATTGGATAATATAGTAACATAACACCTCTGTGCATGAAAGTTCAAAACATTCATGGATAACCTAGGGTAAAATGGAAACTACATAAGCATATATGCAGTAGGCAAATAGTGTATATCAAGGACAATTCACAATCATTCCAAGTCTTAGAAACCCTAAAAACTCAAGCACATGTCTACAAGACATTTTACAATGGGTATGATATGAACAAAAAAATTTAGAACAATGATCATATTCAAGAATCATATTATCAAAACCCCCAAAACCCATTCAATCAAACTCAACAAAAAGAACCCAAACCGTATTCGAATCATCATATGTATCAAATCTCAAAAACAGCCTAAAAGCCAAGAAATCAAGTCTTTAAACAAGAAATACTTAGAAAAAGATAGAAAACCCATACCTTTTCTTGAAGATTGAAGTTGAGATGATGAAGAAAAATGGAGGTTTTTCGAGTGAAAAATGGAGGTTTTTCGAGTGAAACACGGTATGTTTGTGAGAAGAAGACAATGAACAGCCACAATGTGCGAGAGAAAACTAAAATTTTTTTGAAAACTGCCCTAAAATAACCTTCAGAGTGCAAAACATGTGATTTTTGCGACTGTATTGAGTTGAGAACAAGTTGCCTAAACAAGCCGCCAAAAACCCTTGAGACAAAATTTTGGAAAATTTTGCTAAGTGTTTTTCGAGACTGGAAGTTTCACCCGTAAGTAAGTCATGACATGAGTCACCAAACCTTTTGAGTAAACTCGCGACTGAAGCTTCCAATCACGACTGGAGCTTCCACTTACGACCAAAAACTGAGTCGCAAGAAATTCAAAAACTCAGTATTTTTGAAAATTTTTGAAGTCTTTTTTGCGACTGGGACTTTGACCAGCCAGAGAGTCGCGAAAACCTTTTAAGTAAGCTTGCGACTGAGGCATGTAACTGGCTCGACCCGCGAGGCAAGTCGCCAAAACAAGGTTGCATAGATCTTTGAAATTTTTGAAATTTTTCAAAACAAAAATACTTTCCAAAGACAACTAAAACACTCAAAAATATTTTTGTGTTTAATCAACAAATAATTGAGCATGTGCAACATATTTAATCATGATTGATCACACAAATGAATAAGGCATTCATTGAACATAGACATGTGTGATGTGTGTGTGTACCAAAGATGAGATGGTCCTTAGTTTAATGTGAAGCTTCAACGATCAATTCAACCAAGACATATACAATTAGCACGAGGAAAAGTGATCCATCTCAATTATAGAAATGTACATATATGACCTCCCACAAAACTTGATAACATTATTTTGAAGCTTTTCATTTGGCTCCATTTACATCATAACTTTTGGTCTTTTTGATATTACATCATAACACGATGCCTCAAATTTTGATATTTCAATTTGATGAGTAAGCCTTTGGTTTGTTGGGCATCATACAATTTTTCACAAAAGTCGCTTTCCCTTTTTCCTAGTCAAATACTTGTATGTATGAAGGCTTTTGCTACTCATTATCTCTTTTCATTTTGAGATTTACATTTTTTGAGCTTTCTTAAACAAAAATAAAAGGGTGGGAAGATATATAGGCACAAGTCTATGTAAGTCTCAAGATCAACAAAACCATTGACAAATCATTCATGACAAGTTTGAAGATCTATTTACAACAGTCACATAGAAGTCAAGATGCCTCCCACAATGATATGAGTGCATAGAGAACAAGCTACGCCTTCAAATGCACAAAGCCATTAGTACAAAGGTACAGGGCAAAATATGCTTGTGACAAAAACACAACAGTGCCGATCAAACTTTTGGATTTAAAATTTTTTTTATGTGTTTTTGGATTTTTGACACAAAAAAAGTAAAGATTGATAAAAAACAATGTAAAGACATTCAAGGTGAAAAGCAAACAAAACAGAATTTTCAACACATGTTGAAAAGATAACAAAAAGCACACAACCAAACAAAGTCACAAAGCATAAGAAGTATTAATGCATGGACATGTTGTAATGCTTATGCATGAGTACCCTTCTTCATTCACACGACACTTGCGTTTGGGGTGATATCCCGAGAGGATTGGGTACTACTGTTTTGAATTTCAAACCTTCTGGTGAAGTTTGTCAAACATGTGGTGAAGGCATCAATCATCTTCATCACATCCGTCATTCCAGGATTACTTTCTTGTCCTTTTTGTTGCACAACAGTCCAATTTCCTCTTCCATGTCTTGGTCTTTTCGACCTTTGACTACTTGAACTTTTCAATGCTTGAAGCTTATGACAATTTGGTTTGGTGTGTCCTGACATTCCACAGTGATAGTAGAAATGTTGAGTTCTAGGATCTCTTTGTGACTTTGGGAGAGATTTCCCATTATACTTAAGTTTGACCACTGATTGATTAGGAGGCTTAGTTAAAAACCTTTGGTCAGTCAAATTCCGATTCTTTTCAGGCTTCACTTTCTCAACAATAGAAGTTTCTACCACATGTTCCTTAGCTTTCACAAATTTCATTTCCTCGGATACATTAGCAACCGAACTACTTTCTCTGGTGTATCCCAATCCGCTTTTGTTAGAAAAAGGTTTTTGATGAGCAAGCATTTCATCAAGCTTCTTGGAGGAGACTTGTTCTATTTTAGCATTAGCTTGAACTACCTCAAGCTCATGAAACTTTATCTTTGAATAGGCTTTGGTCAGCTCTCCATTTAGCGTCTTGACTTCACACTTGGTCTCCTTGTATCGCACTAGAAGCCTTCTATAATTTTCCTCTGCCCTCTTCACCTTTTTCATGGCTGCCTTAGCCACTCTTGCATATTCTCCTGTCTTTTTAAGGAGGGAATTGTATGTTTCTTGCAATCCCACCATTCTTTCATCATCCTCAATATCGGATTCTTCTACTACTCCCATTGATTCCACTTTAGTGTTCTCCCCAAGTTCTTCCACTAGCACACTCAAATCATTTGAAGATTGCACATAAGCAATAGTCATGAATGTAGAGAAATTTTCTTCTTCATCACCGCTTTCACCTGAGTTTAATTAGAGGAGTCTGAATCACTGAGAGTAGTGGCATACACCTTGCCCTTCCCTCTTAAGTAATTGGGACACTCTTTCTTGACATGTCCATGACCATTGCATTCAAAGCATGTGATTCCTTGAGAGGATTGAGACTTCTTCCCATCTTTCCTCTTGAAATCCTTTTTCTCCTTTTTGAAACTTGGGAATTTTCCCTTCTCATCAAATTTTCCATTCTTCTTCAACTTCAAGAATTTTCAGAAATTCTTTACAAGATATGCCATATCCTTCTCGATCTCATCCTCATTCGATGAGTCGTGAGTTTCTACC
Organism: Castanopsis chinensis; assembly: GCA_032878915.1. Classification (NCBI taxonomy): domain Eukaryota; kingdom Viridiplantae; phylum Streptophyta; class Magnoliopsida; order Fagales; family Fagaceae; genus Castanopsis; species Castanopsis chinensis. The sequence continues at coordinate 33,154,929 of JAVQMG010000133.1, read as the reverse complement.
CTCTCATTGATTGTCTTTAGAGCAAGGGATTTGCTATTCTTTTGTAATGGCAACGAGAGCTCATAAGTTTGAAGTGAGCCAATTAATTCTTGAACTTTGATATCATCAAGGTCCTTACTCTCCTCAATAGCTGTAACCTTTGCACGAAAGCTCTCCGGCAATGATCGAAGGATTTTCCTCACTATCTTTGAGTCCTTCATCTTTTCACCCAAATTGAACTTGTTGATAGTCACTTCATTAAGCTTGCTAGAGAATGAGTCGAATGACTCGTCATCACTTATTTTCAGCTCTTCAAATCGAGTGGTTAGCATATGCAATTTGTCCTTGACTTTCTTTGTTCCTTCATACGTGGTCTCTAATATTTGCCATGCCTGCTTGGAAATTTTTACGTGAGAAATCCTGTGAAACTCATTTGGAGAAACACCACAAAAGATAACATTCAGTGCCTTGCTATTTTCATTGCTTGCTGCAAGAGCCGCCTTATCTCATTTGGATTTAACGGCCTCCAGCCTAGTCCATCTTACATCTATAGCATCCCAAACAGTCTCATCAATTGAACACAAGAATGCCCTCATGTGGACTTTCCAAAATGCATAGTTGCCTCCATCAAAGTATGATGAAGCATTGAGAGATTGAGATCGATCCATCTCAAACAGGGTCAAGGATCGCACTTAGGTAATTAAACCACAGCAAGTGCACATGCTTTGATACCAATTGAATGTTCAAAAGTGTGTATAACACCTATGAACGTTAAGACCCTCACTTTACAAATTATCCACACAAGCTTATTATCAAACAATGTATGTGTGGAATATGAAAATAAGCTAAATCAGAATTTATAAAACAATCTAAACCATAATTAATCATAACCACAATAGTAATTAAAATGTAAAGATTAAGGGAAGAGATATGCAAATACAGAGACAACACAGTGATGTGTTATCGAAGAGGAAACTGAAGTTCTTGGTGTAAAACCTCTCCGCTGCCTTCAAAGCGGTCAATAATCCATTAGAGACTGAAGTTGGGATACATGAATAGCAGAAAACCCTCTAAGTCTAATCTACCTAGTGTACCTAAGCCTTCTAAGTTCTTACTCCAACGAGATTACGTCGAACCTTTGTCTTCTCTAGCTTACTAGATTCTGCTATAGCCCATAGCATCAACCAATATCCATTGGTCTCTTCCTAACTGCTTCCCAAGCACCAAATAACCTTTTCATAGATATGGGTATGGCGAGAAACAGATTTGGTTAAAATGTACCTCTCAAGGGTGTAATAATGGATGTAATAATGGAGAGGGTAAAAGTAGAGGAATTTGGAGAATCAAAGGATGAAGATTATGGATAAGTCAATCTTATTTTTCTTTAGGGTTTCTCTCTCAAAATTCTCTCTGGAAGCTCTCTACAATATGTGGGTATAAGGGGTATTTATACTGGTGTGTGTTTGGAATGCGAAAAGTCAGTTTTAGCCAAACAGGGCATTTTGGCGACTCAAGCTCGCGATTGGAACGAGTTGTGAGCTAATTGCCTAGCCAGCTGGAGGTTTTGTCTTGTAGTGCGACAGCTACCGTGACTCTTCAGCTGTCGCGAGCCAATCGTGAGCCCTTGCTTGAGTGTACACTCTTGAGCTTTTCTTCACACTCTCTCACACATTACCCTTATATAATTCCCACCTAAATACAAGGGTTTCTAAATGCTGAATTACAAGAAAATTGGCATGGAATAAAGCCAACAAAATAATTGAATAAATTCAATCTTACAACCCCCAAGTAGGATAGCATGAGAATTGTAGAGAGTAAATGGAAAAAAAGCAAAAGCAATAGAGTAACGCAACTAAACAAAAAGCAACGCAGAGTAACCCCAATGAAACCAAATGACACACAGAGGCAGAGCAAGAGTAATAGCAAAATCAAAAACAAAAACCAACACACTGTATCGTCTACCTGACGTCGATATGATTCTGAGTTTCTTGGTGGCCAGCCTATAGAGTTTCTCATGCTTCTTTGAAAGCTTGTATAGTTTCTTGTAGGCGGTATGGATATCATCTTGATCATCCATAATCTCACACTTGGAATCCACCAGTTCCTTCTCTTCATCCACTTCTTCAGTAACCCCATCAGTAGGATTAACAATGGCAGTGAAGGCATTCAAGATTCCATCATCTTCATCTTCAGAATCATCCTCGGGCTCCGTGTCGCTTAAGGTAATAGCAAGTGCCTTACTCTTCCCTATGCTCTTAAGGTACGTAGGACACTCTTGTTTCATGTGTCCGAAGCCTTGACACCCAAAGCATTTTGGCCCGGCAGGAACAGTGTACTGACCGCCATCCTTGACATCCTTCTTCCCTTTATCCGAATTCTTGAATTGTGAAGAACTGGATTGTCTGCGGTCTTTATTGAAGCCCTTTCCATTGGAATTCTGCATGAATTTCTTGAATTGCCTTGTGATGTAGGACTTCATCTTGGAATCTTCATCATCTGAAGAATCATCTGTATCACTACTCTTGGCCTTCAGTGCCAAACTTTTGCCCTTGCTTGACTTGCCTAACCTAGTCAGCCCTAACTCATAGGTTTGCAAGTTTCCAACCAGCTCAGTCAGAGGAATTCTGTCAATATCCTTCGATTCCTCGATCACCATGATCTTAGCATGGAATCTCTCAGGCAGTGATCTGGGCACTTTCCTTACTATCTTGGGTTCAGGGATGGCTTCCCCAAGATTGAAGGCTGAGTTTACTATGTCCTTGAGCTTGGCATAGAACTCATCAAACGACTCATCCTCCTCCATCTTAATTTCTTCAAAGCGTGTGGTGAGCCTCTGTAGCTTTGAATCTTTGACAGTCTTGGTGCCCTTATAGGTTGTTTGGAGAATGGTCCATGCTTCCTTAGCAGTTTCAGTTGAGGAAATTTTCTTGAACTCCTCATTCGTGACTGCACTGAATAGGGCATTCAATGCTCTACTGTTGAAGTTTGCCGCCTTGATCTTGGCATCATCCCAGTCGGTTGGCACTTCAGTAGGCTTGGTCCAGCCTATCTCCATAGCTTGCCACACTTTCTCATCTAAAGACTGCAAGAAAGCTCTTATGTGTACTTTTCAGTATGCATAGTTAGTGCCATCAAATAAAGGAGGTATAATAAGTGATTGACCTCTTTCCATGACAGCAGGGGTCAATGGATCACACACAAAGATTAAACCCTAATCAGAGTGTGCTTGCTCTGATACCACTTGATAGGCCACAAACGCGTTGACCCCTTGTGATAAATTAGATTGATTAATTACCCTAGTTATGAATGAATCAAATTAACATGCAATATCACGTGGTAGCACAAACAAATCACCAAAACTAAAGTATGCAACGGAAAATAAATGATACGGTGATTTGTTTACGAATGGGAAAAACCTGACAGCAAAAACCCCACCGGGTGATTTAAGGTCACCACTCCTGAAACTCCACTATTATCACAGCAAGCAATTACAAGCAAGGAATCCCAAGTACCTTACCAACCTACAATTGAAACCTTACCCCAATACTCAATTGGACTTGCTCTGTAGTGACAGTTTCTCCTTTCAATGCACGACTCCCAAGTACATGACTAACTAGATGCGTGGATCCCAGTACGCGACTTCAAACACCAACTAGAGAGAGAGAGTTGTTGGCTGCAAAGTTCTTCAAATCATCAGAGATGAACTAGGGCACGAACTTTGTCTTTTAGATCACAAATTGTATGAACAAGAAGTTCTTAATGCTTGTGCAACTTGCATCATCTTTTATGGCCCTTAAAACAGTCCCAAAGACATATTCACGGATTGGACTTGAAACAGAACTGAAAATCTGTTTTCTTTAATTCTCGACAGATAGAGGTGTCGAGGATCTGTCGAGAAGCTGTCGAGGCTCGGGGCAAAACAGATTCTTAAAGCTCAATAGATGCATGTGTCGAGGTAGGTGTCAAGCTTTAGTAACTTGCACTTCCTTGCTTGTTTCTTGGACAGACTTTGATGGCTTCAACACTGAATCTTGAAACACTATTTCTTGAGGTGTTAAACACATCCTAGATCTACTTAAATACAAGTAAAGTGCGTTTTGTTTAAGCATAAGCCAATTACATAAAATAGCGACATATGTTCACAAACTTGAACTACATATGTCCTAACAATCTCCCCCTTTGGCAATCCGTGACAAAACCACAACAAACAAATGAAGATATGAGAGAAGTCATAAAACACTTTAATGCATACTTCAAATGTTACATACAGTAAAATCTATCCTAACACAAACTCTTGAAAAAATTTGCAAGAAGAGAGTTTATGGCAAGTAGACTTTGACAACCTGTATTTCTGAAACACTTATAAACAAAACACATCAAGGCATCTTTGTGTGAAGCAGAAATAATAGATTGCGAACAAGTAAAGAAACATGTATATAAAGACAGAAAAGAATCAACACAAGGAAAGATAGGTGAAAGAACAACATACATCATCATATATATCAAGAAATGAGTACAATGTATGTCAATACATGATCAATGTATCTCTATGGAGATAGAAAAGAAAAAAATACATATGATCACCTCACTACATCCCTCAATCCACACTCCCCCTAACAAAAATGTCCTATGCTAACACTCCCCCTAAGCATGACTAATCTTATACCAAAACTACTCCCCCTTTTTGTTACGAGTGACAAAGGGTAGAGTATCATGTAGACATCTCAGCAGAAGAGCTCGCATCTCCATCATCATCATCCTCAGAAGCATCATCGTCATCACCATCATCATCAGCCTCAGTCTTAGTCGACACATGAGGTGGCGGAGCAGAAACCTCTGGAGCAAAGCCGCCCATGGTCGCTTGTCGCCTGGCGATGCGACCAACACGAATGTTCACCTGATACAACTCCGTGGAGAGTGTATCTAGGTGAGTATCCATGCGCTGAAGCTGCGCCATGATGTCTCCTAAGGTGACATTGCTCGAAGAAGAAGCAGCAGACGCTCGAGCTGATCTGGAAGTAGTCGGACAGGACGAAGGAGTGGCTCCATCAGACTGTCTCGATCGAAACTGTTCCTCACTACGTTTTACGGTAGCGGCGTCTATGGCAGACATGACATGGTAAGGATCGGACAAAGGGAATGGGATGGAAAAACGGCGAAGAATTCTCGTGATAGCAGAAGGGAAAATGAGCTTATCACGGGTGGCCGTATCTCTATAGACATCTATGATAGAAAAGATAAAGTGTGAAGGAAAGTCTATAGAAAGATCCTCTAGGAAGGACAACAAAAACCGAGCACGAGGCTCTGTGATAGAGTTGTAGTGAGAAAGTGGGTGCAAAACAAAAGTCATCACCATGTTAAGGAAATGAGGACCTTTAGCAAAAGGTCGACATGGTGTATACTGATGATCTCCCCAAGTGGAAGGACGCTCACAGAACGCCGAGATCATCTCGTCTCTGGACACAGTCCATAGACGCTCACAGCTAGGGTAATCAGGATGATCCACCCTAGGGACATGAAGCACCTCGGAGACTAACTCCGGAGTGACAGCAAAGCGCATACCTCGAACGCTAGAGTAGAAAAGAGGTACTGAAGAATCGATCCCGTGGATGTTGGAGTAAAACTCCTGTATCAACACGAGTGGACATGTGACCGGAATGTCACATAGTGACTCCCAAGCCCGACTGTGAATGACATCGGGAAGGTCGGTGTCGGCAAAGTCTGCCAGGACAATGTGGCGTTCCGAATGAACACCTCGTTTAGAAAAGTTCTCCAAGAAGTCCTTATGGGCTTTCTCATCACGGAACCGGATAGAAAAAGGAGTAGAATCGGAAGAAAACGATCCCTTAGAACGCAGAGGGTTCTGGGATAGAATGGACTTACGTTTAGGTGCCATAGACACTACTAACGCAACTATAGAGAGGGGGAAGAAGAAGAGACAAACAGAAAAGTCCCAAGAAATTCAATATTGGAAGATAAATATTGAAAGGAAAGAACGTATGCATGAAAAATGCATGAACATGTGACATGCAACAAAAAAAACATCATGGGCTCAGCCCAATCCAAACCTAACAGCACACAACAGATAGGTACACATCTAAATGCATGAAAATACAATTAGAATGTTAATGTGATGCAATGCATGTGGTTTTGAAGATCAAATCTAGAAAACCAACCCAAAATTTTCATGAAAACCTCAATAATTTTGAAAAATCCCAAAAATTTTCAAAAACACAACCTAGGGTTTTAAAAACATGAAATGCATGAAAATGAGGGAAAAGATGCTTACCAAGTGATGAGGATCGAGAAAAACACTTGAGATAGCCTTGGGAAGAGGTTTGTAGGGAGAGAGAAGTGTTTTGGGAGAGAGAGCAAGTTCTGTCGAGGAAGAGAGATCGAGCAAAGTGATTGAGAAATCGCGAAGAACCTTTTTATACACTCTAAGCAATTCTCGAGAGCTGCAGGTATCGAGAGGTATCGAGCCTGCTATCGAGACAGCTACCGAGAAATAGCACTTCGACAGATGAAGCTATCGAGGTCATGTGTCGAGAAAGAAGGATCAAGCATAAAGGAACCTCGATCGATCTAGAAGCTGTCGAGAGGCTATCGAGCAGACAGAAATTTTCTCGATTGATCCACCAGGTGTCAAGGATGTGTCGAGACTGCGTTTAGAAAAAGTCCAAGAAGCTCGACAGACAGCTAGGTATCTAGAGGTGTTGAGGAGGTGTCTGTTGGAATCATTACACAGCGCAGCGGAAGAAAAACTAATGCGAACGGATCTACTTCATACATACAAGTTAACATGGGCTATTTAAGTTTCAGAATTAGAGAACAAGAGAGTGTACCTTGGAGCGGTGAATTTCAAAACTTGAAGAACGGAAGCACTTGGGAATACTTTCAATCTTCACTCCAATTCCACTAACGCCCAAGATGTGTGGTCTCTCAATCAGTTCCAAAGGGAGAATTAAAGTGTGTCTCACACTCTCTCTTCTTCTCTGTTAAATCTCTACAGAAAAATTCTGTGTGTTTCTCCCTTTATATCTAACTGATTATCTAATTGGGCCGGCTTTTGGGCCTTTCCAATTGGGCTTAAGTGTGTGGCTTGGAGTGGGACCAAAAGGGACCAATAAGACACTAGCTCCAATGGGCCTTGGGCTTTTCTGTCAACTCTTGACAAGTCCAAAGTTACCATTAACTATATTTAATACCACTATATAAATATAGTTGCACTCTAGGCCTTATTAATAAATTATATCCCAAGACTTTATTATACATGCAACCCCTTCATAAAATATTCATAGTAATACAAAGTCATGAAAGAAGACTGCCACTTTGTATATTACTACATCTTAATTCCTTGAGTACCCGGTTTAATCCTTTAAGTTATTCATCATATATTTATGAAATCCAATTCCATAAATATATACTTTAGTAACTCTTTACTAAAGTGGTTAGGCCCAACTCTCTGAATAACAAACACATTAAACTTATCTCAAGGGAATATTTTATATCTCCGTTAAGAGACTATGAATTCCATCTTGAGAATATATGTTCCATCAACACTAAATGTGGCTGCCCAACATACTGAGATTTTGACCTTAACCATAGATCTCACTCCTGATATATCAAAGCAACATACACTTCATGATCAGGTCCATTATCCTCTCAGGATTAAGAGTTCATGCAAATATAAGTCGTGAGTTTATTATTCTATTGACAGTCTTTAGGAGAATAATAAATCTCACACCGGTCCAGTTCAATATGTCTTAACTCTTAAAACATATCAACATATCAACTAGAAATCTCCATTTCCATGATCAAGACAAATCATCTTAGTTGATATGTTATAGCCTTCGCAGATGAAATGCCCAATTTCATCACCGACTACGAACTATAATTCTGAGTTTACAAAGAACTTGTGATTTATATCTTCTGTGACTAAATCACATAAATCACATACTATTGCATCTCATGGACTATATGATAATGTCCCAATATTCATGTTACCATTATTTTCAAATAATAATACAACTTTATTAACCAAAACATTAAGTCATACATAATGTCTTACATAATAAAATACATAGCATCATACAATAGGATTTAAGGACAAATATCCCAACAGTGTCGAGATGCCTTTAAAAACAGTTTTTCAAAAGAAGAAAAACACAGACATGAATGCAATCATGCATGCAACTCAACCAAAGATCCAAGCAACATATTAAGCTCTCAAAATCATCTCTCAACAAGAATTTTAAAGCACATGTATCCTAAAACATGCACATACACACTAAACAAGTCTAACCAATTTTATATTTCAAAAATAAGTCCAGACAGTTTAGTGAGCATACATTAACACATGTAAAACTTGTGATGGCCAAATCACATTGTACCTGCATATGTATCAAGAATAGCAAAGAATATTGCGTGTTGTGTGTGTGAAAATATCGCAAGATTGCATAAGTGTCTCAATGTTATGACGATTTGAGATATGAGACAATCACTTTAACTCACACACAATCATAACTGCTTGATGGGGACTATCACCTTTGAGGTACATCCTATAACTTCCACATCTCCTAGAAAACACGCTTGCAACCATATTTTAAAGCATTTTTGATCTTTTTTCTTTTTATTTCTTTGCATATTTTCTTTTATTAAGCATATCATGCATGAGCATATAAAAGAAAGAAAAGAAATACCTAATTATGTTAAGCTTATGACATTGCACTTTTGCTATGCCGAAGCATACAGATGTCATATTATGATTGGCGAGTAACAGTGGTGAGATAGTTATTTATGCCTTTCTCTTAGGATTTTCTAGTTCAACTCGTCAAAAAGAGTGAAACGAGTGTTAAGAAAAAGAGATCACTTAACCTTACTCATCACAATCAAAGAGCTACAAAGCTCACTTGCTTAGTTGTGCAAAAGAATATTCATCTAAGCTACAAGTGATACAAAGTTTAGAAAACTCTGTTTCAATGGCCATTTCAAAAGTTCACATGAACCAATGCACACAAACACACACTGTTTTTGTATTTTTCAATTTTTCAATTTTTTTTATTTTTATCAGAAGAGCAAAAATAAAACACAAAACTGAAAACACACAAACAAAAACAAGCTAAAGAAAGTAAAACAATGCATAAAACTAAACTGACTCAAAACAGTAAAGAACCACACAAGTAATGCAACACAAAAAAAAAAAAAACAGGGAGAGAGAAGAAGAAGTGACTGCTATCACTTAGATCCCTTTGCCTTCCACACCTTGGAAGAACCTTTCCTTTTCTTTGACCCTTGAACCGGTGAAGAGGGAGAAGAATATGAACCGTTCAAGTTTGAAAGGAACATGAGGGCTTTAAGAATGTCTCCAAGAGGCGCGAGTGAAGTCTGAAGCTGATTCTGGCTCCCAGATGCTATCATGCCATTGCTTTGTTGAGTGGCAAGCCACTTATAACAATTTGGTCGAGTATGACCGGCAATACCACAATGATAGCAGAGATGCGGCTTCTTCTGTTTAGGCTTTTAAGAGATAGTCTTCTTGGTCCTAGGGTTTCTAGTTTCCCTTTTCTCAACTTTAGAAGGTGCTCCTAGGATGGACTTGCCCTTGTCTACGTTCTCACTAGCTAATTCAGTTTTAACATTTTTATCCTCAGTTTTAATGTTATTAGCAGGTGGAACAAAGACAGTAGTACTAACAGTAGGAGTATTAGAGAGAGAGAATTCATACCCCAATCCAGTACGGCCTGAAGAAGATTTCTGAGCACTCAACATCTCGTCCAGCTTTGCACTTGACGTCCTCTCCAATTGTGCTCTGACTTGAAACAGCTCTGCTTCAAGCTTCTTAGTCCTCTCAGCCAAGAAATTATTTTCGAACCTCAGTGCTCCAATGGTCTGATTTGCTTCATCAACCTTCGTGGACAGCTCCTCACGGTCGAGTTCTACATCACTGAGTTTCTTGGTGGCCAGCCTATAGAGTTTCTCATGCTTCTCTAAAAGCTTGTATAGTTTCTCATAGGCAGTATGGATATCATCTTGATCATCCATAATCTCACACTTGGAATCCACCAGTTCCTTTTCTTCATCCACTTCTTCAGTAACCCTATCAGTAGGATTAACAGTGGCAGTGAAGGCATTCAAGATTCCGTCATCTTCATCTTCGAAATCATCCTCGGGCTCCGTGTCACTTAAGGTAATAGCAAGTGCCTTGCTCTTCCCTATGCTCTTAAGGTACGTAGGACACTCTTGTTTCATGTGTCCGAAGCCTTGACACACAAAGCATTTTAGCCCGGCAGGAATAGTGTACTGACCGCCATCCTTGACATCCTTCTTCCCTTTATTCGAATTCTTGAATTGTGAAGAACTGGATTGTCTGCGGTCTTTATTGAAGCCCTTTCCATTGGCATTCTTCATGAATTTCTTGAATTGCCTTGTGACGTAGGACTTCATCTTGGAATCTTCATCATCTGAAGAATCATCCGTATCACTGCTCTTGCCCTTGCTTGACTTGCCTAACCTAGTCAGCCCTAACTCATAGGTTTGCAAGTTTCCAACCAGCTCAGTCAGAGGAATTCTGTCAATATCCTTCGATTCCTCGATCGCCGTGATCTTAGCATGGAATCTCTCAGGCAGTGATCTGAGCACTTTCCTTACTATCTTGGGTTTAAGGATGGTTTCCCCAAGATTGAAGGTTGAGTTTACTATGTCCTTGAGCTTGGCATAGAACTCATCAAACGACTCATCCTCCTCCATCTTAATTTCCTCAAAGCGTGTGGTGAGCCTCTGTAGCTTTGAATCTTTGACAGCCATGGTGCCCTCATGGGTTGTCTAGAGAATGGTCCATGCTTCCTTAGCAATTTCAGTTGAGGAAATTTTCTTGAACTCCTCATTGGTGACTGCACTGAATAGGGCATTCAATGCTCTGCTGTTGAAGTTTGTTGCCTTGATCTTGGCATCATCCCAGTCGGCCGGCGCTTCAGTAGGCTTGGTCCAGCCTATCTCCACAGCTTGCCACACTTTCTCATCTAAAGACTGCAAGAAAGCTCTCATGCGTACTTTCCAGTGTGCATAGTTAGTGCCATCAAATAAAGGAGGTATAATAAGCGATTGACCTCTTTCCATGACAGCAGGGGTCAATGGATCACACACAAAAATTAAACCCTAATCAGAGTGTGCTTGCTCTGATACCACTTGACAGGCCACAAACGCGTTGACCCCTTGTGATAAATTAGATTGATTAATTACCCTAGTTATTAATTAATCAAATTAACATGCAATATCACGTGGTAGCACAAAAAAATCACCAAAACTAAAGTATGCAGGGGAAAATAAATGACACGGTGATTTGTTTACGAATGAGGAAAATCTGATGGCAAAAACCCCACCGGGTGATTTAAGGTCACCACTCCCGAGACTCCACTATTATCACAATAAGCGATTACAAGCAAGGAATCCCAAATACCTTACCAACCTATAGTTGAACCCTTACCCTAATACCTAATTGGACTTGCTCTGTAGTGACAGTTTCTCCTTTCAATGCACGGCTCCCCAGTACGTGACTAACCAGATGCGCGGATCCCAGTACGCGACTTCAAACACCAACTAGAGAGAGAGTTATTGGCTGCAAAGTTCTTCAAATCATCAGAGATGAACTAGGGCACGAACTTTGTCTTTTAGATTACAAATTGCATGAACAAGAAGTTCTTAATGCTTGTGCAACTTGCATCATATTTTATGGCCTTTAAAACAATCCCTTTATATGTCTAGGGTTAGGAGAAAAGAAGTCCCAAAAACACATTCACGGATTGGACTTGAAATAGAACTGAAAATCTGTTTTCTTTAATTCTCGACAGATAGAGGTGTCGAGGATCTGTCGAGAAGCTGTCGAGGCTCGGGGCAAAACAGCTTCTTAAAGCTCGATAGATGCATGTGTCGAGGTAGGTGTCGAGCTTTAGTAACTTGCACTTCCTTGCTTATTTCTTGGACAGACTTTGATGGTTTCAACATTGAATCTTGAAACACTGTTTCTTGAGGTGTTAAACACATCCTAGATCTACTCAAATACAAGTAAAGTGCGTTTTGTCTGAGGATAAGCCAATTACATAAAATAGCGACATATGTTCACAAACTTGAACTACATATGTCCTAACAGAATCCATACAATTAAACATAAAAAAGAAAAAAAAAAGTAGCAAACCTAACAAAATTATCGATGAATAGGCCATCAGCCTTTTTTCTTTTCTTTCTCAATAAGAATAATATCAACACAAATTAAGTGAATGATTGATCCATGAGTCTATTTGCCTACAATGTTTGAATAGGATTTATCACCTTCATAATTGCTCCATCTCTTATCAGTTATGGATAAAAGCCATTTAATTTATTTTCTCCACCTTGCTTTCTTCTATGACGACATAAGAGATGTGCTTCATCAGCCATATACAATATCCAACAATTAGTGGAAATTTTCAACCCAATAACCAAAATATTTGAAAAATTTGCTCCAAAGTGCAAGATGGAGATTATGATATTATGATATTTAATCTCAAAATGAAGTACTTCACATTGAACATAAGTTAGGCATCAAAAAATCCATCTCAATGAAAAGACAAAGGAGAAAACAAATTTGAATTTCATAAGAACTCTAAAATAATTATGGATTTTTTGGAAGTCAAATTTGTTGGAGAATTTATTAAATGGTATGGATTCAGAATGTCCATCTACAAATTCATTGGGTGAAAAATATAGAGAATCCTCAAACAATGTAACGTGCGAGCTTTTGAATCTTTAAACCCTTTAAACTGTGCATGTGACAGATTTTTAGATAGGCGGTATTTTTCTTTTTTATATAACATCATCAAAAGTAAATCAAATCATACTTCATCATAGTAACATATATCAACACACTTTGGATAAGGAAAAAAAATTAAATTTACAGTATTGGCAAAACAAATACTTTTCTTCATAACATCATAAAAATTTAGATTAATAGCTCAAAATAACATTTATAATCCTAAAATAAACCAAAATTCAAATAGTTTAACCCTTGTTTATGGACTTTATGCTCTCTCTCTTAAAAGTCTTATGAGTCTAATGTTGTGAGCAACCAAGCCATTGATGATCTTTTTGCATACCTGGACATATCAGAACTTTCAAAAAAAAAATGTTAAATTGATTCCAGATGAAGAACACATACAAATGCAAGATTAGTTCTACCATCTCAAATCTAAATCACATGAATCAATGTTAGATAGCTTCATTTCTTTTTCCTTTAGACACGTCTAATAAAAATCTCTAAATCGAAAAAAAAAAAAACAATTATTTTTATGGTAAGCATTACATGTAGCTTGTACTCATTTTCTTGCTTACTTATCCAATCTGACAATAGGTAAATTATCATGTTTTATATTTCCCAAATTTCATCATGATTTTAATTGCCTCATTTGCAACAAACAAATGTCCTAACACCCAAACACAAACCCACAACTACCCAAAGTATACCAACCACAAACCAACATAAATTCATTGAAAATGTTTAAAATAATAATAATAATAATAATAATAATAATAATAATAATAATAATAATAATAATAATAATAATAAATAATAATAATAATAATAATCAAAGAAAAACTCACCTTAAGACTATAACTGGCTTAAGTAAAATTTAGGATTGTTGGGGGGGGGGGGGGGAAGGGAAGAGCCAAGAGATGGAGTGTGTGGCGGTAGGCAGTCTTAAGATCTCTCTCTCTCTCTCTCTCTCTCTCAATGTCTGCCGTTTCTCTTTGCAATTGTGGTGGTAAGAAAGTGGCAGGAAACTGGATGTTGGCAGAAAGCTGGCTCAACAAAGGTGGCACTATATCCACAACTATCTCAAGTAATATCACGGTCCCCCTGTAGCCAAGGCTTCCACAACTAAAATACAATTTTCTAGCTCATTGGAATTCAGCTGGATATGCCAATGAGCTTTAAGGAACAAAACAATAATTATTAGAATAATATTGTACCTATTTTGTATAAAAGAAGTACATGAATAGCATATTTGCAGTTTTTTTTTTTTTTTTCTTTTTAATGTAAACTATTAGAAAATTTTGATTAAGATTGAATGTATTCTATAGTGTGAACCTCAAAGAAAGGGAGGTGTCCCCCAACCAAACATGGTCTACTAAAATATCAGATTCTGATCATATTTTATGAACAAACTGAAAAAAAGAAAAACATATTGGTAGTGGTTTTGGCATGATGATGGCAGGAGGAAATTCATTTAAAAATAAACACCTCCTACGGACTTTGTTCTATGGTTTTTTTGTTTTGTAGTCAGTCAGTAACAAATGAAAAGGAAATTCATTTAAAAATAATACCTACATCGATCCAACATGAGATCAAAACATGCATGAAAGAAAATAAAAATAATACATGAAGAAAAAATAATTATAGCTGTAATTATATGACAAATTGACAATCATCATCAAAATCAATTCAATTGAGTACCCAAAATTAAGCCTAAATCAAATCACATGTTTAAAGCAATATTTACTTAAATAATACCAAAAAAGGTTTCAAGCGGTCTGACCGAAGATGTCAGATTTCTCTCTTGCTAACTCTTTTCGCACGCCTTTACCAACGCTCTCTCCAAATAACAAGCTCATGTTTGCCCTTTCTAGACCTAAATTTAAAGAAACAAAAAATAGAGACTATATCAATGGAGGTAGGGTCTGATTGGGGCAGAGGGTGGATCTATTATGGCGCAGTTTAACCTAAATAATCAAGACAAAACCATTTATAACTCAAATACCATAATGAGAACCAAATATAACCTAAAAACCCAAACAAATCCAAACCAATCCAAACAAAAATATCAAAACCTAATCATAATTAATAAACAAACTTAAATGCAAAAATAAAAACTCACCGGTAGTGGTTCTAGCCTCTCTCTATCTTCCCCTGCGTGAGACGTTTTTTTTTTTTTTTTTTTTTTTTTTTTTTCATTCTCCTCCAAAAGGAAGAAAAAAAAAAGGCAAAACGACTGGTTTTGTTTGTTTTTTAACGAATCTTAGGCGTGTCTTTCGATAGTTGTTCTAAACGGTATATGATGGCGGTGGAAGGCTAAAGGAGTGAGAGAGCAGCCATGGGTTATGGTTCAGGGGTTTTAAGAATTGAGAGAGGCTAAGAAAATGGCTTCAACGTGGAGGAAGAGGAAAAGAAGAAGAAAAGATTTATCAGGAGAGGGTAATTTTTGGGTTTTATGTTTTTGTTTTCTCTTGTAGGGTGTAAAATATGATATAGATATAGATTAATTTATGTAGTCATGTGGTACAAGAAAGAGCAATTAACAAAAAATCAAAAGGCACCTATTGATCGAAAATGTGCCTATTGGCTAAAAAGGTGCCTTTTGAAGGTAAATGTGACTATTAACCGAAAATGTGCCTATTGAAAAATGAAAAGTCACAACTTTTTGGTCTTTTAAAATGTAAATGTGGCATTAATTTATATAGCCACGTGGCGCAATGAGGTATGTCAACAAAAAGTCAAATGTTTAAGTTATTAGTTATTATATAGATAGATATATACATACATATATATATATATATATATATAAACTTTTAGTGAAAATTTTGTGGATTGATTTTGACTTGACAAATAAATCAACTAGATCAAAAATTTAGCTGTTTAACAATTGCTCTTGGGTTTTTTTCTTGATCCTTGTGGATTTTATTTTAAATTTTTTATTGGAGGAAAATGTTTAAATGAGAAATTTTTTGAGGTTTTGTTTGTTTGGATTGGAAATTTTTGTAATAGTGGAAGGAAAATTGAGGTTTTTTTTTTTTTTTTTTTGGTTTTTTGTTGAACAAAACTTAGTTACAGTTTTACTTAGGTTCACCAATTAAATTCAACTATTTAGGGGCAAATACATAGTTAAATGTAATTGGAGAACATGAGGTATAACATTGAACCAATTGTACCTAAGTTTTGTTCTTTTTTGTAATTGGGTATCTGGAAAAAAAAAGTATTTACTTACTAAAATAGGTACTAATTTCAGCTTAGATTTGGGGCTTTCTTTGTTATTTGGAGTTAACTATATGAAAATGTTAGTTTTGCATCTTTGTTGAAGTATTTGTTTCCTTTACTTAATCTGCTAGGCAATTAAACTTTTTTAGATGGGACATGATAATTTCTTCCCAATCATCATTGTCAAATTTTGAGTAAAATTTAAATGGGGTTGATAGGAAAGAAATGTTAGGATATATGCCCTTAAATCCCATTGTATGATGCTATGTATGACATTATGAATGACTTAATGTTGTGTTTAATAAAGTTTTTTATTTTTATCTAAAATAATGGTAACATGAATATTTGGACATAATTATATAGTCCATGAGATGCATAGTATGTGATTTATGTGAAAAGTCACAGAAGATATAAATCACAAGTTCTTTGTAAACTCAGAATTTATAGTTCGTAGTCGGTGATGGAATTGGGCATTTCATCTGCGAAGACTATAACGTATCAACTAAGATAATTTGTCTTGATCATGGAAGTGGTGACTTTTAGTTGATATGTTGATATGTTTTAAGAGTTAAGACATATTGAACTGGACCGTTGTGAGATTTATTATTCTCCTAACGACTGTCAAATGAATAATAAATCTCACGACTTTTATTTGCATAAACTCTTAATCCTGAGAGAATAATGGACCTGATCGTGACGTGTAGGTTGCTTTAATATATCAGGAGTGAGATTTAAAATAACGGTCAAAACCTCAGTATGTTGGGCAGCCACATTTAGTGTTGATGGAACATATATTCTCAAGATGGAATTCATAGTCTCTTGATGGAGATATAAAATATTCCCTTGAGATAAGTTTAATGGGTTTGGTTATTCAAAGAATTGGGCCCAACCACTTTGGTAAGAGATTACTAAAGTATATATATATATATATATATATGAAATTAGATTTCATAAATATATGACGAATAACTTTAAAGGATTAAACCGGGTACTCAAGGATTAAGATGTAGTAATTTTCAAAGTGGCAATCTATATTCATGACTTTGTATTACTACGAATATTTTATGAAGGGGTTGCGTGTATAATAAAGTCTTGGGATATAATTTATTAACAAGGCCTAGAGTGCAATTATATTTATATAGTGGTATTAAATATAATTAATGGTAACTTTGGACTTGTCGAGAGTTGACAGAAAAGCCCAAGGCCCATTGGAGCTAGTGTCTTCTTGGTCCCTTTTGGTCCCACTCCAAGCCATACACTAAAGCCCAATTGGAAAGGCCCAATAGTTCGGCCCAATTAGATAATCAGTTAGTTATAAAGGGAGAAACATACAGAATTTTTTTTTTTATGAACTAGAAGAAAAAGAATCATATAGAAAAAGAGAGAGTGTGAGACACACTTTCATTCTCCATTTGGAAACTGATTGAGAGATCACATATCTTGGGCGTAAAGTGGAATTGGAGTAAAGATTAAAAGTGTTCCTAAGTGCTTCTAATCTTTGTTTTGAAATTCTCCACACCAAGGTATGCTATCTTGTTCTTAAATTCTGAA
Organism: Castanopsis chinensis; assembly: GCA_032878915.1. NCBI lineage: Eukaryota > Viridiplantae > Streptophyta > Magnoliopsida > Fagales > Fagaceae > Castanopsis > Castanopsis chinensis. The sequence continues at coordinate 33,137,393 of JAVQMG010000133.1, read as the reverse complement.
ATTTATATAGTGTATGTTGTCAATCATGAATGAAATAGATCCTTGTTTGTTGCTTCTGCTGTATGTTTTGTATAAGATACAAAACCAGATTTTTAACCAACAAGAAAACAATATCAACAAATGAACTTTGATATTTATCAGTGACACTACTTTGCAATTTTAATCATGTCATTGATTTGTTCTTGTGCATAAGTTCACTTAGTAAAGCTTTTGAACTTCTGTTGTGATTTCAGATAAATACCTAAAACACCCTCAATTTTTGCTAAATGACAAAAACACCAACTAGCAAATAACCTTACTGGTCACACTCAAGCTTGCTCTCTGTCCATTTTTGCAAGAACAAGCTTGCATGTCCGCTTGAATATTATATTATTTTTATTTTTATTATCATGTGCTACTTTTAAAATGATAGAATAACATCAACATAATAATTAAGAGCTTAAGTCCTTTTTGGTGATTGCACTAAAACAACAATTTTAGGCTAATACTAATCACAAAGTTTACTAAACGTTTTATTGTGATTTTCAAATTTGTGTTTTCAAAACACTCATATTTAAAATGCTATTTTTGAAAACGCACATTTTCAAACAGCTTATCCAAACGGACCCATAGTACAACTTTCTAAAAGTCAATTATTATTATTATTATTATTATTATTATTATTATTATTATTATTATTATTATTATTATTATTATTATTATTATTATTATTATTTATTGTGGATCAATATATTTTTATGAAAATTACTCTTAACTTCCTTAAACTATAGTCTTTTTACACTTTTCCCCTAAACTATACCTATATTTATAGTTATCCTCCTAAACTGTTACCTGTGTAACACTTTGCACTTAGTCAAATGGGTAATAATTTAGGGAGTAAATGTGCATTGTCATAGTTTATGAGGAAAAGAATAAAAGATGTATAGTTTAAGAAGTAAAGTGTGCATTCTCATAATTTAGGAGGACAAGTATAAAAGGGGTATAGTTAAAGAGTTGTAATATTAGAATCAAACTTAATATATATTTTAGGAAAAATCTTACTCATACAATTATATTTCATAAAAAGTATTTTTTTTTAAATTTAAGAGAGAGATTAATTAATTTATATATATATATATTTTTTTTTCATAATTGGTATGTACATATGGAAAGTTTTTTATTTGGAAATAAATTAATTTTACAAATTATTACATCTACTAAAAAATAACAACTACAACCCTTTTAAAGGTGAATAGTTATGCCTCAATTTAAAAAATAGTTATTCATAAGTAATGACTATTCCCCAAAATAAAAACATAATCAAATGACTAAATAGCTAAACTTTTAGAATAACTATTATATTACAGTGCCAATTAGGCTATTAAAGATTATAGTGTACCAAACGTACTCTAAGTATGCATTCTCATTATTTAAGGGGTATGAATAAAAGGGATATAGTTTAGGGTGATAAATTGTAATTTCTTCTATATTAATAGAGACAAACTTTTTAAACAACCCGTTTTTAATAAATGTTAAATTTTTATAAGGAGTTGGTATAAACCCACTAGTTTACACCCTCTAATACCAACGTGCTACATAAGTGTTTCACACATTAAAGAATCATATACAATACTTATTCATTAACACCATTTCAAGAAAACACTCTTGATGACCCTTTAATTGATGTAAAATGGATAAATGTAAAGAAAGCCATTTTTGAGAAAACAGAAGTTGTAAATCAATTACATGTGGTGGAAACAGAAGTTGTAGCTTTGTTTTGGTTTCCCTTTTAGTTTCTTGGTTTAGTTGGGTAGTCTATGCTGTTAAGTTAGTTATGAGTTGATACTTTTTTTTTCCTTTCATCTTCTAGGTGTGCGTCTTTGGGTTTTATTGTGTATCTACAGTCTTTTCCTCTGCTAAATTGGTTTGTGTTGGCTATGTTGGGAAATTTAGACCATAATTGATAGAATTAACAAGTTTTAAATCCAAGTTATTAATTAGATTTATTATGAATAAACCTTGTTAAAACAAAAAAACATCAATATCATGGACAACAAAAAAGTAAATAAGACAAGATATGATGACCTAGGAAAACCAATGAAACAAACTAGTTTCACAGTAAAAAACCTGGGGGGAAACCTTCCTGAAAGGCAATTCACTATTATAAAGAGAAGTTTAAAATCTAGTAGATGAACTTACAACAGAAACCTTCTACCGCTTCAGAACCTCTAAACTCTTCAATATATGAACATCATTTTTTTGCACGAATCCCAGTACGTGACTAACCAATGATGCACGGATCCTAATATGTGACTAACTCTAGCAACTTGAAGAAGATGTTATTGGCTACAAAGTTCTTCACTTTATCAACAAGGAAGATCAATAAACTCCTTGGTTACAAAACCCTTAGCGCAAAGACGCTGTAGCTTCTATAGAGAGAAAGATGAACTAGGGCAATTTCTGTCTCTGGTCACAATATGCATGTAAGAACAACTGCAATCACTCTTAGACGGCCCTTAAAATAATCTTTATATGGCTAGGGTTGTGGAAAAAGAAACCCTACACAAATACACTTGGATTTGCGTGTAATCAAATCTGTAAATTTTGATTTCGTAATTCTTGACAGATATAGCTCCTATCAAGCTATTGTCGAGCTTAAACATTAAACCTCGATAGATATGCTTCTGTTGAGCTTTAATGAAGAACATTTATTCATTTGTTTCTTGAATAGATTTGCATGACTTTAACACTTGACTTGAACAACATGTTTCTTGAAGTCTTAAACCATCCTAGATCTACTCAATTACAAGTAAAGTGCATTTTGTCAAAGGATTAGCCAATTACATTAATAATGTCCCTAACAATCTCCCTCTTTGGCAATCTGTGACAAAACCACAATAAACAAATGAATCATGAGAGAAGTCTTAAATCACTAAACTCATAATTACTTGTTGAATTACAAAAATAAGTCTAATCCTAACATAAATTCTTGAAAAAATTTGCAAGAAGAGAATTCATGGCAAGATGGACTTTCACAACCTGTCTTTTTGAAACACTTAAACAACACTTATCAAGGCATTTTGTGTGAAACAGAAATAAAGGATTGCATACATAAAGAAACATGTGTATAAATAGAGAAAAGAAACAACACATGGAGAGACAGATGAAGAACAACATACATCATTATATATATGGAAAATAAGTACAATGTATGACAATAAATGTGGTCATAAGACTAGTATACAAGAGGTAAAAGTAAATAAAGAAAAGAAATACATAATAACCTCATTACATCTCTCAAAAAATGTATAGACACTCCCTCTAACAAAAATGTCCTATACTAACTCTCCCTTTAAGTACAAGACTACTCTTATCCAAAACTACTCTCCCTTTTTGTCATGAATGACAAAGGGCAAGTCACTAAGAGGGTGTCATCTTGATATCACTGGAAGAGCTAGCATCCTCATCACCATCATCACTATCCTTATCTCTCGAAGCCTCTAGAGAAGGAGAAGCGGTGAAACCACCAAGGCGAGCCTATCGTAGTACGATATGACCGACACGAGTGTTCACTTAACACAACTCATCAGAAAGAGTATCAAGGTAAGCATATATGCACTGAAGCTGTGCCATGATGGCCTCTAGGGACCCATCACCAGTTGATGAAAAAGGAGCAGAAGTGGAAGGACCAGCATAAGTGGCAGGATCGAAAGTCACCACACGTGGTCACTTTGGTCGAAGCTGAGCCTTGCTCCGTCGAACAATATCGACGTCGATGACACCTATAATGGGTAAGAGAGAAGGAGAATTAGGAATCTCGACGAAGAAGTGAAAAATGAAATCTGATTCATGCCTCAACTATTTAAAGAAATCACAGCTCTATGGATTGAAGTATCTGTCGAGATCTGTTGAGTACTAAATCTCGACAGTTGTAATTTGTCGAGGTGCTGTCAAGAATCTCTCGATGACAAAAATGCTTCAATGAATCAAGAAGCTGGCGAGGATCTATCGGCCAAACAGAGAGCTAAGGAAAATTAGCTCGATGGATCGAGAAGCTGTCGAGATGTTATCAAGATTGCGTTAAGAAGAACCCCATAAATCTTGATGGATCGAAGATCTATCGAGATTCTATTGAGACTGAAGAGAGAAAGCTCGATAGGAGAGGAGTTTGTCGAGATTTGTTGAGAAAACTATCGAGCTTAAAGAAAAAGAGTTTTTCAAGGAGAGGAAAAATACATAAAGATGAATGCAACAAGCAAGCAACTTAAACAGAGATCCAATCAACATATTAAGCTCTCAAAACATCTCTCAACATATATGCAAAGCATTTATAGATCCAAACACACACACACACACACACACACACACACACACACACACACACACACACACCAAACATGTCTAACCACTTTTGTATTTCAAAAACAAGTTAAGACAGTTTAGTGATTGTATTTTAACACATGTATTCCTTGCGATGGCCAAATCGAATTGCACCTGCACATGTATCAAAAATAGCGAAGAATTTGCATGTTGTGTGTGAAAAGCATGGCAAGGGTGCATAAGTGTCTCATATTATGATGATTTGAGATAATAGAAAATCAAATACACTCACACACAATCATAACTAGTTGATGGGGACTCTCACCTTCGAGGTACATCCTATAATTCTCACATCTCCTAGAAACATGCTTGTAACCATATTTAAAAGCATTTTAATTAATTTTGCTTTTATTTTTCTTTTTGAATATATCATGCATGGGTATATATAGAGAGAGGAGAAATACCCAATTATGTATGCCAAAAATATCACAATTTTGTTATACCGAAGCACACAGATGTTATACATGATTGGTGAGCTTTAGTAGTGAGATGGTTATTTATGCCTTTCTCTTAAGATTTTTTAGTCATTCCCGTAAAAAAAAGTTATATGAGTGTTAAGTATAAGAGATAATTTAATTGTAATCATCACAAACACGAGTCATAAAACTCACTTGCTTAGTTGTGCATTAGAGTGCTCATCTAAGCTACAAGAGATACAAAGTTTAGAAAGCTTTATTTTAATGGCTATTCAAGGTACACAAGTACCAATATAGACAAACACGTTGTTTTTGTATTTTACTGATTTTTTAATTTTATTTTTATTTTTATGAAAAACAAAATAAAGCAAAACTGAACAAAAACATGTTAAACAAACAAAGCATAAAACTACACTAACTCAAAACAAGAAAGCAAAACAAACAAGTAATGCATAACCATAAGGAGAGAGAGAGAAAAAATGACTGAATCACTTTGAGTCTTTTTCCTTCCACACCTTGTAAGAACTTTTCTTTTGTGTGAACCTTTGATCTGATGGTGAGGGGGAAGAATTGAAACTGTTCAAGTTTGAAAGGAACATGAGGGCCTTGAGAAGATCTCCAAGAGGGGCCAAAGAGGATGGAAATTGATTCTGGTTTCTGGACGAGAGCATACTATTACTTTGTTGAGTGGCTAACCATTTGTAGCAATTTGGACAAGTATGCCTTGAAAATCCACAGTAATGACAGAGATGTGGCTTCTTTGGTTGAGACTTTTTGTTATTAACCTTCTTAGTCCTAGTGTTTCTAGTCTCTTTCTTTTCAAGCTTAGGAGGCGATCCTAGAATAGATTTGCCTTTGTCTATGTTCTTACTAGCTATTTCAGTTTTACATTCATTGTTCTCAGAATTGACATTATTAGCAGGTGAGAAAAACACAGTAGTACTAGAGGAGGCAATAGTAGGAGAAGAGAAATCATACCCCAAGTCGATTCTATTAAAAGCAAATTTCTGAGAGCTTAGCATCTCATCAAGCTTTGCACTGGAAAACCTTTCTAATTGAGCTCTAACTTGGAATAATTCTGCTTTAAGCTTCTTTGTCTTTTCAACAAGGAAGTTGTCCTCGAATCGCAAAGCTCCAATGGTTTGATTTGCTTCATCAACCTTTTAAGAGAGCTCCTCTCGATCTAGCTCCACATCACTCAGCTTTTAGGTGGCTAGCTTATAAAGTTTCTCATGCTTCTTGGAAACCTTGCACAACTTAGCATTGGCTATATGGGTGTCATTTTGTTCATCCATTTTCTTAAACTTAGACTCCACCAAGTCCTCTTCTTCATCTACCTCTTCGAAAATCCCCTCAGTAGGATTCACTATGGTAGTGAAGGCATTCAAGATTCCCTCGTCATTCTTGTCTTTGATTCATCCTTAGGCTCGGTGTCACTCAAGGTAGCAACAAGAGCCTTGTTTTTCCCAATTGTCTTGAGATATGTTGGATATTCTTGTTTCATGTGTCCAAAACCTTAACATCTTAAGCACTTTGGTCCGGAGGGAACAGTGTACTGACTGCCATCCTTAGCATCCTTCTATCCTTTATCTTGGCTCTTAAATTGTGAAGAACTGGATTGCTTTCGGTCATTGTCAAATTCTTTCGCATTGACATTCTTTATAAACTTCTTGAATTTCCTAGTGATGTAGGATTTCATCTTGGAATCTTCATCATCAGAAGACTCATCGGTCTCATTACTTTTGGTTATCAGTGCCATGTTCTTACTTTTGCTTGGTTTCTAGATCCTAGTCAAACCCAGCTCATAGGTTTGCAAGTTGCCAGCCAGCTCTATCAAAGGAATTTTTTCAATGTCATTTGATTCTTCAATGGTAGTAAACTTGGCATGGAATCTCTTAGGCAAAGATCTGAGCACCTTTCTTACAACCTTGGGTTCGGGAATAGTTTTCCTAAGGTTAAAGGTAGAGTTGACTATGTCCTTCACCTTGGCATAGAACTTGTCAAACGACTCATCCTTCTTCATCTTAATCTCATTAAAGCTCTTAGTAAGCCTTTGAAGCGTAGAATCCTTGACAGCCTTTGTCCCTTCGTAGGTTGCCTAGAGGACAATTCATGCTTCCTTAACAGTTTCAGTAGAGGATATTTTCTTGAACTCCTCATTGGTGACTGCACTAAATAAAGCATTCAATGCTCTACTGTTGAAGTTTTGATCTTGGAATCATCTCAATCAGCCGACGCTTCCTTTGGCTTAGTGCAGCCAATCTCCACAGCTTGCTACACCTTCTCATATAAAGACTGCAAGAAAGTTCTCATGTGTACTTTTCTGTATGCATAGTTAGCGCCATCAAATAAAGGAGGTATAATTAGAGATTGTCCTTCATCCATCACAAACAGGGGTCAATGGATCACACGACAAAGATTAACCCTAATTAGAGTATGCCTGTTATGAATAAACCTTGTTAAAACAAACAAACATCAATATCATGTCAATATCATGCACAATGGAAATGTAAATAAGACAAGATATGATGATCTAGGAAAACCAATGAAATAAATTAGTTTCACAATAAAAAACTTGGGGATAAACCTTCTTGAAAAACAATTCACTATAGTAAAGAGAAGTTTCAGATCTAGTACAAAACTTTTGTCCCTAGACTTTAAAATCCCCGTAGATGAACTTACTGTTAGGATATGTGCCCTTAAATCCTATTGTATGATGTTATGTATGACATTTTGTATGACTTAATGTTATTATTAATAAAGTTTTATTATTATCTAAAGTAATGGTTACATGAATATTTAAACATTATCATATAGTCCATGAGATGCATAGTATATGATTTATATGAAAAGTCACAGAAGATATAATTCACAAATTCTTTGTAAACTCGAAATTTTGGTTTGTAGCCAGTGATGAAATTAGACATTTTACTTGAAAAGACTATAACATATCAACAAAGATGATTTGTCTTGATCATAGAAATGGAGACTTCTTGTTGATATGTTGATATGTTTTAAGAGTTAAGACATATCGAATTAGATAGTTGTGAGATTTATTATTTTTCTAACGACTGCAAATGAATAATAAATCTCATAACTTCTATTTGTGTGAACTCTTAATCCTAAGAGAATAATGGACCTAATCATGAAATATAGGTTGCTTTGATATATTAGAAGTGAGATTTAAAGTCACGATCAAAACCTTAGTATGTTAGGCAGCCACATTTAGTGTTGATGGAACATATATTCTCAAGATGGAATTCATAATCTCTTAACAGAGATATAAAATATTCCCTTGAGATAAATTTAATGGGTTTAGTTATACAGAGTGTTAGGCCTAACCACTTTAGTAAGGAGATACTAAAGTATATATTTATGAAATTGGATTTCATAAATATATGTTGAATACCTTAAAAGATTAGACCGGGTACTTAAGGATTAAGATGTAGTAATCTTCAAAGTGGCAGTCTACATTTAAGACTCTGTATTACTACGAATATTTTATGAAGGGGTTGCATGTATAATAAAGTCTTGGGATATAATTTATTAATAAGGCCTAGAGTGCAATTATATTTATATAGTGGTATTAAATATAATTAATGATAACTTTGGACTTATTAAGAGTTGATAGAAAAGCCCAAGGGGAGCTAATGTCTTATTGGTCCCTTTTGGTCCCACTCAAGACACACACTAGAGCCCAATTGGAAAGGCCCTATTGGCCAGTCCAATTAGATAGTCAGTTAGTTATAAAGGGAGAAACATACAAAAATTTTTTATTAGAAAGAGAGACATTATTGTGAAATGGTGTGTATGTGTGAGTCAAGCCACTTGATTATTCTCCTTTGGAAACTGATTGAGAGACTACACTTTTTGGGCATAAAGTGGAATTGGAGTGAAGATTAAAAGTGTTCCCAAGTACTTCTAATCTTTTGTTTTGAATTTCACTGCACCAAGGTACGCTATCTTGTTCTTAAATTCTGAAATTTACATAGTGTATGTTATCAATCATGAATGAAATAGATCCATGTTTGTTGCTCTGCTACGAGTTTTGTATGAGATATAAAACCAGTTTTTTCCAATAATTGGTATAGGAGCCAGGTTTTCATATCATGTTTGTATAATATGTGATTGAGTTTTAGAATTTAAGAAAACCATTATCTTTATGTTTCAAATTTTTGCATAAAGTTAATGTTCCATAAACCCTGTGTGCATTGATCAATATATGCAATATATTGTTTTGCATGGTTCTAAGAGGACACGGCTGCAACTTTTATTTTGTGTCGTATGTTTTTGGTGTTTGTATTTATCAAGGACATCATCTACACATCTTGCGAATGAGTTTACTTTTGTTATGCACGGCTTGAATATTATTGGTAGTAGTAGTTATTGAATTTCATTCAATAACTATTGATTATTGTTGTCAATAAATATCTTTGTTTGTTTTAATGGTGCCATGTTCTAACTGTAATTGCCAAGGACATATAGTTATTGAATGGTATTGATCAAGTGCATGAATTTAGTTATTGGACTGCTTGGACAATTATTGTATCACTTGGCTTATTGACATAATTGTCTTATTGCACCGCTTGGCTTTATATATATCAGTAACTGTCATATGCCTTGGAAGCATCCAATCCGTATATTATTTTATATATATATGGGTTTATGTTATATATATATGGATTCATCCAATCCGTATATTATATATATATATATATGTTTATATATAAATATATATGGGTTTATATGCAAATTTTTTTTTTTTTTTTTATATAAAGGATTCATCATATTGTTGCTTGCCTTGGTTTATATATTTATATATACTAACGCTAGGATTAAAGTATTCGTTTAATGAAATTTATTCCTAATGAGATTAGGATTATGTTTTCAAGGTTTCTAGCATTATTATGGTTCTTGATTTTAAAAAAATCTTTAATTTAAAATATCTAGTGAGGGAGAGATACAAGGGTTGGATCTCATAGCCTCCATTGTCTATTCATAGTAGTATGAAATATATACTTTGTCTTTGCTTTGAGCTTAGCATTCCATGCGGAGAGTATTTATTTCATGGCGCTACAAGATTGAACTACTTGGTTTATAGTGGTTTGATCAAATACCTTGTCTTAGCCTTGAGCTTTGCATTCCATGCAGAGGGTATTTTGTATCATGGTACTACAAAATAAACCTGTTAAGGGAGATAAAATGTGGCTACACATGATTTTAGACAATGGTATACACTAGACTAAGTATTATAGTATCCTTTATGCTGAGTTCTCCACTATGCTGAGTTCTTACTATTATTACTTAGAGGCTAAATGTAAAACGGCATATTATTAGTGTTTGATAAGAGTTATCATGATAGCACTAATAATGAGAATAGTTCTTAATCAATCATAGTATTTAATATTTACTCTTTGCTGAGGGATATTGCATATGGGATTGGGTTGTTGTTGCATATTTTATATTATGCTTTTATTAAGGTTCCATAATATGTGTTTATATGCTAAATTGATAATGTCTAGTTTATTAATTATATTCATGTTTTTTATTTTTAGATTTAAAATCATGGCATCATTTAGCCTATTTGTTGCTATTCTTAATCAAAACAAACTGATTGGATCCAACTATGTTGACTGAAAAAGAAATTTGGACATTGTTCTTATTGCTGAAGAGTACAAATATGTGCTTACTCAACTATGTCCTAGCTTTCCATCATTAGATGCTCCTCTTGAGAAAAAAATAGCGATATGATCATTGGCAGAAATCTAATGAGATGGCTAAGCGCTATATCTTAGTATCTATTTCAAATATTCTATAGCATCAAATGCAGGATGTAGAACTAGTTTTGAACATAATGCTAAGTCTGAAGGAAATGTTTGGTGAGCAAGGCCGTTCTGCAAGGCAAGAAACTATGAGGCAAATTTATAATACCGAAATGGCTGAAGATACTTTAGTGAGGGAGCATTGTCTTAGGATGATCTCTAATCTGAATATATTGGAAGTTTTAGGTGCCGATATTGATGGAGAATCCCAAGTGGATATGATACTTCAGTCATTACCAGAATCATTCAAGGAATTTAGACTTAACTATAATATGAACAAAAAGATTTATACATTGTCTGAATTAATGAATGAGCTGGTAGTGGTGGAAGGCATAGTTGGAAGTGTCTGAATTGTCTGAATTACACAGAATTTTTTCTGTAGAGAATTCATAGAGAATTTTTAAGAGAACACTCTTATGAAGTGGTGTAAAAAAGTGTTAGACACTTTTTGACATTCTCCCTTTGGAACTGATTGAGAGACCACACATCTTGGGCGTTAGTAGAGTTGGAGTGAAGATTGAAAGTGTTCCAAGTGCTTCTGATCTTCAAGTTTTGAAATTCACTGCTCCAAGGTACACTCTCTTGTTCTCATATTCTGAAACTTACATAGTGCATGTTAACATTTATGAATGAAGTAGATCCGTTTATTTCTTCCGCTGCTTATGTTTTGTATGCGATACAAGCATGTTATTTTTCCATCAAATGGTATCAGAGCGGTCTTCATTAACATATTTGTTTAACATGTTTAAAGTATTGAAATTTATGACAATAGTTTCATATTGTTAGAAATTAGTTTTTTTGCATGGTTGTTGAAATTATTGTTCTTGATAAAAACTGTTTTTGATGTTATGATGTTTTTTAAGTTTTAGTTTAAGTATATTAAACTAAACTTTAAGGCTATAACATCAATGAAATTCAGTTTTGATATCCATTTATGTTCATAATGATCGTATGATGGTTGTTTTGTACATGAAAACGTTAAAAAACTGTTTTTGGAAAATTCTGAAAAATTCAAAATTCGTGAAGCTAGATCGATCGAGAATTTGTCGAGAATCTATTGAGCTGGCAGAAAGTTTATCGATCGATCGAGGATCTATCAAGGATTTGTCGAGCTTCGAGGAACTTTTCTCAATCAATCGAGAATCTGTCGAGGATTGATTGAGGACTATTGATCCAGAATTTTTTCTAAGTGTTTTTACATATATAAAAGAGCAAGGCTATGTGTAATTATATTATGCATGTTTTATATTTAAAAAACCTTTGTTTTAAAACATCTAGTGGGAGAGAGATACAAGGGTTGGATCTCACGGCCTCCATTGTCGGTTTATAATAGTGTGATTTAGTACCTCGCCTTGGCGTATATGCCTTGCTACCTTTGAAGGGTGTTTAATTCATGGTACTACATGTTAAACTTCTTAATGATGAATTATATGTGTTTTTACATTGAGAACGACCACGCTACCGTGGAGTTACTTAATGACTCACATAGAATTCAGTTAATGGTGTACACTAGACTAAGTTTAATGTTAATCTCCCTTCGGAGCTATGTCATTATTACTTAGAGGCTAAAGTAAAAATGGCATATTATTAGTGTTTGATAAGAGTTATCATGATAACATTAATAATGGGAATACTTCTCAATCAATCATAATGTTTATAATTTACTTGCTTCTAAGGAATTTTAAACATGGGATTGGGTTGTTGTATATATTATTTTATGGTTTTATTAAGGTTTCATAGTATATGCTTATATGTTAAATTGATAATGTCCAGTTTACTTATTATATTCATGTTTATTATTTTCAGATTTGAACATGGCATCATTTAGCCCACTTGTTTCTATTCTTAATTAAAACAAACTGACCGGATCCAACTATGTTGACTGGAAAAGAAACTTGGACATTGTTTTAACTACTGAAGAGCACAAATATGTGCTTACTCAACCATGTCCTAGCTTTCCTTCATTAGATACTCCCCTTGAGGAAAAACAAAGATATGATCGTTGGCAGAAATCTAATGAAATGGCCAAGTGCTATATCCTAGCATCCATCTTAAATGTTCTACAGCATCAAATCCAGGATGTAGAACTAGCTTCGGACATTATGCTAAGTCTGAAGGAGATGTTTGGTAAGCAAGGCCGTTCAGCAAGGCAAGAAACCATGAGGCAAATTTATAATAGCAAAATGGCTGAAGGTAGTTCAGTAAGAGGGCATTGTCTTACAATGATCTCTAATCTGAATACATTAGAAGTTTTAGGTGCCGATATTGATGGAGAATTCCAAGTGGATATGATACTCTAGTCACTACCGAAATCATTCAAGGGATTCAGACTGAATTATAATATGAACAAAAAGATTTATTCTTTGTCTGAATTAATGAATGAGTTAGTGGCGGCGGAAGGCATCCTTGGTACTTCTAGTGTTGAAGCCAATATGGGTGAAGCTTCTACTTCTCAACCTAAGTCGAAAGGCAAGGGTAAGAAGAAGAAGAAGAAGAAGGACTTCACTAAGCAAGAGGGTAAGCAAATTGCCTTAGGGGTTGCCAACAAAGGAAAGAAGCTCAAAGGAAAGTGTTTCCATTGTGGTGAAAAAGGACATTGGAAGAGGAATTGTCTAAAGTTTAAAGCTGCCAAGAACAAGGGTATGAAAACTTCCTTTCTTCTTGAAATATGTTTGGTACAGAATCCCACTGATTCCTGGTGTGTTGATTCTGGTTGTACTAATCATATCTGCAATTCTTTGCAGGGGTTTCAGGAGACCAGAAAGTTGAGTGAAAGAGAATTGTTTCTTACTTTGGCTAATGGGAGTAGAATTCCGGTTGTAGCTGTTGGTGTTGTTAATTTGTGCTTTAAGTCTAGGGTTTTAATATTGCAAGAATATCTGTTTGTACCTAATGTGCATAGGAATTTAATTTTTGCAACTTATTTGGGTAAACAAGGATATTGTGTTATCTTGAAAGACAATGTTGTAATAAAGAAGGATAAAATGTTTGTTTGTTCTGGCAATATTGTAGATGGTCTTTATATTTTAACTCCTGTTAAGCATGAATTACATAATTCTGAATTAGATAGTAACTCTCATGTAAAATCATTAAAGAGAAAATTTACTTCTAATGATGCATATCTTTGGCACTTGCGTTTAGGTCATATTAATTCAAACAGAATTTGAAAGGCTGATCAAATATGGACTCTTAGAGCCCATAGACTTTGATGAATTTCTAGTTTGTGAATCTTGTTTGGAAGGTAAAATGACCAAGCGACCTTTTAATGCAAAAGGTAGAAGAGCCCAAAAGTTGCTTGAATTAGTTCATACGGATGTATGTGGTCCTATGTCAACCTAAGCAAAAGGAGGTTATGAGTATTTCATCACTTTTACGGATGATTACTCAAGATATGGTTATGTGTACCTAATGAGACGGAAGTCTGAAGCCTTTGACAAGTTCAAAGAGTTTAGGGCTGAAGTTAAAAATCAATTAGGCAAACGCATAAAGGCCATCCGATCTGATCTAGGTGGCGAATACCTTCTTGGGGATTTCAAGGATTACCTAATTCAAAATGGGATTATATCCCAATTGACTACACCTGGAACTCCTCAACAAAATGGTGTAGCGGAGAGAAAGAATATGACTCTTTTGGAAATGGTTAGGTCCATGCTGAGTTATTCAACTTTACCAATTTCTTTTTAGGGATATGCCTTAGATACAGTAATACATCTTTTGAATTTAGTTCCTTCAAAATCTGTCCCCAAAACACCCATGGAATTGTGGAGTGGACGTAAGCCTAGTATGAGTTATCTCCACATTTGGGGTTGTCCAGCACATGTGCTAAAGGGGAAGCCTGATAAGTTGAAACCAAAATCGGAAGTGTGTTTGCTTGTGGGTTGTCCAAAAGAAACTAGGGGTTATTTATTCTATAGTCGAAATGATAACAAAGTTTTTGTTAGTACAAATGCTAAATTTTTGGAAAATGACTATATGAATAATTTTACTCCTAGAAGTAGAGTTGTTTTGGCTGAAATGAATGACTCCGTAAATCAACAACCATTGGATAAAACTAAGGAAAAAGTGGTTGTATTAGATACACCACAAGATACTACTCATGAAATGTCTAGTGCGCAAGTGCCTCGTCGTAGTGGGAGAATTGTTCAGCCTCCTCTGAGATTTATAGGTTTAGGAGAAACTTATGAGGCCATTTTAGAAGAGGCTGAATCGGATCCCTACACTTATGAGGAGGTAATAAATGATATAGATGCACATCATTGGGTCCAAGCTATGAAATTTGAATTAGATTCCATGTATTCCAATCAAGTTTGGAGTCTTGTAGAGGCACCTAACAGCATTAAACCTGTTGGTTGCAAATGGATTTACAAGAGGAAAAGAGGGATAGATAGGAAGGTTGAAACCTTTAAAGCAAGGCTAGTGGCTAAAGGGTATACATAAAAAGAAGGCATCGATTATGATGAAACTTTTTCGCCAGTAGCAATGCTTAAATCTATCAGAATTCTCTTATCCATTGCTACTCATTATGATTATGAGATTTGACAAATGGATGTTAAGATTGCATTTCTTAATGGCAATCTTGAAGAAGAAATCTACATGTTGCAACTAGAAGGTTTCATAGCAAAAAATCAAGAGCATATGGTATGCAAGTTGAAAAGGTCCATTTATGGACTTAAGTAAACATCTAAGTCATGGAACATCAGATTTGATCACGCAATCAAATTATTTGTTTTTGAACAAAATCTTGATGAACCATGTGTGTACAAGAGACATCAAGACAAAGTAGTAATGTTCCTAGTGTTTTATGTTGATGACATTCTACTCATTGGAAATGATGTAGGAGTAATGTCATCGGTTAAAGTTTGGTTGTCAAGCCAATTTGATATGAAGGACTTGGGCAAAGCTAACTATATTTTAGGGATCAAGCTTTGGCGAGAAAGAATAGGATGTTAGGTTTGTCACAAGCTGGATACATAGATAAGGTTCTATAATGGTTTAGCATGCAAAACTCCAAGAAAGGATTGCTTCCTTTTAGACATGGAGTTCCTCTGTCTGATGACCAAAGGCCTAAGACTCAAGAGGAAGAAAATATGATGAGACAAGTTCCCTATGCTTCTGCTGTAGGAAGTCTCATATATGCAATGCTTTGTACTAGGCCAGATATTTATTATTCAGTTGGCATGGTCAGCCAATATCAATCAAATCCAGGACCTAAACATTGGCAAGCTGTAAAGCATTTTCTCAAGTATCTATGGAGAACAAGAGATTATATGCTTGTTTACCATTGTGAGTTTTTGATTCTTATTGGCTATACAGATTCAGATTTTCAATCTGATCTAGATTTCAGAAAATCCACGTCGGGTTGTGTTTTCACCTTGGGAGGTGGAGCCATAAGTTGGAGGAGTGTCAAGCAATCTTGTATTGCGGACTCCACCATCGAAGCCGAATATGTTGCTGCTTGTGACGTAGCAAAGGAGGCTGTTTGACTCAAGAAATTCCTTTTTAATCTTGGTGTTGTGAGAATTGAGCAAATTCCTATCACATTTTTTTGCAACAATAGTGGAGCGGTTGCACAATCCAAAGATCTAAGGAATCACAAGAAAGGAAAACACATAGAAAGAAAGTACCACATCATTTGAGACATTGTTGCTCGTGGAGATGTGATTGTAGCAAAGATTGATGATACAAAGAATCTAGCTGATCCCTTCACCAAAGCCTTGCCTCAAATGACTTTCGAGTCACATTTGGAGGAGATGGGAGTTGTATTAGTGCAAAATAGTCTTTAGGCCAAGTGGGAGATTGTTAGGATGTGTGTCCTTAAATCCTATTGTATAATGCTATGTATTTTATTATGTATGACATTATGTATGACTTAATGTTGTGATTAATAAAGTTGTTTTATTATTATTTGAAAATATTGGCAACATGAATATTAGAACATTATCATATAGTCCATGAGATGCATAGTATGTAGTTTATGTGATTTAGTCACAGAAGATATAAATCACAAGTTCTTTATAAACTCAAAACTATAGTTCGTAGTCGGTGATGAAATTGGGCATTTCATTTGCGAAGACTATAACATATCAACTAAGATGATTTGTCTTGATCATAGAAATAGAGATTTCTAGTTGGTATGTTGATATGTTTTAAGAGTTAAGACATATTGAACTGGACCGGTGTGAGGTTTATTATTCTCCTAATGACTGTCAATTGAATAATAAATGTTAGGACATATGTAGTTCAAGTTGTTAACATATGTCATTATTTTATGTAATTGGTTTATCCTTTGACAAAACGCATTTTACTTGTAATTGGGTAGATTTAGGATGTGTTTAATACTTTAAGAAACAGTGTTTCAAGATTAAGTGTTGAAGTCATCAAGTCTGTTCAAGAAACAAGCTGGAAAGTGCAAGTTACTAAAGCTCGACACCTGGTCTCGACACCTGGTCTCGACACATGCATCTATCGAGCTTTAGAAGCTGTTTCAGCCCCGAGGCTTGACAGCTTCTCTACAGATCCTCCATACCTCTATCTATCGAGATTTAAAGAAAACAGATTTTCAGTTCTGTTTTAATTCCAATCCATGAATGTGTCTTTGGGACTTCTTTTCTCCTAACCCTAGACATATAAAAGGATTGTTTTAAGGGCCGTCAAAGGGATGCAAGTTGCACAAGCATTGAGTAATTCTTGTTCATGCAATTTGTGATCAAAGACAAAGTTCATGCCCTAGTTCATCTCTTGTGAAGAAGTTGCTGTGTAATGTGCACTGTAGGGTTTTGTAACCAAGCATCTTCTTGATCTTCATCATGTGGATGATTTGAAGAACTTTGCAGCCAATGATTCTCTCTCTAGTTGGTGAATTGAAGTCGCGTACTAGGATCTGCGCAATTGGTTAGTCACGTACTCGGAGCCGTGCATCAAGAGGAGAAATTGTCACTACAGAACAAGTCCAATTGGGTATTGGGGTAAGGGTTCAACTGTAGGTTGGTAAGGTACTTGGATTCCTTGCTTGTAACCGCTTGTTGTGATAATAGTGGAGTTTCGGGAGTGGTGACCTTAAATCACCCGGCAGGGTTTTTGCCGTCAGGTTTTCCCTATTCGTAAACAAATCACCTTGTCTTTTATTTTCCGCTGCATACTTTAGTTATTGGTGATTTGTTTGTGCTGCCACGTGAATTTGCATGCTAACTTAATTAATTAATAACTCGGCTAATTAATCTATTTAATAAATCACAAGGGGTCAACGCGTTTGTGGCCTATCAATAAACTCACGACTTATAGTTGCATGAACTCTTAATCCTTAGAGGATAATGGACCTGATCATGAAGTGTAGGTTGTTTTGATATATCAGGAGTGAAATCTGTAGTTACCGTCAAAATCTCAGTATATTGGGCAGCCACATTTAGTGTTGATGCAACATATATTCTCAAGATGGAATTCATAGTCTCTTAAAGGAGATACAAAATATTCCCTTGAGATAAGTTTAATGAGTTTGTTATTCAGAGAGTTAGGCCTAACCGCTTTAGTAAGGAGTTACTAAAGTATATATTTATGGAATTGGATTTCATAAATATACGATGAATAACTTAAAGGATTAAACCGGGTACTCAAGGAATTAAGATGTAGTAAAATACAAAGTGACAGTCTATTTCATGACTTTATATTACTACGAATATTTTATGAAGGGGTTGTATGTATAATAAAGTCTTGGGATATAATTTATTAATAAGGCCTAGAGTGCAATTATATTTATATAGTGGTATTAAATATAATTAATGGTAACTTTGGACTTGTTAAGAGTTGACAAAAAAGCCCAAGGCCTATTGGAGTTAGTGTCTTATTGGTCCCTTTTTGGTCCCACTCCAAGCTACACATTTAAGCCCAATTGGAAAGGCCCAAAAGGCCAGCTCAATTAGATAATCAGTTAGATACAAAGGAAGAAATACACAGAATTTTTTCTATAGAGAATTCATAGAAAATTTGTAAGAGAACACTCTTGTGAAGTGGTGTAAAAAAGCGTTAGACACTTTTTGACATTCTCCCTTTGGAACTGATTGAGAGACCACACATCTTAGGCGTTAGTGGAATTGGAGTGAAGATTGAAAGTGTTCCCAAGTGCTTCTGATCTTCAAGTTTTGAAATTCACCACTCCAAGGTACACTTTCTTGTTCTCATATTCTGAAACTTACATAGCGCATCTTAATATTTATGAATGAAGTAGATCTGTTTATTTCTTCCGCTATGTATTATTTTTATGCGATACAAGCATGTTATTTTTTCATCAATAATAAAGAAGGATAAAATGTTTATTTATTCTGGCAATATTTTAGATGGTCTTTATATTTTAACTCCAGATAAGCATGAATATATTAGATAATAACTCTCATGTAAAATCATTAAAGAGAAAGTTTCCTTCTACAAGTGATGCATATTTTTGGCACTTGCGTTTGGGTCATATTAATTCAAACAGAATTCAAAGACTTGTCAAAGATGGACTCTTAGGGCCCATAGACTTAGATGGTTTTCCAGTTTGTGAATCTTTTTTGGAGGGTAAAATGACCAAACGACCTTTTAATGCAAAAGGTAGAAGAATCTAAGAGTTGCTAAAACTAGTACATTCAAATGTATATGGTCCTATGTCAATCCAAGCAAGAGGTGGCTATGAGTAATTCATCACCTTCACTGATGATTAGTCTAAATTTGGTTATGTGTACCAAATGAAACGGAAGTTCAAAACTTTTAAAAAGTTCAAAGAGTTTAGGGCTGAAGTTGAGAATCAATTAGGTAAATGAATAAAGGCCATTCCTTCTAACCGAGGTGGTGAATACCTTCTTAGAGATTTCAAGGATTACTTGACTAAAAATGAGATTATATCCCAATTGACTGCACCAGGAACTTTACAACAAAATGGTGTAGCAAAAAGAATATGATTAGATCCATGTTGAGTTATTTGACTCTGCCAATTTCCTTTTGGAGATATGCCTTAAGTATTGCAATGTATCTTCTGAATTTAGTACCTTCGAAGTCTGTTCCTAAAACACCTGTAGAGCTGTGGACAGGGTGTAAGCCTAGTATGAGACATCTCCATATTTGGGGTTGTCTAGTACATGTGTTGAAAGGGAAGTCTAATAAGGTACAGTCTAAAACAAAAGTGGTATTCTTTGTAGGGTATCCAAAAGGAATTGTTGGAGGTTTATTCTATAGTCATAAGGATAATAAAGTGTTTGTTAGCACAAATGCCAAATTTTTGGAAAATGACTATATGAATGATTATACTCCTAGAAGTAGATTGTTTTGGCTGAAATGAATGAATCTGTAGTTGAACAACCAATGGATGAAACTAGGGATGAGGTGGGTATATTAGATACACCACAAGATATTACTTATGAGATGACTAGTACACAGGTGTTTCGTCGTAGTGGGAGAATTGTTAGGCCTCCTATAAGATTTATAGTTTGGGAGAAACTTATGAAGTTATTCCAGAAGAGGTTGAATAAGATCCCTACACTTATGAAGAGGAATTGAATGATATAGATGCACATCATTGGGTCTAAGCTATGAAATCAGAATTGGATTTTATGTAGTTCGATCAAGTATGAGATCTTGTAAAGGCACCTAACGACATTAAACCTATTGGTTGCAAATGAGTTTACAAGAGGAAGAGATGCATAGATGGAAAGGTTAAAACCTTTAGAGCAAGAATAGTGGTGAAAGGGTGTACACAAAAAGAAGGTATTGACTATGATGAAACTTTTTCGCCAGTAGCCATGCTTAAATCTATCATAATTCTCTTATCCATTGCTGCTCATTATGATTATTATATTTGGCACTACATTTCTTAATGGCAATCTTGAAATAGAAATTTATATGATGCAACCGGAAGGTTTTATAGCAAAGAACCAAGAGCATATGGTATGCAAGTTGAAAAGGTACATTTATGGACTTAAGCAAGCATCTAGGTCATAGAACATCAGATTTAATCAAGCAATCAAACCATTTGGTTTTGAACAAAATCTTGATGAACCATGTGTGTACAAAAGACATCGAGACAAAGTAGTAATGTTCCTAGTGCTTTATGTTGATTATATTCTACTAATTGGAAATGATGTAGGGGTAATGTCATCGGTAAAGGTTTAGTTGTCAAGCCAATTTGAAATGAAGGACTTGGGTGAAGCTAATTTTATTCCAGGGATAAAGCTTTAACAAGATCGCAACAATAATATGTAAGGTTTATCACAAGTTGGGTATATAGATAAGGTTCTAGAACGATTTAGCATGCAAAACTCCAAGAAAGGATTACTTCCTTTTAGACATGGAGTTCCTCTGTCTGATGATCAAAGGCCTAAGACTCTTGAGGAAGAAAATATAATGAGAAAAGTTCCTTATGTTTCTGTAGTAGGAAGTCTCATGTATGCCATGCTATGTACTAAACTAGATATCTGTTATTCAGTTGGCATGGTCAGTCGATATCAATCAAATCCAGGACTTAAACATTGGCAAGCATTAAAGCATATTGTCAAGTATCTACGAAGAACGAGAGATTATATGCTTGTTTACCATAGTGAGGATTTGATTCCCATTAGTTATACAGATTCATATTTTCAGTTAGATCTTGATTTCAGAAAGTCCACTTTAGGTTGTGTGTTCACCTTAGGAGGTGAAGCCATAAGTTGGAGGAGTGTTAAGCAATCTTGTATTGCGGACTCTACCATGGAAGCCAAATATGTTGCTGCTTATAAGGTGGCAAAGGAAACTGTTTGTCTTAAGAAATTCCTTTTTGATCTTGGTGTTGTGAGAATGGAGCAAGTTCTCATCACATTATTTTGCAACAATAATGGAGCGGTTGTACAATCCAAAGATCTAAGGAATCGTAAAAAGGAAAGCACATTAAGAGAAAGTACTACATTATTCGAGATATTGTTTCTTGAGGAGATGTACTAGTGGTAAAGATTGATAGTACAAGTAATCTAGTGGATCCCTTTATCAAAACCTTGCCTAAAAGGACTTTTGAGTCACATTTGAAGGGAATGATAGTTAGATTTAGTGCACAATATTCTTTAGGGCAAGTGAGAGATTGTTAGGATATGTGCCTTTAAAATCTATTGTATGATGCTATGTATGACATTATGTATAACTTAATATTATGATTAATAAAGTTGTTTTATTATTATCTAAAATAATGGTAACATGAATATTTGGACATTATCATATAGTCCATGAGATGCATAGTATGCGATTTATGTGAAAAATCATAGAAGATATAAATCATAAGTTCTTTGTAAACTTAGAATTTTGGTTTGTAGTCGGTGATGAAATTGGGCATTTCATCTGCAAAGACTATAACATATCAACTAAGATGATTTGTCTTGATCATGGAGTGGAGACTTCTAGTTGATATGTTGATATGTTGATATGTTGATATGTTTTAAAAGTTAAGACACACTGAACTAGACTGTTATGAGATTTATTATTTTTATAATGATTGTCAAATGAATAATAAATCTCACGACTTCTCTTTGAGAGAATAATGGACCCAATCATGAAATGTAGGTTACTTTGATATATTAGGAGTGAGATCTAAAGACATGATCAAAACCTCAATATGTTGGGTAGCCACATTTAGTATTGATGGAACATACATTCACAAGATGGAATTCATAATCTCTTAACGGAGATATAAAATATTCCTTTGAGATAAGTTTAATGGGTTTGGTTATTCAGAGTCTTACGTCTAACCACTTTAGTAAGGAGATATTAAAGTATATATTTATGAAATTGGATTTCATAAATATATGATGAATAACTTAAAGGATTAGACTGGGTACTTAAGGATTAAGATGTAGTAATCTTTAAAGTGGCTGTCTACATTCATGACTTTATATTACTATGAATATTTTATGAAGGGGTTGCATGTATAATAAAGTCTTGGGATATAATTTATTAATAAGGCCTAGAGTGCAATTATATTTATATGGTGGTATTAAATATAATTAATGGTAACTTTGGACTTGTTAAGAGTTGACAGAAAAGCTTAAGGCCTATTGGAGTTAGTGTCTTATTGGTCCCTTTTGGTCTCACTCCAAACCACACACTAAATCCTAATTGGAAAGGCCTAATAGGCCAACCTAATTAGATAATCAGTTAGTTATAAAGGGAGATATATACATAAAATTTTTATTAGAAAGAGGGACATCATTGTGAAATGGTGTGTAAGTGTGAGTGAAGCCACTAGATTATTCTCCCTTGGAAACTAATTGAGAGACCATACTTTTTGGGCATAAACTGGAATTGGAGTGAAGATTAAAAGTGTTCCCAAGTACTTCTAATCTTTTTTTTTTTTGAATTTCACCGCACCAAGGTACGCTATCTTGTTCTTAAATTTTGAAATTTACATAGTGCATGTTATCAATTGTGAATGAAATAAATCCATGGTTGTTGCTTTCGCTGTATGTTTTGTATAAGATATAAAACCATTTTTTTCCAACACTTATAGAATAAACCTTTTATCGCTTCAGGTGCTCTAAACTCTTCAATATAAGACTGCCACCCTTTTGCACGAATCTCAGTACGTGACTAACCAATGATGCATGGATCCCAATACGTGACTAACTCCAGCATCTTGAAGAAGATGTTGTTGGCTGCAAAGTTCTTCACTTCATCAACAATGAAGATCAAGAAGTTCCTTAGTTACAAAACCCTTAGCATAAAGATGCAATAGGTTTTACAGAAAGAAAAATGATCTAGGGTAATTTTTGTCTCTAGTCACAGTATGCATGTAACAACAACTACAACCACTCTTAGATTACTCTTAAAATAATCCTTATATATGTCTAGGGTTGTAAAAAAAGAAACCCTACACAAATACAACTGGATATTCATGTAATTAGATTTGGAAATTTTGATTTCATAATTCTCGTCAAACACAACTTCTATTGAGCTACTATCGAGCTTCAACATTAAACCTCGATTGATATGCTTCTGTCAAGACATCTGTCAAGTTTTAATGAATGACACTTCTTGACTTGTTTCTTGAACAAACTTGCATGAATTTAACACTTGACTTGAACAACATGTTTCTTGAAGTCTTAAACCATCCAAGATTTACCCAATTATAAGTAAAGTGCATTTTGTAAAAGGATTAGCCAATTACATCAATAATATCCCTAACAAGCTAAATGGGTATGCTAGGTAGCTTGTGGCTTTTTTCTAAGTTGGTTTACATGTGTTTTTTTTTTTGTTTTTTTTTTTTTGTGGTCATGTGCAAATTTATTTTCCTAAAATGCTTACCTTTTTTTTGGATTCAAAAAGAGGCTCAAGTAACCTACTCATGGAAGCCTAAAAAAATCAAGAACTGCAATAGACACTCCAAAAATTGGCATGAAACTTGATTGTGATGATAGTGCATATGAATTTTACAAAGATTATGCTCACCAAATTGGCTTCAATGTACTGAAACAATTTATAAAGAGGTGAAATATGGGAAAAGTCATAAGGAGAACATTATTTTGCTCAAAAGAGGGTGAACAAGGTGTTGACAAACGCTAAAAATTGGTACATTTTCATCACCCAATCTCATGAGTAGATTGTTTCGCATAAATGGCATGTCAGCTTCAAAAAGATGGTATGTTAGGAGTTGTTTTCTTTCATAAACAATATAATCATGAGTTTGCTCCTTCATTGATGAAACATATGTTAAGATAAAAAAGAAAACTTGCACCTGCTCAAAAAGTTATTACAAATGATGTAGAGAAGTGTGGAATATCAATAAAACAAACCATAGATTTATTGAGCATGCAAGTTGGTTGTTATGAAAATCTTGGTTTTTTGGATTATGACTATAAAAATCATGTACATCGTGAGAGGAGAATGGCTTTGAAGAAAGGAGATGGTCGTACTGTGATGAAATACTTTCATAATAAGCAATTAAAAGATCCATCTTACTTTTATTTAGTACAAGTTGATGATGATGGTCTAATATTGAACATATTTTGGCCTGATGCTAAATCAATAGTTGATTATAACCACTTTGGAGATGTTATGTGTTTTGATACAACTTATAGGACAAATTAATATGACTGACCCTTTGCTCCATTCATCGGGGTTAATCATCACAAACAAACAATCATCTTTGGTGCAACTTTACTTTATGATAAAACCATAAGTCATTTATGTGGTTATTTAATACTTTTTTGAGTGCAATGTTAAGAAAGTAGCCAAAAACTATACTTACAGATCATCTGTTGCAATAGCTAAAGCGATAGTAGAGGTATTTGTTGAATCAAATTATCATTTATGTGTACGGCATATTTATCAAAATGCTGCTAAGAAACTAAGTCATGTATTTCATTCATCAAAGCAATTTGCAAATGATTTGAGTAATTGTATGTGTGATTATGAAGATGAATGGCTAATTGCAATATGCTTGAGAATTATAATCTTACTAATAATAAATGGTTGTGTGGGATATTTGATTTAAAAGAAAAAATGGGCTATGGAATTTGGTCGACATATGTTCACTCCTGATATGAAAAGAACCTAATGCAGTGAGTCAATGAACAATGTGTTGAAGAAATACTTTAAATTGAAAAATAATCTTTTGCCTTTTTTGGGACATTACTGTAGAGTCTTGGCTGATAGGTGATGTCAAGAACTACAAGCTAAGTTCAAAAATGAGGCAACACCAGTTTTACAACTTTATGTAGAGATGTTGAGACATGCTGTAAAGTTGTACACCCTAAAAATGTTTAAAATATTTCAAGATGAATATATGAAGATGGGGGATTATGAAATTTTCAATGTTAGTAAATCTGGTACTATCACTAAATACAAAGTTAAATAAAGGCAAAAAACTTAAGACCACTTGGGTAAATATGAAACTTCAACAAATAATGTTCAGTGTAGTTGCATGAAGTTCAACTTTGTAGGAATTCTCTCTGTCCATGCTTTGAAGGTTCTTGACAAAATAAAAACATCAATATACTTCTAACTCATTATATATTGAAAAGATGGACATAAGATGCAAAGGTTGGTTCTATCAAGAACTATCATGGTGTTGATATTAAAGGTATTGCTCAAGAGGCATTGGGAAAGCGTTACTCTAATTTATGTCATAGATTTCATGAAATTTCCATACTTGCAACAGGGTCTAAGATAATCCATGATCATGCCAAAAGATGTTTTGACGCATTATTGAAGGATTTGCAAGAAATGAGGAAAAACTATTTTTCCCTTAGCATGGAGGATTAGACAAAGGTCTATGATGAAGTTGTTCTTGGGGATGTTTTACAAGGTGCTAGTGGATGCCAATTCCATGAGGATATAAAATTTAAAGGCATACGTGGGATTAAAACAAAACATATTGTTAGACGTTCAAAATCAAAGTTGAAAGGTGTGTTAGAACAACCAAAAAATCCTAAATCTTTAAAAAAAAGGCATGTGAGTCAAGACAAGTTCAATCACTTGGATGCCAAAATAAAGTAAGATATGCTACATTGCACTATAATATATAAATTTATAGGTCCATAAATTTATTTTAAGTTTATGTGACAATTATTCTTTGCAACATGTTATAGGCCAATTCCTTAGTTGACATTTATTCTCTTGAAGAAAATAGTAACGTTGAAGAAGTTTCGCTGTTGGTGGATAATTTCACTCAAGTATGATGCTAATAACTAGCTATTACGTCTAATTTCCTACTAACCTATTACTACTATCTATACTAAAATTAATACATTCCTTCTATATCTAGCACCATTAAGTTTGTTTCTGTTATCTATTTTGTCTCTTTTAGTTCTCAGTTAAAATTTTTTATTCTAATTTTTTTTAGGAAACATTTTTATCCTAAATTAGTAATTTATTAAGTGGTATATCAACATTTGATATTATAGAATAAACTACATGATCAATGTATAAAAATGGTTGTAATGCAAAACATTAACTGCAATACAGGTTTGTAACTTATTCTAATTTTATTTAAATAGTTTTCATGCATGTGTCAATATCTTAATTAGGAAGTCTTTAGGAGAAACAAAAACAGTATTACTAGAAGAAGCAATATTAGGAGGAGAGAAATCATATCCTAAACCAGTTCGATCGGATGCAGATTTCTGCATATTAGAGCATCTCATCAAGCTTTGCACTTGAGGTCCTCTTCAACTGAGCTCTAACTTGGAACAAATCCACCTCAAGCTTCTTGGTTCTTTCAGCCAAGAAATTTTTTTTAAATCTTAGTGCTGCAATAATCTGATTGGCTTCATCAAACTTTGTGGAGAGTTTTTCTCGTTCAAGGTCAACATCACTGAGCTTCTTGGTGGCCAACCTATACAGTTTCTCATGTTTTTTAGAGACCTTGTATAGCTTTGCATAGGCTGTGTGGATGTCATCTTGCTCATCCATTTTCTCAAATTTTGACTCCACCAAGTCTTCTTCTTCATCCACATATTTAACAATCCCTTCAGTAGGATTGACACTAGAGGTGAAGGCAATTAGGATTCTGTCATCTTCATTATCAGAATCATCCTCAGGTTCGGTGTTGCTCAAGGTAGTAGCAAGTGCCTTACTTTTCCCAATAGACTTGAGATAAGTGGGGCACTCTTGTTTCATGTGACCGAATTCATGACATCTGAAACACTTGGGCCCCGAGGGAATAGTGTACTAACCGCCATCCTTAGCATCTTTTTTCCTTTTGTCTTGGCTCTTAGTCTGAGAAGAACTTGATTGCCTATGGTCCTTGTTGAAACCCTTTGCATTGGCATACTTTATGAATTTCTTAAACTGCTAGGTGATGTAGGACTTCATTTTAGAATCTTCATCATTGGAAGACTCATCAGTGTCACTGCTCTTAGCCTTCAGTGCCATGCTCTTGCTCTTGTTTAACTTCCTAAGCCTAGACAAACCCAACTCATAGGTTTGCAGATTTCCAACAAGCTATGTTAAAGGAATCTTGTCAATATCCTTTGATTCCTCAATGGCGATTGTTAGGACATATGTAGTGCAAGTTGTTAGCATATGTCGCTATTTTATGTAATTGGCTTATCCTTAGACAAAACGCACTTTACTTGTATTTGGGTAGATTTAGGATGTGTTTAACACTTCAAGAAATAGTGTTTCAAGATCCAGTGTTGAAGCCATCAAAGTCTGTCCAAGAAACAAGCAAGGAAGTGTAAGTTTTTAAAGCTCGACACCTACCTTGACACATGCATCTATCGAGCTTTAAGAAGCTGTTTTGCCTTGCCCCGAGCCTCGACAGCTTCTCGATAGATCCTTGACACCTCTATCTGTCGAGAATTAAAAAAAACAGATTTTCAGTTCTGTTTCAAGTCCAATCCGTGAATGTGTCTTTGGGACTTCTTTTCTCCTAACCCTAGACATATAAAAAGATTATTTTAAGGGCCATCAAGAGGCAAGTTGCACATTCATTCAGAACTTCTTGTTCATGCAATTTGTGATCTGAAAGACAAAGTTCGTGCCCTAGTTCATCTTTGATGATTTGAAGAACTTTGCAGCCAACAATTTTCTCTCTCTAGTTGGTGTTTGAAGTCGCGTACTGGGATCCGCCCATCTGGTTAGTCATGTACTTGGGAGCCGTGCATTGAAAGGAGAAACTGTCACTAGAGAACAAGTCCAATTGGGTATTAGGGTAAGAGTTCAACTGTAGGTTGGTAAGGTACTGGGATTCCTTGCTTGTAACTGCTTGTTGTGATAATAGTGGAGTTTCGGGAGTGGTGACCTTAAATCACCCAGTGGGGTTTTTGCCGTAAGGTTTTCTCCATTCGTGAACAAAACACCGTATTATTTATTTTCCGCTGCATAACTTAGTTTCGGTGATTTTTTTGTGCTGCCACGTAATATTGCATGTCAATTTGATTAATTAATAACTGGGCTAATTAATTAATCTAAGTTATCACAAGGGTCAACGCGTTTGTGGCCTGTTAGCGGTGATCTTGGCATGAAATCTCTCAAGCAGAGATCTGAGCACCTTTCTCACAATCTCGGGTTCGAGAATGGTTTCCCTAAAATTGAAAGTTAAGTTCACTATGTCCTTAAGCCTGGCATAGAACTCATCAAATGAGTCATCCTTCTCCATCTTGATTTCTTCGAAGCTAGTAGTGAGCCTCTAAAGCTTCAAATCCTTGATAGCCTTAGTTCCTTCATAGGTTGTCTGGAGAATGGTTTATGCCTCCTTTGCAATTTTAGTGGAGGATATCTTCTTGAACTCCTCATTTATGACCGCATTGAATAAAGCATTGAATGACCTACTGTTGAAGTTTGCCGCCTTGATCTTTGCATCATCCCAGTGGGCTAGCGCTTCTTTCGACTTGGTCCAGCCTATCTCCATAGCTTGCCACACTCTGTCATCTAGAAACTGTAAGAAAGCTCTTATATGTACTTTCTAGTATGCATAGTCAGCACCATCAAATAAAGGAGGTACAATAAGTGACTGTCCTCTATCCATGACAAATAGGGGTCAATGGATCATATAGCAAAGATTAACCCCTAATCAGAGTGTACCTGCTCTGATACCATTTAATAGGCCAAACATGTATTGACCCACTGTGATGAATTAAATAATTAATTAGCCAAGTGAATTAATTAGGTTCAATTACATGCAATGAGCGTGGTAGCCCAAACAAATTACCAAATAACTAAGTATGCAGTGGAAATTAAATAACATGGTGATTTGTTTACGAATGGGGAAAACCTACACAGCAAAAACCCCATTGAGTGATTTTAAGGTCACCACTCTCGAGAATCCATTATTATCAAAAGAAGCGGTTACAAGTAAAGGAATTCCAGTACCTTATTCCAACTTGCAGTTGAACCCTTACCCTAATACCCAATTGGACTTGTTTTGTAGTGACAATCTCTCTTTTTTAATGCACGGCTCCCAGTACGTGACTAACCAATAGATGCGTGGATCCCAATACTCGACTTGATCACCAATTTAAGAAGGATGTTGGCTGCAAAGTTCTTTAGTTCATCATACAATGAAGATCATGAAGTTTCTTGGTCACAAAACCCTATGGTGTACAAACACAGTAGCTTCTTCAAGATGAACTAGGGCAAATATTGTCTTCGATCACAATTTATATGAACAAGACTTTGCTTAATACTTGTGCAACCCTAGACGGTCCTTAAAACAATCCTTATATATGTTTAGGGTTGTGAGAAAAGAAAGCCCAAACACATAGTCACAGATTGGATGAAAAATATTCTTGAAAACTGAGTTTCATAAACCTCAACAGATACCCTAGTTGTCGAGCTACTGTCAAGCCTCGAGCTTAATAGCTCTTTCAAACCTTGATTGATACTATCTGTCGAGATTTAAAGAACAATACTTCTTTACTTGATTCTTGGACAAACTTGCATGGCTTTAGCACTTGAACTTGAAACATTGTTTCTTGAAGTATTAAACACATCCTAGATCTACCCAAATACAAGTAAAGTGCGTTTTGTCAAAGTATTAGACAATAACATAAAATGTTGACATATGTTCCTAATATCAGTCACATATGTCCTAACATATATATGTAGAATGAACATCTCATTACTTGAGATAATAATATAAACATATGTCATTGACATAAATTTGTTAACATGTCAAATGTAGGAATCTATCTTTTGTAATCATTTGGTTGGACATGACCATGTTGTTGGACAATTTGTTGAGACAAATCGGGTATGCATATTCATTGTGATTTTTGCTGCAACTTGAACCTATATTTTTCTTAAGTTTTTTTTAATACATATATTTATATTTTGTGGCATATTTTTAGGTTTCAATAGCTGTTGATAATAATTGATAATCCTTGAAGAGTATCATATTGGAGACTTTTTAAATTATATTTTTGGAGAGCATGTCTTACTTGACAAGCTAGTCAATATTTTTCAACAACTTTTTGCACAACTATTGGACAAGATATTGCACATACAAATGACAGCTAGTGGACAACAACATATTGGACCATTTTTTAGAAACAATGTCTAACAATTTTTGTAACTAATGAAGCTACTCAAACATGTTAGGTTCTATATTTGCATGTTTGAGTAGCTTCTAGTTAGGCACTAATGAAATATGTAAATGAAAAATATTTTTAAAGGCAATGGGAATGTACATTTCTATATGTTAAGATCCATATGTGCATAATTGCATATTATGTAGTAAAAAAGTTTTGCATATGCCTTTTTTGTTCCATTGCTAGGTGGTGTTCATTTTTGGCTTTCATGTTTCAAGATGGCTTTGTTTCATGTTGTAGAATCTATAAACTAGAATAAAAAGGTATATTACAGAAGCTTTATCACTTTTCAAATTGCAAGTCATGTTTGAAACTTCTTTAAAATAAGTGCATATTTATTAAACTAAGCAAAAATAAATAGTGACAAAGTACTTATAAGCTATCCAAAGCCAAGTACAATTACCAAAACAAGCAAACCAAGGATAACAAGAATACAAGTAATTATTGGCCAAGATAGTTTCCAAAACAAACTACTAAAAGGAAACCAGAAGGCTATGCAACAACATTTCAGCCAATTTATAGTGCAAACTTGAGGCAATATCTCCCACTTTTAGTATAATTCACTGTTGGTAGAGGTGCAAAATTGAAGCAAATATCTCCCACTTTTTTCAGTAATGATATCTTCCTTATGGCTTAAGTTGTTCTCATCTCTAAGAATATCAGCTAACGCACGTTCCATACACAGTCCAACGGAAATCACTTTTGTCTTCTCCTTCATTTTTAGTTCCTGGTTTTCTTTTCATTTTATCATCTTACTCTTGCTTACGCCCATCCCTTCCATTCCCTATATGTTGAAATAATCATGATAAAAAAAAAAAATTAAACATCTTATAAATGTGAACATTGCATGACATGACATATATGCTAAAAAAGGATAAATATAATAAGGCCAATGGTGAATACAGTTTTCAAACATAACTTATCGAGGGATGAAAGTAATATTAGAGCTTTTATACCATATTATTTTTTCTTGCATTAGCTATTCCCTTTCTACAAAAATATAATACTCAAACCACATGTACATGCCAATAGGCAATGTTTTTTTTTTTTTTTTGGATAATGGGGATTATATATAAATGATCTAGCAGCACTCCAAAGTTGTAACATTACAAAGTTTAGTGCAAAATTTCACAAAGGAAAATCTAGCAATGCCATTTTATACATTATGGTTCATGATTAGTGTTTTTCTCTGGTTTGATTTAGACTTTAGTATATTCAAAGAAACATATTTTAACATTTACGAAGCAAAAAGGAAAATTTGAACTTTATACCATCTTTAAGCCTTTATAGTACCACCAATTTTCAAAATGTCAATTACGACAATTGATTAGACAAAATAACATGACTTAGCACCTTTAAGCCTTTGACAATCATGAACACAGTACATTGAACAATGTTTTTCTTAATAGCATGTATCTCCCAACTTGGTATTTGCTTTTCTTAACAAAGGCTGCAAACGTTAGAGCTACTATTAGGAGCGAGTGTAGCGGTTTCGCCTTTCATAATGCAAGGTACAAGGCTTCACAAATTGTTGAATAAAGGACTATGGATTTCAACTAAGCCATCCAATCATAGCAGCCTATTGAATTTTAGTTCCCCATTCAATCATTGCATAGAAAGCACATAATTCAATTACATATAATACATATATATATATATATATATATATACACATACACACACACACACATATATATATATATATATATATATTATCAAACTACTAATTAACACATCACAATTTTAATGCCTACCCACAAACTATGAAAATCCACATTCTATATAAGCATGAGTTTGAACTTTGAAACCATTCTCCTAAGTCTACTCTGAATTATGTAGTAATTGAGGGTATTGGTGTATCATTTCTGCTTTAACACAAGTCTGTAATGGCTTTTTTATTTCCTGTCAATTTTTTATATTCATTGTCATTTTGTTCTTTGTAATATTTCCCAAAACCCACCAAACAAGCAAGGAATTCCCTTGCACAATGGTTGGCTTACAACCCAAACTCCATTACCAAATCCCCCTCTAAAAATCCTACCACCCTCCTTCACAACTTCTAGTAACCTTCCTCAACCTTCCATTGATCTAAAATTTAAAAAGAGTTTACACCATGATCAAAGTTTAACTACAACAAACCCAACTATCACTAGTAATCACTACCACCAAAAATTGATAGGAAAATTAAATAGATAGTACATCAGTTTTAGACACATTTCCACTAGTACTCAAGGCTACAAAACTCACCTTATTTTGTTTAAGCTCCAATATTCAAATTTTGAAAATCAATCACAAACAATGATCAAAAATAGTAATAACAAAACCATGCATAAAAATCTCAAACCTGTTAATGGAAAACAAACCTCGAAAAAGGTTAAGTAGTCGTCTTTGTCTTCATCGTAGAGATTATCGCAAACGAAATCATCTGTCTTTGTCAAAAGAATCGTCTTTGTCTTCGTCACAAATATAACTGCGAAAATAATCATCTCCATCATATAGGGATTTCCACAAAAAGAGGGGTTTGGAAGGGTGGTTCTCAGCAGGGACAGTGTGGGTAGGGCTTGGGAATGTCAAAATGAGAGAGGTTTGGAGGGAGTAGCACCGATAGACAGGGAAGGGATTTGGTGAGGGGAACAGTGGAGAGTGGTGGATGGGTGGGACCGTCGGAGACAAGAGAGGGAGATCGGGAGGGACAGGTGAAAGGAGCATTGGTTGGGACTGAAAAAGATCAAAGAAAGAGAGAAGAGGGTTTGGAACAATAGAGAGATATGGAGAAATGATTTGTAGTGAATGAGAGTGAGAGAGAGGGCTGAGCATTTAGGTGATGATGGTGAGAAATAATTTTTTTTAATAAACAATAGATATAAAAAAATGGTCTACCATTTGAGTTAACAGAAGTTTTGAATTTAAGTTTTAGTTGGGTTAGAACTAGTGTCACTCTCTGGTATTGACACGTCATAGTATGGAGAGAGTTCCTCCAATTCAGATTGCAGAGAAACTTTATCCTGGTTGGATTTAGTCATTTTCTGTCTTGCTTACCATAAGGCTAGTTTGTCTCTTTCTTAATTCTTTTAAACAAATTTTTTTAAAGTATTATGTGTTTATTTAGATTAAATGCTTTGCTTAGACAGATAAGCATGCTACGAGGGACTTTAGTTGTATTCGCATTGTCATCTTATCAAAACCCATTTCACTTGCATGATTTATATAACAATTGTAAATGGATATAATTTGCTGTTTAATCTGTATCATTCAATTGATAAAAAATTTATTTAGCCTGTTATGCAATTTTAGAAAGAAAAAAAAAGCATTTCCTTCCACATAATTAGTTGAACTTTTTGAGTAAACAATGTTAATGATAGGGTTGAGATTGCTAGTTGATAATTGAAAATGTTGTTTTTTTGGTAATCTCTATATATAAGAATACAAAAATCTTGGTGTCCAATTTTATATTTTGTTAAAATTATTCATATTATAGGGTTAAAATCCTTAATCTAAAAACCAAATATTTTGAGTTGAGATCAAGTTATACTTGGTGTAGATTTAAGCACCATTACACTATTAGGATATGTGCCCTTTAAATCCTATTCTATGATGCTATGTATGAAATTTTGTTGTGATTAATAAAGTTGTTTTATTGTTATCCAAAATAATGGTAACATAAATATTTGGACATTATCATATAGTCCATGAGATACATAGTATGTGATTTAGTTATAGAAGATAAAAATCACAAGTTCTTTGTAAACTCAGAATTTTAGTTCGTAGTTAGCGATCCAATTGAGCATTTCATCTGCGAAGATTATAACATATCAATTAAGATGATTTCTTGATCATGGAAGTTGAGACTTTTAGTTGATATGGTGATATGTTTTAAGAGTTAAGATATATTCAATTGGACCGCTGTGAGATTTATTATTCTAGGAATGACTGTCAAATGAATAATACATCTCACGACTTCTTTTTACATGAACTCTTAATCTTGAGAGAATAATGGATCTGATCATGAAGTGTAGGTTGATTTGATATATCAGGAGTGAGATATAAAGTCAGGATCAAAACCTCAGTAAGTTAGGCAGCCGTATTTAATGTTGATGGAACATATATTTTCAAGATAGAATTCATAATCTTATAATGGAGATATAAAATATTCCCTTGGGATAAGTTTAATGGGTTTGGTTATTCAGAATGTTAGGCCTAACTAATTTAGTAAAAAGTTACTAAAGTATATATTTATGAAATTGGATTTCACAAATATATGATGAATAACTTAAAGGATTAAACCGGGTACTTAAGGATTAAGATGTAGAAATATTCAAAGTGGCAGTTAACATCATATGACTTTGTATTACTATGAATATTTTAATGAAGAGGTTGCATGTATAATGAAGTCTTGGGATATAATTTATTAATAAGACCTAGAGTGTAATTATATTTATATAGTGGTATTAAATATAATTAATAGTAACTTTGGACTTGTCAAGAGTTGACAGATAAGCTCAAGGCCTATTGGAGCTAGAGTCTTATTACATTCATAGTTTGTATTGCATACAAAATATATGCAGCGAAAACAACAGATCTACTTCATTTGCAATAGTAACATGTAATATGTAAATTTTAGAATTCAAGGACAAGAGAGTATACTTTGGTGCAGTGAAATTCAAAACCAAAGATTAGAAGTACTTGGGAACACTTTTAAACTTCACTCCAATTTCACTTATGCCTAGGATGTGTGGTCTCTCATTCAGTTTACACGTATGTGTTCAAGGGAGAATAAAAGAGTGGCTTACACTCACATAAATACCATTTCATTCCTTATTCAACACTTATGAAATTTTGTATGTTTCTCTCCTTATTTCTAACTGATTATCTAATTGGGTAGGCCTTTTGGGCCATTCCAATTGGGTTTTAGTATGTGGCTTGGAGCCAACCAAAAGGGAACAAATAAGACTCTAGCTCCAATGGGCCTTGGGCTTATTTATGAACTCTTGACAAGTCCAAAGTTACCATTAATTATATTTAATATCGCTATATAAATATAATTGCACTCGAGGCCTTATTAATAAATTATATCCCAAGACTTTATTATACAAGCAACTCTTTAATTGAAATATTTGTAGTAATACAAAGTCATGAATGTTGACTGTCACTTTGAAGATTACTATGTCTTAATCCTTGAGTACTTGATTTAATCCTTTAAATTATTCATCATATATTTATAAAATCCAATTTAATAAATATATACTTTAGTGATTTTTACTAAAGTTGTTAATCCTAACATTCTGAACAACCAAACCCATTAGATTTATCTCAAGAGAATATTTTATATCTTCATTAAGAGATTTTGAATTCCATCTTGAGAATATATGTTCCATCAACATTAAATACAGCTGCCCAACATACTGAGGTTTTGATTGTGACTTTAGATCTTACTTTTGATATATCAAAGCAACTTACACTACATGATCAGGTTCACTATTCTCTCAAGATTAAGAGTTAATGTAAATAGAAGTCGTGAGATTTATTATTCATTTGACAGCCGTTGGGAGAATAATAAATCTTAAAGTGGTCTAGTTCAATATGTCTTAACTCTTAAAATATATCAAAATATCAACTAAAAGTCTCTACTTCCATGATCAAAATAAATCATTTTAGTTGATATGTTATAGTCTTTGCAGATAAAATGCCCAATTTCATCACCGATTACAAACTAAAATTTTGAGTTTACAAAGAACTTGTGATTTATATCTTCTATGACTAAATCACATAAATTACATACTGTGCATCTTATGGACTATATGATAATGTCCCAATATTCATGTTACCATTATTTTGAATAATAATAAAACAACTTTATCAATTACAACATAATATCATACATAACGTCCTACATAGCATCATACAAAGGTAAACAAGCATATAATCTCTCGTTCTCCTTAGATACTTGAGAATATGCTTTACAACTTGCCAATGTTTAAGTCTTAGATTTGATTAATATCGGTTGACCATGCCAACTGAATAACAAATATCTAGCCTTGTACATAGCGTGGTATATATAAGACTTCCTATTATGGAAGCATAGGAACTTGTCTCATAATATCTTCTTCCTCCAGAGTCTTAGGCCTTTGGCCATTACACAGAGGAACTCCATGTCTGAAAGGAAGTAATCATTTCTTAGAGTTTTGCATACCAAACTGTTATAGAACCTTATCTATATATCTAGCTTGTGACAAGCCTAACATCTTATTCTTATGATCTCGCCAAAGCTTGATCCTTAGAATAAAGTTAGTTTCACCCAAGTCCTTTATATCAAATTGGCTTGACAAACAAATCTTTACCAAAGACATTACCCCTACATCATTTCCAATGAGTAGAATATCATTAACATAAAGCACTAGGAACATTACTACTTTATCTTGATGTCTTTTGTGCACACATGGTTCATCAAGATTTTGTTCAAAACCAAATGATTTGATTGCTTGATCAAATTTGATGTTCCATGATCTAGATGCTTGCTTAAGTCCATAAATGGATCTTTTCAACTTGCATACCATATGCTCTTGGTTCTTTGCTATGAAAACTTCCGGTTGCATCATATAGATTTCTTCTTCAAGATTGCCATTAAGAAATGCAGTCTTGACATCCATTTTTCAAATCTTATAATCATAATGAGCATCAATGGATAAGATAATTTTGATAGATTGGCTATTGGTGAAAAAGTTTCCTCATAGTCAATAGCTTCTTTTTGTGTATACCCTTTCTCCACTTGCCTTGCTTTAAAGGTTTCAACCTTTCCATCTATCTCTCTCTTCCTCTTATAAACCTATTTGCAACCAACAAGTTTAATACCAATAGGTGCCTTTATGAAATCCCAAACTTGATTGGAATACATAAAATCCAATTTAGTTTTCATAGCTTTAACCCAATGATTTGCATCTATATCATTCATTGCCTTTTCATAAGTGTAAGGATTAGATTCAACCTCTTTTGGGATAGCTTCATAAGTTTCTCCTAGACCTATAAATCTTATAGGTGGTCAAAAAATTATCCCACTATGGCGAGGCTCTTGTGTACTAGTCATCTAATGAGTAATATCTTGTGGTGTATCTGATACAACCACATCAATCTTAGTTTCATCTATTGATTTTTCAATTACAAGTTCATTCATTTCAACCAAAATAACTCTACTTTTAGGAGTAAAATTATTCATATAGTCATTTTCCAAAAATTTATCATTTGTACTAACAAATACTTTATTATCATTAAGCAACGAAAAATCAATGGATCTACTTCATTCGCAATAGATAACATGTACTATATAAATTTTAGAATTCAAGAACAAGAGAGTGTACCTTGGTGTGGTGAAATTCAAAACCAAAGATTACAAGTACTTGGGAACACTTTTAATTTTTACTCCAATTTCACTTATGCACAAGAAGTGTGGCCTCTCAATCAGTTTACATGTATATGTTTAAGAGAGAATAAGAGAGTAGCTTACACTCACATACACACTATTTCATTCCTTATTCAACACTTGTGAAATTTTGTATATTTCTCTCCTTATTTCTAACTGATTATCTAATTGGGCTAGCCTTTTGGGTCATTCCAATTGGGCTTTGATTTAAGGCTTGGAGCAAGACCAAAAGGGAACAAATAAGACTCTAACTCCAATGGGCCTTGGGCTTTTCAGTCAACTCTTAACAAGTCCAAATTTACCATTAATTATATTTAATACCATTATATAAATATAATTGCACTCTAGGCCTTATTGATAAATTATATCTCAAGACTTTATTATACACGTAACCCTTTCATAAAAATATTTGTAGTAATACAAATTCATGATTGTTGACTGGCGCTTTAAGATTACTACATCTTAATCTTTGAATACCCGGTTTAATCCTTTAAGTTCTTCATCATATATTTATGAAATCTAATTTCATATATATACTTTAGTAACTTCTTACTAAAGTAGTTAGGCCTAATATTTTGAATAACCAAACCCATTAAACTTTTCTTAAGGGAATATTTTATATCTCTGTGAAGAGATTATGAATTCTATCTTGAGAATATATGTTCCAACAATATTAAATGTTGTTGCCTAACATACTTAGATTTTGATTATGACTTTAAATCTCACTTCTGATATATCAAAACAACCTACACTTCATGATCAGGTTCATTATTCTCTTAGGATTAATAGTTCATGTAAATAGAAATTGTGAGATTTATTATTCATTTGATAGTCGTTGGGAGAATAATAAATCTGACAGTGGTCCAATTTAATATGTCTTAACTCTTAAAACATATCAACATATCAACTTGAAGTCTCCACTTCCATGATCAAGACAAATCATATTAGTTGATATATTATAGTCTTCACAGATGAAATGCCTAATTTTATCACTGACTATGAACTAAAATTTTGAGTTTACAAATAACTTGTGATTTATATCTTTTGTGACTAAATCACATACTATGTATCTCATGGACTATATGATAATGTCCAAATATTCATGTTACCATTATTTTAGATAATAATAAAACAATTTTATTTATCACAACATTAAGTCATATATAGCATCATACAACAAGATTTAAAGGGCACATATCCTAACATATAATATTCTTGCTACCAAGGAATTATAGGCATGGATTGGGTTGTCATTGCATATTTTTTGTTATGGTTTTATTAAGGTTCTGTATCATATGTTTATATGCTAAATTGATAATGTTCAATTTACTTATTATATTCATGTTTGTTATTTTCAGATTTAAATTATGACATTTTTTAGCCCACTCGTTGCTATTCTTAATCAAAACAAACTAACTGGATCCAGCTATGTTGATTGGAAAAGAAATTTGGACATTATTCTAACTGTTGATGAGCACAAGTACGTGCTTAGTCAACCTTGTCCTGACTTTCCAATATTAGATGCTCATCTTGAGAAAAAACAGCGATATGATCGTTAGCAAAAATCTAATGAGATGGCCAAGTACTATATCTTAGCATCTACTTCGAATGTTCTAAAGTATCAAATGCAGGATGTAGAACTAGCTTTGGACATAATGCTATTTTTGAAGGAGATTTTTGGTGAGTAAGGCTATTCTACAAGGCAAGAAACTATAAGGCAAATTTATATTATCAAATTGGCTGAAGGTACTCCAGTAAAGGAGCATTGTCTTAGGATGATCTCTTATCTAAATACATTGAAGGTTTTAGGTGCTGACATTGAGGGAGAATCCTAAGTAGATATGATACTCCAATCACTGCCAGAATCTTTCTAGGAATTTCAGACTTAATTATAACATGAGCAAAAAGATTTATACATTGTCTGAATTAATGAATGAGTTGTGGCAGTGGAAGGCATTCTTGGTACAACTAGTGTTGAT
This sequence comes from Castanopsis chinensis, assembly GCA_032878915.1. NCBI lineage: Eukaryota > Viridiplantae > Streptophyta > Magnoliopsida > Fagales > Fagaceae > Castanopsis > Castanopsis chinensis. The sequence goes on along the minus strand of JAVQMG010000133.1, from coordinate 33,097,388 downwards.
GCTAATATGGCTGAAGCTACTACTTCTCAACCTAAGTCGAAAGGCAAGGGTAAAAAGAAGAAGAAGAAGGGCTTCACCAAGCAAGATGTTAAACAAATTCCCTTAGGAATTGCGAACAAGGGAAAGAAACAAGACTACGCCAAAGAAAAGTGTTTCGATTGTGGCGAGAAAGGTCATTGGAAGAGAAATTGTCCAATATTTAGAGCTGCTCAGAATAAGGGTATGAAAAGTTCATTCCTTCTTGAAATATGTTTAGTACAAATCCCATAGATTCTTGGTGTGTGGATGCAGGTTGTACTAATCATATATGTAATTCTTTGTAGGGGTTCCAAGAGACCAGAAAGTTGAATGAGGGAGAACTGTTTCTTACTTTGGCTGATGAGTGCAGAATTCCAGTTTAGCTATTGAAGTATTTAATTTATGTTTTGGTTCTAGAGTTTTAATATTGAAAGACTGTTTGTATGTACCTAATGTTCATAAGAATTTAATTTCTGCAAGTTATTTAGGTAAACATGGATATTGGGTTATCTTGAAAGACAATGTTGTAATAAAGAAGGATAAAGTGTTTATTGGTCTTTATATTTTAACTCTTAATAAGCATGAATTATATAATTCTGAATTAGATAATAACTCTCATGTTAAATCATTGAAGAGGAAGTTTCCTTCTACTAATGAAGTATATCTTTGGCACTTGTTTTTGGTTCATATTAAATCAAACATAATTCAAAGATTGATCAAAGATGGACTCTTAGAGCCATTAGACTTTGATGGATTTCCAGTTTGTGAATCTTGTTTATGACCAAAAGACCATTTAATGCAAAAGGTAAAGAGCCCAAGAATTGCTTGAATTGGTTAATATAGATGTATGTGGTCCTATGTCAATCCAAGCAAAAGGAGGTTATGAGTACTTCATCACTTTTACTGATTATTACTCAAGATATGGTTATGTTTACCTAATGAGATAGAAGTCCGAAACCTTTAAAAAGTTCAAAACGTTTAGGACTGAAGTTAAGAATCAATTAGGTAAATGCATGAAGGCCATTTGATCTGATCGAGGTGGCGAATACTTTCTTGAGGATTTCAAGGATTACTTAATTCAAAATGGGATTCTATCCCAATTGACTGCACCTGGAACTCCCCAACAAAATGGTGTAGAGGAGAGAAGGAAAAGGTCTCTTTTAGACATGATTAGGTCCATGATGAGTTCCTCAACTTTACGAATTTCCTTTTGGGGATATGCACTAAAAACTACAATGCATATTTTAAATTTAGTTCCATCAAAACCAGTTCCCACACCTAAGGCATTGTGGAGTGGGTGTAAGCCTAGTATGAGATACCTCCATATTTAGGGACGTCCAGCATATGTGTTGAAAGGGAAGCCTGATAAATTGGAAGCAAAAATAGAAGTATACATGTTGTTAAGGTAATCAAAGGAAACTAAGGGTTATTTATTCTATAATCATAAAGATGAAAAAGTGTTTATTAGCACCAATGCCAAATTTATGGAGGATGATTATGTGAATAATTTTAATCCTAGGAGTAAAGTTGTCTTGGCTGAAATAGATGAACCTGTAATTGAACAACCAATGGATGAAATTAGGGATGATGTGGCTGTATTAGATACACCACAAGATTCTACTCATAAGATGACTAGGAAACAGGTGCCTCATCATAATGGGACAATTTTTCGGCCATCAAGCTATCCTAGAAGAGGTTGAAGAATCCTTACACTTATGAAAAGGCAATGAAAGATATAGATACACATCTTTAGGTTAAAGCTATGAAATCTGAATTGGATTCTATGTATTCCAATCAAGTATGAGATCTTGTAAAGGCGCCTAACGGCATTAAGCCTGTTGGTTACAAATGGGTTTACAAGAAGAAGAGAGGGATAGATGGAAAGGTTGAAACCTTTAAAGTAAGGCTAATGGCAAAAGAGTATACACAAAAAGAAGGTATTAACTATGAGAACTTTTTTGCTAGTAGCCATGCTTAAATCTATCAAAATTCTCTTATCCATTGCTTCTCATTTTGATTATGAGATTTGACAAATGGATGTCAAGACTGCATTTCTTAATAGCAATCTTGAAGAAGAAATCTATATAATATAACCAGAAGGTTTTATAGCAAAGAACCAAGATCATGTGGTATGTAAGTTGAAAAGGTCAATTTATGCAAGCATCTAGATCATGGAACATTAGATTTGATCAAGCAATCAAATCATTTGATTTTGAACAAAATCTTGGTGAACCATGTGTGTACAAAAGACATCGAGATAAAGTAGTAATATTCCTAGTGCTTTATGTTGATGATGTTCTACTCATTGGAAATAATGTAGGTGTTATGTCATCTGTAAAAGGTTTGGTTGTCAAGCCAATTTGATATGAAAGACTTGGGTAAAGCTAACTTTATTCTAAGGATCAATCTTTGGTGAGATCAAAAAAATAGAATGTTAGGCTTGTCACAAGTTGGATATATAGATAAGGTTCTAGAATGGTTTAGCATGCAAAACACCAAGAAATGATTGCTTCCTTTCAAACATGGAGTTCCTCTGTCTGATGACCAAAGGCCTAAGACTCTTGAGGAAGAAAATATGATGAGTCTCATGTATGCCATGCTATGTATTAGGCCAGATATTTGTTATCCAGTTGGCATGGTCAGCCGATATCAATGAAATCTATGACTTAGACATTATCAAGCTGTAAAGCATATTCTCAAGTATCTAAGTAGAACGAGAGATTATATGCTTGTTTACCAGTGTGAGGATTTGATACCTATTGTTTATATAGATTCATATTTTCAATTAGATCTTGATTTTAGAAAGTCCACTTCAAGTTGTGTGTTCACCTTGGGAGGTGGAGCCATAAGTTGGAGGAGTGTTAAGTAATCTTGTATTCCTGACTCCACCATGGAAGCTGAATATGTTGCTGCTTGTGAAGTGGAAAAGGAAGTTGTTTGGCTCAAGAAATTCCGTTCTGATCTTGGAGTTACGAGAAAGGAGCAAGTTCCTATCACATTATTTTGTAACAATAATGGAGCGGTTGCACAATCCAAGGATCCAAGGAATCATAAGAAAGGAAAACACATTGAAAGAAAGAACCATATCATTCAAGACATTGTTGTTCGAGGAGATGTAGTAGTAGCAAAGATTGGTAGTGCAAGTAATCTAGCAGATCCCTTTACCAAAGCCTTGCCCCAAAACACTGTTGAGTCACATTTGGAGGGAATCAGAGTTAGATTAGTGCATAATAGTCTTTAGGGAAAGTGGGAGATTGTTAGGATATATGCCCTTTAAATACTATTGTATAATGCTATGTATGAAATTATGTATGATATTATGTTGTATTAATAAAGTTGTTTTATTATTATCCAAAATAATGGTAACATGAATATTTTGACATTATCATATAGTCCATAAGATGCATAGTATGTGATTTAGTCACAGAAGATATAAATCATAAGTTCTTTATAAACTCAGAATTTTAGTTTGTAGTCGGTGATAAAATTGGGCATTTCATCTGCAAAGATTATAACATATCGACTAAGATGATTTGTCTTGATTATGGAAGTGGAGACTTCTAGTTGATATGTTGATATGTTTTAAGAGTTAAGACACATTGAACTGGACCACAGTGAGATTTATTATTCTACTAACGACTATCAAATGAATAATTTTGAAAGTTCAAATAGCGTATAAAACACCAATGACCTTTTAGACCCCCAATTACAAAAGTACCAACACAAGCTTATAATCAAAGAATATATGTACGAAAAATGAAATAAAAGCTATAACCAAATCGGTAACATACTCTAAACCATATTTAATCACAAACACAATAGTAATTAAAAGGTTAAGAGAAAAGGAAGAAGGATGCAAACACAAAGATAACAAAGTGATGTGTTATCGAACAGAATACCGAAGAACTTGATGAAAAACCTCTCTGCTGCCCTCCCATTGGTCAATAATCTACTAGAGAATAAAGTTGGGATACATGAATAGCAGAAGACCCTCCAAGCCTAATCAACCTATTACACCTGAGCCTTCCAAGCTTCTTGCTCCAACAGGGTTACATCGAACCTTGTCTTCTCTAGCTTATTATATCCCGCAATCACCCATTGCATCAACCAAAATGAATTGGTCCATTCTGAACTGCTTCCCAAGCACCAAAATACCTCCTCACTGATATGGGTATAGTGAGATAAGGATTTGGCTAAATGTACCTCCCAAGGATATGACAATGGAGAAGGTGATTGTAGAGGAATTTGGAGAATCAAAGGATGAAGATTGTGGATGAGTTAATATTGTTTTTCTCTAGGGTTTCTCTCTCAAAATTCTCTTTAGAAGTTCTCTACATTTCGTGGGTATAAGGGTATTAATAGTAGGGTGTATGAGGAATGTGAAACGTTAGTTTTCATCCAAGCAAGGCATTTTGGCGACTTAACCTTGCGACTGGAATGAGTCGTGAGTTTGAGTCGCGAGCTAACTGCTTGGCCAATCTAGAAGTTTTGTCCTATAGTGCTCTAGCTGTCATGACCCTACAGCTCTACTGCATGCTCCACACGTGTGTCACCTTTGGCGACTTGCTAGTCGTGAGCCAGTCACGAGATTCAGTCGCGAGGCTCTTCTTGAGTGCACACATTTGAGATTTCTTTACACTCTCTCACACACTACCCTTACATAATTCCCACCTAAATACAGGGTAACTAATTACTAAATTACAAGCAAACTTGGCACTGAATAAAGCCAACACTTGATTGAATAAATTCAACCTTACAACTTCTATTTGCATGAACTCTTAATCCTGAGAGAATAATGGACTTGATCATGAAGTGTAGGCTGTTTTGATATATCAGGAGTGAGATCTAAAGTCATGATCAAAACCTTAGTATCTTGGGTAGCTGCATTTAATGTTGATGGAACATATTTTTTCAAGATAGAATTCATAATCTCTTAGTGGAAATATAAAATATTCTCTTGAGATAAATTTAATGAGTTTGGTTATTCAAAATGTTAGGCCTAACTACTTTAGTAAGAAGTTACTAAAGTATATATTTATGAAATTGGATTTCATAAATATAGGATGAATAACTTAAAGGATTAAATTAGGTACTCAAGGATTAAGATGTAGTAATCTTCAAAGTGGCAGTAAACATTTATGACTTTGTATTACTATGAATATTTTAATGAAGGGTTGCATATATAATAAAATCTTGTGATATAATTTATTAATAACGCCTAGAGTGCAATTATATTTATATAGTGGTATTAAATATAATTAATGGTAATTTTGGACTTGTCAAGAGTTGACAGATAAGCCTAAGGCCCATTGGAGCTAGAGTCTTATTTGTTTCCTTTTGGTCCCACTCCAAGCCACATACTAAAGACGAATTGGAATGGCCTAAAAGGCTAGCCCAATAAGATAATCGGTTAGATATAAGGAGAGACACATACAGAATTTTGTGAATAATGAAATGGTGTGAATGTAAGTGTAAACCACTCTTTTATTCTCCCTTTAACACATATGTGTAAATTGATTGAGAGACCGCACTTCTTAGGCATAAGTGGAATTGAAATGAAGATTAAAACCTCCTCTCAAATTTAGATAGTTTCAAAGAGATCCTTAGTGCACATCTCTCTCTCAAACAAAAATGCTGATTGAAACTTGTGTAAAAGTCACATAACAAAGACATGGTGCAAAGTGAATTTTTGATTCCTACTTACAAACATCAAATGTGGTAAATATCAGTACAACTTTTTTCAAAAATGTTTTAAACCCTAGAAAATGCACTTACTTGCGTGAGAGGAGAATGGTGGTCAAAACTTGAATTTCCTTGCTTGAAATCAGTACTAAAAGATAGATCTCATGCATGCTATTTCTATCACAAAATGCAGTTTTAGTAATTCATTTGCTAGATCTATAGTTTCTTGTTCTTGGATAAGTCTTTTCCCTCTAAATGTGTCTTAAGAGAGTCCCTCAAAATGTTTCTTAAGAGAGTGTTCTAAAATTTGGCTTATGTAGTAAATGAGGCTTACAAATGGAATGGAGTAAGGTGGGTTACAACTGCATAATAAAGAGCTCCATAGGTGGGTTAAGTGACAAACCTCAAAACATAAGTAGGCACTATCAAAACTGGGCTAACCACAGGTGGGTTAGGTCTAATTTCCCTTAGAATCTTTGACAATAGTAGTATAGCAGATACACGTAGAATATCCTTTTGGTCTATTTTTAGCCATTGAGGCATTATAGAATAGAATGTACCTTTCAAAGCTACTGTTTTTTGCCTTTAGCCTTCATCGTGTCTTGTATAATCAACTTAAGAAGATTGTGAAATTAACAAGACATAGCACCATTTTATTAAAGTCAGAGAGTAAGAGCATCCACATTGGTGGAGCTATTCTTTTAGCTACTTGGCACCACAAAAAGATGTTTTATTTATTTTACCTTCTCACTTTACAAAACATCCAACATCAGTACTTCTATTTTTTTGCCTCTTCATTTAAATATTATTTATTTATTAGTTTAGTTATTATTTCTTTCGCAAATCACTTTATTTGTCTCTCCCTTTCTCACATTCGAAGATTCTGAAGAACTAGCAAACCCAAAAACCCAATCGCCATCGGGCCTTCGTTCGACCACCTGTTGTGGTGACCCTCTCACGCACGTAGGGCCCATTAAAGGCCCCTTTTGAAATGATCAGTGTGGTTCGCATAAAGCTTCGGGTGCTCTCTCTCTCTTTCTCTCTCTCTCTCTCAGTGGAGGAGGGTAGGTGTCTACCTTTAGTGGTGTGGCGGGAATCTTGGTCAAATTTTAAGTGATTACCAATGGTGATGAAGTTGCCACCAATCATTAGGTTTTTCTAAGGTGTGATTGGTCACTTGTTTCTAGTTGATCTTATTACCAATCCTAGGTTAAGAAAAGAAGGATTTTTCCTAATATAATATGGACGAAAAAAAAAATCTTGATTCTTAAGTCCAAAAGTTTGGTTACATGTGGGGAAGGTGTTTGGCACCCCACAACGCCTGTCCAATGATAGTCCTCTGTTTTGATAAAACCCTTAATTTTTAGAGATTGGTATTAATACATGATTTTGGCATTGGCTTCTAGGGCTTTGTATGCATGAGGGCTTTGAGGTTTGGCTTTTGAATGGGTGTGGTCCCAATTTATTCTTTCCTAAGGCATTTGGGCAAAGTACCAAATTTACATGGCGAAAATCTAGCGACGTGTCACCTTACTTTCTTAACAGAAATTAGGCATCGCTTTGCCTTAGGTGACAAGGACTGTGAAAATCACATCGGAGAGGGCGGAGCAGGTAAATATATACATACATCACACATAATACTAGCATACAGAGCAAGAAAGTAAATGTCTACATCCCTAGAGCATGGCCCAAAATATAGGCACAGGAAAGTAAACAAGGGTCGCCATACTTTAGAGATGAGGACGAAACGTACACGGCATGATATACCTAATACAACCCATTTAAGAGAGAAATGAGGGAGGAAGGAAGAGGGATTTAAAAGAGTACATAACCAAATGGGAGAAGCCAAACCCCTAAACCTACTGAACACAACCACTCGGCTCATATTTACATGCTCACATCTGCGCCCTTTTTGCTTGTGCTTGGGAGACCGTGCCCTAGCTCCATGTGTGTACATGCAAAGGCAAAGACAAGAAACCAACAGATAAGCAATGGAAGGAATAGACGCATAGATAATGTGCAATGGAATAAAGCAAACAAGCGTACAAGCAAAGCAAGCATAGCATGTGGCAGGAGACACAATGAGCAACAAGACAAGCAAGTGAAATAAAAGGCAAACAAACAAGGAAGCTAGCAGACAAAAAAGAAGAAGGAAGGAAAATAAGCAAGAAAACAAACAAAAGGTGGTATCCGCAAGGGACAAATGTAGGTTTGGATCGAATGCCATAACATCATTGTGCTGACGCATGGATGACACACTTGCAAGCAAGACTCATGCATGGACATGTAAGCAAGCGTGTAAAGATGCATAAAAAGCCAACAGGTGGCATAAACAAGCATGGTAAGCATATCATCGCACAGAGCGGAAAAGGGGAAAGGTATGCACGAAGCAACCTGACATCTGGAGACACATCCCAAGTGATTACACCCAAACTAGGCCTCAAGGGCATTGGATGCAACCACACAACCATAAACTCGCTAAGGGCGTTAAGCGTGGCAAAGCCTAAAACTAGAAAGGCTAACATGGAAGGTAGAGCATTGAAGCAAGGAAGCATAGACATGCAAATGGGATGATCCAAACCCTTTGATATGGACCAAGGTGTACAGATAAGGACCAAGACCATAGGGTCATGATCGGACTTGAACCAATAGGCCAAATCATAAGAAAGAGTGACAAAAGCGACAAAAGGGCCATAATAGCACATGATATGACAAACATGGCCAGGCCTAGCTACATAAACATGGCATGGTGTGCACAAGCACATGAAAGATGGCATAAAGCATGTAGAGAACATAGATATAAGCATGTAGGCATGTGAAAACATAGATCTAGACATATAAGCATAGAAACATGCATGTAAACATGTAGATCGAGAACATAATCGTGGAAGAACATGAATCCAAGTATATAAGCATGTGAAGACAAGGATCTAACCATATAGCATGGAAATTTACACATAAACACATAGATCCAAACAAGGCATAGCCAAAAATATCATACAAGCATGTGAGCATGTAACCCTAGCATTAATATAGAACGAAAGGGGCAACAAAACTTGGGAAAACATGGCATAAAGCATAAAACATGTAAATCGAGACAAATAACATATAAACAAACATGGATCTAAGCTAAAAACATGCTAGGAGCAAGATGAAGCAAGAAAGATGCTAAGGAAAGCAATAAATCATGTTATTAATGCAAAAAGAGCAAGATAAATGCAAGAAAAAGAATTAGAAGGTTAGGGAAGTGGATGGTAGCTATAAAGCTACGTCCACACCCTAAGCCCCAAATCCAAGATGTAGGAATAAGGGAAAGAAGATTGGGTGCAATAACACTACCTTGTATTTTTGGTAAAGAGGGAAGAATCAAGAGGCTTGTATTTTATGTGTTTGGAATAGAGAAAAAAATATCCAGACAGCATCCAGGCAGAGAGCAAAACTTAGAATCCTCTCTTTTTGAGGCGAGGGATGCCACCTTGAATGCTCTTCTGATTGGGTTGATCTTGACACTCTTGGAAAGATCTTGACTTCCTAATTCTGAAAAGGTATGGAACTTGAAAATCAGATGGTTAGATAAAAAGTTATGGCTTTGGGAAGTTAGTGGTGCATTGATCAATGCATTATCCCAATTTTCATGAATAGTCACTGGAATAAGAATTTGATAATCTTTGCAGTGGTGTTAGTTTCACCCCGTTTTGACGGCTGGATCAAAATTAGGGTTTTTGAGCCCACTAAAGGTCAACTCCAGGTCAAACTTGGTCAAAGTTTTTGAAAGTCTTCAAGAAGCTCAGGTTTGATGTTAGATTATGGAAAATGTTGTTTTATAACGATTTTGACCTTGTTTGACCTTCAGTCAACCTAGGGTTGACCAAGGGCATTTTGGTCATTTTGGCTAAAAAGACACTTTGAGTGCTCCGCTGTTCGAATAGGCTGCGCCACGTCATTCTGGATGCTCTCATGGCCCCATGGAGAGAAATAATATTTGTGAATTTTTTAGGGTTTGACACATAAATCGTGGGCAGAAAAAATATGGTATCAACAGCTGCCCCTTCTTTATCTGACATCTCGAGTGCAATGAGAGGCGTTGGATAAAGAACGTGATTTCAAATTTTTTCACCCCCAAATTGCATGTGGAGACTACTCATAGATTGAGACCGAACTTGACCAGAATGGACTGCTGTAGCTACTTTTGGAATGCTTTATGGACCTGGCTCTAGGCCCTGGGAGAGGAAAGGGCCCTTTTTTTTACTGGGTTGACTAGTTAACATTGACTAGGTAGCCCAACGGCCCAAGAAGGTGCGCCAGGTAGCCCAAGGCCTATCAATGCCCCCATTTTAGCTCATTTCTCACTTTTCTTTCACTTGTCACTTCTAAATGATTCTCTGGAGCAACTTGCACACTAAGTGGGTTCGGCTTTTCTGCTTTCAGTCTTTTCTGCACACTAGGTCAGTGTCTATTTTTTTCTTCTCTTCTTCTTTTTTGTAAAATGTTAGTAGTAACACTACTAGGAATGCATGCTAGTGTTTATTTTGTTTTTGGAATTTGCATTCCAAGCGGAGGGTGTTTTTTATCATGGTACTACAAAATAAACCTGTTAAAGGGATGAAATGTGGCTACACATGATTCTAAACAATGGTATACACTAGACTAAGTATTATAGTATCCTCTATGCTAAGTTCTTACTATTATTACTTAGAGGCTAAATGTAAAATGGCATATTATTAATGTTTGATATGAGTTATCATGATAGCACTAATAAAGAGAATAGTTCTCAATCAATCATAGTATTTAATGTTCACTCTATGCTGAGGGATATTGGATATGGGATTGGGTTGTCGTTGCATATATTATGTTATGGTTTTATTAAGATTCCATATTATATGTTTATATGCTAATTTGATAATGTCCAGTGTACTTATTATATTCATGTTTATTATTTACAGATTTGAACATGCTAACATTTAGCCCACTTGTTTCTATTCTTAATTAAAACAAACTGACTGGATCCAACTGTGTTGACTGGAAAAGAAATTTGGACATTGTTTTAACTGCTGAAGAGTACAAATATGTGCTTACTCAACCATGTCGTAGGTTTCCTTCATTAGATGCTCCTTTTGAAGAGCACAAATACGATTGCTGGCAAAAATCTAGTGAAATGGCTAAGTGTTATATCCTAATGTCTATCTCAAATGTTCTACAGCATCAAATGCAAGATGTAGAACTAGCTTCGGACATTATGTTAAGTCTGAAGGAGAAGTTTGGTGAGTAAGGCCATTCTGCTAGGCAAGAAACCATGAGGCAAATTTATAATACTAAAATGGCTAAATGTAGTTTAGTAAGAGAGCATTGTCTTACAATAATCTCTAATCTGAATACATTAGAGATTTTAGGTGCCGACATTGATGGAGACCCAAGTGGATATGGTACTCCAGTCACTACCAGAATCATTCAAGGAATTCAGATTGAATTATTATATGAATAAAAAGGTTTATTCTTTGTCTGAATTAATGAATGAGTTAGTGGCGGTGGAAGGCATCGTTGGTACTTCTAGTGTTGAAGCCAATGTGGATGAAGCTTCTACTTTTCAACCTAAGTCAAAGGGCAAGAGTAAGAAGAAGAAGAAGAAGAAGAAGAAGAAGAAGAAGAAGAAGAAGGACTTCATTAAGCAAGAGGGTAAGCAAATTTCCTTAGGGGTTGCCGACAAGGGAAAGAAGACCAAAGGAAAGTGTTTTCATTGTGGTGAGAAAGGACATTGGAAGAGGAATTGTTCAAAGTTTAAAGCTGCCAAGAACAAGGGTATGAAAAGTTCCTTTCTTCTTGAAATATGTTTGATACAGAATCCCACAGATTCCTGGTGTGTGGATTCAGGTTGTACTAATCATATCTCCAATTCTTTGCAGAGGTTTCAAGAGACCAGAAAGTTGAATGAAGGGGAATTGTTTCTTACCTTAGCGGATGGGAATAGAATTCCGGTTGTAGCTGTTGGTGTTGTTAATTTGTGCTTTGAATATAGGGTTTTAATATTGAAAGATTGTTTTTATGTACCTAATGTTCATATGAATTTAATTTCTGCAACTTATTTAGATAAAGATGGATATTGTGTTATCCTTAAAGACAATGTTGTAATAAAGAAGGTAAAGTGTTTATCTGTTCTGGCAATATTTTTTATGGTCTTTATATTTTAACTCCTGATAAGCATGAATTATATAATTTTGAATTAGATAATAATTCATATATGAAATCATTAAAGAGAAAGTTTCCTTCTACTAGTGAAGCATATCTTTAGCACTTGCATTTGGGTCATATTAATTCAAATAAAATTCAATGACTTATCAAAGATGGACTCTTAGGGCCCATGGACTTTGATGAATTTCCTATTTGCGAATCTTATTTGGAAGGTAAAATGACCAAACGAACTTTATATGCAACAGGTAAAAGAGCCCAAGATTTGCTAGAACTAGTCCATTCAGATGTATGTGGTCCTATCTCAATCCAAGCAAGAGGTGGCTAAGAGTATTTCATTACTTTTATGGTTGATTACTCTAGATTTGGTTATGTGTACCTAATGAATCGGAAGTCTGAAACTTTTGAAAAGTTTAAAGAGTTTAGGGCTGAAGTTGAGAATCAATTGGGTAAACACATAAAGGTCATTCGATCTGATCGAGGTGGCGAATACCTTCTTGGTGACTTCTAGGATTACTTGACTGAAAATGGGATTATATCCCAGTTGACTACACCTGGAACTCCACAACAAAATGGTGTAGCGGAAAGAAGGAATAGGACTCTTTTAGATATGTTTAGATCCATGATGAGTTATTCGACTCTACCAATTTATTTTTGGGGATATGCCTTAAATACTACAATGTATCTTCTGAATTTGGTACCTTCGAAGTCTGTTCTTTAAACACCTGTAGATCTGTGAAATGGGCGTAAGCCTAGTATGAGACATCTTCACATTTGGGGTTGTCTAGTACATGTGTTAAAAGGAATGTCTGACAAGTTACAGTATAAAATAGAAGTTGTTTTCTTTGTAGGGTATCCAAAAGGAACTGTTAGAGGTTTATTCTATAGTTATAAGGATAATAGAGTGTTTGTTAGCACAAATGCCAAATTCTTGGAAAATGACCATATGAATAATTTTACTCCTAGAAGTAGAGTTATGTTGGCTGAAATGAATGAACTTGTAGTTAAACAACCAATGTTTGAAACTAGGGATGATGTGATTGTTGGATAAAAATCTAATTTTGTATCTCATACAAAACACACAGTGGAAGCAACAAATAATGATCTATTTCATTCATGATTGACAACATGCACTATGTAATTTTCAGAATTTAAAAGCAAAATAGCACTTTTAATCTTCACTCCAATTTCACTTTACGCCCAAGATGTGTGGTCTCTTAATCAGTTTCCAAAGGGAGAATGAAAGTGTGTCTCACACTCTCTCTTTTTCTATACGATTCTTTTTTTTTTTTTTATATAAAGAAAAAATTCTGTACGTTTCTCCCTTTATAACTAACAGATTATCTAATTAGGCCGACCTATTACGCCTTTCTAATTGGGCTTTAGCGTGTGGCTTGGAGTGGGACCAAAAGGGACCAATAAGACACTAGTTCCAATGGGCCTTGGGCTTTTCTGTCAACTCTTGACAAGTCCAAAGTTACCATTAATTATATTTAATACCACTATATAAATATAATTGCACTCTAGGCCTTATTAATAAATTATATTCCAAGACTTTATTATACACGTAACCCCTTCATAAAATATTCGTAGTAATACAAAGTCATGAATATAGACTGCCACTTTGAAAATTACTACATCTTAATCCTTGAGTATCCGGTTTAATCCTTTAAAGTTATTCATCATATATTTATGAAATCCAATTTCATAAATATATATACTTTAGTAATTTCTTACCAAAGTGGTTGGGCCCAACTCTCTGAATATCTAAACCCATTAAGCTTATCTCAAGGGAATATTTTATATCTCCGTTAAGAGATTATGAATTCCATCTTGAGAATATATGTTCCATTAACACCAAATGTGGCTGCCCAACATACTGAGATTTTGACTGTTACTTTAGATCTCACTCTTGATATATCAAAGTAATCTACACATCATGATTAGGTCCATTATTCTCTCAAGATTAAGAGTTCATGCAAATAAAAGTTGTGAGATTTATTATTCATTTGACAGTCGTTAGGAGAATAATAAATCTCACAGTGGTCCAGTTCAATATGTTTTAACTCTTAAAACATATCAACATATCAACTAGAAGCCACCACTTCCATGATCAAGACAAGTCATCTTAGTTGATACGTTGTAGTCTTCGCAGATGAAATGCCCAATTTCATCACCGACTACGAACTATAAATTCTAAGTTTACAAAGAACTTGTGATTTATATCTTCTGTGACTTTTCACATAAATCACATGCTATGCATCTCATGGACTATATGATAATGTCAAAATATTCATGTTACCATTATTTTAGATAAAAAATAAACAACTTTATTAAACACAACATTAAGTCATACATAATGTCGTACATAGCATCCTACAATAGGATTTAAGGGAACATATCCTAACATTGCAGTATTTAAGGCATATCCCCAAAAGGAAATTGGTAGAGTCGAATAACTCAACATGGATCTAACCATATCCAAAAGAGTCCTATTCCTTCTCTCTGCTACACCATTTTTTTGTGGGGTTCTAGGTGCAGTCAACTGGGATATAATCCCATTTTCAGTTAAGTAATCCTTGAAATTCCCAAGAAGGTATTCGCCACCTCGATCAGATCGAATGGCCTTTATGCGTTTACCTAATTGATTTTCAACTTCAGCCCTAAACTCTTTTAATTTTTCAAAGGCTTCAGACTTTCGTTTTATTAGATACACATAACCAAATCTAGAGTAATCATCAGTGGAAGTAATGAAATACTCATAGCCACCTCTTTCTTGGATTAACATAGGACCACATACATCTGAATGTACTAGTTTTAGCAAATCTTAAGCTCTTCTACCTTTTGCATTAAAATGCCGTTTGGTCATTTTACCTTCCAAACAAGATTCGCAAACTGGAAAACCATCAAAGTCCATGGGCTGTAAAAGTCCATATTTGATTAGTCTTTGAATCCTACTTGAATTAATATGACCCAAACACAAGTGCCAAAGATATGCTTCACTAGTAGAAGGAAACTTTCTCTTTAATGATTTCACATGTGAATTATTATCTAATTCAGAATTATATAATTCATGTTTATTAGGAGTTAAAATATAAAGACCATCCACAATATTGCCAGAACAGATAAATATTTTACCCTTCTTTATTACAACATTATCTTTCAGGAGAACACAATATCCATGCTTACCTAAATAAGTTGCAGAAATTAAATTCCTACGAACATTAGGTACATACAAAAAATCTTCTAATATTAAAAATCTAGACTTAAAGTATAAATTAAACATTCCAACAGTTAAACCAGAATCTTGCTCCCATCAGCCAAAGTAGGAAATAGTTCTCCTTCATTCAATTTTCTGGTCTCTTGGAACCCCTGCAAAGAATTGCAGATATGATTAGTACAACCTAAATCCACACACCAGGAATCCGTTGAATTCTGTACCAAACATATTTCAAGAAGAAAGGAACTTTTATTACCCTTATTCTTGGTAGCCTTGAATATTGGACAATTCCTCTTCCAATGTCCTTTCTCACCACAATGGAAACACTTTCCTTTGGTTTTCTTTCCTTTGTCAGCAACCTCTAAGGCAATTTGTTTACCATCTTTCTTAGTGAATTCCTTCTTCTTCTTCTTCTTCTTCTTCTTCTTACCCTAGCCTTTCGACTTAGGTTGAGAAGTAGAACCTTCACCCACATTGGCTTCAACAATAGAAGTACCAAGGATGCCTTCCGCCGCCACTAACTCATTCATTAATTCAGACAAAGAATAAATCTTTTTGTTCATATTATAATTGAGTCTGAATTCCTTGAATGATTCTGGTAGTGACTGGAGTATCATATCCACTTGGGATTCTCCATCAATGTTGGCACCTAAAACTTCTAATGTGTTCAAATTAGCAATCATCCTAAGACAATGCTCCCTCACTGAACTTCCTACAGCCATTTTGGTATTATATATTTGCCTCATGGTTTCTTGCCTTGTAGAACGGACTTGCTCACCAAACATCTCCTTCTGACTTAGCATGATGTCTGAAGCAAGTTCTACATCCTGCATTTGATGCTGTAGAACATTTGAGATAGATACTAGGATATAACACTTTGCCATCTCATTAGATTTCTGCCAACGATCATATCGCTGTTTTTCCTCAATAGGAGCATCTAATGAAGGAAAGCTAGGACATGGTTGAGTAAGCACATATTTTTTCTCTTTAGCAATAAGAACAATGTCCAAATTCTTTTTCCAGTCAACATAGTTGGATCCAATCAGTTTGTTTTGGTTAAGAATAGCAACAAGTGGGCTAAATGATGCCATGATTTAAATCTAAAAATAATAAGCATGAATACAATAAGTAAACTGGACATTATCAATTTAACATATAAGTATATAATATGGAATCTTAATAAAACCATAAAATAATATATGCAACGACAACCTAATCCTATATTCAATATCCTTTAGCATAGAGTGAACATTAAATACTATGATTGATTGAGAACTATTCTCATTATTAGTGCTATCATGATAACTCTTATCAAACACTAATAATATGCCGTTTTACATTTAGCCTCTAAGTAATAATAGCAAGAACTCAGCATAGAGGATACTATAATACTTAGTCTAGTGTATACCATTGTCTAGAATCATGTGTAGCCACATTTCATCCCTTTAACAAGCTTATTTTGTAGTACCATGATAAAAACACCCTCCACATGGAATGCAAAGCTCGAAACTAAGACAAGGTGTTTATCAAACCACTATAAACTAAGAAATTTAATTTTGTAGGACCATGAAATAAATACTCTCCGCATGGAATGCTAAGCTTGAGGCAAAGACAAAGTATATATTTCACACTACTATGAACCAACAATGGAGGCCATGAGATGCAACCCTTGTATCTCTCTCCCACTAGATATTTTAAAATAAAGGTTTTTAAGGTCAAGAACCATAATAATGCTAGACACTTTGAAAACATAGTCCCAATCTCATTAGGAATAAATTTCATAATCCTATCATTAATATATATAAATATATATATATATATATATAACGTCACGTAAACTCATATATATATATATATATTTATTTATTTATAAAACTATATTATATTATATATACATATATATATAATACTTTTAGATGGTTGAAAACCTTCAGGTACGGTTTCAACTTTTCCAAAACCAAAAAGTGGCTTTTACAAGCAATTGCATTCATACGTTTAAGATATGTGATGGCCATGCGTGCAATTAAAAATCAAGCCATGCAAGCATTGAAGTCAAACCATGCATTTATAATCCAAAAGGTGTAAAAGGAATCCAAACGCATTTATGCCATTGACAGTTACACAACTTCCTCTTGCAATATATATATATATATATATATATATATATATACACGAATTCAACATGGAAGAATTGAGTGCACGCTAATGGCCAAGTCATATATATATATATATATATATATATATATATATCAACCAGAAGTGTGCAATTGTATAATCTATATAACCAAATGATCTTAAATCATTCTTATATAACAAGGATTCAAATGAATTCCTTTAAGATATCAAAATGCAACTCTCTTCATTATATCTAAATGATGCAGAAAATTGAAACACAAAGATAACGGTTTTCTTAAATTCTAAAATTCAATCACATATTATACAATTGTTGCATAAAAATCTGTTTTTGTATCTCATACAAAATGCACAACGGAAGCAACAAACTAGAATCTATTTCATTCATGATTGGCAACATGCACTATGTAATTTTCAGAATTTAAGAGCAAGATAGCGTACCTTTGTGTGGAGAATTTCAAAACAAAGATTAGAAGCACTTGGGAACATTTTTAATCTTCACTCCAATTCCACTTTATGCCCAAGATGTGTGGTCTCTCATTCAGTTTCCAAAGGGAGAATGAAAGTGTCTCACACTCTCTCTTTTTCTCTACGATTCTTTTTTTTTTCTTTTTATATATAAAGAAAAAATTCTGTATGTTTCTCCCTTTATAACTAACTGATTATCTAATTGGGCCGGCCTATTGGGCCTTTCCAATTGGGCTTTAGCGTGTGGCTTGGAGTAGGACCAAAAGGGACCAATAAGACACTAGCTCCAATGGGCCTTGGGCTCTTCCATTAACTCTTGACAAGTCCAAAGTTACCGTTAATTATATTTAATACCACTATATAAATATAATTGCATTCTAGGCCTTATTAATAAATTATATCCCAAGACTTTATTATACACGTAACTCCTTCATAAAATATTCGTAGTAATACAAAGTCATGAATATAAACTGCCACTTTGGAAATTACTACATCTTAATCCTTGAGTACTCGGTTTAATCCTTTAAAGTTATTCATCATATATTTATGAAATCCAATTTCATAAATATATATACTTTAGTAATTTCTTACCAAAGTGGTTGGGCCCAACTCTCTGAATAACCAAACCCATTAAACTTATCTCAAGGAAATATTTTATATCCCCGTTAAGAGATTATAAATTCCATCTTGAGAATATATGTTCCATCAACACTAAATGTGGCTTCCCAACATACTGAGGTTTTGACCGTTACTTTAGATCTCACTCCGATATATCAAGCAACCTACACATTATGATTAGGTCCATTATTCTCTCAGGATTAAGAGTTCATGCATATAAAAGTCGTGAGATTTATTATTCATTTGACAGTCGTTAGGAGAATAATAAATCTCACAGCGGTCCAGTTCAATATGTCTTAACTCTTAAAACATATCAACATATCAACTAGAAGTCACCACTTCCATGATCAAGACAAATCATCTTAGTTGATACGTTATAGTCTTCGTAGATGAAATGCCCAATTTCATCACCGACTACGAACTATAAATTCTGAGTTTACAAAGAACTTGTGATTTATATCTTCTGTGACTTTTCACATAAATCACATGCTATGCATCCCATGGACTATATGATAATGTCAAAATATTCATGTTATCATTATTTTAGATAAAAAATAAACAACTTTATTAAACACAACATTAAGTCATACATAATGTCATACATAGTGACAGGCCACAAACGCGTTGACCCCTTGTGATAAATTACGTTGATTAATTAGCCAAGTTATTAATTAATCAATTTAACATGCAATATCACGTGGCAGCACAAACAAATCACCAAAACTAAGTAAAGCAGCAAAAAATAAATAACACGGTGATTTGTTCACGAATGGGGAAAACCTTACGGCAAAAACCCCACCGGGTGATTTAAGGTCACCACTCCTGAAACTCCACTATTATCACAACAAGCAGTTACAAGTAAGGAATCCCAAGTACCTCACCAACCTATAGTTGAACTCTTACCCCAATACCCAATTGGACTTGTTCTGTAGTGACAGTTTCTCCTTTCAATGCACGGCTCCCAAGTACGTGACTAACCAATTTGATGCGCGGATCCCACTACGCGGCTTACTCCTTTGCACGAATCCCAGTACGTGACTCAATCACCAACTTGAGGAAGAAGAATGTTGGCTGCAAAGTTCTTCACTTCATACACACGATGAAGATCAAGAAGCACTTGGTTACAAAACCCTAAGGCGCAAAGACGCAGTAGCTTCTTTCAGAGAGAATTAGGCTTCTGTCACCTTTTTCTTGTGTTCTCCTTGTATTCTCTTATGTGACGGCCTCAAAAATATGTCTTATATATGCCTAGGGTTGTGAGAAAAGAAACCCTACACAAATACAAAAGCCTGGCCCAAAAATCAGATCTGGAAAACTGAATTCCCGTAACCTCGATAGATACCTCGATCGATCGGGCAGCTGTCGAGCCTCATTAAATCTCGATAGATACCTAGATAGATAGCTCGATAGATAGCTATCTGTCCAGCAGCTATCCGCAGGTGTCTAGCAGCTATCCGCCAGGTGTCCACCAGGTGTCCAGCTTTAGTACACACTTTTTCTTCACTTGTTTCTTGGTCCAATCTTCATGACTTTAATACTAGACTTGAACAACATGTTCTTTGAAGTATTAAACACATCCTAGATCTACCCAAGTACAAGTAAAGTGCGTTTTTTCTAAGGATAAGCCAATTACATAAAATAGCGACATATGTTCACAGACTTGAACTACATATGTCCTAACAATCTCCCCCTTTGGCAATCCGTGACAAAACCACAACAAACAAATGAACATATGAGAGAAGTCATAAATCACTCAACTCATACTCACTTGTTGAATACAATAAAATCTACCCTAACACAAACTCTTGAAAAACTTTGCAAGAAGAGAGTTCATGGCATGGAAGACTTTGACAACCTGTATTTCTGAAACACTTTAAACAAAACACATCAAGGCATCTTTGTGTGAAGTAGAAATAATAGATTGCATACAAATAAAGAAACATGTGTACAAAAATAGAAAAGAAACAACACATGTAGAGATAGGTGAAGAAAACATACATCATAATATATATACCACTTGATAAATACCATGCTGTGTGTAAAAATGGTCACAAGACCTAGGTACATGAACAAGGAGATAAACACTCCCCCTAACAAGATGAAACACAACTCCCCCTTACAAGGGCATGTATTTCTCCCCCTAACTTGTAGAATCTTAAAGAAAGAAATCACAAATTCTCCAATATCTCCCCCTTTTTGTCACGATTGACAGAGGGTACCGAGAAACATAAAGATGATCAAGGATGATCAAGGGGACACAAAGAATCCATAAAAATGCATGAATGTAATGAAACAAAATGCTATGGATGACAAGATAAAAGAAACATGCAAAACATGTGAAAAACAATGCATGCAGAGAGTCTCGATCGATCGAGAGATATCGAGGAGCTATCGAGCAGACCTCGATGGATCGAACAGCTATCGAGAAGCTATCGAGGAGACAGAAACTTTCTCGATCGATCCACCTAGCTATCGAGAGGTGTCGAGATTGCGATAACATGCAACTGAAGATCTCGACAGATAAGCCAGGTATCGAGAGGTGTCGAGGATGTGTCGAGATGCCTTAAAACAGTTTTTCAAGAAGAGAAAAACACATACATGAATGCAATCATGCATGCAACTCAACCAAAGATACAATCAACACATTAAGCTCTAAAAATCATCTCTCAAAAAGAAAATTGATGCACATGTATCTCAAAACACGCACACACACACTAAACAAGTCTAACCAATTTTATATTTCAAAAACAAGTTATGACAGTTTAGTGATCATACATTAACGCATGTAAACTTTGTGATGGCCAAATCACATTGTACCTGCACATGTATCAAGAATAGCAAAGAGTATTGCGTGTTGTGTGTGAAAACATCGCAAGATTGCATAAATGTCTCGATGTTATGACGATTTGAGATATGAGAAAATCACTGTAACTCACACACAATCATAACCGTTTGATGGGGACTATCACCTTCGAGGTACATCCTATAACTCCCACATCTCCTAGAAAACACGCTTGCAACCATATTTTAAAGCATTTTTGATCATTTTGCTTTTCATATCTTTGCATATTTTCTTTTAACAAGCATATCATGCATGGGCATACAAGAGAAAGAAAAGAAATACCCAATTATGTTAAGCTTTTGACACTGCACTTTTGCTATGCCGAAGCATACAGATGTCATATTATGATTGGCGAGTAACAGTGGTGAGATGGTTATTTATGCCTTTCTCTTAGGATTTTCTAGTTCAACCCGTCAAAAAGAGTGATACGAGTGTTAAGAAGAAGCGATCACTTAACCTTACTCATCACAAACAAAGAGCTACAAAGCTCACTTGCTTAGTTGTGCAGAAGAATGCTCATCTAAGCTACAGGTGATACAAAGTTTAGAAAACTCTGTTTCAATGGCCATTTCAAAAGTTCAGATGAACTAATGCACACTAACTCACACTGTTTTTGTATTTTTCTGATTTTTCATCATTTTTTTTTTTTATTTTGAAAACAAAATAAAATAAAAACTAAACAACCACACAAAAACAGACAAACAACATGAATGCATGAAAGAAAGATGCATATGCATGAGGGCATGATTTCAACAGTAGAAAAGAAATCAAGCAAAGAGAGTCCTGCTTTAGATAGAAAGAATTAAAGCAAAGGACAAAGAGAAAAGACAATTAAGTCTTAGGCTCCTTTCTCACCCACACAGCACGAGTTTTTGGCCGTGAAGATGAAAAGGCACGTGTCCCAGTATGTCTACTAAAGGACATAGAAGAATTAAAATTCTCCTGAAATTGAGTTAAAAAGCTCAAGACTTTTAATAACTCTCCAAACAAAGGTGTAGGTCCTTGAGAGGAAACCTGTGACCGTTTAGACAATTGCTTATGAGGATACAACTTAAAGCAATTAGGACGAGTGTGTCCAGAAACACCACAATGGTGACAAACATGAGCAGTTTTAGAGCTACTCAACTTCCTAGAAGGAGGTCTAACCTTAGAGGTTGACAGAGTCCTCAGCTTAGGACAATTTGGCCTAATATGACCAACAATGTGACAATGATGACAAGTGGGGACAAAAACAGATTTATCATTCAACCTAGGAGGGGTTTTAGACATAGGTTTAAAAACTTCAGCGTTAGCATCAGTTTGTTTACCTTTGTCTATCCTAGCAATATTAGCCTTCAACTTTTCATTATTCCTTTTGAATGGAGGAATATAAAAATCCTTTTCTTTTGAGTTAGGCTCAACAACAAGTTTGGTACTAGTTAATTTTTCAACTTCAATTTTAAATTCAACTAGTTGCTCTTCCAAACTCTTAATTTTGTCCACCTGAGATGAAATTTGATTTTTAAAATTCTCATTCAAATTAGTGGCTTCATCCAATTTTGCAATCAAATCATCTTTTTCAAGCTTGACATTTTTAAATTTAGCTTTTAATTTTGTAGAATACTTAAGAGATTTCATACAAAAATTATAAAGCTTGCAATAGGCATCATGAATATCATCATCATCATTCAACACAAGATCATGCAAATCAAAACAATCAAGAGTTTCCATGACAACAGGGGTCAATGGATCACACATCAAAGATTAAACCCTAATCAGAGTGTGCCTGCTCTGATACCACTTGCCAGGCCACAAACGCGTTGACCCCTTGTGATAATTTAGATTAATTAATTAGCCTAGTTTTTAATTAATCAAATTAATCATGCAATATCACGTGGCAGCACAAACAAATCACCGAAACTAAGTTAAGCAGCGGAAAGTAAATAACACAGTGATTTGTTCACGAATGGGGAAAACCTTACGGCAAAAACCCCACCAGGTGATTTAAGGTCACCACTCCCGAAACTCCACTATTATCACAACAAGCAGTTACAAGTAAGGAATCCCAATACCTCACCAACCTACAGTTGAACTCTTACCCCAATACCCAATTGGACTTGTTCTGTAGTGACAGTCTCTCCTTTCAATGCACGGCTCCAAGTACGTGACTAACCAATTTGATGCGCGGATTCCAGTACGCGGCTTACTCCTTTGCACGAATCCCAGTACGTGACTCACTCACCAATTTGAGGAAGAAGAATGTTGGTTGCAAAGTTCTTCACTTCATACACTCGATGAAGATCAAGAAGCACTTGGTTACAAAACCCTAAGGCGTACAAGAAACGCAGCAAGAACTCTTTCTTCTGTAGGAGGAGGCTAGGGTTTCAAAAAGAAAACCTTATGAAGCTCTCTAGGGTTAGGTTTTTCTTTTTCCACCTCCTTTAAATAGGAGCTTAATGGGCTCTCCTATTCCAAATAGGTTTACACAAACCTTGGGTTTTCCTAGTCCAATAAGAATTATACAAACCCATAAACAATTAGCCTTTTAAAATAAAAACGTTGTTGGCTATAATCTGAAACCCGTAAGCTCGATCGATCGGGACATCTGTCGAGTTTTAATGAATCTCGACAGATCGAGCTTCTGTCGAGGAGGTATCGAGACCTGCAGTTTGCACTTTTTCTTGAGCAGTTCTTGAGTAATCTTCATGTCTTCAATTTAACCACTTGTAATGATCATCTTGAACCTACTTAGATTTACCTAAATACAAGTAAAGTGCGTTTTGTCAAAGGATATGCCAACTACAAAATATGTCCCCAACACACTCCTTATCGCGCCACTTGGTTACATAAACTTATGCCATGTTTACTTTTAAAAATAGCGAAACATTGTGCCTTTTTGTTTGGTACTATTAAAAATACTTAAACAGTGTGCCTTTTCATTTGGCAGAATAAAAGAAACATTTTAGCGATATTTTTACTTTTCAGTTCCATTATGTTCCGTGGCTTATATTAAATTAGACATAATGTTATCCTAAAACAACTTTGAAAACTTCAAAAGATCAAGTGGTGCACTCACTATGAAAATGAAACACTCTACTATTTGGCAATGCTACAACACCGTTTATTTGACTCTCACTTATAAAAAAAAAAAAAAAGTTATTGTCCGCTTAAAGTACATAGTCATTCGCTGTTTTCATTCATTCAACAAAAACAAATAAAAGAAAAGGAAAATCTTCCTCTCTTCGTTCTCTGTTCGCTTCATTGCTGCAACTCCATACACACAAGGATAGTATAGCATTGTTAATTTTCCTATTTTGGATACTAAATCTATGAAGTTTACCCAATTTGGTCCATTTTCATTCCATTTGAATGTTTCGTTTCAAAACAAAAGGCATAGGAAAAAGAAAATCCAAAATCGCAAACCAATTTTGCCTCTTCTGAAATTGAAAATAACCCTTTTCTTTTGTCAAGAAACAACAGCATCTCTTACAATCTGACCCATTTTGCAACTGTCAAATTCTCACATTCGATCAGACGCACATGGATAAACCCTTTCCTCCATGAAATTCCTTATGCATATTTATTCCTTATTAATTGTTGTTGATCTCTATAAATCGGTAAGCCCTATATCTTCTCTAAATTTCATTGATTTCTTATGAATTTCATGCATCAAAGTAAGGAATTTCTATGCTCATGCATAATGATTAATTTAGCATTAGTTGAAAACTTGGGTTAGCAGATTTTCATATGAATATTTGGATTGTGAAAGGGAAGTTAGTCCTACCCATTGCATTTGGGTGTAAAAATTTGACAAAATCAAAATATGTTGTTTTTCTTGACATTAGCAGGTTTAATTATGCACTTGAAGTGTTCGATAAAATGCCTGAAAGATGCAAGGTTGATTTTTACCTAGATGTTTTGGTCTCAAATTAACATCTCTACTTTTTTGTTTCGAGAATTTTTCTAAAGTGAAATTTTGAGTAGAAACAAACAAATAAATAACAAATAGTTTGTTAAAAAAATGTCTTACTGCATATTAAGGGATTGTTTACTTAATATGGTTGTGTGATTATATACTTATTGATAGTTTGTTTGGTGTGTGTCTATCTTTCATCTTTCTCTTCTGTAATTTTAAAAAACCTTCTTACCCTTTCATTTTTTGTTGAAATTTAGATTCGCTACGTTTTTCCTATCAAGTACTAATAATTCATAAATATGCCAAATTTTCAAGGGCCTCATTTACATTGTCACTTATCAGTAATTTTGTAATTTCAAAGAAATTTTTTCCCTCACGTGCTAATGTAGATCTATCATCTCTACTCTAGCTTATAACACAGTTGGTAAGTATTCAAGAAGAACTACTTGATTAAATCGAAAGGTCAAGCCAGCCTAATTTCCCTTTTTTGCTTTTATTTAAATTTGTATCTCTTTATCATTTGTTAATGTTTGATTAAATAAAACTTTGAACAAAAATAGTTTAAAAAAAGATGGGTTTAGTATTTTTCTTTGAATTCTTTGGTCTCAAAATATCAACATTACTTCTTCTTTTTTTTAACAGCACTGGGAGTATCACCCTATTGAAAAAAGACCTATTTAGGAAAAGCCTAGGAGAAGATAGAGCTATGAGAAATCTAGAAAATACTGCTACAGATTGGAGAATCAAGTTTCAAGAAAGAATAATATCATAAAAAAAAAAAATTTAATGTAAAGCGTGTGCTCAATACTTGATATATTCTTTTTCTTAACATTTAGGGTTATGATTGGGTGTGCGTTTGTTTTAAATTTTTAGCAAAGATTGATGGGTAGATGGCAATGGCAAGGCCAACATTAGATATTTTTGAATCGTTTAACTTTTATTCAGTTTTAAAGTCAATTTGTAAAGTCAATTCAGCATTAGATATTTGGCTTTTAGTTTGAGTAATATTGGTTTCTAAGGTCAATTTGTATTTTAAGAGTGCAATATGCACCCAAGAATTTGTAAATTAGATTGCATATGTTTGTCAATATGATTCATAGTCGATAAAACACGTTCTCCCCACTCTTTCCTTTCTCTAATTTAGATTTCTCTCTCTACACTGATAAAATACTTATGGTCCCTAAATATCAAAATTTTGGGTATTGGATTTGGGTTGAGTTTTGTATCATAGTAGTTTTTGTAGGTTAATTGAATTGTGGGTTTGCAAAGGCAGCCATTTTAGAGTGGACAATTTGCAATCCTAACAGCTATTCTAGCATTCTGCAGAACAGTGGGTGTAGAAATAGGTGTGTAACATGTAGTTTCCTTTATCTAATTCTTTGTTGTTAGCTCACCAGAAACCTAAATATACTTTCAAACCATTAATATTGAACAATCTCATGCTTTTATTTTTTTGTTTTGTTGAGAAAGTTTAATGGGCAAAATAGTCATAAATATACTACAAGTTGAACATTTATATGTCTGCAAATCACATTTACAGATATGCAAAGAGAGTAGTGCGTGTGGCTATGTGTAACTGAATTGTCTATCTTAATTGATGCACTTACTCCTTGTAGAAATATCTTCTAAGAGTGGGCCAGAACTTCACTTGCAATGTTAAGGCTGATTAATGTCCAAGTGTCATAGCTATGTCTGACTCTATTGAGACGGCTTTGCTATAATTATACACTGGCATAGGTGGTTACAAGAGAATTAAGAGGTTGTGGAACTCTCTGCAATGAACTATATGAAGACATTGACATCAAGCCTCCTAATGTGTTTCTTTCCTTCCTTTTATCTCTAATTTACAATATATAGGCATTTTTATATAAATTTACATCACCTCCTTCATCACTCAATTAATATTCAAACTCCTCTAAGTAAATGTTAACGTTGAATTGATTTTAATTAGTATTTTTTTCCTTATAAATTCTGTAGATTTATTTTTAGTTTTAACTAAATTAATGGCTTTTCTATGCAGATTTGCAATCTTCCGATCTCCTCTCACATTGTTTTGTCAATAGCAATCCACAGTTAGTTTTTTTTCTCTTTGATTTTATTTATTTTTATTTTTTCAGTAAATTTGTAATTATTTTTATCTAATTCAAAGTTTGTTTTGTTGTGCATTTGATCTAAGCTTGATGTGGTCTTTCATGTGATTAGGTTTTAGTCAAATGAGAAACCAATTAGTAAGGTGTAATGACTTAACTATTTGCACATTCAATAAGTAGCACTGATCAATTTGTTTATGGATTAGTGAACTCAGGATAAACCAGTTAGTGAGATGTAATGAATTGTCTAACCATGCAAAGTCTCTTCTAACAACTCGGTGTAGGGTTGCATCTAGAGGAAAAATCGAAAATGGTTGCTCTTGATGTTGTTAATAAGGAAGCTGTTGATCTGGCATGTTCTTTTAAAAACTATACTCTGTATCATCTTACAACATGCCAACTTTACCTTAACAAATTTTCCAGTTAATGAATATTCTTTTTGAAAATTCGTAGCTACAAATATTAGAATAACAAATGTCATTAGCTTTCATAGTTTACTTTAAAAAAGAAAAAAAGAAGCCTCATAGTTAGATGATGGAGTTTAGTGGGCTCAATTGATATTTAGTAGAATATGTTTTGTTCAACCACAAACAACCAGTTTTTTAATCCTTTATTTTGTGTGGAATTACAATCAATTGGAAGAAATTAGATCTTTCATGTTTAATTCAAGCAGTGTTGTATGAATACTTTGATTTGACTAGAATCAAGAAGCATGCAATGGATGGAAATGCAAAGAAATTTTCATTACTTTATCTTATTTGATTGGTGCTAAATTAGAATTTGCTTCATGTTGGAAGTCTAATCCCTAAAGAAGTTTTTGAGTACCTTAATTGTACAAGAAAGGATTTGACCTTTGATCAATTGATCTGATGCAGTTCAAGAAAGATTGGATTTGCTTGGATACAAAAACTTAAGGAGGAAATGGTTTGTAAAGAAATGTTTTAATTTTATATTCATCCTTTCGTTTTATTTTGCCATTATTGTTTGCTCAATCTCCCTCATTGATTAGTTCTTCTAGTCCTTTATTTTTGGTGTTATCTTTAGTGTCAAGAAAGTTAATAAGTTATTTACTTTTTCAAGGAATACAAGTTGCACTTTTGGTTTGGGAGTATCGAAGGCACCGTGAAAAAGTAAGAACACTGCTAGGGGGCTTGAAAACAACTTTTTGTTGCTCTTTGGGACCACGATTTAACTTTTTCTGTGGTGAAAAATGAGACTATATCATACGATGTACAATCACTTTGCATAATGCACAAAAATACAAAGATACAACTGTATATTGAAATGAAAATTTCCATCCATGATAAGTGGAAGCATACAAGCATAAAGAAATTATTTTTGTATTTATTTGAATATGAGTTTCCGTTGTTATATTATTGCAATTTTATTTATTAGTACTTAATAAAGAAAAAAAAATATAATATATTAAAATAAAATTTCTAAACTTTCCCGTGCATAGCATGGGCTAGCGACTAGTATATATATAATAACTAATAGTTGAAATGTTTGACTTTTTGTTGGCCACTCCTTGTTGCGCGAAGTGGCTACGTAAATTAATGTCATGTCTACCTTTAAAAACACAGAACAATGTATTTATTCTTTTGGTGGTTATACAAACCGCTTCAGTACAATTTTTTGCTACAGTTGGTGTTTAGTTGCATTGTTCCAACAGGTAGTTAAAAATTTTACACCTAGAGAGGCATCATTCTGCCTCTTGGATAGTAGTTACAAACTCATTTACATATAGGATCCCACAAAAAAACTAAAACATAAAAGGTACAAAACAACACTTCTATCAGTACGCTTTTCTCTCCCTTTCACTCTCTCTGAAATTATTTTTCTATCCACAACTTTGAAATATTTCTTTGGTTGTCCAAGGCCAATTTACTCCAACCCATAAATCTCCATAACTTCCATTACCGAATGGGTTAGCTAATTGAAGAAAACACAAGAGAAGGATAACAAAGAGCAATACTACATCTATTTATTTATATATAAAATTAGTGGTAACTTCAAAATAATTCAAAGGTATTAACAAAACGTGGTTTTGTTTAGTATTGACTCTCTTGTGATTAGGCCTTTCCAATGGTCAGTCCGGGTTGGGTTTGTGCTCAACCCAGAACTAACTCGATCTGGTCAGCTGGCAGGACGGCGAACCTGCAGCTGACTGTGAATCACGGGTCAAGTCAGATTAAGCTCAGTTGCATAGCCCTCGGATCCGATTTTGACCGAAAGATAGATCAAAGACCACAAATTTCACAAATCTGAAAAAACAAATCTACACTGAAGAACAAATCTTTAAACCCAATATAAGGACCCATCTCCTAGGAACAGATCTACACTAAAGAACAAATCTAAACTAACCCACAAATCCACAAACACCAGTAACCCACAAATCCAAAGAACGCAAATAGAAATTGAACTTGTATAAGACTGAATTAAAGAAATAAATGGAAAATGATTGAAAAATACAACCTTAACTCGTAGATCGGAGATGGTGAATGGTAGAGATTGCAGATCGACAAGGTGAATGGAAGAGAATCACAGATTGGTGATGATGGAGGTTGAGAGATCAACGCAGATCGACGATAAAGGTTGAGATCTTGGTGCAGATCGGCAATGATGGAGGTTGATAGCTCGGTGTAGATCAGCGATGATAGAGGTTGAAATCTTGATGATGTTGAGATATTAGTGTAGATCGGCACATGTTGGGGATGTTGAGAGATTGAGAGAGTGAGAAAGAGCCTTAAGATTGAGAAAGAATGAGACTCAGAGAATTGAGAACTAACTAAGCACTATATATCACGGTTGGGTCGGGTGGATTAGGGTTTGGAAGGGAAGACCTGCCACTCGACCCACCGGAAACGGTTTGGGATTGCAGGAACCCGCCGTTGACCACCACGTAGTCAGGTCAGATGGTGGACGATTCGGGTGTGGTTGGTTTGGTCGGGTTGGTCGGTTCTTTGGTTTGGTTGGACAAGCCTACTTATGATAGTCCCGTGGGTAGGTGTATACTTTTGCAAAAGTGAAAAATAAAGTATTTTGGAAGGTGCTTGATTTACAAACACCATTCCATACTCATTTACATAGTTACCTTTTCATTCAATAGACACATTTTTGGCCAATAAGCACATTTTTATTCAATAAGCATCTTTTGGTATATCTAATATGAAGAGTTATGACCTTTTAATAAACATTTTTTAGTATATATATTACAATATATATATATATATATTGTATATGTAATAACACAAATTAAATTAGAGATTCAACATTCTGTCTCTTATTCCTTCCCACAAAAAAGTAATAAATAAAACAACATTACTTTCTTCAACCTAACTAATAAAACATTTTGCTATTTTTTTCTGTTGGGAAATTTAGACCCCGGTTGATAAATTTAAAAGTTTTAAACCTAAGTTGTTAATTAGATTTATTATGTATAAAACCTGTTAAAATAAACAAACATCAATATCATGTCACAAATAATGTAGCGAAAAAATAAATAAAACAAGATATGATGACCCAGGAAAACCAATGAAACCAACTAGTTTCTCAGTAAAAAACCTGGGGGGAAACCTTCCCGAAAAGCAATTCACTATAATAAAGAGAAGTTTCAGACCTAGTACAAAATCTTTGTCTCTAGACTCTACAATCCCCGTAGATGAACTTACAGCAGAAACTTTCTACTGTTGCAGAACCTCTAAACTCTTCAATATATGAACACCACCCTTTGATGCACGGATCCCAGTACGTGACTAACTCCTTTGTACGAATCCCACTACGTGACTCACTCACCAACTTGAGAAAAAATAATGTTGGCTGCAAAGTTCTTCACTTCATCAACCATGAAGATCAAGAAGCACTTAGTTATAAAACCCTAAGGCGCAAAGACGCAGCAGCTTCTTTCAAAGAGAATAAGGCTTCGGTCACCTTTTGCATATGTTTTCCTTGTATTTTCTTATGTGACAACTTCTAAAATAAGCCTTATATATGTCTAGGGTTGTGAGAAAAGAAATCCTATACAAATAGATAAGCATAGGCCGAAAGTCAGATCTGAAAATTCTGATTTCCGTAACCTCGATAGATACCTCGATAGATAGTATCTGTCTAGCTTCATTAAACCTCAATAGATAACTATCTGTTAAACAACTGTCGAGCTATAATGAATTAACACTTATTCACTTGTTTCTTGGACAGATTTGCATAGCTTCAATACTAGACTTGAATTCTTGTTCTTTGAAGTATTAAACACATCCTAGATCTACCCAATTACAAGTAAAGTGCATTTTTTCAAAGGATTAGCCAATTATATAAAATATGTCCTTAACAATCTCCCCATTTGGCAATCCTTGACAAAACCACAACAAACAAATGAACATATGAGAGAAGTCATAAATCACTCAACTCATATTCACTTGTTAAGTACAATAAAATTTATCCAAACGCAAACTCTTGAAAAATTTAGCAAGAAGAGAGTTCATGGCTAATAGACTTTGACAACTTGTATTTCTGAAACACTTAAATAAAAATCATCAAAGCATCTTTGTGTGAAACAGAAATAATAGATTGCATATAAAATATAAAAAACATGTGTATAAAGATAAAAAAGAAACAACACATGTAGAGGTAGGTGAAAAACGTACATCAATATATATATTAAAGATAAGCACAATGTATGTAAATATGATTACAAGACTGGTGTACAAGAAGAAGAAGCTAAAAGTAGCTCCTACAACAACAAGGAGGTAAACACTCCCCCTAACAAGATGAAACACATCTCCCCCTTACAAAGGCATGCATTTCTCCCCCTAACTTGTTGAATCTTAAAAAAAAAACCACAATTTCTCCAATTTCTCCCCCTTTTTGTCATGATTGACAAAGGATACAAGAAACTATAAAGCTTTACTCGAGAAACATAAAGATGATCAAGGATGATCAAGGGGGCACAAAGAATCCATAAAAATTCATGAATGTAATGAAACAAGATGCTATAAATGACAAGATCAAAGAAATATGCAAAATATGTGAAAAACAATGCGATCGAGAGGTGTCGAGAAGCTATCAAGCATACCTTGATGGATTGAATAGCTATCGAGGGGACAGGAACTTTCTCAATTGATCCACCTAGCCATCGAGAGTTGCTGAGATTGCGATAAAAAATCAACTGAAAATCTCGACAGATAAGCTAGGTATCGAGAGGTGTCAAGGAGGTATCGAGATTGCTTAAAAACAATTTTTCAAGAAGAGAAAAACATAGATATGAATGCAATTAAGCATGCAACTTAACCAAGAATCTAAGCAACATTTTAAGTTCTCAAAACCATCTCTCAATAACAATTTTAAGCATATTGATCCCAAAAGCACACATACACACACTAAAGAAGTCTAGCCAATTTTATATTTCAAAAACAAGGTAAAACAATTTAGAAAGTATACATTAACACATGTAAACCTTGTGATGGCCAAATCACATTACACCTATACATGTATCAAAAATAGCAAAGAATTTTCCATGTTGTACATGAAAACATCACAAGATTGCATAAGTGTCTTTATGTTATGATGATTTAAGATATGAAAAAATCACCTTTAACTCACACACATTCATAACTGTTTGATGGAGACTATCACCTTCGAGGTACATCCTATAACTCCCACATCTTCTAGAAAACACGCTTGCAATCATGTTTTAAAGCATTTTGTTCTTTTTGCTTTTATTTTGTTTGCATATATATATATATATATATATTTTATTAAACATATCATGCATGGGTATATGAAATAGATAAAAGAAATACCTAATTATGTTAAGCTTTTTGACATTACACTTTTGTTATACCTAAGCACACAGATGTCATTGACATTGCATTTTTGCTATGCTGAAGCATATAGATGTCATGTCTCAATTGGCAAGTAACAGTGTAAGATGGTTATTTATGCCTTTCTCTTAGGATTTTCTAGTCCTTCCCGTCAAAAAGAGTCATAAGAGTGTTAAGTATAAGAGATTATTTAATCTTACTCATTACAAACAAAGAGCCACAAAGCTCGCTTACTTAGTTGTGCATAGAATGCTTATCTAAGCTACAAGAGATATAAAGTTTGGAGAACTCTGTTTCAATGGCATTTTAAGGCTCACAAGAACCAATGTACATAAACACACATTGTTTTTGTATTTTTTTGATTTTTCCTTTTTATTTTTTATTTTGAAAACAAACAAAATAAAAACTAGAAAACCAAACAAAAAAAAAAACAAACAACATGAAAGCATGAAAGAAAGATGCAAATGCATGAAGGCATGATAAAAAGGTGCAGATGCATGAAGGCATGATTTCAAAAGTAGATAAGAAATCAAGCAAAGAGAGTCCTACTTTAGATAGAAAGAATTAAAGTATAGGACAAACAGAAAAGATAATTACATCTTAGGCTCATTTCTTACCCACACAGTACAAGTCTATGGCCGTGAAGATGAGAAGACACGTGTCCTAGTATGTCTACTAAAGGATATGAAAGAATTAAAATTCTCTTGAAATTGAGTTAAAAAGATAAAGGCTTTTAATAACTCTCCAAACAAAAGTAGGTCCTTGAGAGGAAATCTGTGACCATTTGGACATTTGCTTTTGAGGATACAACTTAAAGCAATTAGGATGAATGTGTCTAGAAACACCACAATGGTGACAAACATGAGACGTAACAAAGGATTTAGAATTAGTCAAATCAGTTTTAGATTTAATACCTTTATCACCTTTCTCAAATTGGGGCACAATGACAGTCCTTGATCTAGAAGCCGTGGAAGAGGAGGGGCTGGAGGAGACAGCATATCCTAAGCCAGTCTTATCAGAACTAGGCTTTTGAGTACTTAAGACCTCATCAAGCTTTGCACTAAACATCCTCTCTATTTGAGTTATAACTTGACTAAGCTCAACCTCGAGATTCTTAACCTTCTCTTCTAATGAGGTGTTCTCTACAACAAGAGTCGCAACTAACCTTGTAGTCTCATCTAGTTTGACTAACAGATCAGCTTTTTTCAGTTTTTACCTCATTAAGCTCTTTTTTACAAAGATAAGAAGTCTTTTAAGATTTTATAAATTCAATGCATAGCTTATTATGGGCTTTTTGAAGGGTCAACTTCTTGGGTACTTCATCATTAGAAAAATCCTCACTGTCACTAGCGCTCTCCACAACAACCTTATTGGTTGAGGCAGCAAAGGTCATAACGTGACTACATTCATCCACATACTCATTAGAAAAGTCATTCTCAGTATCATTCCAAGTAGACCAACCCTTTATCTTCTAACTTCTTAGCATTTTCCCTTATAAGGTAGTTTAGGCACTCTATCCTTATATGACCAAAACCCTTTCACTCATGGCATTGGATGAGGGGTTTCTCATTCTTACCCTTCCTAGAGGATTTAGATTTCTTAGGAGGTTTGCCTTTAACCTTTTTCCTAAATTGAAGAAGCTTGATAATCTCATCAGTTATGAAGATTATATCCTCATCCTCATCCTCATCCTTATCATCATCTTCATCTTCATCTTCAGAGTCCTTAATCTCTTCCTCTATACCCTTAAGAGCCAAACTTTTACTCTTTCCACCTTTCTCCATTGACCCTAATCTCATCTCATAGGTTTGAAGGTTCCCTACAAGCTTAATCAAAGGAAGTTGATCAATATCCTTCATTTCTCCAATGGCAGTAATCTTGGCATGGAATCTTTCAAGTAAGGACCTAAGGATTTTCCTAACAATTTTCGATTCTGCTATAGATTCTCCAAGGTTAAAAGTAGAATTCACAATATCCTTGAGTTTAACATAGAATCATCAAAGGTCTCATCCTCGTCCATCCTTATTTCTTCAAAGCTGCTAGTGAGTTTTTGAAGCTTCAGATTCTTTACTACCTTGGGACCTTCATAGGTGGTCTCAAGAATGGTCCATGCTTCCTTGGAAACTTTCATGGATGATATTTTCTTGAACTCCTCATTAGTCACTGTACAAAACAAAGCATTCAAGGCCCTACTATTGAAACTTGCCGTTATGATTATTGCATCATCCCAATCCACCGGCGATTTATTTGGCTTAATCCAGTCAACTTCAACAACTTGCTATACCTGTTCACCTAGAGCCTGCAAGAACACTTTCATACAAACTTTCCAGTACACATAATTAGTGCCATCAAATAAAGGAGGAATCAATAGAGATTGTCCATGATCCATGACAACAGGGGTCAAGGATCACACTCAGGAAATTAATCCAATTAGAGTGTACCCGCTCTAATACCACTTGTTGAGAAATTTAGACCCGATTGATAGATTTAACAAGTTTTAAACCCAAGTTTATAAGACAAGATATGATGTCACAAATAAAGGAGGATTTAATAAAGGAGGATTTAACAAGGTTATAAAACTTGTTAAAACAAAAAAAAAAACATCAATATCATGTCACAAATAATGCAGTGGAAAAATAAATAAGACAAGATATGATGAGTTAGGAAAACCAATGAAACTAACTTGATTACAAAACCCTAAGGCGCAAAGACGCAGTAACTTTTCCAGACAGAATAAGGCTTCAGTCACCTTTTTCATATTTCTCCTTGTATTCTCTTATGTGATGGCCTCTAAAATAAGCCTTATATATGCTAGGGTTGTGAGAAAAGAAACCCTACACAAATACATAAGCATAGGATGAAAATCAGATTTGAAAATTTTGATTTTCGTTACCTCAATAGCTACCTCGATAGATAGTATTTGTCGAGTCTCATTAAACCTTGATAAATTGCAATCTGTCGAGCAGCTGTCGAGCTTTAATGAATCAACACTTCTTCAATTGTTTCTTGGACAGATTTGCATGGCTTCAATACTAGATTTGAATTCTTGATCTTTAAAGTATTAAACACATCCTAGATTTATCCAATTATAAGTAAAATGCGTTTTGTCAAAGGTTAGCCAATTGCATAAAATATGTCCTTATCATTTTAAATATATATATATATATATATATATATATATATTTCATGCATTTTTGCTTACTACTCCAACTTAAAAATAATGGTTTTTTACCTAAAACTCATCCAATAGCTATTCTCCAATATATATATAATTTTTGGACAATGAAAGAAGGCAGAGCAACTTTATTAAGTTGAAGTTAATTTTCCCGAACGACAGGTGAGAGAGATTATGACTCTGGTTGAGATCATTTAGGAGAAGAAACATTGCATTCAATCTATAATTAGTAGTCCAGGATGAAACATGAGCTTCATTTAACACATGCTTCGTTGGGATTTCCTTTTCGGCCGTTTAAGTATCTTGTAGTCGCGGCTGTGCAATATGGGTTGAGTTGGATTGAGATCTAAATGGATTGAAAGATGAGAAATGAATCAGACTTTTATCTTTTTATATTTCCAATCTTTATTTTTTAATTATTATTATTTGTTATATAAAAGATGAGTCGCCTCTATAAAGTTATGATTTATAACTATGTTTTATGTTGGCTTTATTCCATGACAAAAAGTGTTGTAATTGCTTTAATATTGTTCATTGTGTTTTATGGGATTTTATTGAATTGGAAGTTGGTGAAGAATCAAGCATGAATTGAAGAACAAGTGGATTTCGCGAGAAGCTAACTCGCGAAAGTGCCACGTGAGAAACACATCTTGGAAGTTAAAGAGTCATGCCAGCCTGGAAGATTTCGTGAATGTCTTATGGGTAAGGATTTCTCGCGAGATACCCGTGAAACTTTCTGTCTGGAGGATTTTTAAATGTGACTTTCTTACCCTTCACCCGTAATATATATACCCTCATTACCCACAGAAATTGCAAGGAGGCCATTCAGAGAGAAAAATCTTAGATAGGTTTTGTACAACACAATACACCCATCTTTTAGAGAGAGAGCTCCTCATCCATAGTGAGGAATCATTGTAGCATATTCTCCTTTCCTCTCCCATTTTCATACCTTGAGAGGAGATTTGTACCCAAACTCAACCCACACCTTTTCAGAGTGTAGAGTGAGTTTTGAAGCCTAGGAAGCTTTGGAGATTTGCCAAAAGAAGCTGGTGAGACTTAGCGGATGCAATTGAGTGTATTGTGGGATCCAAAAAGCTAGGCATGACACGGTTCTGAGAACCCTTGTTGGAGTAAGAGCTTAGAGGGCTTAGGTGCATTGAGTAGATTAGGCTTAGAGGGTCTCTTACTATTCGTGTATCCCAACTTATTATCTAGTGGATTGATTTACCGTTTGGAGTGCGGCTGAGAGGTTTTTTGCCGAGTTCTACAGTTTTCTCTTTGACAACACATCGACGTATTATCTTGTGTTTGCATCTCTCTTTCCTTACTCTTGTGCTTTACTTTTATTGTTTATTATTCATGTTTATGTACTAGAGTAGTTATCGGTTTATTGTGCTTCATTTACTCTTGTTTTATACTTAGATAAGTTGGAGTAAAAGCCACCAAGCCGTAAAACTTTTAATTGGGGGTCCAAACAAGCTCTTGTGCTTTCACATAAATCCGAGCTTTCAGCCTCAAATGTTTTAGTTGCATTGCATGCTTTAGTTGGAGTTCTTTCTGTTGTTTGACCGCTAACTTCTTTAGTAATTGATCAGAAATCTAACTTGGATCTCATATAGTACTCTCACATAGAGCTCTTTAATCTCTGGTCGTAGATGGATGCTAGGCCTACTGGAGAATGGAGAAACATCAAGTGATTCACTTGCCTGGCCAAAGGGAACCGCAGTGCAGAGACTTTATTTGTGTTTTTTCTTTTTTAATGTGTAGTGCAGATACTTTTGCCTAAAACGGGTAAAACTTAAACTCTTTCCTTTATTTTCCTTCATCTATGAAAGTACTCCCTCCTCTGTGATGTACCTGTTTTTAACCAGCCCACGTTGTTACTTCGATGTACCTGTCTTCTTTTTTTTGAAACAAAAGTAGTTGGAGACAAGGAGATTTGAACCCTGGATGTTTTCATTGAAAACATTAGAAAGTATCAATCAATTAAGCTACAATATTCTTGGTTTTGATTAGCATTGGCTTTAAGTAAGGACCAAAAAGGAAAAAGGAACCTTTGGATGGTGTTAATATTCACCTTTCCAGCAGAATTGCTTTCACGTTTAAACTTTTGACCAATTTATTGTAGACGCACTACAGTTTATTTTTCTTTCTACTACAATTAAGCATCCACAATGAATAAGAAACTGAATCTCATATTGATAAAGACAAGCACATATCACAATCATATGAAACACTACAAAATGCTAAAGAACAGCTAATCTACTACGTAAAAATAAGAAGTAGATGACATACAGTAAAAATCATCGGGCTTTCAGTCTTATCTTTTATCCTGTTCAAAGTAGTCAGATTTGTCAAATCTGTCGTAAATGAATCCCGTTTCTGAATTTTCTTGACAATTCTCACAATAGATGAAAAGATAAGATTGATGATGGCGAAATTATACATTGTGACCGCTCCACTAATTGAGGAAACACATTACTTCCACGCAAAACTATGTAAAATTGCAAATTGCAATGCTTCAACCAGTAAAACCAACTTAACTTAAGACAAACCATGGAGTACCACTTTTTTTTTTTCCACATAAAGTGTCCAAAATAAGTGATTCAATGAGAAAAGGGGGTCCTTAAAGCACAAAGTGGGTTCAATCAATCAAAAGAGATTAATTATTGCTTAATATAAAAGGTTACAGGGTTCACTTTTTGTAGACACAACTATATAATACAAAGAAGATGATTGATCCCCATTTGCAGCAGTAGTTGACACTCCAACAGTAAAGATATAATTGTTTTCCAGTTCAGTTCCCTATTTTCTGTTTTCCAGTTTTCTGTTTGAAGAAAACTGGTCTAATTTGGTTAATCTAACTAGTAATTAAGCATACATAATAGTCATCATTCGAAATATTTATATGCTATAGTTCACCGAGTTGATGTACAGCAACTAGGATCTTCTGGGAAGAGATGAATATGGTGTAACAAGGGGTGATAAAAGGCATTTATCATTAGTCACAAAGTGTTGATTCTCCGCAAATGGACCAGTGAGACCAGCTAATATATTTATAATTAATTACACT
Organism: Castanopsis chinensis; assembly: GCA_032878915.1. Classification (NCBI taxonomy): domain Eukaryota; kingdom Viridiplantae; phylum Streptophyta; class Magnoliopsida; order Fagales; family Fagaceae; genus Castanopsis; species Castanopsis chinensis. Next base: position 33,058,172 of record JAVQMG010000133.1, on the reverse strand, counting down.
TATTAGAGGCTAGATTTTGCATTTGTCTTCTTTTTACGGTTAAGATTTTACTTGCACTTTTGGGATGTAAAAGAGGCTAAAGTGATTTGGTTGATAAAGACATTGATTACTAGTTTGTTTGCTAGCTAGAAAACTGAACTAATGCTAGGATAGTCGTTGATTCAACCGTGCAATAGCAAAAGAAATTTTCTTATATAGCCAGTTGATATTAAACTTTTCGACTTTTGTTTCTGCCCTTTTCTAGCTGGGGTAATGGTAGACCCATGTCTCTTTTCGCCTTTGACAACAATAGTCTTCATTCTACTAAGTTTGCATGATTTTTATAATTAAATATGCTAACAAAGAAATAAATAAACCAGGTTATTTGTTTAAAAGTTTCTCCAAATAATCAAATCAGATCGAGATCAGAAAATGATCCAAATTTAATTACAATTGAAATGATGATGTCACATTTTATCAAGCAAATCCTAATTCTCTGGCTTAGATTTGAGACATATTATAAACTTCCCTCAGCACACAACGGGGTTCAAAAGAATGGAAAGATTTAATCCAATAAGATTTGCTCAAACATGATAGATTTAAGTAGTCCTATTATATCATATTGGAATAAGTTATTGTAAAGTTGTGATTTACAACTATTATGTGTTGGCTTTAATTCTGTGCCAAATATGATTGTAATTTTATTTAATGATTTTTTCTTGTATTTATGTGAGGTTTTTAATTGCACATGGTGTGTGAGAGAGTGTGAAGACTCAAGCTTAAAGTGAAGATCGAGTGGATTTCGCGAGAACCTCGCGAGAAGCTATCCCGTGAAGTAGCAACGTGTAGAGCACATGACTGGAATGCGAAAAGTCATGACAGCCTGGAGTTTTCGCGAGTGTATTGCGGGTAAGACCTTCCCTCGAAATACTTGCAAAACATCCTGTTTGGCTATTTTGTTATGTTTGCTTTACCAAGTCTTTACCCACACTATATATACCCTCATTATCTATATATTGTAAAGAGTGCTTTTTAGAGAGAAAACCCTAGAATATGCACTTGAAAGTTAGAGATTATTATATCCACAATTATTTACACATTTCCTTATGGTTTTCCTTTACTCCTACCTCTCCATATCCAAATTTTTGAGAGGTTGATAGCCTAAACACTTACCAAACCTAATCTAAGTGTAAAGTGAGTTTTGGTGCTGCTGGGAAGCATTGGAAGGAGCCATTCATTTGGCGGATGCAATAAGTTTGAATTGCGGGATCTGGGAAAGCTAGAGAAGACAAGGTTTCGAGAAGCCAGTTGGTAGCAAGAACTTGGAGGGCTTAAGCACATTGGGTAGACTAGGGTTGGAGGGTCTTTTGTTATTTGTGTACTTCAACTTATTCTCTAGTGCATCGATTTACCACTTGGAGAGCGGCAAAGAGGTTTTTCACTGCATTCTTCAATTTCCTCTTCGATAACATATCACCGTGTTATCTTGTGTTTGCATCTCTCTTCCTTGCTCTTTAAGCTTATCTTTTATTGTTGATAGTGCATGAATATGGCTTAGGGTAGTTGTATCGGTTGTTTGTACTCATTTACTCTTATTCCACACTTAGCTTAAGTTAGAGTAAAAGAAATTTTGCCATAATTTTTATTTGGGAGTCTGAACAAGCTCTTGTGTTTCACACAAATTTGAGCTTTCAACTAGTATCAAAGCGGGTACACTTATCGGATTTCATTATCCTAATGTGATCCTAGACCCCAAGCGAGATGAATCGATTCCAATCTCTCAATGTTCCTCCATTCTTTGATGGGAGTAATTATGCTTTTTGGAAAGTCCGTATGAGGGCATTTCTTTGTGCTATTGATGAGACGGTATGGGATTCCATTGAGAATGGGTATGTTAGACCCATTACCCCCAAATCTGAGTGGTATAAGGCTACTCTTGCTTTACCTAATGCCAATAGCAAAGCAATTAACGCTTATTTTTGTGGTGTGTCTATTGATGAGTTTCATAGGATTCGCATGTGAAGACCGCAAAGAAGGCATGGACCATTCTTGAGACTACCTACGAAGGAACCAAGAAGGTTAAGGACACTAAGTTTCAAATGCTCACTACTTGATTTAAAGAACTAAAGATGAGCGATGATGAGTCATTTGATTCCTTCGATAGGAAGCTCAATGAGATAGAGATTGCCAAGCTCAATCTTGGGAAGAAGATTGAAGATACTAAGGCGGTGAGGAAGATTTTAATATCCTTATCGGAAAGCTTCCATGCTAAAGTCACAGCTATTGAGGAAAGTAAAGATTTGGATGAGATTAAGATTCAAGAACTCATTGGATCTCTCCAAACATATGAGCTTAGATTGCCTTCTCACAAGTCCAGCAAATCACTTGCTCTCAAAACTATAAATGAGAGAGTGGGTAACTCTTCCGATGAAGATGACGTAGAGAAGGAGGTAGCATTTCTTGTAAAGAACTTCTGAAAATTTCTCAAAATGAAGAACAATGAGAAGTCTTTTGGCAAAGCAAAGTTCTCATCCTACAAGAATGACAAGAGGGAGTTTAAGAAGAAAGATGGGAAGGAATCTTCATCCACCAAGGAATCATGGATTCTGAATGCAATGGTCATGGACATCTCAAGAAAGAATGTCCAAACTATTTGAGAGGGAAGGGTAAAGTGTTTTCCACTACCTTTAGTGATTCCAAAAGCTCAAATTCAAATAAATAAGGAAAATGTGATAGTGACAGAAACTATAAGGCCTTCATGGCAATTACATCTGTTGATTCTAAGGATGATTTGAGCAATTTGGTGGATAAGCTTGGTGTACATTTAGACAATGAAGAAGTTGAAGGTTCAAATGATGGGGAAGTGTGCTGTTAGGACATATGTAGTTCAAGTTGTGAACATATGTCGCTATTTTATGTAATTGGCTTATCCTTAGACAAAACGCACTTTACTTGTAATTGGGTAGATCTAGGATGTGTTTAACACCTCAAGAAACAGTGTTTCAAGATTCAGTATTGAAGCCATCAAAGTCTGTCCAAGAAACAAGCAAGGAAGTGCAAGTTACTAAAGCTCGACACCTACCTCGACACATGTATCTATCGAGCTTAAGAAGCTGTTTTGCCCCGAGCCTCGACAGCTTCTCGACAGATCCTTGATACCTCTATCTGTCGAGAATTAAAGAAAACAGATTTTCAGTTCTGTTTCAAGTCAAGTCCGTGAATGTGTCTTTGGGACTTCTTTTCTCCTAACCCTAGACATATAAAAGGATTGTTTTAAGGGCCGTAAAAGATGATGCAAGTTGCACAATTATTGAGAACTTCTTGTTCATGCAATTTGTGATCTGAATGACAAAGTTCGTGTCCTAGTTCATCTCTGATGATTTGAAGAACTTTGCAGCCAACAACTCTCTCTCTTTAGTTGGTGTTTGAAGTCGCGTACTAGGATCCGCGCATCTGGATAGTCACGTACTTGGGAGCCGTGCATTGAAAAGGAGAAACGGTCACTACAGAACAAGTCCAATTGGGTATTGGGGTAAAAGTTCAACTGTAGGTTGGTAAGGTACTTGGGATTCCTTGCTTGTAACTGCTTGTTGTGATAATAGTAGAGTTTCGGGAGTGGTGACCTTAAATCACCCGGTGGGGTTTTTTGCCGTAAGGTTTTCCCCATTCGTAAACAAATCACTGTGTCTTTTATTTTCCGCTACATTACTTAGTTTTGGTGATTTGTTTATGCTGCCACGTGATATTGCATGTTAATTTGATTAATTAATAACTGGGCTAATTAATTAATCTAAGTTATCACAATGGGTCAACGCGTTTGTGGCCTATTATGTGCCTCAATAAAGGTGAGAAGAACCTTCAAGAAGTCTGTGATGCCTTGTTAGAAGATTGTGGCAAATATGCCGAGGTTGCAAACAATACCATGAAAAAGATGAAGAAAATTGAAGAAGTGCATAGGTGCACCCTTGTGCAACTTAAGGAAGCGAAGTGTGAAGTAGAAGGGCTTAAGGGAGAATTGGTGGAAGCCTATTCTAAAATTAAGTTTCTTGAACTTGAAATTATACAAGCAAATGTTAAGGTTAAGCGCATTTCTGACAGTGTGCTATCTTCACATGATAAGATCGGTTTCTACACTGGTGAAGCAAGCTTAAGCAGTGAATCTAAGAAGGAAGTGAGGTTTGCATCGACCATGAATGTAGAGAAACTCAAAGAAGTGAAGCTTGAGATTTAGACCCTGTTGTTGCAAATAGAACCGTTGGCGCAAAACCAAGGGATAAAGGGAAGTCATTACCCAAAAGTCAAAGGGGACCTCAAGTGAAGTATTTTTGTCATCATTGTGGCATGTGTGGGCACACAAAGCCAAATTGCTTCAAGCTTCATGCACTCAAGAGGGTTGATTCTATGCGTGGCCAAGAAAATTCAAGAAGGATACCAAAGTGAGCGCAAGCTAAAGGAGAAAATGAGGGACAACTTATTGGAGATGTTATGGAGATGTTGAAGAACATTTCATTATGCCTTGCTAGCTTCACTCAGAGGTTTGAAAGTTATTTTGGTCATACCACTCCATCTAAGGATCTCACCCAAAACACTCGTAAAGTGTAGGTGAAGAAGGGTGCTCATACATGATCACTCACTATGCCCATGCATTAATACTTCCAACGTATTAGGGATTTAGTTTCAAGCATTATGAAATATGCAATCTTCCTATGTCATTACTTTTGGTTATTGCATGTTTCTTTTTCAAGTTTGTTTTGTACTTGTTTTTGTTGATCATAATTTACATGTTATGTTTTGGAGTGTGCTAAAAAATTCAAAAACCCTTAAAAATTGAAAAATCTCAAAACGTTTGATCGGTTGTATTGTGTATATCACATGTGAGTTTGGCCTAGTACTTCCGTACTAACGACTAGTGCATTTACGAGCTTAGATTGTTATGTATGCACATTTTCTAAGTATGAGCGACATCTAGAAATCTACGTTTGATTGTTGTAAATAGACCTTCTAACTTGTCATGAACGATTGGTCAATAGTCTTGTTTGACCTTGACACACGCATAGACTCATGGCTATATATCTCCTCATATTTTCTTTCATGTTTTTGCTTATAGCTCAACCATTCAAATCTTGAAAAGAGATTTTGAGCTGTAAAAGCCATCGCATACACTGGTATTTGACTAGGAAAAAAGAAACGCGACTTGTATTGAAATGTATGGTGCCAAAGCCAAAGGCTAAATTGTCAAAGTTCATTCAAAATGTTTATGGCATCACTTCTCAAAAATTGAGTTGTGTTTGATCAAAATTATGTAAAATGGAAGAAAAGCAAAAGGCTTTCAATCTATTGTGATCACATTGGTGAGGGGTCATATATGTTCACTTCTACAAGTGAGATAGATCACTTAACTTCGTACTAGTTGTGTATGACTTGATTAAATTGATCATTGATGCTTCATACTAGACTATGGACTAGCTCATACTTGATACACACACATAACACACAAGACTAATGTTCAATGAATGCTTATTTCATTTGTGTGATTGTACATGTTTAAATGTGATGTGTATACTCAATTGCTTATCGATCAAACCTCAAAATATTTTGATTATTTATTTATTTTTTTTGAAAGTGTTTTTATGCATTTGTGTGTTTAGAGTTTTTGTCCAAAGTCTTCATTTTTTTCTTTTTAACAAAAAACTCTTTCAGAGGCATTTTCGCAAGAAGCTCGCAAGTTAGCTCTTCTTGTGAAAATAAGGATGGCAATTTTTAGAAAACATTGAAATTCATACAGAGAGTTTCGTGACTAGCTCACAAGTAAACTCTGCCTACAAAACTGATATGAGCTTCAGTGGCTGTTTTCGGAAGTAACTTCGTGAGAAGCTTACCCGCGAAAAACGCGTTTTTGCAATTTTTAAAGGACAGATGTTGACAGTTTTTCAAAACCTTCTCATTGGCTCCTTCATGCCTCTTTCAACCCAAAACACATTTTTCTCTCAAAACTTACCCAAAACTTAAGATCAATCACTCCAAAAACTTCTCTAAGGTATGTTATAACATCTTTTCACTTGTGAATAATTTGATTTTTCCTTAGATTCTAGGATTGTTAGGGTTGGGTTTGTTTTTGAAAAGGGTTGGGAAAACTTATTTTTCTGCAATTTTTTTCCTTGATTGGGCTTTGTTCCATTTTGATTGTTTGTGTTTTTGTTGGCCCCAAGTGGCATTTTAACATGTATTTAGGTAAGATTTTCACATGTTCATGCATTGTTTTAAATGTTAGTGGTGTTTATGCATACTAGGTGTTTCTCAAATGACATTTTGTTGTTGTTTTGGACTCCGATGAGTACCAAACTTTGGAGATTACCATGATTGTGCATGTTTATCATGTTTTGATATTTGGTTGTGTGTTTTACACATTTTGACCCAAGTGTGCTTGGTCATGCCTTAATGCACACACTTGATGAACACCACATGCACACTTGATGCACACACTTGATCACTTGTCATGTTTTGCACTTCAATCATGCTAGATAAGTGTTGTTACACGTTTAGCACTTAAACATGATCTTGTGATATTAGGTTTTGTGTTTTTATGTTCTTTTTAGGACATTTTGTTTATGGACTAACTTGGACTAATCAAGTTTGTTGCCTTGTTCTTTTGTGTTTTGTCCTTGTTCCCTTGTGCTTGTGACTATTTTGCAGATGTCTCCTCTAAAGAAATCAGCCTCAAAGAAGTTCTCAAAGCATCCATGCACTGCATCGGAAAATTTCTGAAGCATTGATGCAGACATAACCTAAAATGACTACTACAAAAGGGCCCCAATAATCATGGGAAGGACTATAGCTTTAGAGACACTTGAAAACGCTTCCATTTCGGAAGTGTTCAAAGAAAGGACATAAACAAAGTTGCTAAACCTAGTGGGAAATGTCTATGCTGAGATCATTAGAGAATTCTATGCAAATGCTGTTGTGGAAGGGGAACGCATAGGTTGTTGGCTGAGAGGGAGAGAGTTTTATGTCTTAAAGGAGTCTATCTAAGAGATACTAGAAGTTTGTCCACCGACTCAACAAATATATATCCACTATGATGATAAACTGGACTCTCTTGTGCCAATTATGGAACTCCTCGGTGGTCACCTCAAAAAGAAGGCAATGAACACCATTCCATTCACCACAGAGATGAGAACATTAGCTTGCATAATGTTCTACAACCTCTACCCATGAAGAACTTGGCCACCTTGTCAGGACCAAGAGCCATTTTTTTGCATGATCTCTTCACACACAAGGAGATTGACATTTGCAGTCACATCTACTTCCTCTTCTCTAAATGCATCACCAAGAGGAATTCGAGGCTGGTCTTACTATTTCCTAGTCTCGACATGGCTCTTATAGCAAGGGCAAGGGTGAAAATTTTGAGTGGTCTTCCCATGATGCAAAGGGATTATCCAATCAATGCTCAGAGCATGACCCAAAGCAAAGCCCATATCACCAGACCATCTGTTGGTATTTCTCAAATCCCAAGGGACAATGTTGAGGAAGAAGGTGGGGACACGGAGGAAGAGAAAGACAGGTTCACATCAGCCTAGGAGGGCTCTACACAGCCATCTTCCCAAGCATGTGCATAGGCACCTGATCGCCTTGATCATCTCATTGTAAGGGTTAAGTAGGTGTATGGCATGATAGAATCCCATATGCAACACTCCTCAGCTCAATTTACCTACATTCAAGGCCAGATCACTACACTCTCGTCCTAAATTGATGACATAATAAGGGACTAGCAGTAAGAGGATTCTAAATCCAAATTTGAACAGTTCTAGCCTCTTTGACCATTCCAGTAAAAAAAGGGGAATAGTTTGAGGTAGAGTTGCACAGCTTGAGGGGGAGCATAGAGTAGACATTGGTTTATTTGGTGGTTTAGTAGTTTATTTTTGTTTTCTTAAATTTTTTATAACTTATGGATATTTACATTGCTTTTATTTTAAAGCTTTAAAGTACTTTAGTTTAAATTTTAGTTTATCTTTATTACTATATGTGTATCTTGGTTTTTATAACCTTTTTTATGCTTATTGATTTCTATCGCTTTTAGCTTTAGTTTCCTTAATGCATCATGCTTGTTAGACATGGAATTAATTTTAGCATTGCTCTTAATTGCATTGCGTGTCAAGATGATCATTTACTAGATAAAGGATCATTGTAGTCATTCATTAATGACTGTTCATGTTTAATCAAGTTATGCTTCATAGATTATATCTTACTTAATATCTTGATCGCATTTTACTTGTTCCTATACATACCTTGTGTTCAACTTGTCATGAGCTTAATGAAAGTTTTGTTTGTGTGCGAGTGTTTCAGGATACAAGTGTATACGGTGCAAGTGCTTCACAACTTCTAGAATTAGGTGCGACTGAGTTTTGCCTTTGTTCCCAAACTTACGTTTAAGTCTAGTGTCTGTTTAGGGGTCTTGTCACGGAATAGCCCAAACACTTACCACACCCAATCTAAGTGTAAAGTGAGTTTTGGTGTTGCTAGGAAGTATTGGAAGGAGCCATTCATTTGGCAGATGCAATCGGGCTAAATTGCGGGGTCCAGGAAAGCTAGAGAAGACAAGATTCCGAGAAACTAGTTGGTAGCAGGAGCTTGGAGGGCTCAAGGACATTAGGTAAACTAGGCTTGGATGGTATTTTGTTATTCGTGTACTCCAACTTATTCTCTAGTGGATCGATTACCGCTTGGAGGGCGGCGGATAGGTTTTTCGCCGAGTTATTTGATTTCCTCTTTGGTAACACATCGTCGTGTTATCTTGTGTTTGCATCTCTCTTCCTTACTCTTTAAGCTTATCTTTATTGTTGATATTGCTTGAATATGGCTTAAGGTAGTTGTATTGGTTGTTTGCACTCATTTACTCTTATTCTGGATTTAGCTTAAGTTAGAGTAAAAGCAAATTAGCCGTAATTTTTATTTGGGGGTTTGAACAAGCTCTTGTGTTTCTACAAATCTGAGCTTTCAGTTATTCTTCACTTAAAAATGATAACCATCCTTGTAACATGGATAAATTAGGTGTAATACTTTAAGAAATAACAATAGGGCAACATTATCAAAATAATAATGATGATAATCACTATTTTAATAATGCTTATTCTTCATGCCATTAAGCTTTTCTGGCTGCGAATATGTTCATGTATCGATTCTAGGCTGGCCATCCAATGGTCATGCTAAATTGAAAGTGACGCAATGCCAATCCTAAATTCAGCTATATAGTGGATTTGCAATGTTAGTAGGAGATCTTCTTAAATTAAATGAAAGAATAGAAGATAAGAGATTACTAGAGGTCATTACAATTAAACATGCAAAAGGAAAAGCAACTAGGAATCTGCAACTTGTAAGAGGAAAATCTTATCTAGATTATTTTTGATGAAGCACAAGTTCGTTAGTTGTAATGAGTTCATCCAGATAAAGCCGGATGTTCGCTTGTGTCGCAGTGGAAGTAGCAATTCCCTAAAATGGTCACCGATGTGGTGCTTGCAACCACGCCTCCGGTGCCAAAGTTAGTATATGGAATGCTTAAAGCAAAATTCAAGAAATATAGCAAATAATGTTTTCTATGATGTTTATAGCTCTTGCTGGTGCTTGTGAGGGCCTTATATATGTTCACATGACCTCTAGCCATTGTGGTAGTGATTGCAACTATAATGCTTCTATTGATAATGCCTTGTGCCCTTTAAATGCGACCTTTAATGGGCGTCTAGCAATTTGTACAGTTGTTTTTGTAACCGCCCAAGATGTTATTGCTTTATTGAATAGTTGGATAGCTTCATCACTAATGTGGATGCTTGGTTGGCTCGTCACAGGGGATGACTCCGTCGGTTAAGTTAACATCGTCCATATAAGCTGAAGGTGTCAGTGCCATCAATTTTGTTTTACAATCCATATACGAAATGATTATACAGCGCATGCAAATAACCATAACCAACATATGAAAGGTTATTCGCTAATTGATGTGTGAGAGTCAAAATATTTTGCTAGCCTATTATATGAACGGTTATTCAAGTCTGATCCATCTATTTTAATAGGTGTGTTTCCATCGATTGCCATTTTGACAAGGTTCTAAACCATTATAATTTAACTAGGTTGAATTGGCACCTCCCCATGCATAAAGTGTTTGGGAGTCTAGGAGGGATTAACAGCATGTTGTAATTATCTCTAAAAAAAATAATAAAAAATAAAAAACTAGGATTGATTTTTTTTTTTTTCATTTTATTATGGAAACGGGGTCTTATTTATAAGTTAAGGGTTTATACAGCAATAACATTTAGCTCTTGGGCACAAAGTCTATGTGTCCCTAGGCCTGCCAGATCCCTCACATAACAAATATATACAAAACTGGGACAAGAGCTATAAACAGACAAAATGTGTTGTTGATGAGCTCCCCGCTTCGCCAAAACATCTGCACATTCATTAGCTTCACGGTATACATGAAGCACTTATAACTCCCAATCCTGGTCCATAAGGCTTATACAATCACAAATTAAAGGCATCATATCAGTAAGGTAACTCACATTGTTATTTGCAAGCCATGGTAGGACTACTTTGGAATCAAGTTTTAGCTGTATAGTCTTAAAGCCCAACTCCCACGCCATTGCCAAACCCTACAGGACAGTGGGAAGCTCAGTTGTATTATTTGATGCCAATCCTAAATTAAGGGAGAAACCGACAATCCATCGTCCTAAGTGATCCCTTATTATTCCCCCTGCACCATCTATATATGGATTTCCCAAGGAGCTCCCATCAGTATTTAATTTGAGATAAGGGTTTGGGAGGGCATTGATGGAAAAATAACATGCTTGTATCACATACAAGACATATGCAGTGAAAAAAATAATGGATCTACTTCATTCATAAAAGTTAACATGCACTATATATAAGTTTCAGAATTTGAGAACAAGAGAGTGTACTTTGGAGCAGTGAATTTCAAAATTGAATTTCAGAAGCACTTGGGAATACTTTCAATCTTCACTCCAATTCCACTAACGCCCAAGATGTGTGGTCTCTCAATCAGTTCCAAAGGGAGAATGTCAAAAAGTGTCTACGAACTATAATTCTGAGTTTACAAAGAACTTGTGATTTATATTTCCTGTGACTAAATCACATACTATGCATCTCATGGACTATGTGATAATGTCCCAATATTCATGTTACCATTATTTTCAAATAATAATAAAATAACTTTATTAATCACAACATTAAGTCATATATAATGTTATACATAATAAAATATATAGCATCATACAATAGAATTTAAGGACACACATCCTAACAATCTCCCACTTGGCCTAAAGACTATTGTGCACTAATCTAACTCCTATCTCCTCTAAATGTGACTCGAAAGTCCTTTGAGGCAAGGCTTTGGTGAAGGGATCCGCTAGATTCTTTGTACCATCAATCTTTGCTACAATCATATCTCCACGAGCAACAATGTCTTGAATGATGTGATACTTTCTTTCTTTGTGTTTTCCTTTCTTATGATTCCTTGGATCTTTGGATTGTGCAACCGCTCCACTATTGTCATAAAACAATGTAATAGGAGCTTGCTCAATACTTAAAACACCAAGATCAGAAAGGAATTTCTTGAGCCAAATAGTCTCCTTTGTTGCCTCACAAGTAGCAACATATTCGGCTTCCATGGTGGAGTCTGCAATACGAGATTGCTTAACACTCCTCCAACTTCTGGCTCCACCTCCCAAGGTGAAAACAGAACCCGACGTGAATTTTCTGAAATCTAGATCCAACTGAAAATCTGAATCTGTATAGCCAATGGGAATCAAATCCTTACAATGGTAAACAAGCATATAATCTCTCGTTCTCCGTAGATACTTGAGAATATGTTTTACAGCTTGCCAATGTTTAGGTCCTGGATTTGATTGATATTAACTGACCATGCCAACTGAATAACAAATATCCGGCCTAGTACAAAGCATGGCATACATGAGACTTCCTACAATAGAAGCATAAGGAACTTCTTTCATCATATTTTCTTCCTTTTGAGTCTTAGGCCTTTGGTCATTAGACAGAGGAACTCCATGTCTAAAAGGAAGCAATCCTTTCTTGGAGTTTTGCATGCTAAACTGTTCTAGAGCCTTATCTATATATCCAACTTATGATAAGCCTAACATCTTATTCTTGCGATCTCGCCAAAACTTGATCCCTAGAATAAAGTTAGCCTCACCCAAGTTCTTCATATCAAATTGGCTAGACAACCAAACTTTAACTGATGACATTACCCCTACATCATTTCCAATGAGTAGAATATCATTAACATAAAGCACTAGGAACATTACTACTTTGTCTTGATCTCTTTTGTACACACATGGTTCATCAAGATTTTGTTCAAAATCAAATGACTTGATTGCCTGATCAAATCTAATGTTCCATGACCTAGATGCTTGCTTAAGTCCATAAATGGACCTTTTCAATTTGCATACCATATGCTCTTCGTTCTTTGCTATGAAACCTTTTGGTTGCACCATGTAGATTTCTTCTTCAAGATTGCCATTAAGAAATGCAGTCTTGACATCCATTTGCTAAATCTCATAATCATAATGAGCAGCAATGGATAAGAGAATTCTGATGGATTTAAGCATGGCTATTGGCGATAAAGTTTCATCATAGTCAATGCCTTCTTTTTGTGTATACCCTTTCGCCACTAGCCTTACTTTAAAGGTTTCAACCTTTCCATCTATCCCTCTCTTCCTCTTGTAAACCCATTTGCAACCAACAGGTTTAATGCCGTTAGGCGTCTCTACAAGACTCCATACTTGATTGGAATACATGGAATCTTATTCAGATTTCATAGCTTGGACCTAATGATGTGCATTTATATCATTTATTGCCTCTTATAAGTGTAGGGATCCGATTCAGCCTCTTCTGAGATAGCCTCATAAGTTTCTCCTAAACCTATAAATCTCACAGGAGGCCGAACAATTCTCCCCCTATGACGAGGCACCTGTGTACTAGACATTTCATGAGTAGTATCTTGTGGTGTATCTAATACAACCGCTTCTTCCTTAGCTTTGTTCAATGGTTGTTGATTTACGGATTCATTCATTTCAGCCAATACAACTCTACTTTTAGGAGTAAAATTATTCATATAGTCATTTTCCAAAAATTTAGCATTTGTACAAATAGAAACTTTGTTATCATTTCGATTATAGAATAAATAACCCCTAGTTTCTTTTGGATAACCCACTAGCAAACACACTTCCGATTTTGGTTCCAACTTATCAGGCTTCCCCTTAGCACATGGGCTGGACAACCCTAAATGTGGAGATACCTCATACTAGGCTTACGCCCACTCCACAATTCCATGGGTGTTTTGGGGACAAATTTTGATGAACTAAATTCAAAAGATGTATTGATGTATTTAAGGCATATCCCCAAAAAGAAATTGCTAAAGTTGAATAACTCATCATAGACCTAACCATTTCCAAAAGAGTCCTATTCCTTCTCTCCGCTACACATTTTGTTGAGGAGTTCTGGGTCCAGTCAATTGGAATATAATCCCATTTTGAATTAGGTAGTCCTTGAAATCCCCAAGAAGGTATTCGCCACCTCGATCAGATCGAATGGCCTTAATGCGTTTGCCTAATTTATTCTCAACTTTAGCCCTAAACTCTTTGAACTTTTCAAAGGTCTCGGACTTCCATCTCATTAGGTACACATAACCATATCTTGAGTAATCATCTATGAAAGTGATGAAATACTCATAACCTCCTTTTGCTTGGGTTGACATAGGACCATATACATCCGTATGAACTAATTCAAGCAACGCTTGGGCTCTTCTACCTTTTGCAATAAAAGGTCACTTGGTCATTTTACCTTCCAAACAAGATTCACAAACTGGAAATTCATCAAAGTCCATGGGCTCTAAGAGTCTATCTTTGATCAGTCTTTGAATTCTGTTTGAATTAATATGACCTAAATGCAAGTGCCAAAGATATGCATCATTAGAACGAAACTTTCTCTTTAATGATTTTACATGAGAGTTACTATCTAATTCAGAATTATGTAATTCATGCTTAATAGGAGTTAAAATATATAGACCATCCATAATATTGCCAGAACAGATAAACATTTTATCCTTCTTTATTACAACATTGTCTTTCAGGATAACACAATATTCATGTTTACCCAAATAAGTTGCAGAAATTAAATTCCTACGAACATTAGGTACAAACAGATAGTCTTGCAATATTAAAACCCTAGACTCAAAGCACAAATTAATAACACCAAGCGCTACAACCGGAATTCTGCTCCCATCAGCCAAAGTAAGAAACAATTCCCCTTCACTCAATTTTCTGGTCTCCTGAAACCCTTGTAAAGAATTGCAGATATGATTAGTACAACCTGAATCCACACACTAGGAATCCGTGGGATTCTATACCAAACATATTTCAAGAAGAAAGGAAGTTTTCATACCCCTGTTCTTCGCAACTTTAAACTTTGGACAATTCCTCTTCCAATGGCCTTTTTCACCACAATAGAAACACTTTCCTTTGAGCTTCTTTCCTTTGTCAGCAACCCCTAAGGCAATTTGCTTACCCTTTTGCTTAGTGAAGTCTTTCTTCTTCTTCTTCTTACCCTTGCCTTTCGACTTAGGTTGAGAAGTAGAAACTTCACCCACATTGGCTTCAACACTAGAAGTACCAAGGATGCTTTCTGCCGCCACTAACTCATTCATTAATTCAGACAAAGAATAAACCTTTTTGTTTATATTATAATTCAATTTTAATTCCTTGAATGATACCGTTAGTGACTGGAGTATCATATCCACTTGGGATTCTCCATCAATGTCAGCACCCAAAACCTCTAATGTATTCAGATTAAAGATCATTGTAAGACAATGCTCTCTTACTAAACTACCTTCAGCCATTTTGGTATTATAAATTTACCTCATGGTTTCCTGCCTTGCACAATGGCCTTGCTCACCAAACATCTCCTTTAGACTTAGCATAATGTCCAAAGCTAGTTCTACATCCTGCATTTGATGCTGTAGAACATTTGAGATGGACGCTAGGATATAGCACTTGGCCGTTTCATTAGATTTCTGCCAATGATCATATCGTTGTTTTTCCTCAAGAGGAACATCTAATGAAGGAATGCTAGGACATGGTTGAGTAAGCACATATTTGTGTTCTTCAGCAGTTAAAACAATGTCCAAGTTTCTTTTCCAATCAACATAGTTGGATCCAGTCAGTTTGTTTTGATTAAGAATAGAAACAAGTGGGCTAAATGATGCCATGTTCAAATCTGAAAATAATAAACATGAATATAATAAGTAAACTAGACATTATCAATTTAGCATATAAACATATAATATGGAACCTTAATAAAACCATAAAATAATATATGCAACGACAACTCAATCCCATGTTTAAAATTCCTTGGAAGCAAGTAAATTATAAACACTATGATCGATTGAGAACTATTCCCATTATTAGTTTTATCATGATAACTCTTATCAAACACTAATAATATGCCGTTTTTACTTTAGCCTCTAACTAATAATGACATAGCTCCGAAGGGAGATTAACATTAAACTTAGTCTAGTATACACCATTGACTGAATTCTATGTGAGTTATTAAGTAACTCCACGGAAGCGTGGTCGTTCTTAACCTGTAGTAGCATGAATTAAATACCCTTCGAAGGGAGCAAGGCATATATGCCAAGGTGCTTAATTACACTACTATAAACCGACAATAGAGGCCGTGAGATCCAACCTTTGTATCTCTCTCCCACTAGATGTTTTAAAACAAAGGTTTTTAAATATAAAACATGCATAATATAATTACACATAGCCTTGATCTTTTATATATATGGAAAAACATTTAGAAAAAATTATGGATCAACAGTCCTCGATCGATCCTGGACAGATGCTCGATCGATCGAGAAACAGTTCCGCGAAGCTTGACAGATCCTCGATCGATCGAGAAATGTTTTGCCAGCTCGATCGATTCTCGACAGTTTTTCAACATTTTCATGTACAAAATACGAACATAAATTGATATCAAAACTGAATTTCATTGATGTTATGGCCTTAAAGTTCAGTTTAACATACTTAAACTAAAAAATAAACAACATTATAACATCAAAATAAGTTTTTATCAAGAACAATAACTTCAACAATCATGTAGAAAAACTAATTTCTAACAATATGAAACTATTGTCATAAATTCCAAAAACTTAAAACATGTTAAATAGATATGTTAATAAAGACCACTTTGATACCATTTAATGGAAAAATAACATGCTTGTATCGCATATAAGACATACGTAGCGGAAAAAATAATGGATCTTCTTCATTCATAAAAGTTAACATGCACTATATATAAGTTTCAGAATTTGAGAACAAGAGAGTGTACCTTGGAGTGGTGAATTTCAAAACTGAATTTTAGAAGCACTTGGGAATACTTTCAATCTTCACTTCAATTCCACTAACGCCCAAGATGTGTGGTCTCTCAATCAATTCCAAAGGGAGAATGTCAAAAAGTGTCTAACACTTCTTACACCACTTCACAAGAGTGTTCTTAAAATTCTCTATAGAAAATTCTGTATGTCCCTCCCTTTGTATCTAACTGATTATCTAATTTGGTTGGCCTTTTGGGCCATTTCAAATTGGGCTTAAGTGTGTGGCTTGGAGTGGGACCAGAAAGGGACTAATAAGACACTAGCTCCAATAGGCTTTGGGTTTTTCTGTCAACTCTTGACAAGTCCAAAGTTACAATTAACTATATTTAATACCACTATATAAATATAGTTGCACTCTAGGCCTTATTTATAAATTATATCTCAAGACTTTATTATACATGCTACCCTTTCATAAAATATTCATAGTAATACAAAGTCATTAAAATAAACTGCCACTTTGTTTATTACTACATCTTAATTCCTTGAGTACCCGGTTTAATTCTTTAAGTTATTCATCATATATTTATGAAATCTAATTCTGTAAATATATACTTTAGTAACTCCTTACTAAAGTGGTTAGGCCCAACTCTTCGAATAACAAACCCATTAAACTTATCTCAAGGGAATATTTTATATCTCCGTTAAGAGACTATGAATTCCATTTTGAGAATATATATTCTATCAACACTAAATGTGGCTGCCCAACATATTGAGATTTTGACCGTAACTATAGATCTCACTCTTGATATATCAAAGCAACCTATACTTCATGATCAGGTCCATTATCCTCTCAGGATTAAGAGTTCTTGCAAATATAAGTCGAGAGTCTATTATTCAATTGATAGTCGTTAGGAGAATAATAAATCTCACATGGTCCTGCTCAATATGTTTTAACTCTTAAAACATATCAACATATCAACTAGAAATCTCCATTTCCATGATCGAGACAAATCATCTTAATTGATATGTTATAGTTTTCGCAGATGAAATACCCAATTTCATCACCGACTACGAACTATAATTCTGAGTTTACAAAGAACTTGTGATTTATATTTTCTGTGATTAAATCACATAAATCACATACTATGCATCTCATGGACTATGTGATAATGTCCCAATATTCATGTTACCATTATTTTTAAATAATAATAAAACAACTTTATTAATCACAACATTAAGTCATACATAATGTCTTACATAATAAAATATATAGCATCATATAATAGAATTTAAGGACACACATCCTAACAGGCATGGCATCATATAATCTGCGGGATTTTGACCTAGTTCCGTTGTGTAGTACCAGTAAGGAAGTAAAATTACATAGGTGCGTGCACAAAGGAGTAGCTAAGACTGTGTTGGGATTGTGATTAATTTTTAAAAATCCGCTTATTGCGAGCTAACCAGAGTTTCCAACAAGTGAAAGGAAAATACACTGTCCAAGGTAGATGATGGGGCATGATAAAAATATCTGCAATTGCATTTACAATTGCATTGGACCGAAGCCAATCTTGCAATAGCATATGAAAGAAGGACATGGGCAATAGTCCCGGAGATTGATTCCAAACCATTTTTGCCCAGGGGAAATCTCGTAAAATGTGTAAGGTTGTTTCCAGGTGGTGACAACGAGGAAATTGGTTATCCATATGGTTCCATCCAAAAGTTAGGAATTGTTTGGTGTGTAACCAGTTACGCATAGCTTTCCTGAAGAAAATTTGGATCTTTTTTGGGCATTGTAATGTCCAAATCCAAATCCAAGTTGGTTTATTCGATGGTACTTGTTTTTTTTTTTTTTTTTTTTTTTTTTTAAAAAAAAAAGAAATTTGGATGTTGATTTAACTGAACAAGTACCATTATTGTGGGGCCACAGAAAAGTGTTAGCAAGTCTAGCAAAATGGGCCACAGGAATACCCTAAATAAGATGTTGAAGTTGGGGCAGAAGAGGAAGATTGAGAGAGTTGAAGGACCAAGAGTGATTAGTTTGCAATGAACTAACCCTTCTATCTTCATCATGGGGTAGAAGGGGACCTTAGATATAACTACGAAGGGAGCCTTCTAGAAGCCAAGGGTCCTTCCATATCCGAATAGTTTGCCCATCACCAACAATTCAACTCCTACCCCAAAGTAAAAATTTGGCTCCTATCGAGGGAGCTGTCCAAATATAGGACCCTCTTGAAGTTCGTGGACTGGAAAGCAGGGTTGTGTGTGGGAAGTATTTAGCTTTGAGCTGTTAGGCTTTGTACCCTAAAATCCAATTTATTGGCATGTCATAATTAATTAAATTGTTTAATTATATGAGACTATTTATAAATGAACTAATGAGAAGTTATCATAGTCCATGAGATGCATTGTATGTGATTTATGTGAAAAGTAATAGAAGATGTAAATCACAAGTTTCTTGTAAACTCAAAATGTAGTTCGTAGTCAGTGATGAAATTGGACGTTTCATCTGCAAAGACTATAACACATCAACTAAGATGATTTGTCTTGATCATAGAAATGGAGACTTTTAGTTGATGTGTCTTAAGAGTTAAAACATATTGAATTGGATTGCTGTGAGATTAATTATTCAATCAACAACTGTCACCTGAATAGTTAATCTCATGACTTCTAATTTCATAGACTCTCAATTCTGAGAGGGTAGTGAACCCGATCATGAAATGTAGGTTATTTTGATATATTAGGAGTGAGATCTAACAATCACGATCAAAACCTCAATATGTTGGGTAACAACATGTAGTATTGAGGGAACACAAATTCTCACGATGAAATCTATAATCTCTTTTTATAGAGACATGAAATATTCCCTTGAGATAAGTTTAATGGGAACTGGTTATTCAGGGCGCCCACTTTAGTAAGGAGTTACTAAAGCTTATATTTATTGAAATTGGATTTCAATAAATGTGAATAACTAAAAGAATAAAACGGGTACAAAAGGATAAAATAGTTGTTTACAAAGTGACAGTTCATTATAACTTTGTTCACTATGGATATTTTATGGAGGGGTCAAATGATATCATTAGAGTCTTGGTATATAATTTATTAATAAGGCCTAGTGTACAATTATATTTATATAGTGATATTAAATATAATTAATGGTAACTTCGAACTTGTCAAGAGTTGACAGATAAGCCCAATGCCTATTGGAGCTAGAGTTTTATTTGTTCCCTTTGGTCCTATCTCAAGCCATAAATTAAAGCTCAATTGGGTAGGCCCAAAAGGCTAACCAAAATAGAGAATCATTTTTTATTTAATAAGAGTTATTAAATAAAGTAACTACCAAGGTAGTTAGAATGTACGTATGATGAAAAGAAAGAAAATAGTTTTTCTCTACAAGGAGAATAAGGATTTTTCTTTGAGAATCAACGTACGTAAAGACTGATTGAGAGACTACACTTCTTGGGTACCATGTGGAATTGAGATGAAGATTAGAGGTATTCTTAAGTCTTGATTTTGAATTTCACTGCATCAAGTTACGCTTTCTATTCTTTGTTCTAGAATTCACGGTTACATGTTATCTCTCATGAATGAAGTAGATCCGTGTCTGTTGCTTCAGCTGTGTGTTTTGTATGAGATACAAAACTAGATTTTCCAATATGAGCACCTAGGCCCAGAGTGTAGTAGGATTAGAATAGAGGCGCTAGGCCTGGTTCATGAGAATCGCACGGTTTCAATGTTGGGTGGAGGGGATACCCAGCCCACCAGCCTTTTTAGGTAAAGTAATAGCCTCCTAGTTAACTATGTGACAACCTTTATGTTGCGCAGTATCCCCCCAAAGGAAGTTTCAACTCATTTTGTCTATCTGGTGGTTTACATGGCATAGATTAGAATGGAAGTCATAGGTGCTTTGATAAGGGTGGCTCGGCCAGCCACAGATAAATATTTGGCCTACCAACCTTCAATTCACATTTGGATTTTGTCCACTAAATATTGATATGATTGTGCTGTTTAGCGGGTAGTAAAAATAGACGTCCCTAGATACTTTCCAATGTGGTCCGTGGTGGGGATTCCACATATTCCAACCACTTGCTCTTCTGTGCACCTACATGTACTCAGAGAAAACCCTAATCTCGATTTGGTGACACTCATAAACTGGCAGGAGGACTTACAAAATTGTTGGAGAATGCTGTGTAAGTTCTTACAGTCCCTAGCCTTGGCTTGAGTGAATAGGAAGATGTCATCAACGAAACATAAATGCGAAATGGGTACTCTATTCCTAAAGTTGATAGAGTGGAGAAGTCTATCATGGAAAACCTCTTCCAACTTGAGTGACAATCATTCCAAACAAAGGATAAATAGATATGGGGATAAAAGAACACCCTGTTTGACACCCTGACTTGACACAACTTCTGGGAGAGGGGTCCCGTTCCATAAAATTTGGAATCGAGTAGATGAGATTATATTCATAATAAGTGTAATGAGATTTGGTGGCAGTTGAAAAAATTCGAGCGTTTCCTTAATAAAAAGCCATTCTAATTAATCATATGCGTTTTCAAGATCTAATTTTATAGCAACGAAACCATTTCGATCTTGTTGAGGTTTTAATGTCCGAATTACTTCTTGGACAAGGATAATATTATCACTCGTTCTATGGCTCGACACAAACCCATCTTGATCAGGATTAATCACCTCTGCAATATAAGGTTTGAGCCATTGCACAATGATTCAAGAAAGCAACTTATATAGGGCATTACAAAGACTAATTGGTTGAAACCGATTGATTAATTCAAGATGGGCTAACTTCTGGATAAGGATCAAGTTTGTTGTACCCCATGTGGGTAGAAGATTAAGCTGCTCAAAAATGTCTTGAATGATCTAGATAACACTCGAACCCAAGCTGTTCCAATTTGTTTGGAAGAAGAGAGCGTGATAGCCATTTGATCCAAGAGCCTTCAAGGGAGGGAGATCCCTAATATTCCTAACTATTGCATCAGGTTGGGGAATATAGGATAGAGACTGGGCATGTTCGAGAAAAGGACTATTTATATAGCGTTGCATCGCACTCCGAGATGGAGGATGCATATGTGTGGATGTAGCTTGAAACATTTTTGTAAAAGCATTGTTAATGTGTTAGATTAATCGTTCTCTAGTAAAGCCATAATTGTTAGGATTAGTGCCCTTAAATCCTATTGTATAATGTTATGTATGATATTATGTATGACATTATGTATGACATGATGTATGACTTAATATTGTGATTAGTAAAATTGTTTTATTTTTATCTAAAATAATAGCAACATGAATATTCGGACATTATCATATAGTCCATGAGATACATAATATGTGATTCATGTGAAAAGTCACAGAAGATATAAATCACAAGTTCTTTGTAAACTCAGAACTATAGTTTGTAGTCGGTGATGAAATTGGGCATTTCATCTGCGAAGACTATAACATATCAACTAAGATTATTTGTCTTGATCATGGAAGTGGAGACTTCTAGTTGATGTGTTGATATGTTTTAAGAGTTAAGACATATTAAACTGGACTGCTGTAAGATTTATTATTCTCCTAATGACTGTCAAATGAATAATAATTCTCACGACTTCTATTTACATGAACTCTTAATCCTGAGAGGATAATGGACCTGATCATGAAGTGTAGGTTACTTTGATATATCAAGAGTGAGATCTAAAGTAACGGTTAAAATCTCAGTATGTTGGGCAGCCACATTTAGTGTTGATAGAACATATATTCTCAAGATGGAATTCATAATCTCTTAACGGAGATATAAAATATTATCTTGAGATAAGTTTAATGGGTTTGGTTATTCAGAGTGTTAGGCCTAACCACATTAGTAAGGAGTTACTAAAATATATATTTATGAAATTGGATTTCATAAGTATAAGTTGAATAACTTAAAGGATTAAACCAGGTACTTAAGGATTAAGATGTAGTAATCTTCAAAGTGGCAATCTACATTTATGACTTTATATTACTACGAATATTTTATGAAGGAGTTGAATGTATAATAAAGTCTTGGGATATAATTTTTTAATAAGGGCTATAGTGTAATTATATTTATATAGTAGTATTAAATATAATTAATGGTAACTTTAAACTTGTCAAGAGTTGACAGAAAAGCCCAAGGCTCATTGGAGCTAGTGTCTTATTGGTCCCTTTTGGTCACTCCAAGCCACACACTAAATCCCAATTGGAAAGGCCCAATAGACCAGTCCAATTAGATAATTAGTTAGTTATAAAGGGAGAAACATATAGGACTTTTATAAATGAAAAAAAGAAAGAAAGAAAGAGACATCATTGTGAATTGGTGTGTATGTGTGAGTGAACTCGATAATTCTCCCTTGAAAACTGATTGAGAGACCACACTTCTTGGGTGTAAAGTGAAATTGGAGTGAAGATTAAAAGTGTTCCCAAGTACTTCTAATATGTTTTTTTGAATTTCACCACACCAAGGTACGCTATCTTGTTCTTAAATTCTGAAATTTACATTGTGCATGTTGTCAATCATGAATGAAATAGATCCATGTTTGTTGCTTCCGCTGTGTGTTTTGTATAAGATTCAAAACCAGATTTTTCAACATATAATTGCATTGAAACCCACAAATAAGTAAATTGAGGCACAAGTCTGTTGTTTAGGTTTGTAGCTTAAGCTGGTTTGAGGACCACAATTGGCACTGTTTATGGGAATCCTACTCATCTTGAGGCTTTGAATTAGCTTCATACTGTTTGATTATGGAGGGCTCGCACATTGGAGGGGTTTTGTTGGTGGAAATCATTCAAGGGCCTCCTCAAGAAGTTGTAAGAGGCAAGGAAATGAGCATAGAAGGGAACAACAACACATGCAAGATGGGCATGAGATAAGGGTAGACTTTGACGAAGTACCTTCGCAGGGGGAGCAAATTGTGTCTTATATCCCCAAGCGGTCTCATCACAACGATCGACTATAGCAATTGGAGAATCTATGGAAGCAAGTTAATGATTTAGAAATTGAGTTGAGGAACTAGGTGGATTCATCTAACGACCACGACTACCTTACAAGAGAGTCATCCTGAGTAATGGTTTGCGTTGGTCGAGAGATAGGTCCCATGAAACCATGGGACATTATCACGAATCTCCCTATCATGAAAGGTATGGAGACCATAATGTCACTATGGATGCCATGAGCCAGCTGTAAGGAGAGCTGCCTGTTCACCTTTTTTCAATGAGATTAAGCATACAGAAATGCTGAGATGATTCACCCAACCTCCGTTTACCATTTATGATGAAAAACCGATCCAGAGGAGCATGTAAGTCACTATATACAAATGATGTCGCTCTATTCTCATAATGATGGTTTGATGTTTAAGGAATTTCCATCCAGTCTTGGGTCAATAGTTGTGAGGTCATTCAATGGTTTAAGGAAAGGTTCTATTTGAAACTTTGGGGAGTTGATGCAAGTGTTCGGGGCCTGATTTATAACGTGTAGTACAATAAGATAGGGGGAAACGAGCAAATAGATACTAGCACCTTTCGACTGGCCTCCCTAAGAAGTTGGAGTTGAGAGATTCTTTGACCACGCAGCCTCCCAAAGGCATGCATCAGCTAATAAGAAGGACTGAAGAATATAAGAGACTAGAAGATGATAGATTACAGGGAAAAGACAAAGCCCGAGCTTCGTTGCTATAGCGCAAAGAGTATCTTCTTGAGAAGTTCTAGCGGAGAACTAGGAGAGAGCCGAAGGCTCCTGAGGTGGACTTAGCACAGTTGACTGAAGGAGTTAATGTGGCTTTCAAGGAGCCTATTAGCTAGATCCTTGAGCGAATTAAGAGTGAGCCTTATTTTTTATGGTCAAGAAAGATAAGCGAGGACTCGGCAAAAAGGAATTTGAGACTATATTGTACTTATCATATAGAAAAAGGTCACACCATCGAGCAATGTCGTGTGTTGAAAGATCATTTGGAGTAGCTAGTAAAGGCAGGGCATCTAAAGGAGTTTTTGGTTGGCCAAGAAAGAGCACCCGTAGGCCAAGGATCGAGAAGTCAAAATGACCGTTCCTTTCCCCCTCTCTTGGGGGTTATTTTGGTTATTCATGCAATCTCTCAGGGGCGTAATCTTGAATAGTCGGAGGGGAATATTATGTTGGAAAATAATGTTTTGTATCTCATACAAAACATAAAGCGAAAGCAACAAACATGGATCTATTTCATTCATGATTGATGACATGCACTATTTAAATTTCAGAATTTAAGAACAAGATAGCGTACCTTGGTGTGGTGAAATTCAAAACAAAAGATTAGAAGTACTTGGGAACACTTTTAATCTTCACTCCAATTCCACTTGACACACAAGAAGTGTAGTCTCTTAATTAGTTTCCAAGGGAGAATAATTGAGTGGCTTCACTCACATATACACAACATTTCACAATGATGTGTCTCATTTTTCTAATAAAAAATTCTGTATGTTTCTTCCTTTATAACTAACTAATTATCTAATTGGGCTGGCCTATTGGGCCTTTCCAATTAGGCCAGCCTATTGGGCTTTTCCAATTGGGATTTAGTGTGTGGCTTGGAGTGGGACCAAAAGGGACCAATAAGACACTAGCTCCAATGGGCCTTAAGCTTTTTTGTCAACTCTTAACAAGTCCACAGTTACCATTAATTATATTTAATACCACTATATAAATATAATTGCACTCTAGGCCTTATTAATAAATTATATCCTAAGACTCTAATGATATCATTTTACCCCTCTATGAAATATCCATAGTGAACAAAGTCATAATAAACTGTCACTTTGTAAACAACTATTTTATCCTTGAGTACCCGGTTTAATCTTTTAGTTATTCACATTTATTGAAATCCAATTTTAATAAATATAAGCTTTAGTAACTCCTTACTAAAGTGGGCACCTTGAATAACCATTTCCCATTAAACTTATCTCAAGGGATATTTCGTGTCTTTATAAAAAGAGATTATGGATTCCATCTTGAGAATATGTGTTCCCTCAACACTACGTGTGTTTACCCAGCATACTGAGGTTTTGACCGTGAATATTAGATCTCACTTCTGATATATCAAAGTAACCTACATTTTATGATCGGATTCACTACCCATTCAGGATTAAGAATCTATGAAATTAGAAGTCGTGAGATTAATTATTCAGGTGATAGTTGTTGATTGAATAATTAATCTCACAGCGGTCCAGTTCAATATGTCTTGACTCTTAAGACACATCAACACATCACCTAGAAGTTCCACTTCCATGATCAAGACAAATCATCTTAGTTGATATGTTATAGTCTTCGCAAATAAAACGTTCAATTTCATCACCGACTACAAACTACATTTTGAGTTTACAAGGAACTTGTGATTTACATCTTCTGTGACTAAATCACATAAATCACATACAATGCATCTTATGGACTATGATAATGTCCCATTAGTTCATTTATAAATAGTCTCATATAAATAAACAATTTAATTATTTATGATATGCCAATAAATTGGATTTTTAGGGCATAAACCCCAACGTATTAAGTGTAGTGACTCCGCCTAAAACAGATGTTACAAATCGACCTAAGAAGAGGCTCAGGAGGATTTTAGTTTTGATCACTTTTAGTGAAATGGATTTAGAAGGAATGTTTCAACCACATGATGATGCTTTGGTGGTGACTTCTCAGATTATTGGATTCCTAGTAAAGAGGGTCATGGTAGATCAAGCGAATGGAGCTAAATCATATACCGTGACCTCTATAAGGGGCTAGGACTAAAGCCTAAGGATTTGAGTAGTTATGATACCCTAATTATAGGGTTTGCTGGGAAAATCGTGACTCTCGAGGGGTAACCATAGCTCCCAGTGGTAACCAAAGAGAAAGAGGTAGAAGTGAAATTTATTGTGGTCAATGCCTACTCACCATGCACACTGATTTTAGGGTGTCCTTGGATTCATGCGATGGGGGTAGTATCCTTAACACTACACCAGAAGATCAAATTCCCTACGGAAGATGGGGTCGCGATAGTTCAGGCCAATCAAAAGATAGCAAGACAATGCTTGGTGGCAGCAATAAATCATGAGATTAAGTAGAAGGACCAAGTTGATCGGGAGCGGCTATAGCAATTACCAATAACCAGGGGCTTGACAGGCATAGATAGTGTGGAAGAGTTTGTCCAAGTACAAATTTTTCTGTATTTCGACAAGTATTTCCAAATAGGGAAGAGCATGTCAGTAGAAGACCGAGTGGAAATTTTGTTATCATTGGTGCAAAACTTGGACGTGTTTGCGTGGAGTCCGTATGAAGTGCTCGAGGTTGACCCAACTTTTATTGTGCACAAGTTAAATGTAGACCCTCTAGTCCCACCAAAGAACACAAAACCTTATGTGGAGGCAGTGAAAGAGCAAGTGGAGAAGCTAAAGTGGTCGTAGGCTATTAAAGAAGTGTTTTTTCCCGAATGGTTAGGCAACAAAGTGGTGGTAAAAAAGAAGAATAACAAGTGGAGAGTTTGCTTCAATTTCACTGACCTTAACCAAGCATGTCTGAAGGACCCATTCTCGGTAGATAGACCATATCGTGGATGCCACGATCAGACACCAGAGAATGATCTTTTTGGACACCTTCCAAGGGTACCATCAAATCAATTTGGTCCCTGAGGATTAGGAGAAAACTTCTTTTATTATGCCTGAGGGAAATTACCATTAGATAATGATGCCTTTTGGGCTAAAGAATGCGGGGGCTACTTATCAGCAGATGGTTATCCGCATGTTCAAGGATTTAATTGGTAAAATGGTAGAGGTTTACATCGACGACATGGTAGTAAAGACTAAGAAGAATAGAAGGCATGCGCATGACCTGGTTGAGGTCTTTGATATATTGAGGTAGCACAAGTTATGCCTTAATGCAGAAAAGTGTGCTTTGGAGTGTGATCAAGCAAGTTCTTAGGTTATATGATAACCACACGAGGCATAGAGGTGAACCTCGGCCAGATTACAGCTATCCAACAACTGTACCTACCCAACAACCCTAAGAAGTGCAAAGACTTACTAAGATGATTACTGCCTTGAATAGGTTCATATCAAGATCGGTGGATAGATGTTGATTAAGCCTAAAGAGAACTTATACATGTATTTGGTAGTATCTAACCATGCCATTAGTTCAGTGTTGCTAAGGCAATAAGAGAAAGTCCAGAGACCGGTATTTTACCTAAGTGAAATGTTAGTGGACGTGAAGGCTTGGTATCTATCATTGGAAAAGATGGCATTGGCACTAGTGCATGCTGCGAGGAAACTACTACATTATTTCCAAGCTCATACAGTATGGGTGTTGATCGAGTACCACTTGCAATCACTTTTGAGTAGGTAGGATTTCACAAGCAGGATAGAAAAATGGGGGACAAGACTGCGTACATTTGACATACGGCATAAGCCGAGGAATTAAATCAAGGGCTAGGTGTTGGTAGACTTTATGGCTGAATTTACTCCTTCTCAGGGAGCTTCTGTAGGAATATGTCAGGTCAGGGTTAAGCACTAGCAAATGTATGTGAACAATGCATCTAACGCAAGAGGGTCAGGGGTTGAAATTGTTATGGTGTCTCTTGAAGGGTCGAGAGTGGAAAAGTCACTTAGATTGGGCCTTCACACATCGAACAATATGGCCAAATATGAAGCCCTTATTGCTGGATTACGGGTAGTGCATAGGCTCAATGCCGAAGAGATAGAAGTATTCTCGGATTCGAGATTAGTGGTGAGTCAGATAGAATGGAACTTTAAGGAAAATGACTACCACATGTCACAATATTTAAAGTTGTTTAGATCTCTCCAATCGAGCTTCCAAAAAGTTAGCATAGATAGAGTGCCAAGGAGTCAGAACAACCATGCTGATTCATTAGCCACATTGGCTTCGTCATCACATGAGTGCATCCCTTGAATGATTTTTATGGAGTTGTTAGAGCAACCGAGTATTGAGTGACATATGGTGGTAAGGGTTACCTCAGCAGAATAGCTTAGTTGGTTGGATCCCTATATTGCATTTTTATTCGTTGGGTCTTTGCCAATAGATAGGAAAGAGGCAGAGAAGGTGAGGAGAACGTTAGCTCAATTTTGGTTATCTAAAGTTAAAAGGTTGTATCAGTGTTCGTTCAGAGGACCATACTTACTGTGTTTGCACCAAAGCAAGACCACTAAGCTGTTAGCCGAGCATCATGAAGGAATATGTGGAGGGTATTTAGGTGGAAGATCACTAGCCTACCGAGCATTTACTAAAGGATTCTGGCGGCCAAATATGCAATGAAAAGCTGCTAAATATGTAAAGAAATGTGATCAATGCCAAAGACATGCTCCTATCCTGCACCAACCAGGTGAAAATTTAAACCCTATTAACAACCCTTGGCCCTTCACTCAATGGGGGAGAAATGTAATTGGACCATTTTCTCGGGCTCCAAGGAGCAAGAGATATGTGGTGGTTACCACAGACTATTTTATCAAGTGGGTAGATGTTGAGTCCTTGGCGAACATAAAGGATGTGGATGTGAAGAAGTTCACATGGAAGAACATAATTAGGAGATTTGGGGTTCCCTGCATGCTAATATCCGACAATGGGCTTTAGTTTGATAGTAAGGTTTTTTGTGAATATTGTGGCGGACTTGGGATAACCAACAAATACTCGTCACCAGCATACCCTCAAAGCAACGGAAAAGCAAAGGCAGTGACCAAGACAATAGCTAATGGCTTGAAGAAGAGGTTGGAGGAGGCGAAAGGTAATTGGGTTGAAGAGTTTCCAAACATCTTATGGGCATACCGAACAACAACTTGAAGGTCAATGGGTGAGACCCCCTTTTTCCATGATATACGGTGCTGAGGCTATTATACCAATAGAATTCAGTTTATCAAGCATCAAGGTAGCTGATTTTACACGAAGCAGTAATCATGAGCATATGGTAGAGGGTTTAGATGCATTGGAAGAGAAGTAGGAAATGGTGGCTGTTCGGCTTGTAGACTATTAGCAGAAGCTAGCTCAGGGATATAATAGGAAGGTGAGGCCTCGAGGCTTCGTGGCAGGAGATCTCGTGCTGCAGAAAGTAGTGGGAAATATGAGAGATAAAAATGCAGGCAATCTAGCTCCAAATTGGGAGGGACCCTACTAAGTAACAGCTATGGCAAGAGTGGGAGCTTACTATTTAGAGGACACGGAGGAAAGGCCTGTACCTCGACCATAGAATGTTTGTAATCTAAAAAAGTATTATCATTGAATGAAAATGTAGGATGTGTTAAAAGTTTTAAATGAAGAAAATAGTGAAGTTACAGAGTAATACTAGCATTGTGAATAAAATCTTTTAAAGGACAGAAACCTAGCCTCGACTTAACTCCGGTTACCGACCAAGTGGAAACCTTAATAGAATTCTTTCTAAGGACAAAAACCTAGCCTCGACCTAATTTTGGTCACTGACTAGGTGGAAATCTTAATAAAATGCTTTCTAATTACAGAAACCTGGCGTCAGCCTGACTCCAGTCATTGACTAGGTGAAAACCTTAATAGAATTCTTTCTAAGGACCAAAACCTGGCCTCGGCCTGACTCTGGTCACCAACCCAGGTGGAAACCTTAATAAAATTCTTTCTAAGGATAGAAACCTGGCATCAGCCTAACTTTGGTCACCAACCAGGTGGAAACCTTGATAAATTTCTCTAAGTCCACAAACTAAGGGGTGACGTAATTCCAGCCTCCGACCATCTAGCAACTGTAGTAAACCCCTTCCGTAAGGAGATGGACTAGGTCTTGACTAAAAATTTCTCAACAGTAAGAGAGTGAAAAAAAATGTGGCAAGTTAGTTGCTAAGTCGAGGAATATGAATACATTATTGTGTTACCGAATGTTAACACTTAAGGAAAACAAAGAATCAATATTGACGCATTTCTTGCGTTAATACATTTCATTCAATCATGATGTAATAAAGTGAGAAGGATTTTGATCAAATAAATTTAACAACATCAATATTAAACAAATTCAGGGAATTTCAATACACAAATGCTGATTTAATCAGAGTAGATGGAGCTTTAACCAAAATTAGAAAAGAAAAGTAATGACATATGAAGCGGGTCAGAGGAATCAGGTGATCAGGTTGTTGGGAGTGATGGGGCCTATCATGGGAGGTTCATTGGTAATGGGAGGATCGGAGCCAAGGAGAGGCTAAGTAGTGCCCTGTATTGCCGAAGTAGCTATGGTTGTGGGGTTGTCTTCATCAAGCACGACCACGTGGCAATCAATCTATTGAGACAACTTCCTCGTCTTGGGGCTCTCTGTACCCTCTTCCTCTTTACTGCTACTTTCATCTTATTATAGAGCCTAAACCTCAGCCTCGAGATCCTCAGGAAGCAGAATTTGGTCAGAATTCCTAAATGGGGACGTCTTAGGAAAACCGATAGCGTTCACCATGGCCATCCAACCTTCCATGAACCAGAGCTTCTGAACTTGAAAGATTACTGGTCCAATTGAGTTCTCAGCATCCCTGAAACCTTTATTTTATTAGGTTTTCTTCTGAACCTTCATCATATTCTTCAGGTCAGTGAGCTCCTCATCACGGGCAAAAACAAGGGTTGCCATCCTTGCGGGATTAATTTCAGTCTCACAGAGCATGCCTTGGAGACCTTCTGCTTTCTGCTTGATAACTATAGTGCCTTTTCGACTGTGGTGGTCCATCGCTCCATCACATTCAGCCCTAATGTCTTTTCTTACAAGCTTGCCTCGGCTCCCTATTTAAGGGCTTTCTCTTTGTTTGCCTCCTCCATTCCTCCCTTTAGCTGACCTTCCATGACATGGGTCAGTTGGGCAACCTGAGACAATAACAGAATGAGACGAGGTCAGAATACCCTGAGTACTAACACTTAAACCAGTAAAAAGGGAGAGGGGAGAAGGAAAAATGAGCAAACAAGAATAATAAAAGTTCAAGAGAATAAAAACTCACTGTTTTGTTGTGCCATTTCAGCTTAAGGATGAGATCCTCATCCTAGCAGCCTGAGTAGTGCTGCAGGTCGGTGGGAAGTAATAGAGCCTTCTTGAGGCTATTAGACACTTACCCCCTAAGGCCACTCCTCCATGTCCAAATGTATGAGTCAGAAGGCAAGATCTTGTCCCCCAGGTGAAAAGTACATTCCCATCTGATGGAGGAACTAGAAGATGCAGAGGGCACTAGAGAACTAATTATGGTCGTCTAACTCACGAGCCGTGTTTCTTAGTCTTGCTGGTCGGCTTAGTGGTCATCTGACCCGAGACTAGGGTAGGGAGCTAGGCAGCAAGAGGACTGCTAGTCCTAGTTGTAGTATCATCCGTACCCCTCTATCACTTCATTTGTTGTTGGGAAGTAGGGGGGTTGTCTATTGAGAGTAAGGACGATGAGCAACTTGGTTCTCAACAGGCTGTGTAGCAAGAAACCACTGATCTAAAGCCATAGTGCACTTTTGAACCATCCCTACGGTCGGGTTTAAGGGAGCAGGTTCTTCAACAACTAGGCCTTTGATAATTGAAACCTTGGCGACAAGGTCTTCTAAAGCGAGGGCTTCTATTGGGACATGCACTGCCTAAACCTGAAAAACGTTATCTCTTGAATTGTCATGTATAGGTTCAAGAGAATCTTGTCCGACTATTCTAGGCCTCTAGTGTCTTACCTCACCGCTTGTAAGTCCGTTCGGCAGAAATCTAGGCAGTTGAATGTCAAGGTAAGACAATAGTGGGCTACCGACCGTCAAAGCACCCAAGGAATCTTGGTAGCTAATATAAGATGGCACACAACCTAGGATCATATGGGATACTTTTAATTGCCCATCGTAATGTATGAATATCATTAAACACAAGATGAAATTAAGCTCCCGAGCTCGCACCACACTTATATCTGGCTAAACTTTTTTAGAAACTGCAATTAGGAATAATGGAAGAGTTTAAAAAAAAAAGGTAAAGCCAACAATAAAGATATATTTAAACAAAAGGGGAAGGGGGAGGTAAAAAGCAAGCACAATATGGTCATCTTAAGGAGTCGGAAAAAAAATACTGACCTATCTAAAGAGGAGTGGTCAAGCAAGTCAGTTCGCCATTTAGCCAGTTCCCGCTCACTGTCACAAACTCCCTCACCGAGTTCCTATTGGAGTCAGGGAAGTTAGATATCAATCAAACCATTGTGTTTCAGGTCTAAAGGTAATATCCATTCTTCAGACTTTCCTGAATGGCATACTTGAAGTTAATATCGTGGTGGGTAAGGCTGAGGCCGAACAGACGGTTAAGACGCCCCACACAATTGACTACCTTATAAAAGTTAAGTAAACACTAGTTGGGGCTAAGCCTGCAAAAACTAAGGGTCCTGAACAGTGAGGGATCAACTAAGAATCTAACACCACCCTCTAATATTTACATTAAAGGGAAAAAGCCTACATGGGGTAACCTTTGGTCTTCTTTGTCTCCCTCGTGACAGTACGATATGTTCATGCCATAAGGAATGTTGAACCTAACTTTGAAAGATTCTACATTTGCATTAGTTTTCAAAAGATATGAAAAAACTATTTTCTTTTCCTATTTGACTTACTAGGAGAAGGATAGAAGGAAGAGGACTTACTGAGTGGCTTCTTGATGACAAGGATGTTCTTGGAAGGAGTATAGGGGCTCGAGAAGAAAGAAGGATCAATATTCTAAACTTGAAAAGAAACTAAAGAAAGCAACAACATAAACTATGTTGGTATTTATAGGATTAAATGTCATTTATTGTAACTGCAGAAAATAATGAATGCTTACCATCATGTCTCTTCACTCGTGCCTTGGTAATCAAAGTGTCATACCATCTTGATCTTTTGATGTCACAGACGCTGCCATGTACGCATAAAGAGCAAGTTGTCATGTCTACGACATTAATTGATCAGCTGTTGAGGTTCTTGAGACATAACTGTCACTTTTTCTTTAAAAGGTGGCTCACCGACTGCCAAACCAGGGAACCCCAATCCCATCTCCACTTCATGAAAATGGGATCGTATGGGCCTATTGTAGGGGCCAGGGCCTGGGTGACCTAGAATGGCCCATGTGACCAAAGCCCAACGCTATAGGAATAAGGCCGACACAATGATAAGTTTGCAAAGGTCTAAGGATAATGTAAAAGAATCCTATTGTGTTCAGGGCCATTTAGGCCCAATAATAATTGACGACTAAGGGGATCTGACAAGCGGATGACCAAGCTCAGGACGGTGACTGACCACTATTAGTGCCCTTGGAAAACTCGCTACCAAACGGTGTTTGGTGCCTAGAAGAGGGGAGAAAGCATAGGGAAATAGGGGTAGAGGAAAGAAAAAGAGGGAAAACATAGACTGAGAGGAGGGGAGTAAATAGAGTGTAGGTAGAATGCTTGGAAGGAGAGGGTGTGTAGACAAAAAAGGTTCTTCGAGAGAGAGTATAATTGGGACTACTTAGCTGAGGTTCAGAGCTTACCTTGTAGGATTGCATTGAAGCCCACAAATAAGTAAATTAAGGCCTAAATCTATTGTTTAGGGCTATAGCTTACGCTCATTTGGGGACCATAGCTAGCTAGAGATAGTTTTTTTTTTTTTTTTTTTTTTTTTTTTTTTTTTTTTTTGTAGTATTTAAAACCTTTCTCTAGCAATCTCTGAAGGTAGAAATATATTATTCAGGTCATTTGTATTGACTTTTACGTGACTTCTTAATTAAATAGGTTAAACGTGTCGTCTTGGGTCGACTTGTTTAATAAATATGTCATGTTAAGATTGAGAATTCTTGACACGTTTACTAAACAGGTTGGGTTTGGGTCAACCTAAATAGCAGAATACTCATGGCTTAACACGATACGAACCTGACCTGTGAACACGAATTGCCACTCTTAATCAACACATAATAGAGGCCAGCCATAAGCAGAGCAATTTTGAATGCCTAACACCTTTCTACTTCATACCCTAACTCCGAACCTAATATCTAGTATGTAAACCCATGTTAGAGGCCCAAGAGGCCTAATTTGGTTTTTGGACCTAAAACTGTGCCCCCAGTCCATTCGGCTGAGGCGTACTTCCCATGAGAGGCATGAACCACTATGAGATGCTGCTAATAGTATTGAGAAAATTCTGAATAAGAGGAAAAAAGAAAAAAAATAAAAAATAAAAAACCAAAATGACTTATCTGGAGACTTCCTATTAACGTTAGAGATATACTACTAATAGTAACGTTCAACTGTATTGTATAATGTATTAGAATTACTAAACATTAATTTTTCACGTAGCCCTTATTATATAATTGTAACATTATGACTACTCTCGTATAAATATTCTTCAAAAGATTTATTGTAACACAAATGTCGAAAACATGTAACTGGTTAAGAATTTCTAACGTGGACATAGGCCATTAAGGCCGAGTCAGTAGTTCCTTGTTCTTTCTCTCGTATTCTCTTTACTTCTTCCTAATTTTTTCTTACTCTAACACGGTATCGAAGTCTTGTCTAATCATGTATGCTCCATCCAACCCATGCTCTACTTAGTTACTCTTTCCTTCCAAACTCAAAGTGTCTTCAAAATTCTACATTGATTTTATGGAGCATGTTAGTGATATAGTAGAGGAGCAAGTCCATTGTATTATCCTAATCCAAATTGCACTAGAATTCCTAGTCCTACCTTTATTTCTGTAACCTTAAGGTTAGTCAAGCATTACTCCATGTTTGGTTATAAATTGACTCCACTTAATTAACCAATTACCCAAGTTGATTAATTAGATTAAATTACATGCAAATCAAATTAAGGCACAGTAAAATCACCAAACTAAATTAAAGTGCAATGAAAGATAAGTTTGACACAACGATTTGAAAACAATAGGAAAAACTCTTGTAGGAAAAACCCCTTCGAGTGAATTTCAGGTTACCACTCCCAAAGAATCCACTAACAAGAAAAAAGTGGTTACAAGTACAAAACATTTTACCCTACAGGCCTATCTCGAAGCACTCACCTATAGTAGAAGCTGCTAATCTAGCTATGCTTTAATCCCCAATTGGACTTGATCTTATGGAAGATTTCTCCTTTGCTCGAATTTCTCTATCCATGAGTAATTCCACAACAACTTTTTTGATTGTTGTAACTTTGCAGAGTTCTTAAATCCAAGCTTTGATGAATTGGAAGTAGTTTGGCACAAAACCCTAGGTGCACAAAAGTCGCAGCAACTCTTGTTATGTGTGCCTCTCTATCTTTATGATGATGACTATAAAATGAGTTTTTTATATGTTTTGGAACCTTAATATATAAATTCCTAGAAAGTCAAGTAATCATAGGCCAAAAACAAAACTTCATTTAGTTTTCTTGAATCTTGATAAATCAATAGGTGTCAAGCTTGTTATTGAAATTCATTAATTCTCGATAGGTCAACAGGTATTGAGCTAGGTATCAAGGTGTGCAGATTCAATTTTTCTTTAGCAATCTTGTTTCTTCAATAATACCACTTGTTTAACCAATAGATATTAACGAGTAGTGCATACATGGTCGTCTATCACTCGCATACCATCCATAATAATGACAAATAAGAGTATGGACGAGCGTGAGTGCATTAATTCTAGATAGCATTCAATGATTGAGTGATAAATAAGTGCAGAACCGTTATCTCTGTCCAATAATGTGCAGTAAAAGGCCCGTTACAGATAGCGAAGGTTGGTATTAAATGGCCATCATTGAGCATTAAATCCTCTAACTGCAGTGTAACGTTATACTAACCATTAACTCAGTATGAGGCTATATAAAGCTAGGAAAGACGGGTAAAAAGGGGATGAACACACATAAATCACTCTATAGAATTGAGATTCCTAAATAGCTTGAGCTAACTTAGGCATTAAAGGGTCCTTGGCAAGCCCTAAACATATGTCATTATCAATTTAGTATTTTCTCTTACACAGGATCTCAGGTCGTCCATCTTACTAACAAGGAACATACTGAAGAGGTGAAATCGTGCTTCATCAGTTTGGCACCGCCTGTGGGAAGGCAACCATAAGTCATCGAAATCTATGTTGACTAAGTTCCACAAAACCAATGGACTCAACTATTGCATTGCCAAATCCAGTGGTGATGGCTCAACAAATTAAAGCACTAACAGCTAATGTGCAATAATTGATGAAACAGAATGAAGATTTATGTTAGGATGTATGCCCTTAAATCCTATTATATGATGCTATGTATGACATTATATATTACTTAAGGTTATGATTAATAAAGTTGTTTTATTTTTATCTAAAATAATGGTAACATGAATATTTGGACATTACCATATAGTCCATGAGATGCATAGTATGTGATTTATGTGAAAAGTTATAGAAGATATAAATCACAAGCTTTTTTTAAACTCAGAATTATAATTCATAGTCGGTGATGAAATTGAAATTGGGAATTTTATCTACGTAGACTATAACATATCAACTGAGACGATTTATCTTGATCATGGAAGTGGAGACTTCTAGTTAATATGTTGATATGTTTTAAGATTTAAAACATATTGAATTGGACCGCTTTGAGATTTATTAATCTTCTAACAACTGTCAAATGAATAATAAATCTCATGACTTCTATTTGCATGAACTCTTAATTCTAATAGAATAATGAACGTAATCATGAGGTGTAGGTTGCTTTGATATATTAGGAGTGAGATCTAAGGTCATGATCAAAACCTCAGTATGTTGGGAAACTGCATTTAGTGTTAATTGAACATAAATTCTCAAGATGGAATTCATAATCTTTTAACGAAGACATAAAATATTCCCTTAAGATAAGTTTAATGGGTTTGGTTATTCAGAGTGTTAGGCCTAACCACTTTAATATGGAGTTACTAAAGTATATAATTATGAAATTGGATTTCATAAATATATGATGAATAACTTAAAGGATTAAACTGGGTACTCAAGGATAAAGATGTAGTAACCTTTAGAGTGGTAGTCTACATTCATGACTTTGTATTACTACGAATATTTTATGAAGGGGTTGCATGCATAAAAAAGTCTTGGGATATAATTTATTGATAAGGCCTAGAGTGCAATTATATTTATATAGTGGTATTAAATATAATTAATAGTAACTTTGGACTTATCAAGAGTTAACAGAAAGGTTCAAGGTCCATTGGAGCTCGTGTCTTATTGGTCCTTTTTGGTCCCACTCCAAGCCATACACTAAAGCCCAATTTGAAAAGCCCAATAGGCCAACCCAATTAGATAATCAGTTAGTTATAAAGGAAGAAACATACAAAAAAATTTATTCGATAAGGAGAGACATCATTGTGAAATGGTGTGTATGTGTGAGTAAAGCCACTCGATAATTCTCCCTTGAAAATTGATTGAGAGATCACACTTCTTGGGCGTAAAGTGTAATTGGAGTGAAGATTAAAAGTGTTCCCAAGTACTTCTAATCTTTTGTTTTGAATTTCACCACACCAAGGTACGCTATCTTGTTCTTAAATTCTGAAATTTACATAGTGCATTTTGTCAATCATGAATGAAATAGATCCATGCTTGTTGCTTTCGCTGTGTGTTTTGTATGAAATACAAAACTAGATTTTCCAATAATTGGTATCAGAGCTAGGTTTTCATATCATGTTTGCATAACATGTGATTGAGTTTTAGAATTTAAGAAAACTGTTGTCTTTGTGTTTTCAAATTTCTACAAAACTGTTATGTCCTTGGCCATAAAGCCTTGTTATATAACAATGATTGAAGACCATTTGGTTATATTCATATGCCACAATATATATATATATATATGTGTGTGTGTGTGTGTGTGTGTGTGTGTGTGTGTGATTGTTGGATTGAAGACCATTCGGTTATTGTAAAGGTGTTGTGTCCTAATAGTTGCCTGGATATAGTTGTATGAATCTAAGTGATGTAACTGTTTTGTAACTGCCATGTGCGTGAGCCATGTTAATTGCCTTGGATCTTGGACTTTGTTTTACACTGCTTGGAATTCATTGCATGGCTTGGCTAATTGACATAATTGTCTTATCCTTGGAAGTATTGAATCCATATATTTTATAAAGGATTCATCCAATCTGTAATAATCCGTATATAGGTTAACATGTAATAATCCGTATATAGGTTTACATGTAATAATCATATATTACATGTAATAATCTGAATAAAGGATTCAAGGCCTACTTCATGAATTGATTATTACATTATATATATATATATATATATATATTAATGCTAGGATTATGAAGTTTATTCCTAATGAGATTAGGATTATGTTTTCAAGGTGTCTAGCATTATTATGGTTCTTGATCTTAAAAACATTTAATTTAAAATATGTAGTGGGAGATAGATACAAGGGTTGGATCTCATGGCCTCCATTATCGATTCATAGTAGTGTGGATAAACACCTCATCTTGGCATATATGCCTTGCGATCTCAAAGGAGGGTGCTTACTTTATAGTACTACAAGACTGAACTTACCCGTTTAAAGTAGTGTGGACAAACACCTCTTCTTGGCATATATGCCTCGCGATCCCAAAGAAGAGTGTTTTGCTCCATGGTAATACAAGTTTAAACATTATAAGGGAGATGAAATGTGGCTACACATGATTCTAGATAACGGTGTACACTAGACTAAGTGTAATGTTAACCTCCCAAAAGAGCTATGTGATTATTACTTAGAGGCTAAAGGTAATACGGCATGTTATTAATGTTTGATAAGAGTTATCATGATATTACTGATAATGAGAATAGTTCTCAACCAATTAATGTGTTTATAATAAACTTGCTACCAAGGAATTATAGACATGGATTGGGCTGTCATTGCATATATTTTTTTATGGTTTTATTAATGTTCCATATTATATGCTTATATGCTAAATTGATAATGTCCAGTTCACTTATTATATTCATGTTTATTATTTTCATATTTAAATCATGGCATCATTTAGCCCACTTGTTGCTATTCTTAATCAAAACAAACTAACTGGATCCAACTATGTTGACTGGAAGAGAAATTTGGACATTGTTCTTACAACTGAAGAGCACAAATATGTGCTTACTCAGCCATGTCCTAACTTTCCATCATTAGATTCTCCTCTTGAGGAAAAATAGCGATATGATTGTTGGCAGAAATCTAACGAGATGGCTAAGTGCTATATCCTAGCATCTATTTCAAATGTTCTACAGCATCAAATGCAGGATATAGAACTCACTTCGGACATAATGCTAAGTCTGAAGGAAATGTTTGGTGAGCAAGGTTGTTCTACATGGCAGGAAACTATGAGACATATTTATAATACAAAAATGGCTGAAGGCACTTTAGTGAGTGAGCATTGTCTTAAGATGATCTCTAATTTGAATACATTGGAAGTTTTAGGTGCCGATATTGATGGAAAATCCCAAGTGGATATGATACTCCAGTCACTACCAGAATCATTCAAGGAATTCAGACTTAATTATAATATGATCAAAAAAATTTATTCATTGTTTGAATTAATGAATGAGTTGGTAGCAGCAAAAGGCATCCTTAGTGCTTCTAGTGTTGTAGCCAATGTTGGTTAAGCATCTACTTCTCAACCTAAGTCGAAAGGCAAGGGTAAAAAGAAGAAGAAGAAGGACTTCGCTAAGCAAGGTGGTAAACAAATTGCCTTAGGAGTTGCCAAAAAAGGAAAGAAAACCAAAGGAAAGTGTTTCCATTGTGGTGAGAAAGGACATTGGAAGAGGAATTGTTCAATATTCAAGGCTACCAAGAATAAGGGTATGAAAAGTTCATTTGTTTTTGAAATATGTTTGGTACTGAATCCCACAGAGTCTTGGTGTATGGATTCAAGTTGTACTAATCATATCTGCAATTCTTTGCAAAGGTTCCAAGAGACTAGAAAGTTGAATGAGGGAGAACTATTTCTTACTTTGGCTGATGGGAGCAGGATTCTAGTTATAGTTATTGGAGTGTTTAATTTATACTTTGAGTCCAAAGTTTTGATATTGGAAGACTGTTTGTATGTACCTAATGTTTGTAGGAATTTAATTTCTACAACTTATTTAGGTAAACATGGATATTATGTTATCCTCAAAAACAATGTTGTAATAAAGAAGCATAAAATGTTTATTTGTTCTGACAATATTATGGATGGTCTTTATATTTTAACTCCTGACAAGCATGAATTAGACAATTCTGAATTAGATAGTAGCTCTCATATAAAATCATCAAAGACAAAGTTTCCTTCTGCTAGTGATGCATATCTTTGACACTTGTGTTTGGGTTATATTAATTCAAGTAGGATTCAAAACTAATTAAAGATGGACTTTTACAGCCCATGGACTTTGATGGATTTCCAATTTGCGAATCTTGTTTGGAAGGTATAATGACTAAACGAAATTTTAATGCAAAAGGTAGAAGAGCTCAAGATTTACTTGAATTAGTTCATACAGATGTATGTGGTTCTATGTCAATCTAAGCAAAAGGAGGTTATGAGTACTTCATCGCTTTTACAGATGATTACTCAAGATATGGTTATGTGTACCTAATGAGACGAAAGTCTAAAGCCTTTGAAAAGTTCAAAGAGTTTAGAGCTGAAGTTAAGAATCAATTGAGTAAACGCATAAAGGCCATTCGATTTGATCGAGGTGGCAAATACCTTCTTGGGGATTTCAAGGATTACCTAATTCAGAATGGGATTTTATCCCAATTGACTGTACCTAGAACTCTTTAATAAAATAGTATAGCAGAAAGAAGGAATAGGATTCTTTTGGAAATGGTTAGGTCCATGATAAGTTATTCAACTTTACTAGTTTCTTTTTGGGGATATGCACTAAAAACTACAATGCATATTTTGGTTCCATCAAAATTTGTTCCCAACACACCCATGGAATTGTGGAGTGGGCGTAAGCCTAGTATGAGATATCTCCAAATTTGGGGTTGTCCTGCACATGTGCTAAAGGGGAAGCTTGATAAGTTAGAACCAAAATTAGAAGTTTGTTTGTTTGTGGGTTATCCAAAAGAAACTAGGGGTTATTTATTCTATAGTCAAAACGATAACAAAGTTTTTGTTAGTACAAATGCTAATTTTTTGGAAAATGACTATATGAATAATTTTACTCCTAGAAGTAGAGTTGTATGACTAAAATGAATAAACCTGTAAGTAAACAATCAACAGATGGAACTAGGGATGATGTGGTTGTATTTGATACACCACAAGATACTACTCATGAGATGACAAGTACACAGGCGCCTCATCGTAGTGGGAGAATTGTTCAGCCTCCTATAATAATTATATGTTTGGGAGAAACTTATGAAGATATCCCAGAACAGGCTGAATTGGATCCCTACACTTATGAAAAGGCAATGAATGATAAAGATGCACATCATTGAGCCCAAGCTATGAAATATGAATTGGATTCTATTTATTCCAATCAAGTATGGGATCTTGTAAAGGCGTCTAACGGCATTAAACCTGTTGATTACATATGGGTTTACAAGATGAAAAGTGGGATAGATAGAAAGGTTGAAATCTTTAAAGCACGACTACTGGTAAAAGGGTATACACAAAAAGAAGGTATTAACTATGATGAAACTTTTTCACTAGTAGCCATGCTTAAATCTATCAGAATTCTCATATCCATTATTGCTCATTATGATTATGAGATGTGGCAAATGGATGTTAAGACTGCATTTCTTAATGGCAATCTTGAAGAAGATATCTATATGATGCAACCGGAAGGTTTCATTGCAAAGAACCAAGAGCATATGATATGCAAGTTGAAAAGGTCCATTTATGGACTTAAGCAAGCATCTATATCATGGAACATTAGATTTGATCAAGCAATCAAATCATTTGGTTTTAAACAAAATCTTGATGAACCATGTGTGTTCAAAACACATCGAGACAAAATATTAATGTTCCTAGTGCTTTATGTTGATGATATTCTACTCATTGTAAATGATGTAGGGGTAATGTCATCAGTAAAAGTTTGGTTGTCAAGCCAATTTGAAATGAAGGAGTTAGGTGAAGATAAGTTTATTCTAGGGATCAAGCTTTGGCGAGATCGCAAGAATAAGTTGTTAGGTTTATCATAAACTAGGTATATAGATAAGGTTCTAGAACTGTTTAGTGTGCAAAACTCAAAGAAAGGATTACTTCCTTTTAGACATGGAGTTCCTCTGTTTGATGACCAAAGGCCTAAGACTCTTGAGGAAGAAAATATAATAAGTCCTTTATGCTTTTGCAGTGGGATGTCTCATGTATGCCATGCTATGTACTAGACCATATATCGGTTATTCAGTTGGCATGGTCAGCCGATATCAATCAAATCTAAGACTTAAACATTGGCAAGCTGTAAAGCATATTCTCAAGCACTTATGGAGAACGAGTGATTATATGCTTGTTTACCATAGTAAGGATTTAATTCCCAGTGGTTATAAAGATTTAGATTTTCAGTCAGATCTTGACTTCAGAAAGTCCACTTGAGGTTGTGAGTTCACCTTGGGAGGTGGAGCCATAAGTTGGAGGAGTGTTAAGCAATCTTGTATTGCGGACTCCAACATGGAAGTTGAATATGTTGCTGCTTGTGAGGCCGCAAAGGAAGCTGTTTGGCTCAATAAATTCCTTTCTAATCTTGGTGTAGTGAGAATGAAGCAAGTTCCCGTCACATTGTTTTATGACAATAGTGGAGCGGTTGCACAATCCAAAGATTCGAAGAATCATAAAAAAGGAAAGCAAATTGAGAGAAAGTACCACATTATTCAAGACATTGTTGCTCGAGGAGATGTAGTAGTAGCAAAGATTGATAGTGCAAGTAATCTAGTGGATCACTTTACCAAAACCTTGCCACGAAGGACTTTTGAGTCACGTTTGGAGGAAATGTGAGTTAGATTAGTGCACAATAGTCTTTAGGGCAAGTAGGCGATTGTTAGGATGTGTGCCCTTAAATCCAATCATACGGTGCTATGTATGACATTATGTATTACTTAATGTTATGATTAATAAAGTTGTTTTATTTTTATCTAAAATAATGGTAACATGAATATTTGGACATTATCATATAGTCTATGAGATGCATAGTATGTGATTTATGTGAAAAGTCAAAGAAGATATAAAGCACAAGTTCTTTGTAAACTCAGAATTATAGTTCATAGTCGGTGATGAAATTGGGCATTTCATCTACAGAGACTATAACCTATCAACTAAGATGATTTATCTTGATCATGGAAGTGGAGACTTCTAGTTGATATGCTGATATGTTTTAAGAGTTAAGACATATTGAATTGGACCACTGTGAGATTTATTATTCTCCTAACGACTGTCAACTAAATAATAAGTCTCACGACTTCTATTTGCATGAACTCTTAATCCTATGAGAATAATGGGCCTAATCATGAATGTAGGTTGCTTTGATATATCAAGAGTGAAATCTAAAGTCACTATCAAAACCTCAGTATGTTGGGAAGCTACATTTAGTGTTGATGGAACATATATTCTCAAGATGGAATTCATAATTTTTTACGAAGATATAAAATATTCCCTTGAGATAAGTTTAATGGGTTTGGTTACTCAGAGTGTTAAGCCTAACCACTTTAGTAAGGAGTTACTAAAGTATATAGTTATGAAATTAGATTTCATAAATATATGATGAATAACTTAAAAGATTAAACCGGGTACACAAGGATAAAGATGTAGTAATCTTCAAAGTGGCAGTTTACATTCATGACTTTGTATTACTACGAATATTTTATAAAGGGGTTGCATGTATAATAAAGTCTTGCGATATAATTTATTGATAAGACCTAGAGTATGATTATATTTATATAGTGGTATTAAATATAATTATTGATAACTTTGGACTTGTCAAGAGTTGACAGAAGGCCTAAGGCCCATTGGAGCTAGTGTCTTATTGGTCCTTTTTGGTCCCACTTCAAGCCGCATATTAAAGCCTAATTTGAAAGGCCCATTAGGCCAGCCTAATTAGATAATCAGTTGGTTATGAAGGGAGAAACATACAGAATTTTTTATTTAAAAAATAGAGACATCATTGTGAAATGGTGTGTATGTGTGAGTGAAGCCATTCGATAATTCTCCCTTGAAAACTGATTGAGAGACCACACTTCTTGGGCGTAAAGTAGAATTGGAGTGAAGATTAGAAGTGTTCCTAAGTACTTCTAATATTTTGTTTTGAATTTCACCACACCAAGGTATGCTATCTTATTCTTAAATTCTAAAATTTACATAGTGCATGCTGTCAATCATGAATGAAATAGATCCATGTTTATTGCTTTCACTGTGTGTTTTGTATAAGATACAAGACCAGATTTTCCAACAACTTAAATCAGAAGGCATGTCCTGAGGGCATAAGTATGTCACAGTCTCAGTGTAACCACAACGACAATGATGATGAAGCCCAAGACCCAAGGAATAGCAAAAGTGAAATTTTAGAACACATCATGCAGTCAACTCATGGCAGTGATCAAATCATGAAAAACATGAGGAAGGAGCTACACGAAGTCAATAACGCCATAAAGGTTCAGATAGCAGTGAACCTTAATGGCATGATCAAAAGGACAGACTCACCCTACATTGCTAGTTTTTTGGAGTTCCTTTTAACTTCTAAATTTCGT
This sequence comes from Castanopsis chinensis, assembly GCA_032878915.1. Lineage (NCBI taxonomy): Eukaryota > Viridiplantae > Streptophyta > Magnoliopsida > Fagales > Fagaceae > Castanopsis > Castanopsis chinensis. Next base: position 33,013,230 of record JAVQMG010000133.1, on the reverse strand, counting down.
CTCCCTCAGTTCGAGGTTTACAATGGCACAAAAGATCCCTTGGATCACATAGGTGCATTCAAGACAATTCTAAGTCTCTAGCAAACCTTAGATGAATTCATTTGCAGGACATTCTCAACAACCTTTAAGAGAGCAGTAAGGGTGTGGTTCACTAAGCTGCCAGTAGCATCTATTGCCAATTTTGATTAGCTAAGTGACTCTTTTGTACATCATTTCATTGGGGGCCAACGGCATAAGAGGCCCACCTCCTATCTATTAATTGTGAAGCAATAGGAAGGAGAAACCCTAAGAGAGTATGTAAAACAATTCAACAAAGCAGTACTAGAAATTGACAAAGCAAACGATCAGGTGATCATGAAGACCTTCCAAGTAGGGTTGAACAATCTAGACGTCGTCTTCGCTCTATGGAAGACTCCTCCAACTTGAATGGCAGAATTGAATGGGTAAGATGCATTCACTGCAAAGGGATTGACGGGTAAGCAAAAGAAGGAAGAAAGCGTTAAGTCGCAAGGCAAACAGTGGGATCACAAGGATAATCTCACAGATGCCAAGGCCAACAAAATTGGTCTAGAGACATCGACGAAGAAAATCTGAATTTCACTCCTTTGCCGATGCCCGTAGACAAAATCCTCATGCTGATAAAGGATGACCCTACGCTGAAATGGCCTAACCTTTGAACTCATCCTCAAAACAGAGAGATACAAAAAAATACTACCACTTCCATAAGGACCATGGTCATTATACTAATGAATGCCGAGATTTGAAAGAGTAGATAGAAGAGTTGATCCAAAGGGGAAAACTTCAAAAGTTTGTAAAAAGAGAATATCAGGCCCACCAGTGAACAGAAGAGAAGTCTGCCGACGATAACAAGGAAGAAGATCGGGACAATTCTAAGTAGATCATGGAAGAAATAAGGATGATCACTAGAGGACTAGTTGTTGAGGAATTGTACAAGTCCCTGAGGAGTTACTAAAGTATATATTTATGAAATTGAATTTCATAAATATATGATGAATAACTTAAAGAATCATACTAGGTACTTAAGGATTAAGATGTTGTAATTTTCAAAGTGGCAGCCTATATTTTATGACTTTGTATTACTACGAATATTTTATGAAGGGGTTGCACATATAATAAAGTCCTAAGATATAATTTATTAATAAGGCCTAAAGTGCAATTATATTTATATAGTGGTATTAAATATAATTAATTGTACCTTTGGACTTGTCAAGAGTTGACAGAAAAGCCCAAGGCCCATTGGAGCTAGTGTCTTATTGGTCCCTTTTGGTCCAACTCCAAGCCACACACTAAATCCCAATTGGAAAGGCCCAATAGGCTAGCCCAATTAGATAATCAGTTAGTTATAAAGGGAGAAACATACAGAATTTTTTGTTAGAGAAAAAGAGAAAGAAAGAGACATCATTGTGAAATGGTGTGTATGTGTGAGTGAAGCCACTCAATTATTCTCCCTTGGAAACTGATTGAAAGACCACACTTCTTGGGCGTAAAGTGGAATTGGAGTGAAGATTAAAAGTGTTCCCAAGTACTTCTAATCTTTTGTTTTGAATTTCACCACACCAAGGTACGCTATCTTATTCTTAAATTCTGAAATTTACATAATGCATGCTATCAATCATGAATGAAATATATCCATGTTTGTTACTTCCGTTGTGTGTTTTGAATGAGATACAAAACCAAATTTTCCAACAATTGGTATCAAAGCCAAGTTTTCATATCATGAATGTATAGCATGTGATTGGATTTTAGAATAAAAGAAAAACGGTTTCTTGATGATGTTCAACGTTGCTTCAAGTATAGTTATTGAAAGTTATTAAGATAATCGTTCATGATGATAACTATTGTATTACATCTTGGTTTGTTTTAATGGTGCCGTGTTCTAATTGTAATTGCCAAGGTTATCTTAGTTATTGTATGGTATTGATCAAATTCCGTGTTCTAATTTTTGTCAATGGACATCTTAGTTATTAAACGGTTAGGGATTGAAAGGCATTGTTTCGGATTGAAAGGCATTGTTTCATGGCCCACGGTTGCATTTGTTATCTTTAAGGATTCATTTGAATCTTTGTAATATATTGCTGACCGAATGAAACATGCACTATATATTGTTATAACTATCTTGTGCACTTTGATATTGCACCACTTGGATTCTTATTGCACCGCTTGGCATGAAGGATTCGAACAATCTGTAAGTTATATATATAATGTAATAATCATATATTACATATAATAATCCATATATTATATTATATTATATTTAATAATATAGGTTTATAATCTAATTTGGGTTTATTATACATTATATATATTTATATATATTAATGCTAGGATTATAAAATTTATACCTAATGAGATTAGGATTATGTTTTCAAAATGTCTAGCATTATTATGGTTCTTGATCTTAAAAACCTTTAATTTAAAACACCCAATGGGAGAGAGATACAAGGGTTGGATCTCACGGCCTCCATTATCAGTTCATAGTAGTGTGGATAAGCACCTTGTCTTGGCGTATATGCCTTGCAATCCCAAAGGAGGGTGTTTACTTCATAGTACTACAAGATTGAACTTACCCGTTTAAAGTAGTATGGACAAACACCTCGTCTTGGTGTATATGTCTCTCGATCCCAAAGATGGGTGTTTTGTTCTATGCTACTACAAGTTTAAACATTATAAGAGAGATGAAACCTCCCAAAGGAGCTATGTCATTATTACTTAAAGGCTAAAGGTAATACATCATATTGTTAGTGTTTGATATGAGTTATCATGATGGCACTGATAATAAGAATAGTTCTCAACCAATTAATGTGTTTATAATAAACTTGCTACCAAGGAATTATAGACATTGATTGGGTTGTCGTTGCATATATTATTTTATGGCTTTATTAAGGTTCCATATTATATGCTTATATGCTAAATTGATAATGTCTAGTTTACTTATTACATTCATATTTATTATTTTCAGATTTAAATCATGGCATCATTAAGCCCACTTGTTGCTATTCTTAATCAAAACAAACTGACTGGATCCAACTATGTTGACTGAAAAAGAAATTTGGACATTGTTCTTACAACTGAAGAGTACAAATATGTGCTTACTCAACCATGTCTAAGCTTTCCTTCATTAGATGCTCCTTTTGAGGAAAAACAGCGATATGATCATTGAAAGAAATCTAATGAGATGGCTAAGTGCTATATCCTAACATCTATTTCAAATGTTCTACAGCATCAAATGCAGGATATAGAACTTGCTTCGACATAATGCTAAGTCTGAAGGAGATGTTTGGTGAGCAAGGCTGTTCTACAAGGCAAGAAACTATGAGGTAGATTTATAATACCAAAATGGCTAAAGGTGCTTTATGAGGGAGCATTGTCTTAGGATGATCTTTAATTTGAATACATTGGAAGTTTTAGGTGCCGATATTGATGAAGAATCCCAAGTGAATATGATACTCCAATCACTACTAGAATCATTCAAGAAATTCAAACTTAACTATAATATGAACAAAAAGATTTATTCATTGTCTGAATTAATAAACGAGTTGGTAGCGGCGGAAGGCATCCTTGATACTTCTAGTGTTAAAGCCAATGTTAGTGAAGCTTCTACTTCTCAACCTAAGTTGAAAGGCAAGGGTAAGAAGAAGAAGAAGAAGAACTACTCTAAGGAAAGAAAACCAAGAAAAAAAACCCAAAGGAAAGTATTTCCATTGTGGTGAGAAAGGACATTGGAAGAGGAATTGTCCAATATTTAAGGCTGCCAAGAGTAAAGGTATGAAAAGTTCATTTCTTCTGGAAATATGTTTGGTACAGAATCACATGGATTCCTGGTGTGTGGATTCAGGTTGTACTAATCATACCTGCAATTCTTTGCAGGGGTTCCAAGAGACCAGAAAGTTGAATAAGGGAGAACTATTTCTTACTTTGGCTGACGGGAGTAGGATTCTAGTTGTAGTTGTTGGAGTGTTTAATTTATGCTTTAAGTCTTGAGTTTTAATATTGGAGGACTGTTTTTATGTACCTAATGTTTGTACGAATTTAATTTCTACAACTTACTTAGGTAAACATGGATATTATGTTATCCTCAAAGACAATGTTGTAATAAAGAAGGATAAAATGTTTATCTAGTCTAGCAAAATTGTGGATGGTCTTTATATTTTAACTCCTGACAAGCATGAATTATACAATTCTAAATTAGATAGTACCTTTCATGTAAAATCATTAAAGAGAAAGTTTCCTTCTACTAGTGATGCATATCTACGGCACTTGCGTTTGGGTCATATTAATTCAAATAGAATTCAAAGACTAATTAAAGATGGACTATTACAGTCCATGGACTTATGGATCTCCAATTTGTGAATCTTGTTTGAAAGGTAAAATGACCAAATGTCCTTTTAATGCAAAAGGTAGAAGAGCCCAAGAGTTACTTGAATTAGTAAATACAGATATATGTGGTTCTATGTCAACCCAAGAAAAAAGAGGTTATGAGTACTTCATCACTTTTACGGATGATTACTTAAGATATGGTTATGTGTACCTAATGAGACGGAAGTCCGAAGCCTTTGAAAAGTTTAAAGAGTTTAGGGCTGAAGTTGAAGATCAATTGAGTAAACGCATAAAGGTCATTCAATCTAATCGAGGCGGTGAATACCTTCTTAAGGATTTCAAGGATTACCTAATTCAAAATAGGGTTGTCTCCCAATTGGCTGTACTTGGACCTCCCCAAAAAAATAGTATAGCGGAAAGAGAGAATAGGACTCTTTTGGAAATGGTTAGGTCCATCATCAGTTATTCAACTTTACCAATTTCGTTGTGGGGATATGTACTAAAAACTGCTATGCATATTTTGAATTTAGTTCCATCAAAATTTGTTCCCAACACACCTAAGGAATTGTAGAGTGCGCATAAACCTAGTATGAAATATGTCTACATTTGAGGATGTCCAACACGTGTTGAAAGAGAAGTTTAATAAGTTGGAAGCAAAAACGGAAGTATGCATGTTTTTAGAAGATTCAAATGAAACCAAGGGTTATTTATTCTATAATCATAAGGATAATTTTGGAAAATCTGGATTTGTATCTCATACAAAACACACAGCGAAAGCAACAAACATGGGTCTATTTCATTCATGATTGATAACATGCACTATGCAAATTTCAGAATTTAAGAACAAGATAGCATACCTTGGTGTGGAGAAATTCAAAACAAAAATTAAAAGCACTTGGGAATACTTTTAATCTTCACTCTAATTCCACTTTACGCCTAAGAAGTGTAGTCTCTCAATAAGTTTCTAAAGGGAGAATGAAAGTGTGTCTGACTGTATTTTTTTTTTTTTTTCTATTCTCATTTTCTAATGAAAAAAAATTATGTTTGTTTCTCCCTTTATAACTAACTGATTATCTAATTGGGTTGGCCTATTGGGCCTTTCCAATTGGGCTTTAGTGTATGGCTTGAAGTGAGACCAAAAGGGACCAATAAGACACTAGCTCTAATGGGCCTTAGGCTTTTCTGTCAACTATTGACAAGTCCAAAGTTACCATTAATTATATTTAATACCACTATATAAATATAATTGTACTCTAGGCCTTATTAATAAATTATATCCCAAGACTTTTTATACATGCAACTCCTTCATAAAATATTCGTAGTAATACAAAGTCATGAATATAGACTGCTACTTTGAAAATTACTACATCTTATCCTTGAGTACCTGGTTTAATCTTTTAAAGTTATTCATTATATATTTATGAAATCCAATTTCATAAATATATACTTTAGTAATTTCTTACTAAAGTGCTTAGGCCTAACTCTCTGAATAACTGAACCCATTAAACTTTTCTCAAGGGAATATTTTACATCTTCGTTAAAAGATTATGAATTCCATCTTGAGAATATATGTTTCATCAACACTAAATGTGGCTGCCCAACATACTGAGGTTTTGACCGTTACTTTAGATTTCACTTCTGATATATCAAAGCAACCTACACTTCATGATGAGGTCCATTATTCTCTCAGGATTAAGAGCTCCTGCAAATAGAAGTCATGAGATTTATTATTCATTTGACAGTCGTTATGAGAATAATAAATCTCACAGTGGTCCAGTTCAATATGTCTTAACTTTTAAAACATATCAACATATCAATAAGAAGTCCCCACTTCTATGATCAAGACAAATCATCTTAGTTGATACGTTATAGTGTTCGTAGAAGAAATGCCCAATTTCATCACCGATCACAAACTATAAATTTTGAGTTTACAAAGAGCTTATGATTTATTTCTTTTATGACTTTTCACGTAAATCACATACTATACATCTCATGGACTATATGATAATGTCCCAATATTTATATTACCATTATTTTAGATAATAATAAAACAACTTTATTAATCATAACATTAAGTCATACATAATGTTATCCATAGCATCATACAATAGGATTTAAGGGCACACATCCTAGAATAAAGTTAGCCACACCTAAGTCCTTCATATCAAATTGGCTTGATATCCAAACCTTTACTGATGAAATTACCCTTACATCATTTCCAATGAGTTGAATATCTTCAACATAAAGCATTAGAAATATTACTAATTTATCTTAATGTCTTTTGTACACACATGGTTCATCAAGATTTTGTTCAAAACCAAATGACTTGATTGCTTGATCAAATCTGATGTTCCATGACCTAGATGCTTGTTGAAGTCCATAAATGAACTTTTTCAACTTGCATACCTTATGCTCTTGGTTCTTTGCTATGAAACCTTTTAGTTGCATATAGAATAAATACTTTGTTATCCTTATGATTATAGAATAAATAACACTTGGTCTCTTCTGAATACCCTAAAAACATGCATACTTCCGTTTTAGCTTCCAACTTATCATACTTCCCTTTCAACACATGTGCTGAAGATCCCCAAATGTGGAGATATTTCATACTAGGCTTGCGCCCACTCCACAATTCCTTAGGTGTGTTGAGAACAGATTTTGATGGAACCAAATTCAAAACATGCATAGCAGTTTTTAGTGCATATCCCCAAAAGAAACTGGTAAGGTTGAGTAACTCATCATAGACCTAACCATTTGCAAAAGAGTCCTATTCCTTCTTTCTACTACACCATTTTGTTGGGGAGTTCTAGGTGCAGTCAATTGGGAGACAATCCCATTTTGAATTAGGTAATCCTTGAAATCCCAAGAAGGTATTCGCCACCTCGATCAGATCGAATGGCCTTTATGGGTTTACCCAATTGATTTTCAACTTTAGCCCTAAACTCTTTGAACTTGTCAAAACTTCGGACTTCCATATCATTAGGTACACAGAACCATATCTTGAGTAATCATCCATAAAAGTGATGAAATACTCATAACCTCCTTTTGCTTGGCTTGACATAGGGCCACATACATCTGTATGAACTAATTCAAGCAACTCCTGGGCTCTTCTACTTTTTGCATTAAAAGGTCGTTTGGATATCTTACCTTCCAAACAAGATTCAAAAACTAGAAATCCATCAAAGTCCATGGGCTGTAAAAGTCCATCTTTGATTAGTCTTTGAATTCTATTTGAATTAATATGATCCAAAGCAAGTGCCATAGATATGCAACCACTTGAGGGGCAGTCTTTGTAATTGTACCCAATATCCATGTTTACCTAAGTAAGTTGCAATAATTAAATTCCTACGAACATTAGGTACATACAAACAATCTTCCAATATTAAAACTCTAAACTTAAAACATAAATTAAACACTCTAACAGCTTCAACTGGAATCTTGCTCCCATCAGCCAAAGTAAGAAATAGTTTTCCCTCATTTAACTTTCTGGTCTCCTAGAACCCCTGCAAAGAATTGCAGATATGATTAGTACGACCTGAATCCACACATCAGGAATCCATTGGATTCTATACCAAACATATTTCAAGAGAAAACAAACTTTTCATACCCTTATTCTTGGCAGCTTTGAACTTTGGACAATTCCTCTTCTAATGTCCTTTCTCACCACAATGGAAACACTTTCCTTTGGTTTTCTTTCCTTTATCGGCAACCCTTAAGTCAATTTGTTTGCCATCTTTCTTAGTGAAGTCCTTCTTCTTCTTCTTCTTACCCTTGCCTTTCAACTTAGGTGAGAAGTAAAAGCTTCACCCACATTGGCTTCAACACTAGAAGTACCAAGGATCACTTCCGCCGCCACTAACTCATTCATTAACTCAGACAAAGAATAAATCTTTTTGTTCATATTATAATTGAATCTGAATTCCTTGAATGATTTCGGTAGTGACTGGAGTATCATATCCACTTGAAATTCTCCATCAATGTCGGCACCTAAAATTCTAATGTGTTCAGATTAGCAATCATCCTAAGACAATGCTCCCTCACTGAACTTCCTGTAGCCATTTTGGTATTATAAATTTTCTCATGATTTCTTGCCTTGTAGAACGGCCTTGCTAACCAAACATTTTCTTTAGACTAAGCATTATGTCCGAAGCAAGTTCTACATCTTGCATTTGATGCTGCAGAACATTTGAGATAGATGCTAAGATATAGCACTTGGCCATCTCATTAGATTTTTGCCAACGATCATATCGTTGTTTTTCCTCAAAAGGAGCATCTAATGAATGAAAGCTAGGGCATAGTTGAATAAGCATATATTTGTGCTCTTCAGCAATAAGAACAATATCCAAATTTCTTTTCCAGTCAACATAGTTGGATCCAGTCAGTTTGTTTTGGTTAAAAATAGCAACAAGTGGGCTAAATGATGCCGTGATTAAATCTGAAAACAATAAACATGAATATAATAAGTAAACTGGACATTATCAATTTAGCATATAAGCATATAATATGGAACCTTAATAAAACTATAAAATAATATATGTAACGACAACTCAATCCATGTCTATAATTCCTTGGTAGCAAGTTTATTATAAACACATTAATTGGTTAAGAACTATTCACATTATTAGTGCTATCACGATAACTTTTATCAAATACTAACAATATGTCGTATTACCTTTAGTCTCTAAGTAATAATGACATAGCTCCTTTGGGAGGTTAACATTACGCTTAGTCTAGTGTACACCATTATCTAGAGTCATATGTAGCCACATTTCATCTCCCTTTTATAGTGTTTAAACTTGTAGTACTATGAAACAAAACACCCTCCTTTAGGATCGTGAGGCATATACGCCAAGACAAGGTGTTTACTCACACTACTATGAAGCAATAATGGAGGCCGTGAAATGCAACCCTTGTATCTCTCTCCCACTAGAAAGTTTAAAATAAAGGTTTTTAAGATCAAGAACCATAATAATGATAGACAGTTTGAAAACATAGTCCTAATCTCATTAGGAATATATTTCATAATCCTAGCATTAATATATATAAATATATATAAACTCATACTACATTTAAAAATCCATATTACATTATATATAATATAATATATGGATTAATATAAGTAATATATAATTATTATATTACGTAAATATAACTTATAGATCATAGAATTCTTGCTTTAATTCATGCAAGATGGCCAAAATCAAACATATATATCCATACAAAACCAAGCCATGCAAATTAAATCTAAGCCATGCAATCACACTCCAAGCCGTGCAATTAAGATTTACATAATGCATGATGGCCAATTGGTATAATTAGGTTCAAGCCATGCAAACCATGTATGAAAGTCCAAGTTGTGCATTTATAATCCAAAAGGTGCAAAAACAATCCAAGCGCTTTATGCAATTGACAGTTACGTTGATGACAGTTACTTGAATTTGATTTCAGCAACTATCTCAAGACACAGAACTATTAACTTCCATTCATTCCCACTTGCAATATATATATATATATATATATATATTACAAACTAAGATTTCCATTAATGGTTATTGAATGAATGATCAATCCGTGCACTCTTGGTGTCATACAAAACAATATATCGCATATATTGATCCATGCACACAAGGTTTATGGAACAATATCTTTATGCAGAAATTTGAAAATACAAAGATAATGGTTTTCTAAAATTCTAAAATCCAATCACACGCTATATAATCATGATATGAAAACTTGGCTTTGATACCTATCGTTAGAAAATCTGGTTTTATATCTCATACAAAATACACAGCGGAAGCAATAAACATAGATCTATTTCATTCATGATTAATAACATGCACTGGGCAAATTTCAAAATTTAAAAACAAGATAGCGTACCTTGGTGTGGAGAAATTCAAAACAAAGATTAGAAGCACTTGAGAACACTTTTAATCTTCACTCCAATTCTACATTACACCCAAGAAGTGTAGTCTCTCAATCAGTTTCCAAAGGGAGAATGAAAGTGTGTCTGACTTTTTTTTTTTTTTAATTTCTCATTCTCTAATAAAAAAAATTCAGTATATTTCTCCCTTTATAACTAACTGATTATCTAATTAGGCTGGCCTATTGAGCCTTTCCAATTGGGCTTTAGTGTGTGGCTTGAAGTGGGACCAAAAGGGACTAATAAGACACAAGCTCCAATGGGCCTTGGGTTTTTCTGTCAACTCTTGATAAGTCTAAAATTACCATTAATTATATTTAATACCACTATATAAATATAATTGCACTCTAGCCTTATTAATAAATTATATCCCAAGACTTTACTATATATACAATCGCTTCATAAAATATTCGTAGTAATACAAAGTCATGAATATAGGCTGCCACTTTAAAAATTACTACATCTTATCCTTGAGTACCCAGTTTAATCCTTTAAAGTTATTCATTATATATTTATAAAATTTAATTTCATAAATATATACTTTAGTAATTTCTTACCAAAGTGGTTAGGCCTAACTCTCTGAATAACTGAACCCATTAAACTTATCTCAAGGGAATATTTTACATCTTCGTTAAAAGATTATGAATTTCATCTTGAGAATATATGTTCCACCAACACTAAATGTGGCTACCCAACATATTGAGGTTTTGACTGTTATTTTAGATCTCACTCCTAATATATCAAAGCAACCTACAATTCATGATCAGGTCCATTATTCTCTCAAGATTAAGAGTTCATGCAAATAGAAGTCATGAGATTTATTATTCATTTGACAGTCGTTAGGAGAATAATAAATCTCACATCGGTCCAGTTCAATATGTCTTAACTCTTAAAACATATCAACATATCAACTAGAAGTCCCTACTTTCATGATCAAGACAAATCATCTTAGTTGATACGTTATAGTGTTCGCAGATGAAATGCCCAATTTTATCACCGACTACTAACTATAAATTCTAAGTTTACAAAGAGCTTGTGATTTATATCTTCTGTGACTTTTCACATAAATTACATACTATGCATCTCATGGACTATATGATAATGTCCTAATATTCATGTTACCATTATTTTAGATAATAATAAAATAATTTTATTAATCATAACATTAAGTCATACATAATGTCATACATAGCATCATAGAATAGGATTTAAGGGCACACATCTTAATAGATAACAAAGTGTTTGTTAGCACTCGTGCCAAATTTTTGGAAGATGATTATATGAATAATTTTAATCCTAGAAGTAAAGTTGTATTGGCTGAATTAGATGAGCTCGTAATTGAAAAACCAATGGATGAAACTAGGAATGATATGGCTGTATTGGATACACCACAAGACATTACTCATGAGATGACTAGTACAAAGATGCCTCGCCATAGTGGGAGAATTGTTCGGCCTCCTATAAGATTTATAGGTTTAGGAGAAACTTATGAAACTATCCCAGAAGAGGCCGAATTGGATCGATATACTTGTGAAGAGGCAATGAATGATATAGATGCACATGATTAGGTCCAAGCTATGAAATCTGAATTGGATTCTATTTATTCCAATCATGTATGAGATCTTGTAAAGGCGCCTAACGACATTAAACCTGTTGGTTGCAAATGGGTTTACAAGAGGAAAAGACATCTAGATAAACCATGTGTGTATAAAAGACATTTGGTTTTGAACAAAATCTTGATGAACCATGTGTGTATAAAAGACATCTAGATAAAGTAGTAATGTTCCTAGTACTTTATGTTGATGATATTCTACTCATTGTGAATGATTTAGGGGTAATGTCATCGGTTAAAGTTTGGCTGTCAAGCCAATTTGATATGAAGGACTTAGGTGAGGCTAACTTTATTCTAGGGATCAAGCCTTGGCGAGATCGCAAGAATAAGATGTTAGGCTTATCACAAACTGGGTATATAGATAACGTTATAGAACGGTTTAGCATGCAAAACTCCAAGAACAGCTTGCTTCCTTTTAGACATGAAGTTCCTCTGTTTAACGTCCAAAGTTCTAAGACTTAAAAGGAAGAAAATATGATGAGACAAGTTCCTTGTGCTTCTACAGTGGGAAATCTCATGTATGCCATGCTTTGTACTAGACCAGATATTTTTTATTCAGTTGGCATGGTTAGCCGATATCAATCAAATCCAAGACCAAAACATTGGCAAGCTGTAAAGCATATTCTCAAGTATTTAAGGAGATTGAGAGATTATATATAGATTTAGATTTTCAATCAGATCTTGATTTTAGAAAGTCCACTTCAGGTTGTGTATTCACCTTGGGAGGTGGAGCCATAAGTTGGAGAAGTGTAAAGCAATCTTGTATTGCTAACTCCACCATGGAAGCTGAATATGTTGCTACTTGTGAAGCGGCAAAGGAAGTAGTTTGGATTAAGAAATTCCTTTTTGATCTTGGTGTTATGGGAATTAAGCAAGTTTTAAGAGTTAAAATATATTGAACTGGACCGCTATGAGATTTACTATTCTCCTAACGACTGTTAAATGAATAGTAGATCTCACGACTTCTATTTACATGAACTCTTAATCCTAAAAGGATAATAGACCAGATCATGAAATGTAGGTTGCTTTGATATATCAAGAGTGAGATCTAAAGTAACGGTCAAAACCTCAGTATGTTAGGCAGCCACATTTAGTGTTGATGGAACATATATTCTCAAGATGGAATTCATAGTCTCTTAATGGAGATATAAAATATTCCCTTGAGATAAGTTTAATAGATTTGGTTATTAAGAGTGTTAGGCCTAACCACTTTAGTAAAAAGTTACTAAAGTATATATTTATGAAATTGGATTTTATAAATATATGATGAATAACTTAAAGGATTAAATTAGGTACTCAAGGATTAAGATGTAGTAATTTACAAAGTGACAATCTACTTTCATAACTTTGTATTACTGCGCATATTTTATGAAGGGGTTACATGTATAATAAAGTCTTGGAATATAATTTATGAATAAGAACTAGAGTGCAATTATATTTATATAGTAGTATTAAATATAATTAATGGTAATTTTGAACTTGTCAAGAGTTGACAGAAACGCCCAAGGCTCATTGGAGCTAGTGTCTTATTGGTCTCTTTTGGTCCCACTCCAAGCCACACACTAAAGCCCAATTGGAAAGGCCCAATAGGCTAGTCCAATTAGATAATCAGTTAGTTATAAAGGGAGAAACATACAAAATTTGAAATAATGTGTATGAAATTGTGTGTATGTAAGTGTGAGATACTCTCTAATTCTCCCTTGGAAATTGATTGAGAGACCACACTTCTTGGTCGTAAAGTGGAATTGGGGTGAAAATTAAAAGTGTTCCCAAGTACTTCTAATCTTTGTTTTGAAATTCACTACACCAAGGTACGCTCTCTTGTTCATAAATTCTGAAACTTAGTGTATGTTATCGATTGTGAATGAAGTAGTTCCGTTATGTTTCCGCTGCGTATATTTTGTATGCAATACAAACATGTGATTTTCCAACACTTGGATCATTTGAAGGGGTTTTTTTTTTTTTTTTTCTTTTTCTTTTTTTGACAATTTCTTTACTAGGATGTGTTATAATTCAAAATTAATGTATATTTCCCTTTATCTTTGTTTTTACTTTCACCCTTTCAGTGCTGTGTATGTGCTATACTCAATTTTCTGCAAACAAACAAAGAATCAAACAAAACCTCTCAAAAATCTAAATGCTACTCTTAAAGAAGATTCTGATCGAATTAAAATACAATAACATGATTCTTTGATTAAACCTAGCTTGAGATAACCTATAGACTAAACATAAAACCAAAGCTTGACTCAAAGGTTTGTGCTTTGAGTAACAAAGCAAATCTTCATTCTACGTGAACTCAAAATCAAAGCAACCTAAATATTGAAAATTGATTCTAAATACCCAAAACATTGAGCCATGACAAATATCTTAAAAACAATACTTCTTCTAATCAAAAGCCTTTAATCAAAACCAAATCTTGCCCAAAATCCTAATCTAAATCACAATTAACACCCAATTGATCCTCCAAATAAAAACCAATCAACTACTAATGCCAAATCTTGTCACTTTCTAATGGATAAGGAAGAGAATATTTTATTCAATTTAGAAGTGTGCCAACAAAAAAAGCATCACCTATTCATGTATCTTTACATTTGATATTTATATATAAAAGTAGGGTCCTCATGTGGGAAAGTATGAGATTCTGCCAAGTGGCTTATTCTACGCAAAGAGAATTGAAATATTCTCAAGTGCCATATCGGAGATGAGAACAAATTAAATATTGACTTTTTGTTTCATTTTGTTCAATGTTTTAAGAATTTTCTAATTAAAAAATAAATATTATTTGTATCATTTTGTTCAATATTTCAAGAGTTTTCATTTCTCACAAATACACACAACTTTTTACATTTTAGTTCATCATTTTCACCTTCTGTACTTTTACCTTATTATATATACCTACTCATAGTCCTTCATGCCATCTCATTTCAAATACATACAAACCAAAAATGATTTCATTTATCTTCAATCTTTTGACGATACCTACTTAGCTTTAACATTATTGTCTCATCAAATTCTAACCCATATAAGTAAGCTACAACCAAGTAAGAGGGGCTTGCATTTTATATTGAGTGACAATGGAAATTACAATTTTGATGTTAAGGTCAGATGTTGTCGAATGTGTATTTTGTTTTGGAATTAAGGAGAAAGAGAAAGACACATTCTATATAAACTTTTATTCTATAATATTCCTCCAAAGTTTTTACTTTTCTTTTTAATTTCTTATTAGTTCAATTGAATACTTATAATGGATATGTGTGTATAATTTATAATTCTTGTTTTTTATGATGAAATCATTACTAATAAATTTTTATAACAGTTATGCTACAATACATATATAATATTCTCCAAAATAATCTTACATAAAATATTACAATATTATCCGTGCATCCCACGGGTAACTTACTAGGACTATATATAATAGCAGAGGCTGAGAGAAAGTTGATTTCTACAATTAAGAAGGCACTGCCATGTATGAAATGTGGTTATGTAAAATTCAGACACGTTTAACTTAAAAAAGCGATACATTATATTGTTTTACACGCTTAACACCGTTTGATAGCTTTTTTGGTATATTAAAAAATGCTAGGACATATGTGGTTCACTTGTTAAGAACATATGTCATTCTTTTATATAATTGGCCAATTCTTTGACAAAACACACTTTACTTGTACATAGGTAGATCTAGGATGTGTTTAATACTTCAAAGAACATGTTGTTCAAGCCTAGTATTAAAGCCATGAAGATTGGACCAAGAAACAAATGAAGAAAAGATGTTCATTAAAGCTGGATAGATAGCTCGACAACTGCTCAACAGATAGCTATCTATTGAGGTTTAATGAGGCTCGACAAATACCATCTATCAAGGTATCTATTGAGGTTACGAAAATTCAGATTTTCAAATTTGATTTTCAGGCCATGCTTTTGTATTTGTGTAAGGTTTCTTTTCTCACAACCCTATACATATATAAGGCTTATTTTAGAGGCTGTCATATAAGAGAATACAAAGAGAAAATATGCAAAAGGTGACCGAAGCCTTATTCTCTCTGAAAGAAGTTACTGCGTCTTTGCGCCTTAGGGTTTTGTAACCAAGTGCTTCTTGGTCTTCATTGTTGATGAAGTGAAGAACTTTGTAGCCAACATTCTTCTTCTTCAAGTTGGTGAGTGAGTCACGTACTGGGATTTATCAAAGGAGTTAGTCATGTACTGGGATCTGTGCATTAAAGGGTGGCATTCATATATTGAAGAGTTCAGAGGTTCTGAAGCGGTAGAAGGTTTCTGCTGTAAGTTCATTTACAGAGATTGTAGAGTCTAGGAACAAAGTTTTTGTACTAGATCTGAAACTTCTCTTTACTATAGTAAATTGCTTTTCGAGGAAGGTTTCCCCCCAGGTTTTTTATTATGAAATTGGTTGGTTTCATTAGTTTTCTTAGGTCACCATATCTTGTCCTATTTTTCGCTACATATAATTTTGACATGATATTGATGTTTGTTTGTTTTAACAAGTATTATTCATAATAAACCTAATTAATAACTTGGGTTTAAAACTTGTTAATTTTATCAACCGGGGTCTAAATTTCCTAACATGTGGTATCAGAGCGGGTACACTCTGATTGGATTTATTTCTTGAGTGTGATCCTTGACCCCTATTGTCATGGAAACTCTTGGTGAGTTATTAGTTCTGAGCTTTTTAACTCAATTTCAGGAGAATTCTAATTCCTCTATGTCCTTTAGCAAACATACTCAGGACACGTGGCTTTTCATCTTCACGACCAAAGACTTGTGCATTGTGGGTGAAAAAGGTGCCTAAGACTTAACTGCCTTTTCTGTTTGTCCTCTACTTTTATTTTTTCTATCTAAAGTAGAACTCTCTTTGCTTGATTTCTTATTTGCTTTTGAAATCATGCTTTCGTGCATCTGCGTCATTCTATCATGCTTTCATGCATATGCATCTTTCTTTCATGCTTTCATGATTATTTGTCTGTTTTTTTTTTTTTTTGGTTGTTTACTCTTTATTTTGTTTGTTTTTCAAAATTAAAAAAAAAATGAAAAATTAGAAAAATACAAAAACGGTATGTGTTTGTGTATATTGGTGCTTGTGCACCTTGGATGGCCATTGAAACAAAGTTCTCTAAATTTTGTATCTTTTGTAGCTTAGACGAGCATCTCAATGCATAACTAAGCAAGTGAGCTTTGTGGCTCTTTGTTTGTAATGAGTAAGATTAAGTAATCTCTTGTACTTAACACTCGTATCACTATTTTTGATGGGAAGGACTAGAAAATCCTAAGAAAAATGCATAAATAATCATCTCACCACTGTTACCCACCAATCATAAAATGACATCTGTATGCTTCGGTATAACAAAAGTACAAGGTCAATGACATCTGTATGCTTCGGCATAGCAAAAGTACAATGTCAAAAGGCTTAACTTAATTGGGTATTTCTTTTATCTCTTTTATATACCCATGCATGGTTTGCTTAGTAAAAGAAAATATGCAAAGAAATAAAAGTAAAAAGAACAAAATACTTTAAAATATGATTGCAAGTGTGTTTTTTAGGAGATGTGGGAGTTATAGGATGTACCTCAAAGATGATAGTCCCCATGAAACAGCTATGATTGTGTGTGAGTTAAAAGTAATTTTCTCATATCTCAAATTGTCATAACTTTGAGAAACTTATGCAATCTTGTAATGTGTTTCACACACAACATGCAATATTCTTTGCTACTTTTGATACATGTGTAGGTACAATGTGATATGTCCATCACAAGGTTTACATGTGTTGATGTATGTTCACTAAACTGTCAAAACTTGTTTTTGAAATATAAAATTGGTTAGACTTATTTAGTGTATGTGTGTGTGTTTGTTTTGGATCAAAATGCATGACATTTTTCTTGTTGAGAGATGTTTTTAAGAGGTTAAAATGTTGTTTGGATCCTTGGTTGAGTTGCATGCTTAATTGCATTCATATCTATGTTTTCTCTTCTTTGAAAAACTGTTTTTAAGCAATCTCGACACTTCCTCGACACCACTCGATAGCTAAGCTATCTATCGAGCTCTTAAGCTATTTCTTTCACAATCTCGACACCTCTCGATAGCTAGGTGGATCGATCGAGGAAGTTCTTGTCCCCTCGATAGCTTCTCGATAGTTGTTCGATCCATCGAGGTATGCTCGACAGCTTCTCAACACCTCTCGATCCATCGAGATTCTCTTGCGTGCATTGTTTTTCACATGTTTTGCATCTTCTTCTTTTTTTTTTTTTTTTTTTTTTTTTTTATCTTGTCATCCATAGCATCTTATTTCAGTACATTCATGCATCTTTATGGATTCCTTTTGTCCCCTTGATCATTTTTTATCATCTTTATGTTTCTCGGGTGAGGCTTTATAGCTTCTTATACCCTTTATCAATCATGACAAAAAGGGGAGAAATTGGAGAATTTATGGTTTCTTTCTTTAAGATTCTACGAGTTAGGGGGAGAAATACATGCCCATGTAAGGGGAGTTGTATTTCATTTTGTTAGGGGGAGCATTTGTCTCCTTATTGTTGTAGGAGCTTCTTTTCTCTTTTTGTTCTTGTACCTAGGTCTTGTGACAATTTTTATATACATTGTGCTATCTTAGATATATATGTGATGATGTAGGTTTTCTTCACCTATTTCTACACGTGTTGTTTCTTTTCTCTCTTTATACATATGTTTCTTTATTTTGTATGCAATATTTTATTTCTGTTTCACACTAAGATAACTTGATGAGTTTTGTTTCAAGTGTTTTAGAAATACAGGTTGTCAAAGTCTACTTGCCATGAACTCTCTTCTTGCAAAGTTTTTCAAGAGTTTGTGTTAGGATAGATTTTATTGTATTCAACAAGTGAGTTTGAGTTAAGTGATTTATGACTTCTTTCATATGTTTATTTATTTGTTGTAGTTTTGTCACGAATTGCCAAAAGGGGAGATTGTTAGGACATATGTGGTTCACTTGTTAAGAACATATGTTATTCTTTTATGTAATTGGCTAATTCTTTGACAAAACACACTTTACTTGTATTTGGATAGATCTAGGATGTGTTTAATAATTCAAAGAACATGTTGTTCAAGTCGAGTATTGAAGCCATAAAGATTGGACTAAGAAACAAGTGAAGAAAAGCTGTTCATTAAAGCTGGACAAATAGCTCGACACTTGCAGACAGATAACTCGATAGTTACTCGATAAATAGCTATCTATTGAGGTTTAATAAGGCTCGACAAATACCATCTATCGAGGTATCTATCGAGGTTACGAAAATTCAGATATTCGAATATGATTTTCAGCCCATGCTTTTGTATTTGTGTAAGGTTTCTTTTCTCACAACCCTATACACATATAAGGCTTCTTTTAGAGGCCGTCACATAAGAAAATACAAGGAGAACACATGCAAAAGGTGACCGAAGCCTTATTCTCTCTGAAAAAAGCTATTGCGTATTTACGCCTTAGGGTTTTGTAACCAAGTACTTCTTAATCTTCACTATTAGTGAAGTGAAGAACTTTACAGCTAACATTCTTCTTCTTCAAGTTAGTGAGTGAGTCACGTACTGGGATTTGTGCAAAGGAGTTAGTCACATACTAGGATCCATGCATCAAAGGGTGGCGTTCATATATTAAAGAGTTCAAAGCTTCTGAAGGTAGAAGGTTTTTGTTATAAGTTAATCCACGGGGATTGTAGTATATAGGAACAAAGGTTTTGTACTTGATCTGAAACTTCACTTTATTATAGTGAATTGCTTTTCGGGAAGGTTCCCCCCCCCCCAGGTTTTTTTACTGTGAAACTGGTTGGTTTCATTTGTTTTCCTAGGTCATCTTATCTTGTCTTATTTATTTTTCTACTGCATATGATTTTGACATGATATTGATGTCTGATTTTTGTAACAAATTTTATTCATAATAAACCTAATTAACAACTTGGGTTTAAAACTTGTTAATTCTATTATCCGGGGTCTAAATTTCCTAACAAAAAAAAAAAAAAAAACGTTGCAATTATAAAAACCCTAGCCATCTCTTTTCATTAGACTCCGCTTGACATTTTCCCTCTCTAAAAGAAAACGCCTAGCTATATCGTGACAAAGAGAAAGGGAAGGAGGGAAAAAAAACTTGTGATCCAGTGGAGTTTTGTATGGCCGGCCATCGCCATTTGATCTGTTGCTCTGCCTCATCTCTCCTCTGCAACAAAAGTTTCTAAAGGTCAGCGCACTCTTTTCTTCTTCAAATGCTGTTTTTGTTTTTTGAAACTTTTCACCATTAATTTTCCTTTTCAAATTAGAATATTAAATCTCCAATAGGTATATGTTTTTAGTTTAAGACCAGATGCTTATACTACAAGAATTACTATCTTCCTTTTCAATATTTCTGTATTTCAAAATTTTCTCCATACCGAATTGTCTAGGGTTCTTCTTTGACTCCTTTTGAAATATAGATGGGTTTATTTCTCTTTCTATGGAGAAATTATAACTTCCGGTTTTAAGTACTAGTAACATAAGGGATTTTGCCCTTGATTTTAATAGCCAAATTTCAACTTGGATGGTTGTAAGTTTGAAAGTTTAAAGTGTGTAATGATGGGTTTATTCTCTCTCTAGGGATGATTTGGTCTAAAATTATTATTTTTGGTTTTAAGTTTTGGTAACATTTGGGATTTTGCCCTTGATTTTAATACTTGGATGGTTTAAAATTTGAAAGTTTAGAGTGTATAGTAATTACTACGTTTTTGAAAAATAAATAAATAAATTAATAACCAATTGATTACTATACACCTCCCAATAGATTATTAGACACTGTGTTATTGAAATTATAAAAAACTTTCTTACTTTGTCATTTTGTTTAAATTCAGATTTGCTGTAGTTCTCTATCAAGTACAAAACCTGAGTAATTTGCAACCAGAGTTGCTAGAACAAATTGATAGGTTAGGAAAGCCTAATTTTTCCTTTGTTTATCTGATAATTCTGTCCATTATGTATTCACTTGAATTTCCTCTATTTTTGCATATTTTAGATAGCTTTTTCTAAAAAGAAAAAAAATGCATTCCATGATTCTTTTTCGACTAACCTGTAAAATTGTTATGCTTTTTTATTTTTTTGTTGGTGTCATGCTTTATGATCAACTTCCTTATAATGATTACTTCAACTTCTTTTTGTAGACTTTGTTTCACCTTAGGACGGCCTTACTATCGCTCTATTTATCTGATATTTTGGATTACATTTTATTGATTGATGTATTTGGGATAGTTCTAAGCAAAATTTGATTGTTAGAGGTTTCTTTGGTTTATTTTTTGAAAATAAAAATCCTTTTTTTAGGATTTACATTTCAATCTACCTCAAAGATTAAATTTTCTTGATTCTGAGGGATTTCAGTTGCTATTTGTGATTATTTTGTGAATGAAACTTTCAATTTCAAATAGAGCTATTATATATGGTTTGTGATCTCTAGCATTTTTCCCCACCCATGTTTGTAAGATTTGAGTTGCGATAGTAGCAGACTATTTATTACAAGTTTGGGTATCTTATATTAGTATCTATTTAATTGTTAGCCTTTATCTTTCATACTATTGAATTTTTTTTTTTTTTTTTTTGGTTCAATTATTTTGGAACTCCATGCATCCATCTTAATTTCGCTAACTTTTGCATATAGGCTCAAGCTGTTGTTTTCCCTATTAAATAAGTACTGTTGTTTACAAAGTTGTTAGTTTGTAAGTGAATGGTCTGATTCAAGTGCTAATTTGAAAATTTTATCGATTAAGGTAGATCAAGATCTTTTTTCATATTTAGGCGTAGGTGGACTCATTACATGAATTTGAGTGTCCATGTGCTGAATTAGCAACATGTGTGCACCTTAAGGCAATGTCTTTACATGAGCTAACATAGGAGAAGAGGACTAAGACTTAGTGACATTTGTTAGCAGTATTAATGGTGTGGAGGATTTTTTATATTATTTTTAAAATGTATTTGAACAATGATAGTTTGTACCATCTGTTTAGTGCACATCTTTTATAGCTTGGATTTTTTTTTTCCTTCTTACATGCTTGCTTTTTGTTTCCTTTAAAAGGTTGGATGGAATGCCATGTTGTCTTTTTTTTTTTTTTTTTTTTTCTTTTGATGGAATGCCATGTTGTCTTGGGCAAGATGTTCTATGGGATGGATGTTGTTTACAAGAGTGACACAAAAGGATATTATTAGGGACATATTTTTATGTAATTGACATATCCTTTAACAAAATGCATTTTACTTGTATTTAGGTAAATCTAAGTAGGTTCAAGATGATCATTACAAGTGGTTAAATTGAAGACATGAAGATTGCTCAAGAACTGCTCAAGAAAAGTGCAATCTGCAGGTCTCGATACCTCCTCGACAGAAGCTCGATTTGTCGAGATTCATTAAAGCTCGACAAATGTCTCGATCTATCAAGCTTATGGGATTCAGACTATAGCTAGCAACATTTTAATTCTAAAAGGCTATTTTTTTATGGGTTTGTACAATCCTCATAGTACTAGGAAAACCCAAGGTTTGTGGGTATGTATAATCCTTATTAGACTAGGAAAGCCCAAGGTTTGTGTAAACCTATTTGGAATAGGAGAGTCCATTAAGCTCCTATTTAGAAGAGGTGGAAAAAGAAAAACCTAACCCTTGAGAGCTTCATACTGTTTTCTTTTTGAAACCCTAGCCTTCTCCTATAGAAGAAAGAGTTTTTGTTGTGTTTCTTGTACGCCTTTGGGTTCTGTAACCAAGTAAAGTCTCTTGCACTAACATTGAAGATCTTATTGGTATTTCTATGTGAAGCTGCTGCAAATCAACTACAATAATCAAAGGGCTGTTGTGGAGTTAGTCACGTATTGGAATTTGCGCAAAGGAGTAAGCCGCATACTAGGATCTGCGCATCAATTGGTTAGTCACGTACTAGGAGCCGTGCATTGAAAATGAGAGATTGTCACTGCAAAATAAGTCCAATTGTGTATTGGGGTAAGGGTTCAACTGTAGGTTGGTATAAAGTACTGGGAATTCATTTACTTGTAACTGCTTGTTGCGATAATAGTGAATTCTCAGGAATGGTGACCTTAAAATCACCCAGTAGGGTTTTTGCTTCAGAGGTTTTCCCCATTCGTAAACAAATCACCGTGTCAACTTTATTTTCCGCTGCATTATATTTTAATTGGTAATTTGTTTGTGCTGCCACGTACATTACATTTTAATTTGATTAATTAATAAACTTGGGTAATTAATCAATTAATTCATCACAAGGGGTCAATACATTTTTGGTTTATCAAATATATTTAGTTATTTTTTTGGGATGTTATTCTATTTGGTCAAATATTATAAATTTTACCATTTATCTAGAGATGGTGTCCTTTGGAAAAGTCTTCAGAACTCTTACCCACAGTCCATCTGTTTCTAAGTAATTTTTTTAGAACAATGCTTACTCCTAAATCTATGTATATTTATTCTTTTTCTTGATGTGTAAAGTATTAAGAAAATTAATATTTTTTAAATGGATAAATTTAGAAATATTTTTTGAAACAGTTCAGTCTTGTTGTCCCATGAGCAGTCAATGGTACTATGGGATCAATATTGCACACTTTTCAATTCAAGCCAGATTACAACTTCAATTTATTTCTATAATCCTTTTTTATAATTTAGAAATAATCGGATCAAGAATGGCAGAACCCTAGAATCATGAAAGTCCATTTATAAATCAGATCGACCTCTATATATGCTGATTATTGAAAAACCAAACCGACCTTTTCATTTAAAAGGAAGATCGACAAGATAATTGAAAGATAAAACCATTTTATAGTTTCTTATAGTTTGCTTGAATGCTGATTTTCTTTTTCCTTAACTCATACTTTGTATTACATTTTGTTCATTTACTATTCTTGTTTCAATTGGCCTTGATTTGCACGTTTTAGCCAGGTTCTGTCTTTACAAATTGATTTCTTTAGCCAATTCTCCCTTCTACTTATTTCACATCCTTACCGCTACTTTTGTTATTCAAATTTGAATTAAAATCTGGATGTTTATTCTCTCTCTTTCAATGTTTTGGCCTCAGATTATAATCTTGGTTTTTCTTGCTTTACTAACATTATAATCTTTTCCAAATTGGAGTTATTATATTCTTTGATTATTTACTGCCTTCTTTGAAATAGAAATTTAGAGACAATACTAAACAAAGGTGCACAATGTCATTAGGGACAATCTAATTCTTAGATGATCTACATTCATAAGGTTAGGTATTTGGTAAAAGCAAAAAATGACAAAATAACGCCTCTCACTCCTTCCAATTGTTAAAGTGTTTCATGTTCACATAATCTTTTTGAATGTTCAAAAAGTGTGTAAAACACCTATGAATGTTTAGACCCCCAAATTACAAATTACCAATACAAGCTTATTATCAAACAATGTATGTGCAGAATATGAAAATAAGCTAAATTAGAATTGGTAAAACAATCTAAACCAAAATTAATCACAACCACAGCAGTAATTAAAAGGTAAAGATTAAGAGAAGAGAGATGCAAACACAAAAACAATACAACGATGTGTTATCGAAGAGAAAACCGAAGTCCTCGGCGTAAAACCTCTCCATTGCCCTCCAAACGGTCAATAATCCACTAGAGAATGAAGTTGGGATACATGAACAACAGAAGACCCTCCAAGCCTAATCTATCCAATGTACCTAAGCCCTCCAAGTTTCTTGCTCCAACGAGGTTACGCCGAACCCTTGTCTTTTCTAACTTACTGAATTCTGCTATAGCCCATAACATCAACCAATATCAATTGGTCCCTTCCTAATTGCTTCCCAAGCACCAATAACCTTCTCACATGTATGGGTATGGTGAGAAAAGGATTTGGCTAAATGTACCTCTCAAGGATGTAACAATAGAGAGGGTGAGAGTAGAGGAATTTGGAGAATCAAAGGATGAAGATTATGGATGAGTCAATCTTGTTTTTCTTTAGGGTTTCTCTCTCAAAATTCTCTCTGAAAGCTCTCTATACTTCGTGGGTATAAGGGTATTTATAGAAGGGTGTGTATGGAATGTGAAAAGTCAGTTTCAGCCAAACAGGGCATTTTGGCGACTCGAGCTCGCGACTGGACCAAGTCGCGAGTTTGAGTCGTGAGCTAACTGCCTGGCTAGCTAGAGGTTTTGTCCTGTAGTACGACAGCTAGCATGACCCTTCAGCTCCCTTTGCATGCTTCACACATGTACCATTTAGCGACTCGCCAGTCTTGAGATCTAGTCACGAGGCCCTTCTTGAATGCACACTCTTGAGCTTTTCTTCACACTCTCTCACACACTACCTTTACATGATTCCCAATTAAATACAAGGTTTCTAAATGCTAAATTACAAGCAAATTTGGCACGGAATAAAGCTAACAAAATGATTGAATAAATTCAACCTTACACTAGTGTTAGTTCTTGAGCTTTTATTGAAAATTTTGTTTTGAAACCCAATGAAGAGATAAAAAGAAGGTGGTGGGCTGATCTTCTATTGATGAGTAATGGAATCTTAGGGATGTGCTTTTGCAATACAACATTTTGAATCAAAAGAAGGGGTCACGTATTAGGTTTTACTTTCTCATCTAATAGAGGTTATATTTATTATATGTGTCCATTAAGGGTTCATTTTCTTAATAGGTTGTAGCTTTCTTTTAAGATTTTGTTAAACACTATTTTGCTTTGGCTACCTTTTTCCCTAACTCCTTTTTTTTCCCCAATTTCATGAGTTCTATTTTGTTTAGTTTTCTTGAACTAATTATGTTTTGTCGATAATTGCATACTAAGGGATTATTAAATCAAAGTCTTTTTCAGTTTATCTAAAGTCTTTAACTTCTCATTCCTAACTACTTAATGCTACAAAGGGTCCTCTCACTGATAAGACCATTTATTATACTTCAATAAAGTTACTAAATTAATTTGAAAGGTCAAATTTTGTTTTCATTTTTACATAAGTGCCTGTAGAGTGTAGAGTGACATGAGTTGGAGGTAATAATAGATGAAGCTTTTCCTTTGTGCCCATTAAGGGTTGATTTTTTTAATAGGTTGTAACTTTCTTTTAAGATTTTTTGTGTGGGTCTATAATGATTTTCCCTAAGGGAATCTTTGCCTATATATATATATACATATATATATATATATATTAAATTATCAATATATATTTTCTACTTCAATTTTGGAGTTTGGTGGGCTTAGACATCACCAAATATAGATTTAGTTGCTCTAAAAATCCCTTTTATGGTGACATGGTACATAATATTTAACAATTATTTTACTTGGTTCTCTTTTAGAATAGCATTTAGTTATTTCCTGTTGGATTTTCTTTCATATATGGCTATTAGAGCCAATTTTGTGGTGCCATCTCTAGTCACCTATCTCTATTCACCTATGTTTTATATTCTATGTTTTGTTAATATCCATATTTGTAAGATGGATGGTTTAAAATTTGAATGTTTGGGGAGTACAGTTATTTTGTAATTTTTTGTAAGTAAAATTATTGATGTTTTATGTTAACTTGTGTTTAACCCGTGCAATCCGTGGGGTTGTTTTACATATTAATGAACTTTGCATCTAACATAAACTTAGTTATCATACTTGTACTACATATATTCAAAATTTAATAATGTAGTATATTTATGTCCAATATCCCCTAAAAATTTTAAAAATTAGTTTCTTCAAATTACTTCTTGTGTGTACTTCCTTGCTATGAGAGACTAAAAAAAAAAAATCTGAATTTAAGAAATTAAAACTTACATGACAATTTCAAATAGCAAATGTACTATTCCTAGGAACTGCAATGAATCACACCGAGCTAAAACTTGCAAGACTATTTTCAATTTTATAACCAAAATGTTTAAAAGGAAATAATGGCTACAGGTTTATGAAAGCCATTCACCAAAACTAATGTCTAAAGTGAAGTTGCAATAGCATAACTAACTAAAAATTTGTTTCTTCAAATCACTTCTTATGTGTACTGCCTTGATGTGAGAGACTTAAAAAAAAAATTGGACTTTAAGCAAGCAAAATTTACATGACGATTTCAAATAGCAAGTCAGAAAAATCTTAGTCAAATAATAATTCATAATTAATAGTACTTGGGAA
The DNA here is from genome assembly GCA_032878915.1 of Castanopsis chinensis. Taxonomy (NCBI): domain Eukaryota; kingdom Viridiplantae; phylum Streptophyta; class Magnoliopsida; order Fagales; family Fagaceae; genus Castanopsis; species Castanopsis chinensis. The sequence continues at coordinate 32,986,253 of JAVQMG010000133.1, read as the reverse complement.
TTTCAAATTGTAAAACTAAAACAACACATAACCCTTAAAAGGGACATTGAATCCAACTTTTTAATCATAAAAGAAAAAAGAAAAAGCTGTAGTGAATTTAAAGTGTATACCCACAGGCCATTGCAAACATAGTAAATAAATCTTACACATTAGAACGAATCAAGTTTGTGTAATATTACAATCAACCAAAAGCAACTATAATAGTTAAATAATTATAGTTCAATCAGGGCTAAACTCCAAATATAACAGTTATATACAAACATATATATATATATATATATATATATATATATATATAAAAGCCACCTTTGCAGGAAGTATTCGCGCAATATATGTAACTATACTTTTGCAATATTGTTACTACGGTACAAGTAACTACCAATCAAAGAATTTTACACACTAAAAACTTTAAACTTAATACGTTGTCACACTGAAACCTAATCACAACACTACAATAGTAATAGGAATCTTACAGATGCATTAGCTGCAACCATCATCAATATTAGCATTTACATCGGTTAACAGTAACTGTAATAGGCAATACCATATTATCAAATATTAGTGTACTACTATGAACATTAAAGTTCACATTACAATGCTAAGACGTTCATTCTATGTTGAACTTCATATTACATTAAAGTTCAAAACCTAAATGCAATCCAATACAATCCAATTCAATCAAAATACCTAGATCTATATCATATTTAAACCCAAATTTAAAGAACCAAAAAACAGAGACTAACTGGTGGAGGATACGGATCGGATGGTGGCAGTGGTAGAGGCTTGATTGTCTTCTCAGATTTTCTCTCAATCTCCACTCTTTACTCTCAATCTCCACTCTTTATGCCTGACCGAATCTCTCTCTATTGTTCTCTTTCTCCCCGTCTCTCTGTTTAATAATTCAATGTTATATATCTCCTTGAAGGGCTGATTGAGGGCGAGATTCTCAAAATCCTTAAACCACTTTTTTGGGTTTTTATGTTTTTGTTTTCCCTTATACAGGTGTAATGATCGGGCTTTCAAACAGTGTATTGATCAACCTTTTGGTTGGGTTTAACTGTAAACGTGGCTGTTGTCGAAGTCCGCCGAGGGAACAGACGGTGGTCTATATCTGTGTCCGTACTTTTTTTTTCTCCTTCTCTATCTCTATATCGTAGGTTTTTTCTTTTTCCTCCTATCACAAGTTTTTCTTTTGGAGTATCCCTGTATTTCAAACGGTTATTTTATTTTAATTGGATAAGCCATAAAACAGTGTTTTAATATTGTGAAACAGTATAACTAATTGCTTTTTAATTGTGAATGTGGCAGAATTTTAGATGGACATTTTTCCTATATGGTAGCACCTCTTTAATTATAGGAAAATGTTTCTGCTATTATATATAGTATATGATAACTGAGTTTTTGCAAATTGAACTGCATTTCCTCTGATTGCCTTTGTTGTTTTTCTTCTTGATATTTAATTTTACTATTATTTCTCTATTGATATATGTCTCTGATTTACTAGAATGCTTATTTTGTTTTTGTTATGTCCTTTTTGGAGCATCTTATGCTTTCCTTTTGTGTTAAGAATAATTTCTCATATATTTCAAAATTGTTCTATTAGGCTCAGTTTATTGGCAGGTTTTTTTTTTTTTTTTTCTTAATGTTGTTGTGATTAGCTTTGTTTATTTTCTTTATTCATTTTTTTTTTATTGTGTATGTCTTAGTGTTTTGGATTGAGTACTTATAGATGCTTTAATTTTATTTATTTATTTTATGGATAGAAGATTACATAATAATGGGTGAAAAGCTTCATGAATTCAATAATTTGGGTGTGTGTATAATCTAATCTATCTCTATGTAATTTTGAAGCAAAGCCTAAAAAATTTGAGGAACTTTAGTGTAATTAATCTTGAATCTTGCTGTCTTATTGAGTGTTTATGTTTAGGTGCTTTTGTTTCTTTATGATTTGGCTTTCATGAAAGTGTTAAGAAAAAGATCAAGAGGAAGGATTATTTAATTAGATGAAGGGTTTGTAACAGCCAAATCACGAAGACAAACCATTTGCAGCAGCCATTTAAAAGTTTCATAATTTTTTGGAGGACACTTCTTATTCCTTGAGTTCCACACTTTAGAATACATTTAAAGATTGTGTGTGCAGCAGCCAATGTGGTATGACCACAAAGTTGAAGCTGCAAAGGGGTATCAAACATTTGTAGTGTTAATTATTCTTTAATCAACATTTAGTTTTGGTATAAAACTTCATAAATTAACTGTGACTAAGATTACCAATTGAAAATCAGTCTTTTAAAGAAAGATTGACTTTGTCAATGACGTATATTAGTACTTTATTCATTTGTTTTAGATATGATCAAACATACTTGCAAATTGGGACATCATTGTTTATATATGTATTTCGGTCTCTTGCATTTTTTCCCACCAGTGTTTGTTTGGTGTTGATTCAAAATTTGTAATGTTTCATTTATATAAATCTGCCATGTTTTCTAAATTTTAAATAACTAGCCACAGACCCACACGATGCGTGGGAATATATAAATATTTTGTAATGGGGTGTAATATATAAGAATTAAAAATTACTTCAAATATTATTTATTTTTTAAAAAATTTCTACAAGTATTTTTCATCTTTTTATATCTACAAAGTACAAATATATCATACTATTATATTTTGTATGTTTGATTAATATTTTTTTAAGATGAACTATATTTTTCTAACTTCTGTTGTAGTGTGTTATATTTGATATATAACTAAACTTTATAAGTTTCAAATTTATTATTCAAAATTTTCAGCTCTTAAGGAATAATGAGATTATCATAAATATAAAAATTCACCACAAAATTACAATGTTATCTTAACAAAAATTAAAATGAAACAAAAGGAATAAAAGACATACTTTATATAATTTATTACTCAAAATTGGTAAGTATATTCAAATTCATAGCCATGTAGAATGTGTTTTGACATAAACTCAAATTCCTATTTCTAAAAAACTAAGTATTAACCCAAATCAAAATTCAACCAAAGCTTTAAAACGGAGAGAGAAGACTCTGTAATGGGAAATTGAAAAAAAAAAATACCAAAACACATATTTAAAAATAAAAAACCATTCGTGGGGGAAAGAGAGTATTTACAATTTTAGAATTATATCAAACCTTAATTAGAAATAAAAAACCATTCGTGGGGGAAAATACCAAACCTTAATTAGAATTATATGAAAGAACAAAAATCCATAAGAGAGGGAGAAAGAGAGTATTTACAATTTTTTTTTGTGGGGGAAAATATGGATTGAATGGAAGAAATGATATCAAATTTATACAAAATAAAATGGGGAGAAGAAGAGTCAAAATATAATACAGAGAAAATGATGAAGGAAGTGTGACAGTAAAGTAGAGAGTAGTGGGAAGATAAAGACAGTAAAGTAAAGAATAGTGGGGAGATAAAGAGGTAAAAATTTAATACACCCTCACTTATACTAATTTCCATCAAAGACCAAATTCTCAAACGTATGCCATTGATTCTACTCATGTCCACTACACACATTCATCAACATGTCTATATACAAATCACCGACTTGCCATTACATTCATTTTATCAATGTTTTGAATTTCCACAAAGAATCAAAATAGTGCATATACGAATTGTAAGTGTGTGAGTCACTTATATTATCATGATGTTGTGGTCAAAGCTAGTGGCAAACTTATTGAACTCAACCAATTGTTTTTGCCTCAGAGAAGATGGCTATTAGCATTCCAAGTCATGAAGTTTAAATGGCTATGGGAAATTATCATAATGTATCAGCTGCTATGCCCCAAAATTAACAGTTGCTCCTACCTTCATTGCATCACATCAGCTATATCATATTGTGTTTAATAAGGAAAGAAATAGAAAAATATGAAATTTAAAACTCAAGTGTAGGAGTATTGTTATAGCATGTGTAAAACTCATGTACACAATATTCTAGACCTTCAATAGGAGACAATTCCAAAAAGAAAATCAAGTAGTAGAAAGAAAGTAGCATAATCCAAAATCTAAAACAAAAAACCTAACTGTTGTTCATGTACACAATATTATAGATAGATATTCAAGAATCAAGAACCAATTAGTTTCTCCATTCGTATAGCAATTAGCTTAAAGCTAGATACTAATGGAATTTTAAAAGAATTCAGTTCTTTGAATTTCCTCACTCCTAAAATCCCAAACAATTTCACAAAATCTAAACAATCCCCAAAGTTGTTCGTCAACCAAATAGGCCAACTAAGGTCTAAAACACAAAAATTCCAGCCACAACACAATAATCTACTTAAGCTGGTGTGCTTTGAAGAATTAGAGTTTCATTTAAAAAAGTTAAGATAAAAAGATTTAAATTGTTACACCCCAAGTTCTATACAACCAAAAAAAAAAAAAAAAATTAAGCTTCAAACTCTACTTTGTTTTCTCTTCCATTGGCCCACAATTTCTTAGACACCAAACAGTCCAATTAAATAATAAACAACAAATTATTAATATAAGGAAAGAGAAATCTTATATAGCTAATGTGTGTTGAACCATAAAGAGCAAATTATCAAGCACCACCCAAGAAAAAGAAAAAAATTATTCCCCTTTCCTTCAAAAGGTTCTAAGAAAAAAAAAATAATTACCAATTGATTGGTATGAACTTCAATAGAATAAAAAGCTTTTAGTGATTGCAAGGCTTAATTGTCGATATCTATCAAGAAATTGACAAACAAAACAAAGATAAAAATGAAATTTAGGTCAACATATAAAACGATAGGAAAAGGAGAACAATAACGATTTATCTGTGATAAAAATGAATAACACGCTTACTATAAAATAAAGACCAAAACAGAAAACAACACATTGAAGTTAATTATCAGACAGAAAAACATTATGGCAAACATATTGAAAGTAACATTCCTGCAATCTAGAGAAGGGCAACCATAAAGCAATTTATAACAAACATGATCAAATGCTCAATTCAAATCAATTTTGAAAAAGAAAAGACATATTTGAATAGTTTTGAGACCATGAAAACTCAAACTCATTCATCATGAAATCCCAAAATTGAATTATATTTTTTTTTCTAGTATTGAGATGGAAATAAATAAATAATAAGAATAATATAGCAATAACAAAAAGAACCATTAGTAGAAAAAAAAAAGTGGTTGAAACAATAAAAAAAAAAATCAACCAAAAGAGAAACAAAATTGGAGAAAGAGAGAGAGTATTGACCTTTTTGTCGTGGATAACTTAGAAAAAAATAGGGGATAGAGGTGTAAATGAAGCAAGAAGAAATTTATATGAAAATTAAGATGGAAGAGAAAGGGTGGAAGTAGATGATAGGTTGAATGAAGTGAAACTATTGAATTTAAGAAGATACAATGGAAATTTTTTTTAAAATCTAAAGCAAATCAAATGAAAATTAAAAAAAAATTATTGGAGGGATGAAATATTGAACTAAAAAGACAATAATTAAAGAAGATGAAAAGTTGAACAAAGTAAGAATTGCAAATAAAAATAAAAAATAAAAAAGATGCTAAAGGTGTAGTGCATAAAGAACTTTATAAAATTTATATCAAAACTCCATTATTATATAGAGTATAGATATGTATAGACATTATTTTTGGTTTTTTTATTCTTCATTGATAATATTATTTAGTTATAGACATCTAAATTAATGTAGACAAATATGTAAAGGTAAAATTATATATAATGTTAAACCACTAAAGATAAATATATAAAGTCAATAATCTAGTTATATTTTTTTGTTAAACATGTCAGTAATATAAAAAATAGAAAGGTTTTAAATATTTGTAAGGCATTTTTAGTAGATTTTAATATATATAAAAAATCTCAATATTTTATGTAAATTTTCCCATAAAATCAATATTGTTGACATCCTTTATATTCAAAAAACACTGAAACACATAAACAAAGAGATTAATTGTGTAGAATTGCAAGAGTATGTACGTTATATTAGTATTTCATTTACAACATATACATGATATATACATGATTCATGGTCAGTTGGTATGAACCGTAATAATTACATCCTCTTCAATGATAGTAGCGGCAATTTTAGGTTGCATTAGTAACTTAATATCTTTAACAGTGAGGCCATCTCTCCCCTATAGCATTTAATTTCATGCACACTTCAAGCATCATCAGTTGCTATGAACCGTAACAATTACATCCACTTCAATGATAGCAGCGGCAAATTTATGTTGCATTAGTACTTTAAAATCTTCTTTAACAACGAGGCCATCTCTCTCCCTGATAGCCTTCAATTTCATGCACACTTTAAGCATCATTGGCCTTCTATAGGTACAAGGCTGAACACAGCTATAAGCAATCCTAGGGAACTGAAGTATTTCACCATCATATCCTTTCTACAACAAAGATTTATCAATGACATCATACAGACCAAACTTTGATTCCAAAAAGTTATGAAAATTAGTTAAGAATTATAAACCTAAAGCAGAGATGCAAGTGAAATAAAAAAAATCAACAGAGAGAGAGAGAGAGAGAGAGAGAGAGAGAGAGAAATAACCTTTTTTTTTATGAGAAAAAACTATGCAAAGAATGGAAGAGAATGACAAATTTATAGTGAAATAGGGTGAATAATAAGAGACAAAATAAGAGAAGATGAAAGGAAAGATGAAGAGTGATATTAAAGTAAATGGTAGTGGGAAGATGAAAAGGTAATGGGGGGAGATGAAAAGGTAAGGGAGGCAGAAAGCTTGAAGTGTAAATATTAAAAAGAAAAAGTAAATGTTAAAAAAATTAAAGAAAAATTGGAAAGAAATAGGATAATGATGTGGTGGAAGTAAATAAATAAGTAGTGGGTTGGATTTATTATAGGGTGATAATGGAAGTAAATAAATAAGTAGTGCATTGTATTTATAGGGCTGGGATTTATAGGGCTGAAAATTGTAAAAACCATTTTAAAATTATAGGACAAATTATATTTAAAAAAAAATGACATGGCAGCTGATGTGGCGTAACGTGAGAGCAGCAGTATTAAACGCTACGCTTCAACTTTTAGTAATATATAGATATAGATTATAATTAATTATTTTCACACACAACCACATATTTTATAGGAACTCTATTTGTAGCAGCTCATTTTTATTAACTCTTATCAGAAATTTTGTATTTATAATAATATATTTTCCCCCACATGTTAATTCAAATCAGACATTTCTGACTTATAAAAAAATGGAAAATACATGACAAGCACGCCTAAAAAGACGGATGCTAATGTTTGAAGGGTGATCTAGAAGAAAATGGCATGAAAGAAAAAATAGTTTACAAAATAAACTTACCTAGGCTAGGAAATGCAGGGAAATTGTCATTGCTGAAAAGAGGAAAAAACAAAGGAGGGATAGAACGACATTAACTCATGACTGCTCTATGTTGTATTCACCTGGTATAAATATGGACTTTTATGCCTCAAGAGGTTTGTTTCTCTTTCTACCACTTTGTATATATAAATTCTATAGACATTGTTTCATAAAAATTTCAGAATAAAACTGTCAATTCATATTTGATTATTAGATATTGATGTTGACATGGATCATTCCTCTATATGTGTTGGGTAGCCAGAAGCACTTGGTGGAGTCATGTGGAGCTCTCTATATTGTTGATAGATACTTTAATAAAGAAATGAGGAGGGTAGAACATACCAACTGGTATGTCAGAGACTGTGATGGTCCTAAAGTGGTTGATTTCAAAGTGTATAAGTTGGATGAAAAGTGGGGTAGATAGGAGTTGGAGAAAAGCTTGGGTGATCAAGTTTTTGCTTTAGGTAATGATTGTTGTTTATCGATTTTGTCTGAAGAGTTTACTAGGTATAAAATGACGTGCTTTTCTTTAATGATCAAAATAAAACTCATGCTTTCAACTTGAAAGATAGTAGCTTTGGAGATTTTAGGAATATCCATCCATCCCGGCTCCTCTCAAATTTGCTAAATTTGATTTAATTTAATGCTAAATTCTAATTCTATAGAACTATCTTAGCCAAAAAAAAAAAAAAAAAATGCTATTGATGTAGATAGTTTCCATTCAACCAGGAATCACTAATGTAGTTTTGAAAGTGTATCTCAAAATGTGAAGTTGTATTTCTATTGTACTATTTTATAATATTTTCTCTTTGACACTTGATTTGCTGTCATCTTTAACAGCATAAGGTGCTTGCGATTTACTTTTTGGATTCCAATAACTTTCTTTTTGGGGACTTGAATTTGAAGCAAAGAAATAGAAAGAGAATGTCTAATGCAACTGTTAGATAGAAAAGGGTAAGAGATATATTGTTTTCTACCAGAGATGGTTGATAGAAATTAATAAGTGTTAGAAATATTTAAATTGAATGTTACAGTTCTTTTTTTTTTTTTTTTTTCCTTTGATTTGGTTATAAACTAAGAAATATGAGTTAGTTTTAGATATTTTGTTTGGGTTGTGATGACTATGAGTCTTTGTGTTCATAACTAGATTTCAACATCCATACTTTAGAATGTATAACAATAATATATTTTTTGGTAAATGGAATTATGGAATTTTTTGGATTAATTACTGCAACAAATTGATAACTAACGTATCTTGCACACTTTGCAACAATTTTTTTCTTTACAAATTGATTTTATTAGCCAAATTTCTCTTCTACTTATGAGATTCCAATTAATATTTTCTCTAGATCAAGTGTTGATACTAAGTTATACCTGTCTTTTAGAAGAACAGCTATACATTAACATCATTATCTGAACAACTAACCGTCATTATCTGCACATTAAGTATAATATATTAAGTTGATTGTTTTCTAATTCATAAAATGATCCCGCGCATTGTGTGGGTTAAACACTAGTCATATACTGTATATAATAGCAGAAGATGAGAGAAACTTGATTCCTACAATTAAGGAGGTGCTGCCATGTAGGAAAAATGGCTATCTAAAATTTAGCCACGTTTAAGTTAAAAAGCAATATATTACATTGTTTAGTAACACTACACCGCTGTTTAAAAGAGATAAATTATAGTGTTTGACTATGTTAAAACACTGTTTGGGAGCCCTTGGTATAAAAGGAGACTATCTGCTTAAAAAGAAAAAAAGATTGCTTCACAGAGAAAGGAGAAAGGGAGATTGAGGGAAAAGAGAGATAGAGAAATAGAGACGTAGAGATAGAGAGAAGGGTTCTTTTCGCTTCCTTTTTAATTTTCTTAACACCAATGCTTGCTATCCAGAGATAGAGAAGGAGGAAAAAATAAACCTTGCGATATAGAGATGGGAAGGAGATAGACATTGAGAGAACTACCACCGATAAGTTTTTCTTTCTTTCATTCTTTCTTAGATTTGGGTATAGGTATGAAATACGAATTAGTTTTGAGAAATTTGGTTGGATTGATTTTTATTTAGGTATTTGGGTAACATTAGGCTTTGATTTGATTTTTGAAATTTAGGGTTATATATGATTTAGGTTTGGAGAGGGCAAAAATAGAGAAATAAGAGAGATAGAGAGAGTTCTCCGTTTCCATTTATTTTTTCAATTTTTTGGGTTTTGTTTTGTCAATTATTGTTTTATTGGTTAGAATTTTGTTCCTGTTTGGTAGTTTTTTTTTCTTCGTTTGCCACTAAAATTAATTTCTGAATTATTTTTTTTTCTTTTTCTTCTATTTCTCCCTCCAGTTGCAAAATACTGTTTCCCTGTGCCAGATAAAGACATTGGGACTTCTGCAATAAGAGAATTTAAAGGTGCAGTTAGATTTTAATTTCTTTGGTTCTTGCTAGAATTAAGATCCTTAATGAATGTAAATATTGAAGTGCTCTATTTACATTTGAACTCACATGACTCAATTTGGATTGTGACTCATCATGTTTGAATAAGGAAAAAAATATTGAATTGTAACGTAATTAATATTTACATTCATTGTTACTATTTGTCTTTTACCATATGTTTGTTTGATGTTTGTGAGTTACTTTCAAATTCTTGAGTGAATATTTGTGGTCCATTGGTATGTTGTTAAGACCCAACAATTGTGTTTTTTAAAGTAAGAGGAATTGAATAACACAATCCAAAAAAATTTAGAAGAGTCATGAAAGTTCGTGGTAAAGACAAAAAAAAAAAAAAAAAAAAAAGGAAAATTGAAATGTTACATTCTGATGCTTTTGTAATTACTCATTTGAAGCTCAAACTATATTCAAAAAATTGGTTTGTGGTTTATAGCATCTCTATTTTTACTGATTATGTGTTTCCCTGTACCCATTTTTAAAATTTGGTTTGTGTTGTCTTTCATTCCAGTTTTCGGTATTTGTGGATTTCTCTGTTTTTTGCTAGCTTTGAAACAATATTTTGCCAGATTTGGATCCATACTACTAGACTTATTGTTAGTTACTTAAAGTTCAGTGGTGCATAAAAGTACACACATTTGAAACTTTTGATTAAATAAGTAAAAGAACATGAATGTTGCCTAAGAAGGGTTAGCAAGAAAAATGATAATCATGTCAATTGAATAATCCCAATTATTTTGTTGGTAAACCTCATTGATAAATGGGTTTTCAGAACAGATAAAAATTGTTCATGTGTTTTTCATTAGATTTATTGCAAAAATGAAAGTAGTGACATGTAATCTGTCTCTATTGTTGTTGGGCATGGAAAACACAGATTGACTCTACTTTCCATGATCTCCGCTTTCATTGGTACCTTCAACCTCTCTCTCTTAAGGATTTTCCATTATCTATTTTTGTTTTTTTCAAATCAATTTTTTCCTTGGTTTCTCAATTCCTATCAAACCATTCAAAGAAAGGCTTGAACTGAATTTTTGGTCAATTGTTTCTTAATTTTGATTTTAGTTTAAGGTGAGTGGAAGCATGAAGGCATGCAGATGTAGAAGCTATCTAGGAAGCCAGATGTAAGATAAAGCTTAAGAGATAAAGCAACACGACAAGCATTAGGCTATTCTGACTGAACAAATATGAGGTAATGTTTAGTACTGTGTAGTGCCATGTTATTGAGATATCTACGACTACATGAGAATTGTGTTTTCTCATGTAATCTTGATGTTATAAGTCTGATGTTGCGTTTTAGATCCTCTTTATGATCATCAATGACTGATTAATATGGGTCCAGCTATCAATGGTGGTCAAAATTATTTGCCAATTGTAATGTTCATTTTTACTAAGGTTACATGTTTTTTCTAAGGAGAGGGTTACCATGGTTATTAGTGCTCAAATGTTAGACTCAAGTAATTTTCCTTTTTCCTTGCCCTATAAACAGAGTGGGAATTGATATGGTTGCTTGGAGTTTAAAGTGATTGTTTTGATTTTGGATTTTTATTTTTTGGGGATAGCTGAATTTGATTTTTATTTTTCCTTTTATTTTATTTTTGGGGTAGAAAATGTAATTGGGCTATTTGCATGCCTTTTTCCTTCTATATCACAAAAAAATTACACATTGATTTGAAATTCATAAGTATATATTTGTCACATAAAATAGAGTCCCATTTCCCTTTTCCTTTTTCCCTTTTTCTTTATAATTTCAGGGAGATGAAATTTTAAGATTAAGCTGCTCATAATTGGTGAAAAAAGATTGAAACTTAGAATTTGGGACATGTGTAATTGTTAGAATTATTTTGAATTGTAGTTTCATTTTAATCTTTGATTAATGATGCTTTGGAAGTGATAGTTTATGGTAACATGTAATCTCTCCCTTCCTTCAAGTTAGTCACTATTCTGACTTCTGATGCATAAATAGATTATTTGTACATTTCCCAATCTCCACATCAAACCCTCCACTTTTTTAGAGAGTATATCTCACTAATTTCTTTCATTATTATATTCTATTATGGAGTCTAAATCCAAGTGAAAACCACATTGCGTTGCTAACCCATGTGATGCATGGAATAGTTAGCAAATGTTAAATAAATAAATAAAAAGTTAAGAAACATCTAAAAAAATTAACAATATATATATATATATATATATATATATATATATATATCAAACAAAATGACAGCTAGTATATATAAAAGCAAAGACCTCATGTGAGAGTGCACCAGGTCATGCCATGTGGCACTCTTATGTTGCATTTAGCCTTTTTTACCTCTTTTGATTAAGTTTTTTTACTGTTACTAAATAGATCATAGTAACTTATTTTTACTATATTATAAATTTAGAATTTTTACCTCTTTTTATTAAGTTTTTTTTATTGTTACCCAATAGATCATAGTAACTTCTTGTTACTATTATATCAAATATGAGCTGTTCCTGACAATTAAACCAATTAAACCAAAAGTTATTCAATACAAAATGGACTACCTTTTAAAAGTAGACCAAACCTTATGAAAAACTCAAGCCTACTCAAGCCTAGTTATTACCTTTCATATTATGGCCAAAGTTTGATCGAGAGGCGGAGAAAATCCAAAATAAATCTACAGAGATCTTGCTGAAAAATAAATTGAGGTACAACATATTTAAATTATTGTAAATTATTGATAGTGGAGAAGGAATCCCACGTGATTTGAAAAAAAAAAAATAGGAAAAAAATGGATTTTCCTACTTCATTTGAATGAATTCAATCTAAATGAAGGTTTTGGAAATTACATAGTTGCTAAGATTTTTTATGCACCTTCAAATGACAAAAAGGTATGAAAGAAAAAAATATATATACACAATCGAATATGCTATAGTAATTGTTTTGCTGCACTATTCCAAAATTAACAAAAAATAAAAATAAAAATATTTACAAAAAATTGTCACATCATTGAAATTGAATATAAATGCAAATGCCTACGAAAAATCTTACTGACAAAGTCCAAACTTTGTAAGATCCAATCAAGAAAATCTTGGCGCCAATTCATTAGTGATTAACACAAATGATGTAACAAAAGGAAAAAGTGATGAAAGCTCAAAAATCAATATCATATATAAAGTAGAGAACTCATGTGAGAGTGCACGAGGTCATGCCAAATGACACTCTAATGTTGCATTTAGCCTTTTTTACCTCTTGTCATTAAGTTTTTTTATTGTTACCAAATAGATCATAATAACTTATTTTTACTATATTATAAATTTAGAATTTTTTTACCTCTTTTTATTAAGTATTTTTTATTGTTACCCAATAAATTATAGTAACTTCTTTTTACTATTATATCAAATATGAGCTATTCTTGACAATTACACCAATTAAACCAAAAGTTATTCAATTCAAAATGGAGTAACTTTTAAAAGTAGAACAAACCTTATGAAAATCTCAAGCCCAGTTATTACCTTTCATATTATGACCAAAGTTTGATCGAGATGCAGAGAAAATCCTAAATAAATCAACAAGAGATCTTGCTAAAAAATAAACTGAGGTACAACATATTTAAATTATTATAAAACTATTGATATTGGAGAAGGAATCCCACGTGATTTGAAAAAAAATAAAAGTTTAGAAAAAAAATGGAATTTCCTACTTCATTTGAATGAATTCAATCTAAATGAAGGTTTTGAAAATTACACAGTTGCTAAGATTTTTTATGCACCTTCAAATGAGAAAAAGGTATGAAAGAGAAAAATATATATATACACAATCCAATATACTATAGTAATTTTTTTTGTTGCACTATTCCAAAATGAACAAAAATAAAAAATAAAAACATTTACAAAAAATTGTCACATCATTGAAATTTAATATAAATGCAAATGCCTACGAAAAATCTTAATGACATGGTCCAAACATTGTAAGATCCAATCAAGAATCTCTTAGTGCCAATTCATTAGTGATTAACATAAATGATGTAACAAAAGGAAAAAGTGATGAAAGCTCAAAAATCAATATCATATACTATATATAATAGCAGAAGCTAAGAGAAAGTTGATTCCTACAATTAAGGAGGTGCTACCATGTAGGAAAAATGGCTATCTAAAATTCAGGCACGTTTAACTTTAAAAAGCGATAAATTACATTGTTTGGTAATGCTATAACACCATTTAAAGGCGATATATTATAATTATTCACTATGTTAAACACTGTTTGGAGCCCTTTTGGTATAAAAGAAAACTAACCGCTTAAGCCAAAAAAAAAAAAATGAAAGAAAGATTGCTACAAGGAGAAAGGAGAAAGAGAGACAGAGAGAAAAGAGAGATAGAGAAATATAGAGGCAGAGAACGGAGAAGGAGAGAGAGATCGAGAGATCAAAATCTGCAGTTTGCAATCAAGAATGAAAAGATGTCTCTCACTTCCTATCAGATTTCTTAACACCGATGTTTGTGATCCAGAGATAGAGAAGAAAATAATAAACCTTGCGATACAGAGATAAGAAGGAGACAGACATTGAGAGAACAGCCACCGGTAATTTTTCTTTTTTTCATTCTTTCTTAGATCTGGGTATGGGTATGAAATATGAATTAGTTTTGAGAAATTTGATTGGATTGATTTTTATTTAGGTATTTGGGTAACATTAGGTTTTGATTTGATTTTTTGAAATTTAGGGTTATATATGATTTAGGTTTGGAGAGGGCAAAAACAGAGTAATAAGAGAGAAAAATTTTCTAAAGGAAATTAAATGCCTAATATCGTTAACAACATTCCCAAACAGTGAAAAATTTTCTAAAGGAGAATAGATGGAATGGATTACATTACTACTATCTCCCTCAATAATCAACCTTGAAACCCAGCAACCACGGCAAATATCAATGGCTCTTCGACAAGCAAGTAATTCATCCTCATCACTTGTACTCACCTTTAGGGATGGCAATGGGGCGGGGCGGAGCCGAAGGATGGGATCTTCGCCCCTGCCCCGTACAGATTTTTCTTGCCCCATCCCCGCCCCGCCCCGCATGACGGGGAAAATTGTTTGCCCCATCCCCGCCCCTTAAGGCCCCACGAAGACCCGTGAAGCCCCGCCCTACACAGTAAAACTTAATTTCTTGTTAATTTTCCCTACAACTATTACCATTTTTTCAAACAAAATGACATGTTTCAATATTAAAAATATACTTGAAGTTATAAATAAATTTATCCTATCAAATCAAAAATATTTTTAGCAAAAACTAAATAATATTATCTAAATGTTTAACATGACAATGTTACAAAAAAAATCTCATAGTATGACACAATAAAATAATCCAAACTCCTAATAAGATGATGATATTGGCCCCTTACTTCCAACTTTGCTAGAGAGAAAAAAGAGGTAGAACCACATTAGGTAGAATAAAATAAGATGAAGATATTTTTGTTTAAATAGTATGGTTTTAGAGTATGAAAAAATTACAACTTAACCCTTATTAACAAGGGGCGGGGTGGTTTTAAAAAGTGCAAACCCATCCCCGCCCCGCCCCGTGGTGCGGGTCTAAAATCTTGCCCCATCCCTACCCCATCACCTTTGCGGGGCGGGGAAAACCCGCACGGGGCGAAGCGGGGAGGGGCGGGTCAAGCGGGGCGGGGAAAAATTGCCATCCCTACTCACCTTCGGTCCACTAGCAGACATGGCAACCATCACTTCTCCCTTGTCATTTCTAATTATAGCACCATAGCCTGATCTGTCCAAGCCTAAGAAAATTGCTGCATCAAAATTCAATTTGTATTCTGATTGTAAGGGAGGTTGCCAAACTTCCCCACTAAGTTGCTGCATAGGCTGAATTGACATATTATTTTGGGCACATTTAAATTCATCAACAAACTCCTCGACTCTTTTATTTAAGCTGCTTGGATCCTTCAATTTGCCTCTATGCACCACGCCATTCCTCTGATTCCATATGAGCCACACTTGTGCCCAAAACAACTCCATTTCATCCAACGTTAGTCACTCCAATAAATCCTCCATCAGCTACTTCATGTCTAGCTGCCCATGCCTACTTTTCTACACTTTTTGGATGCTACCAACCCAGATGTCCTGCACTGCTACACAGTCCCATAAGGTATGGACCGTTGATTCCACCTCTCTCGTACATAATGGGCATTTGTTTTCCTGAATAATTTTCCTCCTAGTTAGATTCCCTATAGTCGGTAGTATATCATGACAGATATACCAGCCAGATATTTTAATTTTGATTCCACCTTTCAACATAGCCCCTTGAAGTGCTTGCCCGATTGCCAAGTTTCCTAGCCATATGATAAGCTGACTTGACTGTGAACAATCCCTTTGAATTATGCAGCCAAATGATAGCATCATTAACGTCTCTACGGCTCAATGGAATTTGACAAATAGCTTTTGCCTTTTCCCTATGAAAAGTAGCCATGACTTCCTTATTCCTCTAAATATGTAAATACAGGTTGATCAAATCTGTAACCATCATTTCATTCACATCTCCACACTCCGGATGTAAAATTTTATTTGTTGGGTAGTTGGGAATCCACCTATCTTTTAGAACATTAATTGAAAGGCCATTTCCCACCCTCCAATAATGTCTGGATTTGATAATGGGTAGTGCAGCCATCAAGCTTCTCTATACATATGAGCAGTTTGGTGAATCTTTGGCATCAAGGAAAGATGAACATGGAAAATACCTTGCTTTGAAACATTGATAAAGCAAAGAATCCGTGCATTGAACCATTCTCCAACCTTTCTTGGCCAACATAGCTAAATTAAAAACTCTTAGATCCCGGAATCCCATTCCTCCATCTTTTTTTCAATTTGTCAATTTATCCCAACTTTTCCAATGGATTTTTCGTTCATTACCCATCTGACCCAACCAAAATTTAGCACACAACGAATCCAATCATCACATAGCTTTAAAGGGAGTTGAAATACACTCCTTGTGTATGTAGGTATGGATTGTGCCACAGCCTTGATGAGAATTTCTTTACTAGATCTTGACAATAATAAGCCCTTCCAACCTTGCAGCTTCCACCAAATTTTGTCCTTTAGGTATGAAAACGTATGATACGTAGTGCTCCCAACCAAAGTTGGTAAGCCAAGATAAGTTTTAAATCCGTTCACCACCTTACCTCCCAAAATTTCCAATATTTGTTGTTTCTGGCTGTCTGAAGTGGTACTACTAAAATAGGCTCAAGACTTTTCCAAATTTATGCTTTGCACGAAAGCTCTTTCAAAAGTTTGGAGAATCTCTGCTATAGTCTCTCCCTCCGCCTTATTCACCTGACAAAACAACAAGGAATCATCTGCAAACATTAGGTTAGTGACTTTTGGAGCAGCTCTACAAATGGAAACTCCTGTGATCCTCCCTTCTGCTGCTTGTTTCAACAATGTGGTGAAGCCTTCTACACATAATAGGAATAAATATGGTGATAAAAGATCCCCTTGACGTATTCCTTCGGATGAATGAATCAGGCCATAGGCTTTCCCATTCACCAAAATAGAAAAAGATGGTGTTGTTACGCAACTCATCACCCTTTCTATCCAAGTAGCTGGAAATCCCATCTTTTCCATAATGCTTTGAAGAAACTGCCACTCAACCTGATCATATGCCTTGCTGATGTCTAACTTTAAAGCCAAGGATCCCTTCCTCCCTTTTTTTTTTGAAGTGCATAGTATGGAGCATTTCATAAGCCACCAGTACATTATCTATAATCAGCCTCCCCAATACAAATGCACTTTGAGTGGGTGAAATAATTTGAGAGAGTACTTGTTTCAATATGTTTGCCAACACTTTAGAAATAATTTTGTAAATCATGTTACAAAGGCTTTTTGGTCTAAAATCAGACATTTTCACAGGGTTTTTAATTTTAGGGATAAGCACAATATTTTTATGATTAATTTCAGGTAGCACAATCCCATTATTCAAAAAATCCAAGATTGCTAAAACTACATTATCACCCACTACATGCCAATTTTTTTGAAAGAATAGGGCATTCATACCATCAGGTCCTGGAGCCTTTGTTGGTCCCATTTGAAATAAAGCCACCTTCACTTCAATTACCCTGCTCTGCATTGCATTCAGGCACTCCTCCATTTGATCTCCCATACTAGCATGAAAAAAATTATCAAAGTAGGCTGAAGCTACTTCAACCACCTCCTCCAAATTCTCAACCCACTACCCTTGTGAATTTTGGATATCCTTTTATAATTTTTATTTCTCCTTTGTGTGGCCTTGGCAAGAAAAAACTTCATGTTTTAGTCCCCGTGTTTTAACCTATTTATTATAGATCTCTGAGCCCAAAATATTTCTTACTTTTGTAGTAATTCATCCACTCTTTTACTAAGTTCCAGGTAATTGGCCTTGGCAGCCTCTGTAGGTTCAGCTTCATTTAAAAAATCCAACTTCTTTTGGAATTCTTTGATTGCTTTATTGTTCGGATCAGTTGATGTTGCACCCCATGCCATAAGCTCAGATCCACACATTTTAATTTTTATATGTATAGCTGCTAACCCAAGCCTATCCTCACCTGCTCTTTCCTAAACCTCTTGCATTGCCAAGCCTCCTCGAACTTGAAACACCTATCACGTTTCTATCTAGGCTGAGAGAAAGTTTGAACATGAAGCATGATGGGTAAGTGGTCCAAAGCATGTGTTGGCAGGTGTACAATTTTGCTCATCTGAAATTTCTCCATCCATTCCTTATTTGCCACTCCTTTATCAAGACGAATCTTTGTGTTTTCTTCCCCAGGCCTCTTATTACTCCAAGTGTAAGGATATCCCGAAAACCCAAGGTCTTGAAGGTGACAAGAATCCAAAGCCTCCCTAAAAGCTTCAATCTGTGAATTTTGTGGCTGTCTTCTGCTTTTCTTTTCCCATGCATGTAGATAAGCATTAAAGTCCCCTATAATCATCCATGGTCCCTCCAAAAAAGGTCTGTAAATACTTCAATAATTTCCACTAGTTTTTTTTCTGCCGTGCATCCAGCCATCCATATAAACCAATCAAGTACCAGATATAACCATCCTCCTCCATGACTTTAGCCAAAACATGATTGGCAGTGAAATTTATAACCGCCAGAAGAATATTATTTTTCCACAAAAGTGCTAACCCTCGACTTGAATCAGGATGTTTAAGAATAAACTTATTCTGAAACAGTAAATTTCCATACAATCTATCAAACCCTTCCTTGTCCATTCTTGTTTCCATAAGAAAAAAGACCGTGGGAACTTGCTCCCTCACAATCATGCGAAGGCTTGGACCTATCCAAGGGTTCCCAAGCCTTTGACAATTCCAACTTAACATCCTCATTGCTCTCAACAAGGGTGGTTCCCCACTTAAATAATATTGTTATGCCCCAAACCCAAGTAAGAGCTATGCACGTGACAACACAATACTTGCGAACACTATCAGTAACTACTACACCCCCAACTAGGGTATCCACACATACTTCAGACTCCATAGGCTCAAATTTAAAATTATGTTTCTTTGCAAAATTGGTAGATATAAAGGAGTGAGTGGCACTAGGATCAAACAATGCATAAGCATAAGTTGTGGAGACTGGATTAATACCTGTTACCACAACATTAGAAGTATTAGCATCATGTTGAGTGAGTGCATAAACCCTTCCTTAGATCTTGGGCCTTTGGCTTGCTCCTAGATTCTGTCCTATTGTTGGTCTTGGAATGGTCTGACTCTCCTTCCGTTGGGGACACTTAGCAATCCTGTGACCCCTTTGTCCACATGAGAAACATGTTCTAGTATTCCAATGGCAATCCTTATTTGCATAAGGCCTACCACATCGAGAGCATTTTGGCAGTGCCTTTGTATCAACATGCGGTGTTCCTTTTTTCTTGGCTTGAAAGCTAAAGCTTTGCTCTCCTTGCCTAGGCCTCTTCTTCTGGTTGTTATCTCTTTCTGTTTGAGCCTCATTAAGCCCCATCTCCACTAATAAAGTCTTACTCACCACTGCCCTAAAGGTAGTCAACTCAAAGGGCATAACTCCTTGCTTGATTTGGAACCTTAATCCATCTTCAAACCTTCAAGCCTTAGTTTCTTCATCCACCACCATTGTCAGAGCAAATTCAGCTAACTTGGAAAATTCTGCTTCATACTGAGCGACTGTCATGTTACCTTGTGTCAGCTTGATAAACTCTTTTTCCTTCTGAAAACAGATGCTCCTAGGAAAATATTTCTCATAGAATATAGACTTAAATAGCTCCCAAGTCCAAGGCTCAGTCTCTTGGCCACGTTTGTCTTCTTCTAGCCACCACCAGTCATAAGCATCTCCACACGAAATATAGGTTGCATAAGCCACTTTCTCACCCTTAGAGCATTCAAGAACTCTAAACACTTTCTCCATCTCAATGATCCATTTTTTGCTTCCATAGGCTCAGTAGTCCCCTCAAACGTTGGAGGAGACAACCTCTTGAATTCAATCATCCCACCATGATGACCTCGGCATTGTTCCATCATCCTAGCTAGGTTATCTCCAATAGTGACCTATTGTTGGACCACTCCAACCATGGTCTGCATCATCTGGTTCATCTCTGGTGGTTGGACTTGGTCGTGCCTAAATTCTCGATTCCCATCTTGTTAATTCCTATCATTGCTAGAGTTGTTGGGAGTGTTCCCAATGTTTTGCTATGAGGTGGCATCCTAACCTCTCTGTTCATTATGCACATGACAAACTAACATGTTTTCAAATTTCTAATTTAAATAATAATAAAAAAAAAAAAAACAGATCAAAAAGTCATTTAGTGTATATATCATACAACGTATCCCCAAAGGCCTAATTTCTATCCCTCTCACCATTAAGTTTCATAAATCAATGCCTAAGGATCCATCCTAGAGCTCTGATACCATAGGTAATGACCCAAGGAAAAGCGCTAGCCACGTATGCATTATACCTCAAAAGGACTAGCCACAACTGAGGCTCCTTGTAGTTGTTAATAAAACCCAATTCAACCTAGTAAATACCCAATGTGGGGACTTATCACACACCCACACACATCACACAATCAATCAAATTGGGGCATCACACTCCATGCTTCCATCTTTACTACTCACTTTCCCATGTTTGATAATATGTTCATCATGCTGCTCTTCCTGCGATTCACGTGAGTCCCTTTTGCCCAAGCCAGGTATTTTAATAGCCTTAGTTAAGCCAGCCAATCTGAAGTCCATTCTATTAATGCGAGTCCAAGTACCTTTGGGCTTAGGATTACTTGGCCCATGTTTGTTTGATGTTAAAGTATTATCAGGTATTGCATGACTTTGGATTTCCACAGACTTATTATCTTATTGCCTTACATCCAAATCAGATTGATCCAGCCCCTTAATACTTTCATCATTTAACTCTGTAGTCAACTATCTAGTGAGCAAAAGATTCAGACTTGATTCCCTTTTTTCAGCGTTAATCTCCTTTACGTTAGCACGAAAATCATGAGATACGCTAGTAACGTGCGTGTTTTTAGCATCCATCCCAGTCACTTTAAGAAATTCACCAGACTGACACTTAACGTGTCCTCCCCATTTCTCAACTGCATAGTTTGCTGCATAATGCTTTAAGTCGTGACCAAGGATTCCACAAAAGTGACAAAACATAGGCAATCTCTCATATTTGAAAGATAACCACGACCTCTCACCATCCGATCCAGCAATAAATACTCCACGACGGAGAGGTTTTGTGATTGGTAGAGCCACTCTTACTCTCATGAACATATTCATGTCATCCTTCTTCTTTTTCCATTCGACCTCCTCCACCTCATCAAGCCTACTCCCCACTTCCCTCGCTACTTGAGGAGAAATCATATCAAAAGGTGCACCCCAAATTTGGACCCAAAGGGAGGCAAATTCCATTCTAATATTACCCATACTCATGCCCTTCTTCCACCTTTGCAACAATAATAGCTGATTATCAAATGACCAGGGACATCCTCTCATGATCCGATCCAAATCAAACTCTGATTGGAATTTGCATTGAAAGAGATTTGGCCCCACTTCTAATATCTGCATTGACTCATTCAATCCCCATGCTTGTTGTATTGTAGTCTTCGCCGCCATTCTATTAAAGGGCTTATATGTGAGGAACTTCCTAATCAAACTCAAATTACAACTCTCAATGGCTTCCAACTGTCCATCATCCGATATGGAGATTGTTTTCTTCTTCATCCATTGTTAACTTCATCTTCTCTAATCTGTCAGCTACATCCTCATCCATATTGTCTCAAGAAAAAACTAAAAGAAATACCCTTCGCACACTGCCAACGGAGGGAGTACTTGTGCTCACATGAGAGGGAGAACTCCATGAGAGGGAGAGGAAAAAATTTCTATCAATATGACTTTTCCATTTGGATTGGTTTCAGTTTAGGTATTTGAGTAAATTTTTTTACTTATTTGTGATAAATTTTTTCGTAATTATCTACCTATGGTGGCTAGGTTAAAACAGAGGAGTGGATTTAAAGAACTTAACTGAGTCTTAGTCTTTTGCGGCCACTTCGAATATTGAAATAGGGCAGGAGATTATTCTAGAAAAAGTTATAAGCAATACAAATCAAGTGGGAAGGAAAAAGTAAATTAGGTATTTTCCCTTAATCTATATAAGTAGCGATGTGAATCTCTACGGAGGGAAGGCTTTTCAATTCTTTAATTTTTCTAATTCTGTTGAAGAATGAAAGAATAGGATGATAAATTCAAAAAATGGGTATCAGTCATATTCAATGAAATTTATTTTAGAATCATTTGGGCATATTTGGGTAATTTGGTTGATTGGTTATTGTTGAAAAAATATATGCTTGTATCGTATACAAAACATACGCAGCGAAAAATTAACCAATCTACTTCATTCATGATTGATAATATGTGCTCTGTAAATTTCAAAATTTAAGAACAGGAAAGTGTAACTTGGTGTGGTGAAATTCAAAACAAAAGATCAAAAATACTTGGGAACACTTTTAATCTGCACTCCAATTCCACTTTACACCCAAGAAGTGTGGTCTCTCAATTAGTTTTCAAGGGAGAATAAGAGAGTGATTTTCACTCACATACACACCATTTCACAATGATGCCTTTTTCTAAAATTCTATATGTTTCTCCCAATGTATCTAACTGATTATCTAATTGGGCTGGCCTTTTGGGCCTTTCCAATTGGGTTTTAGTGTGTGGCTTGGAGTGGGACTAAATGAAACAAATAAGATTCTAGCTCCAATGGGCCTTAGACTTTTCTGTTAACTCTTAATAAGTCCAAAGTTACCATTAGTTATATTTAATACTACTATATAAATATAATTGCACTCTAGGCCTTATTTATAAATTGTATCCCAAGACTTTATTGTACATGCAACCCCTTCATAAAATATTCGTAGTAATACAAAATCATGAATGTATACTGCCACTTTGTAGGTTACTATATCTTAATCCTTGAATACCTAGTTTAATCCTTTATGTTATTCATCATATATTTATGAAATCCAATTTCATAAATATATACTTTAGTAACTCCTTACTAAAGTGGTTAGGCCTAACACTCTGAATAACCAAACTCATTAAACTTATCTCAAGGGAATATTGTGTATCTTCGTTAGGAGATTATGAATTCCATCTTGAGAATATATGTTCCATCAACACTAAATGTGGCTGCCCAACATACTGAGGTTTTGATCGTGACTTTAAATCTCACTTCTGATATACCAAAGCAACCTACACTTCATGATTAGGTCCATTATCCTTTCAGGATTAAGAGCTCATTAAATAGAAGTCGTGAGATTTATCATTCATTTGACAGTCGTTAGAAGAATAATAAATTTCACAACGGTCTAGTTTAATATGTCTTAACTCTTAAAACATATCAACACATCAACTAAAAGTCTCCACTTCCATGATCAAGACAAATCATCGTAGTTGATATGTTGTAGACTTCGCAAATGAAATGCCCAATTTCATCATTAACTACAAACTAAAATTATGAGTTTACAAAGAACTTATGATTTACATCTTCTATGACTTTTCACATAAATCGCATACTATGCATCTCTTGGACTACATGATAATGTCCAATATTCATGTTACCATTATTTTAGATAATAATAAAACAGCTTTATTAATCACAGCACAATGTCTTACATAATGTCATGCATAGCATCATACAATAAGATTTAAAGGCACTAATCCTAACAATCTCCCACTTGCCCTAAAAACTATTGTGCACTAATCTAACTGCCATTCCCTCCAAATGTGACTTAAAAGTCCTTTGCGGCAAGGCTTTGGTAAATGGATCCACTAGATTACTTGCACTATCAATCTTTGCTACTACAATATCTCCTCAAGCAATAATGTCTTGAATAATGTGGTACTTTCTTTCAATGTGCTTTCCTTTCTTGTGATTCCTTGGATTCTTGGATTAAGCAACTGCTCCACTATTGTCGAAAAAAAAATGTGATAGGAACTTGCTCCATTCTCACAACACCAAGATCAGAAAGGAATTTCTTGAGCTAAACAGCTTCCTTTGCTGCTTCACAAGAAGCAACATATTCGGCTTCTGTGGTGAAGTCAGCAATACAAGATTGCTTAACACCTCTCCAACTTCTGTCTCCACCTCCTAAGGTGAACACACAACTTGAAATGGACTTTCTGAAATCAAGATTTGACTGAAAATCTGAATCTGTATAACCAATAAGTATCAAATCCTCACTATGGTAAACAAGCATATAATTTTTCGTTCTCCTTAGATACTTAAGAATATGTTTTACAGCTTGCCAATGCTTAAATATTGGATTTGATTGATATTGGCTGACCATGCCAACTAAATAATAGATATTCAGTACAGTACAAAGTATGGAATACATGAGACTTCCCATTGCAGATGCATAAAGAGCTTGTCGCATCATATTTTCTTCCTCAAGATTCTTAGGCTTTTGGTCATCAGACAAAGGAACTCCAAGTCTAAATGGAAGTAATCCTTTCTTGGAGTTTTACATGCTAAACCGTTCTAGATCCTTATCTATTTGTCCAACTAATGATAAGCCTAACATCTTATTCTTGCGATCTCGCCAAAGCTTGTCCCTAGAATAAAGTTAGCTTCACCCAAGTTCTTCATATCAAATTGGCTTGACAACCAAACCTTTACCGATGACATAACCCCTACATCATTTCCAATGAGTAAATACCATCAACATAAAGCACTAGGAACATTACTACTTTTGGCCGATGTTGTTTGTACACACATGGTTCATCAAGATTTTGTTCAAAACTAAAAGGCCACAAACGCGTTGACCCCTTGTAATTAATTAAATTGATTAATTAGCCAAGTTATTAATTAATCAAGTTAACATGCCAATTCACGTGGCAGCACAAACAAATCACCAAAACTAAAGTATGTAGCGAAAAATAAAAGACATGGTGATTTGTTTACGAATGGGGAAAACCTGACGGCAAAAATCCCACCGGATGATTTAAGGTCACCACTCCCGAAACTCCATTATTATCACAACAAGTGGTTACAAGCAAGGAATCTGAGTACCTTACCAACCTACAGTTAAACCCTTAACTCAATACCCAATTGGACTTGTTTTGTAGTGACAGTTTCTCCTCTTGATGCACAGCTCCGAGTATGTGACTAACCAATTGCGCAGATCCTACTCCGCAACTTCAATTTACCAACTAGAGAGAGAGTTGTTGGCTGCAAAGTTCTTCAAATCATCCACTGAATGAAGATCAAGAAGATGCTTGGTTACAAAACCCTACGGTGCACATTACACAACAACTTCTTCACAAGAGATGAACTAGGGCATGAACTTTGTCTTTGATCACAAATTGCATGAACAAGAATTACTCAATGCTTGTGCAACTTGCATCTGTTTGACGACCCTTAAAATAATCCTTTTATAAGTCTAGGGTTAGGAGAAAAGAAGTCCTAAAGACACATTCACGGATTGGAATTAAAACAGAACTGAGAATCTGTTTTCGTTAAATCTCGACAGATAGAGGTGTTGAGGATCTGTCGAGAAGCTGTCGAGCCTTGGGGCTTAAACAGCTTCTAAAGCTCGATAGATGCATATGTCGAGACCAGGTGTCGAGACCAGGTGTCGAGCTTTAGTAACTTGCACTTTCCAGCTTGTTTCTTGGACAAACTTGATGACTTCAACACTTGATTTGTTTCTTGAAGCGTTAAACACATCCTAAATCTACCCAATTACAAGTAAAGTGCGTTTTGTCAAAAGATAAGCCAATTACACAAAATAGTGCCATATGTCAACAAACAAATGAACATATGAGAGAAGTCATAAATTACTCAACTTACATACACTTGTTAAATACAATAAAATCTATCCTAACACAAACTCTTAAAAAACTTTGCAAGAAGAGAGTTTATGGCATGTAGACTTTGACAACCTGTATTTCTGAAACACTTTTAAACACAACACATCAAGGCATCTTTGTGTGAAGCAGAAATAATAGATTGCATACAAGTAAAAGAAACATGCGTATAAAAACAAAAAAGAAACAACACATGAAGAGATAGATGAAAGAAACAGACATTAACATATATATCACGAAATACTCACAATGTATGTCAATAAATGGTCACAAAACCAGGGTACATGATCAATGTATCTCTAAAAAGATAGAAAAGAAAGGAAATGCATGTAATCCTCACTACATCCCTCAAATCAACACTCCCCCTATCAAAAATTTCCTATACTAGCTCTTCCCCTAAGTATGACTACTCTCATACACCAAAACTACTCCCCCTTTTTGTCACGAGTGATAAAGGGCAGAGTGTCAAGTAGACATCTCATCAGAAGAGCTCACATCTCCATCATCATCAGAAGCATCATCGTCATCACCATCATCATCGTCATCATCATCCTCAGTCTCAGAAGCAATATGAGGTGGCGGAGGAGAAGCCTTAGAAGCAAAGCCACCCAAGGTCGCCTGTCGCCTGGCGAGGAGACCAACACGAACGTTCACCTGATACAACTCCGTAGAGAGTGTATCGAGGCGAGCATCCATGCGCTGAAGCTGCGCCATGATGTCTTTAAGAGTGACGTCGCTCGAGGAAGAAGAAGGAGCAGATGTCGCTTGAGTAGATCTGGATGTAGTCGGACAAGAGGAAGGAGTAGCAGTATTCGCAATCTAAACTGTGCCTCACTATGTTTTACGGTAGCGGCGTCTATGGAAAACATGACATGAAACGGATTGGACGATGGAAAGGGGATGGAAAAAGGGCGAAGAATCCTCATGATAGCGGAAGGGAAAATGAGCTTATCACGGGTGGCCGTATCTCTATAGACATCTATGATAGAGAAGATAAAGTGTGAAGGGAAGTCTATAGTGAGATGCTCTAGAAGAGACAACAAAAATCAAGCACGAGGCTCTGTGATAGAGTTATAATGAGATAGTGGGTGCAAAACAAAAGTTATCACCATGTTAAGGAAACGAGGACCTTTAGCAAAAGGCCTACATGGTGTGTACTGATGATCTCCCCAAGCGGAAGGGTGCTCACAGAATACAGAGATCATCTCGTCTTTGGACACAGTCCATAGATGCTCACATCTAGGGTAATCAGGATGATCCACCCTTGGGACATGAAGAACCTCGGAGACTAACTATGGAGTGACAGCAAAGCGCGTACCTCGAACGCGAGAATAGAATCAATCCTGTGGATGTTGGAGTAAAACTCCTGTATCAACACGAGAGGACAAGTAACCGGAACGTCACACAGTGACTCCCATGCTTGACTGTGAATGACATCGGGTAGGTCAGTGTCGGCAAAGTCTGCCAGGACAACGTGGCATTCCGAATGAACACCTCGTTTAGAGAAGTTCTCCGAGAAGTATTTTTGGGCTTTCTCATCATGGAACCGGATAGACAACGGAGTAGAATTAGAAGAAAAAGAAGATCCCTTAGAACACAGAGGGTTTTGGGATGGAATGGATTTATGCTTAGGTGTCGTAGACACTACTAACGCAAACATAGAGAGAGGGAGAGAGAGAGAAACACACAGAAAAGTCCCAAACAGTTCAATATAGGAAGAGAATATTGAAAAGAAAGAACGTATGCATGGGAAATGCATGAATATGTGACATGCAATATAAAAACATCATGGGCTCAGCCCAATCCAATCCTACCAGCATACAACAAGTTTGCACACATCTAAATGCATGAAAACTGTTAGACTGCTAATGTGATGTAATGCATGTAGTTTTAAAGATCAAATTGATAAAACCACCCCAAAAATTTCATGAAACTCTCAACAATTTTGAAAAACCCTAAAAATTTTCAAAAACCTCAAAACCTAGGTTTTTAAAACATGAAATGCATGAAGAATGAGAGGATTTAAGCTTACCAAGTGAGGAAGATCTTGAGAAACACTTGAAGATTCCTTAGGAAGGGGTTTGGAGTGAGTGAGAGAAGTTTTGGGAGAGAAAAACACGAAGTATCGAGAGAGAGATCGAGTGAAGTGAGAAAGAAAATCGTGAGGAATCCTTATATAGCCCTTCAGTAATTCTCGACAGATTCAGGTATCGAGAGGTGTCGAGACAACTATCGAGGTAGGTATCGAGGAAATGAACTTCGACAGATACAACTATCGAGGATATGTGTCGAGAAAGAAAGATCAACCATTAAAGAATCTCGATCGATCCAAAAGCTGTCGAGAAGCTATCGAGTAGATAGAAAGTTTCTCGATCGATCCACCAGGTGTCGAGAATGTGTCGAGACTGCGATTAGAAAAAGACTAAGAAGCTCGACAGACAGCTAGGTGTCGAAAAGGTGTCGAGATTGCCTTAAAAATAGTTTTTCAAAAGAGGAAAAACATAGACATGGATGTAATCACGCATGCAACTCAGCCAATGATCCAAGCAACACATTAAGCTCTCAAAATCATATCTCAACAACAATTTAAAGCACATGGATCCCAAAACACGCACACACACACTAAACAAGTCTAACCAATTTTATATTTCAAAAATGAGTTATGATAGTTTAGTGAGCATACATTAACACATGTAAACCTTGTGATGGCCAAATCACATTGTACCTGCACATGTATCAAGAATAGCAAAGAATATTGTGTGTTGTGTGTGAATACATCGCAAGATTGCATATGTGTCTCAAAGTTATGATGATTTGAGATATGAGAAAATCACTTTAACTCACACACAATCATAATTGTTTGATGGGGACTATCACCTTCGAGGTACATCTTATAACTTCCACATCTCCTAGAAAACACGCTTGCAACCATATTTTAAAGCATTTTAATCTTTTTGCTTTTATTTCATTGCATTTTTTCTTTTATTAAGCATATCATGCATGGGCATATAAGAGAGAGAAAAGAAATACCCAATTATGTTAAGCTTTTGGCATTGCACTTTTGCTATGTCGAATCATACGGATGTCATTGACATTGCACTTTTGCTTTGTCGAAGCATACGGATGTCATATCATGATTGGTGAGTAACAGTGGTGAAATGGTTATTTATGCATTTCTCTTAGGATTTTCTAGTTCTACCCGTCAAAAAGAGTGATACGAGTGTTAAGTACAAGAGATCACTTAACCTTACTCATCACAAATAAAGAGCTACAAAGCTCACTTGCTTAGCTGTGCATAAAAATGCTCATCTAAGCTACAGGTGATACAAAATTTAGAAAACTCTGTTTCAATGGCGATTTTAAGGTTCACAAGAACCAATGTACACAAGCACACACTGTTTTTGTATTTTTTAATTTTTAATTTTTTTTTATTTTTATCAGAAAAGCAAAAATAAAATACAAAACTGAAAACACACAAACAAAAACAAGTTAAAGAAAGCAAAACAATGCATAAAACTAGACTAACTCAAAACAGTAAAGCAAAACACAAGAAATGCAAAACAGTAAAATGGGGAGAGAGAAGAGAAGTGAATAAAATCACTTAGAGCCATTTTCCTTCCATACCTTGGAAGAACCTTTCCTTTTTGTCAAATCTTGAACCGGTGATGAAGGGGAAGAATTTAAACCATTCAAGTTTGAAAGGAACATGAGGGCTTTGAGAATGTCTCCAAGGGGAGCAAGAGAGGTCTGAAGCTGATTCTGGTTCCCAGATGCTATTATGCCATTGCTTGGTTGAGTGGCTAACCACTTGTAGCAATTTGGTTGAGTATGACCAGCAACACCACAATGATAAAAGAGATGCTGCTTCTTCTGTTTTGGCTTTTGAGAGATAGCCTTCTTAGTCCTAGGGTTTCTAGTTTCCCTTTTCTCAAATTTAGGGGGTGCTCCTAGGATAGACTTGCCTTTGTCTATGTTCTCACTTGCTAATTCAGTTTTAACATTTTTATCCTCAGTCTTAATGTTATTAGCAGGAGGAACAAAAACAGTAGTACTAGTAGAAGGAGTATTAGAGAGAGAAAATTCATAACCCAATCCAGTACGATCCGAAGAAGATTTCTGAACACTTAGCATCTCATCTAGCTTTGCACTTGATGTTCTCTCCAATTGTGCTCTAACTTGAAACAGCTCCGCTTCAAGCTTTTTGGTCTTCTCAACCAAGAAATTGTTTTCGAACCTCAGTGCCCTAATGGTTTGATTTGCTTTATCAACCTTAGTGGAAAGCTCCTCACGGTCAAGTTCCACATCACTGAGCTTCTTGTTGGGCAGCCTATAGAGTTTCTCATGCTTCTCAAAAAGCTTCTACAGTTTCTCAGAGGCGGTATGGATGTCATCTTAATCATCCATAGTTTCAAACTTGGCATCCACTAATTCCTTTTCTTCATCTACTTCTTCAGTAACCCCATCGGTAGGATTAACAGTGGCAGTGAAGGCATTCAAGATTCCGTCATCTTCATTTTCGGAATCATCCTCGAGCTCCATGTCGCTTAAGGTAGCAGCAAGTGCCTTGCTCTTCTCAATGCTCCTAAGGTACATTGAACATTCTTGTTTCATGTGTTCGAAGCCTTGACACCCAAAGCATTACGATCCAGTGGGAACAGTGTACTGACCGCCATCCTTTGCATCCTTCTTCCCTTTATCTGAGTTCTTGAATTGAGAAGAACTAGATTGCCTACGGTCTTTGTTGAAGCCTTTACGATTTGCATTCTTCATGAATTTCTTAAATTGCCTGGTAATGTAAGACTTCATTTTAAAATCTTCATCATCTAATGAATCATTTGTATCACTGCTCTTGGCCTTTAGTGTCATGCTCTTTCCCTTGCTTAATTTTTCCATCCTAGTCAGCCCTAACTCGTAGGTTTGCAAGTTTCCAACCAACTCAGTCAGAGGAATCCTGTCAATATCCTTTGATTCCTCTATTGCTGTGATCTTAGCATGGAATCTCTCCGGCAAAGATCTGAGCACTTTCCTTACTATCTTGGGTTTAGGAATGGTTTCCCCAAGATTGAAAGTTGAGTTCACTATGTCTTTGAGCTTTGCATAGAACTCATCAAATGACTCATTCTCCTCTATCTTAATTTCTTCGAAGCTTGTAGTGAGCCTCTATAACTTCGAATCCTTGACAGCCTTGGTTCCCTTATAGGTTGTCTGGAGAATGGTCCATGCTTCCTTAGCAGTTTCTGTGGATGAAATTTTCTTGAGCTCCTCATTGGTGACCACACTGAATAGAGCATTCAATGCTCTGCCGTTGAAATTTGCGGTCTTGATCTTGGCATCATCCCAATCGGCCGGCGCTTCTGTAGGCTTGGTCCAGCCTATCTCCACATGTGGCAGCACAAACAAATCACCAAAACTAAAGTATGCAGTGGAAAATATAAGACACGGTGATTTGTTTACGAATGGGGAAAACCTAACGGCAAAAACCCCACCGGGTGATTTAAGGTCACCACTCCCGAACCTCCACTATTATCACAACAAGTAGTTACAAGCAAGGAATCCGAGTACCTTACCAACCTACAGTTGAACTCTTACCCCAATTTACCAACAAGAGAGAGAGTTGTTGGTTGGAAAGTTCTTCAAATCATCCACACGATGAAGATCAAGAAGATGCTTGGTTACAAAATCCTACGATGCACATTACACATCAACTTCTTCACAAGAGATGAACTAGGGCATGAACTTTGTCTTTGATCACAAATTGCATGAACAAGAATTACTCAATGCTTGTGTAAATTGCATCTGTTTGACGGCCCTTAAAACAATCCTTTTATAAGTCTAGGGTTAGGAGAAAAGAAGTCCTAAAGACACATTCACGGATTGGAATTAAAACAGAACTAAAAATCTATTTTCTTTAAATCTCAACAAATAGAGGTGTCGAGGATCTGTCGAGAAGCTATCGAGCCTCGGGGCTTAAACAGCTTCTAAAGCTCAATAGATGCATGTGTCGAGACCAGGTGTCGAGCTTTAGTAACTTGCCGTTTCCAACTTGTTTCTTGGACAGACTTGATGACTTCAACACTTGATCTGTTTCTTGAAGCGTTAAACACATCCTAAATCTACCCAATTACAAGTAAAATGCGTTTTGTTAAAGGATAAGCCAATTACACAAAATAGTGACATATGTCAACAACTTGAACTGCATATGCCCTAACAAAAGCCAAATGACTTGATGGCTTGATCAAATATGATTTTTTATGACCTAGATGCTTGCTTAAGTCCATAAATGGACATTTTCAACTTGCATACCATATGCTCTTGCTTCTTTGCTATGAAATCTTCTGGTTACAACATATAGACTTCTTCTTCAAGATTGCCATTAAGAAATGCAGTCTTGACATCCATTTACTAAATCTCATAATTATAATGAGCAGCAATGGATAAGAGAATTCTAATAGATTAAAGCATGGTTACTGAAAAAGTTTCATTATAATCAATACATTCCTTTCGTGTATACTCTTTTGCTACTAGTCTTGCTTTAAAAGTTTCAACCTTTCCATCTATCCCTCTCTTCCTCTTGTAAACCCATTTGCAGCCAATAGGTTTAATGCCATTTGGCGCCTTTACAAGATCCCAAACTTGATTGGAATACATAGAATCTAATTCAGATTTCATAGGTTGGACCCAATGATGTGCAACTATATCATTCATTGCCTCTTCATTAGTATAGGGATTCGATTCAGCCTATTCTGAGATAGCTTCATAAGTTTCTTCTAAACTTATAAATCTTATAGGAGGCTGAACAACTCTCACACTATGACAAGGCACATATGTACTAGTCATCTTAAGAGTAATGTCTTGTGGTGTATCTAATGCAACCACATCATTTCTAGTTTCATCCATTGGTTGTTCAATTACAAGTTCATTCATTTCAGTCAAAACCACTCTACTTCTAGTCATTTTCCAAGAATGTGGCATTTGTACTGACAAATACTTTATTATCTTTAAGACTAAATAATAACCCCCAATAGTTCATTTTGGATACCCTACAAAAAATACCACTTTTGTTTTAGACTGTAACTTGTCAAACTTTCCTTTCAACACATGTGCTGGACTTATTTATAAATTATATCCCAAGACTTTATTGTACATTCAACACCTTTATAAAATATTCGTAGTAATATAAAGTCATGAATGTAGACTACCACTTTGTAGGTTACTACATCTTAATCCACACGTTTAATCTTCACTCCAATTTCACTTTACACCCAAGAAGTGTGGTCTCTCAATCATTTTTCAAGGGAGAATAAGAGAGTGGCTTTCACTTATATACACGCCATTTCACAATGATCTCTTCTTCTAAAATTTTGTATGTTTCTCCCTTTGTATCTAACTGATTGTCTAATTGGACTGACCTTTTGGGCCTTTCCAATTAAGCTTTAGTGTGTGACTTGGAGTGGGACCAAAAGGGAACAAATAAAACTCTAGCCCCAATGCTCCACTATATAAATATAATTGCATTCTAGGCCTTATTTATAAATTATATCCTAAGACTTTATTGTACATTCAACCCCTTCACAAAATATTCATAGTAATATAAAGTCATGAATGTAGACTGCCACTTTGTAGGTTACTACATCTTAATCCACACATTTAATCTTCACTCTAATTCCACTTTATATCCAAGAAGTGTGGTCTTTCAATCAATTTTCAAGGGAGAATAAGAAAATGGCTTTCACTTATATACACGCCATTTCATAATGATGTCTTCTTCTAACACTTTGTATGTTTCTCCCTTTGTATCTAACTAATTGTCTAATTGGGTTGATCTTTTGGGCCTTTCCAATTGAGATTTAGTGTGTGACTTGGAGTGGGACCAAAAGGGAACAAATAAAACTCTAACCCCAATGCTCCACTATATAAATATAATTGCACTCTAGACCTTATTTATAAATTATATCCCAAGACTTTATTGTACATTTAACCCCTTCATAAAATATTCATAATAATATAAAGTCATGAATGTAGACTGCCACTTTGTAGGTTACTACATCTTAATCCACACGTTTAATCTTCACTCCAATTCCACTTTACACCCAAGTAGTGTGGTCTCTCAATCAGTTTTCAAGGGAGAATAAGAGAGTGGCTTTCACTTATATACACGCCATTTCACAATGATGTCTTCTTCTAAAATTTTGTATGTTTCTCCCTTTGTATCTAACTGATTATCTAATTGGGCTGACCTTTTTGGGCCTTTCCAATTGAGCTTTAGTGTGTGACTTGAAATGGGACCAAAAGGGAACAAATAAAACTCTAGCCCTAATGCTCCACTATATAAATATAATTGCACTCTAGGCCTTATTTATAAATTATATCCCAAGACTTTATTGTACATTCAACCCCTTTATAAAATATTCATAGTAATATAATGTCATGAATGCAGACTGCCACTTTGTAGGTTACTACATCTTAATCCTTAAGTACCTAGTTTAATCTTTTATATTATTCATCATATATTTATGAAATCCAATTTCATAAATATATACTTTATTAACTCCTTACTAAAGTGGTTAGGTCAAACACTCTGAATAGCCAAATCCATTAAACTTATCTCAAGGGAATATTTTGTATCTCCGTTAAGAGATTAGGAATTCCATCTTAAGAATATATGTTCTATCAACATTAAATGTGGCTGCCCAACATATTGAGGTTTTGATCGTGACTTTAGATCTCACTTCTGATATATCAAAGCAACCTATACTTCATGATCTGGTCCATTGTCCTCTCAGAATTAAGAGTTCATGTAAATAGAAGTCGTGAGATTTATTATTCATTTGCCAGTTGTTAGTAGAATAATAAATCTCACATCGGTCCAGTTCAATATGTCATAACTTTTAAAACATATCAACATATCAACTAAAATTCTCCACTTCCATGATCAAGAAAAATCATCTTAGTTGATATGTTATAATCTTCACAAATAAAATGCCCAATTTCATCACCGATTACGAACTAAAATTCTGAGTTTACAAAAACTTGTGATTTATATCTTCTGTGACTTTTCACATAAATCACATACTATGCATCTCATAGACAACATGAGATAATAATAAAACAACTTTATTAATTACAACATAATGTCATCCATAATATCATACATAGCATCATACAATAGTATATATAAAAGTAGAGATCTCATGTGAGAGTGTACAAGGTCATGCCACATGGCACTCTAATGTTGCACTTAACCCTTTTTACCTCTTTTTATTAAGTTTTTTTACTGTTACCAAATAGATTATAGATTCATTTAAAATTAACAATTTTTATCATACAAATATAAATATTTAGTCAAATTGTTTTTAATAAAAAAATAAACGTAATTAGTCACATATTAAAATTCTTATCTAAATTTAAAACTACTTGTGATCATTTTTTCCCAATTTTTAATAAAATAGAACTTGTTGTGATTTTTCTTGTATGGTGACTTTTATTGAGTATATGTGATTGATATATATTTTCTAAAATTTTATATTTCATTAATATGAAATTCTTAGTATTTTTATTATTTTACACTCATTAACTCAATTGGCAAAAAAATTAAAAACTTAAGACGACACATGATACGAACTTAAGTGAATAATTATAGTGTAGTCCCCACATAAATTTAGAAAAATAGCACAAAATTGGATTTTAATTTCAAATTTTAATTGAATTTTCCCTAAGCTTTGCTTTTAATATATATATATATATATATTAAATTCTTAGTATTTTGTACTCATTAACTCATTTGGCAGAAAGATTAAAAAATTTAAGTGGACACATGACACGAACTTAATTGGATAATTATGTGAATCCTATATAAATTTAGATACATGACACAAAATTTGATTCTAATATCAGATTCTAGTTGATCTTTCCCTAAGTTTTACCTATTAATATATATATATATATATATATATATATATATAGATTAATGGTTTCTAATTTATAAAATAAATAAATTGGGAGTCATGCATTTTAGGCAAGCAGGACTTTACACATTAGACTCTCCTCCTCACTTTAATTTTTTTTGGGTACATGTAATGACCCAAAAAATTAACATTAATAAAAAAAAAACAAAAAAGAGAGAAAAAAAAAAGAGGGTTTTATGGATCGAATGGTAAATAACATTCAATTGACATGAAAATTGGCATGAATGTTAAGAAGATATAAAACATGTAATTCAACTCTAAGATTTTCAAAATATGAATTTTATAACAAGTTATTAGCTGGTATAATATTTCTTAGAACTTCATCACATGTAACTTGAACCCAACACACACACACACACTCACTTATATAACCACTTATTCTAACCCTAAAGTACCTCCCATCTCCCTAATACTCTAAAAACCTGGCCTAGTCCCAAAACTCTGTGAATGAAAATATTTTTTCAAAAACATATGGAAATTTGCATTTAAAAATAACTTTCTAAAACTCCATGGAATTCTCTATCCTTAAAAATACATTTCCAAAAGCTTATGAAAATTTCATTTTAAAATGGTTTTCTAAAACTATAAGGAATTAGCTAACCTTCAAAATGCTTTCTTAAAACTCATTGAATTTTATTTTGAAAATGGTTTTTGCTGTGTTTGGTTCAACAAAAAATATTTTCCCAACTGTAAAATATTTTCAGGTGAAAATATTTTTCTAAAAAGAAAGTAGTGTTGGTCGCATTCTTGAAAATATTATGGAAAACATATTTTCTACTATTTTTCCTCATTTTCTCGTCTTCCACACACACACACACACACACAAATATATATAGTTATATATATATATATATATATATATGTATATATATTAAGAATGAGGATTTTAGCACAAAAACAATTGTGATTGACAACCTACAGCGATGGTGGTTAGTGACCAGAGACTGAGATCGTTTGTGGGAATGGTGGTTTGGTGGCTAATAGTGGGGGTTTTTTTTGTTGTTGCCAAAAGTACCTTTATTTTACAGTCAATTGAAAAAATATTTTCAATTTACCAAAAATTTTAATCGCCCCCAACGCCCAAAAATGCAGAAAATATTTTTCGAAAATGAATTTATGTCGAAACAACACACCCATGAAAATGCTTCTCCAAAACTCACTATATTTCCCTTTGAAATTGCTTTTCTGAAACTCATGTAATTTCCCACCCTTGAAAATAATTTCCAAAACTCACGGAAATTTTACTTTGAAAATAGTTTTCTAAAATACAGCATGGAATATTAATACCTCTTTGAAAAATTGCTTTTCCAAAAACTCTTGGAATTTTTACATTCCTTGAGAAATTGTTTTCCAAAATCCATGTGATTTTCGGATTTTTTGAAAAATATTTTCTCTAAAATATTAACGCAACTTATAAAATATTCTTTTTTTCAAAAAATAATCACAAAAATGATTTTCTTTCATAAAATCCAAAAACAATTTTTCTTTTAACAAAAAATGATTTTCAAAAATTCTAAAAATAAATGAATAAATGTTTTTCTTGAAAAATAATTTTTTCAAGAAGTTTGTATTTTTTTAGGGTCATATTTTCTATATAATTGGCTAATTCTTTAACAAAATGCACTTTACTTGTAATTAGGTAGATTTAAGATAGGTTTATATCAAGAACTATGTGGATTAAACATATCAAGTGGTATCTTTAAAGTCATGAAGATTGATCCAAGAAACAAATGGAGAAAAACTGTTTCATTCAGTGTCTGTTTGGAAACAACTAATTTAGCCAAAACTGAAAACTTTTTGCTGAAAGTACCATAGATAAAGGTAAATATTAGCTGAAATAGTACAGTAGGATCCATGAATAGTATCAAAAAGTGTAGTGGGACTAATGAATAGTAACAAAAATAAGCTGAATAGTAAAATAAGCTGGCAAAAATAATCAATGCAAGATGCATACTAAGTCTTAACAGAAGCTCGACAGATACTGTTCTAAGTGGGCTTTAATATGTGGCTTGGAGTGGGACTAAAAGGGAAAAAATAAGACTCTAGCTCTAATGGGCCTTGAGCTTTTCTGTCAACTCTTGACAAGTCCAAAGTTACCATTAATTATATTTAATACCACTATATAAATATAATTGTACTGTAGGCCTTATTAATAAATTATACCCCAAGATTTTATTATACATGTAACCCCTTCATAAAAATATTCATAGGAATATAAAGTCATGAGTGTTGACTGTCACTTTGAAGATTACTACATTTTAATCCTTGAGTACCTGATTTAATTCTTTAAGTTATTCATCATATATTTATGAAATCCAATTTCATAAATATATACTTTAGTAACTTCTTACTAAAGTAGTTAGGCCTAATATTCTGAATAACCAAATCCATTAAACTAATCTCAAGGGAATATTTTATATCTCCATTAAGAGATTATGAATTCCATCTTAAGAATATATGTTTCATCAACATTAAATGCGATTGCCCAACATGCTGTCTTTTTGATCGTGACTTTAGATTTCACTACTAATATATCAAAGTAACTTACACTTCATGATCATGGTCATTATTCTCTTAGGATTAAGAGTTGATGTAAATAGAAGTCGTGAGATTTATTATTCATTTGACAGGCCACAAATGCGTTGACCCCTTGTGATAACTTAGATTAATTAATTAGCCCAGTTCTTAATTAAGAATGTTTCCAAGAGAAGCGAGAGAAGACTGAAGCTGATTCTGGCTCCTAGATGCTATTGTGCCATTGCTCTGTTGAGTGGCACGCCACTTGTAGCAATTAGGTCTTGTGTGACCGGCAACACCATAATGATAACAGAGATGCGATTTCTTCTGTTTGGCCTTTTGAGTGTTAGTCTTCTTAGTCCTAGGGTTTCTAGATTCCCTTTTCTCAATTTTAAGGGGTGCTCCTAGGATGGACTTGCCCTTGTCTATGTTCTCACTAGCTAATTTAGATTTAACATTCTTTTCTTCATTTTCAATGTGATTAGCAGGTGGAACAAACACAGTAGTACTAGAAGTAGGAGTATTAGAGAGAGAGAATTCATACCCCAATCCAGTACGATCTGAAGAATATCTCTGAGCACTCAACATCTCGTCCAGTTTAGCGCTTGACGTCCTCTCCAGTTGTGCTCTGACTTGAAACAGCTCCACTTCAAGCTTCTTGGTCCTTTCAACCAAGAAATTGTTCTCGAACCTCAGTGCTCCAATGGTTTGATTCGCTTCATCGACCTTTGTGGACAGCTCCTCACGGTTGAGTTCCACATCACTGAGCTTCTTGGTAGCCAGCCTATAGAGTTTCTCATGCTTCTCAGAAAGCTTGTAGAGCTTCTCATAGGCGGTATGGATATCATCTTGATCATCCATAATTTCACACTTGGAATCCACCAATTCTTCTTCTTTATCCACTTTTTCAGTAACCCCATCAGTAGGATTAACAGTGGCAGTGAAGGCATTCAAGATTCCGTCGTCTTCATCCTCGGAATCGTCCTCGGGCTCTGTGTCACTTAAGGTAACAGCAAGTGCCTTGCTCTTCCCTATGCTCTTGAGGTACGTAGGACACTCTTGTTTCATGTGTCCGAAACCTTGACACCCGAAGCATTTTGGTCCAGAGGGAACAGTGTACTGACCACCATCCTTGACATCCTTCTTCCCTTTATCTGAATTCTTGAATTGTGAAGAACTGGATTGTCTACGGTCTTTGTTGAAGCCCTTTCCGTTGGCATTCTTCATAAACTTCTTGAATTGCCTTGTGATGTAGGACTTCATCTTGGAATCTTCATCATCTGACGAGTCATCCGTATCACTGCTCTTGGCCTTTAGTGCCAAACTCTTGCCCTTGCTTGACTTGCCTAACCTAGTTAGCCCTAACTCATAGGTTTGCAAGTTTCCAACCAGCTCAGTCAAAGGAATTTTGTCAATATCCTTCGACTCTTCGATCGCCATGATCTTAGCATGGAATCTTTCGGGCAGTGATCTGAGCACCTTCCTTACTATCTTGGGTTCAGGGATGGTTTCCCCAAGATTAAAGGCTGAGTTTACTATGTCCTTGAGCTTGGCATAGAACTCATCAAATGACTCATCCTCTTCCATCTTAATTTCTTCAAAGCGTGTGGTGAGCCTTTGCAGCTTTGAATCTTTGACAGCCTTGGTGCCCTCATAGGTTGTCTGGAGGATGGTCCATGCTTCCTTAGCAGTTTCAGTTGAGGAAATTTTCTTGAACTCCTCATTAGTGACTGCATTGAATAGGGCATTCAATGCTCTGCTATTGAAGTTAGCCGCCTTGATCTTAGCATCATCCCAGTCGGCCGGCGCTTCTGTAGGCTTGATCCAGCTTATCTCCACAGCTTGCCACACTTTCTCATCTAAAGACTGCAAGAAAGCTCTCATGCGTACTTTCCAGTATGCATAGTTAGTGCCATCAAATAAAGGAGGTATAATAAGAGATTGTCCTCTATCCATGACAGCAGGGGTCAAATGGATCACACACAGAAGATTAAACCCTAATCAGAGTGTGCTTGCTCTGATACCACTTGGCAGGCCACAAATGCGTTGACCCCTTGTGATAACTTAGATTAATTAATTAGCCCAGTTTTTAATTAATCAAATTAACATGCAATATCACGTGGCAGCACAAACAAATCACCAAACTAAGTTAAGCAGCGGAAAATAAATAACACGGTGATTTGTTCACGAATGGGGAAAACCCTTACGGCAAAAACCCCACCGGGTGATTTAAGGTCACCACTCCCGAAACTCCACTATTATCACAACAAGCAGTTACAAGTAAGGAATCCCAGTACCTCACCAACCTACAGTTGAACTCTTACCCCAATACCCAATTGGACTTGTTCTGTAGTGACAGTTTCTCCTTTCAATGCACGGCTCCTAAGTACGTGACTAACCAGATGCGCGGATCCTAGTACGCGACTTCAAATACCAACTAGAGAGAGAGAGAGTTGGCTGCAAAGTTCTTCAAATCATCAGAGATGAACTAGGGCACGAACTTTGTCTTTCTGATCACAAATTGCATGAACAACAAGTTCTCAAAGAATGTGCAACTTGTATCTTCTCCTTCCTTGCTTGACGGCCCTTAAAATAATCCTTTTATATGTCTAGGGTTAGGAGAAAAGAAGTCCCAAAGACACACTCACGGATTAGACTTGAAACAGACTTGGAAATTTGTTTTCTTTAATTCTCGACAGATAGAGGTGTCGAGAGGTGTCGAGAAGCTGTCGAGGTTCAGGCAAAACAGCTTCTTTAAAGCTCGATAGATGCATCTGTCGAGGAATGTGTCGAGCTTTAAAAACTTGCACTTCCTAGCTTGTTTCTTGGATAGACTTTGACGGCTTCAACGCTTAACCTTGAACCACTGTTTCTTGAAGTGTTAAACTCATCCTAAATCTACCCAATTACAAGTAAAGTGCGTTTTGTCTAAGGATAAGCCAATTACATAAAATAGTGACATATGTTCACAGACTTGAACTACATATGTCCTAACATAACTCGTTCCCTTCCATCTTCTCTTCTTCACCTTTAGGATTTTCCAGTGGTAAGTTTTCGAGACTGTGGACTATCAGTTTTTGGTCTAGAGCAGCCAATTTAGCATCTATGTCATCTTCTTCCTTAGTGTGTAGGGTCAGTGAGCCAAGTTTTGAATTATGAAATGACCCTAACTCAGGAAGCTCTCTACCATGCTTGTCATTTCAAGGACCTGACTTTGAACTAACATCGGTAATACAACTCCAATCCGAGAGACTCCAATCCGAGAGACGCCTATAGGGGTAATCATCATAGTTTATGTCATCAGCTTCTCCAATCTCCTCTCATGCAACTTCTAACACATTTTCTAGCTTGTATTGATCATTTTCAGCGTCGTCCCCATGTCTATAAGTTCAGCTTCGGCATCATCCTCTATATCTTTATCATAGTAGTCTACATCATCAACATAGTCTTTATAGTAAACACTTTCATCTTCATATTCTCTATCACTGGGGGGCTTATCCCAATCATTGCCACTATATTAGCTATCATAGTCTTCACTATCATCGCTTTCACTATCACTATTGCTATCATCTTTTCCATCTCCACTATCATTGCTACTACTGTCACTACTACTATCACTCTCGCTGTTACTACCTTCATCATCATTACTAGAGGCTTCTCCCCCTTCCTTATCTTCATCACTTGTTCTTGCCTTATACGGGCTCTTCAATGCATGTTGGCAAGCCTCCTAATACTCTTCTTCTTCTTCTATTTTGCAAATGGCATCTCCAAGGAGTGTAGTCATTGCATTAGGGTCCATGTAATCAGGTGAATTAGTAAGGACCTAGGTTGTGTCTTCCTTCTTCAGTTCTAGAAGCTTGTTGTTGCAATCAAATATTAGCTTGAATCCAAGCATCATAGTTCTAGTCTCAGGATCAAATCGTGGTTCAGGGAATCCCCAATAGCATTGACTATCTCCAGCTTTGACAATCTTTTTATTCAATGTTGGAGTGTAGGGCTTTAGGGGCTCTGAAGGACAAGGAAGCCCTTTTGCTTTGGCCTTGGTACAGGCCATTCTTCTTACCTCCATCTCTAATAAGTCATCCTCAGTGGGCTTATAGCCTAGCCTAGAAGGTGGTGCGATAGTAGGAATCATTGAGACTTGAAGAGTTGGCTTCTTCATAGTCTTCCTCAAGTTCATCCCAGAAGGTAATTCATTCTCCTCATCATTGCCACCACATTATTGTTGCTGTAAGAAGCAAAGTCCATAGGGATTTTCTCCATTTCCTCTTCCCTTCTTTCACAACCAGGCCTTTCAATTTCAAAGCCATCCAAAGTCAATGGCTCCTTCTTAGAGTCGATACCAAAGATAGGCTTAGGTGCAATCAAAGTA
Organism: Castanopsis chinensis; assembly: GCA_032878915.1. Taxonomy (NCBI): domain Eukaryota; kingdom Viridiplantae; phylum Streptophyta; class Magnoliopsida; order Fagales; family Fagaceae; genus Castanopsis; species Castanopsis chinensis. The sequence goes on along the minus strand of JAVQMG010000133.1, from coordinate 32,943,296 downwards.
TCACCATATATGGTAACTATGGCCCCTTCATGTGGAAACTAAACCTTTTGGTATAGGGACAAAGGTACGGCCTTTATGTCATGGATCCATGGTCACCCAAGGAGCATATTGAATCAAAATGCTATGTTCAGGACTTGAAATTCTACCTTCTTGATCATCGGCTCTATAGTGAGCTCTAGTGTTACGGTTCCTAAGATGTATCTTCTACTATTGTTGTATGTCCTCACATGCTGGTTAGTTGGCACAAAATCTTCAATACTTAGGCCCAAGCAACTTGCAGTCTTTAAAAGACACACATTTAAGGCACTTCCATCATTAATGAGAACCATCAGAATCCTTTTGCCTTTGGCATCTACAGTAATGTGCAATAGGTCATTGTGGTGCTTCCCCTTCTTTGTCAAATCCTTATCAGATTAGGAAATAGTGAGTTCCCTACTTATGGACCCAATCATAGCATTCAAATCATGAGAAGTTATGGTTGTAGGGACTTGGATTTGATTGAGAAAGTCCACTAGATTCTGGTAGTGCTTGTATGAGGCCATGAGTAAAACCCATAAAGATATGTTGGCTTGTGGCATCTATAGTTGCTTGAGGGCCTCACCTTCTTTAGTAGGTGTTTGTTAAACGACTTTGTTCAAGGCTTCTACGAGATTGTCTATCTCCAAATGTAGGGGTTTGAAGTGTCTCCCCCCATTTATGGATGTTGTGTTATTTGATCGAGGTTCGAAATGTCTCCCTCCATTTGTGGATGTTGGGTTATTTGATTGGGTTTCAAAGTGTCTCCCCCCATATATAGGTGCTTGATTATTTGATTGGGGCTTGAAGTGTCTCCCTTCGTTTGTGGATATTGGGTAATTTGATTAGGGTTTAAAGTGCCTCCCTCATTTGTGGATGTTGGGTAATTTGTGGTTTTTAGTACATCTTCACTCCATATATCATATCCTGCAGTGGACATCATGCCCATTGACTCTTCCCATGTCATCATGAAGCACTTGGGTAAGTCATAAATCAATACAGACAAGTCCCTTTTACTTTCCTCTTTAGTCATTAATCCTCGGCCCTCTTCCAACATTGTGGTTAGGTAAGGGATTATTTGCGATGCTAGGCCTTGTAGGTGGTGCAATCACCTTATTGTCTATTAAGTCTTGAATTGCATGACGAAGGCTAAAACACTTGTCAATATCATGGCTAGGGCCTTGGTGGTAGGCATAACTCTTAGTTACATCAAACCTTGCAGGTAGTAGGTTTGGAATTGGTCTTAGGTCTGAGGGCTTTAGTAACCCTTTTGCTTTTAGCTTCTCAAATACTTGGCCCACTGGCATATACAACTCATGAAACTCCCTCTTAGGCCTTGGGAGTGGCCATTGTGATATTTGTAGGGGTGAAATGGGTGCAATAAGTTGATAAGGATCATTTTTATAGATATTAGAAACTTTTGCAGTTTTAGAAATAGATCCTAAATTCTTTTTAAACCTTGGTGGGTCCTCATTCTTTAAAATGCCGTTATTTATTGCATCTTCAATTTGGGTTCCAACAGCAATCAAAGCTTTAAAATTAGGGAAATATTGGGCAAACAAGTAATTATGGTATACAGGTAATAAATTCTTTACAACCATAACTAATTATTCTTCTTCACTTGGCCTATTCATTATCTTTGTAGCTTTGGACCTCCACTTGGTAATGAAGGTAGAGAAGGATTCTTTCGGCTCTTGCTTCATGGTCTCGAGACCCCTCCTTGTTATATTTACCTCTATGTTGAACTTATATTGATTGTGAAACTCATGGTAGATGTCCTAACAACTCCTTGCTCTAGCATTGTCTACGTTGAGGAACCACCTAAGAGCGGCTCTAATCATAGTGTTTTGGACCATTTTAGTAAGTAGTTCTTCAGTTGCTCCTAAGGGTTGCATGGCCCTTATATACATCTTCAAATGGGACTTTGGGCAGCCAGTCTCATCGAACTTGTCCAAGGTTGGCATCTTGAACTTGGGAGGGAATCTCACATCAGGAAAAAGTGAGAGTGATTAGTAGTCCATAAGGTCTTCCATCTTACGAGCTCTCCTAATCATCTCTTCCACCTTGTTTATTCTCTCATTGATCTTCTTCTCTCTCTCCATGGTTGGGAAATTATGGTCAATCTTGTTTTCCTTTTGGCCACTCTTCAAGCTTTAAAACTATTGTACCATAAGGTTCATGTCCTTACTCAGCTAGATTTGACTAGTTACCATGGTGTTTAGTAGCTCTTGGGTGTTCATGGGTTCTTCAGTGTTCGGATGTTCTCCCTCTTTAACCATGGTGATAGGATCTTCAATCTTCTTATGGCTTGAACTGTCTTATAGGTCAAATATGGGATTGTGATGTTGCAGCACTAGAGTGTCTTCTATACTCACAGGCTTCAGTACTGTGATGGGGGGCTTGGAACTAGAACTACTAGCTTGAATGTCAGTCTCGGGTTCTCTTTGGAGCCTTCCTTCTGATCTAGATCAAATTCTCCCTTAAGAAAGGGCTTGATCAGGTTAATCACAGCTAAGTCGCCATCTATATCAATCAATCAAATAAATACACGCAACATGCAATGAAATTTTAACATAGACCAACCTAAGGGTAGGTTCTAAATCATTACGTTGTAGGGTGGGTTTGTTGTTTCATTGTTTCCTATAGCTAGGATGTTACACCTCCCAACTTGTAATGTAATGAATATTGTGTTGGTCTAAAAGGCATGGCCTATCCTTTATAGTCAACAAGAAATGATCCAGTGACTTTAGGCTATGAGTGGGTGAGTTCGTCACTGGGTACCCCAATCTAATGAAGACCGGTGATCCATGTTTACTACCACTGTAAGAAAAAACAAGTACAAAATTACATGATCAAATACTTCATTGTCATTGATTGAATAAAAATAAATACAATCTTGGTAAATTGAATCTTACAAGCGTTTGAGTCCTAGTTACAATCTATCCAAAAATAAAAAGAAAGATAAAGCATAGATCTACCTATCCAAAAGAACTAAGTTCGGGGGCTAGATTATTGAATGAGAAGGTGTTAGGCACCCATTCCACCCAAATAGAGTTTGGTTTTCTAGACTCTAATGACCAATATGCCCTTTTTGCATAATGTGAATGATATGTTGCATACATGATCGACACTTGACCAACACTGACTCAAGTAAATCTATCTTATGAATGTATCCTCTTTTTTAGAAAAAATCATATCATTTTATGAAAAAAATTTGCGATTTGTAATGAAAAATTAGATCTGTCTTTATGTAAATAAAAAATTAGATTTGTAAATAAAATCAGATATATTTTTATGTGAATAAAATAACAAGGTTTTTGTAAAAAATATCAGACCTGTGTTTTTGGTGTAAAGTTAAAAAAGGGTGATTTTATTAAGAAAAATTAGATCTACTTTGAACGTATATAAAATGATTTTTTGTTTATATGCAAAAAAAAAAAATAAAAATAAATACAATAAAATCTGTTATTGAACATAAAATAAAAAAACCTTTTGAAAGAAGATTCATGCTCATTAGATAAATTTGTTTTACATGCATCACATATACAAAAATTCAACCTAACTTTTAATTTCTTCTTTTAAATTTAAAAATTTGTAATTGTATAATAAAAAACTCACTAAAAAAAAATCAGATTTGTTTTTAATCTTAAAAAAAAATCATATATGCATTTAATGAAAATACAAATCAGTTTTATGTGTTAAAAAAAATCAAAACTGCATTTAATGAAAATACAGATCAGTTTTATGTGTTAAAAAAAATCAAATATGCATTTAATGAAAATACAGATCAGTTTTATGTGTTAAAAAAAAATTAGATTTGCATTTAATGAAAATACAGATCAGCTTTATGTGTTAAAAAAAATCAGATCTGCATTTAATGAAAATACAGATCAGTTTTTAATTTAGAAAATCAAATCTGAAAATCCAGATCAGTTTTTAGTTTAAAAAGATCTTTGATAATTAGCAGATTTTGAGATTCAAGAGAAATCATAAACAAATGAACTAGAACGTATAAAAGAAACTTTAAACAAAACATGGCAATTACATCAAGAATCAGAAATAATAAAATACCTTAAACCTATTCATGCATCATAAAATAATGTTAACTAAAAAAACTAGAAAACAAAAAGAAAAGAAATGGACTACCTCTTGCATAAGCGTGCTCTTCTTTGTGAAAGGATATTTTAGGAATCAAAGAATTTATTCAACTCTTTGAAGCCTAAGATATTTTGCTTACAAAAATGAAATTCCTAAGGAAAGAGCCACTAGAGTGTCTTTACCATAAGAGGGAAAGGAAAAGAAGAGAAGAGCCAGAAAGAGGGGGGGTCAGAAAGCGTGAAAAAGTGTGCTGAATTTTGAGAGGCATCCTTTATTCATGGAGGCTAGGATGTTTGAAAAATTAGCTAACTAATCAGAGTATGAACTAGGATGCATCCTTACCTCTAAGAAATTGAAAAGGATAAAATTTATCTCAGTCTAGGAGCCCTTGGGCCATGGCCCGCATTTGAGCCAATCGAAACTCCAAGAGTGCCAAATGGCCCTCTTGGGTGCTGGACCCGCATTTGAGTTTTAGTCCATTTTGAGGTTTTTTGAGCCGGGACTTGCATTTAGACATGTTTTTAATCCATTTTCTAAAAATTAAACTCCTTTTATGATGATTTAGGTCTCTACAATAATGATTATCTTGTAGATAAACACTCCAAAAGTCTTGATTATCCACAATTTTGTTGTTATTTGATTATCCTCTCTATTCCTATGTAAGTAAGCCTATTTGTAATACTAACTAACAACCAATCACAAAATTATTTAATTAATTTTAATTGTCTAGCCAATCAGAATTAATTTAAATTAATCATGTGTGGTTGGTTCTCCCTAAACAAAATGCATGCAGACCATGCAAACTTGATCATGTAATATCTTTCAATCCGATGGTTCAATTTGGATATCGAACATGCTGTCGTGCAAGTCACAATAGTATAAATGCCCAAATGAATTCTCCAACTAACATTGGTTGAATTTTCCTTTAGATTGTAGATTGATACTGAAATTGTTAAAGTCATTTAATTCTCCTTTGTATTACATCACTACCACAAATGATTGACAATCTTTTTATTTTTATTATTATTTGGTAGTTGGTAGATGCCTTACAATTGGTAAACAACTGAACATACATATACATTAGCCTTATCAATTTTAGTATCTTTTATTTGGGTTTTTTGCCAAAATTTTCTTTTTTTTTTACTCTTAAATCTTCCATGGAAATTTGGCAACACCTTATTAAAGATAAGGAAAATATGATTATATTCTAATAGATACTTTTCTATGTTTTTTTCATTGGACTTTGTTTTGTAAGTAAAATTTTGATTTAGAAACTTTTATTAGATGCGTTTAAAGGAAAAAGAAATGATAACCTGTCTAACACTCATTCATGTGATCTTGATTTTAGATGGTAGAACTAATTTCGCATTTGTATGTGATTGTAATTTGGAATCAATTTAACATTAACATTTTGTTCTGAATCTTCTGATATGTCAAGGTATGCAAAAAGACCCTCAATGGCTTGGTTGCTTACAACACTAGACCCATAAAGACTTTTTAACAAATAAATCATGAAGTCGATAGAAAAAGGGTTAAACTATTTGACTTTTGGTTTATTTTAGGATTATAAATGTTATTTTGAGCTATGAATCTAAATTTTTATGATGTTACAACAGCAAGCCTCTGTGCACCTTGATTAATTGGGTGTATGTCCTAACTTGGTTCCTTAATATATTCAAGCTAGGTCTTCTCTATAACTCAAACGTAATATGAAAGCATGGTTTGTCCTAGGAAAAGTAGTCTTGCAAGGATTCAAGAGAGCATTTACGTGCTGCTCTATGAAAAGTAAATGACAGAGGTCACAAGTCTTATTGTAGTGTTATTTTTTATATTTAATTCAAATATTTATTTGTTTTCCTTTTGTTTCAATGCATAAAACAAATCATAGTTATTTGCTCTATGAAAAGAAAATGGTGGAGGACATATATATTTGTTGTTTGAATTACCTTTGTTTAGACAAATTTATAACGTTCACTAGGTGTTTTCAAGAAACTTTGCTGGATAAAGCTAGCAAGTTAGGACAGTCTAATTATCATTCTTATCCATTTGACTTCTTCTCTTTTCTATCTCAATATCAGTATCATTAGATTCATCCATTGGTACATTTTACCAATTGATGTATTTGGAATAGTTCTCTGCAAATTAAGTTCTTTTGGTTTTTTTTTTAAATAAAATTTATTTTTTTGATCCTTCACATTTCAATCTACTTCGATGATTATAAATGTTTAGAATACTTCAATTCCATATTAATCTGATAATTTTTTTTAATGCTCCTACCACCTATGTCTTTATATTAGTTTCATAGTTTTTTTTTTTAAATTATTAGTTTGATAGTTATATCCAATAACAGTCTTGGTTACATTGACATTTGTTATTAATGTTGATGAAGAGACATATCTTAGTGCATTCATTATATAAAGCTTCAAGCAACATTCTAGACCAAGATGTCATGTGTTCAATAGAGTTTCTCAATTCATTGAAGTTCCCTAGTATTCCAAACCATAAACTCAAATTGAATGTAGGTTTGCCAATAATGTTACTTCGAAATTTAAACCAAAGTAATGGACTTTGTAATGGTACTACACTTTTAGTCACTCAATCCTTCGGATAATAATTCAAAGTAATTGTTTATTCAAATAATTACATGTAATTGTGATTTTAATACTGACTCTACTTGACATTTTTCTTATTGTTCTTTAATTCAATGTTTCTGCTACTTTTAAGGATTATGATGCGTCGAAAAAAAATTTTAAGCATCAAATTATCTGATATCTTCTTCCCTTTAAGCTCTCCAATGCCTGCAAATTTTCTGATTATTTGTAGTATTCTCTAGGTAATCCATTTCATTTTTCTGGTCTCTTCTACAGTAAAAACATGACGTGTTCCAGGAATCAATTTCTTTCGATGAAAGTTAAGTTCAAAGCTAACCACTATTTAATAAAATGATCTGATATATTATAATTGAAGTTATTTTGCATTAGCAATAGGCGCTACCATTTTCCTAGCCAGTAGGCACAAAACCATCAATATAGAACATTAGATAGCTCATATTGCAATATTCCTCATATGAATTTCATCCTACCCATTGCATAAGGTTGGTAAGCCACCATATCTCCTTTGTTCACACTATATCCATCTGGTAGAGTATTATCATGGTGTGGGACCCTTTCAACGCTTCCATTGTGTTCATCCGTTGTTGGGTATCAAGTGCCATTCCTAGAACAAGAGAGGAGAAGTTCCTACACCGTGGAAGTGTGGAAAAAGTCCTACACCATGAAAGCATAGAAGATTATGTTGACTTGTTGTTGGGTATCAAACACCATAATGATTCATAGAACAAGAGAGGAGAAGTTCCTACACCGTGGAATTGTGTAAAGGGTCCTACATCGTGGAAGCATAGAAGATTGTGCTCATCTGTTGTTGGGTATCAAGCACCATACGATTCCTACATTGGGGAAGTGTGGAAAAGGGTCCGACACCATGAAAGCATAGAAGATTATGCTGATTCGTTGTTGGGTATCAAACACCATAATGATTCATAGAACAAGAGAGGAGAAGTTCCTACACCGTGGAACTATGTAAAGGGTCCTACATTATGGAAGCATAGAAGATTGTGCTCATCTGTTGTTAGGTATCAAGCACCATACGATTCCTACATTGGGGAAGTGTGGAAAAGGGTCCAACACCATGAAAGCATAGAAGATTATGCTGATTCGTTGTTGGGTATCAAACACCATAATGATTCATAGAACAAGAGAGGAGAAGGTCCTACACCATGGAACTGTGTAAAGGGTCCTACACCATGGAAGCATAGAAGATTGTGCTCATCTGTTGTTAGGTATCAAGCACCATACGATTCCTACACCATGGAAGCTTGGAAAGGGTCCTACACCGCAGGAGCATAGAAGATTGTGTTGATCTGTTGTAGGGTATCAAGCACCATAATGATTCAATGCAAAAGAAAGGAGAAGTTCCTACACCATGGAAATGTGGAAAGGTTCCTACACCATAGAAGAATAGAAGATTGTCCCGATTCGTTGTTAGGTATCAAGCACCATAACGATTCCTAGAATAAGAGAGGACAAGTTCCTACACTGCAGAAGTGCGGAAAGGGTCCAACACCATGGAAGCGTGGAAAGGGTCCTACACCGTGGAAGCATAGAAGATTGTGCTGATCCATTGTTAGGTATCAAGCACCATAATGATTACTACGCCATGGTAGTGAGGAAAGGGTCCTACACAACGGAAGAATAGAAGATTGTGCTGATCCGTTGGTGGGTATCAACTTCTATAATGATTCCAAGACCAAGATAGGAGAAGTTCCTGCACCGTGGAAGTGTGGAAAGGGTCTTACACTGTGGGGGCATAGAATTTTGTGCTGATCCTTTGTTAGGTATCAAGCATCATAATGATTCCTAGAATAAGAGAGGTGAAGTTCCTACACCATGGAAGTATGGAAAAGTTTGTACACTGTGGAAGCATAGAAGATTGTGCTGATCCGTTGTTGGGTATCAAACACCATAATGATTATTAGAACAAGAAAGGAGAAGTTCCTACACCGTAAAAGCGTGGAAAGGGTCTTACATAATGGAAGCATAGAAGATTGTGCTGATCCATTTTCGGATATCAAGCACCATAATGATTCCTACGTCGTGGAAGCGTGGAAAGGGTTTTGCATCGCAGATGCAGAGAAGATTGTCCTGATCTGTTGTTGGGTATCAAGCACCACAATAATTCATTGAACAAGAGAGGAGAAATTCCTACACCACGGGAGTGTGGAAAGGGTCCTACACCATGGAAGCACAGAAGATTGTGCTAATCTGTTGTTCGGTATCAAGCACCATAATGATTCCTAGAACAAGAAAGGAGCAGTTCCTAGACCATTAAAGTGTGGAAAGGGTCCTACACCATGGAAGTATAGAAGATTATGTTAATTTGTTATTGGGTATCAAGCACCGCAATGATTCCTAGAACAAGAGAGAAGAGGTTCCTACACTGTGGAAGTGTGGAAAGGGTTCTACATTATGGAAGCATAGAAGATTATGCTAATCCGTTGTTTTGTATGAAGCACCACAATGATTCCTAGAACAAGAGAGAAAAAGTTCCTACACTGTGGAAATGTGGAAAATGTCCTTTGCTGTGGAAGCATAGAAGGTTGTGTTGATCCGTTGTTGAGTATCAAGTGCCATAATGATTCCTAGAATAAGAAAGGACAAGTTCCTACATCGTGGAAGTGTGGAAAGGTTCCTACACTGTGGAAGCGTAGAAGATTGTGCCGATTTGTTGCTGGGTACCATGCACCATAATGATTTATACACCGTGGAAGCGTGGGAAGGGTGCTACACTACAGAAGCATAGAAGATTCTGCTGATCTGTTGTTGGGTATCAAGCACCATAATGATTCCTAGAACAAGAGATCAGAAGTTCCTACACTATGGAAGCGTGGAAAAGGTCCTACACCATGGAAGTATAGAAGATTGTGTTGATCCTTTGTTGGGTATCAAGCACCATAATGATTCCTACGCCATGGAAGCATGGAAAGGGTCCTACACTGCGGAAGTGTAGAAGATTGTGCTGATCTTTTGTTGGGTATCAAGCACTGTAATGATTCCTAGAATAGGAAAGGGGAAGTTCCTACACCATAGATGTGCAGAAAAGTCCTACATCATGGAAGCATAGAAGATTGTGTAGATCCATTGTTGGGTGTCAAGATCCACAATGATTCCTAGAACAAAAAAGGAGAAGTTTCTACACCGTGGAAGTGTGAAAGGGGTCCTACACCATGGAAGCATAGAAGATTGTGTAGATCTATTGTTGGGTATCAAGCACCATAATGATTCCTAGATCATGGAAGCGTGGAAATGGTCCTACACCAGAAGCATAGAAGATTCTGCTGATCCTTTTTTTGGTATCAAGCACCATAATGATTCCTAGAACATGAAAGGAGAAGTTCCTACACAGTGGAAGTGTGGAAAGGGTCCTACACCATAGAATAATAGAAGATTGTGTTGATTCGTTGTTGGGTATCGAGCACCATAATAGATTCCTACACCGTGGTAGTGCAGAGAAGTTCCTACATCGTGGAATTGTGGAAATGGTCCTTCACTGTGGAAGCGTAGAAGATAGTGTTGATCCATTGTTGTGTATCAAGCACCATAATGATTCCTAGACTGAGAGAGGAGTACTACCTACACCATGGAAGTGTGGAAAGGGTCCTACACCGTGGAAGCATAGAAGATTGTGCTGATCCGCTGTTGGGTATCAAGCACCATAATGTTTCCTAGAACAAGAGGGGAGAAGTTCCTACACTATGGAAGTGTGGAAAGTGTACTACACCACGCAACTATTGAAGATTATGAAGATTTGTTGTTAGGTATTAAGCTCTATAATGATTTTGGAAACTACCCTTAAGAGGGATCATGTATGACTTTAGGAAAAGTGCCATTGAGAGGGCTACTAATATATGTGAAAAACATTGCCTACGATTACAACTAACATGCATGTTTTGGGAAATAACCTTTAAGAGGGCTACTGATGTATATGAAAGACAATGCCTCTTGGAAGGACTTACATGTATAATTCTGAAAATCGCCTTTCAAAGGCCCGCTGTTATATGCATGAAACAATTCCTCTAGGTAGGAATTACATGTACAATTGTGGATGTCACCTTTAAAAGGGTTGCTGCTATATGTGTGAAACAATGCCTATATGTAGGCTATTGATGTGTGCACAAAACAATGCCTCTAGGTAGCACTTACATGTGTGATTCTGGATATTGCCTTTCAAAGGCCTACTGTTATATGCAAGAAACGATGCCTCTAGGAAGGACTTACATGTATAATTCTACAAATTGCCTTTCAAAGGGCTGTTGTTGTATGCATGAAACAATGCCTTTAGGTAGGACTTACATGTACAATTCTGGATGTTGCCTTTAAAAGTGTTGCTCTTGTATGCATGAAATAATGCCTGTTGGTAGGACATACATGTACAATTGTGGATGTCGCCTTTAGAAGGGTTGTTGTTGTATGCATGAAACAATGCCTCTAGGTAGGACATACATTTATAATTCTGAAAATCGACCATCAAAGGGCTGCTGCTGTATAGGTGAAACAATGCCTCTAAGTAGGACTTACATGTATGATTCTGGATATCACCTTTCAATGGGTTGCTGCTGTTTGTGTGAAACGATGCCTCTAAGTAGGACTTACATGTATAATTATGGAAATCAACTTTCAAAGGTATGCTGCTATATGTAAGAAACAATGCCTTTAGGAAGGACTTACATGTATAATTCTGAAAATCGCCTTTCAAAGGGCTTCTGTTGTATGCATGAAACAGTGCCTTTAGGTAGGACTTACATGTACAATTCTGGATGTCGCCTTTAAAAGAGTTGCTGTTGTATGCATGAAACAATGCATCTAGGTAGGACTTACATGTACAATTCTGGATGTCGCCTTTAGAAGGGCTACTACTATATGCATGAAACAATGCCTCTAGGTAGGACTTACATGTATATTTATGAAAATCACCTTTCAAAGGGTTGCTACTGTATGGGTGAAACAATGCCTCTAAGTAGGGCATACGTGTATGATTTTGGATATCGCCTTTCAAAGGGCTACTACTGTATGTATGAAACAATGCCTCTAAGTAGGCTACTGATGTGTGTCAAAATAATGCCTCTAGGTAGGACTTACATGTACGATTTTGGATATCACCTTTCAAAAGGTTGCTGTTGTATGTGTGAAACGGTGCCTCTAATTAGGACTTACATTTGTAATTTTGGAAATCATCTTTTAAAGGGCTGCTGCTGTATGTGTGAAACAATGCCTCTAAGTAGGCTACTGATGTGTGTACAAAAAAATGCCTCTAGGTAGGACCTACATGTATGATTTTGGATATTGCCTTTCAAAGCGTTGCTGTTGTATGCAAGAACCAATGCCTCTAGGTAGAACTTTCATGTACAATTATGAAAATCGCCTTTCAACGAGCTTTGCATGTGTGATATTGGTAGAACTTGCACTGCACTGTATTCTCACGGGCTTACTGATTCAATCTGATAGTGATCAATCCACTGAGGGAGACAGAAAAGGGAGATATCGCATAAGATAAAACATCTCCAGTGTAGGTTTTTATGCGGTTCTTGACATGAAAGGAAAAGTTATTGGTGGGATGGACCCATTCTTGCACAATGATTACCACAAAGTGGGCAAAACCACACATAATAAACTACCCCAGTGTAGGGCTTTGCATGGTTTTGCATCAGCAAACCAGCTTGACATGGGTTTGAGCTTGTACTGGACGATTATACCACAATGGGTTCCTTGATTTGCTGAATTCTGAATTCAAAGTTTTGAGCAAGATCCTCTCTTGGAAATGCTAACACTCTCGGTAATATCTACACAAGAACTGCTTGGATGTTAAGTTTTGTGTGGTCTTAATGTTCTGTGCGAACTAGGCACCTATTCAGGCTCTTGCGATGAGAGATTTCTTCTTCTCCTAGTGGATATCTTGAATTGCACTGCATAAAGGGAATACCATTCATGGTTTGAAAATATCAAAAATAGAACTACCCTAGTATCAGGATTAAGACTAGGTCAACCTTTAGGCATTGGGAGTCGTTTTTGGAGTATGACTTAAGCATCCCCTATTGGGATGAGTTCAAGAAGCTCAAAAAGTGCTTAGGGCAATGATGCTCAGTTGGTATTTAAAACCTGGGGTTAAGCATTTGAATCTTTTGAGTTCACGTCTTTTTGAAGATTCCTGGTAATGATGAAGGGAGACATGCATAAGCTGTTGCAATCTTAAAACCACATTTTTTTGGAAATTCCTTAGGAAGAAACGAATAGCCCTCAAGGATTTTTTTTTGGACTTGAAAAGATTGGGGAGGATTGGAAATCCATGTTATTTGAAATCTTTGAGGGTCATCATTTTTCCCTTCTGTTTTGATTGGTTTTGAAAACTAGGTTCACAAAATTTGGAAATTCATTCATGATCATGAAAATCTGTTTGAATGCATGTACCATAAGTGGGGCTTGCTAAGGCTATGTTTCCTATGTGGTTTGTAAGTGTATGTGCTCAATGGCTATCATTTACCCTAAATAGGGAACATGCTTACAAGCAAGGATTTTTAGCAAAGTGCTTGTGCTTATCAAATGAGTGGGTGTCCCTATTTATGGTTATGCAGGGAGAACTGGAATGATGTGTTTAGCCTTTTGAACTTTTCAGGTGGTTTGGGAGAGGACCTTACCCTTTTTAAGGCATGACGCCTTGGCACAAGCGGATGATTCTATCATCAATGATTGACCAAATGTTCAATGTGCCACAATCAACCGATCCTCAGTGATCCATGAGGTCTTTCAATAGGTTGTAACGTGGCCTTGTGGTTAATTGGGTGCTTGAAATGAAGGATATCAGGCTCAAAACTTTCACATGTGGGTGATTATTTGGCATAAGCTCCATAGACTAAGTAGTCACTCTCAATCAGGATGGACTTTTCTCGAGACCGTAATGTAAGGATACGGGTTTCCTAGGCTCACGAGAGGATATTTTGGCTGTGAAATTCTTTTACACTTCATTAATAGCATTTTGGTTGCGTCTCATGCTTGGCTATATCCTCAATTTGAGTCCATTTCTTGAATTTTGTCCATTTTATTTTTAGGGCTTTCATTTTATTTTCTTTAGCCCATGTTTTTTTATTGTTTCAGGATGAATTTTTCTTTTGCCCTTTCTTTGCTTAGGGCTTCACTTGACTTGATTGGCCCATGACTTTTGTCATTTGATTTGGGCTCATTTCTCATTCCTTTTTTTTTTTTTTTTAATAATTCTGGACTCTTTTGATGGACTTAAATTGGGGATCACTTAGCATGAGATCCTTGTAACCATCTAACCCGCCCTAGTGTGGGCGGTAATCATTGATTGGGTTAAACAAGAAAAGAATTCAACAGGCTCAGCTAGGCTAACAAGGGATACTTCTCTACAAGCGAGACGTTAGTGAAATGAATGCCCTTCTCCTTCATCTTGAATGCTTACTTTTTAGCCGTAGGAGCTTATACGCCAAATTATAAATTCGGGTGATTTTTGAAAAACATTTTCTTTCTAGCTCAAAAGTGCTATCAAGTGATATAACTATTTGGATAGCTAAAACAAATGCCTCTATTATTTCAAATTTAATCATTTGGTCAATGAAACTTGAACATGGTCATTCACTGATTCAGGGTCCACCCCAATCTTAGGTAGGACATCCCTAAAGGGGTTGATTGTCAAGAATTGAATATACAGTTTACAAAAGTGGTGAATGTTTCAAGAATGTAGTGTTGTTGAGATGAGATATCATGAGGTGAGTGTTTGGGGATCACATGCCCCTTATCCCTGGTAAGGGACAACCACTTCACTCAAATAACTCTTTTCTCGTAAGGGGTTTTGGCATTGACTTGTTACTCTTGAAAGATGCACGCATTTCAAAACATTGATTTTCATGATTTAATGCTTTGATTTGAACCTTTATGCTTTGATCTTATTTTGAAAAATCTTTTTTTTTTTGAAAAATCTTTTTTTTTTTTTTGAAAAATGTGTACAAGATTGCAATAAACCTAAGTTAACTGAGATGGGAGAAGGTTTTGTTGAGATAATGCTAGGACAAGTGACAAGGTCAAACTTGGGTTCCATTGTTTCCGATGGAAGGCATTCCCAATACCCAAAAGATTTTACAAAGATCCACTTAGGGGATGAAGTTCTACACCTCGCAAAGAGGCCTTAGATGATTGATTTCATGTTTGGCATGCGTCTTGGGATAAAGATTTTCTGATCCGTGGTGAAGATTCTTGTGAGGTACAAGTAGGAAACTTCATTTTCCATGTCAATCGTTGAACTAACTTGTCAAGGCAAACATGCCACATTAGGGATCTAACAAAGGCAACATAAGAATGACAAGAAGGGATGTTAATGCAATTCCCTGAAATTTTGATGGGGCACTATTGCCCAGAAGTTAAGCAAGTGAATGGCTCTATCACAAATGCTCAGATGTTTGGTCGTTGCTATTCATTAAAGAATGTGATGTGAATGATGTCTCTTTGGCTTGATTAAGGCATGTCCCTAAAAAGAAAATTGATTAGTGACATATCCAGACTATGCCAAACCCGATAAAATTGGAAGCATTTTGGCTCTCATTCGACCAAATCTAATCCCTTTAATCTTCCTCTATGATTCACATGTGGGCACTCATTACAAGCAAGTTCTGGCATTGTGTTGTTGAAGTAGCTGAAGCTAACTTCTCATTGATCTGAGATTTGTCAAGTGAATCACCACAATTAAGGTGGCCCGAATACTATTTAAATGTTCCTGAGACAGAAGTGGTCTAGGTTAGATGAAGGCTTTGTCCACGGCAAGATCCGATAAAATTGGAGATAGTTCATAATTCTCCCTGAATGTAGGCTTGGTTCGCCTTTTTCTATTGTCAATGTGGAAGTCAAGCTTCCAAAGAATGCTTCGAGCAAGTTACAAGACCTTCCAATGGCCTTGAAAAGAAATTGCAACTTTGGCCCTTGCTAAAGCTCAAGATGTTGTCGAGGCTATTGTAAAGAAGTCCATTCAAGAGAGAGAGACTGCGTGAAAAAAAAAAAAAAAAAAAAAAAAAAAAAAAAAAAAAAAAGCGCTGCCCTAGTGTGGCGTTTTCCATGGTCTCTCAATCACTTTCACATCTTGGTGAAATTTTTAACTATAAGGTGTGGGGATTCACATATCAAGAAACCCAAAGACATCTTAGGATACTTGGAGAAAGGGAGGACTTTGTTCAAAAAGACTCGAAGGTGAAAGAATGTTTTTTCTGAAGAAGACCCGAATGAATATTTGTTTGGGGGAAACCCAAAGGAAACACTTAGACTACTAGAAGGCAAAAGAAGATCTTTTTTTTTTAAGGAACTTCCCAATCTACCCGAAGGAGAAAGGACTTTTTGTCTTAGGGGATACCCGAGGGAAACACCTAGACTACCCAAAGGCAAGAAGATTTTTTTCTTAAAAGGAACTTGAAGATTTTGTCTTAGGAAATACCTAGACTACCCAAAGGCAAAAGAGGATTTTTTTTTGAAGACCTAAAGGAAAGGCCTACTGAGGTAAGATGAAGAAAACCAATTTTGAGTTGGCTAATCTTGCTTGAGATATGTCGGGTTCTTTTCACCCTTTGGAGATGCTTTGACAGAAGAGCTTGCAAGCTGTCCGGGTTGAATCCCACTTCTAACTGAAAATCGCTCCTAGACTTACAATATTTAGCCTTTCGTGGATGATGTGGAGGTTACACAAGATGGATTTTTTAGTGGTCTAATGGGAATAAGACCACTAAAAATCTGCCCCAATATCATATTTAGAGCGCTTAAAGGCTTAGCCTTCTTCTTGTCCATATGGACCTCTTGTGGATCACTAACCTCATCAATCATGATAATGCTTTAATAGAATTGGTTGTTGATCATGTTTGAGATTGGGAATTTAGGGCCCTTGGTGGCTTCCTTGAAAGAAATTACCCAGAATTCATTGGAGTAGGCAACTCAGGTTATGCCTCTCTGGATACTTGATAGGCCGAAGCCAATTCCTGAAAAGGATATTCAAAAGACTAAAGTTAGTAGGGAATCTTCTTCCTAAGATTCTTCTGCCATATGGCATTTTTCTGGCTCTTCGATCGTCTAAACAGTCTTTTGAAGATTCTTAGCTAACATGAACCGAGCCTTTGGTTTACAATCTTTTTTCTTATAGATGTCCTTTTCTATAAGCTGGGAGATACAAGAATCTTAAACTGCCAACATTTCTTCTCACACCATGAGATGGATTGGGATATTTTCATGGTGGAAACAAAAACCAAAGCACATGTTAGTCTTAGGTCCAAATGCTTTAAGCATGCCTTTATTTTATTTGCAATTATGGAGGATATGTTCCATGATTTGGAATTCTCCTCATTGAATGAGTTTCTAAAGTGATGCAAATCTTAACATGACCGAATTGTGGCAAGCAACTGAGCAATTGCATAGATTTTGAAAAGTCTTGGGACAGACTCTTTTTCACAATGAAAATCTAGTTTTGTATCTTATACAAAACACATAGCGGAAGCAATAAACAAGGATCTATTTCATTCATGATTGATAACATGCACTATGTAAATTTCAAAATTTAAGAACAAGAAAGCGTACCTTGGTGTGGTGAAATTCAAAACAAAAGATTAGAAGTACTTAAGACCACTTTTAATCTTCACTTCAATTCCACTTTATGCCCAAGAAGTGTGGTCTCTCAATCAGTTTCCAAGGGAGAATAATTGAGTGGCTTCACTCATACATACACACCATTTCACAATGATGTCTCTTTTTTTCTTAATAAAAAATTCGGTATATTTCCCCCTTTATAACTAACTAATTATCTAATTGGGTTAGCCTATTGGGCCTTTCCAATTGGGCTTTAGTGTGTGGCTTGGAGTGGGACCAAAAGGGACCAATAAGACACTAGCTCCAATGGGCCTTGGGTTTTTCTGTCAACTCTTGACAAGTCCAAAGTTACCATTAATTATATTTAATACCACTATATAAATATAATTGCACTCTAGGCCTTATTAGTAAATTATATCCCAAGACTCTAATAATATCATTTGACCCCTCCATGAAATATCCATAGTGAATAAAGTCATAATAAACTGTCACTTTGTAAACAACTATTTTATCCTTTAGTACCTGGTTTAATCTTTTAGTTATTCACATTTATTGAAATTCAATTTCAATAAATATAAGCTTTAGTAACTCCTTACTAAAGTGGGTGCCCTGAATAATAATTTCCTATTAAACTTATCTCCAGGGGATATTTCGTGTCTCTATAAAAGGAGATTATGAATTCCATCTTGAGAATATGTGTTTCCTCAACACTATGTGTGGTTACCTAACATACTGAAGTTTTGACTGTGAATATTAGATCTCACTCTTGATATATCAAAGTAACCTACATTTCATGATCAGATTCACTACCCTCTCAAGATTAAGAGTCTATGAAATTAGAAGTCGTGAGATTAATTATTCAGGTGACAGTTGTTGATTGAATAATTAATCTCACAGCGGTCTAGTTCAATATGTATTAACTCTTAAGACACATCAACACATCAGCTAGAAGTCTCAACTTCCATGATCAAGACAAATCAACTTAGTTGATGTGTTATAATCTTCGCAGATGAAACACCCAATTTCATCATCAACTACGAGCTACATTTTGAGTTTACAAGAAACTTGTGATTTACATCTTCTGTGACTTTTCACATAAACCACATATAATGCATCTCATGGACTATGTAATGTCCCATTAGTTCATTTATAAATAGTCTCATATAATTAAACAATTTAATTATTTATGACATGCTAATAAATTGGATTTTAGGGAAAAAACCCCAACAACAGGGAAAACAAAGTTTGATCTTTTTGAAAATTTTGAAGAAAACTAAGCCTCTCGTACATTTCTATGGAAAAAATCGGTACTTGCCACCCAATTTATTATCTACACAATAAGGTGGGAGATATCAAAAAATGTGTGCATGCCCTTGTAGGGTTGAGGACCCTTAGGACTTAGGTGGATTCTAATGCATAAGCGGTTCTGGAGTCGTCTCTCCTAAGGTTTCTCAATGTTATGTAAGCTAGTAAAGATCATAAATTTATTGGAGAATTGCTACCTTGCAAACAAAATGCTTAAGGACATACTCCTATCATTTTCAGAAATTGGCTTGGACCCTTGATTGGGTATTTACCATGGTGAGCCTCTATGAGATTAATGAACGAGACTAGCAAGTAACCGAAACTTTCATGATATACTTGCCACAAAGTTTATCTTTGCATAATTAGGTGACGGAACCATTTAGTGTATGCATGAGTACCTTTGTAGGGTTGTAAACCCTTAGGGATGGGGTATGATATAGCATGTACAAGCAACGAGGTTGCTTTCCCTAGGGGTTTAATCATGGATGCTATGCAAGTAGGACAGAAAGAACCTAGAGTAGAGCACAATTTCTTTAGCGCAAGAAAAAAGGGTGCACCTATTACAAAACACTTTCCCTTGACCTCTAGCCCTATAAGGGTATCCTTTCCTAGGTTTGTATGTTCACTCTTTGGGCTTTTCCTAGTCCTCATGGGCTCTAGGCTTAATCTAGTCCTCATAGATTTGCCATTGTAAAGTTGAAATTTATAACTATTTTGTGTTGGTTTCAATTCCGTGCCAAATTTGATTGTAATTTTGTTCAATCTTTTGTACCCTGTATTTTATGTGGGATTTATTTGTAAAGGTTGTGTGAGAAAGAGAGAATGTGTGAAGACTCAAGGCAACTATTGAAGAGAAAAGAAGTTTTCGCGGGTAGCTTGTGAGTATCCTTCTTGCGAAGTGAGGCATGTGCTTAGCACATGAGTGGAATGTGAAGAGTCAAGATAGATGTGATAGCTAGTTTTCGCAAGTGTCTCGCGGAGAAGGCCTTCTCGTGAAATACCCGTGAAATAGTCTGTTTTGCTATTTTGTCATATTTGCTCCACTACATCCTCATACACACTATATATATACCATCATTACCCACATATTGAGTAGAGAGCTTTTAAGAGAGAAAACCCCAGATACAAACCCTTAAGAGTGAGATTTCCATACCCACAATTCTCTACACCATCCATTGTGGTTTTCCTCTACTCTTACCTCTCCATTTCCAAATCCTTGAGAGGTTGATAGCCCAAACATTTAGCACACCTATACTAAGTGTCAAGTGTGTTTTTTGGTGCTACTGGAAAGCAATAGAAGAAGCCAAGTTTTGGCAGATACAATCGGACGCATTGCAGGATCCAGAAAACTAGACAAGACAAGGTTCCGAGAAGCCTTGTTGGAGTAGGAGTTTGGAGGGCTTAGGTGCACTGGGTAGATTAGGCTTGGAGGGATTCTTGCTATTCGTGTATCCCAACTTATTGTCTAGTGGATCGATTTACTGCTTGGAGGGCGGTGGAGAGGTTTTTCGCTGAGTTCTTCAGTTTCCTCTTTGATAACACATCGGTGTGTTATCTTGTGTTTACATTTCTCTTCCCTACTCTTTTAGCTTTCATTTTGCTGCTGTGATTTGTTGAATATGGATTAGAGTAGTTTCATTATTTGTTCGCTCACATTTACTATATTCCGTACTTAGTTTAAGTTAGAGTAAAATCAACCGAGCCGTAATTTATTAATTTGGGGTCTAAACAGCTCTTATGTTTTTAACACAAATCCAAGCTCTTAGACATAACTAGGTCAACTGTATGCAAAGGCCTAACTATTAGGTTGGTCCTAGCCTAATAGGACTCAATCGTCATACCCCTCCTTTCATAAAAGATGTGGATTAGGAAGGATCAAGGGGGCTCCTGAGGCCAATGCCAATTTTTGTGTTTTTGAAAAGCAATGTCCGAAGATTACGGTTTTATCAAAAGCTCTAAAGGCTAGACTTTCATATATCCTAGTGGAGTTGCTAATTTGTTGGCACCCAGCCTCGAATGGCTGGAAAACTACCGTCGGGCCTTCGTTCAACCACCCATCGTGGCAATGCTCCCGCGTGCACGCGGGGCCCGTTGGAAGGCCTTCTTGATGATGGTGTGTTTTATGAGGAGCTTCGGGTGCTCTCTCTCTCTCTCGGGGGAGGAAGGTAGGTTTACCTTTGGAGGTGTGGAAAGAATCTTTGCCAAATTTTACGTGATTACCAAAGGTAAGTGAAGTCGTCAACAATCATTGGGTTTTTCTAAGGTGTGATTTGTCACCTGTTTCTATTTTTTTTTTATTACCAATCCTAGGCTAAGAAAAAGGTCATTTTTCCTAATCTAATGTGGATGGAAAAAAAAAAATCTTGATTCTTGAGTCCGGATGTTTGATTACGTGTGGGGAAGGTGTTAGGCACCCTATAATGCCTGTCCAAGGATAGTCCTTTGTTTTGATAAAACATTAATTTTTGGAGATTGGCAGTAAAAACATGATTTTGGCATTGGCTTTCGGGGTTTTGCATGCGTGGGGGGCTTTAAGGTTTGGTTTTTGAATGGGTGTGGTCCCAATCTATGCTTTCCTAAGGCATTAAGGCAAAGTACCAGATTTCCACGACAAAAATCCAGCAACGTGTCATCTAACTTTCACGGCAGAAATTAGGCATTGCTTTGCCTTAGGTGACATAGACTGTGACAATCACACCAGGAGGGGCGAGTAGGTATATATATACATACATCATGCACAATGCTAGCACACGAAGCAAGAAAGTGCATGGTCAAATGGGAGAGACTAGACCTCTAAACCTACTGAACATAGCCGTTTGGCTCATATTTACATGCTTGCATTCGTGCCCTTTTTGCTTGTGCTTGGGACATCGTGCCCTAGCTCCATGCGTCCTCGCTCCATGTGTGTACATGCAAAGGCAAAGACAAGAAACTAGCAGACAAGCAATGGAAGGAAAAGATGCAAAGAGCATATGAAAGAGGCATAAAACAGATGAGCATGATAGACATGGCAAGCAAAGAAACGAGAAATCAAGCAAGCAAGCAAGAAGGCAAACAAGTGTCAACGAGGGACAAACGTTGATTTGGATCGGATGTCCATAACTTCATTGTGTTGAAGCATGGACGACATACTAGCAAGTAAGACTCATGCATGGACATGTGACATGTGACATGTGAGAAAGTGTGTAAAGATGCATAGAAAACCAACAAGTGGCATAAGCAAGCATGGTAAGCATAGCATCATGCGGAGCGAGGTATGAACGGAGCAACCCGGCATCTAGAGATGCCTCCTAAGTGGTTACAACCGAAAAAGGCCTCATGGACGTCAGATGTAACCAAACAAGGTCAAGCCCAAGGAGCGTGTCAGGCGTCGCAAAGTCTAGAACAAGAGAGGCTAGCACAAGGAAAAATCATAGAGGCAAGCAAGCATAGACATGCCAATAGGACGATCCAAACCCTCTGATATGGGCCAAAGTGTACGAATAATGACCAAGACCATAAAGGGTCCAGATTTAAATCCTAGCAAATGGCTAAAACACAAAAAAGAGAAGAAAAAAAACGACAAAAGGGTTGCAATAGCACATAACATGACAAACATAGCCTAGGTCTAGGCACACAAACATGGCATGGAGCGCACAAGCACATGGAAGATAGTATAAAGCAGGTAAAGAACATAGATCCAAGCACATAGGCATGTGAAAATATAGGTCAAGGCAAGTAGGCGTAGAAACATACACATTAACGTATACAAGCCTAGCACATAATCATGGAAGAACATGAATCCAAGCATATAAGCATGTGAAGACAAGGATCTAATCATATTGCATGGAAATACACACATAAACACATAGATCCAAGCAAGCCATAGCCAACAACATCATACAAGCATGTGAGCATAAAGCATAGGAAAACATGGCATAAAGCATAAAGCATGTAGGAAAGACAAATAGCATGTAAACAAGCATAGAAACATATGGATCTAGCCAAACAACACATGGGAAAGATAGATCTAGGCACAAACACATGGTATGAGACATGGAAGCATGTGGATCTAAACATAAAAAACATAGGAAAGAGAAGATCTAAGCATAGAGAGTATGGGATAAAGCATAAAGCATGTAGATCAAAACAAATAACAAATAAAGAAGCATGGAAGAACATGGATCTAGACATGCTAACAGCAAGATAGAGCAAGAAACACGCTAGATAGAGCAATAAATCATGTTATTAAGGCAATAAATCATGTATTTTTGTGTGTTTTTGGTGGAGAAATGTGTTGGGAAGAGAGGAAAATTGCCCCAAAAAAAAATGCCCAAACAGCTCCAAAAAACCCAATTTTTTGGTTTTCTTGAAATCTGGGGTGCCAGGGGCTATTTATAGCCCTTGGCACATTTTTTGAGGTGCGATAGGCTGATGTCATCATGCTATCGGCAAATTCATCCTGTTGCACTTTTTGGTTCCGAATTTGGATGTGCATTTGGAGGTCTTCCCAGACTTGGATTGAGGCAATCTTTGTGTCCTTGGAAAGCTCTAGATGTCTAGTTTTTATAAAACTAAATAAATTATAATTCCAATTTTTGGATCAAAAGTTATACCCTCAAGAAGAGTGTTGATGCACTTTTCACAGTTTTCTCAATATCTGAACTGTTTTAACTCCGATTTTGACCCATGAATAGTTATTGGAATGAGAATTTGATTATATTCACAATGGTATTGGTCTTAACCTGTTCTGATGGCCAGATCAAAATTGGAGTTTCAATGGCCCGCTGGAAGTCAACTACGGGTCAAACTTGGTCAAACTTGCTGAAAATCTCCAAAAAGCTTGGGTTTGATGTAAAATCATGAAAAATGTTGTTTTATGAGGATTTTGGCCTTGTTTGAGTTTCGGTAAACTCAGGGTTGACTAAGGGCATTTTGGTCATTTTGGCTAAAAGAGGCACTTTGAGTGCTCTAGTATCCGATTGGGTTATGCCATGTCATTCTAGATTTTCTCGTGGCCACATGAAGAGAAAATAATATTTTTGGATTTTTCAAGGTCTGGTATGCAAATCGAGGGTGGGAAAAATACGGTATCAACAATCTTCCCTAGGTTTTTACCTTGAAACGGTTAGGGGTCATTTGATACATGTGTTTAAACACATGTTTTCAGTTCTTAAACAGTATTACACATATTTTTACTCACTTTTTCACTCATATGTATTTTCAAAAAATACAAATAACGTTACTAGGACAACGTTACATAATGGCCCCTTAGTTTCATCGATTTTCCTGGGTCATCATATCATGATGTTATTTATTTTCCGTTGATTTGCATGATATAATTTATTTGTGTTTAACCTAGATCTGAATAATTAATCTAAATAATCACTTGGTTAATATATTAGGTTAAACAATCTGCTTTAAGGGGTCTATACGAATAGACAAAATCTATCTTTTTCTGTTGGATAAAAATCTGGTTTGTATCTCATACAAAACACAGCGGAAGCAACAAATCAGGATCTATTTCCTTCATGATTGACAACATGCACTATGTAAATTTCAGAATTTAAGAACAAGATAGCGTGCCTTGGTGTGGAGAAATTTAAAACAAAGATTAGAAGCACTTGGGAAAACTTTTAATCTTCACTCCAATTCCACTTTACGCCTAAGATGTGTGGTCTCTCAATCAGTTTCCAAAGGGAGAATGAAAGTGCGTCTCACACTCTTTCTCTTTTTCTTTTTCTCTATGATTCTTTTCTCAAAAAAAAAAATTCTGTATGTTTCTTCCTTTATAACGAACTGAATATCTAATTGGGTCGGCCTATTGGACCTTTCCAATTGGGGTTTAGTGTGTGGCTTGGAGTGGGACCAAAAGGGACCAATAAGACACTAGCTCCAATGGGCCTTAGGCTTTTCCGTCAACTCTTGACAAGTCCAAAGTTACCATTAATTATATTTAATACCGCTATATAAATATAATTGCACTCTAGGCCTTATTAATAAATTATATCCCAAGACTTTATTATACACACAACCCCTTTAAAAAATATTCGAAGTAATACAAAGTCATGAATATAGACTGCCACTTTGAAAATTACTACATCTTAATCCTTGAGTACCTGGGTTAATCCTTTAAAGTTATTCAACATATATTTATGAAATCCAATTTCATAAATATATAATTTAGGAACTTCTTACCAAAGTGGTTAGGCGTAACTCTCTGAATAACCAAACCCATTAAACTTATCTCAAGGGAATATTTTATATCTCCGTTAAGAGATTATGAATTCCATCTTGAGAATATATATTCCATTAACACTAAATGTGGCTGCCCAACATACTGAGGTTTTGACCGTTACTTTAGATCTCACTCCTGATATATCAAAGCAACCTACACGTCATGATCAGTTCCATTATTCTCTTAGGATTAAGAGTTAATGCAAATAAAAGTCATTAGATTTATTATTCATTTGACAGTCGTTAGGAGAATAATAAATTTCACAGTGGTCCAGTTCAATATGTTTTAACTCTTAAAACAGATCAACATATCAACTAGAAGTCTCCATTACCATGATCAAGACAAATCATCTTAGTTGATACGTTATAGTCTTCGTAGATGAAATGCCTAATTTCATCACCGAATACGAACTACAAATTCTGAGTTTACAAAGAACTTGTGATTTATATCTTCTGTTAGTTTTCACATAAATCACATACTATGCATCTTATGGACTATATGATAATGTCCAAATATTCATGTTGCCATTATTTTAGATAAAAATAAACACATTTATTAAACACAACATTAAGTCATACATAATGTCACACATAGCATCATACAATAGGATTTAAAGGCACATATCCCAACATTTTCAACCCGTTATGTGGAGTTCAACAAGTCATTGACTCATTAAAAAAACTCTTGTCACTAAAACTACACATGAAATGTCTCTTTAGTTGCCACATAATGGGTTAAAGCAATATAGTTTCCAATGTTTGGAGCCTAATTTGTTCCTCCAAGTTTTGAATAATTTATATTTTTGAAAACTTTATTAGTTCAATTGGAAGATGTTTTACTTACTTTAATATAAAATTTGATCATTTGCATAAAAAATGAAACATTTCAAGAATTTCACTATGAAAATGGTAAAAATGAATTTTATTTTATGAAAGACCACCATCAAATATAATTTTGATTGAAAATACTAAGCTTCTTTTTTTTGGTTGGGTGTGTGTATATATATAACTTATCAAATAAAAAGTGTGTATATATATATATATATCTGTGTGTGTGTGTGTGTGTGTGTATAATAAAAAAGCATGTGTATATGTGTGGGGGATTTCCTTGATAAATATATTAGTATTGCAACTCCCCCCCCCCCCCAAACAAAAATTCTTGGCTCCACCCCTGCATCTCTTGCTTGTCACTCTTTCTCTTTAACTCTCCTTCTCTCTTATCGTGGTTCTTGGTTCGGATTTGGTTCATGGTCCAATCTAATCTCTGGGGGTGCTTCAGTGGTCTGATTTTTGGTGGTGCTTTGGTAGTTTGATAGGATTTTCGATGGTGCTTGGTGGTACAATTTATGTGTGGTCCAATCTGTGGCTAGTGTTTTTGTTTTCGTTTTGGTTTTGGTTTTTCTTTTTCTTTTTATGATTGGTGTTGGTGATGCAGTTATGGGTTGTAATTTATTCAATCATGTGTTGGCTTTATTCCATACCAAATTTGCTTGTAATTTACCAATTAGATACCCTATATTTAGGTGGGAATTATGTAAGGGTTGTGTGTGAGAGAGTGTGAAGAAAACTCTAGATATGTGCACTCAAAGGAGTTTCGCGATTGGCTCGAGAGTGGCAAGTTGCCATAGTGGCACACGTGTGAAGCATGTAGGGAGCTGAAGGGTCACGACGGCTGGAGCACTACAGGACAAAAAGTACAGCCTGGCCTGGTAGTTACCTCATGTCTTTTCACATTCTTCACTTACCATACTATAAATATCCTTATACCCACAAAATGTAGAGAGCTTCCAGAAAGATTTTTAAGAGAGAAATTCTAGAGAAAACCAAGATTGACTCATCCACAATTTTAGACATTTGATTCTCCAAATTCCTCTACTTTCACCCTCTCCATTGACATACCCTTGAAAGGTTCATTTGCCAAATCCTTATCTCACCTTACCCATATCAGTGAGGAGGTATTTTGGTGCTTAGGAAGTAGTTCAGAGAGTCTCAACTTGTTTGGTTGATGCAATAGGCTTATTGCATGATCCGTAAGCTAGAGAAGACAAGGTTTAACGTAACCTTGTTAAAGCAAGAAGCTTGGAAGGATTAGGTGCATCAGGTAAATTAAGCTTAGAGGGTCTATTGCTATTCATGTATCCTAACTTTATTCTCTAGTGGATCATTTTACCGCTTGGAGGCAGCGAAGAGGTTTTTCCCTGAGTTCTTCGGTTTCCTCTTCGATAACATGTGCTAGTGTTATCCTTATGTTTGCATCTCTCTTCCCTCACTCTTTAACCATTAATTGCTATTGTGTTTGTGATTGATTATGTGTTCGAGTGTTTTCCAATTTGGGTTTAGCGTATATTCATCATTTTGCACATACATTGTTTATGTATAAGCTTGTGTTGGTGATTTTGTAATTGGGGTTCTAAATGTTCTTTGGTGTTTTATACGCTATTTGAACTTTCAATTGGTATCAGAGCAAGTACACTTGTGTGGTTTCATTGCCTAAGTGTGATTCTAGGCCCTCTTTTAGCTATGGATGAAGCTATGGAAAAGGCTATGTTGAATTGTGGCTTAAATGTTTGTGATAATGACTTTGTGAGTATGTTTGAAGATTGTCCTAACAATAAACTCTTAGAGTTATTAAAAATAAAGAAACATGATAGAATGTCAGTTCATATGCTGAAATATTTTGAGAATGAGAACCGTATCTTACACAATAGTTTATGTGAGTCAAATTCTTTGATTGAGAAATATAAATGAAAGAATAGAATATTGTGTGATACGGTTGATGATCTTAAAAAGAAAATTTGATGTAGCATGAGAATGGAAAATGAAGAAAATTTTCTTTATAAAGGTCAAAAGTGTTTGTCCCATGCTTGCTTATTTGTGCACACCTCCTTGAAAGTATTTAACTTTTTTTTTTTATGGTATCTTGATAGCAGTTGTTCTTGTCTTATGACAGGAGATAAATCATTGTACAAGTCGCTCAAGGAGAAGGTTGGTGATTTTGTGACTTTTGGAGATGGTAGTCATGCTCAAGTACTTGGGAAAGTAACCATTGAGATACTAGGGCTACCACCATTAAAGGATGTCCTATACATCAAAGAGCTCAAGGTAAACCTCTTGAGCATCACTCAAATATGTGATAATGACTTTCTAGTTCAGCTCTTAAATAAGGAGTGTGTAATTATTGATGAAGAAGGGATTCAAGTGTTGAAGGGACATAGGACTACTGACAATTGTTATGGAGTAGTTCCTACACTAAAGATCTCTGGTAGAAGTGCTTGAGTTGACATGTTGGAGCTTTGGCATAAAGATTGGGGCATGTAAACTTCAAGCAAGTTGCTAAAGTATCTAAACATGAAGCCTTTGTAGAGCTTCCAAAATTTGGAAAGGTGGAGAAGACCATTTGTGATGCATGTCAAATGGGAAAGCAAATAAGGTCAAATCATCACAAAGTGAATGTGATTTCTACCTCACACTGTTTAGAGCTTCTTCATGTTGATCTAATAGGGCCTACAAGAATCGAAAGCCTAGGAGGAAAAAGGTATATCATGGTCATTGTTGATGATTTCTCAAGATACACTTAGGTGGAATTTCTTAGAGAGAAATCGAAAGCATGTGAGAAGATGGAGATTCTTTGCAAGAGACTTCAAAACAAAAAAGGCGTTCCAATAGTCAAGATAAGGAGTGATCATGGGAAGGAGTTTGAGAATGCAAGAATTTTCAGCTCCTAAAACTCCCCAACAAAATGGGGTGGTTGAAAGGAAGAATCGGGTGATTCAAGAAATGGCAAGAGTTATGCTACTCAATAAAAAAATCCCTCAAAAGTTTTGTGGAGAAGTCGTAAACACCTCTTGTCACATTGGTAATAGAATATTCTTCCGAACCAAAACAAAGAAGACCGCATATGAAATTTGGAATGGGAAGAAGCCTAAAGTAAAGTACTTTCTTGTCTTCAAAAGCATGTGCTACATTCTAAATGATCGGGAAAATCTTGGCAGATTCGATGCAAAAAGTGATGAAGGCATCTTCCTTGGTAATTCTACCACAAGCCAAGCATATAGAGTCTTCAACAAGAGAACAAAGACAGTGATGGAGTCCATCAATGTGGTGATTGATGATGCCATAATGAGAGTAGAAATTGATGAAGATGGAGAAGGACCAAGCTCTAAAGAACTCACCATTGATGTTGAAGCCCAAGATGTTAAAGTGGAAGGACTTACACCGAAAAAGGAATCTACCCCTGTAAATTCTAGAATGGAGACCAGGTCAATGTCTAGATCATTAAGTCCTCTCACTCCTCCTGAAGTTCATCCTTCCATCTCTCAAAATGATGAAGTATCTGATGGAAATATGCATGTACGTAGCGAAAAATTAACGGATCTACTTCATTCATAATTGATAAAATGTACTATGTAAATTTCAGAATTTAAGAACAAGAGAGCGTACCTTGGTGTGGTGAAATTCAAAACCGAAGATCAGAAGCACTTAAGAACACTTTCAATCTTCACTCCAATTCCACTAACGCCCAAGAAGTGTGGTCTCTCAATTAGTTTTCCAAGGGAGAATGTCAAAGTGTCTAACACTCACATACACACCATTTCACAATAAAAATATCTCTTTTTCATATATTAAAATTCTGTATGTTTCTCTCCTTATAACTGATTATCTAATTGGGCTTTGGGCCTTTCCAATTGGGCTTTAGTATGTTGCTTGGAGTGGGACCAAAAGGGACAAATACGACACTAGATTTAATAGGCCTTGGGCTTTTCTATCAACTCTTAACAAGTCCAAAGTTACCATTAACTATATTTAATACCACTATATAAATATAGTTGCACTCTATGACTTATTTATAAATTATATCCCAAGACTTTATTGTACATGCAACCCCTTCATAAAATATTCGTAGTAATACAAAGTCATAAATGTAGACTTTGTATTACTATATCTTATCATTGAGTACCCGGTTTAATCCTTTAAAGTTATTCAACATATATTTATGAAATCCAATTTCATAAATATATAATTTAGGAACTTCTTACCAAAGTGGTTAGGCGTAACTCTCTGAATAACTAATCCAATAAACTTATCTCAAGAAAATATTTTATATCTCTATTAACAGACTATGAATTCCATCTTAAGAATATATGTTCCATCAACACTAAATGTAGTTGCCCAATATACTGAGGTTTTGAACATAACTTTAGATCTCATTCCTGGTATATCAAAGCAACCTATATTTCATGATCAGGTTCATTATTCTCTCAAGATTAAGAGTTCATGCAAATATAAGTCTTGAGATTTATTGTTCAATTAACAGTCGTTAGGAGAATAATAAATCTTACAGGGGTCCAATTCAATATGTCTTAACTCTTAAAACATATTAACATACCAATTAAAAGTCTCCACTTCCATGATCAAGACAAATCATCTTACTTGATATGTTATAGTCTTCGCAGATGAAACGCCCAATTTCATCACCAACTACAAACTAAAATTCTGAGTTTACAAAAACTTGTGATCTATATCTTCTGTTACTAAATCATATAGATCATATACTATGCATCTCATGGACTATATGATAATGTCCCATATTCATGTTACCATTATTTTAGATAATAATAAAACAACTTTATCAATCACAATATTAAGTCATACATTCTGTCTACATAATATCATATATAGCATCATACAATAGGAATTAAGTGCACTAACCCTAATAGTATCTACTTCAAAGAAGCCATCATCATGAGTGGTTAAAAATCATTTGAAAAGTAACATCATCGAGACTCTAGATGAAGGACTTCGTCTTAGAAAGGGAAACACACTTGTTGCCAATCATGCAACGTACAATTGCTACCTTGCCCAATTTTAGCCGAAAAAGGTAGAAGAAGCTTTTCAAGATGAGAATTGGGTGGACTCAATGCATGAAGAGTTGAATTAATTTGTGAGAAATGATGTATGGGAACTTGTTCCAAAACCTAAAGATGCTCATGTTATTGGCACCAAATGGATCTTCAAAAACAAGACCAATGAGGATGGTGAGATTATTCAGAATAAGTTTTGGTTGGTGTCACAAGGTTACACTCAAGTAGAAGGGATAGACTTTGATGAATCCTTTGCTCCTGTAGCTAGACTTGAGTCTATCCACATTCTCTTGTCAATTGCATGCACCATGGACTTCAAACTCTATGTGAAATGTGCATTTCTCAATGGATACCTTAATGAAGAAGTGTTTGTTGAACAACCCAAAGGTTTCCAAAATCCTCACTTCCTGGATCATGTGTTGAGAGAGAAGAAAGAACTTTATGGTTTGAAGCAAGCTCCTAGTGCTTGGTATGATTAGCATACACAGTACCTCCTAAATAGAGGATTGAAACGAGGATTTGCTGACCAGACTCTTTTTGTCAAAAATAATGACAATTATCATTTCGTAACTCAAGTATATGTTGATGACATAGTATTTGGAGCTACTGTAGATGCTCGAGCTATAGAGTTCTCTGAAAAGATGAAGAAATAATTTGAAATAAGTATGGTGGGAGAGCTTACCTTTTTCTTGGGCCTTCAAGTCAAACTAAAGAAGGATGGCATATTTATTTCTTAAGAAAAATATGCTAGAAACTTTGTTAAGAAGTTTGGACTAGATTCCAAAAAACATGCCTCCACCCCTATTAGTTCTTCTACCAAGCTTAGTCTTGATCCGTCCGGGGTAGAAGTGAGTCCAACCTTGTATAGAAGCATCATTGGAAGCTTGCTACATCTTATGGCAAGTAGACCAGATATTACCATTAGTGTGGGAGTATGTGGTAGATATCAAGTTGCTTCAAAAGAATCCCACTTATCTGCTGTGAAAAGGATCATAGGATGTGCCAATGGCACACCGGATTATAAGTTATTGTACTTCAGGGATTCTAATGCTTGCCTTGCAGGTTATTTAGATGCTGATTGGGTTGGGAGTGTAGATGATTGAAAGAACACTTCAGGTGGCTATTTTTATCATGGCGACAACCTTGTCTCGTGGATGAACAAGAAACAAAATTTAGTGTCTCTTTCTATAGTAGAAGTAGAGTACATAGCAGTTGGGAGTTGTTGTACACAACTTCCTTGGATGAAGAAGTTGCTTAACGATTACGGGATTCCTCAAGATACAATGTGTGTATTCTATAATAACACCAATGCTATAAATCTCTCGAAGAATCTGGTACAACATTCAAAGTCCAAGCACATTGAGATACGATACCACTTCATCCGATATTTGGTAGAGGATAAAGTAGTTTTTCTTAAGTTCATACATACTAAAAATCAAAAGGCAGACATCTTCACCAAATCCCTCAATGGTCCATGGTTTGAATCACTCTGTAAGACCATCGGTGTTGGTATAATTCCTTGAATCACATGTGTGATGTGTGCTTTACTTGTCTATCTTGCCTTGTTCTCACTTGTGTTTAGTAGAAACTACTTTGATGGTATCATATGTAGCATGTTTTTACTATTTTGTTTGTTGTTTTTAAATGCTTTGAGTGTTTGTTCTATTTGATCAATCTTTACTTATTTTTGTGTTAAAAATCCAATAACACATAAAAAGTAGAAAATCCAAAAAGTTGGATTGACATTTTTGTGTTTTGTCACATGCATGTTTTGCCCTGAGCGTAGCTTGTTCTCATTGTGGAAGAAATCTTGACATCTATTTGGTTGTTGTAAATAGATCTTCAAATTTGTCATGAATGATTAGTCAATAGTTTTGTTGATCTTGAGACATGCATAGACTTATGCCTATATATCTTCCCACTCTTTTTTGTTTTTGCTTAATATAGCTCAACCAATGTTAAATCTCGAAAAAAGATAATCAGCTGCAAAAGCCGTCGCAT
Organism: Castanopsis chinensis; assembly: GCA_032878915.1. Lineage (NCBI taxonomy): Eukaryota > Viridiplantae > Streptophyta > Magnoliopsida > Fagales > Fagaceae > Castanopsis > Castanopsis chinensis. The sequence goes on along the minus strand of JAVQMG010000133.1, from coordinate 32,910,619 downwards.
ATACTAGTATTCAACTAGGAAAAAGGGAAAGCGGCTTGTAATAAAAATGTATGATGCCCAAAAAGCCAAAGGCTTGATCATCAAATTGAAATATCAAAAATTTCAGGCATCAATCTCAAAATGAGATGCTCTTGTTTGTAAATGATCAAATGTTATGAAATGAAAGAAGCCAAATGAAAAGCTTCAAAGTTATGTAATCAAGTTTTGTGGGAGGTCATATATGTATATTTCTATAATTGAGATTGGTCACTCTTCCTAGTGCTATTTGTGTATGTGTTGGTTGAATTGATCATTGAAGCTTCACAATAGACTAAGGACTATCTCATTTTTTATATCAACACACATCGCTCTTGTCTATGTTCAAAGTATGCCTTATTCATTTGTGTGATTGTACTTGATTAAATGTGTTGCATATGCTCAATCATATGTTGATCAAACACAAATAGATTTTTGAGTAGTTTTATCTATTTTTGGAAAGTATTTTATTCTAAAAAAATTCAAAAATTCAAAAATATGTGCAACTCTGTTCTGGCGACTTACTCGTGGGTCAAGTCAGTCGTGAGCTTACTCAGAAGCTCTCGAGACTCTTTGGTGAGTCACTCCCCCAGTCGCGGAAAAGACTTGGAAAATTTTTCAGAAATTCTAAGTTTTTGGAAATTTTGGCAACTAGTTTGTGAGTGAAGCTCCAGTCGCAAGCTTACTCAAAAGGATTCGCGGGTCCCCTCGTGACTTGCTCGAGAGTGGACATTCCAATCGCGATAAACACTTAAACAAATTTTCCAAAATTTGTGTCAAGGGATTTTGGCGACTTGCTTGTGACTCATTCTAGTCGCAAAAAATGCATGTTTTGCACAAATAGGGTTAAATCTAAGAAAGTTTTCAAAAACTTTCCAGTTGTCCCTCTCTCCACAAGCATCTTTTTTGTCATGTCTTCCTTTCCCTCTTCTAAAACCTCCATTTTCCCTCACAAAACCTACATTCTCTTCATCAATCTTTCATCAATCTTCAAGAAAAGCATGGGTTCTCTTTCATTTCCAAAGTATTTAATGTTTCTAGCCCTAGATTTCTTGGATTTTGAGTTTATGATGAGATTTGAAAATAGGATATTTGAATAATGGTTTTGATGATGTTTTGCTAAGTTTAGTCTATGGGTTTTGTTGATTTTGTAAGTATAATGCCTATTCTACATGTTTTACATGTTTGTTCTTCATTGTTGTGCATTATACCATGTTTGTGTTGTGTTGTGCATATCATGTTCATGATAAAATGTCTCTTAGATGTTCTTGTGTGTCTCTTTGGATTCCATGTGAAAATTCAAATAGCGTATAAAATATCAATCAACGTTTAGATCCCTAATTACAAAAGTACCAACACAAGCTTATACTTAAACAATAGATGTGCAGAATAATAAGTACAAACAATACCCGAAACAATAAACATTCTAAATATGGCGATGTGTTATCGAAGAGGAAACCAAAGCACTCGACGAAAAACCTCTCTACCACCCTCTAAGCGGCCAATAATCCACTAGAGAATAAAGTTTGGATACATGAATAGCAGAAGACCCTCCAAGCCTAATCTACCTAGTGCACCTAAGGCCTTCAATCTTCTTGCTCCAACAAGGTTACGTCGAACCTTATCTTCTCTAGCTTACCGGATCTCGCAATCACCCATTGCATAAACCAAAATGAATTGGTCCCTTCTGAACTGCTTCCCAAGCATCAAAACACTTCCTCACTGGTATGGGTATGGTGAGATAAGGATTTGGCTAAATGTACCTCTCAAGGATATGTCAATGGAGAGGGTGAGAGTAGAGGGATTTTGGAGAATCAAAGGATGAAGATTGTGGATGAGTCAATCTTGTTTTTCTCTAGGGTTTCTCTTTCAAAATTCTCTCTAGAAGCTCTACATTTCATGGGTATAAGGGTATCTATAGTAGGGTGTATGAGGAATGTGAAATGTCAGGTCTTATCGAAAATAGGGCATTATGACGACTCGACCTCAAGACTGGAACGAGTCGAGAGTTTAAGTCGCGAGCTAACTGCTTAGCCCTACTGGAAGTTTTATCCTGTAGTTCTCCAACTGTCGTTACCCTTCAGCTCCCCTGCATACTCCACATGTCTGCCACCATTGGCGACTCGCTAGTCGCGGCCCAGCCGCGAGATCTAGTTGCGAGGCTCTTCTTGAGTGCACACATTTGAGGTTTCTTCACACTCTCTCACACACTACCCTTACATAATTCCCACCTAAATATAGGGTATCTAATTGCTAATTACAAGCAAATTTGGCACAGAATAAAGCCAACACATGATTGAATAAATTCAACCTTACAATCTCCTTCTTTGGCTATTTTGTGACAAAACCCTAAAACAGACTCTAAACTTAACATGTACGTTGGAAACAGTTGCCAAAACTCACTCACACCTAATTCTAGAAATTGTGAAGCTCTCAAACCATATGAACAAGTTTTTCCCTTAAAACAATAACACAAGATGATCATTGTAAGAAGAAATCTTGAAATGCATATAAAGTAAGCACAATGCCATCAAGTAGTAAAGATTAAAGCAAAAAAGCATGACTTGACTAAACATGAACAATCACTATAAACAGTGATCACAATGAACATTCACACAAGGAATGAACATCAGGACATGCAAGCTAATAAGCTCAATGCAAAGAATCATTTACATGTCCAACACTCAACCGATACAAAAACACAAAGTAGTTGCATCAAGGATATAAAATCCAACAAAGGCACAAGAGTGAAGTACTAAAGAAATGCATAACATTAACTAAAAGTACTAAGCTATGAAGCAAAGGTACAAATCCAAAGAATGTGTAGTCAAATACACAACATTGAGTTCAAACCAAAGTATTTATCAAAGTACTATGAAAAGCCCATATTAACATTGAATCCAAACATAAACAAGCATAAACCATAAACAACATAAACTGAAAGTGCTTTAAGTTTCTCCCCCTCAAAATGATACTCCTCATCAAGGGCTACTGTTGTGTAGTGAAGCTATCAAAGTTTGCTGAAAGCAAACTCAGCTAGTCTTGGATAGAAGTCAACCTATTAGATTGCTTATTTTGGACATCTCGTAGCCCGTCGATCCTCTCAAGGATGATCTGAACTGCATCTAGAGGTACTATAGAAGAGGATGCAGCTCGACCCCTTTTACCATGGCTTCTGACCTTAAGGGTTGACCTTCTGCTCCTGTCTCAGTATCCATGGCTTCTTCTTGTGCTTGATCACCCTCCTTTTCATCACCTGGAAGATGAACTTTGATCCGTACAATTGTTAAAGCATTGATAGCTGGAGGAGTAGGCATAAGACTGATGTCTTAGGGTATTTCTACTCCTTTTGCTTGAAAGAGCCTAATAAGTAGACTAGGAAGAATCATCTTTGCCCTTGAAGTTTTCCTTGTTTCATCAACAATGATGTAGTAGGCATGAGCACTAATATCAATGTAAGTGTTCTTCCGAAGCTCCATAAGAAAGATAGCTCTTGCTTTACTGACAGTGGTTAACTTCTTCACCAGGTACTGGTTGAACATCATAATGTATGTGAGATATCTAAGGTCCGGTGGGAAAGCAATTGTGTTGAGACATCTTCCTTCTCAAACACAACCAATATGAGATTGAATCGTCTCTATGGAGAGCATTCTATCTTTGTAGTGAGTGAAATCATGCTCTAGATCCTTAAAGCCAAGAACATCATTAATATCCTCTAAGTCAATGTTGAACTCATGGCCTCTAATCGAACAATTGATTTCATCCTCCAGGCATTGGCATAAAATTCATGGCATTGGTATAAAATCATGAATCAAAGGTTCACATGCCCCAGGAAGATCACAAAGGAGCTTGTCCCAACCTCTGTTTTGAGAACATCTTGGGATAGAATAATCCTTCAAATCAACTAAGTCCACAAATCTCTCTAGGATGATTGGACCCTTCTCTTAGAATTGATTGTATCTCTCAAAGTGTTTAGTAGATCGGAACTAAGTATTGTCCATTTGCTTCCTTTTGTCAGCACGACATGCAGTAGTCTTCTTCTTTGGAGTCATCTGCAAAAACATAGCAACAAAGACCAAAACGTAGGCCACAACATATTGTAACACCAAAAATTAGTAACTTGTTAGTAGCCATAAAATAGACTTAGAATTAGGCCAAAGATTTATATTAAAGCATAGTTAAATAACAAACTAGATATGAGAGAACACATAGCATCAAGGTACAACAAAGTTTAGGCATTGATTCCTCAAACATCACAAAGAGTGTATGTGTGTGCAAATAACACCATGTAAACCTAAGGCATATTGCAAAGCACATAACCAGAGATGCATTGTATTCCATGAGCACCCAACAATCATTGTCTTCCATGAAATCCTCAAAATTACAAGAAGATGTCAATGAGGCATTTACCCATGGGTATGATATGCATAACACGACACAAGCAAGGTATACTACTCAAGGATGAGAAGCAAACATGAAAACATGTATAATAAGTATCACATTATCAAAATCAACAAAACCCATATAACAAACTAAACAAAATATACCCAAACCATATTCGAACATCATATTTTTCAAAACTCAACAAGAACTCAAAATCCAAGAAAACAAAGGCTAGAAACATGAAATACTTTGAGAACAATAGAAACCCCATACCTTTTCTTGAAGATTGGTGAAGAGATGATGAAGAAAATAGAGGATTTTTGAAAGAACATGGTGAGTTTGTGAGGGAGAGGAATAGACAAGACACTGAACAATCACAATGTACGAGGGAAAAATGAAAAGCTTCTAAAAACTATCCTAAAAATGACCTTCAATGCAAAACATACGTTTTTCGCGACTGGAATAAGTCGTGAACAAGTTGCCAAGTCGAGTCACCAAAAACTCGTGTGCCAAATTTTTGAAAATTTGTCTTAAGTGTTTTTCGCTATTGAAAGGTCCACCTGCGAGTAAGTCGCGAAGAGAGTCGCAAATCATTCTTAGTAAATTCATGACTAGAGCTCACTCGCAAACCAGTTGCCAAAGTGAGTCGCGAAGATGACAAAAACTCAAAAATTTTGAAAATTTTCTAAGTCTTTTTCACGACTAAAGGACTTGACCCGCCAGAGAGTTGCGAAAGCTTCTGAGTAAGCTCACAACTGGGCTTTCGACTAGCTTCACCCGTGAGACAGAGTCGCCAAAATAGAGTTGCACAGTTTTTGAAAATTTTCAAAACAAAAACACTTTCCAAAAACAATTTAAACACTCAAAAATCTTTTCGTGTTTGATCAACATATGATTGAACATGTGCAACACATTTAATCAAGTACAATCACACAAATGAATAAGGCATTCATTGAACATAAACCTGTGTGATGTGTGTGGATATCAAATATGAGATAGTCTTTAGTCTAATGTGAAGCTTCAATGATCAATTCAACTAAGAGATACACAATTAGTACTAGGAAAAGTGACCAATCTCCATTATAGAAATATGTATATATGACCTCCCACACAATTTGATTACATAACTTTGAAACTTTTCATTTCGCTTCTTTACGATTCATAACATTTGATCATTTTGATCTTTACATCTTTTTTTGAGATCGATGCCTGAAATTTTTGATATTTTAATTTGATGAATCCTTTGGCTTTTAGGTACCACACATTTTCATAAAAGTCGCTTTTCCTTTTTCCTAGTCAAATACTAGTATGTACGACAGCTTTTGTAGCTTATTATCTCTGTTCATTTTGAGATTTACATTTGTTGAGCTCTTTAAGAAAATAAAATAAAATAAAATAAAAGGGTGGGAAGATATATAGGCACAAGTCTATGCAAGTCTCAAGATCATTAAAATCATTGACTAATCATTCATGACAAGTTTGAAGATCTATTTACAACATCATGTTAGGACATATGTAGTTCAAGTTTGTGAACATATGTCGCTATTTTATGTAATTGGCTTATTCTTAGACAAAACACACTGTACTTGTAATTGGGTAGATTTAGGATGTGTCTAACACCTCAAGAAACAGTGTTTCAAGATCCAGTGTTGAAACCATCAAAGTCTGTCCAAGAAACAAGCAAGGAAGTGCAAGATTTTAAAGCTCGACACCTACCTCGACACATGCATCTATCCAGCTTTAAAGAAGATGTTTTGCCCCGAGCCTCGACAGCTTCTCGACAAATCCTCGACACCTCTATCTGTCGAGAATTAAAGAAAACAGATTTTCAGTTCTGTTTCAAGTCCAATCCGTGAGTGTGTCTTTGGGACTTCTTATTAATTAATTTGATTAATTAATAACTGGGCTAATTAATTAATCTAAGTTATCACAAGGGGTCAACGTGTTTGTGGCTTGTCACATCACATAGATGTCAATATTTTTACCACAAAGATATGAGTGAAAAAAGAACAAGCTATACTCGTAAATGCACAAAGCCATTTGTATGAAGGTACAAGGCAAAACATGCGTGTGACATAACACAATAATGCCGATCAAACTTTTTAGATTTTCTACTTTTTATGTGTTTTTGGATTTTTGACACAAAAATAAGTAATGTTAATAAAAAAAAAATTTAACAATATTCAAAGCAAATAACAATCAAAGAAAAATTTGTCAAAACATGCTAGAAACAATGAAAACATCCAAGCAAATACACAACATATAGGAAGAATTGATGCATGGTCATGTTCTAATGCTTATGCATGTATACCCTTCTTCATCCACACAGCATGTGCGTTTGGGGTGATATCCTTAGAGGATTGGGTACTTGGTTTATGATTTTCAAACCTAAGGGTGAAGTTTGCCAAACAAGAGGTAATGGTGTCTATCATCTTCAGTACATCCCCAATGTTAGAATTAGCTTCTGCCCCTTTTGATTTCTTAAAGTTCTCTTTGCCATTCTTTGTCCTCTTGTCCTTTGATAGTTGTCATTCTTTAATGCCCAAAGCTTATAGCAGTTGGGTCTAGTGTGACTTTGGATTCCACTGGTGACAAAAGTGTTGAACTTTTGGTCCCCTTTATGACTTTGGAAAAGATTTTCCTTTCGCCTTGAGTTTAGCCACTGCTGGGTTTGGAGGCTTTGTTGAAATCCGTTGAGCTTCTCAGACTTCACTTTCTCAATAGCTGAAGTTGTTACCACTGGTTCCTTTGCTTTTATAAACTTCATCTCTTTAGACCCATCGGTGCTTAAACTAGCTTTTCTGGTGTATCCTAAGCCGCTCTTGTTAGAAAAGGGCTTTTGTTCTACAAGCACTTCATCAAGCTTTTTGGAGGAGACCCGCTCTACTTTGGCATTAGCTTGAATCACCTCAAGCTCAAGAAACTTGATCTTTGAATAAGCTTCGGTTAGCTCTTCATTCAGCGTCTCAACTTCACACCTAGTCTCCTTGTACCGCACTAGAAGACTCTTGTAATCTTGCTCTGCTCTTTTCATTTTCTTAATGGCTGCTTTAGCCACTCTTGCATATTCACTGGTTTTCTTAAGGAAAGTATTATAGGATTCTCATAATCCCATTATTCTTTCATCTTCCTTGTCATCGAATTCCTTTACTATCACCATCGACTCCACTTCAGTGTGCTCCCCAAGCTCTACCACTAGTAAACTCAAATCATCTGAAGATTGTACAAGAGCAATGGCCATGAATGCAGAGTAGTTTCCCTTTCTAAGGCGAAGACCTTCATCTAAAGACCCAATGATCTTACTGTCTGGATGGTTTTTAATCACTCTTGATAATGGCTTCTTTGAGGTGGACACTTCACCATTCCGGGAGATAGGAGGTTGAACTTCTAGAGGAGTGGGAGGATTAGATGATCTAGGCATTGATCTTGTTTCCATTCTTGAGTTCACGGGGGTTCATTCTTTTTTCGGTGTAAGTTCAACTTCAATATCTTGGGTTTGTAAGGTTAAATTTATTCAATCATTTTGTTGGCTTTATTCCATGCCAAATTTGCTTGTAATTCAGCATTTAGAAACCCTGTATTTAGGTAGGAATCATGTAAGGGTAGTGTGTGAGAGAGTGTGAAGAAAAGCTCAAGAGTGTGCATTCAAGAAGAGCGTCACGACTGGATCTCACGACTGGCGAGTTGTCGAAGATGGCACACGTGTGAAGCATGCAATGGGAGTTGAAGGGTCATGCTAGCTATTGCACTATAGGAAAAAACCTTTAGTTGGCCAGGCAATTAGCTCGCGACTCAAACTCGCGACTCGTTCCAGTCGCGAGCTTGAGTTGCCAGAATGCCCTATTTGGTTGTAACTGACCCTTTGCATTCCATACATACCCAAATATAAATAACCTTATACTTACGAAATGTAGAGAGCTTCTAGAGAGAATTTTGAGAGAGAAACCCTAAAGAAAAGCAAGATTGACTCATCCACAATCTTCATCCTTTGATTCTCCAAATTCCTCTACTCTCACCGTCTCCATTGTTACATCCTTGAGAGGGACATTAGCCAAATCCTTATCTCACCATACCCATATCTGTGAGGAGGCATTTTGGTACTTGGGAAACAATTATGAAGGGACCAATTCATTTTGGTTGATGCAATGGGCTTATTGCGAGATCCTGTAAGCTAGAGAAGACAAGGTTCGGTGTAACCCTGTTAGAGCAAGAATCTTGGAGGACTTAGGTGCACTGGGTAGATTAGGCTTGGAAGGTCTTTTGCTATTCATGTATCCTAACTTTATTCTCTAGTGGATTATTGACCGCTTGGAGGGTGGCGGAGAGGTTTTTCGCATAGGACTTCGGTTTCCTCTTTGATAACACATCATTGTGTTGTCTTTGTGTTTGCATCTCTCTTCCCTTAATATTTAACTTTTAATTACTGTAGTGGTTGTGATAAAATTTGGTTTAGATTGTTTTACCTATTCTATTTTAGCTTATTTTCATATTCTACACATAAATTGTTTGATAATAAGCTTGTGTTGGTAATTTGTATTTTGGGGGTCTAAACATTCATAGGTGTTTGACACACTAATTGAATATTCAATTGATATCAAAGTAGGTACACTTGTTTTGGTTTAAATACTTAAATGTGATCCTTGACCCCTTGTGTTTATTTGCCATGGATAGTGCTTGTATGGCTTTATGCATGATTTGGTTGATGATGAATGTAACATGCCTTGTGTTTGTGAAAATGCCTCTCTGAGTGATAATCCTCATGATTGTGATGCTATGTTACATGAATCTTTGGGTGTTGTTGATATTCCTAGCATCAAACTCTTGAAGAAAAATTCTAAGAAGTTTCAAAAGAATTTGAGAAAGTTATTTTGTGAAAAGGATGATTTGATTGCTAAGCTCAATGAATCCAACAAATTGGTTGAGAAATATAAGAAACTTGCTGAAAATTCTCTTGAAAAGCTGAAAGAGTTTGAATATTTGAATATGGACTTGGATGCTAAACTTATTTTGTCTAACAAACTTATTGATGAGCTAAAATGTGAAAATGAATCTCTTAAGATGAATGCCAAATGTTTGATTGCTGAAACTATTGCTAAAAAGGATGAAAATATTTGTTGCAATCATGTTGTGGTACCCGATTTTGTGCCTATTGTGTGTTCTACCTCAAAGGGCAAATCGGTGTACATTCCTCTACACAAAAGAAATCAAAAGGTGGAGAGAAAAGCTCTTAAGTTAATGCCTTCGTTTAGGTCTTAATCTAAGGTCTTGGATGGATCTAAATTTGTTCCAACTTGTCACCATTGTGGTGTGATTGGTTATATAAGACCTCAATGTCATAAGTTGAAGAGAGAACAAAATCATGTACTAGATCCCTTTTCAAAAAGTCTAGTGGACCTAAAAGCATAGTTTGTCACCATTGTGGTTCTTTTGGTCATCTAAGACCTCATTGCTCTAAGTTTCATGCTCTTAAAAGAATCAAAAGAAAAGAGAAACTTGAGCTTCTTGGAAGTTGTGCTAAAAAGGGTAAACTGGATTTAAGTGAAAATAGCATGTTGTTAAAGAAAGTGTTTAATGCACTTAACTCCTTGTCTATGCGCATCTCCAGTTCTCATTCTTCAAACCCTCTTCTCACTTCTCAAGAGACACTCATTCCAAACAATCATTTTGTTTGGATGAGGAAGGGGTCCTATGGTTGAGCTTTTGCTCTTTTGGTCCTTGATCTAATTTTTCGATCTTTGTAAAACTCTTCATGCATTAGATGAGTCATTAGGGCTGAAAATTCCTTTTGGATACCATTATTCTCACATAAAGATTCAAATCTTGCATTCTCAAACTTCTTGCCATGATCACTCCTTATCTTGACAATAGGAACTCCTTTCTCGCTTTAAAGTCTCTTGCATAGAATTTCCATTTTCTCACATACTTCTGATTTTTCTCTAAGAAATTCCACCAAGTGTATCTTGAGAAATCATCAACAATGACCATAATGTACCTTTTTCCTCCTAGACTTTCAGTTCTTGTGGGCCCCATTAGATTAACATGAAGAAGTTCTAAACAACGTGAAGTAGCAATCACAGCTTCCAGTTTAGATAATTTAGCCACTTGTTAGAAATTTGCATGCCTAAATCTTTGATACCAAAGTTCCAACATGTCAACATGAGCACTTCTGCAGGAAATTTTTGTAGTAGGAACTACTACGTAGCAATTGTCAATAGTCTTATTTCCTTCCAAGACTTGAGTCCCTTCTTCATCAATGATTATACACCCATTCTTTGAGAATTGAACAAGGAAGTCCTAATCGCATATTTGAGTGATGCTTAAGAGATTTGCCTTAAGCCCTTTGATGTATAAAACATCCTTCAATAGAGGTAATCCCAGTATCTCAATAGTCCCTTTGCCAAGAACTTGAGCATGACTTCTATCACGAAATGTCACACATAGTCACCGAACTTATATTTGAGTGACTTAAACAGTGATTTATCTCCTGCCATATGACGAGAAAAATCGCTATCAATATACCATAAGCACAAATTAAATACCTTTAAAGAAGTGTGCACAAATAAGCAAGCATGGGACAAGCACTCTTGACCTTCAAACAGAAACTTATCTTCATTTTCCATGCTCTGGCTAGATTGAATTTTCTTTTTCAAATTATCAATCTTATCACACAATATTCTATTTCTTCTTTTATACTTCTTAATCAAAGAATTGGACTCACATAGACTATTGTGTAGGATGTGATTCTTATTTTCAAAATATTTCAGCATGTGAACAAACATTCTAGCATGTTTCTTTGTTTTTAATAACTCTAGGAGTTCATTGTTAGGACAACCTTTAAATATACTCATAGAGTCATTATCACAAACATTTAAACCACAATTCAAAAAAGCCTTTTCCATAGCTTCATCCATAACTAAGGGGTCTAGGATCACTTAGGTAATTAAACCACAACAAGTATACTCGCTCTGATAATAATTGAAAGTTCAAATAGCATAAAAAACACCAACGAACGTTTAGAGCCCCAATTACAAAAGTACTAACACAAGCTTATACTCAAACAATAGATGTGCGGAATGATAAGTACAAGCAATACCCAAAACAACAAACACTTTAAACCATAACTAATCACAACACAGCGGCAGTTAATATGTAAGAGAAAGGGAAGAGAAATGCAAACATAAAGATAACACGGCGATGTATTATCAAAGAGGAAACCAAAGCACTCGACCAAAAACCTCTCCACCGCCCTCCAAGTGATCAATAATCCACTAGAGAATAAAGTTGGGATACATGAATAGCAGAAGACCCTTCAAGCCTAATCTACCCAGTGCACCTAACCCTCCAAGCTTCTTGCTCCAACAGGGTTACGCCGAACCTTGTCTTTTCTAACTTACCAAATCCTGCAATTGCCCATTGCATAAACCAAAATGAATTGGTCCCTTCGGAACTGCTTCCCAAGCTCCAAAACACCTCCTCACTGAGATGGGTATGGTGAGATAAGGATTTTGCTAAATGTACCTCTCAAGGATATGTCAATGGAGAGGGTGAAAGTAGGGGGATTTTGAAGAATCAAAGGATTAAGATTATGGATGAGTCAATCTTGTTTTTCTCTAAGGTTTCTCTCTCAAAATTCTCTCTAAAAGCTTTACATTTCATGGGTATAAGGGTATTTATTGTAGGGCGTATGAGAAATGTGAAACGTCAGGTTTTATCTGATAGGCCACAAATGTGTTGACCCCTTGTGATTAATTAATTTGATTAATTAGCCAAGTTTTTTTAATTAATTAAGTTAACATACAACTTGCGTGATAGTACAAACAAATCACCAATAATCTAAAGCATGCAGCAGAAAATAAATGACACAGTGATTTGTTTACGAATGAGGAAAACCTAACGGCAAAAATCCCATCGGGTGATTTAAGGTCACCACTCCCGAAACTCTACTATTATCACAACAAGCGGTTACAAGTAAAGGAATTCTAGTACCTTACCAATCTACAGTTAAACCCTTACCCCAATACCCAATTGGATTTGTTCTGTAGTGACAGTTTCTTCTTTTGATGCACGGCTCCCAATACGTGACTAACCAATTGTATGGATCCCAATACGCGACTTCAATTCACCAACTGGAGAGAATTTTTGGCTGCAAAGTTCTTCAATTCATCCACACGATGAAGATCAAGAAGATGCTTGGTTACAAAACCCTACAGTGCACATTACACAGTAACTTCTCCACAAGAGAGATGAACTAGGGCATGAACTTCGTCTTGGATCACAAATAGCTTTAACAAAGATTTCTTAATGCTTGTGCAACTTGTGTACTTGTGCCTCTTTCGACATCCCTTAAAATAATCCTTTTATATGTCTAGGGTTAGGAGAAAAGAAGTCCTAAAGACACATTCACGGATTAGAATCAAAACAGAACTTAGAATATGTTTTCCTTAAATCTCGACAGATAGAGGTGTCGAGGATCTGTCGGGAAGCTGTCAAGCTTCGGGGCTAAAACAGCTTCTTAAAGCTCAATAGATGCATGTGTCGAGACTAAGTGTCGAGCTTTAGTAACTTGCACTTTCCAGCTTGTTTCTTGGACAGACTTGATGACTTCAACACTTGAACTTGAAACACAGTTTCTTGAAGCGTTAAACACATCCTAATTCTACTTAATTACAAATAAAGTGCGTTTTGTCAAAGGATAAGTCAATTACATAAAATAATGACATATGTTTAAAACCACTTAAACCACATATGTCCTAACAATCTCCCCCTTTGGCAATCTGTAACAAAACCACAACAAACAAATGAACATATGAGAGAAGTCATAAATCACTCAACTCATATTCACTTATTGAATACAATAAAATCTATTCTAACTCAAACTCTTGAAATACGTTGCAAGAAGAGAGTTTATAGCAAGTAGACTTTGACAACCTGTATTTCTGAAACACTTTGAACAAAACACATCAAGGCATCTTTGTGTGAAGCAGAAATAATAGATTGCATACAAATAAAAGAAACATGTGTATAAAGACAGAAAAGAAACAACACATGGAAAGGTAGGTGAAAGAACCATACATCAACATATATATATCAAGAAATAAGCACAATGTATGTCAAAAAATGGTCATAAGACCAAGGTACATGAACAATGTATCTCTAAAAGGACAGAAAAGAAAAGAAATACATGTAATCCTCACTACATCCCTCATATCAACACTCCCCCTATAAAAAATGTCCTATACAAGCTCTCCCCAAAAGAATGACTACTCTCATAACCTAAAACTACTCCCCCGTTTTGTCACGAGTGACAAAGGGTAGAGTGTTAAGTAGACATCTCATCAAAAGAGTTAGCATCTCCATCATCCTCATCTGAAGCATCATTGTCATCACCATCATCATCCTTAGTCTTAAAAGCTACATGAGGAGGTGGAGGAGAAGCCTCAAAAGCAAAGGTGCCCAAGGTTGCCTGTCGCCTGGCAATGTGACCAACACGAACGTTCACCTGATACAACTCCGTAGAGAGCGTATCAAGGCGAGCATCCATGTGCTGAAGTTGCGCTATGATGTCTCCAAGTGTCACATCGCTCGAGGAAGAAGAGGGAGTAGATGTGGCTCTAGTAGATCAAGATGGAGCTAGACAGGAGGGAGGAGCTGTAGAATCCGTCTATCTCAACCTAAACTGTGCCTCACTACATTTTACGGTAGCAGAGTCTATGGCAGACATGACATGGAATGGGTCAGACGAGGGAAAAGGGATGAAAAAACTACGAAGAATCCTCGTGATAGCAGAAGGGAAAATGAGCTTATCACGGGTAGCCATATCCCTATAGACATCAATGATAGAAAAGATGAAGTGTGAAGGGAAGTCTATAGTGAGGTGCTCTAAAAGAGACAACAAAAATCGAGCACAAGGCTCTGTGATGGAGTTGTAGTTAGAGAGTGGGTGCAAAACAAATGCCATCACCATATTTAGGAAATGAGAACCTTTAGCAAAAGGCCTATTTGTGTGTACTGATGCTCACCCCAATCAGAGGGGCGCTCATAGAATGCAGATATCATCTCGTCTTTGGACATAGTCCATAGACGCTCACAACCAGGGTAATCAGCATGATCAACCCTCGGAACATGAAGAACCTCGGAGACTAACTCTGGAGTGACAACAATGTGCGTACCTCGAACGCGAGTATGAAAAAGAGGTACTAAAGAATCAATCTGTGGATGTTGGAGTAAAACTCCTGAATCAACACTGTAGGATAGGTGACTGGGACGTCACACAGTGACTCCCAAGCTCGACTGTGAATGACATCGGGAAGGTCAGTGTTGGCAAAGTCTGCTAGGACAACTTAGCGTTTCGAATGAACACCTCGTTTAGAAAAGTTCTCTGAGATGTCCTGTTGGGCTTTCTCATCACTTAACCAAACAGAGAGAGGAGTAGGATCAAAAGATGAAGAAGAGCCCCTAGAACAAAGAGGGTTCTGGGACGAAATGGATTTATGCTTAGGTGCCATAGACACTACTAATGCAAACAAAAAGAGAGGGAGAAAGAGAAAAACACACAGAAAAGTCCCAAAACAGTTCAATATATGACAAGTATATTGAAAGAAAAGAATGTATGTATGGGAAATGCATGAACATGTGACATGCAACAAAATGGCATCATGGGCTCAGCCCAATCCAATCCTATCAGCACACAATCAGAGAACACACATCTAAATGCATGAAAATACTGTTAGAATGCTAATGTGATGCAATGCATGTAGTTTTAAAGATCAAATCTATAAAACTAACCCAAAAATTGCAATAAACACTTATCAATTTTGAAAAACCCCAAAATTTTTCCAAAAAAAACTCCAAAACCTAGGTTTTAAAACATGAAATGCATGAAGAATGAGAGGATTAAAGCTTACCAAGAGAAGAAAATCTTGAGGAAAGCTTGAGGAATCCTTAGGAAGAGGTTTGGAGTGAGTGAGAGAGGTTTTGGGAGTGAGAAACACGAAGGTATCGAGAGAGAGATCGAGAGAAAAATTGCGAAGAACCTGTATATACACCTTCAGTAATTCTCGACAGATGCAAGTATCGAGAGAGAGATCGAGAGAAATGAGAGAAAAATCACGAAGAACCTATATATACACCTTCAGTAATTCTCGACAGATGCAGGTATTGAGAGGTGTCGAGACAGCAATCGAGGTAGGTATCGAGAAAAGTTACATCAACAGATACAGCTATCGAGAAGGTGTCGAGAAAGGAAGAATCAAACACCAAAAGAATCTTGATCGATCCACAAGCTATCGAGAAGCCATCGAGAAGACAGAAAGTTTCTCAATCGA
The DNA here is from genome assembly GCA_032878915.1 of Castanopsis chinensis. Taxonomy (NCBI): domain Eukaryota; kingdom Viridiplantae; phylum Streptophyta; class Magnoliopsida; order Fagales; family Fagaceae; genus Castanopsis; species Castanopsis chinensis. Next base: position 32,894,897 of record JAVQMG010000133.1, on the reverse strand, counting down.
TCCACCAAGTGTCGAGAAGGTGTCGACACTATGATAAGAAAAAGCTGAGAAGCTCGACAGACAGCCAGGTATCGAGGAGGTGTCGAGCTTGCTTTAAAAAGTAGTTTTTCAAGAGAAGAAAAACATAGACATAATGCAATCACGCATGCAACTCAACCAATGATCCAAGCAACACATTAAGCTCTCAAAATCATCTCTCAACAATAAGTTTAAGCACATGGATCCCAAAACACACACACACACACACACACTAAACAAGTCTAACCAATTTTATATTTCAAAAATAAGTCAAGACAGTTTAGTGAGAATACATTAACGCATGCAAACCTTGTGATGGCCAAATCACATTGTACCTTTACATGTATCAAGAATAGAAAAGAATATTGCGTGTTGTGTGTGAAAAACATCGCAAGATTGCATAAGTGTCTCAACGTTATGACGATTTGAGATATGAGAAAATCACTTTAACTCACACACAATCATAAATGTTTGATGCGGACTATCACCTTCGACGTACATCCTATAACTCCCACATCTCCTAAAAAACACGCTTGCAATCATATCTTTAAAGCATTTTGATCTTTTTGCTTTTTATTTCTTTGCATATTTTCTTTTATTAAGCATATCATGCATGGGCATACAAGAAATAAAAGAAATACCCAATTATGTTAAGCTTTTGACATTGCACTTTTGCTATGCCGAAGCATACATATGTCATTTCATGATTGGCAAGTAACAATGATGAGATGGTTATTTATGCCTTTCTCTTAGGATATTCTAGTCCTACCCGTAAAAAAGAGTGATACGAGTGTTAAGTACAAGAAATCACTTAACCTTACTCATCACAAACAGAGAGCTACAAAGCTTACTTGCTTAGTTGTGCATAAGGATGCTCATTTAAGCTACAAGAGATACAAAGTTTAGAAAACTCTATTTCAATGGCCATTTTAAGGTTCACAAGAACCAATGTACACAGAGACACACTGTTTTTGTATTTTTCAATTTTATTTTTATTTTTATCAGAAAAGCAAAAATAAAACACAAAACTGAAAACACACAAACAAAAACATGTTAAAGAAAGCACAGCAATGCATAAAACTAGATGCAGATGCATGAGGAGGAAGGAAGATAGAAAGAGATCAATCCATGGAGATGACACCGATGTTTTGACGAAGGAATTCAAAATGTTTACTATCCAAAGGTTTGGTGAACAAGTCAGCCTTTTGGTCATTAGTGTGTATAAACTCAAGGGTGAGAGTACCATCTTCGACAAGATCCCTAATGAAGTGATGTCGAATCTCTATGTGCTTAGTTCGAGAATGTTGAACCGAATTCTTAGAGATATTGATGGCACTGGTATTGTCACAATAGATTGTGAGATGTTCTTGACAAATACCATAATCATGAAGGAGTTTTTGCATTCATAGGAGTTAGGTGCAACAGCTACCAGCAGCAATGTACTCAGCTTCAGCAGTGGATAAAGAGATGGAGTTTTGCTTTTTGCTCATCCAAGAGACAAGATTATTACCCACATAAAAATAACCCCCTGAAGTACTCTTTCTGTCATCAGCATTCCTAGCCCAATCAGCGTCAAAATATCTACCTAAGACATCATTTGTATCTTTGCTATACCACACACCAAAGTTGACAATAGTCTTGACATACTTTATGATTCTTTTCAAAGCAATTATATGTGACTCTTTGGAATTTGCCTGATATCTAGCACACACTCCTACACTGTAGCTAATGTCAGGTCTGCTAGCAGTAAGGTAAAGAAGACTACCTATCATGCTTCTATAAGTGAAGAGTCTACACTTTTACCTAACAAGTCAATAGTGAGTTTAACATTTGGGCTCATGGGAGTTCTAACAGAACTAGTAGATTCTAATCCAAAATTTTTCACAAGATTCTTAGCATATTTAGATTGAGAGATGAATATACCTGAATCTTGTTGACGAATCTGCAGTCCAAGGAAGTGAGATAACTCTCCAATCATGCTCATCGCGAACTCTGCTTGCATGAGTTTTAAGAAGTCATGAGCAAGTTCATCTTTAGTTGATCCAAAGATGATATCATCAACATAGACTTGAGCAACCACCAGCTCGCCATCTTTTCTTTTGATGAAGAGAGTCTGATCAGCCTTTCCTCTTGTGAACCCATGGGATATCAAGTATTGAGTTAACCGATCATACCAAGCTCTAGATGCTTGCTTTAATCCATAGAGAGTCTTCTTGAGATACAACACATGATCTGGAAAGTATGGATCAATGAATCCTTTTGGTTGAGCCAAATAGACATCTTCTTTCAGTAGTCCATTTAAGAAAGCTATTTTTACATCCATCTGGTAAAACTTGAACTTCAAGAGACAAGCCAAGGCGAGGAGAATTCTAATGGACTTCATGCGAGCAACTAGGGCAAATGTCTCATCATAGTCTATTCCCTCCATTTGAGTGTATCCTTGACCTACAAGTTGAGCCTTGTTGCAGATCATATTGCCCTCTTCATCAATCTTCTTGTGGAACATCCATTTTGTGCCGATGATGTGCTCGCCCTCCGGTCTAGGAACTAAAGTCCACACATCATTCTTCTAAAATTGAAGCAGTTCATCATGCATTACTTCAACCCAACTTTCATCCTGAAGAGCTTCCTCAACTTTAGTGGGTTCAACCTATGACAAATAACAAGAATAAGACACAAAGTTAGCAACACATTTATCAACTGTACGTTTCCGCAATGTGAGTTCATTCATATTTTCCACAATAGTTTCTAGAGGATGATTTAATTTGATTCTGGAGAAAGGTCCTTTGTCTTCATGAGATTCAGAATTTGGTGATGTAGGCATATTTGCTGACTCTTCTACAACACTTGGAGTACCAGGAGTACTTGGGGATGTAGGCTCTTGTTCCATGAGTTATGGAGCTCTCCTAGGTTCAGGAGAAAGAATTTCTTTAAGGTTGTTCCTCATCAATTTTCTCAGAACAAAAGTCTGAAGACTCATTAATAACAATATTCACTGTTTCCATAACCTTCACGGTTCTTTTGTTATATACCCGATAAGCCTTGCTTGTAGAAGAGTATCCCAAAAATATCCCTTCATCACTTCTAGAATCAAACTTTCCCACATTTTCTCTATCATTTAAGATGAAACAAGTACTTCCAAAGATTCTGAAATACTTCACATTTGGCTTTCTTCATATGTAGTCTTTTTGGTACCGAGTCTGAAATACACTCTGTTTTCCGTATGACAGGCAGTGTTGACGGCTTCTCCCCACAAGTTTCTAACCACATCCTTACTGTGCAACAAGGCTCTTGCCATCTCCTGAATAACCCTATTATTTCTTTCTACTACACCATTCTGCTGAAGAGTAATAGGAGCAGAGAATTCTTGAAATATACCTGATCTTGTACAGATGGACTCCATGTATGAGTTCTCGAATTCTTTACCATGATCACTTTGAATTCGATCAATTTTCAGGCTTTTTTCATTCTGCAATCTTGTGCACAATGCTTCAATGTGCTCAGGAGCATCAGACTTGGATCGTAGAAGAATGACTTAAGTGTACCTAGTGAAGTCATCTACTACAACCATGATACATCTCTTACCTCCAAGAGATTCGGTTCTAGTTGGACCCATGAGATCTAAAGGCAGTAGCTCCAATGGTCTAGATATAGCTGATGTCTGAGTGCTTGGATGCTTAGCTTTCGTTTGTTCCCCAAGCTAACATGGTCCACACATCACATTCCTAAGTCTACTAAGCTTTGGCATCCCTAAAGCTGATTCATGCTTAGATACAATAGAGAGATGTTTGTAACTAGCATGTCCCATTTGTTGGTGCCACGAATCTTCATTTGGCAACTAAATGCTATTGCACACAATATCAGCATCAGGAACCAATCCATAGCAATTGTCTAGAGTACGAACACCACTTATGAGTTTCTTTCCTGACTCATCCATGACAAGACACTTTCCTTTGGTGAATAGCACCATGAAGTCTTGATCATATATCTGACTTATGCTTAAAAGGTTCACCCTCAGGCCTTCCACATATAGAACATTTGCAATGTCTGGCAGTCCAGGTAGAGAGATAATTCCTTTCCCTTTTATCTGTGACTTGCTTCCATCACCAAAAGTGACATTTCCACCTTTCTTAGACTCGAAGACTTTGAAGAGGAATCGATCTCCAGTCATGTGTCTTGAGCAACCACTATCAAGGCACCACAAGCATGTGTCCATCACTTTAAAAGCGGACTTCATCATAAAACACACTTCGTGCATAGATTCAGATTAGTGGGAATGGTGTTTTCTCTCATTTGCCTTTTCCGAGCTAGGACTTTGATTTTTGCTCTTCTTATACAAACTCCTTTGCACATTTTAATTTTCAGACAAACTAGTTCCTGCTTATATAAACTGAGATCCTTTCCAATAGTCATCATAAGAGAAATCAAATAACTTTTAGACTTGTATTTTCTGAGACACTCAAACAAATAAAGATTAGAAAAACAAGATGTATTTGATAACAAGGATCTCTTCAAGTAAGAGACTGACCTCTATCCATGACAAACAAGGGTCAATGGATCACACACAAGGATTAAACCCTAATTAGAGTGTGCCCGCTCTGATATCACTTGATAGGCCATAAATGCGTTGACCCCTTGTGATTAATTAATTTGATTAATTAGCCAAGTTTTTTTAATTAATCAAGTTAACATACAAATTGCGTGGTAACACAAACAAATCACCAATAATCTAAAATATGCAGTGGAAAATAAATGACATGGTGATTTGTTTACGAATGGGGAAAACTTAACGGCAAAAACCCCATTAGGTGATTTATGGTCACCACTCCCAAAACTCCACTATTATCACAACAAGCGGTTACAAGTAAAGGAATCTCAGTACCTTACCAACCTACAGTTGAACCCTTACCCCAATACCCAATTGGACTTGTTCTGTAGTGACAGTTTCTCCTTTTGATGCATGGCTCCCAGTACGTGACTAACCAATTGCGCGGATCCCAGTATGCGACTTCAATTCACCAACTAGAGAGAGTTGTTGGCTACAAAGTTCTTCAATTCATCCACACAATGAAGATCAAGAAGATGCTTGGTTACAAAACCCTACGATGTACATTACACAGCAACTTCTTCATAAGAGAGATAAACTAGGGCATGAACTTCGTCTTGGATCACAAATAGCTTGAACAACGATTTCTCAATGCTTGTGCAACTTATGTACTTTTACCTCTTTCTACGGCCCTTAAAATAATCCTTTTATATGTTTAGGGTTAGGAGAAAAGAAGTCCCAAAGACACATTTATGGATTGGAATCAAAACAGAACTTAGAATCTGTTTTCCTTAAATCTCGACAGATAGAGGTGTCAAGGATCTGTGGAGAAGCTGTCAAGCCTCGGGGCTAAAACAGCTTCTTAAAGCACGATAGATGCATGTGTCGAGAATAGATGTCGAGCTTTAGTAACTTGCACTTTCCAGCTTGTTTCTTAGACAGACTTGATGACTTCAACACTTAAACTTGAAACACAGTTTTTTGAAGCATTAAACACATCCTAATTCTACCCAATTACAGGTAAAGTGCATTTTGTCAAAGGATAAGCCAATTACATAAAATAATGACATATGTTTAAAACCACTTGAACCACATATGTCCTAACATTATCCAAATAGGGCATTTTGGCGACTCAACCTCACGATTTGAACAAGTCGCAAGTTTGAGTCGCGAGCTAACTGATTGGCTAGACTAGAAGTTTTGTCCTGTAGTACTCCAACTGTCATGGCCCTTTAGCTCCCATGCATGCTCCACACGTGTGCCACCTTTGGCGACTCGCCAGTCGCGAGCCAGTCGCGAGATCTAATCGCAAGGCTCTTTTTGAGTGCACGCATTTGAGGTTTCCTCATACTTTCTCACACACTACCCTTACATAATTCCTACCTAAATACAGGGTATCTAATTGCTAAATTACAAGCAAATTTAGCACGGAATAAAGCCAACACATGATTGAATAAATTCAACCTTACACTATGGAATACAAAGGCTGTAGAGGTAATCATGTTTCCTTGATCTTGAAAAATCATATGATTATGTGGTTTTCCACTTTGCCCTAGTTTGCACACTTTTGCATTTAATACACACACACACACATTCTGACATGTTTGAGTGCTTATTATCATGATTCTCTCATGTTTTGATGATTTATGTCGTCAAATGTCAATTTTATTTGAATTCCTTTGTATATATATATATATCTACTTTTAGGATTTTAATTCATTGTCCATTATGTTGGTACTAACCTGTTACTGATTCAGTTTGTTATCATATTTTGTGCTTTGTTTTATGGTACTTGCTGCTCTATTTTTTACAAATGACTCCAAAAAAGAAAACTATTGCACAACGTGCTGACAAGAGGAAGAAAATGGACAATACTCATTTTCGCTCCACACAACACTTTGAGAAATACATTAGGCAATTTGAAAAGGTTCTAATTATCTAAGAGCGGTTTATGGATCTAGTTGATCTTAAGGATACCTTCATTCCAAGCTACTTTGAAGAGGAAGGTTGGGAAAATCTTCTTGTTGATCTCCCAATGGTGTGTGAACCACTGAATCGGGAATTCTACGCCAATGCCATAACACGAGATGATGTCATAGACTGTTGGGCTAGAGGCCATGAATTCACTATTAAAGTGGAGGATGTTGATGAGGTTCTTGGATTTGGAGAAATGGAACATGACTTTACTCACTTCAAGGACAGAATGCTCTCCATAGAAACGGTTCAGTCCCATATTGGTGGAGTTAGAGAAGGGAGATGCCTCAGCACATCTGCTTTCCCAGCGGATTTGTGATGTCTCACATACATCATGATGTTCAATCTATACCTCATGAAGAAGATGACCACCATCAAAAGCCATCTTCCTCATAGAGATTCGGGAGAATATCTACATTGACATTAGTGCTCATGCATTCAACATCATTGCCGATGAAACAGGACATCCTCAAGGGTAAAGCTTATCTTCCCTAGTCTAATCATGAGGCTCCTTCTTGTAACATGCCCTTTCCTCCAGATATCAATGCTTTAACTATTGAAAGGATCAAAGTTCGTCTTTTGAGTAATGAAGAAGAGGTTGATCCAACACATGGAGAGCCTGTGAACACCAAAACTGAAGCAGAAGGACAACCATCAACTTCTAGGAGTCGTGGTAAATGGAGTAAAGCTTCATCTTCAACAGGCCCTACAAATGCTTTTCAGATCATTCTTAAGCGGATTGACGGCTCGAGAGAAGTCCAAACTGAGCACTCCAATAGGCTGACCACCATTCAAGATCAAATCAACTTGCTCACAACCAAGTTTGATAGTTTCACAGACCAGCCTTAGCCCTTTGGCCATTTCGGTCAAAAAGGGGGAGTAGTATGGAGTAGCTTTTGAGGGGGAGCCTTACCTTGATAGGGAGAAATTTTATTAGCTTTTATAGTTTTTATGGTTTTAGTGTGTTTTAGTTTCAATTATGGGTTTTCATAGCACTTATTTAAGTACTTTGGTTTGGCTTTTGTTTTTTTTCTTGTTTATTTTTTTTTTTTTTTTTTGAGAAATAGGTAGGTCAATTTTTTTAACGAAAATCAGACTAAAAAACATCATCTAATTCTTGTGGTAGCTCATCTAACCACACATCGGTGTTAGCAACTAAAATTGCTCTTCTAGCAAGGGAGTGAGCTAATCTATTGGCCCCCCTACAAATAGCGAAAAAATACAAAACTACATATAGGACCCCAATAGCTTAATGTCTTGGATAATGTGTTTGAACCATGATTTGTCTAGCTTCTTATTGTTGATAGCTCTTATGACTTGAAGGGAAACACCTTTTATTTCCACAGATGAGATGCTAATTATTTGGGCAAAGATGAGAGCTCGCCTAGTAGCCAAAGCTTCCACCATATTTACTGAACTGGGAAGACGAATGCACTGACTTAGAGTTGCGATTATCATCCCTTGCTTGTCCCTGATTACGATTCCTAAACCAGCTAGAGCCAAATTCTTAACGATATCTCCATCAAAGTTAATTTCATACCGACCCGCTGAAGAAGGCTTCCAACGCACCACCTTACGTGGCATCGAGGGTCTCGTGGAGGGTCACTGCATATCTTGAAACTCTTGCAGCAATTCCTTGGCTTTCTTGACCATATATCCAACATCCCATACCGGCTATTTTACTCACAATTTGTTGCGACGGGTCCAAATACTCCAGGTGATCATAAAGAATAGAGCAGTAGTGTTAGAGGATGTTTCGATAGGAATAAAAGACACCATGTTACCAAACCTCCTAAACAACCTTTGCGTGGAAAGGTGAATGTCTAATTCGATAACCAAATACACTTGGCATAGTCACACAACCACAGTCAATGCAGCACATCTTCAGGGTGATCCTCACAAAAGGCGCAACTACTATTAAATAAAATGTGTTGAGTACAAAGATTAGAATTAGTGGGTAACGACTCAAACGATGCACACCACATGGAATGTCTCACTTTGTTTGCACTTTAAGCTTCCATATACCATTCCACAGATTTTTACCTGCGTCAGGATTAGATGAACCGGCTTGTACTTGTTGAAATTCATTTGCTAAGAACTAGTAGGCACTCTTCACCAAATACATAGCATTAGGAGTGTTAGGCCAAATAAGAAAATCCTCCTCTATATATAGCTAGCTGGTATGCTTTTAATACCCTTTGCTTCCTATGGAAAAAAATTTTGATCTATAAGCTCCATATTCCACACCTTTGTACCAAGTAGAAGCAGGTCCTTAACAACCATCAAAGAAGAATCATGCTGAGGAGATAAAATCAGACCACCTCCATCTAGTCCGTCCCTAACTCTCCATCTAGTCCCCTTACAAACCACCTCTCTTGCCTGTAAAATTCTCTTCCATGCAAAAGAGCTCCGGGAATTTATCTCAGCATCCAAAATACTCCTATAATGAAAATGTTTAGTTTTAAAGACTTTGTAAAGCAAAGTATCCTTTTCATGGTAAAGCCTCTACACCTGCTTCCCAAGAAGAGCATCATTAAATTTTCTAAAGTCCTCGAAATCCATTCCACCAAGGGATTTTGGGGAGCAAAGAGTACTCCATTTTACCCATTGCATCTTCCTTGCATTATCTTGATGCCCCCTCAAAAATTTGCAGATCATTGCTTCAATGTCTTTGATCAAACCAATTGACAATTAGAACACACTCATGGAATATGTAGGAATGGATCGGATCACCGCCTTGATCATCACTTCCTTTCCTACTTGTGAGAGTAGCCTTTCCTTCCAACCTTGCATCTTTTTCCAAATCCTTTCTTTTATCTGGTTGAAACAAGCTTTTTTCTACCTCCCCACAAAATATGGTAGACCCAAGTATTTCTCATAGTGTTTTATAGCCGGCAAACCTAACAAAACCTTGATTTCTTGCTGAACACTTTTTGGGGTAGTTTGGCTAAAGAAGAGAGTGGTCTTAGCCTTATTCACCTGCTATCCCGAAGCAACTTTAGTTAAGAATTTGTTGGATTTTCAAACATTAAGCTGCAAAATAAGAGACAATCGTCTGCAAAGAAGAGGTGAGTAATCCGTGGAGCTTATCTACATATTGATAAACCTCTAATCTCTTTATCTTCATCAGCTTTGCAAAGGAGAGCCTTTAAATCCTCTGCACCAAACAAAAAGAGGAAGGGAGAAGGAGGATCACGTTGTCTTAAACCCCTAGATGGTTGTATAAACCCCTGAGGTTTTCCATTAAGCAGAATAAAAAAGTCACTGTTGATACACATTGCATAATCATAGCCACCCAAGAATCATGGAAACCCATTCGCAAAAGGAGTGAAAGATGGCTCTGGCTTAGAAAACAAGTATTTAAAAAAACAAGTACTAAAGTCATAGAATACTTAAAAACAGGTACTAAAGGCATGGAATACTAAAGTATTCTATGACTTTAGTACTTGTTTTTTTTTTTTTTTTAAATACTTGACTATGTCGTGTTGTGAAGGCTTGAATGTTTTAGCTATTTAAACCATGCTTTATTTTGTACCTTTGCTTTGTAGCTATTTAGTACTTTTAGATTATGTATGAATTTTCTTTAGTACTTCACTCTTGTGCCCTTTTTGGATCTTGTATCCTTGATGCATACCTTAGTGGTAATGCATCGGTTGAATATTGGACATGCAAATGATACCGTGCATTGAGTTTATTAGCTTGCATGTCCAGATGTGAATTCCTTGTGTGAATGATCATTGTGATCACTATTTATAGTGATTGTTCTTATTTGGACAAGCCATGCTTTATTTCTGTACTCTTTGTTGCTTGATTGCATTGTGCTTACTCCATATGCATTTCAAGGTTTCTGCTTACAATGATATTATTGTGTTATTATTTTCAGGTAACTTGTTTGTATGGTTCAAGAGCTTCACAGAATCTAGAGTTAGGTGTGAGTGAGTTTTGGCAACTGTTCCTAACTCACATTTTAAGTCTAAAGTTTATTTTACGGTTTTGTCACGAAATAGCTAAAGGGGGAGATTGTAAGGTTGAATTTATTCAATTATGTGTTGGCTTTATTCTGTGCCAAATTTTCTTGTAATTTAGCAATTAGATACCCTGTATTTAGGTGGGAATTATGTAAGGGTTGTGTGTGAGAGAGTGTGAAGAAAACTTAAGATGTGTGCACTCAAAGGAGTCTCGCGACTGGATGTCAAAACTGGCTCGTGACTGGCAAGTCACCAAAGTGACACATGTGTGAATCATGTAGGGAGCTGAAGGGTCACAACAGTTGGAACATTACAAGACGAAAAGTACAGTCTAGCTTGGCAGTTATTGTTAGGATATATGCCCTTAAATCCTATTGTATGATGCTATGTATGACATTATGTATGACTTAATGTTGTGTTTAATAAAGTTGTTTATTTTTATCTAAAATAATGGTAACATGAATATTTGGACATTATCATATAGTCCATGAGATGCATAGTATGTGATTTATGTGATTTAGTCACAGAAGATATAAATCACAAGTTCTTTGTAAACTCAGAATTTATAGTTCGTAGTCGGTGATGAAATTGGGCATTTCATCTGCGAAGACTATAACGTATCAACTAAGATGATTTGTCTTGATCATGGAAGTGGTGACTTCTAGTTGATATGTTGATATGTTTTAAGAGTTAAGACATATTGAACTGGACCGCTGTGAGATTTATTATTCTCCTAACGACTGTCAAATGAATAATAAATCTCACGACTTCTATTTGCATGAACTCTTAATCCTGAGAGAATAATGGACTTGATCATGAGGTGTAGGTTGCTTTGATATATCAGGAGTGAGATCTAAAGTGACGGTCAAAACCTCAGTATGTTGGGCAACCACATTTAGTGTTGATGGAACATATATTCTCAAGATGGAATTCATAGTCTCTTAATGGAGATACAAAATATTCCCTTGAGATAAGTTTAATGAGTTTGGTTATTCAGAGAGTTAGGCCTAACCACTTTGATAAGAAATTACTAAAGTATATATTTATGAAATTGGATTTCATAAATATATGATGAATAACTTTAAAGGATTAAACCGGGTACTCAAGGATAAGATGTAGTAATTTTCAAAGTGGCAGTCTATATTTATGACTTTGTATTACTACGAATATTTTATGAAGGGGTTGCGTGTAAGATAAAGTCTTGGGATATAATTTATTAATAAGGCCTAGAGTGCAATTATATTTATATAGTGGTATTAAATATAATTAATGGTAACTTTGGACTTGTCAAGAGTTGACGGAAAAGCCCAAGGCCCATTGGAGCTAGTGTCTTATTGGTCCCTTTTGGTCCCATTCCAAGCCACACATTAAAGCCCAATTGGAAAGGCCCAATAGGCCGGCCCAATTAGATAATCAGTTAATTATAAAGGGAGAAATATACAGAATTTTTTAACGTGATTTTTCGAAAAGAAAAATAAAGAGTGTGAGACACACTTTCATTCTCCCTTTTAGAAACTGATTGAGAGACCACACATCTTGGGCGTAAAGTGGAATTGGAGTGAAGATTAAAAGTTTTCCCAAGTGCTTCTAATCTTTGTTTTGAAATTTTCCATACCAAGGTACGCTATCTTGTTCTTAAATTCTGAAATTCATAGAGTGCATGCTGTCAATCATGAATGAAATAGATCCTTGTTTGTTGCTTCCGCTGTGTGTTTTGTATGAGATACAAAACCAGATTTTTATCCAACAGTTATCTCGCGACTCAAACTCACGAGTAGTTCTAGTCGCGAGGCCGAGTCGCTAGGATGCCCTGTTTGGATGAAAAATGTCTTTTCACATTCCTCACGTACCCTACTATAAATACTCGTATACCCACGAAATGTAGAGACCTTTCAGAGAGAATTTTAAGAGAGAAACCCTAGAGAAAACCAAGATTGACTCATCCACAATCTTAGACATTTTATTCTCTAAATTTCTCTACTCTCACCCTCTCCATTCATTTGCGAAATCATTATCTACCATACCCATATCAGTGAAAAGGTATTTTGGTGCTTGGGAAACAATTCAGAGAGGACCAACTCATTTGGTTGATGCAATGGGCTTATTACGAGATCCAGTAAGCTAGAGAAGACAAAGTTTGGTGTAACCCTGTTGGAGCAAGAAGCTTGGAGGGCTTGCTATTCATGTATCCCAACTTTATTCTCTAGTAGATTATTTTATCACCTAGAGGGCGGCATAAAGGTTTTTTCCTGAGTTCTTCGGTTTCCTCTTCGATAACACGTGCCAATGTTATCCTTGTGTTTGCATCTCTCTTCCCTCACTCTTTAACCATTAATTGCTACTATGTTTGTGATTGATTATGTGTTAGAGTGTTTTCCAATTTGGGTTTAGCTTATATTCATCATTTCGTGCATATATTGTTTGTATATAAGCTTGTGTTGGTAATTTTGTAATTGGGGGTCTAAATGTTCATTGGTGTTTTATACGCTATTAGAACTTTCATATCGATTTGTAGCAGTCAAGAAAATCGTACAAAACTTTTTCTGCCCCCTCACAAAAAGGATATAAGGCAACCAATATGTGAAACACCTTATCTAAACATGATCATAATTGACACCTAGGAGGCTACGGCTAATTTTTGAGAGCATTCATACCTGAGATGCAAAATAGTAATAATAATAATAATATATATGCATGTGTGTGCTCGCACATTTTACAACATCGAAAACTATTTTATCTATTTTACATTTCCATTTTAGCTATATATACCCATATATTTCATACTCTATTCTCTTACTACTCTATTTAAATATTCTTTTTTATTCTATTTGTTAGGTTCTAAAGATTTAGGTTTAAATGTTTAGAATCATAAATTATTTGTGTTGGCAAACCAAGAACAAAACATGTCTAGTCTCTGTGTTAGGCAATGCTTAAAGGTGTAGGTTTCAAGTTTCAAGTTTAGCTTACTGCAGAAAAAAGGGAGTCACTTTCTACCTTGCTCGACTAATCGAGAATTAGGCTTAACCGATCGAAAATCACAGAAAAAGAAATTTTGCAGAGTTTTAAATCAAGCCCAAGCCTATGAAAACTTTTAGGGTTTCATTCCAACTTGTCCACATATAAAAAGGAAACCCTAGCTACATTTTAGAGATTTTTGGAAGACTTGTGTGTTACTCTTTGTGGAATCTGAGAGGTTTTGTTTTTTCTAAGTACGCAAGAATCTATTGGAGCAAGGTCTACAATCAAGTATTGGAAGAACCTAGTTGCTGCTACAAGATCATTACTGATGGTGATCTGAAACCTCTGAGAGAGATCTTAAAGTCACAAGTAAGGATGCTTGTGTTGCAATAAGTCCAAGAAGAGAAGGAGTCCATGAATTCAAAGCTTGCACGTGGTCGTGTCAATAAGTTACTACATGAGGTAGCAATAGATTTAGGGTTAAATCTTTTGTAAAACTTTCGATTCTCTTATAGTGGATTTACTTTACCTTAAGGCTAGTTAGGTCAAATCCTCCCTAGGTTTTTACCTTAAATCGGTTTGTTTTATCAATTTTTCTATATCATCATATCATAATGTTATTTACTTTTTCACGGCTATGCATGATATGATATATGCTTATTTAACCTTGAAAGTTCAATTAGTGTATAAAACACCAATGAACGTTTAGGCCCTAATTCCAAAATTGCCAACACAAGCTTATATTCAAATAATATATATGCAGAAAATGAAATATAAGCTATAACCAAATTGGTACACACTCTAAACCATACATAATCACAAACACAGCAGTAATTAAAAGGTAAAGAGAAAGGGAAGAAAGATGCAAACACAAAGATACACATGCCGATGTGTTATCGAAGAGGAAACCGAAGTACTTGGCGAAAAACCTCTCCGCCACCGTCCAAGCGGTCAATAATCCACTAGAGAATGAAGTTGGGATACTTGAATAGCAGAAGACCCTCCAAGCCTAATCTACCAAGTACATCTAAGCCCTCCTAGCTTTTTGCTCTAATAGGGTTACATCGAACCTTGTCTTTTTTAGCTTACCGGATCCTACAATAAGCCCATTGCATCAACCAAATGAATTGGTCCCTTCCGAACTGCTTTCCAAACACCAAAACACCTCATCACTGATATGGGTATGGTGAGATAAAGATTTGGCTAAATGTACCTCTCAAGGATATGTCATTGGAGAGGGTGAGAGTAGAGGAATTTGGAGAATCAAAAGATGAAGATTGTGGATGAGTCAATCTTGTTTTTCTCTAGGGTTTCTCTTTTAAAATTCTCTCTAGAAGCTCTCTAATTTTCGTGGGTATAAGGGCATTTATAGTAGGGTGTATGAGGAATGTGAAATATCAGGTTTATATAAACAGGGCATTCTAGCGACTCGACCTTGCGACTGGAACGAGTCACGAGTTTGAGTTGCAAGCTAACTGCCTGGCCAGACTAGGAGTTTTGTCCTGTAATGCTCCAGCTGTCACGACCCTTCAGCTCCCCTGCATGCTCCACACGTGTGCCACCTTTGGCGACTCGCTAGTCGCGAGCCAATCGTGAGATCGAGTCATGAGTCTCTTCTTGATTGCACACTTTTGAGGCTTCTTCACACTCTCTGATACACTACCTTTACATAAATTCCCACCTAAATACAGGGTATCTAATTGCTAAAATACAAGCAAATTTGGCATGGAATAAAGCCAACACATGATTGAATAAATTTAACTTTATAAACTTAGATCTGAATAATAAACCTAATAATCAACTTGGCTAATTAATTAGGTTAAACAATCTAGTTTAAGGGGTCTAAACAACAAACACTATTCTATTTTATATTATTACTTTAACAATACATTCTAATCTCATTTTATTGGACCAAAATAAGATGTAGAATAAAATAATGGTATTTAATATATAAATGATAATTCAATAGACAGTTATATGAGGATTTTTTTTTTTTTTTTCTCTTATTCTAAGCATTAGATGCTACAATACCATATAAATTATACAAAATAGATAATAGCACAAAATAAAGCACGGGATGGAAATGCTACATATAAACATAAAATAAAGCACCGGATGTGAATGCTCTCGAGCACTAGACGGTATAAGGGCCACAAAGAATTGTAATTTCCTTTTCATTATGAATACAAAGAAATTAATTAATACATATGACAACCTTCTCTCTCTCATTCTTCTTCTTTCATTATTATTATTATTATTATTTGGGCATGCATCCCATACATATGGCAAGCTAGGCATGGCCATGATTAGGCCTTCGTGACTTTGTTTATGAAAGAATCGAATTGAAAACGATAAAAGCCACAAATGCCGGAACAATTATCTAAACCCAGAAAAATTATTCTGATTCGCTAAACCATATTGTTTTCAAATACTAGTATGTGCATGTGGGAGGATTATTTATTTTGCTGTTTCCTACTATTATGAGCATGAATTTCTTGTAGACGAGGAACATACCATGGAAGCTACATGATTCGTACTTGTCAATATCTTTATATAAATGATAAAGCTCTTATAAGTCGGCTTTTCTGATATTATTATGACAATTTCTAAATTTAAAATATTATACAACTTTAAGTACTAGAATAACCTAAATATTTGGATTGGATCTTTAACAAAATGGTCGACATATGGTACAAATTCATTTGATTGCAATCTATAGAATCCATTTGACCATTTTCATAATCTTCTATTCCCAGAGCTCCAGAATATTGAGATTCTTATCACGTTGCAAGAATTAATCCTTTTCTTCAGTACATTTTAAGCTGACAACTCAAGTACGTAACAACTAATGACTTTATAATACTAAATTTGATTAAAATAATCCATACTTTATAATGCTAAAACATGCATAATCTACTTATATATCTTTTTTTTTAAGCGAATAATTAACTTATCTTCTTTTTTTCTTTTCTTTTTTTTGTTGCTAATTCATCTAATCACATCACACGTCAATGATCATACGCATCTAAATCAACGTTTCCATTATGTATTTTCCCCAAACTCTGTAGAGAACTCACAACCTTGAAAGGAACCAGAATCTCTTACCGACCATTGCCAAACGAGGGCATTATCATTCATGTAAGGTGCAAAGTAGAGCATGTCCGTGCTCAAATCCAAGGTGGCTATGCTCTAGTGTTGTACAAATAGGACCAGGCCTATATTTGAAATATAGCAAAGCATAGAAACTTTACGAGTACTTAATGAGAATATGCCTTTTAATGATTCATCAACCTTAGAGAAAGGGGATAATGAAGGGATGTATTTTCAATCTTTATCCAAGGAGGCAAGGATGAAAGCAGGGAATTGTTTCATTAATGTCCGATATTCTCATTTGATATCGATTTCAGGGCATTTTTCTGGATCTCCTACCACCCCATATCAATTTCATTGCATTTTGTAAATTAATGCATGGTCAAGAATCGTATTCTCAGAATAATCTGACGTATGCTTCAGTTTTCGAATAGCTAGTTCACTTTGCATTATATATGTGTGGGGGAATTAATATTATCTTGGAGAATGGAGAGGTGTGTATTTTTCAGAGAGTGGCATCTTATTCTGGATTTGATGCCAATGCCAGCATTTTATGTGGCATTGATGAGCTCAAGAGCTCATGTGAGCACTACGACATCTCAAGAATGAATTACTTCATTCTTAACTGATCAACTGAATCTTTGAGATATAATATGCTTAAGAAATATTCATCAAAGCGCTCAATGCTGGTGTGAAAAAAAAAAACAAAAACAAAAACAGAAAAACACAAAAAGGAAACAAAAACGTACAAAAAGAAACTATAAATGCCCTTATATTGTTCCAAGGCTAATCTGAATACTAGTGGCAAACTTAATGCACTTACTGAATACTTATCAAAGGTCCTTTTTTATCTTTTTTTTTTTTTTTTTTTTAAGGAAAATGAAAAGCCAAATTATTATTTTGAAAGGTTAAAATCATTTGCCACGCTTAACTTACTTTCATTTCTTGAAAGGCACCCATAACAGACGTCAATGTATCCCCCTTAGTCAGAAGTCGTAGTGGTTAAATGTTAAAACCATGGCGATGGTAGAACCAAAATGCAAAATAAGTTTTGCAATTGAAACTATATGCAATTGTTTGTAGGTTAAGAAAAATAACTATGTTACGATCATATTTTTTATGTGTTGGTATATTTTTTGACAAAATGTACTTTACTCATAATTAGATAGGTTTAAGATGTGTTTAGAATATCGTGAAGTATGTTGAGAAATCAAAACAAGTGATATCATTGAAGACGTGAAGATTGAACCAAGAAACAAGTGAAGAAAAACTGAAATAGTGAACTTTGACACTAGTCTCGACACCTCTCGATCTTTCGAGCTATGCAGATCTAGAATTCTTAGATCAAAATTTAGGCTCATTATGACTTAGATTACTAGGATTTCATTTACTAAACTCCTAGAGGATATAAAAGCTTTTACTTTAAAGTCATAAAAGACAAAAAGACTTATCTAGAGAACTCATATACTTTTAGAGAAACTACTATGTTCTTATGCACCTTAGGGTTTTTTAACTAAGTACTTCCAGATCTTCAACGTTTATTGAAGTGAAGAACTTTGCATCTAATAACAGGCATCAGTTGTGGGGAAATTAGTCATGTAGTGGGACCCGAGCAAAAGGAAAGAAGTCTTTACAAGATCAAGTTCAATTGAGGATTGGAGTGAAGGTTCAACTATAGGTTGGTACTTTGGGATAGTCTAGGGTAGTGGTAAGATTCCTTGCATCTATAACTGCTTGATTCTTGATTAGTGATTCTTGAGAGCAGTAACTTAAAAATCACCCGGTGGGGTTTTTTCCTTGTGAGAGGTTTTCCCCATTAGTTAACAAATTATCATGTCAATTTATTTTCCACTGCACTTTAGTTTATTTGGTGATTTGTATGTGCCTCTATGATTTGTATGTAGTATGACTGAATTAATCAACTTGGGTAGTTGAATTAATTAGCAGGGTTCAATCTATTTTTATCCCAACAAGTGGTATTAGAGAGGGCACATTTTGATTAGGTTTTTAATCTTTAATGTGTGATACATTGACCCCTGTTATCATGGAAACTGGTGATTGTTTTCATTTGCATGAGATTGTGTTGAATGATAATGATGATATTCAACATGCTTATGTAAACTTTAAAAATTTTGTATGATATCTCTTACGTGTTCTACAAAATTTAAGGCTAAATTTGAGAATGTCAAACTTGAAAAAGATGAATTGATTGCAAATTAAATGAAGCCAATAAATTAAATGAAACTTAAAAAAAAATCAATTTTCATCTCAAGTGGACTAAATTAAAAGTTTGGAAGAACAACTAGATGTTGAAAAATTAACTAGTGTCAAACTTGATTTTGAGCCTAATTCTAAAGAGAAATTTTTGTATATTCCTCCATTTAAAAGGAATAACAAAAAGTTGAAGGTTAATATAGTTAGGATAGACAAAGGTAAAAAATTTGATGTAGATGCTGAAGTTTCTAAAAATATGTCTAAAACTCCTCCTAGGTTGAAAGAAAAATCTGAATTTGTCCCCACTTGTCATCATTGTCATGTTTTTGGTCATATTAGGCCAAATTGTCATAAGTTAAGGTCTCTGTCAACTTCTAAGGTTAGACCTCCTTCTAGGAAGCCTAGTAATTCTAAAACAACTTTTGTTTGTCACCATTGTAGTTCTTTCAGTCACACTCGTCCTAACCATTTCAAGCTATTTCCTTATAGGTGAGTTTTTAATAGGTCTCATCCTTTGTCTAAAGGCTTTGTACCTATTCTTGCTGAGTTATTAAAAGTTTTGAGCTTTTTAACTCAATTTCATATTAATTCTAATTCCTCTATGTCCTTTAGCAAACATGCTAGGACATGTGCATTTTCATCTTCATTGCCAAAAACTTGTGCTGTGTGGGTGATGAAGGATCCTAAGACCTTTTGTCTTCTGTTTGTCCTATAATTTAATTCTTCCAACGTAAAGTAGGACTTTTCATGCTTGATTTCTTACCCGTTTTTGAAATCATGCTTTCATCCATTGCATTGTTTCGCTTTTTTTTTTTCATGTGCATATTTTTATTGCTTTCAAGAAAAGAAAAATAAATAAATAATTTTTTTTGAAAAATACAAAAACAATGTGTGTTTTTTGTATACTAGTACTTGTGTACCTTGAATAGCCAATAAAACAAGGTTTCATAATTTTGTATCTCTTGTAGCTAAGATGAGCATCTTCACGCATAACTAAGCATTGTGAGTTTTGTGGCTCATTTTGTGATTTGTATGTATGGGTTAACCATTCTTACTCATATTTTTATCACTCATTTTGACGGGTAAGACTAAAAAATCCTAAAATAAAGGCATAAATAGCTATGCCACTACTAAAACTAGTCATTCATAAACACCTGTGTCCAATTCATAAAAGCCATGGTCGGTAAGGCGTAGCACTTGCACAACAAGAAAATGGTGTTTGAATAAAAAATTCAAAGAGTATTTTCTTTTCTCTCTCCTATATACCCATGCATGATATGCTTCATTGTGCTTAAAATAAATATATGCAAAGTTGTGATAAAAAGAAAATGAAAAAGCAAAAAGAATCAATATGCTTTTAATATGATTACAAGCGTGTTTCAAAGATGTGGGAGTTATAGGATGTACCCCAAATGTGATAATTCCTATCAAACAGTTATGATTATGTGTGAGTGAGATCTAAAGTAACGGTCAAAACCTCAGTATGTTGGGCAGCCACATTTAGTGTTGATGGAACATATATTCTCAAGATGGAATTCATAGTCTCTTGATGGAGATATAAAATATTCCCTTGATATAAGTTTAATGGGTTCAGTTATTCAGAGAGTTAGGCCTAACCACTTTGGTAAGAAATTACTAAAGTATATATTTATGAAATTGGATTTCATAAATATATGATGAATAATTTTAAAGGATTAAACCGGGTACTCAAGGATAAGATGTAGTAATTTTCAAAGTGGCAGTCTTTATTTATGACTTTGTATTATTACGAATATTTTATGAAGGGGTTGCGTGTAAAATAAAGTCTTGGGATATAATTTATTAATAAGACCTAGAGTTCAATTATATTTATATAGTGGTATTAAATATAATTAATGATAACTTTGGACTTGTCAAGAGTTGACGGAAAAGCCCAAGGCCCATTGGAGCTAGTGTCTTATTGGTCCCTTTTGGTCCCATTCCAAGCCACACATTAAAGCCCAATTAGAAAGGCCCAATAGGCCGGCCCAATTAGATAATCAGTTAGTCATAAAGGGAGAAACATACATAATTTTTTTTTAAGTGATTTTAAAAAAAAAAAAAAAAAAAAAAAAAGGAAAAGAATCGAAAAGAAAAAGAAAGAGTGTGAGACACACTTTCATTCTCCTTTTGGAAACTGATTGAGAAACCACACATCTTGGGCGTACAGTGGAATTGGAGTGAAGATTAAAAGTTTTCCCAAGTGCTTCTAATCTTTGTTTTGAATTTCTCCACACCAAGGTACGCTATCTTGTTCTTAAATTCTGAAATTTACAGAGTGCATGTTGTCAATCATGAATGAAATAGATCTTTGTTTGTTGCTTCCGCTGTGCATTTTGTATGAGATACAAAACCAGATTTTATCCAACAATTGGTATCAGAGCCAGGTTTTCATCTCATGATCGTATAGCAGGTAATTGAATTTTAAAATTTAAGAAAACTATTATTTTAGTGTAGACATGGTTTGATAATCATTGTTTTATGAATTAACGTTATTAGCGTTGGAATTCATATAAAATGATTTATATATATATATATATATATAGCCATTACTGTTCTGCATGGAACCTTCAATATCTATTGCCTTGATGTTTATTCGAATGGGGTAGTTATTGAAAATGGGAAGTTATCCTTGCACTGCTTGGTGAATTCAATTGCATTGTTTGAATGCCTTTGCATGGCATGAACGTAACTTCGCACATTGACCATCTTGCATGAATTTAATTCCATGAATTGATTCTTTTTTGTACTGCCAAGCATTAAATGCATGGTTTGAATCTCTTTGCACGTTTAGCCATTTTGACTTGATGGTCTGAAGATTATATATGTAATTTATAATATACGGATTATATATATATATATAATATAATATAATTTTATAACGTAATATATATATATTATATTATATATATAATATAATATAGTTTTATGTTACGTTATATATGTTTATATATATTAATGCTAGTTTAATGAAATTTATTCCTAATGAGATTAGGATTATGTTTTTCAAAGTGCCTAGCATTATTATAATTCTTGACATTAAAAACCTTTATTTTAAAATTTCTAGTGGGAGAGAGATACAAGGGTTGGATCTCATAGCCTCCATTGTTGGTTCATACTGGTGTGAAATATATACTTTGTCTTTGCCTCGAGCTTAGCATTCCATGCGGAGAGTATTTATTTCATGGTTCTACAAGATTGAATTTCTTAGTTTATAGTGGTTTGATAAACACCTTGTCTTAGCCTCGAGCTTTTCATTCCATGCGGAGGGTGTTTTTATCATGGTACCACAAAATAAGCTTATTAAAGGGATGAAATGTGGCTACACATGATTCTAGATAATGGTATGCACTAGACTAAGTATTTTAGTATCCTCTATGCTGAGTTTTTGCTATTATTACTTAAAGGCTAAATGTAAAACGGCATATTATTAGTGTTTGATAAGAGTTATCATGATAGCACTAATAATGAGAGTAGTTCTCAATCAATCATAGTATTTAATATTCACTCTATGCTGAGGGATATTGAATATGGAATTGGGTTGTCGTTGCATATATTATTTTATGGTTTTATTAAGGTTCCATATTATATGCTTATATGCTAAATTGATAATGTCTAGTTTACTTATTATATTCATGTTTATTATTTTCAGATTTAAATCATGGCATCATTTAGTCCACTTGTTGCTATTCTAAATCAAAACAAACTGACTGGATCCAACTATGTTGACTGGAAAAGGAATTTGGACATTGTTCTTACGGCTGAAGAGCACAAATATGTGCTTACTCAACCATGTCCTAACTTTCCTTCATTAGTTGCTCTTCTTGAGGAAAAACAACGATATAATCGTTAGCAGAAATCTAATGAGATGGCTAAGTGCTACATCCTAGCATCTATCTCAAATGTTCTACAGCATCAAATGCAGAATGTAGAACATGCTTCAGACATCATGCAAAGTCTGAAGGAGATGTTTGGTGAGCAAGGCCGTTCTGCAAGGCAAGAAACCATGAAGCAAATTTATAATACCAAAATGGCTGCAGGAAGTTCAGTAAGGGAGCATTGTCTTAGGATGACTGCTAATCTGAACACATTAGAAGTTTTAGGTGCCGACATTGATGGAGAATCCCAAGTGGATATGATACTCCAGTCACTACCTGAATCATTCAAGGAATTCAGACTCAATTATAATATGAACAAAAGGATTTACTCTTTGTTTGAATTAATGAATGAGTTAGTGGCGGCGGAAGGCATCCTTGGTACTTTTAGTGTTGAAGCCAATGTGGGTGAAGCTTCTACTTCTCAACCTAAGTCAAAAGGCAAGGGTAAGAAGAAGAAGAAGGACTTCACTAAGAAATTTGGTAAACAAATTGCTTTAGGGGTTGCCGACAAAGGAAAGAAAAGTAAAGGAAAGTGTTTCCATTGTGGTGAGAAAGGACATTGGAAGACGAATTGTCCAATATTCAAGGCTGCCAAGAATAAGGGTATGAAAAGTTCCTTTCTTCTTGAAATATGTTGGGTACAGAATCCAACAGATTCCTGGTGTGTGGATTCAGGTTGTACTAATCATATCTGCAACTCTTTGCAGGGGTTTCAGGAGACCAGAAAGTTGAATGAGGGAAAACTATTTCTTACTTTGGCTGATGGGAGCAAGATTCCGGTTGTAGCTGTTGGAGTGTATAATTTGTGTTTTAAGTCTAGAGTGTTAATATTGGAAGACTGTTTGTATGTACCTAATGTTCGTAGGAATTTAATTTCTGCAACTTATTTAGGTAAGCATGGATATTGTGTTATCTTGAAAGGCAATGTTGTAATAAAGAAGGATAAAATGTTTATCTGTTCTGGCAATATTGTGGATGGTCTTTATATTTTAACTCCTGACATGCATGAATTATACAATTCTGAAATAGATAATAGCTCTCATGTAAAATCATTAAAGAGAAAGTTTCCTTCTACTAGTGAAGCATATCTTTGGCACTTGCATTTAGGTCATATTAATTCAAGTAGGATTCAAAGACTAATCAAAGATGGACTTCTACAGCCCATGGACTTCGATGGTTTTCCAGTTTGTGAATCTTGCTTGGAAGGTAAAATGACCAAGCAGCCTTTTAATGCAAAAGGTAGAAGAGCCCAAGATTTACTAGAACTAGTGCATTCAGATGTATGTGGTCCTATGTCAATCCAAGCAAGAGGTGGCTATGAGTATTTCATTACTTTCACTGATGATTACTCTAGATTTGGTTATGTGTACCTAATCAAACGGAAGTCCGAAGCCTTTGAAAAGTTCAAAGAGTTTAGGGCTGAAGTTGAGAATCAATTAGGTAAACGCATAAAGGTCATTCGATTTGATCGAGGTGGCGAATACCTTCTTGGTGACTTCAAGGATTACTTGACTAAAAATGAGATTATATCCCAGTTGACTGCACCTGGAACTCCACAACAAAATGGTGTAGCAGAAAGAAGGAATAGGACTCTTTTGGATATGGTTAGATCCATGTTGAGTTATTCGACTCTATCAATTTCCTTTTGGGGATATGCCTTAAATACTGCAATGTATCTTCTGAATTTAGTACCTTCGAAGTATGTTCCTAAAACACCTGTAGAGTTGTGGAATGGGCGTAAGCCTAGTATTAGAGATCTCCACATTTGGGGTTGTCCAGCACATGTGTTGAAAGGAAAGTCTGACAAGTTACAGTCTAAAACAGAAGTGGTTTTCTTTGCAGGGTATCCAAAAGGAACTGTTGGAGGTTTATTCTATAGTCATAAGGATAACAAAGTGTTTGTTAGCACAAATGTCTAATTCTTGGAAAATGACTATATGAATGATTATATTCCTAGAAGTAGAGTTGTTTTGGCTGAAATGAATGAACCTGTAATTGAACAACCAATGGATGAAACTAGGGATGATGTGACTGTATTAGATACACCACAAGATATTACTCATGAGATGTCTAGTACACAGGTGCCTCGTCGTAGTGGGAGAATTGTTCGGCCTCCTATAAGATTTATAGGTTTAGGAGAAACCTATGAAATTATCTCAGAAGAGGCTGAATCGGATCCTTACACTTATGCTGAAGCCATGAATGATATAGATGCACATCATTGGATCCAAGCTATGAAATCTGAATTGGATTCTATGTATTCCAATCATGTATGGGATCTTGTAAAGGCGTCTAACGGCATTAAACCTGTTGGTTGCAAATGGGTTTACAAGAGGAAGAGAGGGATAGATAGAAAGGTTGAAACCTTTAAAGTAAGACTAGTGGCGAAAGGGTACACATAAAAGGAAGGTATTAATTATGATGAAACTTTTGCGCCAGTAGCCATGCTTAAGTCTATCAGAATTCTCTTATCCATTGCTACTCATTATGATTATGAGATTTGGTAAATGGATGTCAAGACTGCATTTCTTAATGGCAATCTTGAAGAAGAAATATACATGTTGCAACCGAAAGGTTTCATAGCAAAGAACCAAGAGCATATGGTATGCAAGTTGAATAGGTCCATTTATGGACTTAAGCAAGCATCTAGGTCATGGAACATCAGGTTTGATCAAGCAATCAAATCATTTGGTTTTGAACAAAATCTTAATGAACCATGTGTGTACAAAAGACATCGAGACAAAGTAGTAATGTTCCTAGTGCTTTATGTTGATGATATTCTACTCATTGGGAATGATGTAGGGGTAATGTCATCGGTTAAAGTTTGGTTGTTTAGCCAATTTGATATGAAAGACTTGGGTGAAGCTAACTTTATTCTAGGGATCAAGCTTTGGCGAGATCGCAAGAATAAGAAGTTAGGCTTATCACAAGCTGGATATATAGATAAGGTTCTAGAACGGTTTAGCATGCAAAACTCCAAGAAAGGATTGCTTCCTTTTAGACATGGAGTTCCTCTGTCTGATGACCAACGGCCTAAGACTCAAGAGGAAGAAAATTTGATAAGACAAGTTCCTTATGCTTCTGCAGTGGGAAGTCTTATGTATGCCATGCTTTGTACTAGACCAGACATTTGTTATTCAGTTGACATGGTCAGCCGATATCAATCAAATCCAGGACCAAAACATTGGCAAGCTATAAAGCACATTCTCAAGTATCTTAGGAGAACGAGAGATTATATGCTTGTTTACCATTGTAAGGATTTGATTCCCATTGGCTATACAGATTCAGATTTTCAATTGGATCTAGATTTCAGAAAATCCACTTCAGGATGTGTTTTCACCTTGGGAGGTGGAGCCATAAGTTGGAGGAGTGTTAAGCAATCTTGCATTGCGGACTCCACCATGGAAGCCGAGTACGTTGCTGCTTGTGAAGCGGGAAAGAAGGCTGTTTGGCTCAAGAAATTCCTTTCTGATCTTGGTGTTGTAAGAATGGAGCAAGTTTCCATCACATTATTTTGTGATAATAGTGGAGCGGTTGCACAATCCAAAGATCCAAGAAATCACAAGAAAGGAAAGCACATTGAGAGGAAGTACCATATCATACGAGACATTGTTACTCGTGGAGATGTTGTAGTAGCAAAGATTAAAAGTACAAATAATCTAGCAGATCCTTTTACCAAAACTTTGTCTCAAAGGACCTTCGAGTCACATTTGGAGGGAATGGGAGTTAGATTAGTGCACAATAGTCTTTAGGGCAAGTGGGAGATTGTTAGGATATATGCCCTTAAATCCTATTGTATGATGCTATGTATGACATTATGTATGACTTAATGTTGTGTTTAATAAAGTTGTTTATTTCTTATCTAAAATAATGGTAACATGAATATTTGGACATTATCATATAGTCCATGAGATGCATAGTATGTGATTTATGTGAAAAGTCACAGAAGATATAAATCACAAGTTCTTTGTAAACTCAAAATTTATAGTTCGTAGTTGGTGATGAAATTGGGCATTTCTTCTGCGAAGACTATAATGTATCAACTAAGATGATTTGTCTTGATCATGGAAGTGGTGACTTCTAGTTGATATGTTGATATGTTTTAAGAGTTAAGATATATTGAACTAGACCGCTGTGAGATTATTATTCTCCTAACGACTGTCAAATGAATAATAAATCTCACGACTTCTATTTGCATGAACTCTTAATCCTGAGAGAATAATGGACTTGATCATGAGGTGTAGGTTGCTTTGATATATCAGGAGTGAGATCTAAAGTAACGGTCAAAACCTCAGTATGTTGGGCAGCCACATTTAGTGTTGATGGAACATATATTCTTAAGATGGAATTCATAGTCTCTTGATGGAGATATAAAATATTCCCTTGAGATAAGTTTAATGGGTTCAATTATTCAGAGAGTTAGGCCTAACCACTTTGGTAAGAAATTACTAAAGTATATATTTATGAAATTGGATTTCATAAATATATGATGAATAATTTTAAAGGATTAAACCGGGTACTCAAGGATAAGATGTAGTAATTTTCAAAGTGGCAGTTTTTATTTATGACTTTGTATTACTACGAATATTTTATGAAGGGGTTGCGTGTAAAATAAAGTCTTGGGATATAATTTATTAATAAGGCCTAGAGTGCAATTATATTTATATAGTGGTATTAAATATAATTAATGGTAACTTTGGACTTGTCAAGAGTTGATGGAAAAGCCCAAGGCCCATTGGAGCTAGTGTCTAATTGGTCTCTTTTGGTCTCATTTTAAGCCACACATTAAAGCCCAATTGGAAAGGCCCAATAGGCCGGCCCAATTAGATAATCAGTTAGTTATAAAAGGAGAAACATATAGAAATTTTTTTTAAGTGATTTAAAAAAAAAAAAAAGGAAAAGAATCGAAAAGAAAAAGAAAGAGTGTGAGACACACTTTCATTCTCCTTTTGGAAACTGATTGAGAGACCACACATCTTGGGCGTAAAGTGGAATTGGAGTGAAGATTAAAAGTTTTCCCAAGTGTTTCTAATCTTTGTTTTGAATTTCTCCACACCAAGGTATACTATCTTGTTCTTAAATTCTGAAATTTACAGAGTGCATGTTGTCAATCATGAATGAAATAGATTCTTGTTTGTTGCTTTCGCTGTGCGTTTTGTATAAGATACAAAACCAAATTTTATCCAACATCTCTTGCCACCATCCTTGCTCAACTTCAGCTCCTACATGAAGGTATTGATGACATTAGAGACACTCAGGCTTCTTATGGTGATCGTCTTGACCATCTTACTAATGAGATGTGCTAGATGAACACTAGGATTGGTTATGTTACTCGCCATCAGTCTAGACTTGGAAGGTTTAGTCCTTCACCTAAACGTGAGTCTTTCGTTACTCCTTATGCTAGTGGAGATGATGATGATGATGATGATGATGCTTCTGGTTCTACCCATGAGGATAAGATGACTACTTCTCAATGATTGACCTTTTGTCTCTTGTGACAAAATACGAGAGTAGTTTTGGTTTTATGAGAGTAGTAGGCTTAGTTGAGACGAGGAGAGTTAGTTTGTTTAAGGGATGTAGTGAGGTTTCTGATGTACAGTATAGGTTCTCACTACTTGTACTCTTGGTTTTGTAACCTTTTATATACATTATGCTTTATTGATATATATGATGATGATGTATGTGTTCTACTCTTTATCTCACATGTGTTGTTTCTTTTCTCTCTTTATACACATGTTACTTGTTTATATAACTTGTTTATATTTCACACATGATACCTTGATGAATCTTGTTTAGTGTTTTAGTTAAGACATAGTGCAAGTCTTTTATACATTGATATCTCTTCTTGCAAATTTTTCAAGATCTAATAGTATTAGTTAGACTTATGTATTACTTGTTGGTAAATCTGGTTTTGTATCTCATACAAAACACATAGCAGAAGCAACAAACATGGATCTATTTCATTCATGATTGATAACATGCACTATGCAAATTTCAGAATTTAAGAACAAGATAGCATACCTTGGTGTGGGAAAATTCAAAAAAAAAAAAACTATTAGAAGCACTTGGAAACACTTTTAATTTTCACTCTGATTCCACTTTACGCCCAAGAAGTGTGGTCTCTCAATCAGTTTCCAAGGGAGAATAATTGAGTGGCTTCACTCACACATACACACTATTTCACGATGATGTCTCTCTTTTTCTCAATCTCTTATAAAAAATTATTTATATTTCTCCCTTTATAACTAACTGATTATATAATTGGGCTAACCTATTGAGCCTTTCCAATTGAGGTTTAGTGTGTGGCTTGGAGTGGGACCAAAAGGGACCAATAAGACACTAGCTCCAATGGGCCTTAAGCTTTTCTGTCAACTCTTGACAAGTCCAAAGTTACCATTAATTATATTTAATACCACTATATAAATATAGTTGCACCCTAGGCTTTATTAATAAATTATATCCCAAGACATTATTATACATGCAATCCCTTCATCAAATATTCGTAATAATACAAAGTTATGAATATAGATTGCTACTTTGAAAATTACTACATCTTAATCCTTAAGTACTCAGTTTAATCATTTAAAGTTATTCATTATATATTTATGAAATTCAATTTCATAAATATATACTTTAGTAACTTCTTACCAAAGTGGTTAGGCCTAACTCTCTGAATAACTAAACCCATTAAACTTATATCAAGGGAATATTTTATATCTCGTTTAAGAGATTATGAATTCCATCTTGAGAATATATGTTCTATCAACACTAAATGTGGTTGCCCAATATACTGAAGTTTTGACTGTTACTTTAGATCTCACTCCTAATATATCAAAGCAACCTACATTTCATGATCAAGTCCATTATCCTCTCAGGATTACGAGTTAATGTAAATAGAAGTCGTAAGATTTATTATTCATTTGACACTCGTTAGGAGAATAATAAATCTCACAGCGGTCCAGTTTGTTAGGACATATGTGGTTCATCTGTTAGGAACATATGTCGTTCTTTTATGTGATTGGCTAATCCTTTGACAAAACATACTTTACTTAGTTGGATAGATCTAGGATGTGTTTAATGCGTCAAGAAACCTTTTTTCAAGATCAAATGTTAAAGTCATGCAAATCTGTCCAAGAAAAAAGTTGAAGAAGTGCCTGTCATTAAAGCTCGACAGTTGGCTCGACAACTTCATCTATTGAGCTTTAATAAGTTGTTCCAGCCCCGAAGCTCGACAGCATCTCGGCACCTCTAGCTATCAAGGTTTAAGAAAAATTGTTTTTCAGATCTATTTTGATTCCAGTCAGTGGATATGTCTTTGGGCATTCTTTTCTCATAACCTTTATATATAAGGATTATTTTAAAGGCCGTCAAAGTAGACACAAGTTGCATAAGTATTGAGCAAAGTCTGTTCAAGCAATTTGTGACTAGAGACAAAGTTTGCCCTTGTTCATCTCTTTGTGAAGAAGTTGATGTGTCTTTGCACCATAGGATTTTGGTAACCAAGCATCTTCTAGTTCTTCATTATGAGGATGAACTGAAAAACTTTGCAACTAACATCTTTCTCAAGTTGGTGATTGAAGTCGCATATTGGGATCTGCAAAATTGGTTAGTCATATATTGGGAACCGTGCATTGAAAAGAAGAGATTTTCATTACCAAACAAGTCCAATTGGGTATTGGAGTAAGAGTTCAACTGTAGGTTGGTATAAGGTACTGAGATTCCTTTACTTCTAACCGCTTGTTGTGTTAATACTGGATTCTCGAGAGTGGTGACCTTAAAATCACCCGATGGAGTTTTTGCCTTGGAGGTTTTCCCTATTCTTAAACAAATCACTGTGTCAAATTTATTTTTCACTGCACTTTAGTTTATTGTTAATTTGTTTGTGCTACCACACGTTTGCATGTTAAATTGGTTAATTAATTAAACTTTGCTAATTAATTAATCCATCATAAGGGGTCAATACGTTTTTGGCCTATCAAGTGGTATCAGAGCAGACACACTCTAATTAGGGTTTAATCTTTGTGTGTGATCCATTGACTCCTGTTTGTCATGGATAGAAGACAATCTCTTCTTATCCCTCCTTTATTTGCTGGGACTAACTATGTATACTGGAAAGTATGCATGAGAGCTTTTTTGTAGTCCCTAGATGAGAAGGTGTGGCAAGCTGTAGAGATTGGCTGGACCAAGCCAAAGGAAGCGCCAACTGATTGGGATGAGGCTAAGATCAAGGCAGCAAACTTCAACAGCAGGACATTGAATGCGTTGTTTAGTACAATCACAAATGAGGAATTCAAGAAGATATCCTCCACTGAAACTACAAAGGAAGCATGGACTATCCTTTAGACAACCTTTAAGAGAGCAAAGGTTGTCAAATATTTGAAGCTACAGAGACTCACTACAAGCTTCGAAGAGATAAAGATGAAGAAGGATGAGTCATTTGATTAGTTCTATGCTAAACTCAGGGACATAGTGAACTCTGCCTTTAATCTTGGAGAAACTATCCTAGAACTCAAGATTGTGAGAAAAGTGCTCAGATCTCTGCCCAAAAGATTCCATGTGAAGATCACTACGATTGAGGAATCAAAGGATATTGATAAAATTCCTTTGACAGAGCTAGTTGGAAATCTACAGACTTATGAGTTGGGTTTGTCTAGAATAAAAAATACGAGCAAGAGCAAGAGCAAAAGTATGGCACTGAAGGCCAAGAGCAGTCAGAAGGAAGAGTCTTTAAACGATGAGGATTCTAAGATGAAGTCCTATATCACCAGGCAATTCAAGAAGTTTATAAAGAATGCCAATGGGAAAGGCTTCAACAAGGACCGTAGGCAATCTAGTTCTTCTCAGTTTAATGGTCAAGACAAAGGGAAGAAGGATGCTAGGGATGGCGGTCAGTACACTATTCCTACAAGACCTAAGTGCTATGGGTGCCAAGGCTTCGAACACAAGAAACAGGAGTGCCCAACATATCTCAAGACAATTGGGAAAAGTAAGGTACTTGCTGTTACGCTAAGCAACACTGAGCTTGAAGATGATTCTGACAATGAGGATAACGAAATCTCGAATGCCTTCACTGCTATAGTTAATCCTACTAAGAGGATTGCCGAAGATGTGGATGAAGAAGAGGAATTGTTGGAATCCAAGTTTGAGAAGATAGATGATCAAGATGACATTCACACAGCCTATGCTAAGCTATATAAGGTTTCAGAAAAGCACGAGAAGCTGTAAAGGACGAGAAGCTGACATTCACACAGCCTATTCCAAGTTAGAGCTCAACTGGAAAGGACTTCAAGTGCCAAGCTCGATGAGATGCTCAGTTTTCAAAAATCTGCTTCAAATCGAATAGGTTTAGGGTATGATTTATCTTCCTCTAATATTACATCTAGTACTAGTGTTTTTGTCCCTCCTAGCAATAATGTTGAAATTAAGAACACTAATGTTAGAACTAAATTAGCTAGTGAGAACATAGACAAGGAAAAATCTATCTTACGAGCACCCCCTAAGCAAGATAAGAAGGAAGTTAAAAAACCTAGGGCTAAGAAGGCTAACTCTCAAATGCCTAAACAAAAGAAGCAGCATCTTTGTCATCACTGCGGAGCAGCTAGTCATACTCGACCAAATTGCTATAAGTGGTTAGTCCCAACAAATAGTTATGATTGTGTGTGAGTTAAAGTGATTTTCTCATATCTCAAATCATCATAACATAGAGACACGTGTGCAATCTTGTGATTTTTTTCACACAACATGCAATATTCTTTGCTACTTTTGATACGTGTACAGGTACAATGTGATTTGGCCCGTCACAAGGTTTACATGTGTTGATGTATGCTTACTAAACTGTCTTAACTTATTTTTGAAAAATAAAATTGGTTAGACTTGTTTAGTGTGTGTGTGAGTTTTTGGGAGCTAAATGTTTAACTCTTTGATTGATTGAGAGGTTAAAATGTTGGTTGGATAATTGGTTGAGTTGCATGTTTGATTGCATTCATATTTGTGTTTTTCTTCTCTTTGAAAAACTTTTTTTAAGCCATCTCAACACCTCTCGATACCTGGCTTATCTGTCGAGCTCATTAGTTGCATCTTATTGCAATCTCGACACCTCTTGATGACTAGGTGGATAGATCGAGAAATCTTCTGGTCTCTCGATAGCTTCTCGATAGTTAGGTGGATTGATCGAGAAATCTCATAGTCTCTCGATAACTTCTCGACAGCTGGTGGATCGATCAAGCTTTTCTTTTTTATGTCTGATGTTTTATTCCTCTACACCTCCTCGACAACTACATCTTTCGACGTCTGTGTTCTCAACACCTAACTCAACACCTGTCTCGATACCTCTATCTGTCGAGATTTACTAAGGTTCTATATAAAGGTTTTCACGTGATTTGGACTTCATTCTCTCAATCTCTCTCGATCTGTCCATGCCTATTCATCTCCCAAACACTCTCTTCTCTTTTAAAACCTTTAACCCAAGTGATTTTCGGCCTCTCTTGCTTCAAATCACTTGGTATGATCTCTCTTTCTTTTTTTCTTTCTTCATGATCTTTTCATACATTCATACCTAGGTTTTGAGTTTTTGAAAAAAATTGGGGTTTTTCAAAATTGTTGAGTTTTGTAAAATTTTTGGGATGGGTTTTTACCAAATTGAATTTCAAATCTCATACATTGCATTCCATGAGCATTATAACTGTATTATCATGCATTTAGATGTGTGCAATTTGACTATGTGTTGGTAGGATTGGATTGGGTTGAGCCCATGATGTCTTTTTAATTGCATGTCATATATTTATGCATTTTTCATGCATACGTTCTTTCCTTTCAATATACTTGTTATATTTAAAATGTGTTGGGACTTTTCTGAGTGTTTCTTTCTTCCCCCTCTCTCCCTCTCTAATTTACGTTAGTGTGTCAATGACACCAAAATGTAAGTCTGCTCTGTCCCAGAACCCTCTACGTTCTAGGCCTCTTCGTCCTCTGATCCTACTCCTTCTTCTATTCGGTTCCATGACGAGAAAGCCCAAAAGAACTTCTTGTAAAACTTCTCTAAATGAGGTGTTCATTTGGAATGCCAAGTTATTGTTGGAAAATCTTGTTTTGTATTTCATACAAAACACACAGCAGAAGTAACAAATATGGATCTATTTCATTCATGATTGATAATATGCACTATGCAAGTTTTAGAATTTAAGAACAAGATAGCGTACCTTGGTGTGGAGAAATTCAAAACAAAGATTAGAAACAATTGGGAACACTTTTAATCTTCACTCCAATTCCACTTTACGCTCAAGAAGTGTGGTCTCTTAATTAGTTTCCAAGGGAGAATAATCGAGTGGCTTCACTCACACATACACACTATTTCACAATGATGTCTCTTTCTTATTATTTTTCTAATAAATTTTTTTTTTATTTCTCCCTTTATAACTAACTGATTATCTAATTGGGCTAGCCAATTGGGCCTTTTCAATTGGGTTTTAGTGTGTGGCTTGGAGTGGGACCAAAAGGGACCAATAAGACACTAGCTCCAATAGGCGTTGGGCTTTTCTGTCAACTCTTGATAAGTCCAAAGTTACCATTAATTATATTTAATACCACTATATAAATATAATTGCACTCTAGGTCTTATTAATAAATTATATCCCAAGACTTTATTATACATGCAACCCCTTCATAAATATTCGTAGCAATACAAAGTCATGAATGTAGACTGCCACTTTGAAATTTACTACATCTTAATCCTTGAGTACCCAGTTTAATCCATTAAAGTTATTCATTATATATTTATGAAATCCGATTTCTTAAATATATACTTTAGTAACTCCTTATTAAAGTGGTTAGGCCTAACACTTTGAATAACCAAACCCATTAAACTTATCTCAAAGGAATATTTTATATCTCCGTTAAGAGATTATGAATTTCATCTTGAAAATATATGTTCCATCAACACTAAATGTAGCTACCCAACATACTAAGGTTTTGACCGTTACTTTAGATATCACTTCTGATATATCAAAGCAACCTACACCTCATAATCAGACCCATTATTCTCTCAGAATTAAGAGTTCATGCAAATAGAAGTCGTGAGATTTATTATTCATTTGACAGTCCTTAGAAGAATAATAAATCTCACAGCAGTCCAGTTCAATATATGTTAACTCTTAAAACATATCCACATATCAACTAGAAGTCTCCACTTCCATGTTCAAGACAAATCATCTTAGTTGATACGTTAGAGTCTTCGCAGATGAAATGCCCAATTTCATCACCGACTACGAACTATAAATTCTGAGTTTACAAAAAACTTGTGACTTATATCTTCTGTGACTAAATCACATACTATGTATCTCATGGACTATATGATAATGTCCAAATATTCATGTTACCATTATTTTAGATAAAAATAAAACAACTTTATTAATCATAATATTAAGTCATACATAATGTCATACATAGCATCATACATTAGGATTTAAGGGCACACATTCCAACAGTTATTTTGTCTGATTTCGTTGACACTGACCTTCCTAATGTCATTCACAGACGGGAATGGGAGTCACTATGTGACGTCCTGGTCACATGTCCTTCCATGCTAATCTAGGAGTTCTACTCCAACATGCATGGAACTGATACTTCAGTACTTTTCTTTCATACTCGTGTTCGAGGTACGCGTATAGTAGTCACACTGGAGTTGGTATCCGATGTGCTTCGTGTTTCGAGGGTTGCGCATCCTGACTACCCCGGTTGTGAGCGTCTACGGACTGTCCAAAGATGAGATGATCTCTTCTTTTTGTGAGCACCTAGCTGATTAGGGTGAGCATCAGTCTACATCATGTCGACCTTTTGCTAAAGGTCCTCGCTTCTAGAACATGGTGATGACTTTTGTGTTGTATCCTCTCTCTCACTAGAACTCCATTACAGAGTCTCATTTTCGTTTTCTGTTGTCCCTTCTTGAGCATATTTCTATAGATTTTCCTTCACACTTCATTATTTCTATCATAAATGCGTATAGGGATACGGCTACCTGTGATATACTCATCTTTCCTTCTACTATCACGTAAATCTTATGCCATTTTTCTGTTCCTTTTCCCTCTTTCGACCACTTCTCCATTATGTGTACCATTGACTACGCTACCGTTAAACGGAGCGAGGCGCAGTATCGTTCGAGGCGGTTCTGTTCGGCAGCTCCTTCCATTCCTTTGGCTCTTTCTACCTTTGATCATGGCACAGCTTCAACGAGTGGATGCTCGCCTTGATACACTTTCTACGGAGTTGTATCAGGTGAACACCCTTGTTGGCCATATTGCTAGACTGCAAGCTCGCCTTGGTGGTTTTGTGGAGTCTCCCTCTCCTCCTCCCGAGGCTTCCAAGACACCTGATGATGGTTCCGGCGATAATGATGATGAGGATGGAGATGCTAGCTCTTCCAGTTCTGACGAGATGTCTACTTGACACTCTTACCCTTTGTCACTTATGACAAAAATGGAGAGTAGTTTTGGATATGAGAGTAGTCATTCTTAGGGGGAGAGTTAGACTATAGGGATTTTTTGTTAGGGGGAGAGTTTGTTTGTTTTTGAGGGATGTAGTGAGGATTACATGTATCTTTTCTTTTCTTTCTTGTTGAAGATACATTGTTCTTGTACCTAGGTCTTGTGACCAATTTTACATACATGATGCTTATCTTAGATATATATATATATATATATGATGTATGTTTTATTTCACCTGTCCTTACATGTGCTATTTCTTTTCTTTCTTTATACACATGCTTCTTATTTTTGTATGCAATCTATTATTTTTGCTTGACACAAAGATGCCTTGATGTGTTTTGTTTAAAGTGTTTCATAAATACAAGTTGTCAAAGTCAACTTGCCATAAACTCTCATCTTGCAAAGTTTTTTAAGAATTTGTGTTAGGATAGATTTTATTGTATTCAACAAGTGAGCATGAGTAAAGTGCTTTATGACTTCTCTCATATGTTCATTTGTTTGTTGTGGTTTTTTCACGGATTGCTAAAGGGGGAGATTGTTAGGACATATGTGGTTCACTTGTTAAGAACATATGTCATTCTTTTATGTAATTGGCTAATACTTTGACAAAACGCACTTTACTTGTATTTGGATAGATCTAGGATGTGTTTAATGCGTCAAGAAACCTTGTTTCACGATCAAGTGTTAAAGCCATACAAGCCTGTCTAAGAAACTAGTTTAAGAAGTGCTTGTCATTAAAGCTCGACAGTTGGCTCGACAACTTCATCAATCAATCTTTAATAAGATGTTCTAGCCCAGAGGCTCGACAGCTGCTCGACAACATCTCGACACTTAAGTTGTTGAGGTTTAAGAAAAACAGTTTTTCAGATCTATTTTGATTCTAATCCGTGGATATGTCCTTGGGCTTTCTTTACTCATAACCCTAGACATATAAAAGGATTATTTTAAGGGCCATCAAAGTAGACACAAGTTACACAAGCAAAGTCTATTCAAGCAACTTGTGACTGGAGACAAAGTTTGCTCTAGTTCATCTCTTTGTGAAGAAGCTGCAGTGTCTTTGCACTATAGGGTTTTGTAACCAAGCATCTTCTTGTTCTTTATTGTGAGGATGAACTAAAGAATTTTGCAGTTAACATCTTTCTCAAGTTAGTGATTGAAGTCGCATATTGGGATCTGCACAATTGGTTAGTTGTGTACTAGGTACCGTGCATTGAAAAGGAGAGATTGTCACTATAGAACAAGTCCAATTGCGTATTGGGGTTAGGGTTCAACTGTAGGTTGGTATAAGGTACTGAGATTCCTTTACTTGTAACTAGTTGTTGT
The DNA here is from genome assembly GCA_032878915.1 of Castanopsis chinensis. Lineage (NCBI taxonomy): Eukaryota > Viridiplantae > Streptophyta > Magnoliopsida > Fagales > Fagaceae > Castanopsis > Castanopsis chinensis. The sequence goes on along the minus strand of JAVQMG010000133.1, from coordinate 32,857,432 downwards.
AATAATAGTGGATTCTCTGGAGTGGTGACCTTAAAATCATTTTATGGGGTTTTTGCCATGGAGGTTTTCCTTATTTGTAAACAAATCACTATGCCAAATTTATTTTCTACTGCACTTTATTTTATTGGTGATTTGTTTGTGCTACCACACGTTTGCATGTTAAATTGGTTAATTAATTAAATTTGGCTAATTAATTAATTAATCCATCACAAGGGGTCAATACGTTTTTGGCATATAACTATTCAATATGTCTTAACTCTTAAAACATATCAACACATTAATTAGAAGTCTACACTTCAATGATCAAGACAAATCATCTTAGTTGATATGTTATAGTTTTCGCAGATGAAACGCCCAATTTCATCACCGACTATGAACTACAATTCTGAGTTTACAAAGAATTTATAATTTATATCTTTTGTGACTTTTCACATCAATCACATACTATACATCTCATGGACTATAAAATAATGTCAGAATATTCATGTTACCATTATTTTAGATAAAAATAAAACAACTTTATTAATCACAATATTAAGTCATACATCATGTCATACATAATGTTATACATAATATCATATAAATAGCATCATACAATAGGATTTAAGGGCCCTAATCCTAGCAATCTCCCACTTGCCCTAAAGACTATTATGCATTAATCTAACTCTCATTCCCTCTAAATGTGACTCGAAAGTCCTTTGAGGCAAGGCTTTGGTAAAGGGATCTGCTAGATTATTTGCACTTTCAATCTTTGCTACTACTACATCTCCACGAGTAACAATGTCTCGAATGATGTGGTTCTTCCTCTCAATGTGCTTTCCTTTCTTAGGCTTCCTTGGATCTTTAGATTGTGCAACCGCTCCACTATTGTCACAAAACAATGTAATGGGAACTTGCTCCAATCTTACAACACCAAGATTAGAAATGAATTTCTTGAGCCAAACAGCTTCCTTTGCTGCTTCACAAGCAGCAATGTACTCAGCTTCCAAGGTAGAGTCCGCAATACAAGATTGCTTAACACTCCACCAACTTATGGCTCCATCTCCCAAGATGAAAATGTTGGGATATATGTCCTTAAATCCTATTGTATGATGCTATGTATTTTATTATGTTAGACATTATGTATGACTTAACTTTTTGGTTAATAAAGTTGTATTATTATTTGAAAATATTGGTAACATGAATATTGGGACATTATTATATATTCCATGAGATGCATTGTATGTGATTTGTGTGATTTAGTCACAGAAGATATAAATCACAAGTTCTTTGTAAACTCAGAATTATAGTTCGTAGTCCGTGATGAAATTGGGCATTTCATCTGCGAAGACTATAACATATCAACTAAGATGATTTGTCTTGATCATGGAAATGGAGATTTCTAGTTGATATGTTGATATGTTTTAAGAGTTAAGACATATTGAACTAGACCGGTGTGAGATTTATTATTCTCCTAACGACTGTCAATTGAATAATAAACTTACGACTTATATTTGCATGAACTCTTAATCCTGAGAGGATAATGGACCTGATCATGAAGTGTAGGTTGTTTTGATATATCAGGAGTGAGATCTATAGTAACGGTCAAAATCTCAGTATGTTGGGCAACTATATTTAGTGTTGATGGAACATATATTCTCAAGATAGAATTCATAATCCCTTAACGGAGATACAAAATATTCCCTTGAGATAAGTTTAATGGGTTTGTTATTCAGAGAGTTGGGCCTAACCACTTTAGTAAGGAGTTACTAAAGTATATATTTATGGAATTAGATTTCATAAATATATGATGAATAATTTAAAGAATTAAACCGGGTACTCAAGAAATTAAGATGTAGTAATAAACAAAGTGGCAGTCTTCTTTCATGACTTTGTGTTACTATGAATATTTTATGAAGGGGTTACATGTATAATAAAGTCTTGGGATATAATTTATTAATAAGGCCTAGAGTGCAACTATATTTATATAATGGTATTAAATATAGTTAATGGTAACTTTGGACTTGTCAAGAGTTGACAGAAAAGCCCAAGGCCCATTGGAGCTAGTGTCTTATTGGTCCCTTTTGGTCCCACTCCAAGCCACACACTTAAGCCCAATTGGAAAGGCCCAAAAGGCCGGCCCAATTAGATAATCAGTTAGATACAAAGGGAGAAACATACAGAATTTTCAGAAAATGAAAAAGAGATTTTATAGGAAATTGTATGAACACTCTTATGAAAAGAAGTGGTGTAAAAGTGTTAGACATTTTTTGACATTCTCCCTTTGGAACTGATTGAGAGACCACACATCTTGGGCGTTAGTGGAATTGGAGTGAAGATTGAAAGTATTTCCAAGAGATTCTCATCTTCAAGTTTTGAAATTCACCGCTCCAAGGTACACTCTCTTGTTCTTATATTCTGAAACTTAAATAGTACATGTTAACCTTTATGTATGAAGTAGATCCGTTTCTTTACGCATTAGTTTTTCTTCCGCTGCGCTGTATGATTCCATCAGAAAACACATCCTAAAGTGGATTTTCTAAAATCTAGATCCGGTTGAAAATCTGAATCTGTATAGGCAATGGGAATCAAATCCTCATGCTGGTAAACAAGCAAATAACCTCTTGTTCTCCAAGATACTTAAGAATATGCTTTACAGCTTGCCAATGTTTTGGTCCTGGATTTCATTGATATCGGCTGACCATGCTAACTGAATAACAAATATCTAGTCTAATACAAAACATGGCATACATGAGACTTCCCACTGCAGAAGCATAATGAACTTGTCTCATCATATTTTATTCCTCTTGAGTCTTAGGCCTTTGGCAATCAAACAAAAGAACTCCATGTCTAAAAGGAAGCAATCCTTTCTTGGAGTTTTGCATACTAAACCATTCTAGGACCTTATCTATATATCCAGCTTGTGATAAGCCTAACATCTTATTCTTGCAATCTCGCCAAAGCTTGATCCCTAGAATAAAGTTAGTTTCACCCAAGTCCTTCATTTCAAATTGGCTTGACAACCAAACCTTTACCGATTACATTAGCCCTACATCATTTCCAATGAGTTAAATATCATTAACATAAAGCACTAGGAACATTACTACTTTGCCTTAATGTCTTTTGTACACACATGGCTCATCTAGATATTGTTCAAAAACAAATGACTTGATTGCTTGATCAAATCTGATGTTCCATGATCTAGATGCTTGCTTAAGTCCATAGATGGACCTTTTCAACTTGCATACCATATGCTTTTGGTACTTTGGTATGAAAACTTCTGGTTGTATCATATAGATTTTTTCTTCAAGATTTCCATTAAGAGATACAGTCTTGACATCCATTTGCAAAATAATCATAATGACCAGCAGTAGGTAAGAGAATTATGATAGATTTAACTACTGGTGAAAAGTTTTCTTCATAATCAATACCTTCTTTTTGTATATACCCTTTCGACACTAGCCTTGCTTTAAAGGTTTCAACCTTTCCATCTATCCCTCACTTCCTCTTGTAAACCCATTTGCAACCAATAGGTTTAATGCCATTAGGCACTTTTACAAGATCCTAAACTTGATTGGAATACATAGAATCCAATTCAGATTTCATAGCTTGAACCCAATGATGTGCATCTATATCATTCATTGTTTCATTATAAGTGTAAGGATTTGATTCAACCTCTTCTGAGATAGCTTCATAAGTTTCTCGCAAACCTATAAATCTTATTGGAGGCCGAACAATTCTCCCACTACGACGAGGCACCTAAGTACTAGACATTTCATGAGTAGTATTTAGTGGAGTATCTAATACACCCACATCATCCCTAGTTTCATCTATTGGTTGTTCAACTATAGGTTCTTTCATTTCATCCAAGACAACTCTACTTCTAGGAGTAAAAGTATTCATGTAGTCATTTTCCAAGAATTTGGCATTTGTGGTAACAAACACTTTATTATCCTTATGACTATAGAATAAACCTCCAACAGTTCCTTTTGGATACCCTACAAAGAAAACCACTTCTGTTTTAGACTGTAACTTGTCAGACTTTCCTTTTAACACATGTGCTGGACAACCCCAAATATGGAGATGTCTCATACTAGGCTTACGCCCATTCCACAACTCTACAGGTGTTTTAGGAACAAACTTCAAAGGTAGTAAATTCATAAGATACATTGCAATACTTAAGGCATATCCCCAAAAGAAAATTGGTAGAGTCGAATAACTCAACATGGATCTAACCATATCTAAAAGAGTCCTATTCCTTCTTTCAGCTACACCATTTTGTTGTGAAGTCCATGGGCTCTAAGAGTCCATCTTTGATATGTTTTTGAATTTTGTTTGAATTAATATAACCCAAACGCAAGTGCCAAAGATATGCTTCACTAGTAGATGGAAACTTTCTTTTTAATGATTTTACATGAGAGCTACTATCTAATTCAGAATTGTATAATTCATGCTTGTCAGAAGTTAAAATATAAAGAGCATCCACAATATTGCCAGAACAGATAAACATTTTATCCTTCTTTATTACAACATTGTCTTTCAAGATAACACAATATCCATGCTTACCTAAGTAAGTTGCAGATAAATTCCTACAAACTTTTGGTACATACAAACAGTCTTCCAATATTAAAACTCTAGACTCAAAGCATAAATTAAACACTCCAATAGCTACAATCGGAATCCTGCTCCCATCAGCCAAAGTAAGATATAGTTCTCCCTCATTCAACTTTCTGGTCTCCTCAAACCCCTGCAAAGAATTGCAGATAGGATTAGTACAACCTAAATCCATACGCCAAGAATCCGTGGGATTCTGTACCAAACATATTTAAAGAAGAAATGAACTTTTCATACCCTTATTCTTGGTAGCCTTGAATGTTGGACAATTCCTCTTCCAATGTCCTTTCTCACCACATTGGAAACACTTTCCTTTGGTTTTCATTCCTTTGTTGGCAACTCCTAAGGCAATTTGTTTACCATCTTGCTTAGTAAAGTCCTTTTTCTTCTTCTTTTTCTTCTTCTTCTTCTTCTTCTTCTTCTTCTTCTTCTTACCCTTACCCTTGCCTTTTGACTTAGGTTGAGAAGTAGAAGCTTCACCAACATTGGCTGCAACACTAGAAGCACCAAGGATGCCTTCCGCCACTACCAACTCATTAATTAATTCAGACAATGAATAAATTTTTTGTTCATATTATTGTTAAGTCTGAATTCCTTGAACGATTTTGGTAGTGACTAGAGTATTATATCCACTTGGGATTCTCCATCAATATCGGCACCTAAAACTTCCAATGTATTCAGATTAGAGATCATCTTAAGACAATGCTCCCTCTCTAAAGTACCTTTATCCATTTTGGTATTATAAATTTGTCTCATAGTTTCTTGCCTTGCAAAAAGGCCTTACTCACCAAACACCTCCTTCAGACTAAGTATTATGTCCGAAGCAAGTTCTACATCCTGCATTTGCTGCTGTAAAATATTTGAAATAGATGCTAAGATATAGCACTTAGCCATCTCATTAGATCCAACGTTCATATTATTATTTTTCCTCAAAAAGAGCATCTAATGAAGGAAAGTTAGGATATGGTTGAGTAAGCACATATTTGTGCTCTTCAGCAGTAAGAACAATGTCCAAATTTCTTTTCCTGTCAACATAGTTGGATCGAGTCAGGTTGTTTTGGTTAAGAATAGCAACAAGTGGGCTAAATAATGCCATGATTTAAATCTGAAAATAATAAATATGAATATAATAAGTAAACTGGACATTATCAATTTAGCATATAAGCATATAATATGGAACCTTAATAAAACCATAAAATAATATATGCAACGACAACCCAATCCCACATTCAATATCCCTCAGCATAGAGTGAACATTAAATACTATGATTGATTGAGAACTATTCTCATTATTAGTGCTATCATGATAACTCTTATTAAACACTAATAATATGTCGTTTTGCATTTAGCCCCTAAGTAATAATAGTAAGAACTTAGCATATAGGATACTATAATCCTTAGTCTAGTGTATACCATTGTCTAGAATCAGGGTTATTTTGTAGTACCATGATAAAAACACTCTCCGCATGGAATGCAAAGCTCGAAGCTAAGACAAGGTGTTTATCAAAACACTATAAACCAGGAAATTTAATCTTGTAGGACCATGAAATAAATACTCTCCGCATGGAATGCTAAGCTTAAGGCAAAGACAAAGTATATATTTCACACTACTATGAACCAATAATGGAGGCCATGAGATGCAACCCTTGTATCTCTCTCCCACTAGATATTTTAAATTAAAGGTTTTTAAGATCAAGGACCATAATAATGCTAGACACTTTGAAAACATAATTCTAATCTCATTAGGAATAAATTTCAAAATCCTAGCATTAACATATATAAATATATATATATATATATATATATATATATATAATGTAATAATCAATTCATGAAGTAGGCTTTGAATCCTTATAACACTTCTTTATATGGGTTCATATATATATATATACACACACACACACACACGAATTGAAGGAAAGTTATAAACAAATAACACATATAAACCCATATATATAATATATGACAATTATTACATGATAAGTTGAATGCTTGAATCCATATATTATATATAATATTTAAGACCAATACTTCCAAGCGGTACAAAAGAAATCCAAGCAGTGTAATAATCTTGATTCACGCATATGGCAGTTATTGAAATGCCATTCAATAACTACATCAAACATATATATCCTTGGCCATAAAAGACACAGCACCATATATATATATATTACAAACCAAGATTTCCATTGATGGTTGTTGAATGAAATTCAATAACTACACCCAACTGCCAATAATATCCAATTCGTGCACTCTTGGAATCATGCAAAACAATATATCGCATATATTGATCAATGCACACAAGGTTTATGGAACAATATCTTTATGCAAAAATTTGAAACCACAAAGATAAGGGTTTTCTTAAATTCTAAAACTCAATCACATGTTATACAAGCATGAGATGAAAACCTGGCTTTGATACCAATTGTTGGTAAATCTGGTTTTATATCTCATACAAAACACACAATGGAAGCAACAAACATAGATCTATTTCATTCATGATTGATAACATGCACTATGCAAATTTCGGAATTTAAGAACAAGATAGCATACCTGGGGGTGGAAAAATTCAAAACAAAGATTAGAAGCACTTGGGAACACTTTTAATCTTCACTCCAATTCCAATTTACGCCCAAGAAGTATGGTCTCTCAATCAGTTTTCAAGGGAGAATAATTGAGTGGCTTCACCTACACATACACACCATTTCACAATGATGTCTCTCTTTTTCTCATTCTCTTAAAAAAAATTATTTATATTTCTCCCTTTATAACTAACTAATTATCTAATTGGGCTGGCCTATTGGGTCGGCCTATTAGGCTTTTCCAATTAGGTTTTAATGTGTGGCTTGGAGTGAGACCAAAAGGGACCAATAAGACACTAGCTCCAATGAGTCTTGGGCTTTTTTGTCAACTCTTGACAAGTCCAAAGTTATCATTAATTATATTTAATACCACTATATAAATATAATTGCACTTTAGGCCTTATTAATATATTATATCCCAAGACTTTATTATACATGCAGACCCTTTATAAAATATTCATAGTAATACAAAGTCTTGAATATAGACTGCCACTTTGAAAATTGCTACATCTTAATCCTTGTGTACCCGATTTAATCTTTTAAAGTTATTCATTATATATTTATGAAATTCAATTTCATAAATATATACTTTAGTAACTTCTTACCAAAGTGGTTAGGCCTAACTCTCTGAATAACTAAACCCATTAAACTTATCTCAAAGAAATATTTTATATCTCCGTTAAGAGATTATGAATTTCATCTTGAGAATATATGTTCCATCAACACTAAATGTGGTTGCCCAACATACTGAGATTTTGACCGTTACTTTAGATCTTACTCCTGATATATCAAAGCAACCTACATTTCATGATCAGGTCCATTATCCTCTCAGGATTAAGAGTTCATGTAAATATAAATCGTGAGATTTATTATTTATTTAACAGCCATTAGGAAAATAATAAATCTCACAGTGGTCCAGTTCAATATGACTTAACTCTTAAAACATATCAACACATCAACTAGAAGTCTACACTTCCATGATCAAGACAAATCATCTTAGTTGATATGTTATAGTCTTCGCAGATGAAATACCCAATTTCATCACCGATTACAAACTACAATTCTAAGTTTACAAAGAATTTGTGATTTATTCTTCTGTGACTTTTCACATAAATCACATACTATGCATCTCATGGACTATATAATAATGTCTGAATATTCATGTTATCATTATTTTAGATAAAACTAAAACGGCTTTATTAATTACTATATTAAGTCATACATAATGTCATACATAATATCATATAAATAGCATCATACAATAGGATTTAAGGGCACTAATCATAGCATTATTTGTGTCAATTAATTGGGGAGACTATTACGATAATTTTCTCGATAATTGTTGTAGTTTTGTAATAGATTGCCAAAGGCGGAGATTGTTAATATCATATTATTCATGTGTTAACATATTGTCGATGCCCGACCTCGAACGGCTGGAAAATTGCCATCGGGCCTTCATCTGGCGACACTTCCTTGTGCATGGGGCCCATTAAAGGCCCCTCTAAAAAATTATGTGGTTCACGCAGTGCTTTGGGTGCCCTCTCTCTCGGTGGAGGAAGGTATTTGTCTACCTTAGGAGGTGTGGTAGGAATCTTGGCCAAATTTTAAGGGAATTACCAAAGGTAAGTAAAATCGCCACCAATCGTTGGGTTTTTCTAAGGTGTAAGTGGTCACTTGTTTCTAGTTGATTTTATTACCAATCCTAGGCTAAGAAAAATTGCATTTTTCCTAATCTAATGTGGATGGAAAAAAATCTTAATTTTTGAGTTTGGAAGTTTGGTTACATGTGGGGAAGGTGTTAGGCATCCCACAACGCCTGTCCAAGGACAGTCTTTTGTTTTGACAAAACCTTAATTTTTGAAGATTGGCAATAAAAAAAAAAAAAAAAAAAAAAAAAAAAGATTTTGGCATTGGTTTTCAGGGCTTTGCATGCATGAGGCTTTGAGGTTTGGTTTTTGGATGGGTGTGGTCCCAATCTATGCTTTCCTAAGGCATTCAGGCAGAGTACCAAATTTCCACGATGAAAATCTGGCAACATGTCACCTTACTTTCGTTGCGAAAATTAGGCATCCCTTTGCCGGTGACATGGACTGTGACAATCACACCAGAAAGAGTGAGCAAGTATATATATGATGGAAAAATAACATGATAGTTACTATCTAATTCAGAATTATATAATTCATGCTTATCATGGGTTAAAATATAAAGACCATCTACAATATTGCTAGAATAGATAAACATTTTATCCTTTTTTATTACAACATTGTCTCTTAGGATAATAAGTTGCAAAAATTAAATTCCTCCGAACATTAGGTACATATAGACAGTCTTCCAACATTAAAACTCTAGAACTAAAACATAAATTAAACACTCTAGCAGTTACAACTGGAATTCTACTCCCATCTACTAAGGTAAGAAACAATTCCCCTTTATTCAGCTTTTTGTTCTCCTAGAACCCCTGCAAAGAATTGCAAATATGATTTGTACAACCTGAATCCACACACCAGGAATCTGTGGAATTCTGTACCAAACATATTTCAAGAAGGAATGTGTTTTTCATACCCTTAGGCAGCTTTGAAAATTGGACAATTCCTCTTCCAATGACCTTTCTTGCCATAATGAAAACACTTTCCTTTGGCCTTCTTTCCCTTGTTGGCAACTCCTAAGGAAATTTGCTTACCATCCTGTTTAGTGAAGTTATTCTTCTTCTTCTTCTTCTTCTTACCCTTACCTTTTGACTTAGGTTGAGAAGTAGAAGCTTCACCAACATTGGCGTCAACACTAGAGGTACCAAGGATGCCTTCCGCCGCTACCAATTCATTCATCAATTCAGACAAAGAATAAACCTTTTTGTTCATTTTATAATTCAATCTAAATTCCTTGAATGATTTTGGTAGTGACTAGAGTATCATATCCAATTGGAATTCTCCATCAATATCGACACCTAAAACCTCCAGTGTATTCAGATTAGAGATCATTGTAAGACAATGCTCCCTCACTGAAGTACCTTCAGCTATTTTGGTATTATAAATTTGCCTCATGGTTTCTTGCCTAGCTGAACTTCCTTGCTCACCAAACACGTCCTTCAGACTTAGCATAATGTCTGAAGCTAGTTCTACATCCTGCATTTGATGCTGTAAAACATTTGAGATAGATACTAGGATATAGACTTGGCCATCTCATTAGATTTCTACCAACGATTATCTCGTTGTTTTTCCTCAAGAGGAGCATCTAATGAAGGAAAGCACGGACATGGTTGAGTAAGCACATATTTGTGCTCTTTAGCTGTAAGAACAATGTCCAAATTTCATTTCCAGTCAACATAGTTGAATCCAGTCAGTTTATTTTGATTAAGAATAGAAACAAGTGGGCTAAATGATGCCATTTTCAAATCTGAAAATACTAAAAATGAATATAATAAGTAAACTGGGTATTATCAATTTAGCATATAAACATATAGTATGGAACCTTAATAAAACCATAACGTAATATATGCGACGACAACCTAATCCCCTGTTTATAATTCCTTGGTAGCAAGTTTATTATAAACACTATGATTGATAAAGAACTATTCTCATTATTAGTGCTATCATGATAAATCTTATCAAACACTAATAATATGTCGTATTATCTTTGGCCTCTAAGTAATAATGACATAACTCCTTTGGGAGGTTAACATTACACTTAGTCAAGTGTACACCATTATCTAGAATTATGTGTAGCCACATTTCATCTCCCTTTATAGTCTTTAAACTTGTAGTACCATGAAACAAAACACCCTCCTTTGGGATTGTGAGGCATATACGCCAAGACGAGGTACTTGTCCACACTACTTTAAACGGGTAAGTTCAATCTTGTAGTACTATAAAATAAACACCTTCCTTTGGGATCGCGAGGCATACATGCCAAGACAAGGTGCTTATCCCACACTACTATGAACCGATAATGGAGGCCATGAGATCCAACCCTTGTATCTCTCTCCCACTAGATGTTTTTAAAACAAAAGAAAAGGTTTTTATCATTTGGAACATGCATAAACAAATTACAAATAACCTTGCTCTTTATATATGTAAAAATCACTTAGAAAAATTCTGAACCCACAATTCTCGATCGACCAAGAATATACCTCGATCAATCAAGAAAAGTTCTGGCTTCTCGATCGATCCTCGATAGATGCTCGATCGATCAAGAAAAATTCCACGAAGCACAATTGATGCTCGACAGATCCTCGATCGATCGAGAAAACTTCTGTCAGCTCAATCGATGCTTGACAGATGCTGTATCGATTGAGCATCGCGAATTTCAAATTTTCCAAAATTTTTCTAAGACAGTTTTTTAACATTTCTATGAACAAAACAACCATCATATGATACTAATGGATAGAAATTGATATCAAAACTGAATTTCATTGATGCTATAGCCTTAAATTTCAGTTTAACATACTTAAACTCAAAATTAAACAACATCATAACGTCAATATCAGTTTTTATCAAACAATAATTTCAACAACCATGCAGAAAAATAATTTCTAACAACATGAAACTATTACCACTAATTCCAAAACTCAAAAATGTTAAACAGATATGAAAGTGAAGACTACTCTGATACCAATTGATGGAAAATAACATGTTTGTATCGCATACAAAACATACGCAGCAGAAAAATAATTGATCTACTTTATTCATAAATGTTAACACGTACTATATAAGTTTCAAAATTTGAGAATAAGAGAGTGGTCTTTCAAAATTTGGAGCAGTAAATTTCAAAACGAATATCAGAAGCACTTGGGAACACTTTCAATCTTCACTCTAATTTCATTAACACCTAAGATGTGTGGTCTCTCAATCAGTTTTCCAAAGGAAAAATGTCAAACTATCTAATACTTACATACACGCCACTTCACAATGATGTTCTTTTTTTTTTTTTCAAAAAATTCTGTATGTTTCTCCATTTGTATCTAACTGATTATCTAATTGGGCTGGCCTTTTAAGCCTTTCCAATTAGGCTTAAGTGTTTGGCTTGGAGTGGGACCAAAAGGGACCAATAAGACACTAGCTCTAATGGGTCTTAGGCTTTTCAGTCAACTCTTGACAAGTCTAAAGTTACCATTAACTATATTTAATACCACTATATAAATATAGTTGCACTCTAAGCCTTATCTATAAATTATATCCTAAGACTTTATTGTATATGCAACCCTTCATAAAATATTCGTAGTAATACAAAGTCATGAATGTAGACTGCCACTTTGTAAATTACTACATCTTAGTTCCTTGAGTACCCGGTTTAATCTTTTAAGTTATTCATCAAATATTTATGAAATCCAATTCCATAAATATATACTTTAGTAACTCCTTACTAAAGTGGTTAGGCCTAACTCTCTGAATAACCAAACCCATTAAACTTATCTCAAGGGAATATTTTGTATCTCCATTAAGAGACTATGAATTCCATCTTGAGAATATATGTTCCATCAACACTAAATCTGGTTGCCCAACATACTGAGGTTTTGACTGTAACTATAGATCTCACTCTTGATATATCAAAGCAACCTACACTTTATGATTAGATCCACTATCCTCTCAAGATTAAGAGTTCATATAAATATAAGTCGTGATTTTATTACTTATTTGACAGTCGTTAGGAGAATAATAAATCTCACAGCGATCCAGTTCAATATGTTTTAGCTCTTAAAACATATCAACATACTAACTAGAAATATCCATTTCCATGGTCAAGATAAATCATTTTAATTGATATGTTATAGACTTTACAGATGAAATGCCCAATTTCATCACCAACTATGAACTAAAATTCTGAGCTTACAAAGAACTTGTGATTTATATCTTCTGTGACTAAATCACATACTATACATCTCATGGACTATATGATAATGTCCTAATATTCATGTTATCATTATTTTCAGATAATAATAAAACGACTTTATTAATCACAAAAATAAGTCATACATAATGTCATACATAATAATATACATAGCATCATACAATAGGATTTAAAGGCACAGATGCTAATAATATATACATACATCATGCACAATACAAGCACATAGAGCAGGAAAGTAAATGCCTACATCCCTAGAGGATGGCCCAAAATATAGGCGCAAGAAAGTAAACAAGGGTCACCATACTCTAAAGATGAGGACGAATGGTACATGCCATGATATACCTAATACAACCCATCAAAGAGAGAAATGAAGGAGTAAGGAACGGGGTTTAAAAGAGTACATAACCAAATGGGAGAGGCTAGACCCCTAAATCTACTGAACATAGCCACTTGGCTTATATTCACATGCTCGCATCCTCACCCTTTTTGCTTGCGCATGGAAGACCGTGCCCTAGCTCCATGCGTCCTCACTCCATGTGTGTATATGCAAAGTCAAAGACAAGAAACCAGCAGAAAAGCAATGGAAGGAAAGAGATGCTAAGAGCATATGAAAGAGGCAGATTGCAGATAAGCGTGATAGACATGGCAAGTATGGGAACAAGCAAGCCAACAAACATGTGAGAAGGCAAACAATCCAGAAAGCAAACAAAAGGTTTTGTCCACGAGGGAAAAATGTAGGTTTGGATCGAATATCCATAACTTCATTGTGTTGAAGCATGAATGACACACTAGCAAGCAAGACCCATGCATGAACATGTAAGCAAGTGTGTAAAGATGCATAGAAAGCCAATGGGTGGTACAAACCAGCATGGTAAGCATAACATCACGCGGAGCAGAAAAGGGAAGGGTACGCATGAAGCAACCCGGCATCTAGAGACACTTCCTAAGTGGTTACATCCGAACAAGGCCTTATGGGTGTCGGATGTAACCAAACAAGATCAAGCCTGCGGAAGGCATCATGCATGGCAAAGCCTACAACAAAAAAGGCTAGCACAAGCATAAAGTATAAAAGCAAGCAAGCATAGACATGCAAATAGGATGATCCAAACCCTTTGATGTGGGCCTTGGTGTATGGACGATGACAGAGACCATAGGGTCTAGGTCGGGTCCTAACCATTAGGCCAAAAACACAAGAAAATGTGATAAAAAGAACAAAAAGGCTACAATAGCACATGACATGACAAACAAGGTCTAGGCCTAAGCACATAAACATGGCGCGAAGCATGCAAGCACATATATGATGGCATAAATAATGTAGAGAACATCGATCTAAGCATGTAAACACACCGATCTACACATAGAAGCATGGAAAAGTTTTTGAAGGCATGTGAATATATGTCTAAGCATGTGGATGTAAGCATAAAAGTATGGAAGAACACAAATCCAAGCGTACAAGCATGTAAAGACATAGACATAGGCATAGGCATAGAAGTATAGAACATGCATACAAACATGTAGATCTAAGCAAGGCATAGCCAAAGACATGATATCAAACATGTGAGCATGTAGATCTAAACAAAAAAATTAAGGAAAAGATAGATCTAAGCATCTAAAGCATGGCATAAAGCAAAAAACATTTTGAGAAGGCAACTAGCAAAATAAAGCAAGAAACATGCTAGAAGAAAAATAAAGCAAGAAACATGCTAGATAAAGCAATAAATCACATTATTAAGGCAAAAAGAACAAGATAAATTCTAGAAAAAGATTTAGAAAATTAGGGGTGTACATAATAGCTAAAAAGCTACATCCACACACCTAAACCCCAAATCCAAAGTGTAGAACCAAGGAGAAGAAGATTCGGTATAAGAACAATACCTTGTATTTTTAGTGAAGAAGGAAGAATCAAGAGGCTTTGATGTGTTTTTTGTGTATTTTTGTATTTGGAAGAGAGGAGAAAAGCTCAAAAATCATCCAGGCAGAGAGCAGGTACCCTAGAAGCCTTTTTTTTTTTTTGGTCTAGGGGGTTGGTCTTGATACCTCTAAAAGGATCTTGAATTCCAATTTCTAAAAAGGTATGGAACTAGGAAATCCAATGGTCGGATCAAAATTTATGGCTCCCGGAAGTTAGCAATGCATCGATCGGTGCGTTAGCCCAATTTTCATGATATCTTGGTCATTCTAACTTCGATTTCGACCCATGAGTAGTCGTTGGATTGAGAGTTTGATACTCTTTTCAATGGCATTGGTTTCAACCCCTTTTGACGGCCAGATCAAAATTAGGGTTTCTAGGCTTGTCGGGAGTTAACTCCAGGTCAAACTTGGTCAAATTTGGTCAAAGTTACCAAAAAAGCTTGAGTTTGATGTAAAACTATCAAAAGTGATATTTTGAGGGAATTTTGAATTTGTATGACTTTTGGTCAACTCGGGGTTGACTAAGGGCATTTTGGTCATTTTAGTTGAAAAAGGCACTTTGGGTGCTCCGGTGTCCGAATGGGTTATGCCACATCATTCTAGCTGTCCTCACTGCCCTATGGAGAGAAATAATATTTTTTTGATTTTTCGGGCTCTAACAAGCAAATCGAGGGCGGACAAAATATAGTATCAACACATATCCTTTGACAATATGCACTTTATTTGTAATTGGGTAGAACTAAGATGTGTTTATAATATCATGAAGTATGTTGAGAAATCAAAACAACCGATATCAATCTATGATTTATGCATGATTGATGTAATTTGATTAAAAAATAAATGGTAAAAGAGTCATATCAAATATTATACATGAAAACCCTTGAAGTTTTGACTTAGAAAAGACAAAAAATAAAATAAATTAAAATAAAATAAAAATAAATAGAAAAATAAAAAATAAAAATTGAGCAATTGAGAAGGATCGAAGAAAAAGGAGAGAAAATAGAACAAAACGGATTTGTCAAACCCTTAAGAATTTGAAATATTCAAGCGTCGATAGGTCAAGAGGATTCGAGCAGCAATCAAAAGGGTACACTTAAAGATTTCAATCAATCAAGCATCAATTGAACAAGAATTGAACCAGGCATAGAGTTTTGGCCTAAAAACTAGACAATTTCAATCAATCGAGGATCAGCTTCGATCAATCAAACAAGTGAAAATTTTGAAATTTTGAAAAACTCTGGAAATTTTGTAGAAAAACAACTAAAAAGCAACTTTTATGATATGAGATGCACATGAAGTCCAAAAGAATTCAAAAAGATTTTCACAATTAAAACTCACACAAGAAGTAAAAATCACTCAATTTAAAACTTCTAAAAGCATTTCTCTTCAAATTCCACCCTAATCAAGAAAATTGTATTTTCAAATCAACTCATATGTTAAAGATGGCCAGATTAGCTAACACACATAGTTACATGTATAGAATTCAGCATTGAATTTGCATGTAGTGTGTGCAACTAGTAAGTGTACAAAACTCAAAAATAGTGATATGTAGATAGAATTTATTCAAGTGTTCTACATTCTCAATCACATTGGTTTGAAAGCAACTATCACCTAAAGAGTTACATCCGATAAATCTCACATCTCCTAGAAAACATGTTTGCAATCTTGTATAAAGCATTTTGATTCTTCTTGCTTTTTCTTTTGCTTTTAGTCACATCTTTTTTTTTAAAATCTTTTTAAGCATAATCAAAGATATTATATTATATTATATATATATATATATATATATATTTGAAACATTTTTTTTTATCTTGCTGTGCAAGTGCTACACCTTAACCAACATGGCTTTTATGATTTGCACACAAGTGTTTATGATTGGTGTGTAACAATGGTGAGATGATTATTTATGCCTTTCTCTTGTGATTTGTAAGTCCTTATAATCAAAATATGTGATATCAAAATCAAGATCGTTTGAATAAAGACTAGAATGCAAAGTTTCATTGGCCAACCATAATTATACACTAAATGATGTGCAATACAATTTTTTTGTTGATATTTTTTAAAGAAAAGCTTAAAAATATCCTAATCAACCCTAGAATGAAATGCATGAATGAAATGCAAAGAATCAAGAGATGAAGCATGTGGACCTTGTCTAATAGGCTCATTTATAATGAGTCTTTTACATCCACATCTTCTTAGTTGCAAACTTAGAATTGGAGTTTATAGGTCAATGAGATTGATGAATAACTCCAAAATTGGCATAAAGGCTAAGGGCTTTCTCCAACTCATGAATAAGTTGTTGGAAAAACATGGTTTGTATCCCATACAAAATATACACAGTGAAAAATTAACGGATGTACTTCATTCACAATTGATAACATGCACCATGTAAGTTTCAGAAATTTAAGAATAAGAAAGCGTACATTGGTGTGGTGAATTTCAAAACAAAGGTCAGAAGCACTTGGGAACAGTTTTAATCTTCACTCCAATTCCACTAACACCCAAGAAGTGAGGTATCTCAATTAGTTTCTAAGGGAGCATAAGAAAGTGTCTCACACTCACATACACCCCATTTTACAATAGTGCCACACCTCAAAATTCTGTATGTTTCTCCCTTTGTATCTAATTGATTATCTAATTAAGCTGGCCTTTTAGACCTTTCCAATAGGGCTTTAGTATGTAGCTTGGAATGGGACCAAAAGGGACCAATAAGACATTAGCTCTAATGGGCCTCGGGCTTTTCTGTCAACTCTTGACAAGTCAAAAGTTACCATTAACTATATTTAATACCACTATATAAATATAGTTACACTCTAGGCCTTATTTATAAATTATATCCCAAGACTTTATTATACATGCAACCCCTTCGTAAAATATTTGTAGTAACACAAAGTCATGAATGCAGACTGCCACTTTATAAATTATATCCCATTAAACTTATTTGAGAATATATGTTTCATCAACACTAAATGTGGCTGCCTAACATACTGAGATTTTGATTTTGACTTTAAAACTCACTCCTGATATATCAAAGCAACCTACACTTCATGATCAAATCCATTATCCTCTCAGGATTAAGAGTTCATGTAAATAAAAGTCGTGAGGTTTATTATTCATTTGATAGTCGTTAGGAAAATAATAAATCTTATAGTGATCCAATTCAATATGTATTAACTCTTAAAACATATTAATATACCAACTAGAAATCTCCATTTCCATGATCAAGACAAATCATCTTAGTTGATATATTATAGCCTTTGCAAATGAAATACCCAATTTCATCACCGACTACGAACTAAAATTTTAAGTTTACAAAGAACTCAGAATTTATTCTTAGTTAATATATTATAGTCTTTTGTGACTTTTCACATAAATCACGTACTATGCATCTCTTGGACTCTATGATAATATCCCAATATTCATGTTACCATTATTTTTTAATAATAATAAAGAGAGATGTTACGTCCACAATATTTTTATAATATTTTCACAACGAATCATAGGTGGTTAGTTGTTATTGGTTCAAATTTGAACCTAACACTAAGATTACTTTTTTGATCTAACAATAATAACCAGTAACAACCTGCCACTTAGGATTTGTTGTAAAAATGTTGTAAAAATGTTGTGGACATATCATTTCTCAATAATAAAACAACTTTATTTATTACAACATTAAGTCATACATAATGTCATACATAGCATCATACAATAGGATTTAAGGGCACACATCTTAACATAAGTGTCATAGAATCTTATGATTTTGGCACACACTTTTTGTTTAGTTGCTTGCTTGCTAGCATGCAACTTGAAGCAATTTGGGCAAGTATGCCCAGCTCCACCATAAAAGTGACAAATCCACTAAGATTTATGTTTTTTCTTACCTACAAGACGAGCAGGTTGCTTGGGTTTAATGTCACTTAGATCTGCCTTGATTCTCGTAGTGGCTATAACTTCTTCCTTTTGAACCCTTACTTCTGGTTTAGGCACGAACATAGGAGGAAGAAACTTAGTATGATTCAACAAAGAGGAAGAACCACTCTTAACATAATCTAACCCATTCTAATCAAAAGAAGATTTTTAAACACTTAAAATGTTACCAAGCTTATAACTAGAGGTCCTATCAAGTTGTTCTTTACCAACAGTCAATTCAATTTCTAGCCCTTTAACCTTATCAATCAAAGTCATGTTCTGAATTTTAACAGCATTGAGCAGTTTATTTGCATCAAACAATTTGATAAAAGGTTTTTCTTTTCAAATTCAAGAGTTTCTATCTTTTTCAAACCAAGGTCAGTATTGATGGAATCTTTTGCGACAATCTTGCATAGCTTGTTGCAAGCCTCTTGCAAGTCAGCATTCTCAGAGGTTCCCCATAAGAAGGGTTCTCATTGACAATCACAGATTCATCTTTCTGCAGCTTGTATGTTCTTGAATCTTGACTTGTATCAACTTGAGCAATGTCTAAACCTCTTCTAAGACACAAATATCTTATACTAGACATGTTATTTTACTCAATTTGCCAACATACAATAAAATTAGAACCTAAACATTTAATGCTAAATATTTAGAACCTAACAAAAACCAAGTGTACGTGCAAGTTAGATTTGAGCTTATATAAGAGAGTAGAATAAGTTATCTAAGAGTACATCAACATGACAAAGCTTGAAAAGATGCTAGCTTTGACATCACACTCAAAAAAGAAGAAGAAAGTGATAGTAAGAACACAAAAGGACATACGATTTACGTGGAAAACCCTAGAAAGTGATGAAAAACCCACAGTTTAAGCAAGAATTACTCAGCTCAAACTATACTATGTGTGAGAAGAGATTAATCTCATACAATATGGGTGTTCTTCCTTCTTGTGTTATTAACTTTCTACTCTCTTTTATAAATATCTACTTGGGTTCTTGCCCTAAAGATATAGCTGCATGATCCTCTTATAATCTGAGGAATATGGCTAAGTAAAAAGACATCATTTCTCTATTTTGGACCCTTCCACAACTGTGATATTATTTATTAAGTAAAGGATAAAACTTGCGCCAATGTGACAATGGGACCTGTGGGTACGTGACTTTGCTATTACTTGGGAAACCAGCTCTAAACATTGAGAAGTACATCAAGAGTGTTGTGAACGGTGCACATGTCTCTGAAATGGCCTACCATGCATTTAACCATTAAGGGGTGTCCTCATAACTTCTAATCTTAGAAAGTCACTATCTCCCTTTTTGTGAATGCTTAAGTACCATGTCAGGTGATTATCTTACTTCCTTCCCAAGGCAGTCACACCTTTGGCACAGACCAAGAAGAGGATCTTTTTGTTGGAAAATCTGGTTTTGTGTCTCATACAAAACACACAGTGGAAGCAATAAATACGGATCTACTTCATTCATGATTGATAACATGCACTATGTAAATTTCAAAATTTAAGAACAAGAGAGCATACCTTGGTGTGGTGAAATTCAAAACAAAAGATTAGAAGTACTTGGAAACACTTTTAATCTTCACTCCAATTCCATTTTGCGCCCAAGAAGTGTGGTCTCTCAATCAGTTTTCAAGGGAGAATAATCGAATGACTTCACTCACACATACACACCATTTCACAATGATGTATCAAAAAATAAAATTCTATATGTTTCTCCCTTTATATCTAACTAATTATCTAATTGGGTTGGCCTATTGGGCCTTCCCAATTGAGCTTTAGTGTGTGGCTTGGAATGGAACTAAAAAGGAACAAATAAGACTCTAGCTCCAATGGGCCTTGGGCTTTTCTGTCAACTCTTGACAAGTCTAAAGTTACCATTGATTATATTTAATACCATATATAAATATAATTGCACTCTAGGCCTTATTAATAAATTATATCCCAAGACTTTATTATACATGCAACCCCTTCAATAAATATTCATAATAATACAAAGTCATGAATGTAGCTTGCCACTTTGAAGATTACTACATCTTAATCCTTGAGTACCTTGTTTAATCCTTTAAGTCATTCATCATATATTTATAAAATCCAATTTCATAAATATATACTTTAGTAACTCCTTACTAAAGTGGTTATCCCTAACACTCTGAATAACCAAACCCATTAAATTTATCTTAAGGAAATATTTTATATCTTCGTTAAGAGATTATGAATTCCATTTTGAGAATATATGTTCCATCAACACTAAATGTGGCTGCCGAACATACTGAGGTTTTGATCGTGACTTTGGATCTCACTCCTAATATATCAAAGCAACATACATCTTATGATCAGGTCCATTATTCTCTCAAGATTAAGAGTCCATGCAAATAAAAGTCATGAGATTTATTATTCATTTGATAGTCATTAAGAGAATAATAAATCTCTTAAAACATATCAACATATCACCTAGAAGTCTATACTTCCATGATTAAGACAAACCATCTTAGTTGATTGTTATAGTCTTCGCAGATGAAATGCTCAATTTCATCACCAACTACGAACCAAAATTCTGAGTTTACAAAGAACTTGTGATCTATATCTTCTATGAATAAATCACATAAATCACATACATGCATGTCATGAACTATATGATAATGTCCAAATATTCACGTTACCATTATTTTAGATAATAATAAAACAACTTTATTAGTCATAACATTAAATCACACATAATGTCATATATAGCATCATACAATAAGATTTAAGGGCACTAATCCCAACACTTTTAACCAACACTTCCTCTTCCTTTGCTCACAACCATTTCATGTGTAAGGTCCATATCCAACCATATATACATTCTCCCATGCCTTAGTGGTGTTAGGTACATTAGCCCCCTGGTTGTCAATGGATTTTAATGGCAAAGGCCTTTGACAGTCACATTGATTCAGGCATTAACACTTTAGTAATCATGCCTTGTGACATTTGAATATGACACGTGGCTAATAAGGGTGCTTCTAGCCATTTTGGAGCCTCTTCGTATCTTGCGTTCTGGAAGACAGACATTACTCCTCACAAATGCCATGTCTCTTCACTTAATTGCAATTCAGGATTTAAATAGGGAATGTTTCTTCTCCATTCTTCATGCCCTTTGTATCTGTAGATTCTCCCAAAGGACCTTAACCTCCACAAAAAAATGTCAAACCTTTCCTCTACCTGTTCTAACTCCCCAAAACACACTTTGTGCTCCTCCGAAAATGCCTCTAACGAGAACACATCTCCCCCCCCCCCACACCAAGCCCTATTCATCCCCTTCTCCTTTTTCCAATTCACCTTCTGCCTGCTTATGTCTTCATTCTCGAAGAGGTTGCTCCCTTCAACTAGAGCAATGAAGAAGAAGAGGACTTAGAAGAACTTTGGCTGAAGGCTAAAGAGGATGTTGAGGATGCAACGATTGCTACATTTAAGGATTCCCCTGTTAGGCACAGGAGAAGGCACAAGACTTAATCAAGCTCGGAGTCTAGTGTTTTAGAGCTTTCTGACTCAAAGGAGTTAGGCTCTTCTGATAGCTCCTCTGATAGTTCTAACAAAGGGGAGGATCAAGGTGAAGAAGAGGAGGAGGAAGAAGAATAGGAGGTGGAAGAGGAGATGGAGTACCAAGCTCCAGATTATCCCCAAGAGGACTCTAGGGATGACTCGGATGCCAATGCGCCGTGGTCTCCCTAATCTGCTTGCCATTAGACCTACAGCCCTTTTCGTTTCCTTTTTTATTTATTGTAGTTGTCTTGTTTAGCCATTTATTGGCTTAAGTTGTAAGAACTTTAACTTTCTTATTTTTGTTATAGTTTGTATTTTTTTTTTTTTTTGGGTATTTAGGAAAGAGGTGATAGACCATCAGGGCCAAATCATGTAAATCCCTCTTTCCAATTTTGTAAAAAAAACTTTTAACACAAAAATATATGAAAGAAAGAGAGTTTATTTTATTATGTGTTTATTGTTTTTATTTATGTTGTGCTTTATGTTTATTTTATCACATATAAAATTTCTACGCAAAGACATAAAATGTAAACATGTCAGTTAACAAAATGTGAAATAAAATATAAACCAAACTGAACCTATTGGTGAAGGGTCACGCCTTTGCACTTTGTCTGTGAAGGTGGTTTTCTTGATTTCAGCACTGTCAACTATTCCTTCTTGTTAGAGATTCAGTTTTTCCCTATGCTAACACGTGTCAATTTTGAAAAGATATCTTACATTTAAACCAGCCTCTTTAAAGGAACAGATTAACTTCTCAAAGTATAAGAGGAAAAGAAAGATATATCTGTTCCTTATTTCTCTCTTTTTCTCTTATCTTCTTTTCCTTTAACCTGAAACCTAGAATCCTTTTCAAGCACCAAATCATAGGTGTAAAACATGGTCTGAGATCTAGTTCTGCAAAATTTGCAAAACCTACACCTTCGAAGAGCAATAAACCCCTTCTAGGAGGAGATGAAAATCCTTCCATAGAGGAACAATAAATTATCCCTCTCTTTTTCAAAGACTATCTATTGATAAAAGGCTTGATTGGAATTCACCCCGTTATTCTAAACATCCTCCTTACACAGCATATGGGGAACCCGATGGAATTAAAACACATTCCCAGACTTGGCACTTTTAGAGGGGACATTGCTCCCACCATAGATGTGGCTTTTAAATCTTACACTTTTGTTCCTAGAGGTTGAAGAAGCTGCTGTCGAAGAGTGTTGGCTTATCCTCCTTTCATGGACATCTTATAGAGAGTGAAACTCATGGACACCACTCTTGTGTTCTCTGGTCTAAAGATCAGTAAAGATAGTGAAAGTCTTCTCTCTCTTCTATATTGGTGGAATTCCACTACTTATACCTTCTTCACAAGGTGTCAAGAAATCTCTCTATCTCTAGAGGATGTCTATGAGATATTGAGATTGCCCATATTTGGAGATGGTGAAGTGGTCAACATCTCTTTATCTCTTAATAAGTCTAAAGCTGTGAAATTCCTTGAAGATTCAGTGAAGCAAACTTTAAAGAAACTAGTTTTGAAAGCTACAAGGAAAGGTAAAGCCCCTAGTGAGGAAGTATCAGAAGATACTAGTGTTGGCGAAGACAAAGGTTCTAGGGCTAACTTCTAGGGATGGATCAGGTACTTTTGGAGGGAAAATGCTGATGGTATGGATAAGGAAGCCAATGGAGATTTCCTGAAGGAAGGCACTGACTTTGTTGTTGGAAAAGGTAATTCTAGCTCTTATGAACTTGAAACTCTTATTGCCTTCTTACTTTCCTACCATCTATTTGAGAGATATCCCTATGAGAAGATTCTGAGTAGATATTTCCCTTTTGCAGTCGAACTAGCCAAAGGACAATCCTTTCCCCTTGCTCCATTTTTCTTAGGAACTTTTTATTCTCATTTAGATCATTTTACTCTTGACTTGCAACGCTAATGGGGTAGATTTCAAGTTGAAACCTTTGTACTCGTTGCCTTTTTACAAATATGGTTATGGGAGCACTTTTAGTATTATTCCCTAGTTCCTAAAGTGTTAAGCTTCTATAGGACCAGTCTGCCATCACCCCAAGGGCTACCATGCTCTTGGCTTTGGAACAAGATGATAGTGTCTTCAAAGAGTTTTCTTAGCAAAGTATTGGATGACCCTATTGATTGGACAGCCAGATCTGACTCTGCCTTAGAGAGTGGATTTCCCCCACTGTTCACTTCCATGGAAATCATTTCTGTTTCTTGTTATAGAGACACCCCCTAGTTTGAGGAAGAACTTTCTTTTGTTGCTTTTGCTTTTCGCTCTCATCTTCTGGCATGCTTTCAAGATGAGTATAAGACTCAAACTTATAATCCCCATAGGTTTGTCTGCCAATTTGGTTTTGACCAAGGCATACTAGGGCATCTCTGAACCTTAGCTTTACCCGTTGTAGTGGCCTTCTTAGCCTTTAAAAGAGAGAACCTTATTAAGATATTGGTAACAAGCCATGAAATTCTCTTTACTTCCCCCACTTGAATTGGACTGCCTTCACCTAGGTTTAAGTCATGGTGGTCCGACATCAGAGAACATGTTAGGACTTTTGGGGAAAGTGGTGCCCAAAGAGTAGATGTCCCACCTATTTTTCAAGGTAATTTGACTTTGAAATTCCTTCCTAAAGCCAAACCTTCAAGCACTAAGAGGAAGAAGAATGCAAAAACCCTTTCCAGCAAAAAGTCCAAGGTACACTCTCTTCTCTTTAGTGACTAAACTCTTGTAACCTCTTCTTTCAATCAGTGGAGCAAGTAACTTTTCTTCATTTCTCCATTTTTGACCTTTGACAGATTACAGGCTCTGTTCCCTAGGCTTAACTCCAAGCAAAAGTCACTTCTTTAACCTAAGAAGGTTTTGTACAGGAAATGACTTCTACAGAAGAAACAATGCCCAACACTGAAAGGGAGGATTCAAATTAGGTGTATGTTGAAAATCCTCAAAAGAAAGAAGACATAACAAAAGATACTTCCAAAGATCACAAGGGTGAAAGCTCTTAGACAGAATTTGATCCACTACTCCTACTAATTTCTCTTGATTTGATGGCAATCTATTCTCAATTGCTCTCCCAATATTCCAAAACAGTGAGAAATACTAGCAAATGGACCTTGTTACTGAGGGGCTTTCTCTTACAACAAATTGGGTCTATCATATCCCAACTGCAGTCAAAGGGAAAAGAGGATTCTTTAGCTCTTTTCCTTTATAATTTCCTTTCCACACTAAGTGAGGCTGAGAGCCTAAGTGTCAATGTCAGTTGGTTAAAGAGTTCTGTCACTGCATTAAGGGACTTAAAGAAGACAGGACCCTCTGTTCATGCTTCCTTGTCCTCACTTTGTGAATTGAGAGTTAAGGAAAACTCTTGTATCAACAAAGTAAAGGAAATAGAATCAGCCTTACAGGTACATGGCACTTCAATCACTCAATTCCAGGGATATATCAATAGACTTTAGGTGGAATTAACATCCTAGCAAGAAGCAAGTTCTACCCTTCAAGCTCAATTAGAAGGTGTCATGGCAAAACATAACTCTTTGAGAAAAGAAATCGAAAGGCTGGAAGTTGAGCAAAAAGCTCTAAGTGATCCAAACTTCTCCCTTGAAAACTTTAGTTTTCTCACAAATATTATCTAATTTCCAAGTTATAATATTTTATGGTCTTAAAAGACCATATGGTTGTATTATAAACTTTACCGTGCTTCATTCAGTTAAGCTATTTAGACTTCATTTATAATAGTATGAGTTTTTTTTGGAACACATTAGTTTGACATGATGGTAACAAAAGAATATTTTTACAAGATTAAGCATGATACTTCTTAAGGTGAGCTCCGCTAATGGGGCTATATGCCTTTGTACCTGTCTGATCCTTTAGCCAATAGTATCTTGTTCAATGTGCTTCCACTATATATGGTCCTTCCTATTTTGGAGAAAATTTGTGTTTAACAACTCCAACCCCTCCTTGCACATGCGGGGTAGTTTTCCAAACAAGTTCTCCCACTTGAAACTTTCTTTCCCTGACTTGGCCATTATGGCTGCCTTCATATTAGCCTGGTAAAGGTGATTATGAAAGGCAGCATTGCCATGCATTTCTTCCACCACTTCCAAGGTGTCTTCTCTGGGTATCCCTACAATCTCTTCCAATGTCACTGTTGGCCTTACTAAGTCTATTGGGATAATAGCCTCTATGCCATAGACTAAAGAAAAGGGTAAAGCTCCTATGGCTTGTGACTTGGCTATTCTATAAGCCCACAAAGCTATAGGAAGTTCCTTCTTCCATCCTTTTTTGTTTTCCTTAGTCTTTTTTCCCAATATCTTCAGCAATCTTTTGTTAGAGGTCTCAGCTTGATAATTTCCTTTGGGATAATAAGGTGTCGTTGTCATGTGAGAAATAGAGTACCATTCTGTTAAACGACGTACATCCTTGTTTAGGAATGGTGTACCATTATCAGAAATAATTTTATTGGGTACCCGAAAACGACATATTATATTCTTCCTCAAGAAATTAGCCAACGAGCTACCTGTTGCATTCTTCATAGCCACAGCTTCCACCCACTTAATAAAATAGCTCAGTGGCTACCAGTATCCATGTACATCCTTCAGGGGGGTTTATAGATCCTATAAAGTTCGGCCCCCAGCTGTGGAAAGGGTATGAAGCTACAATTGGATCAAGACTTCTACTGCTTCTATTATTGCTACTAGGTTGGCCATTGGTGAGCATCCCTTTGCATTGTGGGCTAGTAATATCCTTGGTGTAAAGTCATTTGCCATATCTTTCTCCCATCCAAGTGTCCTGCTGGCTCTCCTTTATGTAGGTCTGAAAGAACACCATTAACTTCGCTGGTGAGAATACATACCATCCACATTCCTTGAAAGCTTATCTTGAATAACTTCCCATCTACCACCTTAAACCTGGTCACATATTTTTTCAACTTTTCTCTTTGTATCAAATCAGTAGGTAATGCACATTGTAAAAGGTATCTTAAATATGGATCCTACCAAACTTCTTCCAACAACTCACCATTAAGCACATCTGCTTAATTTAGAGGAATGATAGAACAAATTTTACAACTCTTTTGTTCTTCCTTAGCATCATTGGCCATTTCTAGCCAGAAGATCCCTAGCCTCTGTAGTCTTCTATATAGGCTGGCATCAAGGTCTACACCACAAATATCATAGTGCAACCTATGCAACAATGTTAGTCCTTCCTGCCTCAAAACACACTTCATTAGCAAACCCTCTACTCCTCTGAATAACAAATCCCCTTTGATCTTGAGGGAGTTTTTCATATTTGCTGGTAATTCTAACCCAACGTATTACCCTTGAATCATTGCTTTCAATAAGGGTTCTCACCAATCTTAAAGGAAATATAGCTCATCCTAGATCAAACCAAGATGCTTCTCCACCTGAAGTGTTTTTTTCTTTTTCCTCAGTACAGACTTGGTAGCTAGGGTAGCCAGTGAGTCAGCAAGCTTATTCTAATTCCTACTAACCACCTTGTATTCTATGGAAGTAAAATGTTCCATAATCCTTTGCACCGTAGCTCTAAAAGCGGCCAAACTAGGATTTTTTTACTCCATAAATTCCTTCAACTTGCCTTTTTACTAACTCAGAATCTCCAAATATCTTTAACCTTTTTATACCTAACCTTTTGGTAGCTTTCAATCCTACCAACAAGGCCTCCTACTCTGCTTCATTATTAGAGTAAGGAAAACATAACTTATAAGCAAACGTATGTTCCTTGGTGATTTTAACACCACTTTTATCCCTTCCCTGTGAAATATAAACGAACCATCAAAATACATTGACCACTCTTGCTCCTCTATCACCAAGACTTCCTATTGGAGAAGTGAAAAATCACTTGTCCTAGGGAAATTTGCCAAGAGATCAGCTACTGTCTGGCCTTTAATGGCAATTAGTCCTATGCATTCGATATCAAGGCATGATGTCAAGATAGCCCACTATGCCATTCTCCCTAACAATTAAAGGCAGGTTAAGAGGTACTTCATAGGATTACTTTTGGTCATCAACTACACACGATGCCCTTAAAAGTAATGATTGAAGTTCGACACAGCAAAGGGTAAAGATAAACATATTTTCTCAGCAGTTGAATATTTCAACTCTAGTCACTTCATAAGCCTGCTAATATAATACACTAGCTTCTCTACCCCTTCTTAATCCTAAGCTAATAATGCTCCCAAGGATTGCTCTGTGTTGGCTATGTACAACAGAAGACGTTTATCAGGCAAAGGGGCCACCATTGTGTGAGGATCCACCAATATCATCTGAATTTTTTTGAATGCCTTTTAACATTGATCACACCATAAAAAAGTCACTCCCTTTTAAGTCTACTCCATGAGAGGCTTCAAGATCTTAGCTAAACCTAGAATGAATATTCTCAAATAGGAAACTTTTCTTACAAAGCTTCTTAACTCCTTTAGGGTTGTATAGGGAATGAGGGTAGTTATTGCTTCAGCCTCTATATGGTCCAAATCAGTCCTTTTGTGATGAACAAGAAATCCCAAGAACTTCCTTGAAGATATCCCAAAAGCACATTTTGAAGGGCTCATCTTCAAGTTGTGCTCCCTTTCAAAGACTAACCTCAAGTATAAGAAATGCTCAAAAGGATTCTTTACCTTCGCCAAAAGATCATCAATGTAATCTTCCATCTGCTTATGAAGCATATCACCAAAGATCAAAGTCATGGTTTTTTGGTAAGTAGCACCCGCATTCTTTAACCCAAAAGGCATCATTTTATAGAAGTAGTTCCCCAAAGGTGTCTTAAAGACTGTTTTTTTCGGCATTTGATAGGTCCATAAAGATCTGATTATACCCAATATAGCCATCCATAAAGGAGAAATGTTCATGACCAGCTATTGCATCAACCAAAATACCATCATTAGGAAGTGAGAATTCATCCTTTGGACAAACTTTATTTAGATCCCGAAAATCCACACAAATTCTTATCTTACCGCCTTTCTTCTTTACAGGAACGATGTTGACTAACCAACTTGGAAATTCAATTTCTTCAATGAAACCTGCCCTTAAAAGCTTTTTTACTTCAACCTTTATCTTTTCCTCTACACCCAAATGGTGTTTCCTTGGCGGTTACTTCACAGGCTTAACATTAAGATCCACCTTTAACTTGTGCGCTACTAGGTTCTAACTCAGACCTAGCATTTCTTGATAACTCCAAGTAAAAACATCCTTGTATTCCCTCAACTAGGTTATCAGCTTTCTTCTTTCTTATTTAAAAAAAATTCTTACTGATTTTCACCAATCTTTCACCTTCTTCTCCATTATTCACATCAATCTCAACAAGTTCTTCTTGCACATTCTTGACAATGTTGTTCATGTACTCAGGAGCTTCTTTCATAAGCTCCTCAACTACATGAACCTCTTCTAGCTATTGTATCAAATTAAGGGAATTAGGCTCACCATCCTCCTCATCCCCTTCCTTTAACTGTCAGAACTCATATACCATCTGGCCATCAGGGCTGGTGGTTCTTCTTATCTTGGAAGGCCTTTCTGGCTCTACAATTTTCCCATCATCTTCTTCCTCTGTTTGCAAAGTAATAGGATTAAAAAGAAGAATTTTGTTCTCATACCCTTAGGCTCATACTCTTGAAATAAAGCTGCCTCGACTGAATGGAGCTCTACTCTATCAAGAGGCATCCTAGTTAGACGTGGCAAAATGAGTAGGTCGAGTAGGGTTCGAGTCGGGTTAATCGGGTTTGTGGGTCAATCGAGTTGCAGGTCAAAATGGGTCATTTTTAAACAGGTCAATCGGGTCCCGAGTCAAGTTACGTTGACCCGTATTTTTCAAACAAGTTTTTATTTTTTGAAATAGATGCAATCTGTCAATTGTTTATGAGTTCCTTAATTGTGATTAGATTCTCACTGGTGATACTGCTACCACTTACCACATACCTATAACAACTAAACACTTGATACCCAAATTTGGTGCAACTCTTGTTCCAATTTTCTAGAAGCTAATCTTGGTATAATCTTCGATTTGTTTAAAGTAGAAAAAGAAAATGAAGGTGGCAAGTAAAGAATGAAAAACTATAATGGAGTACATAACAAATTAGTTAAAGAAGAATAAGTAAATATTTTATAGGAATTATACTTCAATCTCAATCTACTCAACGTTGGTAGACGTGGAAAAACGGGCGAGTTGGGTAGGGCCGGGTCAATCGGGTCGCGGGTCAAAACGGGTCATTTTTAAATGGGTCAATCAGGCTACGAGTCAATTGGATTGGGTCAGAAAATTTTGACCCATATTGCCATGTCTAATTCTAGTGGCCTTAATAACAACCTGCCTGCTTCTCCAAATAGCCTTCACACAAGGATGATATGTGGAAGCCACAATTTTATATACCTTTAGCCAGGGATGGCCTAGAATGATGTCATAGGATGTACTTCCCTCCATTACATGCATAAGAGTGAGTGCCCGAATTGGTCTAACCCTAAGATCCGGAGACACATGCCCTAGGGTACTCTGTTGTAAAGCTCCTATTCCCGGTACCTGTACTAATTCTAGAATAATTCTTTCTTTTGGAATACCCAAGGCATCAAATGATGGGAGAGGAAGAATGTTGGTGGATGCACCAGTGTCTACCAAGGCTCTTTTGATTCGAGATGCTCCTAAAAAGGCAGTAAGATATAATGGTCTATCACCACCAACAACTTAGTTGGCTAGATCTTTACTAGAAAAGGTAACTAAATCCTTGGTTTCTTAATATGCCACTTGCATCAAACTCCCTTTAACAGTTGCCACTTCATGATTTCTCTCCATTACCCTAGTCAAAGATTAAGTTGCCTCTCTTCTAGCCAATAGCAAAAAACATATTCCTTCAAGAAAGGAATGTATCTTATCCTTCTGCTGGATTCTCATTACCATTTCTTCATCTAACAAAGGGGGAGGTGTTGAGGTGCTGCTGGTCATGTTCTTTGCTACTTCTTCCATAGGATCCTCACGACCCATGAAGAAAGTCATCACTACTTTTGGCCTACGCATCCTTAGATCAGCCCTCTTCCTAGCTTTGATAGCCAAATCTCCCTTGGCTACCCTATCATGGAAGATATTCCTCAAAGTATAGCAATACATGTTGTGATGATCGCATCATTCAGGCAACGCCACGACACCATCTTTCAACCATGCTTCTAGGATGCTATATAGCTCTTTAGTAGACACAGTAAAAGGAGAGGGAATACCACCTCTTTCCCTTTTCTTACCCTTGACTACTTTCTTAGTTTAGCTGTCTAGGCGTACTCACAACTTGTGAAGTACAACCCTTTGAAGGCTTTCTCACGGACATACTCATTCTTCTCGCAGCCTCTACAAGCCTCGTAAAACTAGATATTTGCAAATTTTTGAGATAAGGCCAATATTCATACTACATACCAGCAATACAAACATCCACCAGCCTTTCTTCCTCCTTATGGTCATAGCACAGCAAAGAAAGGTACATGAACCTGCGAATATACTATAGCAACCCTTCAAACACCCTTTGCCTCTCGTGCTACAGATCTGACAGCGTGAGCTTTCCTTCCAAAGCAAAGAACTTTTTCATGAATTGCGTTGCCAAATCGTTCCAAGTTAGAACTGACCCTGATACGAGACTAGTATACCAAGTATAATCATGGCCTTCTAATGACTTAGAAAACTCCCTGAGTCTCAACTCATGATCATGGAAGTGAGCCGTTAGTGCATCCACTTACCGTCTGGTGTGCTCTCTAGCATTCCCTGTCATGCCATCATACTTAGGAAAAATAGGAGAAGTGTAATTAGCAAGATAAGGTCTTCCAGCTATCTCTTTAGGATAAGAGGCCTGGTATCAACATAAACAACACTCTCCAACTTCTTAGCTTCAAACAAAATAATAGATATGTCCTCCTTGGTCAAGTAAGGAGATCCCTGAGGTCCTTGACCACCTTAAGGAGCTGAAGGTATGGCTGTTTCTTGACATAAAGACTGGAATTCTACCCACATAGCAGCATGAGAACGCTAAAGGCCTTCAATAGCAGCCATGATATTCCTGTTCTCGGGATGACCAACCATACCAAAGGATTTTGTGCCTTCAAAGTGCATGGATATGTGATCTGCACTTGGTTTTGACCATTTGTTGTCACCCACACCAGTCAATACTCCTGTAACCTTCTTCCTTGGAGGCATGGAGAAAATACCAACAAAACAGAGGTATATGACAAAAAAAAAAAAAAAACACACTTCAAGGGAAATAACTAGAGATTCCCCAGTGAAGTTACAAAAAATGTACGTGCAAGTTAGATTTGAGCTTATATAAGGGAGTAGAATAAGTTATCTAACAGTACATCAACAAGAGAAAGGTTGAAAAGATACTAGCTTTGACATCACACTCGAAAAAGAAGAAGAAAGTGATAGTAAGAACACAAAAGGACACAAGATGTACGTGGAAAACTCTATAAAGGGATAAAAAAAAAAACCACAGTTTAAGCAAGAATGGAATGTTCTTGCTCTACTCAGATTGTATTATGTGTGAGAAGAGGTCAATCTCGTACAATATTGGTGTTCTTCCTTCCTATCTTATGAACTTTCTACTCTCTTCTATAAATATCTACTTAAATTCTTGCCCTAAAAATATAGCTGCATGTTCCTTTTATAATCTGAGGAATATGGCTGTGATATTATTTGGACCCTTTCACAGCTGTGATATTATTTTCTAAGTAAAGAACAGAACTTGCGCCAACGCGGCATTGGGACCCGTGGGTAGGTGACTTTGCCACTGCTTGTGAAACCATCTCTAGACATTGAGAAGGACATCAAGAATGTTGTGAATGGTGCACGTGTCTCTAAAATGGCCCACCATGCATTCAACAAATAGGGGGTGTCCTTATAGCTTTTGACCTTAAAAGTCACTATCTCCCTTTTTGAGAGTACTTGAGTATTATGTCAGGTGCATATCTTACTTCTTTCCCAATGCAGTCATGCCTTTGGCACAGACCAAGAATAGGATCTTTTAGCCAACACTTCCTCTTCTTTTTCTCACAATCATTCCATGTGTAAGGTCCAGATCCAACCACATATGCATTCTTCCATGCCGTAGTGGTGTTATGTACACCAAGAACAGACTAGAGTACTTCTAAGATCATACTTAGATTCTTAAGAGAACTAGTAGTTATTAGGCAAATAAAGTAGTCCTTAGGCTTTGTAGGAGACTTTATGCTTGTAAGTTACTTCCTTTATATTTTGCATTCTTATTAAGTATTAGGGAAGTTTGATGCAATATTAAATTAATTTATTTATTTTATCTTTGATCCAAATTTCTGTTTGCTTCAAATCAATTTGATGTTGGAACAATCACTTAGGCTTTAATCTGTTATAATTCATATAATATTTTATTTCGAGATGATTTGCTTTGGGTTAGTTTATTTTGAGATGATGCACTTTAAATTTGTTTAGATTGATTAGGCTTACTTCGAATCTAAGCACTTGGACTCGATTTATTTATGAATTAATCACATCAAAATAGTTCAATTTACTAGCGTATCAATGGCTATAGTGACGACTTAATGCTTGGTAACTTAGACACAATAATTCAATTTATTCATTTAGGAACTTAGAAATCCAGGAATCAAGGATTTTTTATTCTTATTGTAAGTCGCACATTTTTCATAAAGACATTTTAAGTGAGGTCTTTCTAAAACCCAGAGCTAGTCTTCAAAGTCAGAATTTACTTCAAGCTATAGCAATAACACTTTAATTGTCGTAGAGTCAATCAGAGCACAGGGTTCGTGGGGTCAACCCAAATGTCTGCAAACATGAAATATAAGGTTAATTTTTATTTATTTATTATTTACTACTTTTTCTTTGTGTGTATGTGGTTACGATCGAGAAGGAGTATAAGATGATAATGTAATTAATTTAGAAAGAAAAGACAGAGAGAGGTAGGTTTGGTTCGCTCTGAAAGGCGCACCCATATATGCTTTCCGAATCAGACCATCTTCTTGGCTTCTCATTGGTTCCTTAGAAAAAAAGGCTTCAGATTTCATAATTAAACTTTTACGTGGAAATATTTGCTTCTCTAATTTAAACCGATCAACAAATATTTGAAGAGATACATGTTTGGAGCTTCTCTTCTTGGTAGGTCACAAAGAACTAACCCCCAACGTGGCGATTTATTTCCTCTCCAACCACACCGTAATCCCCCCCCCCCCCCCCCTCTTTTTCCCTCTTCACATTTTTTTTTTTTTTGGTTGTCCACTCTTTCTTAGCATGATTAGACTTCTTTCATCCCCACCTATTAGTTTAGCCACACCAAAAGTTGGTACTTTCTACATCTTGATATGGCTCGTGTCATTACTCTACGTATTTGTAGAGGTCAAGTTGTTATTATTTGGCATGGTTATGTTAGGTTTAGTGCTCTTAAATCCTATTGTATGATGCTAAGTATGACTTAATATTGTATTAATAAAGTTGTTTTATTATAATCTAAAATAATGGTAACATGAATATTGGACATTATCATATAATCCATGAGATGCATAATATGTGATTTATGTGATTTAGTCACAGAAAATATAAGTCACAACTTCTTTATAAACTCAAAATTTTAGTTCGTAGTCGGTGATGAAATTGGGCATTTCATCTGCGAAAACTATAACATATCAACTAAGATGATTTGTCTTGATCATGAAAGTGAAGACTTCTAGTTGGTATGTTAATATGTTTTAAGAGTTAAAACATATTGAACTAGACCTCTACGAGATTTATTATTCTCCTAACGACTGTCGAATGAATGATAAATCCCATGACTTATATTTACATGAACTCTTAATCCAAAGAGAATAATAGACCAAATCATGAAGTGTAGGCTGCTTTGATATATCAGAAGTGAGATCTAAAGTTACGGTCAATACCTCAGTATGTTGGACAATCACATTTAGTATTGATGGAACATATATTTTCAAGATGAAATTCATAGTCTCTTAATGGAGATACAAAATATTCTCTTGAGATATGTTTAATAGATTTGTTATTTAGAATATCATGCCTAACTACTTTAGTAAATGGTTACTAAAGTATATATTTATGAAATTGGATTTCATAAATATATGATGAATAACTTAAAGGATTAAATCGGGTACTCAAAGATTAAGATGTAGTAATCTTCAAAGTGGCAGTCTACATTTATAATTTTGTATTACTACGAATATTTTATGAAGGGGTTACATGTATAATAAAGTCTTGGGATATAATTTAAAAATAAGGCCTAGAGTGCAACTATATTTATATAGTGGTATTAAATATAGTTAATAATAACTTTGTACTTGTCAAAAGTTGACAAAAAAGCCCAAGGCCTATTAGAGCTAGTGTCTTATTGGTCCCTTTTGGTCAACTCCAAGCCACACACTAAAGCCCAATTGGAAAAGCCCAAAAAGCTAGCCCAATTAAATAATTATTTATAAAGAGGGAAACATACAAAATTTTAATATATGAAAAAGAGAGACATCATTGTGAAACGGTGTGTATGTGAGAGTGAGACACTCTATCATTCTCCCTTGGAAATTGATTAAAAGACTACACTTCTTGGGCGTAAAGTGGAGTTCGAGTGAAGATTAAAAGTGTTCTCGAATACTTCCGATTTTGGTTTTGATTTCACCTCACCATGGTATGCTCTTTTGTTTTTGAATTCTAAAATTTGTAGAGTACATATTAACAATTGCGAATGAAGTAGATCCGTTAATTTTTTGCTAAGTATATTTTGTATGCAATATAAACATGTATTTTTCCAACGGGTTTATCATCTCTTCCTATTAATATGCAAATATAGAAAAGCAAAAATATATAATATCTGGCATAAGATTTAAAATAATAAAAAATGTGAAAAGTGAAAGTTTGTCTTTTAATATATCTATGGTGATTGTTTTTTATCATTAAGTCCAAACATTAATAAGTTTCTTTTTAATATAAGTGAAATTCAAATTCAAGTCTCTTATTCGATTATAAAAAACTTTATTAGTTGAATTAGTTAAATCTCATTTTTTTTACTCTATTTTTTTTCCTTTTTTGGATAGCTCAGTGGTTAAGTGAGGGGAGGGATCTCTCTGTTTGAAACTGTTAGGGACATATTTATATAATTGGCTAATCCTTTGACAAAATGCACGTTACTTATAATTGGGTAGATTTGTGATGAGTTTAGTACTTCAAGAAACAAATGTTCAAGTTAAGTATTGAAGCCATACAAGGCTAAACAAGAAACAAGTGAAGGAAGTTCTATTTATTAAATCTTGACAAAATTCTCAACAGAATCCTTTCTATCAAGATTTAATGTTGAAGCTTGATAGAACCTCGACACAAGCTGTATCTGTCAAGAATTACAAAATCAGATTTTCCATATCTAATTACATGCATACGCTTTTATATTTGTGCAGTGTTTCTTTTCTCACAGCCCTAGACATATATAAAACTTATTTTAAAGGTCATCGCATTTTGCACAGAATATGCAAGGTGGATGCGAATAGAATGCAAGCATTGTGTGACTAAATGCAAAAAGTGACCTAGTTCATCATTCTCTCTGTAGAAGCTACTGCATCTTTATGCCAAGGGTTTTATGACTAAGGAGCTTCCTGATCTTCATTGTTAATGAACTGAAAAACTTTGCAAGGGTTCGTGCAAGGGTTCGGTGAGTTAGTCACGTATTAGGATCTATGCATCATTGGTTAGTCATGTACTAGGATTCGTGCATTGAACGAAGAGATCGTAGCTACAATACAAGTCCAACTGGGTATTGGGGTAAGGGTTCAACTGTAAGTTAGTATTTCGAAATAGGCCAAAGTGTTTGGTGAAATTCCTTATACTTGTAACCGCTTGTGATTGATAATAGTGGATTCTTAGGAGTGGTGACTTTAAATTCACCCGGTGGGATTTCACCTCAGTGGTTTTCCCCATTCATAAACAAATCACTTGTGCCAAATTTATTTTTCGTTGCATTTAGTTATTTGGTGATTTGTTTATTCTACCACGCTATTGCATATAATCTGAATAATTAATTAACTTGGGTAATTAATTAATTTGCAAGAGGTCAATTCATTTCAACACAACAAGCGGTACTAGAGGGGGCACACTCTTATTAAGTTTTAATCTTTGCTATGTGATCCATTGACCCCAGTTTGTCATGGATAGAGGACAGTCTCTTATTATACCTCTTTTATTTTATGGCACTTACTATGCATACTAGAAGTATGCATGAGAGCTTTCTTGTAGTCTTTAGATTATGAGAAAGTCTGACAAGCTGTGGAGATTGGCTGGACTAAGCCAAAAGAAGTACCGCCTGATTGGGATGATGCAAAGATCAAAGTGGCAAACTTCAATAGCAGAGCATTGACTGCCATATTTAGTGAGGTCACGAATGAGGAGTTTAAGAAAATATCATCAATTGAAACTAGAAAGGAAGTATGGACCATTTTCCAAATGACCTATAAAGAAACTAAGGCCATTAAAGATTCCAAGCTTCGAAGGCTTAATACAAGCTTTGAAGAGATCAAGATAAAGGAGGATGAGTCATTCGATGAGTTATATACCAAACTCAAGGACATGGTCAACTTAGCCTTTAATCTTGGGGAAACTATTCCTGAACCTAAGGTTGTGAGAAAGGTGCTCAGATCTCTCCCTGACAGATTTCATGCCAAGATAATAGTAATTGAAGAATCTAAGGACATTGACTCCATTCCTTTTATGGGGCTGATTGGCAACTTACAAACCTATGAATTGGGTTTGACTAAAATTGAGAAAGGAACCA
Organism: Castanopsis chinensis; assembly: GCA_032878915.1. Classification (NCBI taxonomy): domain Eukaryota; kingdom Viridiplantae; phylum Streptophyta; class Magnoliopsida; order Fagales; family Fagaceae; genus Castanopsis; species Castanopsis chinensis. The sequence continues at coordinate 32,819,293 of JAVQMG010000133.1, read as the reverse complement.
AAATTAAAAGTATGGCACTAAAAGCCAAAAGTAATGAGAATGATGAGTCTTCAGATGACGAAGACTCCACGATGAAGTCTTACATCACTAGGCAATTCAAGAAGTTCATGAAGAGTGCCAATGTGAAAGGTTTTGACAAGGATCGAAAGCAATCCAGTTCTTCTTAATTCAAAAGTCAAGACAAAGGGAAAAAGGATGTTAAGGATAGCAGTCACTATACTATTCCCTCCAGAGCAAAGTGCTTCAGATGTCAAGGTTTTGGACATTTGAAACAAGAATGTCTAACATATCTCAAGTTGATTAGGAAAAGCAAGGCTCTTGCTACTACCTTGAGTGATATAGTGATGACGAGGGAATCTTAAGTGCTTTCACTGCCACAGTGGATCCTACTGAGGGGATCGTAGGAGCAATGGATGAAGAAGAGGACTTGGTGGAATCTAAATTTGAGAAAATGGATGATCAAGATGACATCCATACAACCTATGCTAAATTGTACAAGGTTTTCAAGAAGCATGAGAAACTATATAGGCTGGCCACCAAGAAGCTGAGCGATGTGGAACTAGATCGAGGGGAGCTCTCTACCAAGGTTGATGAAGCTAATCAAACCATTGGAGCACTACGATTTGAGAACAAATCTTGGATAAAAGGACCACAAATGTGTTTGTCTCACCTGTTGATAATGTTAATTCTGAGAACAATGAATCTTAAACTAAAATAGCTAGTGAGAACTTAGACAAGGGCAAATCTATTCTAGGAGCATCCCCTAAGGTTGAAAAGAAAGAGACTAGAAACCTAGGAATAAGAAGAATAATAATAAAAAGTCTTAACAAAAGAAGCTGCATTTCTGTCATCACTGTGGAGTATTAGAACACACTCATCTAAATTATTATAAGTGGTTAGCCACCCAATAGAGCAATAGTGTGTTATCATTTGGTGGTCAAGGTTAGTTTCCACCATCTTTGGGTCCTCTTGGAGATCTTCTCAAGACCCTTATTTTCCTTTCAAACTTGAATAGTTTCCATTTTTCCCTTTCTCCTCTGGAAAAAAGGTTCAATTCTAGGAAATGATCTTCCTCCAAATCCAAAGTTTGGAAGGAAAAAGACTCTAAGTGATTAAGTCACTCTCTCTCTCTCTCTCTCTCTCTCTCTCTCTCTCTCTCTCTCTCTCTCTCTCTCTCTCTTAATCTTGCATTACTTTTTTGTTTTTCTTTCTAGCTTTTGAGTCAGTTTAATTTTATGCTTTGTGTGTGTCTTCAAGTTTTTGTTTGGTTGCTTTTCAATTTTTGCTTTATTTTTTAAAAAATAAAATTTTTTTTGAAAAATCAGAAAAATACAAAAACAGTGGGTGTATGTATATATTGGTACTTCTATACCTTGGATGGCCTTTGAAACAAAATGTCTAAACTTTGTATCTTTTGTAGCTTAGATGAGCATTTTAATGCATAACTAAGCAAGTGAGCTTTGTGGCTCATTTTTTGTGATGAGTATGATTAAGTTTGTTTCTTTTATACTTAATACTCATATCACTCTTTTGGACAATAAGGACTAGAAAATCTTAAGAGAAAGATATAAATAACAATCTCATCACTAAAGCCAGCCAATCATGTATAACATCTGTGTGCTTTGGCATAGCAAAATTGTGATGTTTTAGCTTACATAATTGGGTATTTCTTCTCTCTCTATATATGTCCATGCATGATATGTTCAAAAAGAAAATATGCAAAGAATATAAAAGCAAAAAGAATCAAAATGCTTTTAAATATGGTTGCAAAAGTGTTTCTAGGAAGTGTGGAAGTTATATGATGTACCTTGAAGGTGATAGTCCCCATCCAATAGTTATGGTTGTGTGTGAGTGTATTAGATTCTCTCATATCTCCAATCTTCACAATATGAGAAACTTGTGCACACTAGTTATGTTTTCACACACAACATGCAAAAATTCTTTGCTACTTTTGATACATGTACAAGTACGATGTGATTTGGCCATCACAAGGAATACATGTATTATTATATGCTCACTAAACTGTCTTAACTATTTTTTTAAATATAAAATTAGTTAAACTTGTTTAGTGTGTGTGTGTGTGTGTGTGTGTGTGTGTGTGTATTTGGATCTATGGATGCTATGCTTATATGTTGAGAGAAGTTTTTAGAGCTTAATATGTTGCTTGGATCTTTGTTTGAGTAGCTTGCTTGTTGCATTCATCTTTATGTGTTCTTCCTCCTTGAAAACTCCTTTTCTTCAAGCTCGAAAGCTCCTCGATAGATTCTAGACAGATTCCATTTCTATCGATCTCTTTTCCTTCAGCCTCGATAGAATCTCGACAAATCTTCAATCCATTAGAGTTTCTAGGTTTCTTCTCGACAGCATCGCGATCCATTGAGCCAAATTTCTGGGCATTCTGTTTAACCAATAGATTCTTAACAACTTCTTGATCCATTGAGCTATTTTTTGCCGTTGACAGATCCTCGACAGCACCTTAATAGATTCATTTCTGTTGAGATTTAGTTCTCGATAGCATTTTCTATCCATGAAGCTGCAATTTCTATGTAAAGGACAGGCGCGATTCAGACTTCATTTTTCTCTCTTCTCCTTGATAAAACTCACTTCTCTCTGGCCCAAAGCCCTCTCTCACTCTCAAATCCTTCTATGTAAGACCTCTTAATCCCTTTTTCTGCATGAATTCATGCATTTTAGACTTAGGTTTTGTGGTTTTACAAATTTTGGGGTTTTTGAGTTTTTCTTGAAATTTTAGGGTTGGGCTTTGTGAATTTGTTGTTATATGTTTATGCATTGCATTCTCTATGCATTATAACAATGTTTCATACATTTTAAGATTGCGTGCTTGATTAAAATTTTTAGTTCTGTTAGGTTTGATTGGGTTTTTGCCCATGATGCTCTTATTTTTTGCACGTCACATGTTCATGCATTTTTCATGCATGCTCTTTCTTTTTCTGGTTGTGATGTGTTTTGTTCTCTCTCTCTCTCTCTCTCTCGGATAGACTGCATTATGGCACCCAAACAGCGAAAATCTACTCTGGCTCAAAACCCTTTTTGTGGTTCTGTTCTTCTTCTTCTTCTTCTTCTTCTTCTTCTTCTTCTTCTTCTTCTTCTTCTTCTTCTTCTGATCCTCCCTCTCACATCTAGTTCCATGATGAGAAGGCCTAGAAAGACTTCTTGGAGAACTTCCAAAAATGTGACGTTCATCCGGAACACTAGGTTATCTTGTTGGACTTTATTGACACTCCTCTCCCTACTGTCATTCGGACCCAGGGTTGGGATTCTATCTATAAAAAGTCCCTTAAGGTGTCCCATCATGTTTATATAGGAGTTTTAATCCAATATACACAGCATCTATACTTCTGTACCTTGGTTTACTACTTATATCCAACGTATATGTATCGTAGTTACTCCGGATCTTATATCCAAGGTACTACATATTCCTAGGGTAGCGCATCCTGACTACCCTGGTTATGAGAATCTCTAGACAATGTCTAAAGACGAGCTTCTCTCTCTTTTTTGTGAGATTCCTTGCACATGCTAAACACCCCATGCTTGGGCTTTGCCAAAGGCCCGAGGTTCCTAAACATGGTAATGACATTTACTCTTACTCCATTGTCTCACTATAACTCCATCACTAAGCCTCGTGCTTATTTCCTTCTTGCTCTTTTAAAGGATCTCTCTATCAACTTTCCCTCTCATTTCCTCACATCTATTCTAAATGTGTATTTAGATACTACCAACCATGATAAGCTCATCTTTCCTTCGACTATCATGCGCATCCTTCAGTACTTCTCCATTGATATTCCTTCCTCTCCTTTCTTCACCACCATGGGTGCCATCAGCGTCGATTCTGTTCAGCAAAGCGAGGCTCAACTTCGTCCTAAACGGCCACGAGTGGAGGCGACCGATCCTGAAACTTTTGTTGATATTCCTTCTTCCTCGGCTCCTTCTACGACCTATAGCTAGTGGAGTGACTCTAAAGGCCATCATGGTGTAGCTTTAGCAGATGGAGGCTGACTTTGGTGGTCGTCTTGACCATCTCACCAATGAGATATGTCAAACGAACACCCAAGTTGGTCTCATTACCTGCCAACGGGCTCGCATGGCTAGCTTTGCACTTTCTCCTTTTCCTTCTCTAGAGGCCTTGGATGATGATAATGATGAGGAGGATAATGCTAGCTCTTTCGGTGATGATGAGATAACGCTCTTTCAGTGACTTACCCTTTGTCATTCGTGACAAAATGGGGAAGTAGTTTTGGTTTGAGAAAGTAGTCTTGTATTTAGGGTGAGTGTTTATAGTTTTAAGGGATGTAGTGAGGTTTGCATGTATTTTCTTTACTTTTCTTTACATTTAACCTCTTGTATACAAGTCTTGTGACCATTTTATTATGACATACATTGTGTTTTACTTTCTTATATATTGATGATGATGTATGTTCATTTTCTTCATCTATCTCTTCATGTGTTGTTTCTTTTCTCTCCATATACACATGTTTCTTTATGTATGCAATCTTTATTTCTGTTTCACATATGATGCCTTGATGAGTTTTGTTTAAGTGTTTTAAAAAGACAGGTTGTAAAAGTCTACCATGCCATGAACTCTCTTCTTGCAAAGTTTTTCAAGAGTTTGTGTTAGGGTTAGATTTATGTTGTATTTCAACAAGTGGTTATGAGTGGTGTTATTTTAGACTTCTCTCATAATTATTTGTTTTGTTGTGTTTTTGTTACATATTGCCAAAGGGGGAGATTGTTAGGGACATATTTATGAAATTGGCTAATCATTTGACAAAACGCACATTACTTGTAATTGGGTAGATCTAGGATGGGTTTAGTACTTCAAGAAACAAGTGTTCAAGTTAAGTATTGAAGCCATACAAGTCTGACCAAGAAACAAGTAAAGGAAGCGCTATTTATTAAATCTCGACAGAAGTTTCAGCAGAATCCTTTCTATCGAGATTTAATGTTGAAGCTTGACAAAACCTCGACACAAGCTGTATCTGTCGACAATAATGAAATTAGATTTTTCAGATCTGATTACACACATATGCTTATGTGTTTGTGTAGGGTTTCTTTTCTCACAACCCTAGACATAGATAAAACTTATTTTAAAGGCTGTCACATTACGCACAAAGTATGCAAAGTGGATGTGAATAGAATACAAGTATTGTGTGATCGAATGCAAAAAGTGACCTAGTTCACCATTCTCTCTATAGAAGTTACTGTGTCTTTACGCCAAGGGTTTTGTGACCAAGGAGCTTCCTTATCTTCATTGTTGATGAACTAAAGAACTTTGCAGCCAACAATCTTCTTCAAGTTGGTGAGTTAGTCACGTATTGTCATCCGTGCATCATTGGTTAGTCTTATACTGGGATTTGTGCATTGAACAGAGAGATTGTCGCTACAATACAAGTCCAATTAGGTATTGGGATAAAGGTTAAACTGTAGGTTGGTATTTCAGGATAGACCAAAGGGTTTGGTAAGATTCCTTACACTTGTAACCGCTTGTGATTGATAATAGTGGATTCTCAGAAGTGGTAACCTTAAATTCACACGATGGGATTTTGCCTTGATGGTTTTTCCCATTCGTGTAATTTGGTGATTTGTTTGTGCTAGTACGCTATTTCATGTAATTTGACTAATTAATTAACTATGGTAATTAATTAATTTGCAAGGGGTCAATTCATTTTAACCAACAAAAACATTGATAAGTAATAATTAAACTACAAGTACTTACTTGTTAGGTTATAGATTGAACCTAATTAATGAATCAAATTACCAAAATTGAATAATTAGTCAATATTATATGCAAATCAGATTGCAGCACAACCAAATAACCAAACCAAATTAAGTGCAGTGGAAAATAAGTTTGACATGATGATTTGATCATGATGGAAAAAATTGTCACAAGCAAAAACCCCATTGGGTGAATTTTAGGTCATCAATCCTGTAGAATCTACTAATCAAGAACAACCAATTAAAAGTACAAGGAATCTTACTCCACTAATCTATCTCAAAGCATCTACCTACAGTAGAACTGGTCTTGGAATTCAAATTGCCCATAACTCGATAGATCAACAACTATCAAGGTGGTATCGGCGTTTGCATATACTAATCTTGTGTATTCAGTAATTCAAATTGTATAGCCACATTAAGGTCTTCTTGAACACACTAGAAATTAGGACTCAAATACATATAAAGTGCGTTTTGTCTCAAGATATTCCAGTTTACAAATATGACCCTCACATTCCTAATTAATCATTACAAACTTCTACTAGTTGGGTAAGGGGGAATTTAGTTATGTACAACCACCAATACAACCCCCATTTCCCCCCTTATGGTAATACTACCTAATTAAACATTAAAACTTTTTACTGTGTTAAAATCTCATCAGCCCTTCTGAGTGTGTTTGTTTCTTAAAAAAAAATAAAACAAAGAAAAGTCTTGTTTAGAAAACCAAAACCAAACTAGCCGGTCCAACTAGGTTAATCGTGAACTAGTATTGAAACCGATTTTTTTATATGTAAGAACCGAGCATATAAGAGATCTGAGAGAATCGTGTGAACCAAGGTTCAACCTTAAAAACTGGTAGAACCGTAAGTCAGCTCAACCGAGTCAAGTTATTGTACAAACCGATTTTTTATATGCAAGAATCGGGCATTTAAGAGATCTAAGAGAACCGTGTGAACCGAGGTTCAACGTAGAAAACCGGTAGAACTGTAAGTCGGTTCAGCCGAGTTAAGTTATTGTATTTATTTCAAAAAAATTAGAGAAATGACGTGTTATTAGGTGTTGAACTTAAGACCTCTCCCTTATTGAGCTCCATGGCTGACATCATGACCAACAGACAGGCAAGCTCTTTATGAGCTAATATGATGTATTATCAAATGTATATTAGATTTTCATGATTTATAGTTACTAAACCTTCATACCACCTCTATCTCAATGTATTAAATATAACTAAATTTGTTTTCATAGCTAAATTAACTTGTGATTTAAGAATAATACCTTTGCACAAGAATTTGCTATTTATGAATTTATTTTCAAAGTGATTTTAATTTAATCAAAATAATTTTTAATTGACGGATTATTATACAATATTTATTAATGCTTATTTATGCTATACTATTTTCTATTAACCTTATAATGTACTATTTATGTTAACCTTATCAAGAAAATTTATTTGAAATTTTTTTTTTCAATTTTTTAGATATTTTAGTCAATTTTGCTAATATTTACAAATTTAATACTTTTATTTTATGTTAATTAATTACTAAATTAATTATGACATCATCACATTTTAACATCGGTCGAATCTCGGTCGAACCTTAAAAATCTTGAACCTCTTCCTTTACTGGTTCTTTAAATGGTCCGAATCTAAAAACCATGAAAGAAGTCTAAAATAATACTAATACTTCCCATAAACCAAATTAAATACATATGCAGTGATGTTTGAACCTTTAGAGATTGTTGGATGTCAATTTAAATATTCACTTATTGTTATGTTTGCCCACATCAATAAATAAAAATTTAACAGATGAGAAAAAGTTTGAAGGGTAATTTTGGGATTTGCAAATTATCGTGGAACAGGAATCTAACTAAAATCATTAAAGATAATTGTCGATCACATCTCATATTTGAGGCATCAAATCATTACTTCATAAACTAGAGAAATAATTAAAGCCAAAATAGGCTTTTATATAATTGGTAACACTGAAATTAAGTATTTGTTCCAGTATCAATGGGACATTGCATGAAACATAAAATAGGTGGGACAGAGAGACAGAATAGGAATGGAGAAAAAATAAACAATAGCGTATCTTTGAGTCATCTCCACCTTATGCACGCTGTCAATTTTCCACAATTATAACGTTGATGTTACAATCCATGTCAAGGAAGGATATAGATATAGATATATATATATATATGTGTGTGTGTGTGTGTATAAAGGAGAGAGAAAGAGGGCAACATAACGACGGCTACAGATTTTGAGTTTTATTTATTTTAGTTTTAGTTTTAATTGTGTAGCTTTAGTGGAAGTTCTCTAATGTAGAAGTTGACAAGTTGTGCAGTGTGGTTTTTGGAACAAATGAACAGAACATGGAACCTTTTCTCTAGAACCACAAATATTGCTACTACAACTACTAGCTCTCTCTCTCTCTCTCTCTCTCTCTCTCTCAATAATAATAATAATAATAATAATTTTATCGCATATCCTAAGTACACATTATTATAGGAATGATATCCACTTGCTTATGGTATAGGAATTGGAGTCCAATTAATGAAATGCAAACCACGTACGTAAAGTAGATTGGAATCACATGTGCCTAATTCGAGTTCATTAAGAAGATTCTTCCACACGCCCTTAAAAAATAGTTGTTCAATTGAGCGGAGGAAAGGAGAGCAATGAGAGGAAAGTAGAGTATAATTGACCAATTAAGCTAACTTCCAGGGGGATTCTAGCATTTTACCCCCATTTGTAAAAAAAATTGGCAATATGCCCCTATTTTGAAACTATTTAGGTCCATGCCTCTGTTTTGAAACTCGATTTCCTCAAAATCGAGTTTCAATGAAGAACTCAATTGGTTTAAAATCGAGTTATGCCCAATCAAACTTTAAAAAAAAAAAAAAAAATGCATGGAACTCGAATTCCAATGAAAACACTGCTATCGGTATTACTAAACGCCGTTATAGGTTTTGGGCTAATCAAACTTAAAAAAAAATAAATAATTTGCATGAAAATGCCGCTATAGGTGTTACCGATCGTCGCTATAGGTTTTGGGCTGATCAAACTTAAAAAAAATTGCATGGAACTCGACTTCGTAGAACTCGAGTTCCATTGAAAACGCCGCTATAGGTGTTACCGAACGTCGCTATAGGTTTTGGGCTGATCAAACTTTTAAAAAAATTGCATGGAAACGCTGCTATAGGTTTACTTTTTTTTTTTTTTTTTTTTAAGTGTGATTGCCCCATATTCGATTTTCTAGCAATTGAGTTTCGAAACAGGGGCATAAACCTAGATAGTTTGGAAATAAGGGCATATTGCCAAATATTTTGAAAATTAGGGGTAAAATGCTAGAATCTCCTAACTTCCAGTAAACTCAATTTGACTTGCCTTTACTCTCCCTCTATCCCTCTAAATCCAATCAGACCTAAAAGCTAATACACACATCATGAATAATTATGATAGATTGTGTTATAGCAAATGACCTTCAGTCAATTTGAAATGCGGGAAAGGAAAAGTACCAATGGAGGAAAAGCTAAAAATGTTAGATCAAGAATTTCCCAAAATTGATGTAGAAAATATGTAGCCACACTATATTGTCTATAATCACTACAATGGTTAATGGCCTTGATTATCAATTGATTTTAAATTCAATAATTTTCTGTTCTAAAAACCTTTTTTTAACCAAGAAATAAATACTATGTCACATCAGGTTTTTACAAATCTATATCTATTCTATATATATCTAAAAGGTGAAATGTAGCATTTATTGTTACTATGCTCTAGTTGAGTTGCATTAGCTTCCACGTCATGATCCTATTTCTTTCCCATTTTTCTATTTTTTTTTTTTTTAAGATTTACTCTTTTTTTTAGTATTTACAATTTTTCCAACCTTTCTCTCTTCCTTACCTTTTCATCCCCCCACTACCCTTTACTTTAATATCACTCTTTATATTTCCCTTTGTCTTCTTTTATTTTATCTTTTTTTATTCACACCCTTTTACTATACCTTTCTCCCTCCCTTACCTTTCATCTCTCCACTACCCTCTACATTTTTGTCTCTTCTTATTCACACCCTTTTACTGATTTTAAGGACACTAATCCTAATAACTTCTTGAGCCAAACAACTTCCTTTGCCGCTTCACAAGCAGCAACATAATCAACTTCTATGGTGGAGTTGGCAATACAAGATTACTTAACACTCCTACAACTTATGACTGACGTGCCCTTAAAGTCAGTAAAAGCACAGGGATGCTTTTGTGATTGACAAGCCCATGACTATGGAGATTGTGTTAGGATTAGTGCCATTAAATCCTATTAATGATGCTATGTATGACATTATGTTATGTTTAATAAAGTTATTTTATTATTATCTAAACTAATGGTAATATGAATATTTAGACATTATCATGTAATCCATAAGAAGCATAGTATATAATTTATTTGATTCAATCACAGAAGATATAAATCACAAGTTTTTTGTAAACTCAGAATTTTAATTTGTAGTCGGTGATGAAATTAGGCACTTCATCTGTGAAGACTATAATATATCAACTAAGATGATTTGTCTTAATCATGAAAGTGGAGACTTCTAGTTGATATGTTGATATGTTTTATGAGTTAAAACATATTGAACTGGACTACAGTGAGATTTATTATTCTTCTAATGATTGTCAAATGAATAATAAATCTCACGACTTTTGTTTACTTTAACTCTTAATCTTGAGAGAATAATGAACTTGATCATGAAGTGTAGTTTGCTTTGATATATCAGGAGTGAGATCTAAAGTTACGGTCAATACCTCAGTATATTAGGCAATCACATTTAGCGTTGATGGAACATATATTTTCAAATAATATATGTTAATGTGTAGGTGTTCTTCTCAAAGACAAACATAACTTAGCTGGTCACACAATGAAAGAATTGTTCATAAGAAGACAAAATAAAATTTAAAACATATATTAAAAGTTAAATGTTATAGAACGAAAAGAAAAAACTCATTTATAACCATCAAACAATATTATTTTAAACAAAAACATTGTTTAAAAAAGGACATTTTTAAGTATGGACAAAACTTTTAAGTGAATTAATCATAAATTCCATAATTTTGTTGCTAATATGCCAATTTCATGACACATTAGTGTCTAGATTGGCATGGCAATCAAATTGGTTCATTTTGCAAACTTTAAAGATTACTATCACTTATGAAACACTACTAATTAATACCACGTTTATGTCCCTTCTTCAACCTGGATTTTTGTCTAAAATATGGAGTTTGGACCATTCATTCAACACACTATTAATTTAATCTTTTGAACCTGTGTGGAAAATACAAAGTTGAAGTGCAGGTAGAAGCATGAACACAATTTTCCGCAAGTCAAATATATATATATATATATATATATATACACACACACAAAATATCATATTCTCTCTACCAGCACCCACATTTACTATTCCACACCATCCAACTGATTGCTTTCACATGTTACAAACATGGGGAAAATAGTGCTAAGTTGAAAATTCCATATGATCATTGACAGACAGATTTTAAAATGGTCTTTAACCATGATTAGATGTCCATATATTATTGGTGCAGTAGAATTTTTAGCAAATTAAAAGAAGTCTGTAAATTAATCAAATCTTTGATACCCCTTTGCAGCTTCAGCTTTGTGGTCATGCCACATTGGCTACTGCACACACAATCTACACTAACAGCCCATAAATTAACTATGCTCCTACTAAATTACAGCAGCTATCATCACTGCTATTCTTGCATCAGCTTGTATCACAGCTCCTGTGTTGCACCAGCTTCATAAGATAACACTCAAAGCTATACCAATCAGCAAAAGTGAGAGTACATATCCTATGTGTGGTAAGTACTTAGTGGCTTGCCACGGTGAAAACTTCTGTAGAAACAGTCAAGATTTCAGTTTACTTGCCAAGTTAATAAGGAATAAAAACCGCTTCCTTAATGAATAAAGATTTCAGTTTACTTGCCAAGTACAAATAAGGGCATCTTTGAATAACAACATGGTACTTTGGTTACCAATTGAGACTTGACCTCAATGGCTTGTATTTCACCTTCCTCATTCTTGAGTCGGCCTTAAATATCCTAGCATTACTTCGACGCAAAACATGATATATATCAAACCCCATACTATCTACATCAATATATATGTATTTTTTTGCTAAGATAGTTCAATAGAATTAGCATAGAGCATTAAATTAAAATTTATTCTAGATTTTCCACTTTCTCAATTTCATAATGTCTTCCTTTATTTTAACTCAATAAGAAACTTTGGAAGTGTACTATCTTACATAGAATTGGCCCTTATATACAGTAATATCCTTGTACTCAAAACCGTTATCATCTACAATGGCTAAACTCCTAGCCCCAAATTTTGCAAAGCCTAATTTTTTGGCACCAAAGATAACAAAAACGGCAATCATTTACATTTATTCAAGGCGAATTGGGAACCATAACTACATTATTGGGAAACCTACATTCAATCTGAGTTTATGGTTTGGAACATTAAAAAATCTTATCAGATTAATATGGAATTAAAAAGAATAGAAGTCAAATGGATAAGAATGATAGTTAGGCTGCCCTAACCTGTCAGCTTTATCCAGTAATGTTTCTTGAGAACACCTGGTGAATGTTATAAATCTGTCTAAACAAAGGTAATTCAAACAATAAATACATAATGGATAGAATCTTGACAGAGAACTGCAGTAAATCTGAATTTAAATGAAATGACTAGATAAGAAGGTTTGTTAAAATTACTAAAATTTCAGATTTTAGATAGTTTATGACAGGCCACAAATGCGTTGACCCCTTGTGATAAATTACGTTGATTAATTAGCCAAGTTATTAATTAATCAATTTAACATGCAATATCACGTGGCAGCACAAACAAATCACCAAAACTAAGTAAAGCAGCGGAAAATAAATAACACGGTGATTTGTTTACGAATGGGGAAAACCCTTACGGCAAAAACCCCACCGGGTGATTTAAGGTCACCACTCCCGAAACTCCACTATTATCACAACAAGCAGTTACAAGCAAGGAATCCCAAGTACCTCACCAACCTACAGTTGAACTCTTACCCCAATACCCAATTGGACTTGTTCTGTAGTGACAATTTCTCCTTTCAATGCACGGCTCCCAAGTACGTGACTAACCAGATGCGCGGATCCCAGTACGCGACTTCAAACACCAACTAGAGAGAGAGAGAGTTGGCTGCAAAGTTCTTCAAATCATCAAGGATGAACTAGGGCACGAACTTTGTCTGTCAGATCACAAATTGCATGAACAACAAGTTCTCAATGAATGTGCAACTTGTATCTTGTGATCTCTTCTTTGACGGCCCTTAAAATAATCCTTTTATATGTCTAGGGTTAGGAGAAAAGAAGTCCCAAAGACACACTCACGGATTAGACTTGAAACAGACCTGGAAATCTGTTTTCTTTAATTCTCGACAGATAGAGGTGTCGAGAGGTGTCGAGACAGCTGTCGAGGTTCGGGCAAAACAGCTTCTTTAAAGCTCGATAGATGTATCTGTCGAGGTATGTGTCGAGCTTTAAAAACCTGCACTTCCTTGCTTGTTTCTTGGACAGACTTTGACGGCTTCAACACTTAACCTTGAACCACTGTTTCTTGAAGTGTTAAACTCATCCTAAATCTACCCAATTACAAGTAAAGTGCGTTTTGTCTAAGGATAAGCCAATTACATAAAATAGTGACATATGTTCACAGACTTGAACTACATATGTCCTAACAATCTCCCCCTTTGGCAATCCGTGACAAAACCACAACATACAAATGAAGATATGAGAGAAGTCATAAATCACTCAACTCATATTCACTTGTTACATACAGTAAAATCTATCCTATCACAAACTCTTGAAAAACTTTGCAAGAAGAGAGTTCATGGCAAGAAGACTTTGACAACCTGTATTTCTGAAACACTTATAAACAAAACACATCAAGGCATCTTTGTGTGAAACAAAAATAATAAATTGCATACAAGTAAAGAAGCATGTGTATAAAGATAGAAAAGAAACAACACATGAAAGGTAGGTGAAAGAAAAACATACATCATCATATATAAGAAGAGAATAATACAATGTATGTCAATACATGATCAATGTATCTCTAAAAGAAAGAAAAAAATACATAGATCACCTCACTACATCCCTCAATCCACACTCCCCCTAACAAAAATGTCCTATGTCCTATGCTAACACTCCCCCTAAGAATGACTACTCTCATCCAAAAACTACTCCCCCTTTTTGTCACGAGTGACAAAGGGTAGAGTGTCAAGTAGACATCTCATCCGAAGAGCTCGCATCTCCATCATCATCATCGGAAGAAGCATCATCATCATCAGCCTCGGTCTCAGTCGACACATGAGGTGGCGGAGGAGAAGCCTCTGGAGCAAAGCCGCCCATGGTCGCCTGTCGCCTGGTGATGCGACTAACACGGACGTTCACCTGATACAACTCCATGGAGAGTGTATCTAGGCGAGCATCCATGCGCTGTAGCTGTGCCATGATGTCTCCCAAGCTGACGTCGCTCGAAGAAGTAGAAGCAGATGCTCGAACGGATCTGGAGGTGGCCGGACGGGTGGAAGGAGTGGCACCGTCAGTCTGTCGCGATCTAAACTGTGCCTCGCTACGTTTTACGGTAGCGGCGTCTATGGCGGACATGACGTGGTAAGGATCGGACGTGGGGAATGGGATGGAAAAACGACTCAGAATCCTCATGATAGCGGAAGGGAAAATGAGCTTATCACGGGTGGCCGTATCTCTATAGACATCGATAATGGAAAAGATGAAGTGTGAAGGAAAGTCTATAGAAAGATCCTCAAGGAGGGACAACAAAAATCGAGCGCGAGGCTCTGTGATAGAGTTATAGTGAGACAGTGGGTGCAAAACAAAGGTCATCACCATGTTAAGGAAACGAGAACCTTTAGCAAAAGGTCGACATAGTGTGTACATGTGATCTCCCCAAGAGGTAGGACGCTCACAGAACGCCGAGATCATCTCGTCTTTGGACACAGTCCAGAGACGCTCACAGCTAGGGTAATCAGGATGATCCACCCTAGGTACATGAAGAACCTCAGAGACCAGCTCTGGGGTGACACAGAAGCGCGTACCTCGGACGCAAGAGTAGAAAGAAGGTACAGAAGAATCTATCCCGTGGATGTTGGAGTAAAACTCCTGAATCAACACGAGAGGACAAGTGACCGGGACGTCACACAGTGACTCCCATCCCCGGGTGTGAATGACATAAGGAAGATCGGTGTCGGCAAAATCTGCCAGGACAACGTGGCGTTCCGAATGAACACCGCGTTTAGAAAAGTTCTCCGAGAAGTCCTTGTGGGCCTTCTCATCACGGAACCGGACAGAAAGAGGGGTAGAGTCAGAGGAAGACTGTCCCTTAGAACGCAAAGGGTTCTGGGACGGAGTGGATTTACGCTTAGGTGCCATAGACACAGCTAACGCAACCATAGAGAGGGGGAGAGAAAGAAAACACACAGAAAAGTCCCAAACAGTTCAATATTGACAGAATAATATTGAAATGAAAAGAACGTATGCATGAGAATGCATGAACATGTGACATGCAACATAAAAACATCATGGGCTCAGCCCAATCCAAACCTAACAGCACACAATAGATAGGCACACATCTAAATGCATGAAAATACAATTAGAATGCTAATGTGATGCAATGCATGTGATTTTGAAGATCAAAACTAGAAAACAACCCAAAAATTTCATGAAAACCTCAACAATTTTGAAAACTCCCAAAAATTTTCAAAAACACAAAACCTAGGGTTTTAAAACAATGAAATGCATGAAAAAGAGGGATAAAGTGCTTACCAAGAGATGAATATCGCAAAGAAACTCTTGAGAAAGCCTTGGGAGAAGGTTTGGAAGGAAAAGGAAGAGATTTTGAGAGAGAACAGTGAGTTTCGAGCGAGAGAGATCGAGCAAGTGAGAAGCAAAATCGCGACTGCTCTATATATAGCTTCTCATTAAATCTCGACAGATGATGCTATCGGGAGGTGTCGAGCCTGCTGTCGAGGGCATGTGTCGAGAAATACACATGGACAGATGAAGCTATAGAGATCAGCTATCGAGGAAGAAGAATAAACAAGAAGGAACCTCGATCGATCCAGAAGCTATCGAGAAGCTATCGAGCAAACAGAAAGTTTCTCGATCGATCCAGCAGGTGTCGAGGTATCTGTCGAGACTGTGATAAGAAAGAGTCTAAGGATCTCGACAGATAGCTCATGTGTCGAGAGGTATCGAGGAGGTGCCGAGATGCCTTTAAAAGCAGTTTTTCAAAAGAAGAAAAATACAGACATGAATGCAATCATGCATGCAACTCAACCAAAGATACAACCAACACTTAAGCTCTCAAACTCATCTCTCAACAAAAATTTTGATGCACATGAATCTCAAAACACGCACACACACACTAAACAAGTCTAACCAATTTTATGTTTCAAAAACAAGTTATGACAGTTTAGTGAGCATATATTAACGCATGTAAACTTTGTGATGGCCAAATCACATTGTACCTGCACATCTATCAAGAATAGCAAAGAATATTGCGTGTTGTGTGTGAAAACATCGCAAGATTGCATATGTGTCTCAATGTTATGACGATTTGAGATATTAGAAAATCACTTTAACTCACACACAATCATAACTGTTTGATGGGGACTATCACCTTCGAGGTACATCCTATAACTCCCACATCTCCTAGAAAACACGCTTGCAACCATATTTTAAAGCATTTTTGATCTTTTTGCTTTTTATTTCTTTGCATATTTTCTTTTTAACAAGCATATCATGCATGGGCATACAAGAGAAAGAAAAGAAATACCCAATGATGTTAACCTTTTGACACTGCACTTTTGCTATGCCGAAGCATACAGGTGTCATTGACATTGCACTTTTGCTATGCCGAAGCATACAGATGTCTTATTATGATTGGCGAGTAACAGTGGTGAGATGGTTATTTATGCCTTTCTCTTAGGATTTTCTAGTTCAACCCGTCAAAAAGAGTGATACGAGTGTTAAGAAGAAGAGATTACTTAACCTTACTCATCACAAACAAAGAGCTACAGAGCTCACTTGCTTAGTTGTGCAGAAGAATACTCATCTAAGCTACAGGTGATACAAAGTTTAGAAAACTCTGTTTCAATGGCCATTTTAAAAGTTCACATGAACCAATGCACACAAACACACACTGTTTTTGTATTTTTCAATTTTTCAATTTTTTATTTATTTTGAAAACAAAATAAAATAAAAACTAAACAACCAAACAAAAACAGACAAACCTCATGAATGCATAAAAGAAAGATGCATATGCATGAAAACATGATAGAATGATGCAGATGCATGAAAGTATGATTTCAATAGAAGATAAGAAATCAAGCAAAGAGAGTCCTACTTTAGATAGAAAGAATTGAAGCAAAGGACAAACAGAAAAGACAATTAAGTCTTAGGCTCCTTTCTCACCCACACGGCACGAGTCTTTGGCCGTGAAGACGAAAAGGCACGTGTCCTAGTATGACTACTAAAGGATATAGAAGAATTAAAATTCTCCTGAAATTGAGTTAAAAAGCTCAAGACTTTTAATAACTCTCCAAACAAAGGTGTAGGTCCTTGAGAGGAAACCTGTGACCGTTTGGACAATTGCTTATGAGGATACAACCTAAAGCAATTAGGACGAGTGTGTCCAGAAACACCACAATGGTGACAAACATGAGCAGTTTTAGAGCTACTCGGCTTCCTAGAAGGAGGTCTAACCTTAGAGGTTGACAGAGTCCTCAAATTAGGACAATTTGGCCTAATATGACCAACCATGTGACAATAATGACAAGTGGGGACAAAAACAGATTTATCATTCAACCTAGGAGGAGTTTTAGACATAGGTTTAGAAACTTCAGCGTTAACATCAGATTGTTTACCTTTGTCTATCCTAGCAATATTAGCCTTCAACTCTTCATTATTCCTTTTAAATGGGGGAATATAAAAATATTTTTCTTTTGAGTTAGGCTCAACAACAAGTTTGGCACTAGTTAATTTTTTAACTTCAGTTTTAAATTCAACTAGTTGCTCTTCCAAACTCTTAATTTTGTCCACCTGAGATGAAATTTGATTTTTAAAATTCTCATTCAAATTATTGGCTTCATCCAATTTTGCAATCAAATCATCTTTTTCAAGCTTGACCTTTTTAAATTTAGCTTTTAATTTTGTTGAACACTCAAGAGATTTCATACAAAAATTATAAAGCTTGCAATAGGCATCATGAATATCATCATCATCATTCAATACAAGATCATGCAAATCAAAACAATCAAGAGTTTCCATGACAACAGGGGTCAATGGATCACACATCAAAGATTAAACCCTAATCAGAGTGTGCCTGCTCTGATACCACTTGACAGGCCACAAATGCGTTGACCCCTTGTGATAAATTACGTTGATTAATTAGCCAAGTTATTAATTAATCAATTTAACATGCAATATCACATGGCAGCACAAACAAATCACCAAAACTAAGTAAAGCAGCAGAAAATAAATAACACGGTGATTTGTTTACGAATGGGGAAAACCCTTACGGCAAAAACCCCACCGGGTGATTTAAGGTCACCACTCCCGAAACTCCACTATTATCACAACAAGCAGTTATAAGCAAGGAATCACAAGTACCTCACCAACCTACAGTTGAACTCTTACCCCAATACCCAATTGGACTTGTTCTGTAGTGACAGTTTCTCCTTTCAATGCACGGCTCCCAAGTACGTGACTAACCAGATGCGCGGATCCCAGTACGCGACTTCAAACACTAACTAGAGAGAGAGAGAGTTGGCTGCAAAGTTCTTCAAATCATCAAGGATGAACTAGGGCACGAACTTTGTCTGTCAGATCACAAATTGCATGAACAACAAGTTCTCAATGAATGTGCAACTTGTATCTTGTGATCTCTTCTTTGACGGCCCTTAAAATAATCCTTTTATATGTCTAGGGTTGGGAGAAAAGAAGTCCCAAAGACACACTCACGGATTAGACTTGAAACAGACCTGGAAATCTGTTTTCTTTAATTCTCGACAGATAGAGGTGTCGAGAGGTGTCGAGACAGCTGTCGAGGCTCGGGCAAAACAGCTTCTTTAAAGCTCGATAGATGTATCTGTCGAGGTATGTGTCGAGCTTTAAAAACCTGCACTTCCTTGCTTGTTTCTTGGACAGACTTTGACGGCTTCAACACTTAACCTTGAACCACTGTTTCTTGAAGTGTTAAACTCATCCTAAATCTACCCAATTACAAGTAAAGTGCGTTTTGTCTAAGGATAAGCCAATTACATAAAATAGTGACATATGTTCACAGACTTGAACTACATATGTCCTAACAGTTTAAAATAAAAACACATGTTTATTGGACATTTAATATGATAATTCGTAAAGGAAATGCAGTGGTGAGAAGTTTAAGGAAAAAAAAAACTATTTGAAGTAATGAGAGTATGCCGATCTTTGAGGCAGAGCAGCAAATACTCTTCTAAAAAATCAAATAAAATTAAACTATATAAAGAAATATATAAAGATTCATAGAGTAAGGTAGTATATCCATTTGTTTATCTTGTTTGTAAGAGTATGTTATTTGTGAAATAGATTGAAATACATTAGTCTTCATATTTTTTTCTTCTTTGATGCAATTTGCTTAGTACCCTTCTTTTGATTCAAAATGTTGTATTGCTAAAGCACATCCCTAAGATTCCATTACTCATCAATAGAAAATCAGCCCACTACCTTCTTTTTATCTCTTCATTGGGTTGCGAAGCAAAATTTTCAATAAAAACTCAAGAATTAACACCAAATGGCGGATGCATGCACATATGAAAAATTATGTGGACATGGTACTCTATATGAATCATATACTTATTCAAAGCAGCCCAAAACACCAAAACCTACAAACATTGGGAAAAAAAAATGCTTAGAAATCAACCATTATTGAACGACAAACATGGTTTTTTCTACATATATTCATGGGCTAAACCCCAAGATGCCTCCCCAAAAAAAACTAGATTATGATAAATCAAGAAGGCAGTAAATAATCAAAGAATATAATACTTCCAATTTGGAAAAGACTATAATGTTAGAAAGTAGCAAAAACAAAGATTATAATCTGAGGCCAAAACATTGAAAGAGAGAGAATAAACATCCGGATTTTAATTCAAATTCAAATAACAAAAAGTAGCAGTGAGGATGTGAAATAAGAAGAAGGGAGAATTGGCTGAAGATCATTGAAACAGGAATACAGTAAATGAACAAAATGTAATACGAAGTATGAGATAAGTAAAAATAAAATCAGCATTCAAGCAAACTTTATTAAACGGTAAAAAGGTTTTATCTTTCAATTATCTTGTCAATGTTCCTTTTAAATGAAGAGGTCGATCTGTTCTAAAGACCAAAACCAACAAACACCAAAAAAGAATAAATGCTACAAAGACCACAAACCAAATATAAAACCTAGTTTGAAACTGAAATTAATGATTACATAATCATCACTAATAGAAATTTAAATCCTTCAAAACCAACACAATGTAATCATTGAGATACATTGAGTAGTAAAATTGCACAAAAACAAATAAGCCAAATTAATTGCAAAGCAGAGCAAACATAATAATAAAGATCCATGGACTAATCAAAAACATTAATCGAAGACAATTAGTGAATTAGTGGATCAATAGAAGTACGTAGAATATTGTTGTTCTTTGGTCATTCAGGTAGAACCAAGAATTAAAGACATTTGCATAATGTTTTATAGGCTTTTAAAGTAAAAAGCTTTTTCTAAAGATTAACAAACTAATTGAAACATTAATGTGTACACCACACAACAATCTTTAGTAAATAGTCCCTAAATATTCAATGACATAATTTTAAGCAATATGTTGGTTATTTAATCAAATTCAATAAATGAAAAATAAACATAATTTTTTGCCAAAAAAGATTCATTCATTATTTAAAACAATTATACATTCCTTTAAACAAATATACGATCAAACAGAAAACATGACTTTTTAGCACAAACATTAAAGAGGTTTTAGACTTTTTAGTTTCAAATAATAGATGCTCAGAGCAGTAACATTGAGAAATCAACCATTATTGAACGGTAAACATGTTTTTTACTACACATATTCAAGGGCTAAACCCCATGATGCCACCCACAAAAAAACTGGATTATGATCAATCAAGAAGAAAGCATCAAAATAAAGGATATAACACATCAAGGAAAAAAATTCTAACCTTGGGTATAGGTGCTGCAGAAAAGAATCGAAATAGAGTTGGTGTCAAATTTTCTTTGAGGAAGGTGCCGTTTGTTTAAGGATGTGGTAATTCAGTGCTTTTATTAAGTGGTGTGAAATGGTTTTTATATCAAGTCACTCCAATACATGAATATGGTGGAGGTACCAAATGCAGGCCCCTAAAAACATTGCAAAAAAAAAAAACCATAACAGTTTTATAGTTTAGTAAAATACAAAATAAGAATTCATTGAATTAAAAAAATGAAGAAAAAAGCAGATTAACATATGCAATTTAGAGCCAAATCAACACCAAACAGATCAACGGAGAAAATTTGATTCAAATTATGAGATAAACAGAGGGAAAATCAGGCTATCTAAACCTCTTAGTTTGATGCAGCAACTCTTCTTGCAAAATACTCGTGTTGTACCTAGCAAAGAACTCAGTCTTCAAGAAAATAACAGGGTAAGGAGTTTTGTAAAATCACAGCAAAGAAAGATGAAAGAGAGACTACAAAAGAAGTGGAAACAAACATTGTAATATGGTTTGAGTTGCAAAGATATGAAAGATAGTTTTAGTTTTTAACAATTTATTGGCTATTTCTCATACGATGATGGCTAAGGATTTGGCTTCCATTAACCAATGATATATAAAATTTTACTTTTAACTATAATAAATCAAAGGATAAGTCCCTAATGTTACCAAAATAAAAACCAAACCAAAGCATCCAAAGAAAGAGAATCAACCAATGTATTTTTTTAAAAGGGTAAAAGAAGAACCCTAGACAATTAAGCAGGGGGAACAATTTTAATATAGATATATTGAAGAAGAAAAATTGTAATTCATACCATGATAAATCTAAATGATTTAGTTATTTATGAACAATGAATATGAACAATAAATTTCAAGGATGAAGTCTAGAAGATATCAGCATGATGGAAGAAATGAATTATGAAACAAATGTGATGCAATTGGTAGTACTATACAGCATGTACATTTTTTTTTCTTGGATATGCAATTGGCTGAGAGGCTCTTCAATACCCCCCCCCCCCAACAACCCCACTACCAAATACACATCTATATTCTGGTATCCACAGACCCAAACTTTGATAATAATCCATGTAAAATTTGATTTTTTTTTTCTATTTATCTTATCTTTGTTTGTATTAAATTAAAATTTTTTTTGGATTAAATTAATATGTATAATTATTATGTCCCAATTAATTTATTCCATTTTTTTCCAGTGGCCAAATAGATGGTCACAGAATGTTAACATGCAAATCAAATTCGAAAAAGAGGTCGGTCTGATTATAGATGGCCTCTCATGATTCTAGGGTTCCGCATTCTTGTCCATGCCATAAGAATAAATATTCACAAAAAAAAAACATCTAAAGAATGAGAATGAACATTAGAATTTCAATTCAGGTTTGAACACAGAGAATTTATGCATACCTTTCATCAGAGTAATGCCAATCTCTATCTCCGTATCTTAATACCTCTAGGACGTTTGATCGTATTTAACTTTGAATCCCTGAACAAAAAATAGACTTTTTTACGAAAACTAAGCCAATCAGAATAGAGAACAACAAAATCCTAAACTAAAATTAGTATATATTGATATATATTCAAAGAATTTTCAAATGGAGATTTTAACAAAACCCTACAAGCGCACACACATTCAAAGTCAAAGCTTTAACACACAAAACAGATCTATCCTGAAATCACAGGAAAGTTTCAAAACTAAATCAAAACAACAAAAACACATAGAGAGAAAGAGAGGGAGAGAGAGAAGAACGTACCTAGAAAACTCAAAAGGGGATGGCGATGGCCGGTCGTATGAATCTCCAGTGAGGCGTAAGGTTTTTTTTTTTTTTTTTTCTCGTTGGCTTTCTCTATGTCGCAGTGTCGCAGTATCGCTAGGCGTTTTCTTTTAGAGAGAGAAAATGTTAAGCGGAGGTTGATGAAAAGGGCTAGGGTTTTTTAATTGCAATGTTTTTTTTATTTTATTTTGACCAGTTTATATTTATATATATCAAAAAAACTATCAAACAGTGTTAAGCGCGACAGAGTTTTGAAAGCCCAAACGTTGTAAAGTGCGGTTGTTTTACTTAAAAGCTATGTACATGGCAGTATTTTAAGGGGCCCTTTTTCCTATTTTTCAGTACCTCCTTAAATGTAGGAACTAACTTTCTCTTAGCTTCTGCTATTATATATAGTATATGATATAGTGGTATTAAATATAATTAATGGCAACTTTGGACTTGTCAAGAGTTGACAGAAAACCCAGGGCCCATTGGAGCAAGAGTCTTCTTTGTTTCCTTTTGGTCCCACTCTAAGTCACATACTAAAACCCAATTGGAATGGCCCAAAACACTAGTCCAATTAGATAATCAATTAGATATAAGAAAAGAAACATACAGAATTTTATATGGTTCTATAAGGAATGAAATGGTGTGTATGTGAGTGTAACCACGCTCTTATTCTCCCCTAAACATATACATATAGACTGATTGAGAGACCAAACTTCTTAGGCTTAAGTGGAATTGGAGTGAAGATTAAAAGTTTTCTCAAGTACTTCTAATCTTTGGTTTTGAAATTCACCGTACCAAGGTACGCTCTCTTGTTTTTGAATTCTGAAATTTACATAGTACATGTTAACAATTGAGAATGATGCAAATCCATTAAATTTCTGCTGTGTATGTTTTGTATGCAATAAAAACTATGTTTTTCCAACAATTGGTATCATAGTGAGGTTTTCAATTTCGAATTTGTATTACATGTTTTGTGAGTATTGGAATCAAAGATAGTAATTTCATGATATTCGAAGATTATACAATCAATTTTCTGCATGGTTATTGAAATTATTGTTTGATGAAAATTAATATTGATGTTATGATGTTGTTTAAGTTTGATATTATGAGTGTTAGATTGAACTTTAAGGCTATAGCATCAATGGAATTTATTTTTTGGTCTCAAACTCAATCTATTATGTTCATATGATGGTAGTTTGTTCATGAAAACCATTGAAAATTGTTTTGGAGAAATTCTGAAAAATTCGAGTTTCATGTGTTTCGATCAATTGAAGATTACTTTCGATCGATCGAATGAGATAGGAACCTTCTGTCCAATTCAATTGACTCTCGATTTCTAGTCGATTAATGGAATGTTCTTTTCCAATTGATCAAGCAACGATTGAGTATTGATCGAGCCAGGCAGAAAGTTTGGTGTGAATTTTTTAATTTTTTCGATCGATCTAGAAATACATTCAATTGATCGAAAGCTGTGAATTTTGAATTTTTCTAAGTGTTTTCACACTTTTTAAAGTGCAAGGCAAGGCTATGTGTGATGAAATTACACATGATTTCTAATTAAAAACCTTCCTTTTAAAATATCTAGTGGGAGAGAGATACAAGGATTGGATCTCATGGCCTCCATTGTCGGTTCATAGTAGTATAAAATATATAATTTGTCTTTGCTTCGAGCTTAGCATTCCTTGTGAAGAGTATTTATTTCATAGTGTTACAAGATTGAACTTCCTGGTTTATAGTGGTTTGATCAAACACCTTGTCTTAGCCTTGAGCTGTGCATTACAAGATAAACCTGTTAATGGTAGATGAAATGTGGCTACACATGGCTCTAGATAATGGTATACACTAGAATAAATATTATAGTATCCTCTATGCTGAGTTCTTACTATTCTTATTTAGAGGCTGAATATATAACGGCATATTATTAGCGTTTGATAAGAGTTATCATGATAGCACTAATAATGAGAATAGTCCTCAATCAATCATAGTATTTAATATTCACTCTATACTGAGGGATATTCAATATAGATTAGGTTGTCATTGGATATTTTTTGTTGTGGTTTCATTAAGGTTCCATATCATATATTTATATGCTAAATTGATAATGTCTGGTTTACTTATTATATTCATGTTTGTTATTTTCAGATTTAAATCATGGCATCTTTTAGCCCACTTATTGCTATTCTTAATCAAAACAAATTGACTAGATCCAACTATGTTGACTAGAAAAGAAATTTAGACATTATTCTTACTGCGGAAGAGCACAAGTATGTGCTTAGTCAACCTTGTCCTAACTTTCCATCATTGGATGCTCCTCTTGAGGAAAAATAGTGATATGATCGTTGGCAGAAATCTAATAAGATGGCGAATTGCTATATCTTAGCATCTATTTCAAATGTTCTACAGCATCAAATGTAAGATGTAGAACTAGCTTGGGACATAATGCTAAGTCTGAAAGAGATGTTTGGTGAGCAAGGCCGTTCTGCTAGGCAAGAAACTATGAAGCAAATTTATAATACCAAAATGGCTAAAGGTACTTCAGTAAGGGAGCATTGTCTTAGGATGATGTCTCATTTGAATATACTGAAGGTTTTAGGTGCCGATATTGATGGAGAATCCCAAGCGGATATGATATTCCAGTCACTACCAGAATCATTTAAGGAATTCAGAATTTATTATAATATGAACAAAAAGATTTATACATTTTCTAAATTAATGGATGAGTTGGTGGCGGCAGAAGGCATTCTTGGTACAACCAGTGTTGATGCTAATATGGCTGAAGCTTCTACTTCTCAACCTAAGTCGAAAGGCAAGGGTAAAAAGAAGAAGAAGAAGGACTTCACCAAGCAAGATGGTAAACAAATTGTCTTAGGAGTTGCCAACAAAAGAAAGAAAAAGGACTACGCTAAAGGCATGTTTCCATTGTAGCAAGAAAGGTCATTGGAAAAGGAATTATCCAATATTCAGAACTACCAAGAATAAGGGTATAAAAAATTCATTCCTTCTTGAAATATGTTTAGTACAAAATCCCATGGATTCCTATTGTGTAGATTTAGGTTATACTAATCATATCTGCAATTCTTTGTAGAAGTTTCAGGAGACCAAAAAGCTGAATGAGGGAGAACTATTTCTTCCTTTGGTTGATGGGAGCAGAATTCTAGTTGTAGCTATTGAAGTGATTAATTTATGTTTTGGTTCTAGAGTTTTAATATTGGAAGACTGTTTGTATGTACCTAATGTTTGTAAAAATTTAATTTCTGCAACTTATTTAGGTAAACATGGATATTGTGTTATCTTGAAAAGCAATGTTGTAATATCCAAAATATCAAGATAAAGTAGTAATGTTCCTAGTGCTTTATGTTGATGATATTCTACTTATTGGAAATAATGTAGGGGTAATGTCATCAGGAAGGTTTGGTTGTCAAGCCAATTTGATATGAAGGACTTGGGTGAAGCTAACTTTATTCTAGGGATCAAGCTTTGGCGACGAGATCGAAAGAATAGAATGTAAGGTTTGTCACAAGCTAGATATATAGATAAGGTTCTAGAACAGTTTAGCATGCAAAACTCCAAGAATTGATTACTTCCTTTCAGACATGGAGTTCCTCTGTTTGATGACCCAAGGCTTAAGGCTCTTGAGGAAGAAAATATGATGGGACAAATTCCCTATGCTTCTACAGTGGGAAGTCTCATGTATGCTATGCTATGTACTAGGCTAGATATCTGTTATTCAGTTGGTATAGTCCGTCGATATCAATCAAATCCAGGACTTAAACATTGGCAAACTGTAAAGTATATTCTCAAGTGTCTAAGGAGAATGATAGATTATATACTTGTTTATCAGTGTGAGGATTTGATACCTATTAGTTATACAGATTCAGATTTTCAATCAGATCTTGATTTCAGAAAGTCCACTTCAGGTTGTGTGTTCACCTTGGGAGGTGGAGCCATAAGTTTTTGGAGTGTTAAGCAATCTTATATTGCTGACTCCACCATGGAAGTTGAATATGTTGTTGCTTGTAAAGCGGTAAAGGAAGCTATTTGGCTCAAGAAGCTGTTAGTCCACTTCAGATCTGCATGTAGTGCTTATCTTTAATCCAAATTTCTATTTGCTATGTAATGCTTATATTGTGTAAGTTGTTTATGATTTTTAAACACATGCTCTTGATTTTGAAGTCACATTCTTGTGATTGTAAGATGCTAGGAAATATGTAGTTCAAGTTGTTGACATATGTCACTATTTTGTGTAATTGGCTTATTCTTTGACAAAATGCACTTTACTTGTAATTGGGTAGATTTAGGATGTATTTAACGCTTCAAGAAACAGATCAAGTGTTGAAGTCATCAAGTCTGTCCAAGAAACAAGTTGGAAAGTGCAAGTTACTAAAGCTCGACACCTAGTCTCAACACATGCATCTATCGAGCATCAGAAGCTGTTTAAGCCCCGAGGCTCGACAGCTTCTCAATAGATCCTCAACACCTCTATCTGTCGAGATTTAAAGAAAACAGATTTTCAGTTCTGTTTTAATTCCAATCCGTGAATGTGTCTTTGGGACTTCTTTTCTCCTCATCCTAGACATATAAAAGGATTGTTTTAAGGGCCGTCAAAGTGATGCAAGTTGCACAAGTATTGAGTAATTCTTGTTCATGTAATTTGTGATCAAAGACAAAGTTCTTGCCCTAGTTCATCTCTTGTGAAGAAGTTGCTGTGTAATATGCACCGTAGGGTTTTATAACCAAACATCTTCTTGATCTTCATCGTGTGGATGATTTGAAGAACTTTGCAGCCAACAACTCTCTCTCTAGTTGGTAAATTGAAGTCGCGTACTAGGATCCGCGCATTTGATTAGTCACGTACCTGGAGCCATGCATCAAGAGGAGAAACTGTCACTACAGAACAAGTCCAATTGGGTATTGGGGTAAGTGTTTAATTGTAGGTTGGTAAGGTACTTGGATTCCTTGCTTGTAACCGCTTATTGTGATAATAGTGGAGTTTCGGGAGTGGTGACCTTAAATCACCCAGTAGGGTTTTTGCCGCCAGGTTTTCCCCATTCGTAAACAAATCACCGTGTCTTTTATTTTTCACTGCATACTTTAGTTTTGGTGATTTGTTTGTTCTGCCACGTAAATTTGTATGTTAACTTGATTAATGAATAATTCGGCTAATTAATCAATTTAATTAATCACAAGGGGTCAATGCGTTTGTGGCCTATCAAGTGGTATTAGAGCAGGCACAGTCTGATTAGGGTTTAATCCTTGTGTGTGTGATCCATTGACCCCTGTTTGTTATGGATAGAGGTCAATCTCTTATTATACCTCCATTGTTTGATGGTACTAACTATGCATACTGGAAAGTACGCATGAGAGCTTTCTTGTAGTCATTAGATGAGAAGGTGTGGCAAGCTGTGGAGATAGGCTGGACCAAGCCTACAGAAGCACCGGACGATTGGGATGATGCCAAGATCAAGGCAGCAAATTTCAACAGTAGAGCATTGAATGCTCTATTCAGTGCGGTCACCAATGAGGAGTTCAAGAAAATTTCCTCCATAGAAACTGCTAAGGAAGCATGGACCATACTCCAGACAACCTATGAGGGAACCAAGGCTGTCAATGATTCAAAGCTACAGAGGCTTACTACAAGCTTCAAAGAAATTATGTTAGAGGAAGATGAGTCATTTGATGAGTTCTATGCAAAGCTCAAAGACATAGTGAACTCAGCGTTCAATCTTAAGGAAACATTCCTGAACCCAAGATAGTAAGAAAAGTGCTCAAATTTTTGCCCGAGAGATTCCATGCTAAGATCATAGCAATAGAGGAATCAAAGGATATTGACAGGATTCTTCTGACAGGGCTAGTTGGAAACTTACAAACCTACGAGCTAGAGCTAACTAGGATGGGAAAATCAAGCAAGGGAAAGAGCATGGCACTAAAGGCCAAGAGCAGTGATACAGATGATTCATCAGACGATGAAGATTTTAAAATGAAGTCCTACATTACCAGGCAATTTAAGAAATTCATGAAGAATGCAAATGGTAAAGGCTTCAACAAAGACCATAGGCAATCTAGTTCTTCTCAATTCAAGAACTCAGATAAAGGGAAGAAGGATGCAAAGGATGGCGGTCAGTACACTGTTCCCACTGGACCGAAATGCTTTGGGTGTTAAGGTTTCGGACACATGAAACAAGAGTGTCTAACGTACCTTAGGAGCATTGGGAAGAGTAAGGCACTTGCTGCTACCTTAAGCGACACGGAGCCCGAAGATGATTCCGAAAATGAAGATGATGGAATCTTGAATGCCTTTACTGCCACTGTTAATCCTACTGATGGGGTTACTGAAGAAGTAGATGAAGAAAAGGAATTGGTAGATGCCAAGTTTGAAACTATGGATGATTAAGATGACATCCATATTGCCTATGAGAAACTGTATAAGCTTTCTGAGAAGCATGAGAAACTCTATAGGCTAGCCACCAAGAAGCTCAGTGATGTGGAACTTGACCGTGAGGAGCTTTCCACTAAGGTTGATGAAGCAAATCAGACCATTGGTGCACTGAGGTTCGAGAACAATTTCTTGGCTGAGAAGACCAAGAAGCTTGAAGCGGAGCTGTTTCAAGTTAGAGCACAGTTGGAGAGGACATCAAGTGCAAAGCTGGATAAGATGCTAAGTGTTTAGAAATCTTCTTCGGATCGTACTGGATTGGGGTATGAATTCTCTCTCTCTAATACTCCTTCTGCTAGTACTACTGTTTTTGTTCCTCCTGCTAATAACATTAAGACTGAGGATAAAAATGTTAAAACTAAATTAGCAAGTGAGAACATAGACAAGGGCAAGTCTATCCTAGGAGCACCCCCTAAATTTGAGAGAAGGGAAACTAGAAACCCTAGGACTAAGAAGGCTATCTCCCAAAAGCCAAAACAGAAGAAGCAGCATCTCTGTTATCATTGTGGTGTTGCCGGTCATACTCGACCAAATTGCTACAAGTGGTTAGCCACTCAACAAAGCAATGGCATGATAGCATCTGGGAACCAGAATTAGCTTCAGACCTCTCTTGCTCCTCTTAGAGACATTCTCAAAGCCCTCATGTTCCGTTCGAACTTAAATGGTTTAAATTCTTCCCCTCATCATCGGTTCAAGAGTTGACAAAAAGGAAAGGTTCTTCCAAGGTATGAAAGGAAAAGGGCTCTAAGTGATTTTGTTCACTTCTTCTTCTCTCTCCCCGTTTTTCTGTTTTACATTTCTTGTGTGTTGCTTTACTGTTTTGAGTCAGTCTAGTTTTATGCATTGTTTTGCTTTCTTTAACTTGTTTTTGTTTGTGTGTTTTCAGTTTTTTTTTTTTATTTTTGCTTTTCTGATAAAAATAAAAAAAAATTGAAAAATACAAAAACAGTGTGTGTTTGTGTACATTGGTTCTTGTGAACCTTAAAATGACCATTGAAACAAAGTTTTCTAAACTTTGTATCACCTATAGCTTAGATGAGCATTTTTATGCATAACTAAGCAAGTGAGCTTTGTAGCTCTTTGTTTGTGATGAGTAAGGTTAACTGATCTCTTGTACTTAACACTCGTATCACTCTTTTTGACGGGTAGGACTAGAAAATCCTAAGAGAAAGGCATAAATAACCATCTCACCACTATTACTCGCCAATCATGATATGACATCCGTATGCTTCGGCATAGCAAAAGTGCAATGTCAATGACATTCGTATGCTTCGACATAGCAAAAGTGCAATGTCAAAAGCTTAACATAATTGGGTATTTCTTTTCTCTTTCTTGTATGCCCATGCATGATATGCTTAATAAAAGAATATATGCAAAGAAATAAAAGCAAAAAGATTAAAATGCTTTAAAATATGGTTGCAAGCGTGTTTTCTAGGAGAAGTGGGAGTTATAGGATGTACCTCGAAGGTGATAGTCCCCATCAAACAGTTATGATTGTATGTGAGTTAAAGTGATTTTCTCATATCTCAAATCATCATAATTTTGAGACACTTATGCAATCTTGCGATATTTTCACACATAACACGCAATATTCTTTGCTATTCTTGATACACGTGCAGGTACAATGTGATTTGGCCATCACAAGGTTTACATGCGTTAATGTATGCTCACTAAACTGCCGTAACTCATTTTTGAAATATAAAATTGGTTAGACTTGTTTAGTGTGTGTGTGTGTGTGCGTGTTTTGGGATCCATGTGCTTTAAATTATTGTTGAGAGATGATTTTGAGAGCTTAATGTGTTGCTTGGATCATTGGTTGAGTTGCATGCATGATTGCATCTATGTCTGTGTTTTTCCTCTTTTGAAAAATTGTTTTTAAGGCAATCTCAACACCTCCTCGACACCTTCTCGACAC
Organism: Castanopsis chinensis; assembly: GCA_032878915.1. Lineage (NCBI taxonomy): Eukaryota > Viridiplantae > Streptophyta > Magnoliopsida > Fagales > Fagaceae > Castanopsis > Castanopsis chinensis. Next base: position 32,788,086 of record JAVQMG010000133.1, on the reverse strand, counting down.
CTAGCTGTCTGTCGAGCTTCTTAGTCTTTTTCTAATCGTAGTCTCAATACATTCTCGACACCTGTTGGATCGATCGAGAAACTTTCTATCTGCTCGATAGCTTCTCGACAGCTTCTAGATCGATTGAGATTCTTTAATGGTTGATCTTTCTTTCTCGACATATGTCCTCAATAGCTGTATCTGTTGAAGTTCATTTCCTCGATACCTACCTCGATAGTTGTCTTGACACCTCTCGATACCTGCATCTGTCGAGAATTACTGAAGGGCTATATAAGGATTCCTCGCGATTTTTTCTCTCATTTCGCTCGATCTCTCTCTCGATACTTCGTGTTTTTCTCTCCCAAAACCTCTCTCACTCACTCCAAACCCCTTCCTAAGGATTCTTCAAGTGTTTCTCAAGATCTTCCTCACTTGGTAAGCTTAAATCCTCTCATTCTTCATGCATTTCATGTTTTAAAAACTTAGGTTTCGAGATTTTTGAAAATTTTTGGGGTTTTTCAAAATTTTTGAGAGTTTCATGAAATTTTTAGGGTGGTTTTATCAGTTTGATCTTTAAAACTACATGCATTGCATCACATTAGCATTCTAACAGTATTTTCATGCATTTAGATGTGTGCAAACTTGTTGTGTGCTGGTAGGATTGGATTGGGCTGAGCCCATGATGTTTTTATATTGCATGTCACATGTTCATGCATTTCCCATGCATACGTTCTTTCTTTTCAATATTCTCTTCCTATATTGAACTGTTTGGGACTTTTCTATGTGTTTCTCTCTTTCTCCCTCTCTTTATGTTTGCGTTAGTAGTGTTTATGGCACCTAAGCGTAAATCCACTCCATCCTAGAACCCTTTGCATTCTAAGGGATCTTCTTCTTCTTCTGATTCTACTCTGTTTTCTGTCTGGTTCCGTGATGAGAAAGCCCAAAAGGACTTCTCAGAGAACTTCTCTAAACGAGGTGTTCATTCGGAACGCCACGTTGTCCTAGTAGACTTTGCCGACACTGACCTACCCGATGTCATTCACAATCGGGTATGGGAGTCACTGTGTGACGTCCTGGTCACTTGTCCTCTCATGTTGATACAGGAGTTTTACTCCAACATCCATGGGTTTGATTCTTCAGTACCTCTCTTCTATTCTCGCGTTCGAGGTACGCGCTTTGCTGTCACTCCAGAGTTAGTCTCCGAGGTTCTTTATGTCCCGAGGGTGGATCATCTTGATTACCTCGGATGTGAGTGTCTATAGACTGTGTCCAAAGATGAGATGATCTCTATGTTCTGTGAGCGCCCTTCCGCTTGGGGAGATCATCAATACACACCATGTAGGCCTTTTGCTAAAGGTCCTCGTTTTCTTAACAAGGTGATGACTTTTGTTTACACCCACTATCTCATTATAACTCTATCACAGAGTCTCGTGCTCGATTTTTGTTGTCTCTTCTAGAGCATCTCACTTTAAACTTCCCTTCACACTATCTTCTCTATCATAGATGTCTATAGAGATACGGCCACCCATGATAAGCTCATTTTCCCTTCCGCTATCACAAGGATTCTTCGCCATTTTTCCATCCCCTTTCCATCGTCCGATCCATTTCATGTTATGTTTGCCATAGACGTCGCTACCGTAAAACCTAGTGAGGCACAGTTCAGATCGCGACAGTCAGATACTGCTGCTCCTTCCTCCCGTCTGACTACATCCAGATCTGCTCAAGGGACATCTGCTCCTTCTTCTTCCTCTAGCGACGTCACTCTTGGAGACATCATGGCGCAGCTTCAGCGCATGGATGCTCACCTCGATACACTCTCCACGAAATTGTATCAGGTGAATGTTCGTGTTGGTCACATTGCCAGGCGACAGGCGACCTTGGGTGGCTTTGCTTTTGAGGCTTCTCCTTCGCCACCTCATGTTGCTTCTGAGACTGAAGATGATGATGACGGTGATGACGATGATGCTTCTACTGATGATAATGGAGATTCGAGCTCTTCTGATGAGATGTCTACTTGACACTCTACCCTCTGTCACTCATGACAAAAAGGGAGAGTAGTTTTGGTGTATAAGAGTAGTCATACTTAGGGGGAGAGCCAGTATAGGACATTTTTGATAGAGGGAGTGTTGATATGAGGGATGTAGTGAGGATTACATGTATTTCTTTTCTTTTCTATCTTTTTAGAGATACATTGATCATGTACCCTAGTTTTGTGACCATTTATTGACATACATTGTGATTATTTCTTGATATTTATGTTGATGTATGTTTCTTTCATCTATCTCTCCATGTGTTGTTTCTTTTCTGTCTTTATACACATGTTTCTTTTACTTGTATACAATCTATTATTTCTGCTTCACACAAAGATGCCTTGATGTGTTGTGTTTAAAAGTGTTTCAAAAATACAGGTTGTCAAAGTCTACTTGCCATAAACTCTCTTCTTGCAAAGTTTGTGTTAGGATAGATTTTATTGTATTTAACAAGTGTATATGAGTTGAGTGATTTATGACTTCTCTCATATGTTCATTTGTTTGTTGTGGTTTTGTCATGGATTGCCAAAGGGGGAGATTGTTAGGACATATGTAGTTCAAGTTGTTGACATATGTCACTATTTTGTGTAATTGGCTTATCCTTTGACAAAACGCACTTTACTTGTAATTGGGTAGATTTAGGATGTGTTTAACACTTCAAGAAACAGATCAAGTGTTGAAGTCATCAAGTCTGTCCAAGAAACAAGTTGGAAAGTGCAAGTTACTAAAGCTCGACACCTAGTCTCAACACATGCATCTATCGAGCTTTAGAAGCTGTTTAAGCCCCAAGGCTCAACAGCTTCTCAACAGATCCTCGACACCTCTATCTGTCGAGATTTAAAGAAAACAGATTTTCAGTTTTGTTTTAATTCCAATCCGTGATTGTATCTTTGGGACTTCTTTTCTCCTAACCCTAGACATATAAAAGGATTGTTTTAAGGGCCGTCAAAGTGATGCAAGTTGCACAAGCATTGAGTAATTCTTGTTCATGCAATTTGTGATCAAAGACAAAGTTTATGCCCTAGTTCATCTCTTGTGAAGAAGTTGTTGTGTAATGTGCACTGTAGGATTTTGTAGCTAAGCATCTTCTTGATCTTCATCGTGTGGATGATTTGAAGAACTTTGCAGCTAACAACTCTCTCTCTAGTTGGTAAATTGAAGTCGCGTACTAGGATCCGCGCAATTGGTTAGTCACGTACTCGGAGCCGTGCATCAAGAGGAGAAACTGTCACTACAGAACAAGTCCAATTGGGTATTGGGGTAAGGGTTCAACTGTAGGTTGGTAAGGTACTCGGATTCCTTGCTTGTAACCGCTTGTTGTGATAATAGTAGAGTTTCGAGAGTGGTGACCTTAAATCACCCTGTGGGGTTTTTGTCGTTAGGTTTTTCCCATTCGTAAACAAATCACCGTGTCTTTTATTTTCCGCTGCATACTTTAGTTTTGGCGATTTGTTTGTGCTGCCACGTGAATTTGTACGTTAACTTGATTAATTAACAACTCGGCTAATTAATCAATTTAATTAATCACAAGGGGTCAACGCGTTTGTGGCCTATCATAAGAACTAAATAATTCTAAGAGAAAGACATAAATAACCATCCCACTGTTATTCGCCAATAATGAACACCTATGTGCAAATTATAAAAGTCGTGCTCGGTAAGGTGTAGTACTTACACAACAAGATATTTAAGGTATTGCTTTCAAAATAAACAAAAGAAACAAAAAGCTAAAAGAAAATCAAAGAAAAAATGCTTCAAAAGAAAAAGAAAAAGCAAAAGAAATAAACAAAAAAAAAATTGCATAGTTGCAAACGTGTTTTTTAGGAGATGTGAGAGTTATATGATGTAACTCTTTATATGATAGTCACTTTTAAACTTATATGATTGATAATGTAGAAATTGTGCTTATTTTCCATGTACATATCACTTTTTGTGTATCTCATACACTTACTAGTTGCACACATCGCAAGCCAATCGTTGTTAAACTCTATAGATGTGATTGTGGGTTAATTTTTGTGGCCTTCCAAAATTTAACTTCTCAATATGTTTAATACTTTTTGGGGATGTGAGGTAAGAATTATGTGATGAAATTTGCCTTAGGCCTAACAAAGAAAATTTTTATTAAGGGAAATAATTTTTTAAAACATTATGAATCAGTAACATGCATCTCATTTATAAAAATTTTTTTTACAAATGATTCTATAGAAAATTTCCAAGTTTTTCAAAAATTTCTTATTTTTCAGGATTCGATCAATCGAACCTGTTTTTTGACCGATCGAAAAGAAAAGAAAAAATCCAGTTTTAAGGCTTAAACTCTTGGGTTGCTTCAATTCCTCCCCCGATTCCTCTCTATCAGTCAAATCTGTTTTTAAATATTTTTCGATTCTTTTCTCGATTCCTCTCAAACAATCAAAATCATATTTTAAAAAGAAATAGGAATCAGATCATAGTTCTTTAGTGTTTTTTCCTCTTCCTCTTTGATTCCTCTCTCTCGATTTCACTCTCTCAATCCCTTTCACTCAAAACATTTTTTATCCTTTTCTAAGTCAAAGCCTTAAGGGTTTTCTTTCTCAACACCTAGCAAGTCTCTTTTACCCTTTCTTTTTTATTAAATTACATGCATACATGCATTTTCATCCATTTTTTTCCAAATTTTTGAACTAAAGAAATTTTAGGGTTTTGATGTTTTTGAGTGTTTTGATCCAATTTGCTGGATGGGTTTTTATTCATGCATCATTTAAACATGATCCTTAGGATTTAATTTCATAACTTTCATAATCTCTTTAAAATCTCGAAATTAGGGTTTATATATATGACGTATGTTTCGTTTTCACCTATCTCTCCATGTACTGTTTCTTTTCTCTCTTTATACACATGATTCTTTATGTATGCAATCTTTTATTTCTATTTCACACTAAGGTGCCTTGATGAGTTTTGTTTAAAGTGTTTCAGAAAGATAGGTTGTCAAAATCTATCATGCCATGAACTTTCTCCTTGTAAAGTTTTTCAAGAGTTTGTGTTAGGATTAGATTTTATTGTATTCCACAAATGTTTATAAGTTTAGTGATTTATGACTTCTCTCATACTTCATTTGTTTGTTATGGTCTTGTCACGGATTTCCAAAGGGGGATATTGTTAGGACATATGTGGAACTTGTTAGAACATATTTTATGTAAGATTGGCTAATCCTTTGACAAAACGCATTTTACTTGTAATTGAGTAGATCTAGGTTGGATTTAGTACTTCAAGGAATAAGAGTTCAAGTTTAGTATTGAAGCCATGCAAATCATTCAAGAAATAAGTGAAGAAGTGTTATTTATTAAAGCTTGGCAAATATCACAACAAATAGATATCTATCGAGATTTAATGACGAATCTCGACAGTTGCTCGATAAAAACAATATCTATCGAGAATTACAAAATTTAGATTTGCAGATCTGTTTTCACGCATATCCAAGTGTATTTGTGTAGGGTTTCTTTTCTCACAACCCTAGACATAAATAAGGATTATTTTAAGGGTCGTCTCATATGATGCAAGCAGATGCAAATTCATTATTCATGCATTTTATGACTGGAGACAATTTTCCCAAGTTCATCATATTCCTTAAAGAAGCTACTGCATTTTTGCGCCAAGGGTTTTGTAACCAAGGTGCTTCTTGATCTTCATCGTTGGATGAACTCAAGAACTTTGTAATCAACATCTTCCTCAAGTTGGAGTGTTAGTCACATACTTGGATCCGTGCATCAATTGGTTAGCCACGTATTTGGAGCCGTGCATTGAAAGGAGAGATCGTCACTACATTATAACTCCAATTAGGTATTAGGGTAAGGGTTTAATTGTAGGTTGGTATAAGGTACTAGGATTCCTTTACTTGTAACCGCTTGTTTTGATAATAGTGGATTTTCGGGAATGGTGACCTTAATTAGATTCAAACTTATTTTCTGTTGCATTTACTTTAGTTGGTGATTTGTTTATGCTACCATGCTTATTGCATATAATTGAATTTAATTAATTCACTTGGCTAATTAATTAATTAATTTACCAAAGGGGTCAATACATTCTTGGCTTATTAGATACATTGAAGATCCCGCCTAATTTGGTGGAGATCTCGTTATATCTAGTAGTTTTTGCCACTTTTGATGATTTTGTTCACAAATCTGGTGATATCATCCACATATTTGGTGACAGCTTGAATAGTAAAGGGCAACGAAGTAGATGAGGACTATGCAAGACAGCTATGAATGACTTGTGACAGTTGGATTAGAAGAATAAGATGAAATTGATTCTTTGGATTGATAACCTGCCACTCAAACCAATAATATTGGTTCTTGAAAACCAACACCCATTGTCGACTGAACCATCTCTTGGATCAGAAAAATTTTGAGTCTAGTGGCTTTGAGTCAAGCAGGTTTATTGAGTCCAATTAGATGTTGGATAACCCTAACAGTAACAAAGAAATCTCAATTTTCCCAAAATTGAGGACGTTCATAATAAAAAAATCAAGACCAAAATACAACAAAATCCATGCCAAATTAAGAGAATAACATGAAGAAACTATGTGTTAATATGAAATTAGACGAAAAATTTCAAGAAAATTTAGGACTCTAATCTTCTACATTTTTTCAAGCTTAAGGTTGCAATGGTAGCTTGAAAACATAACAAATAAATTAATGCCAAAGGTTGAAGATTAAACCTACACTACCACATAAATAGTAGCTTTGGTGGCTTCTCAGCTTAGTGACGTCTCCATCACCTTTTTCCAAACTTTGGTGGTGTCTTAGGGTGTATGAGAATGAGAGTGTGTTTTAGTGGCTTGGATTTTAATATTTATAAAAATAACATTTTAATGAGGGTTTGATTTAGTGTTTTAGTCCCTAATCTTTATTTTCAAAAATCAAACATGGCATAATACTATTAGAGAGTGTAAGCAGGAGCTTTTGCACCAGGTCTTTATTAAATTTACGTTGTGTTTAACAAAATGAAGGAGGAATAGAAAATAAAGAGAAAATCGGTGGACAAAAATTTTGTAGCACAACTTTTACTGCAAGTTGGAAGTACCAAATTGTGACTGAAGATAAAAAGAGTATGTTCATGTGAAAGTGATAAGCAAATGACTCACAACCTACTGCATTAGGGTTATAATAAAATTTATAGTTCTATAAGAACTCGAAAGTAAAAGGAGAGAAGAAGGAAAGAAAAGAGAAAAGAGAGTACTTTTTTTCATAGCGTTTGGCTTGAAAAGTGAGTACATACAGTTTATTATAAATTGAAATCATTCTGAAAGCTCAGATTTGTACTAAAATACAAGAGCTTGTAATAACGACTAGATTGCTTTTATTATAACTTATCTAACTGCAGAACAAGAGCAAATGAAGCGCAATCACCAGATCTACTCCAGTGCATACACATGAACAATAAAATATAAGAGTAACGCACAAGAGTAAGGGAAGAGAAATGCAAACACAAGATAACACCAAGACGTGTTATCGAAGAGGAAACAGAAGAACTCAGCGAAAAACCTCTCTGTGACCCTCCATGTCGAAATCGATCCACTAGTGGATAAGTTGGAGTACATGAATAACAAAAGACGTGTAGGAAAAACATAGTTTGTATCTCATACAAAACATATGCAGCAAAAAATTAACGGATCTACTTCATTCACAATTGCTAACATGTACTATATAAGTTTCAGAATTCAAGAACAAGAGAGCATACCTTGGTGTGGTGAAATTTAAAACCAAAGATTAGAAGTACTTAGAAACACTTTTAATCTTCACTCTAATTCCACTTATGCCCAAGAAGTGTGGTTTCTCAATCAGTTTATATATATGTGTTCAAGAAAGAATAAGAGAGTGTCTTACACTCACATACACACCATTTTCATACATTACAAAATTTTGTATGTTTTCTTTTTATATATAACTGATTATCTAATTGGGCTAGCTTTTTGGGCTATTCCAATTGGGCTTCTATATGTGCCTTGGAGTGGGACCAAAATGGACAAATAAAACACTAGCTCCAATGGGTTTTTAGGCTTTTCTATTAACTCTTAACAAGCCCAAAATTACCATTAATTATATTTAATACCACCATATAAATATAATTGCCCTCTAGGCCTTATTAATAAATTAAATCTCAAGAATTAATTATACATTCAACTCCTTCATTAAAATATTTGTAGTAGTACAAAGTCAGGAATGTTTACTGCCACTTTGAAGATTACTACATCTTAATCCTTGAATACCTGGTTTAATCCTTTAAGTTATTCATTATATATTTATGAAATCCAATACTTTAGTAACTTCTTATTAAAGTGGTTAGACCTAACACTCTGAATAACGAAATCCATTAAACTTATCTCAAAAGAATATTTTATATTTGTGTTAAGAGATTATGAATTTTATCTTGAGAATATATGTTCCTTCAACATTAAATGTGGCTGCCCAACATACTGAGATTTTAATCGTGACTTTAGAACTTACTCTTGATATATTAAAGCATCCTACACTTCATGATCAGGTTCATTATTCTCTTAGGATTGAGAGTTCATGTAAATAGAAGTTGTGAGATTTATTATTTATTTGACAGCCGTTAGTAGAATAATAAATCTCATAACGGTCTAGTTCAATATGTTTTAATGCTTAAAACATATCAACATAGCAACTAAGTCTCCACTTCCATAATCAAGACAAATCATCTTAGTTGATATGTTATAGTCTTCGCAAGTGAAATGCCCAATTTCATCACCAACTACGAATTAAATTCTGAGTTTACAAAGAACTTGTAATTTATATCTTCTGTGACTAAATCACATAAATCACATACTATGCATCTCATGGACTATATTATAATATCCAAATATTCATGTTACTATTATTTTACATAATAATAAAACAACTTTATTAATTACAACATAATATTATACATAATATCATACATAGCATCATATAATAGGATTTAAATGGTACATATCCTTACAATCTCCCACTATTGTGCACTAATCTAACTCCAATTCCCTCCAAATGTGACTCAAAAGTCCGTTGGGCCAAGGCTTTGGTAAAGGATTCTGCTAGATTATTTGCATTTTCAACCTTTGCCACTACTACATCTCCTCGAGTAATAATGTCTTGAATGATGTGGTACTTTCTTTCAATATGCTTTCCTTTCTTGTGATTTCTTAGAATCTTGGAATGTGCAACCACTCCACCATTGTCGTAGAATAATGTAATAGGAATTTGTTCCATTCTCACAACACCATGATCATAAAGAAATTTCTTGAGCCAAACAGCTTTCTTTACTGCTACACAAGTAGCAAAATATTTAGCTTCCATGGTGGAGTTGACAATACAAGATTGCTTAACACTCCTCCAACTTATGACTCCACCTCCCAAGGTGAACACACAGCCTGAAGTGAACTTTCTGAAATCAAGATCTGATTTAAAATCTAAATCTATATAACCAATGAGAATCAAATCCTTGCTATAGTAAACAAACATATAATCTCTTGTTCTCCTTATATACTTGAGAATATGTTTTACTACTTGCCAATGTTTAAGTCCTGGATTTGATTGATATTGGCTGACCATGCCAACTGAATAACAAATATCTGGCCTAGTACATAACATGGTATGCAAGAGACTTCCCACTGCAGAAGCATAAGGAACTTGCCTCATTGTCTTTTCCTTTTCAAGAGTCTTAGGCCTTTGGTTATCAAATAGAGGAACTCCATATCCAAAAGGAAGTAATCCTTTCTTGCTAGAATCTTATCTACATATCCAGCTTGTGACAAGCCTAACATTCTATTCTTTCGATCTCGTCAAAGATTGATTCCTAGAATATAGATAGTTTCGCCTAAGTCCTTTATATCAAATTGGCTTGAATAGATGACATTACCCCTACATCATTTCCAATGAGCAAAATATCATCAACATAAAGCACTAGGAACATTACTACCTTATCCCAATGTCTTTTGTACACACATGGTTCATCTAGATCTTGTTTAAAACTAAATGACTTGATTGCTTGATCATATATGATGTTCCATAATCTAGATGCTTGCTTAAGTCTATAAATGGACCTTTTCAACTTTCATACCATATGCTCTTGGTTCTTAGCTATGAAACATTCTTGTTGCATCATATAGATTTCTTCTTCAAAATTGCCATTAAGAAATGTAGTATTGGCATCCATTTGCCAAATCTCATAATCATAATAAGCAACAATGGATAAGAGAATTCTGATAAATTTAAACATTGCTACTAGGGAAAAGGTTTCTTCATAATCAATACATTCTTTTTGTGTACACCCTTTTGCCACTAGCCTTACTTTAAAGGTTTCAACATTTCCATCTATCCCTCTCTTCCTCTTGTAAACCCATTTGCAACCAACAGATTTATTGACATTAGGAACCTTTATAAGATCCTAAACTTGATTGGAATACAATGAATCCAATTCAGATTTCATAACTTTAATCCAATGAGGTGCATCTATATCTTTCATTGCTCATAAGTGTAAGGATCAGATTCAGCCTCTTCTGAGATAGCTTCATAAGTTTCTCCCAGACCTATAAATCTTACAAGTGGCCTTATAATCTTCCCACTATGACGAGGCTCTTGTAAATTGGTCATCTTCTGAGTAATATCTTGTGGTGTATCTGATACAACCACATCACTCCTAATTTCATCCATTGATTATTCAATTATAGGTTCATTCATTTCAGCTAAGACAACTTTACTTGTAGGATTAAAATTATTCACATAATCATCTTCCAAAAACTTGGCATTGGTGCTAACAAACACTTTGTTATTTTTATGATTATAGAATAAATAACCATTAGTTTCCTTTTAATACCCTAGAAACATGCATACTTCTGTTTTTGCTTCCAACTTATCAAACTTCTATTTCAACACATGTGTTGGACATCCCCAAAAGTGGAGGTATTTCATACTAGGCTTGCTCCCACTCCATAATTCTTTAGGTGTGTTGGGAACTAATTTTGATGGAACTAAATTTAAAATATGCATTGAAGTTTTAGTGCATATCCCTAAAAGAAAATTGATAAAGTTGAATAACTCATCATGGACCTAACCATTTCTAAAAGAGTCTTGTTCCTTCCCTCTGCTACACCATTTTGTTAAGGAGTTCCAAGTGCAGTCAATTGGGATACAATTCCATTTTGAGTTAAGTAATCCTTGAAATCCCCAAGAAGGTATTCGTCACCTGGATTAGATCGAATGGCCTTTATGCGTTTCCTAATTGATTCTCAACTTCAATCTTAAACTCTTTGAACTTTTCAAAGGCTTCAAACTTCTGTCTCATTAGGTACACATAACCATATCTTGAGTAATCATCCGTAAAAGTATGAAGTACTCATAACCTCCTTTTGCTTAGGTTGACATAGGACCACGTACATCCGTGTGAACTAATTCAAGCAACTCTTGGGCTTTTCTACCTTTCGCATGTAAAGATCTTTTGTTCGTTTTGCCCTCCAAGCAAGATTCACAAACTGGAAATCCATCAAAGTTCAATGGCTCTAAGAGTCCATCTTTGATCAGCCTTTGATTTTTGTTTGAATTAATATGACCCAAACACAAGTGCCAAAGATACGCATCATTAGTAAAAGGAAACTTTCTCTTTAATGATTTTACATGAGAATTATTATCTAATTTAGAATTGTATAATTAATGCTTATCAAGAGTTAAAATATAAAGATCATCAATAATTTGCCAGAACAGATAAACACTTTATCCTTCTTTATTACAACATTGTCTTTTAAGATAACATAATATCCATGTCTACCTAAATAAGTTGCAGAAATTAAATTCCTATGAACATTAGGTACGTACAAACAACCTTCAATATTAAAACTTTAGAACCAAAACACAAATAATACACTCCAACAGTTACAACTGGAATTCTGCTCCCAGCATCCAAAGTAAGAAACATTTCCCCTTCATTCAACTTTTTGGTCTCCTAAAACCCCTGCAAAGAATTGCAGATATGATTAGTACAACCTAAATCCACATACCAGAAATCTGTGGGATTTTTTACTAAACATGTTTTAAGAAGGAATGAACTTTTCATACCCTTATTCTTGGCACCGTTGAATTTTGGACAATTCCTCTTCCAATGACCTTTCTCGACACAATGGAAAGACTTTCCTTTGGCATAGTCCTTCTTCTTTCCCTTGTTTGCAACTTCTAAAGAAATTTGTTTACCATCTTGCTTGGTGAAGTCCTTCTTATTCTTCTTCTTCTTACCCTTGCCTTTCGACTTAGGTTGAGAAGACCAAGCTTCAACCATATTAGCATCGACAATGGATGTACCAAGATGCCTTTTGCTCCACCAATTCATTCATTAATTCAGACAATGTATAAATCTTTTTATTCATGTTATAATCAAATCTGAATTCCTTAAATGATTCTAGTAGTGATTGGAGTATGGTATCCGCTTGGGATTCTCCATCTATATTGGCACCTAAAACCTCCAGTGTATTCAGATAAGAGATCATCCTAAAACAATACTCCCTTACTAAAGTATCTACATGCATTTTTGTATTATAAATCTACCTCAAAGTTTCTTGCCTAGCAGAATGGCCTTGCTCACCAAACATCTCCTTCAGACTTAGTATTATCTCTGAAGCTAGTTCTACATCCTGCATTTGATGCTATAGAACATTTGAGATAGATGCTAGGATATAGCACTTGGCCATCTCATTAGATTTCTGCTAATGATCATATCGCTGTTTTTCCTTAGGAGGAGCATCTAATGATGGGAAGTTAGGACAAGGTTCATAAAGTACGAATTTGTGCTCTTCAACAGTGAGAACAATATCCAAGTTTCTTTTCTAGTCAACATAGTTGGATCCGGTCAATTTGTTTTGATTAAGAATAGCAACAAGTGGGCTAAAAATATGCCATGATTTAAATCTGAAAATAACAAACATGAATATAATAAGTAAACTGGACATTATCAATTATGCATATAAACATATAGTATGGAATCTTAATAAAACCATAACATAAAATATGCAACGACAACCCAATCCATGTTTATAATTCCTTGGTAGCAAGTAAATTATAAACATCATGATTGATTGAAAACTATTCTCATTATAGTGCTATCATGATAACTCTTATCAAACACTAATAATATGCCATATTAACTTTAGCCTCTAAGTAAATAACGACATAGCTCCTTTGGGAGGTTAGCATTACACTTAGTCTAGTGTACACCATTATTTAGAATCATGTGTAGCCACATTTCATCTCCCTTATAGTATTTAAACTTATACTATTATGAAACAAAACACCCTCCTTTGGGATCGCGTGGCATATACGCTAAGATGAGGTGCTTGTTCACACTACTTTAAACGGGTAAGTTCAATCTTGTAGTACTTATGAAGTAAACACCCTCCTTTGGGATCGCGAGGCATATACGCCAAGACGAGGTGCTTACCCACACTACTATGAGCCGATAATGGAGGCCGTGAGATCCAACCCTTTTATCTCTCACCCACTGGATATTTTAAAAGAAAGGTTTTTAATTAGAAATCATGGGTAATCTCATCACATATAGCCTTGCACTTCATCTATGTGTTTAACACTTAGTGAAATTTCAAAAAATAGTTCATTCGATCAGTTGAAGGTATTTCTCAATCGATCGAAATGTTCAACAAATTCATTTTGAAGCTTCCGGATGACTCGATCGACTCTTGATTCCTGTTCGATTGATCTAAAGGCAAATCAGATCGATCAAAAGGAATTCTCGATCGGTCGAAAAATTGAAGAAATTTATCACAAAGTCTTGGGACGACTTGATCGATCGAAAGGAACATTTGATCGGTCAAAGGGAATTCTCGATCGGTTGAAACTCGTGAAACTGAAATTTTTTTCAAATTTTTTTGGTAACCATTTTTGACATTTAACTTGAACAAAACATAGTTTCTTATTCGCATCAGAATGAGATTGAGATCAAAATTGAATTTCATTGATGCTATAGTCTTAAAATTCAATCTAACATACTTAATATCAAACTTAAACAACATCATAACATCAATATCAGTTTTTATTAAATAATAAGTTCAATAACCATGCAGAAAATTGATTGTATGTTAAGAACATATTTTATGTAGTTGGCTAATCCTTTGACAAAACACACTTTATTTGTATTTGGGTAGATCTAGGATGTGTTTAATACTTCAAAGAACATGTTGTTCAAATCTAGTATTAAAGCCATGAAGATTGGACCAAGAAACAAGTGAAGAAAAAGTATTCACTAAAGCTGGATAGATAGCTGGACACCTACTCGACAGATAGCTATCTATCGAGATTTAATGAATAAAGCTCGACAGCTCCTCGATCGATCGAGTAGCTATCGAGGTTACGGGAATTTAGATTTTTAGATCTGATTTTCAGCCCATGTTTATGTATTTGTGTAGGGTTTCTTTTCTCACAACCCTAGACATGTATAAAGCTTATTTTAGAGGCCGTCACATAAGAGAATATAAGGAGAACATATGCAAAAGGTGACCAAAGCCTTGTTCTCTCTGAAAGAAGCTACTGCGTCTTTATGCCTTAGGGTTTTGTAACTAAGTGCTTCTTGATCTTTATTGTTGATGAAGTGAAGAACTTTGCAGCCAACATTCTTCTTCCTCAAGTTGGTGAGTGAGTCACGTACTGGGATTCATGCAAAAGAGTGAGTTACGTACTGAAATTCGTGCAAAGGAGTGATTCGCATACTGGGATCCGTGCATCAAAGGGTGGCATTCATATATTGAAGAGTTCAGAGGTTCTAAAGCAGTAAAAGGTTTCTGCTGTGAATTCATCCACGGGGATTATAGAGTCTAGGGACAAAGGTTTTGTACTAGATCTGAAACTTCTCTTTACTATAGTAAATTGCTTTTCAGGAAGGATTCCCCCCAAATTTTCTACTGTAAAACTAGTTGATTTCATTGGTTTTCCTAGGTCATCATATCTTGTCTTATTTATTTTTCCACTGCACTTAGTTTTGACATGATATTGATGTTTGTTTATTTTAACAAGGTTATTCATAATAAATCTAATTAACAACTTAGGTTTAAAATTTGTTAATTCTATCAATTAGGGTCTAAATTTCCCAACATTGTAGAATCTTCTAACATCATGAAATTACTATCTTTGATTCCAAAACTCACAAAACATGTTATACAAATTCGAAATTGAAGATTGCTCTAATACCAATTGTAGGAAAAACATAGTTTGTATCGCATATAAAACATATACAGCAGAAAATTAACGGATTTACTTCATTCGCAATTGATAACATGTACTATGTAAGTTTCAGAATTTAAGAACAAAAGAGCATACTTTGGTATGGTGAAATTTAAAACTAAAGATTAGAAGTACTTGTGACCACTTTTAATCTTCACTTCAATTTCATATATGCCCAAGAAGTGTGGTCTCTCAATCAGTTTATACGTATATGTTCAAGGGAGAATAAGAGAGTGTCTTACACTCATATACACACCATTTTCATACATTACAAAATTATGTATATTTCTCTCCTTATATATAACTGATCATCTAATTGGGTTAACTTTTTAGGCCATTCTAATTGGATTTTATAATGTGGCTTGGAGTGGGACCAAAATGGACAAATAAGACACTAGCTCCAATAAGTTTTTGGGCCTTTCTACTTTTGACAAGCTCAAAATTACAAATAATTATATTTAATACCATTATATATATATAATTGCACTCTAGACATTATTAATAAATTATATCCCTAGACTTTATTATACATTCAACATCTTCATTAAAATATTCGTAGTAATATAAAGTCATGAATGTTGACTGCCACTTTGAAGATTACTACATCTTAATCTTTAAGTACCCGGTTTAACCCCTTAAGTTATTCATCATATATTTATGAAATTCAATTTTATAAATATATACTATAGTAACTTCTTACTAAAGTGGTTAAACCTAACACTCTAAATAACCAAACCCATTAAACTTATCTTAAGGGAATATTTTATATCTCTGTTAAGAGATTATGAATTTCATCTTGAGAATATATGTTCCTTCAACATTAAATGTGACTGCCCAACACATTGAGGTTCTGATCACGACTTTAGATCTCACTCCTGACATATCAAAGCAACCTACACTTTATGATCAGGTTCATTATTCTCTCAGGATTGAGAGTTCATGTAAATAGAACTCGTAAGATTTATTATTTATTTGACAGTCATTGGTAAAATAATAAATTTCACAGTGGTCCAGTTCAATATGTCTTAACACTTAAAACATATCAACATATCTACTTGAAGTCTCCACTTCCATAATCAAGATAAATCATCTTAGTTGATATGTTATAGTCTTCGTAGATGAAATGCTTAATTTCAGCACCGACTACGAATTAAAATTATAAGTTTGTAAAGAACTTGTGATTTATATTTTCTATGACTAAATCACATAAATCACATACTATGCATCTCATGGACTATATAATAATGTCCAAATATTCATATTACCATTATTTTAAATAATAATAAAACAATTTTATTAATCACAACATAATATCATACATAATGTCATATATAGCATCATACAATAGTATTTAAAGAGTACATATCCTAACAAGACCCTCCAAGCCTAGTCTACCCCATGTACTTGAGCCTTCCAAGTTCCTGCTACCAATAAACTTCTCAGAGTCTTGTATTCACTAACTTTTCGGATCCCGCAATACACGCCGATTGCATCCGTCATGTCTTACCAGTTTCTTTTGGCAAATCCCCAAAACTTTCCAAGTTCCAAAACATTCTCTACACTTTAAATAGGTGTAAGTTGTTTTTGGGTGCAAATCTTCTCTCAAGGTATGATAATGGGAGAAGGAAGGAGAAGAGGCTACTATGATTTCTCACTAAAGGATAAGTAGCTCTCTCTCTAAAAGATGAGTGTGCTGTGTTGTAGACACCTCTCTAGGGTTTTTTCTCTAAATAACCCTCTCTTACTTTTGTAGGTAATAAGGGTATATATAGTATGGGTGAACTGTAAGAAAGTCACACTTAAAATTCTTCAAGCAGAATGTTTCGCGGGTACCTTGTGAGATGGCCTGTCTCGCGAGACACTCGTAAAATGCAGCCTGACACTTGACTCTTCAGCTTTCAGCATTTGCTTCTCACGTAGCCTTTTTGCAGGTTACTTTTCTCATGAACTTTTTGCAAGCTAGTCGCGAAACTGCACTGATTTTCATTTCATGCTCTATTCTTCACCAACTTAATTCTAAACCCAATACAATAAAATCCCACAAAATACAAGGAACAAAATTAATGCAATTATAATAATTTTTGTCAAGAAATAAAGTCAACATAAAATATAATTATAAATCACAACTTTACACATCAAAACTAAAATGTGTGTATTTTATGTGTAATAGACATTGCCCTTTCCCTTCTCCCTTCGCCCCCTTCCCTTCCTTCAATTCAAAATTAGTATTAATCTCTTAACAATAATGGCACGAATTGTTTAATTTTAAATTTCAATTTAATATTTCTGATTTATTATTTTGTGTTGGAATGGAGCATACTATTAGAGAGGTACAACTTTAACGTGTTGCCACTACGGCCAAATTAAAAACCAACTCTTACGAATCAAATTGTCAAACATATATCGACGAATTACTGAAGTCTAATGATGGATAACATTATAGCTAGTGACCAACTGACCATCTTATACAGCCAAATACATCATATATCATTTATACTTTACATTGCAAAACTAAAGGCATTAAGCATGCACGGTTAATTGGTTATTGAATGTAGCGATGAAAAATAATTGAGATAACTATCCTCTTTTAGTGGATATCTGGCTGGTCTAATTATAGGTCACCTTTGTGTGCGTATATCTTATTTAGCCAATAATCTTCTTTGACAAACATGAGAGCAGCTGTTGACTAACTCCCCCCCTCCACAACACCCCCCCCCCCCCCCCCAACAAAAAAAAAATATAAAAAATTAAAATTAAAACTTGCCCAAACTGCCATTGATCTTATGCTTACTCTTTGAGGAACACAAGATCTTTTTTTTTTTTGAGAACTTGAACAACACAAGGGTTTGGTGGTAAACTAAGAGACATATGTTTGGTAAGAAGAAATTTAAGACTACGCTCTTTTGTGCCCAACTTTATCATAATTATAATGTGATAGGTCGTGACTAGTGGATAAAAAGTTGTAAGTCTATGTAAAAATAACAAAAAATCAATCGCAATCTGTCACATAAGATAGTTATGAAAAAAATATGTGGTCCTAAAATTTCTCGCTTGGCAAACTGGCCCCTCAAAAGACAAATTATGCTTTCTAAAAAGAGTAATATTTGTTAAATACATTTTTTTGAATTGAAATCTAAGACACGATTTTAAAACTGAAATCATGTCTTCAACTCAACTTACAATTTAAGTTCAAAAAATGTGTGACAGAGTATGTGCAAGTATTTTTATCCTTATCAAAAAAAAAAAAAAAGCCATTGTCTTCATCCATAATGAAATGGGTAGGCTTGGTCCCACTAAAATTTACTTTAAATTCCCCCCACCCTCTTCAAAATTCTTATAATGTGAATATGTTTTGGCCGAGAAGTTTATTCATTTTTCCGGCGAACCTGACCTCTATGAGTCTATAGCCTTCAAGTTGGGGGGAGCATAGGACAGTATAAGTGCTAAGGATATTTTAGAATGTGCTGTCGAGCATCAGTACTAGCGAATCTATCAGTTTCCTTACTCCCCCTTTTCCATCCCATAAATAATGTCATCATGGCCTTCCATTGAAACACACTCACAAGCCTACACACATCAAACACAACCACTCACTTTTCTCTCTGAAATCAAGGCACAAATAGAGAAGAACAACAAGATGGTGAAGTTCTCTAAGCAGTTTGAGGGTCAGCTTGTGCCTGAATGGAAAGAAGCTTTTGTTGATTATTGGCAACTCAAGAAAGACCTCAAAAAAATCCATCTCCTTGACACCACTACTGACAACAACATCAACAAACCCACCAAGCAACAAACTAACTCTATACCCAATTCCCTCTTCTCCAACTTTAGGAAAAGGTTCTCTTTATTTGGCCATCAACATAAAGACCATGGAGCAATTCAAGTATATATATCACTTCTTTTCTTGAACAACATATACAATCTGTTTTTTTTTTTTTTACTAATATGTGTATGGACTAATGTGATCTACCAACTATCAGGTTCATAAGAAACTTGCATCGTCAGCTAGTAAGGGGGATATGTATGAGACTGAACTGCTTGAGCAGTTTGCGGATACTGATGCTACCAAAGAATTTTTTGCTTGTTTGGATCACCAACTTAACAAAGTGAATCAGTTCTTCAAAACCAAGGAGGCCGAGTTCATGGAAAGAGGGGAAAGTTTGAAGAAACAAATGGAGATCCTGATTGAGGTCAAAACAGCATTCAAGAAACAACGGGGCAAAGGAGCTATAGCTCAGGAATCCAAGGAGGATCCGTCTATTTCATGCACCATTACATGTGGTACATAACAATCAACTCTGTCTCTTTCAACTGCAATCAAATAAAATGAGAAACCAATGTGTTTCAACTTTGACTAGCGATATAACCAATTCAAAGGGTTTCTCACATGATGTAAATACGTGTCACATCTTTTAAAATTAGTCCATTTGCATACATCCATTACACGTGCATTTTGCGCAAACTCATACATATACAACCCACATTTCTGTATTGTTTGTAGTAATTTGAAACAACAAAAGTTCTATTTTGAACAACTAGTACAAGATTTTTCATTCTTCCTTGCAAGGAAATGTGTAATTTTGACTCTCAATTTTTTTTTTGTTACAGAAGAGGACTCTGTTAAGGATAGGACAGAACAAGACCAGACACAAGAGAACAATATAGATGACACGGGAAAAAATGATGTGCCATCCACAGACTCTCGTAGTTCAGAATCATCTGATGATGTGGGGAATTCGTTGATGCAGATGAGAAGAGAAGATGCGAAAATGAGGACACTCTCAGGGCGTGTTTTCAATTGTCAAGGAAAGAACTTAAGGATTAACATTCCTCTGACAACGCCCACTCGTACCTTCTCGGCACTTAGTTATTTAGTGTGGGAGGATTTGATGAATCCTTCTTCAAAAAAATGCGGTCCAGAAGGCCGTAAGCTACAGGTTAACAGAACAAAGTTGCATCATGCAGAGAAGATGATTAGAGGAGCTTATGTTGAGCTCTATAAAGGGTTAGGCTATCTCAAAACTTACAGGTATAATACACTAATTAACCTCTGTGTCCAAGAATATTAAATAAGTCCTTAAAAGAAAAAGAAAAAAATCATAGTTATACTGTTTTTAATTTCAGTGAAGAGCTTACGTGTTATCCACAATAAAAATGATTTTCAGGACCCTGAACATGCTTGCATTTATGAAGATATTGAAGAAGTTTGACAAAGTAAGTAAATGGGTGACTATGTAAAGTTTCTTTTTGAGTCTTTCATTTTGGTTGATATATGTGAAACGCAAAAAAAAAAACAATTTTTTGGAATTTTTCAGGTTACTGGAAAACAAGTTCTTCCAATTTATCACAAAGAGGTTGAGAGATCCTATTTCAACAGCTCAGACAAGGTAAAGCAATAAAGCCGAAATAATAGACTAGCTAGCTAGCAACTGAAATATCTAAAGCCTATCATCCATCATGATTTCTATGGTACAGAACAATTTGCATGATATTATGATTAGATCTTGTGAAAGTGTTGGCCACCAAACATCCTTTCAGCTGAAAAATTTTTTGCCGACAATGTGAAGTGGCCATTGATCCTATTATTCATGTCTGCACCACAGATCATGTAAATCAAACTTAGATATGCCTGTCTGACACTTACGATTCGAGAACAACTATGTGATTGTGAAGCAGTTTAATTTGCTTATTAGACTCGGAAATGACAGGTGATGAACTTAGCAGACGAAGTTGAGGAGCTATTTATCAAGCACTTTGCTGATGAAGACCGAAGAAAGGCCATGAAATATCTTAAACCACAACAGCTTAAAGACTCACATGCTGTTACCTTCTTCATTGGTGAGTTCCTACCCAAATTCTTAGATTAAAAAACAGAAACCCAGATAACATTTTTTAATTTAAGTGACATTAAATATATCTAAAAATTATCAATGATTCAGTGGAGAGCTTTATTTAAGCTCTTTCACTTTGTAACCAAACAATACTACTACAATTTAAATAAAACCGAAGTATAGATGGACCCATTAGGCCACTAAGCCTTTTCCAATGAAGAGCTGTGGCTAGTCCACTTTTTTGGGTGGATGATAAAGCACAGGTCAGGTCCCATGCTACGCCATTGTTATGTTTGAGACAAAGATGACTATAATAGTATTGATCCTTAAAAAGTCCATCAACACCCTGAGGGCAGCCCTAGCTAGTTTCCTGAGTGTGGTACCAAGTGTGTTGCATGGACACGAAGAAATACGTGTTAGTTTCCCATTTATGACGTACTCCTTGGACACTAGGACTCCATGACTTAATTTCTGTGAAAAATCATTAACTTTCTTTTAATTATTCAAATGTCAATTATTGTAATCCACCATAGGTATTGCACTATGGCCGTGCACACATAAAGTTTGTCCTAAAGTGAGCAGCTTTACATGATCAGTTGACCACCCTGGGGAGTTGTTTGGTCTAGTCATTCACGATCCTTGCTTAGCAAAAAATATAAATAAATAAAATATAAAAACAATATAAATTTATAATCATTGTAAAGCTCTATTGTTAAAAACCAATAATCCGTACT
The DNA here is from genome assembly GCA_032878915.1 of Castanopsis chinensis. Taxonomy (NCBI): domain Eukaryota; kingdom Viridiplantae; phylum Streptophyta; class Magnoliopsida; order Fagales; family Fagaceae; genus Castanopsis; species Castanopsis chinensis. The sequence goes on along the minus strand of JAVQMG010000133.1, from coordinate 32,766,268 downwards.
TGAATAAACATTTTTGTATTAATTAAAACCAAATCTATAGCAAATTATGATAAAAACCATTTATAACATTTGCACACCTTTAGTGTAGTAGTCACTTTAAAAGTATAAGTTCTTATAAGATTGGGGAACAAGAGTCAGAGTTTAGAGTTGTTTGGTAACATTATTCTAGTAACATTATTTGAATTTTTTGGACATACGTGTAGGTAAAAAAGTGTGTAAAAATGCGTATAATTTTGTTTAAAAACTAAAAAGTGTTGCTTAAAATAGCATACCAAACGGCCTCTTAAGTTTTCAGGTTAGAGTTTTACGCACATACATTTAACTAGGTTAGAATGGGATTTCTATCCCCAGATAAAAAATAAAAAATAAAATAAAATCCATGGATGACTCAAAATTGATACACTTTTAACTTAATCTCTTCTTCTTTTTATTTTTTAGATTAATAAACTAATCTCTTCATATATAATCAGGGTTATTCACTGGATGCTTCTTAGCGCTATTTGCTGGATATGTCATCGTGGCTCATATGAAGGATGTGTATAGACGGCCGAAGCCACATTCGCACTCAGTTTATATGGAAACAGTCTATCCTGTACTAAGGCAAGTATTTGTACAATGTTGTTTGTGTAAAGGACAATTAAAAAAACCATGTGGTTTATTGATAAATGCAGCCACATGGTTGATTTTGATAGGAGAAATTAAGGTACAATTACCCAAGTTATATTATATACAAAATTCATCAGATTTTCATAATGTGTAAAACGTGGCTAACAAAACAAACTTATTAATTGCAGCATGTTCAGCCTACTGTTTTTGCACTTCTTTCTGTATGGCTGCAACATTTTTGCTTGGAGAAAGGCTCGTATAAACTATAGCTTCATATTTGAGCTAAGCCCCACCAGGGAACTTAAGTACAGAGATGTGTTCTTAATATGTACCACCTCGATGACTGCTGTAATTGGGGTCATGTTTGTTCATTTGTCACTACTTACCAAAGGGTATACTTTTGCTGAAGTCCAAGCTATCCCCGGTCTTCTCGTATTGGTAATTTCTTGATCCAAATGCATAGTAGAATAGGCCTTTATCTGTTCAATAGTTTTTCTTAAAGATTGCAGATTTTGAATTGATCTTGTCATGTATGTCAGATCTTCTTGCTTGTACTTGTGTGCCCCTTCAATATCATCTATCGATCAAGCCGTTATCGTTTCCTTCGTGTGATAAGGAACATCATTTTATCACCTCTCTACAAGGTACTGCGTTGCTTCCAACATTCCATCATCATTATATTAAAATAAGATCGTTCTGATATGCTTTTACTGTTATCCATTGAATTGAAATCAATTGCAATTATGATTCTTCGGAGCTAAAATAGCTGTAACCTATTATATTTATACCCCCTCCAAAAAAAATCACCTAATTTTTTTATCTTATGGTCTGCAGGTTGTAATGCTGGACTTCTTCATGGCTGATCAACTTTGTAGTCAGGTTGGTTTAGGCACTAAATAAGAAATAACTCATGAATATATAAATACTCATAAGGTGCCTTAAATCTTACAGATCACTAATAAAATAACTATATTGTATTGAACAGATCCCAATGCTCAGAAATCTTGAATCTGTGGCATGTTACTACATAACACGGAGCTATAAAACTGAGGACTACGGGTATTGCAACAAGCATTACCGGGATCTTGCTTATGCAGTTTCCTTTCTACCATATTATTGGAGGGCAATGCAGGTACATTATATCCACCTCTCCATCTCATTTCCTAAATTAGTACCTCGATTACCAAGTGTATCAAATGTTACATCAATCTCCTTTACTCAAAAATATTAAATCAAAATTGATAGAATATTCCACTTAATTGAACTTGCAGTGTGCTAGGCGGTGGTTTGATGAGGGACAGACAAGCCACCTTATCAATCTAGGCAAATATGTATCCGCAATGTTAGCAGCTGGAGCCAAGGTGGCCTTTGAGAAAGAAAAGGAGGGTGCTGGATGGCTGTGTCTTGTTGTGGTCGTGTCCAGTTCTGCAACAGTGTACCAATTGTATTGGGACTTTGTAAAAGACTGGGGTTTGCTCCAAATGAATTCCAAGAACCCCTGGCTTAGGAATGAATTAATGCTTCGGCGAAAGATCATTTACTACTTCGCCATGGTATATGCTGTGGCCCTTTTCTCTCTTTAAATTAGGACATTGTAGTAAGAGTCTATGGGCCATTTGCATATAATTGACAACTTCAAATCCTTGACATTAGCACCTACCAAGTGATTCTTATCAGACAATCAACTTGGATATTTGTTATGATCAGGATAAAATATCACAAAGTGGACAATGAACATATTCTTAACATAAAAAACAGATAATGCCATTTTACAATCTCAAGTAAGATTCTCAGTCTAGTCCACCCAAAACAAGATAGGAACAAAAAATGGAAGGTTGTCTGAGATTCAATGAGCACTCTTATCAACAATTTTGATTTCTTTTCGGGTTAAAAAATGTAGGCCCTTCATTTTCGAAGCCATCTAAGTGAAAATTTTGGTATGCCATGCAGGGATTGAATCTTATTCTCAGGCTTGCTTGGTTGCAAACTGTTCTCCACTACAAATTTCAACAAGTTGACGACAAAGTCACTGCTCTATTTTTAGCAGCCCTTGAGGTCATTAGGAGGGGGCTGTGGAATTTTTTCAGGTAATATGACGTTATGGGATTCATTAAATCATGTGTTTCAGCTATACTAATCGTGCAGAATAACCTTAAAATTGAAATCATTAAAACTTATATATCCTTTTCAATGCTGATCTAATGAAGAAATGTTCCAATGGTCCAGGTTGGAGAATGAGCATCTAAATAATGCAGGCAACTTCAGGGCAGTCAAGACAGTACCACTTCCTTTTCACGAAGTGGATGAGGAAGACTGATGCCAATTGTAACAGTAGCTTATGGAATTCTATTCGGGTTCATAAATGTTTTTCGGACAAATACGCCCGAGAGGAACCTTGTTGTAGTCTACTCACCCAACCAACCCAAGTTGATGTAAAAATACATCAACTTTCTTCATATTGTTCATTGTATGTTGGGAACAAGGTTCATACTTGTATACAAAATTTTTATTCAACAATGAAGAGAAACGTAATGCAAAAAGCGCAATTGTGTTAATACCTAGTTGACGCCTTGACCGACTTGTTACACATTTTTGTTTTTATCTTTTACTGACATTCTGCCCTGCTTTCTTACTCACCCAACAACAACAACACCACCAACAAAAAGATGTACTGCCTTGCTTGAAACAGCCCCGCTTTGTGGCCCTTGTGGGGACATTTTTGGCACCCTGCTACTACTAATACAGTTGTGCAACTAAATTCCATCACAAAATGTTACACTGTATGCTTATAAATGGTGAATTGCAAGAAAAAGAAAGTTGAGGCCTGTTCCTACTTCCTACTTTCTAATGGAAGCTCCAACAAAGGATCAAGCTAATTTATTCTAATTTTAAATTAAGTATCTCACATTAAATTTTAAATGTAATTTGCTTTTGTATCAAGTGTTCTAAATTGGTATTCCAAAATTTATCATTAACTAGATACAATTCCATTGAAAATTTTTGTTGCCAAATACCATCTCACATAAGAGTAACTGCTTTTTCAATAGACTTTCTTAATAACTGTGACCACCACATGAAGTGGGAGTTCCACTTAGCCATAAGATAAAAGTATATAATCGACAGCAATTTCCACCATCAGATTTTCCTGTGATAAATGATAGCTTTTAATAACATATTTTCCTTATGAAACAGTGATAGGAGTCAAACAGCCAATGAAAGAGGGATCATCTAAGAAAGACTGTTCTTGACTATTTATATTTAAAATGAACCTAGGATATGAATGACCAAAATTTATAAAAATGATAGTAGTAGGCCTGCGCGATGCGCAGAAAATATAGATCTGGTTTTTTATGGGAAAAACAATGAGTTTTGATGAGAAAAATACAGATCTGATTTTTGGATGGAAAAACTATGAATATTTGAATGAAAAAAATACAGACCTGGTTTTTGGATAGAAAAACTATGAATTTTGAATTAGAAAATTACAAATCTGTATTTTAGATGTGAAAAACAATGACTTTTGAATGAGAAAAATATAGATATTGTTTTAGATGTGAAAAACAATGAGTTTTGAATAAGAAAAATAGAGATTTGGTTTTAGATGTTAAGAAAAATGAATTTTTAATGAGAAAATATAGATCTGACTTCATATGCGAAAGCAATGAAATTTTAATGAGAAAATAATAGATCTGAGACCTTTACTAACAAGCAATCATAGGTTTTGAGACTCAAAAAAAAGAGATCAGAGTTTCTCTATGGATAGAAGGTGGGTTTTCTCTCTAACTCTTTTTTCACAGTAGAACTTGGGTGTCCCTTCAACGAAGGTGTTGAGTATCCTAGGAGTAACACTGTTGCTTCTAGGCTTGTTGGGTTCTTTTTTAGGGTGTGGGAAACAGATTGAGAGAGTGTGAGTATGGATGAGTTGGCTCAGTCATGGAGTCGGCTTAAGTTGTCAGATAGAGAGGGACCTGGGTGTTGTTTGCTTGATGATGATAGTAAGGAGAAGTTTTCAATTGCTGCAAAGTTTTTGACAAAGCGAGCCATTAACATGGAGGTCATAGCAAAGACGTTTAATCCACTATGGAGAGCCAAGAACGGGTTCAAGGTTCAGAGTTTTGGAGATCACAAAATTCTATTCACCTTTGATAATAAGGAGGATGTAGATAGAATTTTAGAGGGGGAACCATGGACTTTCGATAAACACTTGGTGGTAATGAGTCGATATGAGAACGAATCCTCACTTCAGGATATAAGGTTTGAGAAGACAAAGCTATGGGTCCAATTGCATGGAATTCCGATGAAAATTATGACGATAGAGGCTACGAAGAAAATTGGTAGTGTCTTGGGAGAGGTTTTTACGCTGACAGATCCAAGAATATTTGACGGTGGTCATTTTATCCGAATTCAAGCCTCCATTGATCTGTCATTACCATTGTGCCGTGGTAGACTGATTTCAATTGGTGAAGGAGGAAAGTAGGTGTGGATATCATTCAAGTATGAGAGGTTGTCAAATATGAACTGGTGTGGAAGACTAACTCATGATGATAGGGATTGTGATTTGTGGATTGATAGCGAAGGAACTCTCACACCAGAGAAACGTGAATTTGGTCCATATTTGAGAGCTCCACCATTTGTTTCTGCAAGGAGTATGTTGCTAGTTCCTGGATTCTATGCCAAGAAAAAGAAGAAGAGTTCAAGTATCCCAAGAGACATTGACTCAAGTCAGACCGCTGATTCTGGCAAAGGAAGGTCACCGGAGCAGCCACAAGGAGTAACGGCTAGAATTAATATCTGCAGTGATGACAGCGAAATTAATTCTACATTAAGGTGTAATGAAGGGAATGGATATAATGGAGAAGATTCGGTCATTCAAAACAGCAATAAGGAGAAAATTATTGCGGATTTGAAGACTACCAAGGTAACGGAAATAGCTGTTGATGGGAGTAAAGAGGAATTAAGTTTGGCTCAGGAGTTTGGGGCAGCTAATCTACTAGGATTGGTAAAAGGTTGTTGAAAATCCCTAGTCCATGTGGTAACTTAAGTGCACGTGATAATCTATGTGGGGATGCAACAATTAAAAAAGCACGTGATGTTAAGGGGAATAGGGTTATCACAGAACCTAACCCACGTGTTTCTCCCACCTGGAAACGCAAAGAAAGGAAAGAGAATATGGGTAACACGAAAGAAAAATTTCAGGTTCAAGGAAGGAAGAGATTGCCTAATATAAAAGCTAAACAGACAAAAGTTTCAGCAAAACGATTCCAAGCGGCCCTTAATGGAGAGAACAAAAATTTTGTAGTGGCGGGAGCTGATGTTCAGCCCCACCAGCAATAATGAGTTGTTTAGCTTGGAACTGTCGTGAGCTTGGGAACCTGCGTACAGGGAGAGAGCTTGTGGAAATCATATGGGCAAAAGATCCCTCTGTAGTTTTTTTAGTTGAGACGCTTACAGATGATGCAAGGCTAGAGTTTGTTCAAAGAAATATTGGTTTCGATCATAGAGGGGTTATACCAAGAGTGGGTAAAGGTGGTGGATTAGTGCTTTATTGGAAAGCTTTGATCAATCTAAAGGTGGAAGATTCGAATAGGTACTATATTGATGAGGTGATTGATAAAAATATGAAGAATGAGTGGAGATTAACTGGTTTTTATGGTGAACCTGATACAGCTAGACATCATGAAGCTTGGGCAAAGCTTAGGGTGTTAAACTCACATCCTGAAAAACAATGGCTTTGTTATGAAGATTTTCATGAAATTATCAGACAGGATGAGAAGCTTGGTGTACGAAGGCCTTATAATCAAATGCAGCAATTTAGGGAGGTGATCGATGAATGTGGGTTCATGGACTTGGGATTTGAGGGATCTAAATTCACTTGGAGTAAGCACTTCGAAAATGGGGCTTCAATTTGGGAAAGGCTTGATAGGTGTTTGGTAAATAATAGTTGGTTCCTGAAGTTTGGAGGTTCAAAGGTGTATCATTTGTCATGTAATTCATCGGATCATATTCCAATTCTTGTATCACTATCGAGTTTGATCCCACCTACCTGGAAAAAAAATTTCAGATTCGAACAAATGTGGCTCTCAAATTCAAGTTGTGAATAGGTGGTAGTTTTGGCTTGGAGTAGTGGGGGTGAAGTTGGTGTAGAGGGTGATATACTTAGAAAAATTGACAAGTGTGGAAAGGAATTGGGGCAATGGGCGAAAGATGTTTTTAGGAATGTGAGATTGGAATTAAACCGATTGAAAAAAGACCTAGTCAAAGAAGAAAGGGCAGCCATGGTTAGTGGAAATAATTTTAAGGTGAGACAAATTAAAAAAGAAATTGAGGTATTGCAGGATAGGAAGCTTTGATGTGGGCTCAATGGTCACGTGTTCTTTGGGCAAATCAGGGGAACAAAAATACAAAATACTTCCATAGTTGTGCTTCAAAGAGATATAGGAATAACTCAGTGGAAGGTATTAAAGATGAGGGAAGGATTTGGAGAACTCGTCAGGAGGATATTGGGGAAGTGATGGTGAATTACTATAAGACTCTATTTACTTCAGCAGAAGGGAGGGTCTCCACAGACATGTTAGATTGTGTGCCAACTGTGATAGATGAGGAGATGAATGGAAGTCTATGTAGAGAGTTTGAAGCAAGTGAAGCAGCTACTGCCCTCCAACAAATGGCGCCCCTTAAAGGTCCTGGTCCGAATGGCAAGCCTCCACTTTTTTACCAGCACTTTTGGGACACGGTAAATCATGATGTCACTTCATCCATCCTATCATGGTTGAACTCAAGTACTATACCTACTCCTCTAAACCATAATTTTATCACACTTGTCCCAAAAATAAAGTCCCCGGAATATGCTCACCAATTTCACCCCATTAGCCTTTGTAATATCCTTTACAAAATTTACTCCAAAGTCCTTGCAAATCGCTTTAAAAAATTACTCTCATCTATTATCACTGAACACCAATCAACCTTCACCAAGGGTAGATTAATTTCTGATAATATTTTGGTGGCCTTTGAGACTTTGCATAGCTTACAAAATTATAAGGGCGGTAACTGTGGCTACATGGCACTAAAATTGGATATAAGTAAAGCGTATGATAGGGTGGAGTGGTATTACTTAGAGGGGATAATGAGAAGAATGGGGTTTAGGGAGAGATGGATAAATATGGTAATGGGGTGTATGAAAACAGTGTCATACTCTATGTTGGTGAATGGAGAGCCCTGTGGGATGATTTATCCTACAAGGGGGATTAGGCACGGAGATCCGCTTTCCCCCTTCCTTGTCCTTCTTTGTACAAAGGGGCTAAGTGGTTTAATTAAAAAGGCGGAAGTACAAGGTGACATCCATGGTTATTACCTTTGTAGGAGGGGTCCAAAACTAACACATTTGTTTTTTGCAAATGAAAGTCTTATTTTTTGCAGGGCAACAATGGAGGAGTGTGACAATGTCCTGGAGATACATAAAGTGTATGAGGAAGCTTCGGATCAAAAAATAAATAGGAGTAAAACATCCTTGTTCTTTAGCAAGTCTATTCTGGAGGAGGTGAAGCATGGTATTAAGGCGGCTCTAGGTGTTCTAGAAATATTGCACTATGAAAAATACCTCGGGCTACCCTCCTTAGTTGGGAAAGGGAAAAAAGAAAGTTTTAACTACATTAAGGAGAAGGTTTAGCAGAAACTGCAAGGGTGGGAAGCAAAATTACTTTCACAAGCTGAAAAGGAAGTGCTAGTTAAGGCAATCATACAAGCCATCCCTACTTACACTATGGGATGTTTCAAATTGCCGGTGAGTTTATGCAATGAAATCGAGTCTCTAATAAAAAGTTTTTGGTAGGGCCAAAGGAGTGAATATAGCAAAATCCATTTGATTAAATGGGAAGAAATGACAAAGTCTAAGACTATTGGAGGTATGGCATTTTGTGATCTTGCTAAGTTTAATGATTCACTCTTAGCAAAGCAAGCATGGAGGCTCTTGCATAATAAAACCTCACTGTTTTATAAATTTTTTAAAGCTCATTTCTTTACAAACTCATCTCTCTTGGAGGCTGCTGACTCAAGGATGGGATCTTATGCTTGGAAGAGTATCCTTAGGGAAAGAGACATCATTCAAAGAGGGGCAATATGAAGGGTAGGAAATGGAGAGAAAATAAACATTTGGCAGCAATGGTGGCTACCAAGAAAACATCCAACGTACCTGCCATCTTGTCCTTTGGAGAGTTTTGAGAATCATACGGTAGATTCACTTATTGACCCAAGCACAAGAAGATGGAATGAAGAGATGGTGGGTGGTTTATTTGTAGAAAATGATGCTAAGTTGATTAAGAAAATTCCCCTAAGTCAACATGCAGCATAAGACACGTTGTATTGGCCTTACTCTATCGCAGGAACTTACACTTGCAAATTTGGATATAGGTTCCTCAAAGAAGAAGAGGAGCTGCAATTAAATTTCCAAACTCCTCCAATCTATCATAAGAAGGTTTGGAAGGACTTATGGCACATGCAAGCTCCACCAAAGATCAAAAATTTTCTTTGGAGAGCATGTCGTGATGTACTTCCAACCAAAAAAGCATTGATGCGTGGGAAGATTTTGGAGGACCCGATCTGTGAGAGGTGTAAAATGGAAGTAGAAGACTCAATGCATGCTGTGTGGTCATGTCCAGAGCTGGATGTAGTATGGGCTGATCAAGAAAAATGGGGGTTTAGGTGCAAAATTGAATTTACAAGTATAAGGGAGCTACTGTCATGGATGATAGAAGATGGAGTTAGCATTTACGGGCTGGATGGTTTAGAACCAAAGGAACAAAGTAAGGCTCAATTTGAGTGTTGATCTGCTGCATCAAATTCCTCAAAAGACTGTTGTATTGTTGGCACAATTCAGGGCCAGCACCGAAGCAGCAATTATGCAATCAAGGAATCATGGAATTGGAGGTAACAGATGGAGTGCACCACCAGCAGGTTTGGTGAAAGTGAATTTTGATGGAGCAGTAGCTAAAGACTCAAATAAGTCAGGTATTGGAGTTGTAATAAGAGATAGGAATGGTGCAGTTTTAGCCTCTTGTTCAGAACATATTACTCAGGCATATAAGGTAAAAGAGATGGAAGTGCTGGCTACTCGAAAAGCCTTGTTGTTCGCACATGAGCTGGGGTTCCAAAATGTAATACTCGAAGGCGACGCATTAGGCGTGATTTAAGCTCTAAAATCACAAGAGCAATACCTATGCCCTTTGGGTTTGCTGGTGGAGGATGTCAAAATTTATTCTAGTCATTTTCAAAGAGTGTTGTATTCTCATGTAAAGAGAAATGGCAATAGTGTAGCACATAATCTGGTGAAACATGCTATAAGCATACTAGATTTTCAAGTTTGGATGGAAGATGTACCTTCTCATATTGTTTCAATTTTACATTCGGATGTAACTCATTTTCATTAATAAAAGTATCTAAATTCATTCTCGAAAAAAAAAAAAAAAAAAAAAAACAATCATAGATTTGAGATTAACATTTATGAACAGCCGTAGATCTACATATTTGATCACGTGAACCGACAAAACATCATATATTAACCATGAGAATCAAAATCTGAAGAAAATCAGGTAAGAGATTAGTATCTACATAGTATCATATGATAGGCCAAAAATATATTGACCCTTTGTGATGAATTGACCAATTAATTAGCCAAGTGAATTAATTAGGTTCAATTATATGCAATGAGTATGGCAGCACAAGCAAATTACCAAATAACTAAATATGTAATAGAAATTAAATGACACGATGATTTGTTTACGAATGGGAAAAACCTAAATAGAAAAAACCTCACCGAGTGATTTTAAGATCACCACTCCAGAGAATCCACTATTATCAAAACAAGTGGTTACAAGTAAAGGAATCTTAATATCTTATACCAACTTACAGTTGAACCCTTACCCCAATACCCTATTGGACTTATTCTGTAGTGACAATCTCTCTTGTATTGCACAACTCCCAATACGTGACTAACCAAAAGATGCGCAGATCCTAATAAGCGACTTGATCACCAACTTGAGAAGGAGGTTGGCTGCAAATTTCTTTTGTTCTTCAACACATGAAGATCATGAAGTTGCTCAGTTACAAAACCCTATGGTGTACAAACACAACAACTTCTTCAAGAACTAAGGTAAACTAGGTTTTCGGTTACACTTGAGGAATTATGCTCTTGTGCAATTGTGCTCTTGGCTATGCAACTTAATTCGGCCTTTAAAATAATCCTTATATATGTTTAGAGTTGTAAGAAAAGAAAACCCAAGCACATACTCACGGATTGGATGAAAAACAATCCAGAAAAACTGAGTTTCATAAACCTTAATAAATAGCCATCTATCGAGCTAGCTATCGAGTGATGGGCTTCAGTAGCTTTTAAACCTCGATAGATACTAGCTGTCGAGTTTTAAAATCCAGCACTTCATTACTTGATTCTTGAACAGACTTGCATGGCTTCAATACTTGGACTTGAACTCTTGTTCCTTGAAATATTAAACACATCCTAAATTTACCCAATTACAAGTAAAGTGCATTTTGTCAAAGGATTAGCCAATACATAAAATGATCACATATGTCCTAACAATCTCCCTCTTTGGCAATCAGTGACAAAACCACAATAAACAAATGAACATATGAGAGAAGTCATAAATCACTCAACTCACGCTCACTTGTTAAGTACAATAAAATCTATCCTAACACAAACTCTTGAAAAACTTTGCAAGAAAAGAGTTCATGACAAAGAAGACTTTGACAACCTATATTTCTAAAATACTTAAACAAAACTCATCAAGGCATCATTGTATGAAACAGAAATAAAAGATTGCATACAATAAATGAGAAACATATATATAAAAAGAGAGAAAAGAAACAACACATGTAGAGATAGGTGAAAAACATACATCAAAATATATAAATCAAATATAAGTACAATGTATGTCAAAATGGTCACAAGACCCATGTACAAGATCAATGTATCTAAACTAGAAAGAAGAAAAAGATATATCAAAATCCTCACTACATCCCTTATGAACACTCAGGAACACTCCCCCTATCTCCTAACTAACCCTCCCACTATAAGTATGACTACTCTCATCTCAAAACTACTCCCCCTTTTTGTCATAGGTGACAAAAGGGTAAGTACATCAAGTAGACATATCATCATCACTAGGCGAGCCAGCATCCTCATCCTCATCCTCATTACTGCCAGAGCCATCGTTACTTTCATCCTCAGACACTAATGGAGATAAAGAAGAAGCAACTGTGAAACCACCCATCACAACCTGTCATCGTGCAATACGACCCATAAGGGTGTTCACTTGATACAACTTATCACTAAGTGTGTCTAGGCGAGCATCCATGCGCACAAGTTGTGCCATGATGGCCTCAAGAGTCACTCTACCCATTGGAGACGAAGGAGCGGAGGTGGATGGAGCAGTAGAAGCTAGAGGAGCAACCTTCTCGGTCTAAGTCCACCTCGAGCAAAGCTGTGCAAAACTCTGCTTAACGATAGCGGCATCAATGGCACATATGTAAGAGAAGTAGGGAGACTCAGGATAGGAGACAGAGAAATGGCGAAGGAGCCGCATGATAGCTGAAAGGAAGATGACCTTATCACGAGTCACCATATCCTTATAGACATCTATAAGGGATAGAATGAAGTGAAAGGGGAAATTTATGGTAAAGTCCTTAATGAAGGAAGCAAAAAGTGAGCACGAGGCTCTGTGATAGTGTTATAGTGAGAAAGAGGATGGAGAACAAAGGTCATAACCATGTTAAAAAACCTCAGACCTTTAGCAAAGGTCATGCAACGAGTGAACTGACGATCAACCTAAAAAGAAGGTGTCCTATCGAAACAAGACAAGAGTTCGTCTTTGGACACAGTCTTAAGACGCTCACAACCAGGATAGTCAGGAAACTCTACCCTAGAAACATGGAGTACCTCAGATACAATACCTAGAGTAACTACCATGCATATACCCCAAACGCAAATGACAAACTGAGGTATAGAAGTGTCAAATCCATGCATATTGAAGTAGAACTCCTGTATGATATGGAAGGACATGTGATAGGAATGCCACAAAGAGACTCCCAACCCCTACTGAGAATAACAGTGGGTAGATCAATGTTAGAAAAAAATAGATAGAATGACTTGACGTTCTGAATGAATGCATTGTCGCAAAAAGTTCTCAAAGAAGTCTAATTTGGCCTTTTTATCACGGAACTGTACGTGAAAAGGAGTAGGGTCAAAAAGAGAAGAAGATGAAGATGCCTCTAAATGAAGAGGGTTTCGAAACAGAACAGATTTACGCTTAAGTGCTATGATGCAACTAACGTAAGAGGGAGAGAGAGAGGGAGAGAGAGAGAGAGAGAGAGAGAGAGAGAGAGAGAGAGAAAGAAAGAGAGAGAGAGAGAGAGAGACAATCAGAAGAGTACCAAGCAACACATATATCAAAATATATAGAATTGGAGGTACGTATGCATGAGAATGCATGAACATGTGACATGCACAAAATAAATACATTCTGGGCTCAGCCCAATCCAAACCTACTAGCACATAGCATAGCATCAAAGTAAACACACATCTAAATGCATGAAACATTGTTATAATACGAGTGTGATGCAATGCATGAGGTTTTAAACTTATTTAAGCAACACCCATCCCAAAAATTGCACAAAACCTTCATCAATTTTGAAAAACCCCAAAAAAATTTCAAACACCTCAAAACCTAGATATAAATTCACGAAATGCATGAAGAATGAGAGATAGAGAGATCATACCAAGTGATTAGAGGCAAGAAAAGGCTGTAAAGCACGTGGAGTGAAGGTTTAGAGAGAGAATAGTGAGTTTGGGAGGTGAAAAGCTTGCAGTCTGTCGAGGGAGATCAAAGGAGTGAAATCTGAAATCACGAAGGCTCTTTATATAGAATCCTCATAAAGCTCGATCGATTGAGAGCTATCGAGCTTTAAAGAAGCACCTTTCAATTGTCAAACCAGCTATTGAGGATCAAACGAAAGGTTTGTCAACAAAAAAGCTCGATGGATCGAGGTAGCTATCGAGAAGCTATTGAGGAGACATAAAGTTTCTCGATTGATCGAGATAGCTATTGAGATTGCGATAAAGAGAAGCTGAAGAGTCTCGATAGATAGCCTATTTGTCAAGAGCTATCGAGATTGCTTAAAAACATTTTTTTCAAAGAAAAGAAAAACACAAATATGAATTGAATCAAGCATGCTACTCAACCAAAGATCCAAACAGCATTTTAAGCTTTCAAAATCATCTCTCCATGAAGAAAATGCCATGCATTTCATTCCAAAACACACACACACACACACACTCTCTCTCTCTCTAAACAAGTCTAACTAAGTCTAACCAATTTTATATTTCAAAAATAAGTTAAGCCAATTTAGTGAGTATACATCAACACATGTAAACCTTGTGATGGCCAAATCACATTATACCTGCACATGTATCAAAAGTAGCAAAGAATATTGCGTGTTGTGTGTGAAAACATCACAAGATTGCACAAGTGTCTCTATGTTATGACGATTTGAGATATGAGTAAATCAATTTAACTCACACAAGATCATAACTGTTTGATGAGGACTATCACCTTCGAGGTACATCCTATAACTCTCACATCTCCTAGAATACACGTTTGCAATCATATATAATGCATTTTTATCTTTTTGTTTTTATTGTTTCTTTGTATATTTGTCTTTTATTAAGAATATCATGCATGGGCATACAAGAGAGAGAAAAAAAATATCCAATTATGTTAAGTTTTTTGACATTGCACTTTTGCTATGTCGAAGCATACAAATGTCATTTCATGATTGGTTGGTAACAGTGGTGAGATGGTTATTTACGCCTTTCTTTTAGGATTTTCTAGTCCTTCCCATCAAAAAGAGTGACACAAGTATTAAGTACAAGAGATTACTTAATCTCACTCATCACAAACAACGAGCCACAAAGTTCACTTGCTTAGTTGTGCATAAAGATGCTCATCTAAGTTACAAGAGATACAAAGTTTAGGAAACTTTGTTTCATTGGCCATTCAAGGTACACAAGTACCAATGTATTCAAACACACATTGTTTTTGTATTTTTCTAATTTTTCAATTTTTTATTTTTTATCTTTATAAATGAAACAAAAAAAAAAACAAAACAAAACAAAACTGAAAAACAACCAAACAAAAACAAGCCAAAGAAAGCAATACATAAAAACTAGACTGCCTAAAAACAAACACACATACACAAGTAATGCAAACACGACAAAAAGAGGGAGAGAGAAAAAGTGACTAAATCACTTGGAGCCCTTTTCCTTCCACACCTTGGAAGAATCTTTCTTTTGAGCAAACCCTTGAACCGGCGGTGAAGGAAAAGAATTGAAACCATTCAAGTTCGAAATGAACATGAGAGCTTTGAAAAGATCTCTAAGGGAGCAAGAGAGGATGAAAGCTGATTCTGGCTTCTTGACGACATCATGTTATTGCTCCTAAGATAGATTTACCATTATCTATGTTCTCACTAGCTATCATAGTTTTAGCATCATTATTCTCAAAATCAATACTGTTAGTAGGAGAAACAAAAATAGTAGTACTAGAAGAACAATATTATGAGAAAAAAAATCATACCCTAAACTAGTTCGATCGAAGACAAATTTTTGCACGCTGAGCATCTTGTCAAGCTTTGCATTTGAAGTCCTCTCCAACTAGGCTCTCTCTTGGAACAGTTCCGCCTCAAGTGTCTTGGTTTTCTCAGCCAAGAAATTGTTCTCAAACCTCAGTGCTCTGAAGTCTGATTTGCTTCATCAAACTTTATGGAGAGTTGTTCTCGTTCAAGCTCCACATAACTGAGCTTCTTGGCGGCCAACCTATATAACTTCTCATGTTTCTCTAAGACCTTGTATAACTTTGCATAAGCAGTGTGGATGTCATCTTGCTCATCCATCTTCTCAAATTTTAACTCCACTAAGTTCTCTTCTTCATCTACATCTTCTACAATCCCTTCAATAGAATTGATAGTAGTGGTGAAGGTATTTAGGATTCTGTCATCCTTATTTTCGGTATCATCCTCAGGTTCGGTGTCAATCAAGGTAGCAGTAAGTGTCTTGCTTTTCCCAATAGATTTGAATAAGTGGAACACTCTTATTTCATATGACCGAATCCTTGACAAACGAAACACTTAGGCCTTGAAGGAACAGTGTACTGACCACCATCCCTAGCATCCTTCTTCCCTTTGTCTTGGCTCTTAAACTATGAAGAACTTAATTGCCCATGGTCTTTGTCGAAGCCCTTTGCATTTGCATTCTTCATGAACTTTTTGAACTGCCGAGTGATGTAGGACTTTATTTTAGAATCTTCATCATCGAAAAACTCATCAGTGTCACTGGTCTTGACCTTTAATGCCATGATTTTACTCTTGCTCTTACTTGACTTCTCGAGCCTAGACAAACCCAACTCATAGGTCTGTAGATTTCCAGCAAGTTCTGCCAAAGGAATTTTATCAATATCCTTTGATTCCTTAATAGCCGTGATCTTGACATGAAATCTCTCGGGTAGAGATCTGAGCACTTTTCTCATAATCTTGGGTTCTAGAATGGTTTCCCTAAGATTAAATGCTAAGTTCACTATGTCCTTAAGTATGGCATAGAACTCATCAAATGACCCATCCTCTTTCATCTTGATTTCTTCGTAGTTAGTAGTGAGCCCCTGAAGCTTCAAATCTTTGATAGCCTTGGTTCCTTCATAACTTGTTTGGAGAATGGTTCATGCCTCCTTTGCAGTTTCAGTGGACGAAATCTTCTTGAACTCCTTATTTGTGACCGCACTAAATAAGGCATTTAATGCTCTACTGTTGAAGTTAGCCGCCTTGATCTTTGCATCATCCCCATCGTTCGGTGCTTCCTTCGGCTTGGTCCAGCCTATTTCCACAGCTTGCCATACCTTCTCATCTAAGGACTGCAAGAAAGCTCTCATGCGTACTTTTTAGTATGTGTAATGTCTCAATATATATATATATATATATATATATATATATATATATAAAAGAAGTCAGATTTGATGGGTTCACATGTGCCACCCACCTAACCCCATTCCCCACCACTCATTTTTTTCACTTCTCTTTTACTCTCTTTGACCGGCTCCTTACCTTTCCTTCTCTTTTCTTTCTTTCATTTTCTTTCTTTTCTCTACACTTAAATACACACTCATTTCCCACACTCACCCACCGGCCTCCACTCCAAACCACATCATCTCACCATCATTTTTCCAACAAGATCACCAAAATAATACTTAGGAATCCCTAAGCATCTTCATCATTTTATTTGAGGTAAAATTTCTAATCTTTATGGTGGGTTTTACACTTTTGCATGAGGTTATTTTTATCTAAGTTTTAATAATACTACCCATGTGGTTTATGAGCATTGGAAGTGATATTTATGTGTTTTTATGTATGGGTTTTGTATTAGTGGAATTATTTCATGAGTGGGTATATAATTTGTGCTAAAAATGGCTACTTAAGGTTTATGTATGGTGGAAAATTTAGGGGTTTTAAGTTATGACATGTGGTGGTTGGTAAATTTAATTTTTGCATTGCCATTGGGTTTATTTGGAGTTAGTTGAAGTCCTAAATTTCTTGTCTTGGAGGATATTTTGATTTTACTTTTATGGGTCTCTTAATAATGTAGTGTAAATTTTATAAAAGCTAGTCATAATGTTGGAGATGATATTAAATGGGTTAACTTTATAAATTGGAGTTGATGCCTTGTGAATCAATTTGTTGAGAAACTTTGGAAGTGGTATATATTATTATTGATGAGGTTAAATACTAGGCTTACCTAATTAAGTGCTTATTTGGCAAATCCTAAATTGTAAATAGATACAATTTCAAGCTCTATGCGTATTGTGATAGGTTTACTTGATATTATTTAGGTTCTAACTAATCTCCTTGGAGCTTGGAGAGTTAGACTTTTGTGATTGAGAGGTAAGTAGCTTTTTAATAGGATTTTTGGAAAATAATCATATTGCATAAATGTTGTTTTTGGGTTAGACACACTTTCGGAAACTACCTATGGAAACTATATTTGCCTAAAAGCTATTGTGTAGTAATCTTAATATATATATATATATATATATATATGGTTATATATATGGAAATCCATCATATTGGGTATTTCATTTGGGGAAATGCATGAATTGTTGACATAGAAAATATGAGCATCTTTTATTTAATCTTTGATAGGGAAATTATGGATTTTATGGTTTATTAGAAAATCTAAAGATGTTTATCTTGTCTTGTTATCGGGAAATTGATAGAAAATCTTTTTGACAAGAATGAAGTTAAAAACCTTACAAACCTTGTGGAAGTTAGATTATTTAAGGTTTTTCTGTAACTACCTGGATATAAACTGTTTTTGAAAGGAAATGTATGTTGTGAGCTTTATGTGGTTTTAACACAATGCCATGTGTGATTTTCCGGTGATCACCCGATTTGATGGCTAACAGTAGTTAGACTTACTACTGATGGAGGCTGAACTTTTGTAATTGAGACATTAGATGATGTACATCTTAGAATAGGCTTGACTCATTCTTTTGTATATTATAGTGGTTATGGCTTTATTCCCACTGATGGAATAAGCTGTTGATATGTAATTATTTATTCAGACCTCTATTTTTTTGTGGCCAATGGTCCTTATAATTAATGCTTAGAGCTCTGACTTACTTTGAGAGTATATTCAATGAAATTATTATGATAATTCTTAATGTTAGTATTTGATAGGATTTATGTGGATTGAATTGTCAAAAAAGGAAAAAATTTACAACTACTTGAGACGTCTTTCTCATGCTTTGGACCCTTTGGGGTTTGGGGCGTGACAATATGCATAGTCAATTCCATCAAATAAATGAGATACAATAAGTGACTGTCCTCTATCCATGACAAACAGGGGTCAATGTATCTCACAGTAAAGATTAAACCCTAATCAGAGTGTGCTTGCTTTGATACTACTTGATAGGCCAAAAATGTATTGACCCCTTGTGATGAATTAACCAATTAATTAGCCAAATAAATTAATTAGATTCAATTACATGCAATGAGCATGACAGCAAAAACGAATTACCAAATAACTAAATATGCAGGGAAAATTAAATGTCACGGTAATTTTTTTATGAATGGGAAAAACCTACACGGCAAAAACTCCATCGGGGTGATTTTAAGCTCATCACTCCTAAGAATCTACTATTATAAAAAAAAAAAAAAAGTAGTTAGAAGTAAAGGAATCTCAATACGATATACCAACCTATAGTTGAACCCTTACCTCAATACCCGATTAGACTTGTTCTGTAGTGACAATCTCTCCTTGTATTGCACGGCTACTAGTACATGACTAACCAAAACATGCACAAATCCTAATATGCGACTTGATCACCAACTTGAGAAGGAAGTTGGCTGCAAAGTTCTTCTATTCTTCAACACATGAAAATCATGAAGTTATTCGGTCACAAAACCCCACAGTGTACAAACACAGCAGCTTCTTCAAGAACTAGGGCAAACTAGGTTTTCGATTACACTTGAGGAATTATGCTCTTGTGCAATTGTGATCTTGGTTGTACAACCTGATACAGCCCTTAAAATAATCCTTATATATGTTTAAGGTTGTAAGAAAAGAAAGCCCGAGCACATACTCACAGATTGGATGAAAAACAGTCCAAAAAAACTGAGTTTAATAAACCTCGATAGATAGCCATCTATCAAGCTAGATGTCGAGCGATGGGTTTCAGCAGCTTTTAAACCTCGATAGATACTAGCTGTCGAGTTTTAAAATCTAGCATTTCATTACTTGGTTCTTGGACAGACTTGCATGGCTTCAATACTTGGACTTGAACTCTTGTTCCTTGAAGTATTAAATGATGGTTAAATACATGTTTGTGTCTCATACAAAACATATACAGCGAAAAATTAACGGCTCTACTTCATTTGTAATTGTTAACATGTACTATGTAAATTTCAAAATATTAGAACAAGAGAGTATACCTTGGTATGATGAACTTCAAAAATCAAAGGTTGAAAGTACTTGGGAACACTTTTAATCTTCATTCTAATTCCACTTTACGCCCAAGAAGTGAGATCTCTCAATCAGTTTCCAAGGGAGAATGATAGAGTGTCTCACTCTAACATACACAACATTTCAGAATGATGTCTCTATCATATAAAATTCTGTATGTTTCTCTCCTTATAACTGATTATCTAATTCAGTTAGCCTTTTGGGTTTTTCCAATTTGGCTTTAGTGTGTGGTTTGGAGTGAGACCAAAATGGACCAAAAAGACACTAACTCCAATTGGCCTTGGGCTTTTCTGTCAATTCTTGACAAGTCCAAAGCTAACATTAACTATATTTAATACCACTATATAAATATAATTGCACTCTAGGCCCTATTTATAAATTATATCCCAAGACTTTATTGTACATGCAACCCCTTCCAATAATATTTATAGTAATATAAAGTCTTAAATATAGACTGCCACTTTGAAAATTACTACATCTTAATTCTTGAGTACCCAACTTAATCTTTTAAGTTATTCATCATATATTTATGAAATTCAATTTCATATATATATATATATATATATATATACTTTAATAACTCCTTACTCAAACAACTTTATGATATGTTCCATCAACACTAAATGTGGCTGCCCAACATATTGAGGTTTTGACCATTACTTTAGATCTCACTCTTAATATATCAAAGTAACCTACACTTCATGATCAGATCCATTATCCTCTCAAGATTAAAATTTCATGTAAATAGAAGTCGTGAAATTTATTATTCATTTGACAATCATTAGGAGAATAATAAACCTCACAACGGTCTGGTTAAATATGTCTTAATTCTTAAAACATATCAACATATCAACATACCAACTAGAAGTCTCCACTTCCATGATCAAGACAAATCATCTTAATTGATATGTTATAGTCTTCGCAGATGAAATACCTAATTGCATCACCGACTACAAACTATAATTCTTAATTTACAAATGACTTGTGATTTATATCTTCTGTGACATTTCACATAAATCACATACTATGCATCTCATGGACTACATGATAATGTCTGAATAATCATGTTACTATTATTTAAGATAATAATAATACAACATTAAGTCATACATAATATCATACATAGCATATACAACAGGATTTAAGGGCACTAATCCTAACAATCTCCCACTTGCCCTAAAGACTATTGTGCACCAATCTAACTCTTATTCCCTCCAAATGTGACTCGAAAGTCCTTTGAGGCAAGACTTTAGTAAATGGATCTGCTAAATTATTTGCACTTTCAATCTTTGCTACTACTACATCTCCACGAGCGACAATGTCTCGAATGATGTGGTACTTTCTCTCAATGTTCTTTTCTTTCTTGTGATTTCTTGGATATTTTGAATTGTGAAACCGCTCCACTATTGTTGCAAAACAATGTGATAGGAATTTGCTCCATTCTCCCAACACCAAGATCAGAAAGAAATTTCTTGAGCCAAGCAGCTTCCTTTGCCATTTCACAAGCAACAACATATTCAGCTTCTATCTTGGAGTCGACAATACAAGATTGCTTAACACTCCTCCAACTTATGACTCCACCTCCCAAGGTGAACACACAACCTGAAGTGGATTTTCTAAAATCAAGATCTGATTGAAAATTTGAATATGTATTGCCAATAGGAATCAAAGCCTTACTATGGTAAACAAGCATAAAACCTCTCATTCTCTGTAGATACTTAAGAATATGCTTTACAACTTGCCAATATTTTGGTCCTAGATTTGATTGATATCGGGTGACCATGCCAACTAAATAATAGATATTTGGTCTAGTATAAAAGCATGGCATACATAAGACTTCCCACGGCTGAAGCATAAGGAACTTGTCTCATCATATTTTCTTCCTCTTGAGTCTTAGGCCTTTAGTCACCAAACAGAGGAACTACATGTGTAAAAGGAAGTAATCCTTTCTTGGAGTTTTGCATGCTAAACCGTTCTAGAACCTTATTTATATATCCAGCTTATGATAAACCTAACATCTTATTTTTGCGATCTTGCCAAGGCTTGATCCCTAGAATAAAGTTAGCTTCACCCAAGTCCTTCATATCAAATTGTCTTAACAACCAATCTTTTACTGATGACATTACTCCTACATCATTTCTAATGAGTAGAAAATCATCAAAATAAAGCACTAGGAACATTATTACTTTGTCTCGATGTCTTTTGTACACACATGGTTCATCAAGATTTTTTTCAAAACCAAATGACTTGATATCTTGATCAAATCTGATGTTCCATGACCTAGATGCTTGCTTAAGTCCATAAATGGACCTTTTCAACTTGCATACCATATGCTCTTGGTTCTTTGCTATGAAACCTTCTTGGTTCTAGTTGCAACATATAGATTTCTTCTTCAAGATTGCCATCAAGAAATGCAGTCTTGACATCCATTTGCCAAATCTTATAATCATAATGAGCAGCAATGGATAAGAGAATTCTAATAGGTTTAAGCATGGCTACTGACGAAAAAGTTTCATCATAATTAATACCTTCTTTTTGTGTATATCCTTTCACCACTAGCCTTAGTTTAAAGGTTTCAACCTTTCCAATATCCCTCTCTTTCTCTTGTAAACCCATTTGCAACCAAGAGATTTAATGCCGTTAGGCGCCTTTACAAGATCCCATACTTGATTGGAATACATAGAAACTAATTCAGATTTCATAGCTTGGACCCAATGATGTGCATCTGTATCATTCATTGCCTCTTCATAAGTGTGAGGATCCGATTCAGCCTCTTTTGAGATAGTTTCATAAGTTTCTCCGAAGCCAATAAATCTTATAGTAGGCCGAACAATTCTCCCACTACGACGAGGCAGCTGTGTACTAATCATTTCATGAATAATATCTTGTGGTGTATCTAATATAGCCACATCATCCTTAATTTCATCCATTGGTTGTTCAACTATAGGTTTATTTATTTCAGCCAAAACAACTCTACTTCTAGGAGTATAATCATTCATATAGTCATTTTCTGATAATTTGGCATTTGTGCTAACAAATATTTTATTATCCTTATGACTATAGAATAAACCCCCAATAGTTCCTCTTGAATACTTTACAAAAAATATTACTACTGTTTTAGACTATAACTTGTCAAACTTTCCTTTCAACACATGTGCTAGATAGGAAATGGTAGCCTATAGTTTTTCCAAAGACTTTAACTATCAATTCATTTGGCCAAAGATCTTGGATTTTGGCTTTCTTGCCCCCAGATAGTTTCACTGCCGCTTCATTCGATGGGAGGTTTGAAAACTCATCATCCGATTCAACCTCAATGTCCATGTGGTTTCCAAAATCAAACGCTTGCTCAAACACTCTTGGGATCTTGCTGAGTAGTTTTTCCTTGTATGAAATGCTCCCTCCATCAAGATTCTGAGACAAATATAAATAGTTAGTCCCTAGATGGTGTGTTTCTTTGACCTTCTTGGTGCTTCGTTGGAGTTCTTCATCCTTCTCTCTCGTTCTAATCGTTGCCTTGCTCATTCTTTCTATTTAATATAAAAGAAAATGAACTGTACAACTAGCTAGACATGCCTTGGGGTGTTTTTGGGGTCCAAAATTGCCATATAAATTAATGCATCAGCCATATAAATTATATAGGCAAAAATGCAAATATGACCCTCTAATTTTCACCTTTCTTTTTTCCCCCATTTCAGTTTTCTAACTTTCAGTTTTGTCAATTCAGTCCTCTAACTTTCAATTTTTGTCAATTCGGTACTCCGTTAAACTTCAGTTACCTACTGCCATTAGATCCACTAAAACGACGTCATTTTGCATTTTTTTTTTTTAAAAAATTCATAATTAAAAGAAAATAAGAAAAATCTTAAAAAAAAAAAAAAAATTAAGGGCCCAACCCTAACCCGTATAACTTTGAGAGAGAAAGACTGAGTTGATCACTAGCCTAGAACCTCTTCGACATGATGGTGGACGCGGTGGTTAGCGCCATGGCCGTAGCCGACTACGAGAATATTCCGGTGGTCGTGGTCGAGACTGGGTGGCCGAAAGATCATAGAAAATTTGATTACCATGTCTCACAAAAACCTGACCATCGATCTGAGAAGTGGTTTTTGTAAATCGAATTCAGTCTTCTACAACAAACGCAAGCCGTGTCCGCACCCACCCAATCATTCCCTGGACGTCACCACTTTCATATCTTCCCGGGCCCACCATGGCAAGATCGCCTTCATCGACGCCTCTACAGGCCGCCACCTTACCTTCTCTAATCTCTGGAGAGCCATTGATTCTTTCACCATGTGTCTCGCTGATATTGGAGTTAGAAAAGCCATGTCATCCTCCTACTGTCTCCAAACTCTATCTACTTCCCCATTGTGTGTTTGGCTATTATGTCCATCGGTGCCATAATAACCACCACGAATCAGAGGCGTTCAATGGGACTATCTACAGCCGTTGGATGGGTTTTAGATGATGTGTTTTACGAATGAGATCTGTTGAGGTATCACTGTCCGTATATTTTTAGTCTTGAACGCCTCCGCATAAAATATGTGTTAGCGATTCGGGTTTCTTTGTTTTGTTTTGATTTAGGAGAAGGGGAAGGGGGAACAACCCCTTAATTATTATTATTATTGTTATTTTTTTTCAGATTTTTTTAAATTCTAAATTAAAAAAAAAATATGCAAAACAACGTGTAATTTCAGTGGGTCTAACGGCAGTAGATATCTGAAGTTTAACAGAGTATTGAATTGACAAAAATTAAAAGTTAGAGAATTGAATTGACAGAACTGAAGTTATAAGACTGAAATGGAAAAATGTGAAAGTTAGATGGTCAATTTTGTATTTTTGCCAATGATATAAATATAGATATAAATTCAATAAGAACATAATTGTAAATTTGTACCAACTTTATTTTTCCATCAGTTTTTCTTCTCAACCAAATAAGTGTGTTTGGTAACTTGAAAAGTAAGTTTATTTTACTATTCAGCTCATTTTTATTATTATTTATGGGGTCCAGTGCATTTTAGTACTATTCATGAGTTCTACTCTACTATTTTAACTAACTTTTACCTTTATCTAAACTAGCTTTTAGACCCGTGCAAATGCACGGGAATGACTTAAGTACATGTAAGAGTCCATAAATAATTTTTAGTACATAAAAATAATTTGAATCTGAGAAAGCAAATATAATTCAAATAATTTTAGGTAAATATTTGGAGAAACATTTTGTTTCAAAAGTCTTAAATAAATTTAATTAAATAAGTATGTAACTAATGCAATTGAATTTATAAATTTTAAAAAATAACACCTGATATGAATTTCAAATTTAAAATGTATATAACGTTCAGTATGCTGTCCAATATTTGAGATGCTCATGTTGTTCATGAGGCCTGGTTACTCTTAAGAATATATTTGCCTTAATTATTTTCTTTGTTTTACTCTTAAAATATATAGGCCTTGAAGAATTTTTTTTATTTTAGAAGGCCTGAATTATTAGTAGCAAATATGAAAAATGGTAATAATTTCCTGAGTTGAGTTTTAATTCAGTAAAAATGTCATTATTTCAGTGAAGCACCGTTCTAAATCCTGTCCCTTTAACCAAAATGCTCAATTGGTCACTCGAGTATCTAAGCAAGTGTCAGCCTCGCCTATGACTCTTACACTTTTTTCCTTATTACGTAGTAACCTTTTTGATCACTACAATAGATTCATAGGTAGATCCTGGAGGTCAGAGCACAGGCTTCAATATGGTCAAAAAATCAAATTTAAACCAATTCCAGACTTTAATTGTATTTGATGAGCACAGTGATCTATGAACTTCTTTGCTTGTCCTGTAAATTCAAGGTTCCTTACCAATTTCTAAGCAACATATTTTTGCAACAAAAAAATTGAGAACTTGAAGCACAGAGATGTCCCTTTAGAAGTAGTAACCCGTTATTATTGAGAAAAGGGGAAATAATCAAAATCTTTTTTTTTTTTTAAATTTCATAAGTAGCAGAGAAATAATCACTCAAAACTAACTCATATTTCACTAAAGCTGAACCTATTCACCAAAATGACTCAATATTCACCATAGCTGAACTTATGCACCAAAACAATAACAATTTCATAATGTTCGAAAGGCAATAGCCATTATTAAAGTATGTTCATTTATACAATCATTCTTATACACTTTCAAATACAATGAAATACATAAAAACTCATAGAGTAAGGTAGTATATACATTAGAGTTCAGTTTTTTTCTTCTTTGATGCAATTTGCCTAGTAACCTTTTGACGTTTTTGAAGCATACACAATTAAAACAAATGAACAAACAAAATAAGTAAAGCTAACAACAACAAAAATAACATATTTAAAAACTCTAACAATAAACTGTACCTAATAGCCTGAGCAGTATTAAAAATGAAAGATACCAAGTGTAACAGAACAATTTCAAAATAAATATCAAGAAGGAAAATTTAAAAAAAAAATAATAGTAAACATTCCAATTAGTGTAAAGATAGAATTAATTCAGGTGTATTCTTTGAAGCTTGAAATCTGAATTAAAATTTAAAAATCAAATTTTAATGCTAAAATAAAAAGCCAGTACGGGGTAATTCTTCTGAATTACGTCATAAACAACCATCCAAACCCACAAAATATTCATCCAATAGGTACAAAGTACCAGTCATGATAGAATATGAAAGAATTACAATAACAATTCCAACTTCAATGAAATACTTCAATTTACATTACTTCATCAAAACTAAAACAAAATTGTATCATAATTATATGATTTTGAAATTATGTAGACATACATAAAACTGAAGCACCACTTCAAAAACCAAAAAAAGCTGTTTAATTTCTCAAAGCTTTTCTAATCAATTTAATGAATCACAAAATCAAGCTAAAAATAGAAGTTAGCATGTTGCTATATTTTAATTTTTTTTCGTCACACTTGTAATAGTAATTGAATGCCTATAAATGCGTACTTTTGGATGAGCAAATCAACCAAAAAGGCTTTGCTTTTACACCAACAAAGAAAATGCATTTATTACAAAAGAAGCGTAACATTGTTTTCTGGAAAACACTAATTACAAATGCAGGTATCAATTATACAAAAAGGTTTAAGAAATAAAATTTATAACAAAATTCTTTTGTCAAAAATATACTACAATTAGATTCTGTAAATATAATAATATTTAAAAAAAAACAGTTGAAGAAACAGATTAAAGAACCAAACAGATATGAAGAACACAATTACAGAAAAATACTTCCTTCATATAAACCATGTATGTCACTTAAAGAATCAATCTCATAAATATGGACATTAACAAACTCTTCATAGAAAACAAAAAATAACCTTGAGCAAATATTCAAAATTCCACAATCTCACTCCCCCTTACAAATAACAAAACAAGTAAGAGAGAAAACAAAAAACCTAAAATTATAATTTAATTATTAAGTTTAAAAGATAACCAACCGTTAAAATTTAGGTAGGTTTCGAAATTCTAGAAATAGTATTACAAAAAGTTACTATTATGAAACCTACAGATGATACACTCCTCCATGGATCTCAATTTAAAAATACATTTGAGCAGTTCATTGAGGTGCAAAGTTAAATTTTCAATTAAAACTCGAAAGCTAAAACCAAATGGTGAGTGCACGCACTATGTTGATCTACCCTGCATCAATCCTTACGATTGTTCTATGACTCTCCGTTCTATACATAAAACACTTTATGCTAAGGACCACAAACTAAATATTCTGAACTGACTTGAAATTGTAATTAACAGCTATACAGCCCTTACTATTACAAAGTAAAACGTCTAAAAAATTAACCAACACAACATAATAAAATTAAATATCAAAAAAGGAAATAAACAAAATAAAATTTAAGAATACAAACACTAATTGTAGCACAATAGTATATTTTTTTACAATTACTACTTGGGGTAATGCTTGCTTCTAGTGTTTGTAGAGCAAAAACAGGCAAAGTAGGGGAAATATTGCCAACAGGTATAACCCCAAAATATTGAAAAACAAAATTGCTGGATATTGTTGCGTTTTGCTATATAAAATTATGAATGAAATAATTAACTTTTTAAATGTGAATTTTAAAAGTTTTTTATGTACACTGAGTTGCAAAGGTAAATTTTCAATTAAAACTTGAAAACTAACACCAGAAACTAAATATGACTCTCTCCGTTCTAGACATAAAACACTTTATGCTAAGGACCAAATACTAAATATTCTAAATTGACTTGAAATTGTAATTAGCAGTTATATAGCCCTTACTATTACAAAGTAAAATGTCAAAAAAATCAACCAACACAACAAAATAAATTAAATATCAAAAAAGAAAATGAACAAAATAAAATTTAAGAGTACAAACTTAAATTGTAGTACAATAGTATATTTTTTTACAATTACAACTTGAGGTAATGCTTGCTTTTAGTGTTTGTAGATGGTAAAATGCAATTTTGGGGCTTGAATAATATTATTGTATATTCCAAGCCTTCAGATTATAAAAAAAAAAAAAAAAATACAATCTAAATAAAAACCTGGCAAACTAAAACTAAATTTAAGCAATGCTACAATCGAACAAAACAGGAGTCAAGAAATTGTGAAAATGAATGAGAAATCAAGGGAAAAGGGGGAAAAAAAGCCTGTCTTACGCTAAAACTTTTTTTTTTTAAATCCTAGAAACGGCAGCTGAATAAAAAATAAAAAGGGGGAAAATGCCTACCTTCTGAAGAGTCTGTTGTTGAAGAGCAGAGATAGGATTCAATCTAAACAAAAATCTGCCAAACCAAAACTAAATTTAATCAATACTAAAATCAGACAAAACAAGACTCAAGAAAATGCTTTTGGATGAGCAAATCAACCAAAAAGGCTTTGCTTTTACACCAACAAAGAAAATGCCTTTATTAAAAAAGAAGCGTAACACTGTTTTCTGCAAAACACTAATTACAAATGCAGGTATCGATTATACAAAATGGTTTAAGGAAAAAAATTTATAACAAAACTCTTTTGTCAAAAGCATACTACGATTAGAATCCGTAAAAAGAAGAATAATTTTAAAAAAATAGTTGAAGAAACAGATTAAAGAACCAAACAGATTAAAGAATCAGTCTCATAAATATGGACATTAACGAACTCTTCATAGAAAATAAAAAATAACCCTGAGCAAATATTTAAAATTCCACAGTCTCACTCCCCCTTACAAATAACAAAACAGGTAAGAGAGAAAACAAAAAACCCAACAATTATAATTTAATTATTAAGTTTAAAAGATAACCAACAGGTAAAATTTTCGAAATTCTAGAAACAGTATTACAAAAAAGTTACTATTATGAAACCTAAAGTTCGTACACTCCTCCATGGATCTCAATTTAAAAATACATTTGAGCAGTTCATTGAGGTGCAAAGCTAAATTTTCAATTAAAACTCGAAAACTAACACCAAATGGTGAGTGCACGGACTGGTTGTGATCCGCCCTGCATCAATCCTTACGATTGTTCTATGACTCTCTCCATTTTATACATAAAACAATTTATGCTAAGGACCACAAACTAGATATTCTGAACTGACTTGAAATTGTAATTAGCAGTTATACAGCCCTTACTATTACAAAATAAAATGTCTAAAAAATCAACCAACACAACAAAATTAAATTAAATATCAAAAAAGGAAATAAACAAAATAAAATTTAAGAATACAAACTTAAATTGTAGCACAATAGTATTTTTTTTACAATTACAACTTGGGGTAATGCTTGCTTTTAGTATTTGTAAATGGCTGACCAACATAATTTATTCACTCAATTGCATCCTTTAAACTTTAAAGTTTGATCAACTATATTAATGCAGGATAAAATCTGGTTTTATATCTCATACAAAACACACAGCGGAAGCAACAAATAAGGATCTATTTCATTCATGATTGACAACATGCACTCTGTAAATTTCAGAATTTAAGAACAAGATAGCGTACCTTGGTATGGAGAATTTCAAAACAAAGATTAGAAGCACTTGGGAAAACTTTTAATCTTCACTCCAATTCCACTTTACGCCCAAGATGTGTGGTCTCTCAATCAGTTTCCAAAAGGAGAACGAAAGTGTGTCTCACACTCTTTATTTTTCTTTTCGAAAAATCGCGTTAAAAAATTCTATATGTTTCTCCCTTTATAACTAACTGATTATCTAATTGGGTCGGCCTATTGGGCCTTTCCAATTGGGCTTTAGTGTGTGGCTTGGAATGGGACCAAAAGGGACCAATAAGACACTAGCTCCAATGGGCCTTGGGCTTTTCCGTCAACTCTTGACAAGTCCAAAGTTACCATTAATTATATTTAATACCACTATATAAATATAATTGCACTCTAGGCCTTATTAATAAATTATATCCCAAGACTTTATTTTACACGTAACCCCTTCATAAAATATTCGTAGTAATACAAAGTCATAAATATAGACTACCACTTTGTAAATTACTACATCTTATCCTTGAGTACCCGGTTTAATCCTTTAAAGTTATTCATCATATATTTATGAAATCCAATTTCATAAATATATACTTTAGTAATTTCTTACCAAAGTGGTTAGGCCTAACTCTCTGAATAACCAAACCCATTAAACTTATCTCAAGGGAATATTTTGTATCTTCATTAAGAGACTATGAATTCCATCTTGAGAATATATGTTCCATCAACACTAAATGTGGTTGCCCAACATACTGAGGTTTTGACCGTTACTTTAGATCTCACTCCTGATATATCAAAGCAACCTACACCTCATGATCAGGTCCATTATTCTCTCAGGATTAAGAGTTCATGCAAATAGAAGTCGTGAGATTTATTATTCATTTGACAGTTGTTAGGAGAATAATAAATCTCACAGCGGTCCAGTTCAATATGTTTTAACTCTTAAAACATATCAACATATCAACTAGAAGTCACCACTTCCATGATCAAGACAAATCATCTTAGTTGATACGTTATAGTCTTCGCAGATGAAATGCCCAATTTCATCA
Source organism: Castanopsis chinensis (assembly GCA_032878915.1). Taxonomy (NCBI): domain Eukaryota; kingdom Viridiplantae; phylum Streptophyta; class Magnoliopsida; order Fagales; family Fagaceae; genus Castanopsis; species Castanopsis chinensis. The sequence continues at coordinate 32,735,586 of JAVQMG010000133.1, read as the reverse complement.
CCGACTACGAACTATAAATTCTGAATTTACAAAGAACTTGTGATTTATATCTTCTGTGACTAAATCACATAAATCACATACTATGCATCTCATGGACTATATGATAATGTCCAAATATTCATGTTACCATTATTTTAGATAAAAATAAACAACTTTATTAAACACAACATTAAGTCATACATAATGTCATACATAGCATCATACAATAGGATTTAAGGGCACATATATCCTAACAATCTCCCACTTGCACTAAAGACTATTGTGCACTAATCTAACTCCCATTCCCTCCAAATGTGACTCGAAAGTCCTTTGAGGCAAGGTTTTGGTAAAAGGATCTGCTAGATTATTTGCACTTTCAATCTTTGCCACCACAACATCTCCACGAGCAACAATGTCTCGAATGATGTGATATTTCCTCTCAATGTGCTTTCCTTTCTTGTGATTCCTTGGATCTTTGGATTGTGCAACCGCTCCACTATTATCACAAAACAATGTGATGGGAACTTGCTCCATTCTTACAACACCAAGGTCAGAAAGGAATTTCTTGAGCCAAACAGCCTCCTTTGCTGCTTCACAAGCAGCAACGTACTCGGCTTCCATGGTGGAGTCCGCAATGCAAGATTGCTTAACACTCCTCCAACTTATGGCTCCACCTCCCAAGGTGAAAACACATCCTGAAGTGGATTTTCTGAAATCTAAATCTGATTGAAAATCTGAATCTGTATAGCCAATGGGAATCAAATCCTCACTATGGTAAACAAGCATATAATCTCTCGTTCTCCTAAGATACTTGAGAATATGCTTTACAGCTTGCCAATGCTTTGGTCCTGAATTTGATTGATATCGGCTAACCATGCCAACTGAATAACAAATATCTGGTCTAGTACAAAGCATGGCATACATGAGACTTCCCACTGCCGAAGCATAGGGAACTTGTCTCATCATATTTTCTTCCTCTTGAGTCTTAGGCCTTTGGTCATCAGACAGAGGAACTCCATGTCTAAAAGGAAGCAATCCTTTCTTGGAGTTTTGTATGCTAAACCGTTCTAGAACCTTATCTATATATCCAGCTTGTGATAAGCCTAACATCTTATTCTTGCGATCTCGCCAAAGCTTGATCCCTAGAATAAAGTTAGCCTCACCCAAGTCCTTCATATCAAATTGGCTAGACAACCAAACTTTAACCGATGATATTACCCCTACGTCATTTCCAATGAGTAGAATATCATCAACATAAAGCACTAGGAACATTACTACTTTATCTTGATGTCTTTTGTACACACATGGTTCATCAAGATTTTGTTCAAAACCAAATGACTTGATTGCTTGATCAAATTTGATGTTCCATGACCTAGATGCTTGTTTAAGTCCATAAATGGACCTATTCAACTTGCATACCATATGCTCTTGGTTCTTTGCTATGAATCCTTCTGGTTGCATCATGTATATTTCTTCTTCAAGATTGCCATTAAGAAATGCAGTCTTGACATCCATTTGCCAAATCTCATAATCATAATGAGTAGCAATGGATAAGAGAATTCTGATAGACTTAAGCATGGCTACTGGCGAAAAAGTTTCATCATAATCAATGCCTTCTTTTTGTGTGTACCCTTTCGCCACTAGTCTTGCTTTAAAGGTTTCAACCTTTCCATCTATCCATCTCTTCCTCTTGTAAACCCATTTGCAACCAACAGGTTTAATGCCGTTAGGCGCCTTTATAAGATCCCATACATAATTGGAATACATAGAATCCAATTCAGATTTCATAGCTAAGATCCAATGATGTGCATCTATATCATTAATTGCCTCCTCATAAGTGTAGGGATCCGATTCTGCCTCTTCTGAGATAGCTATATAAGTTTCTCCCAAACCTCTAAATCTCATAGGAGGCCGAATAATTCTCCCACTACGACGAGGCACCTGTGTACTAGACATTTCATGAGTAATATCTTGTGGTGTATCTAATACAGCCACATCATCCCTAGTTTCATCCATTGGTTGTTCAACTACAGGTTCATTCATTTCAGCCAAGACAACTCTACTTCTAGGATTAAAATTATTCACATAATCATCTTCCAAAAATTTGGCATGGGTGCTAACAAACACTTTGTTATCCTTATGATTATAGAATAAATAACCCTTAGTTTCTTTTGAATACCCTAAAAACATGCATACTTCAGTTTTAGTTTCCAACTTATCAGACTTCCCTTTCAACACATGTGCTGGACATCCCCAAATGTGAAGATATTTCATACTAGGCTTGCTCCCACTCCACAATTCCTTAGGTGTGTTGGGAACAGATTTTGATGGAACTAAATTCAAAACATGCATAGCAGTTTTTAGTGCATATCCCCAAAAAGAAACTGGTAAAGTTGAGTAACTCATCATGGACCTAACCATTTCTAAAAGAGTCCTATTCCTTCTTTCTGCTACACCATTTTGTTGGGGAGTTCCAGGTGCAGTCAATTGGGATACAATCCCATTCTGAATTAGATAATCCTTGAAATCCCCAAGAAGGTATTCGCCACCTCGATCAGATCGAATGGCCTTTATGCGTTTACCCAATTGATTTTCAACTTCAGCCCTAAACTCTTTGAACTTGTCAAAGGCTTCGGACTTCCGTCTCATTAGGTACACATAACCATATCTTGAGTAATCATCCGTAAAAGTGATGAAATACTCATAACCTCCTTTTGCTTGGGTTGACATAGGACCACATACATCTGTATGAACTAATTCAAGCAACTCTTGGGCTCTTCTACCTTTTGCATTAAAAAGTCGTTTGGTCATCTTACCTTCCAAACAAGATTCGCAAACTGGAAAGCCATCAAAGTCCATGGGCTGTAAAAGTCCATCTTTGATTAGTCTTTGAATCCTATTTGAATTAATATGACCCAAACGCAAGTGCCATAGATATGCATCACTAGTAGAAGGAAACTTTCTCTTTAATGATTTTACATGAGAGCTACTATCTATTTCAGAATTGTATAATTCATGCATGTCAGGAGTTAAAATATAAAGACCATCCACAATATTGCCAGAACAGATAAACATTTTATCCTTCTTTATTACAACATTGTCTTTCAGGATAACACAATATCCATGTTTACCTAAGTAAGTTGCAGAAATCAAATTCCTACGAACATTAGGTACATACAAACAGTCTTCCAATATTAACACTCTAGACTTAAAACACAAATTATACACTCCAACAGATACAACCGGAATCCTGCTCCCATCAGCCAAAGTAAGAAATAGTTCTCCCTCATTCAACTTTTTGGTCTCCTGGAACCCCTGCAAAGAATTGCAGATATGATTAGTACAACCTGAATCCAAACACCAGGAATCTGTTGGATTCTGTACCAAACATATTTCAAGAAGAAAGGAACTTTTCATACTCTTATTCTTGGCAGCTTTGAACTTTGGACAATTCCTCTTCCAATGTCCTTTCTCACCACAATGGAAACACTTTCCTTTGCTTTTCTTTCCTTTATCGGCAACCCCTAAAGCAGTTTGTTTACCAATTTTCTTAGTGAAGTCCTTCTTCTTCTTCTTACCCTTGCCTTTCGACTTAGGTTGAGAAGTAGAACCTTCACCCACATTGGCTTCAACACTAGAAGTACCAAGGATGCCTTCCGCCGCCACTAACTCATTCATTAATTCAGACAAAGAGTAAATCTTTTTGTTCATATTATAATTGAGTCTGAATTCCTTGAATGAATCCGGTAGTGACTGGAGTATCATATCCACTTGGGATTCTCCATCAATGTCGGCACCTAAAACTTCTAATGTGTTCAGATTAGCAATCATCCTAAGACAATGCTCTCTCACTGAACTTCCTGCAGCCATTTTGATATTATAAATTTGCCTCATGGTTTCTTGCCTTGCAGACCGGCCTTGCTCACCAAACATCTCCTTCAGACTTAGCATAATGTCCGAAGCATGTTCTACATCCTGCATTTGATGCTGTAGAACATTTGAAATAGATGCTAGGATATAGCACTTGGCCATCTCATTAGATTTCTGCCAACGATCATATCGTTGTTTTTCCTCAAGAGGAGCATCTAATGAAGGAAAGCTAGGACATGGTTGAGTAAGCACATATTTATGCTCTTCAACAGTAAGAACAATGTCCAAATTCATTTTCCAGTCAACATAGTTGGATCCAGTCAGTTTATTTTGGTTAAGAATATCAATAAGTGGGCTAAATGATGCCATGATTTAAATCTGAAAATAATAAATATGAATATAATAAGTAAACTGGACATTATCAATTTAGCATATAAGCATACAATATGGAACCTTAATAAAACCATAAAATAATATATGCAACGACAACCCAATCCATGTCTATAATTCCTTGGTAGCAAGTTTATTATAAACACATTAATTGGTTGAGAACTATTCTCATTATTAGTGCTATCATGATAACTCTTATCAAACACTAATAATATGCCGTATTACCTTCAGCCTCTAAGTAGTAATGACATAGCTCCTTTGGGAGGTTAACATTACACTTAGTCTAGTGTACACCATTATCTAGAATCATGTGTAGCCACATTTCATCTCCCTTTTTATAGTGTTTAAACTTGTAGTACCATGTGTTGGGAAATTTAGACCCCGGTTGATAGAATTAACAAGTTTTAAACCCAAGTTGTTAATTAGATTTATTATGCATAAAACTTGTTAAAACAAACAAACATCAATATCATGTCAAAACTAAGTGCAGCGGAAAAATAAATAAGACAAGATATGATGACCCAGGAAAACCAATGAAACCAACCAGTTTCACAGTAAAAAACCTGGGGGGAAACCTTCCCGAAAAGCAATCCACTATAGTAAAGAGAAGTTTCAGATCTAGTACAAAACCTTTGTCACTAGACTCTACAATCCCCGTAGATGAACTCACAGCAGAAACCTTCTACTGCTTCAGAACCTCTGAACTCTTCAATATATGAACGCCACCCTTTGATGCACGGATCCCAGTACGTGACTAACTCCTTTGCACGAATCCCAGTACGTGACTCACTCACCAACTTGAGGAAGAAGAATGTTGGCTGCAAAGTTCTTCACTTCATACACACGATGAAGATCAAGAAGCACTTGGTTACAAAACCCTAAGGCGCAAAGACGCAGTAGCTTCTTCAGAGAGAATAAGGCATTGGTCACCTTTTGCATATGTTCTCCTTTTATTCTCCTATGTGACGGCCTCAAAAATATGCCTTATATATGCCTAGGGTTGTGAGAAAAGAAACCCTACACAAATACAAAAGCCTGGCCCAAAAATCGGATCTGAAAATTCTGATTCCCGTAACCTCGATCGATCGGGCTCGATAGATAGCAGGTGTCGAGCCTCATTAAACCTCGATAGATACCTCGATCGATCGGGCTCGATAGATAGCTATCTGTCCGCAGGTGTCCAGCAGCTATCCGCAGGTGTCCAGCAGCTATCCGCCAGGTGTCCACCAGGTGTCCAGCTTTAGTACACACTTTTTCTTCACTTGTTTCTTGGTCTAATCTTCATGACTTTAATACTAAACTTGAACAACATGTTCTTTGAAGTATTAAACACATCCTAGATCTATCCAAATACAAGTAAAGTGCGTTTTGTCAAAGGATTAGCCAACTACATAAAATAGCGACATATGTTCATAGACTTGAACTACATATGTCCTAACAATCTCCCCCTTTGGCAATCCGTGACAAAACCACAACAACCAAATGAAAATATGAGAGAAGTCATAAATCACTCAACTCATACTCACTTGTTGAATACAATAAAATCTACCCTAACACAAACTCTTGAAAAACTTTGCAAGAAGAGAGTTCATGGCATGGAAGACTTTGACAACCTGTATTTCTGAAACACTTTAAACAAAACTCATCAAGGCATCTTTGTGTGAAGCAGAAATAATAGATTGCATACAAATAAAGAAACATGTGTATAAAGATAGAAAAGAAACAACACATGTAGAGATAGGTGAAGAAAACATACATCATCATATATATACCACTTGATAAATACCATGTGTATGTAAAAATGGTCACAAGACCTAGGTACATGAACAAGGAGATAAACACTCCCCCTAACAAGATGAAACACAACTCCCCCTTACAAGGGCATGTATTTCTCCCCCTAACTTGTAGAATCTTAAAGAAAGAAACCACAAATTCTCCAATTTCTCCCCCTTTTTGTCACGATTGACAGAGGGTACCGAGAAACATAAAGATGATCAAGGATGATCAAGGGGGCACAAAGAATCCATAAAAAAATGCATGAATGTAATGAAACAAGATGCTATGGATGACAAGATAAGAGAAACATGCAAAACATGTGAAAAAAAAATGCATGCAGAGAATCTCGATCGATCTAGAGGTATCGAGGAGCTATCGAGAAGACCTCGATGGATCGAGAAGGTGTCGAGGATCTATCGAGCAGACAGAAACTTTCTCGATCGATCCACCTAGCTATCGAGAGGTGTCGAGATTGCGATAAGATGCAACTGAAGATCTCGACAGATAAGCCAGGTATCGAGAGGTGTCGAGGATGTGTCGAGATGGCTTAAAAACAGTTTTTCAAGAAGAGAAAAACACAGATGTGAATGCAATCAAGCATGCAACTCAACCAAAGATCCAAGCAACACATTAACCTCTCAAAAACATCTCTCAATAAGAAAAATGTCATGCATTATGATCCAAAATACACACACACACACACTAAACCAGTCTAACCAATTTTATATTTCAAAAATAAGTTATGACAGTTTAGTGAGCATACATTAACGCATGTAAACCTTGTGATGGCCAAATCACATTGTACCTGCACATGTATCAAGAATAGCAAAGAGTATTGCGTGTCGTGTGTGAAAACATCGCAAGATTGCATAAGCGTCTCAATGTTATGACGATTTGAGATATGAAAAAAAATCTCTTTAACTCACACACAATCATAACCGTTTGATGGGGACTATCACCTTTGAGGTACATCCTATAACTCCCACATCTCCTAGAAAACACGCTTGCAACCATATTTTAAAGCATTTTGATCTTTTTGCTTTTAATTTCTTTGCATATTTTCTTTTAACAAGCATATCATACATGGGTATACAAGAGAAAGAGAAGAAATACCCAATGATGTTAAGTTTTTGACACTGCACTTTTGCTATGCCGAAGCATACAGGTGTCCTTGACATTGCACTTTTGCTATGCCGAAGCATACAGATGTCATATTATGATTGGCGAGTAACAGTGGTGAGATGGTTATTTATGCCTTTCTCTTAGGATTTTCTAGTTCAACCCGTCAAAAAGAGTGATACGAGTGTTAAGAAGAAGAGATCACTTAACCTTACTCATCACAAACAAAGAGCTACAGAGCTCACTCGCTTAGTTGTGCAAAAGAGTGCTCATCTAAGCTACAGATGATACAAAGTTTAGAAAACTCTGTTTCAATGGCCATTTTAAGGGTTCACACGAACTAATGCACACAAACACACACTGTTTTTGTATTTTTTAATTTTTCCTTTTTTTTTTTTATTTTGAAAACAAAACAAAATAAAAACCAAACAATCAAACAAAAACAGACAAACAATCATGCAAGCATGAAAGAAAGATGCATATGCATGAGAACATGATAGAATTGTGCAGATGCATGAAAGCATGATTTCAACAGCAGAAAAGAAATCAAGCAAAGAAAGTCCTACTTTAGATAGAAAGAATTAAAGCAGAGGACAAACAGAAAAGACAATCAAGTCTTAGGGTCCTTTCTCACCCACACAGCACGAGTCTTTGGCCGTGAAGATGAAAAGGCACGTGTCCTAGTATGACTACAAAAGGACATAGAAGAATTAAAATTCTTCTGAAATTGAGTTAAAAAGCTCAAAGCTTTTAATAACTCTCCAAACAAAGGTGTAGGTCCTTGAGAGGAAACCTGTGACCGTTTGGACAATTGCTTATGAGGATACAACCTAAAGCAATTAGGACGAGTGTGTCCAGAAACACCACAATGGTGACAAACATGAGCAGTTTTAGAGCTACTCGGCTTCCTAGAAGGAGGTCTGACCTTAGAGGTTGACAGAGTCCTCAGCTTAGGACAATTTGGCCTAATATGACCAACCATGTGACAATGATGACAAGTGGGGACAAAAACAGATTTATCATCCAACCTAGGAGGAGTTTTAGACATAGGTTTAGGAACTTCAGCGTTAACATCAGATTGTTTACCTTTGTCTATCCTAGCAATATTAGCCTTCAACTCTTCATTATTCCTTTTAAATGGGGGAATATAAACATCTTTTTCCTTTGAGTTAGGCTCAACAACAAGTTTGGCACTAGTTAATTTTTCAACTTTAGTTTTAAATTCAACTAGTTGCTCTTCCAAACTCTTAATTTTGTCCACCTGAGATGAAATTTGATTTTTAAAATTCTCATTCAAATTATTGGCTTCATCCAATTTTGCAATCAAATCATCTTTTTCATGCTTGACCTTTTTAAATTTAGCTTTTAATTTCGTAGAACACTCAAGAGATTTCATACAAAAACTATAAAGCTTGCAATAGGCATCATGAATATCATCATCATCATTCAACACAAGATCATGCAAATCAAAACAATCAAGAGATTCCATGACAACGGGGGTCAAGGATCACACTCAGGAAATTAATCCAATCAGAGTGTACCCGCTCTGATACCACTTGTTGGGAAATTTAGACCCCGGTTGATAGAATTAACAAGTTTTAAACCCAAGTTGTTAATTAGATTTATTATGCATAAAACTTGTTAAAACAAACAAACATCAATATCATGTCAAAACTAAGTGCAGCGGAAAAATAAATAAGACAAGATATGATGACCCAGGAAAACCAATGAAACCAACCAGTTTCACAGTAAAAACCTGGGGGAAACCTTCCCGAAAAGCAATCCACTATAGTAAAGAGAAGTTTCAGATCTAGTACAAAACCTTTGTCACTAGACTCTACAATCCCCGTAGATGAACTCACAGCAGAAACCTTCTACTGCTTCAGAACCTCTGAACTCTTCAATATATGAACGCCACCCTTTGATGCACGGATCCCAGTACGTGACTAACTCCTTTGCACGAATCCCAGTACGTGACTCACTCACCAACTTGAGGAAGAAGAATGTTGGCTGCAAAGTTCTTCACTTCATACACACGATGAAGATCAAGAAGCACTTGGTTACAAAACCCTAAGGCGCAAAGACGCAGTAGCTTCTTTCAGAGAGAATAAGGCATTGGTCACCTTTTGCATATGTTCTCCTTTTATTCTCCTATGTGACGGCCTCAAAAATATGCCTTATATATGCCTAGGGTTGTGAGAAAAGAAACCCTACACAAATACAAAAGCCTGGCCCAAAAATCGGATCTGAAAATTCTGATTCCCGTAACCTCGATCGATCGGGCTCGATAGATAGCAGGTGTCGAGCCTCATTAAACCTCGATAGATACCTCGATCGATCGGGCTCGATAGATAGCTATCTGTCCGCAGGTGTCCAGCAGCTATCCGCAGGTGTCCAGCAGCTATCCGCCAGGTGTCCACCAGGTGTCCAGCTTTAGTACACACTTTTTCTTCACTTGTTTCTTGGTCTAATCTTCATGACTTTAATACTAAACTTGAACAACATGTTCTTTGAAGTATTAAACACATCCTAGATCTATCCAAATACAAGTAAAGTGCGTTTTGTCAAAGGATTAGCCAACTACATAAAATAGCGACATATGTTCATAGACTTGAACTACATATGTCCTAACACCATGAAACAAAACACCCTCCTTTGGGATCGCGAGGCATATGCGCCAAGACGAGGTGTTTGTCCACACTACTTTAAACGGGTAAGTTCAAACTTGTAGTACTATGAAGTAAACACCCTCCTTTGGGATCGCGAGGCATATACGCTAAGACGAGGTGTTTACCCACACTACTTTGAACCGATAATGGAGGCTGTGAGATCCAACCCTTGTATCTCTCTCCCACTAGAAATTTTAAAATAAAGGTTTTTAATATCAAAGGCCATAATAATGCTAGACACGTGAAAAACATAATCCTAATCTCATTAGGAATAAATTTCATTAAACTAGCATTAATATATATATATACATAAATATATATAACGTAACGTAAAACTATATATATATATATATATACATATATATATATATATATATAACCTTTAGAACGTTGAAATCCGTTAATGAAGGATTTCAACTTTTCATGGCCATTAAATGTGCAAGACAAAAGGGAAACTTTGAATGGTCAAACCAATAACCATGCAAGCCATGCAATTCGTATATATAATGCAATTCATGCAAAAAAATCAAGTTTTCATGCATGTAGCCATACGGTACAACCATCATGAAAAGGCATGTGGCAGTTACATCATAAAGCAATAACTACCAAAGAAAAATTTTGCAATCCGTAGGCCATGAAACACCGCACAGTACAGTAATGGCTACATATATATATATATATATATATAAATCATTTTATATGAATTTCAACGCTAACAACGTTAATTCATAAAACAATGATTATCAAACCATGTCTACACTAAAATAATAGTTTTCTTAAATTCTAAAATTCAATCACATATTATACAATCATGAAATGAAAACCTGGCTCTGATACCAAATTGCAGGATAAAATCTGGTTTTATATCTCATACAAAACACACAGCGGAAGCAACAAATAAGGATCTATTTCATTCATGATTGACAACATGCACTCTGTAAATTTCAGAATTTAAGAACAAGATAGCGTACCTTGGTATGGAGAATTTCAAAACAAAGATTAGAAGCACTTGGGAAAACTTTTAATCTTCACTCCAATTCCACCTTACGCCCAAGATGTGTGGTCTCTCAATCAGTTTCCAAAGGGAGAACGAAAGTGTGTCTCACACTCTTTATTTTTCTTTTCGAAAAATCGCGTTAAAAAATTCTATATGTTTCTCCCTTTATAACTAACTGATTATCTAATTGGGTCGGCCTATTGGGCCTTTCCAATTGGGCTTTAGTGTGTGGCTTGGAATGGGACCAAAAGGGACCAATAAGACACTAGCTCCAATGAGCCTTGGGCTTTTCTGTCAACTCTTGACAAGTCCAAAGTTACCATTAATTATATTTAATACCACTATATAAATATAATTGCACTCTAGGCCTTATTAATAAATTATATTCCAAGACTTTATTTTACACGTAACCCCTTCATAAAATATTCGTAATAATACAAAGTCATAAATATAGACTGTCACTTTGTAAATTACTACATCTTATCCTTGAGTACCCGGTTTAATCCTTTAAAGTTATTCATCATATATTTATGAAATCCAATTTCATAAATATATACTTTAGTAATTTCTTACCAAAGTGGTTAGGCCTAACTCTCTGAATAACCAAACCCATTAAACTTATCTCAAGGGAATATTTTGTATCTCTATTAAGAGACTATGAATTCCATCTTGAGAATATATGTTCCATCAACACTAAATGTGGTTGCCCAACATACTGAGGTTTTGACCGTTACTTTAGATCTTACTCCTGATATATCAAAGCAACCTACACCTCATGATCAGGTCCATTATTCTCTCAGGATTAAGAGTTCATGCAAATAGAAGTCGTGAGATTTATTATTCATTTGACAGTCGTTAGGAGAATAATAAATCTCACAGCGGTCCAGTTCAATATGTTTTAACTCTTAAAACATATCAACATATCAACTAGAAGTCACCACTTCCATGATCAAGACAAATCATCTTAGTTGATACGTTATAGTCTTCGCAGATGAAATGCCCAATTTCATCACCGACTACGAACTATAAATTCTGAATTTACAAAGAACTTGTGATTTATATCTTCTGTGACTAAATCACATAAATCACATACTATGCATCTCATGGACTATATGATAATGTCCAAATATTCATGTTACCATTATTTTAGATAAAAATAAACAACTTTATTAAACACAACATTAAGTCATACATAATGTCATACATAGCATCATACAATAGGATTTAAGGGCACATATATCCTAACAATTAAGGGTTTTCACTAAACACCATTTAAAGAAATATGAGAGATTTGTTTTCTTATTAAGGTTTTGCTTTAAAATTGGTTTTGATCAATAGTCACAATCATAATTAGAGAAGAAGAAGAGAAATGTGGTGGAGCAAACACAGGCAAAGCAGGGGAAATATTGCCAACAGGTATAACCCCAAAAAATTGAAAAACAAAGTTATTGGATATTGTTGCGTTTTGCTATATAAAATTATGAATGAAATAATTAATTTTTAAATGTAAGTTTTAAAACTTTTTTATGTACTTTGAGTTGCAAAGCTAAATTTTCAATTAAAACTCGAAAACTAACACCAAATGATGAGTGCACACACTGTGTTGATCTGCCCTGCATCAATCCTCACAATTGTTCTATGACCTCTCCATTTTATACATAAAACACTTTATGCTAAGGACCACAAACTAAATATTCTAGACTGACTTGAAATTGTAATTAGCAGTTATACAGCCCTTACTATAACAAAGTAAAATGTCTAAAAAATCAACCAACTCAACAAAATTAAATTAAATATCTAAGGACCAAAAACTAAATATTCTGAACTGACTTGAAATTGTAATTAGCAGTTATACAGCCCTTACTATTACAAAGTAAAATGTCTAAAAAATCAACTGATACAACAAAATTAAATTAAATATCAAAAATGGAAATGAACAAAATAAAATTTAAGAATACAAACTTAAATTGTAGTACAATAGTATATTTTTTTACAATTACAACTTGGGGTAATGCTGGCTTTTAGTGTTTGTAGATGGTAAAATATAATTTTGGGGCTTAGATAATATTATTGTATATTCCAAGTATTCAGATTAAAAAAAAAAAAAAATCAATCTAAATAAAAATCTGGCAAACTAAAACTGAATTTAAGCAATGCTACAATCGGACAAAACAGGAGTCAAAAAATTGTGAAAATGAATGAGAAATCAGGGGAAAAGGGGGAAAAAAAGTCGCCTACCTTCCGCTAAACCCATTTTTAAAAAAACCCTAGAAACGGCAATTGAATAGGAAGAATGCCTACCTTCTGAAGAGTCTGTTGTTGAAGAGCAGAGATAGGATTCAATCTAAACAAAAATCTGCCAAACCAAAACTAAATTTAATCAATACTACAATCGGACAAAACAGGACTCAAGTAATTGTAAAAATAAATGAGAAATCAGGGGAAAAGGGGGAAGAAAAATGCCTGCCTTCCGCTAAACCCATTTTTTAGAAAACCCTAAAACGGCAATTGAATAGGAAATAAAAATGGGGAAGAATGCCTACCTTGTGAATAGTCTGTTGTTGAAGAGCAGAGATAGGATTCAATCTACACAAAAATCTGCCAAACTAAAACTAAATTTAATCAATAACTTTGAGTACAACACTACTTATTTAATAGGAAGAATTAGTCTTACATTTGGGAGGGAAAAAAATGACAGTAATAAATTGCAATTTCAAACACAACGTATCAAATTTTAATGGAATTTCATTTAACATATATAATGTAACACCAAAAGAACATTTGTTGTTATAACCAAATTAATAAATTCCATAAATATATCCATGAATTCAAAATGTTGACCAACAGCTTTGATGGCCCCAAAACTTAAATTCTGCATTTTGATTGAACAGTACACTAAGACAACAAATAATCAAGTGAAGATTATGAAATACAATGCCTAAAAATGAGTGTAGATATTAAAATATGAAAATGCAGAACTGAAATAGGCAGGAAAATTTTCTAACATGTTCCCAATTTTCCTGAAGTTCCAAAAGATGCTGATAATATGTGAGACACTCAGTATGATGTACAACAACTAACTTTATTTTATCAAGGTCTTTGTTTTAATAATGCCAATCACTTCGAAGAAAAATATGCCATTTGTGAGATATAGGAAAAAGATGATCATAAGTCAGGTTAATTAACATAGACCAAAGTCTGAAATTCACTATAACAAAAACTTAAGTGCAAAATTTGTTTTACTTAACAGTATTAAGCATTGGCCATTCACCAATTTAAACTCAAGCATCAAGACTGATGCAATAATCTAAATGTATAAAAATTGCGTAGAATGTTGTTAACTACTGCAATTAGTCATATGCAATAGAACCCAACATTGGCAAATCAGAGGGCATAGAACCAAAGTCTTATTAATCTAATTTATGGATTTAACAACACATAAAACCATTTTTTTTTTTTTTTTTTAAAAAAAACAATTACAACAAAGCTAAAATCTCAGCATGAAAACATAACAGAGCTAACAAAAAAAATGGAAAATTGAACATGCATAACAGAATGAACAACACATTCATCACAGGAAAAACGACAACAAAAGGGCCTAAAACAGTAATGAAACATAATAATAACAAAAGCGAATACATTGAATTGAACAAAAAAAAAATTTAATCAACACAACAATCGACCAAACAGAATTCAAGAAATTGAAAAACTAAATCAGAAATTAAGAAAAAATGTAGCAGATCGGCATCAGTGGAGGCAAAAAGGCTTTTTAATATACAATACATCCTCATTCTCTACAAACGAAGAACTTTAAATATATACTGCAAAAACATTAACAACAATGGTAGAGAAGAGACATGGGTAACGAAAATATAAAAAGAGGAAAATATTTGAACAAAAAATTAATTAAAAAAACCATAAATGAAATGACAAAACTTTTTTTTTGGCAACACATAAATCCATGTTCTTCAGCCCATAATCGATTTCAGATTTATTAAAATCATCAATAAATCTACACTCCACAGTAATTTTCAATACCCTAGACACAGTAATTGAATAGGAAAACCAAAAGAGGGGAAAAAACATGCCTACCTTCTAAATTAACTTCTGAATCGCTTGTTGTTGCAGAGGTCGAACAAAGTTTCTCAGCTTTGATTGTTGCAGAAGATGAACAGAGTTTTTTTTTTTTTTTTTTTTTCACTTCCTTTTGGATTTTCTTTTTTCGTATGCTTATTGGCCTGGAACACGGTATGTTGATCTGCTGTCTATGGAGTTGCAGCGAAGAAGAGGAAGTCAGTGTGAGTGAAATTTCAATCAGGAAATATGGGTTTTGTGTTTTAGGGTTTGTATTTGTGTTTTTTTTCTTTTTTTTTTGGGTGGATAAGCGGCTCGTCTTTAGGGTTTGCTATGAAGCGGCTTGGCTTTTTATTTATTTATTTATTTATATAGGAACACGTTTGATGAAAGTGTACCCCAACAAACGCACCGTACGGGTTTTTTAAGTTTAAAAGGTATACGTGTCAGTTTTTAAAGTGGGCATTTTTTCTAACGTGGCAACACGTTCTTAAAGACTTCTGCTTTTATATATATATATATATATATATATATAGTATTAGATAGTAGGGTAAATTCCACAAACATACCCTGAGGTTTGGCATAATACCATTCAAGTCCAAAGGATTTAAAAACTAACCACTTCAGTCCTTAAACCCAAACACCGTTACTTATTTTAATTCTATTCCAAAACTCTCCTCTGTCTCTCATCTGTCTCCTTCAGTCTCTCTCCTCTTTGTCCCAGAGCTCCTTTCTCTTCTCTCCATATGGCTTCCTTGTCCCTTTCTCCAACCTCTCTTTGTCTTTGTGGTGCGCCGCAGTGGTGGAGTTACGGTGGTTTGTGAGTTTTGGTTAGATTTGTGTTGGGAGATTTGGGTTTTTTTTTTTTGGGTGTGTGGATTGGCTTTAGAATTTTGTGGGTTTTAGTTTGAATATTTTGTGGGTATTTTGGTTTGGATCGGCGGAGGCCTATGGCTATCGCCTCTAGAATTTCCCATGTTGATTCATCCTCCATAGTCGCAGTCACAAAATGCACGCACCTCCACGGTCTCGACCAAGCCGTGATCTTGACATTCCCAACCTTCACACTCGACGGGTCACTCACTGAAAGCAGAGACTGGAGAGTTGCAATTGCATGCAACTGGATGAGATCATGAATCAAAAGAGTGGGAAGCTCCCAAGATGACCTTCACGCGATGGGTCACTCACCGATTCAACTTGTTTACAACATAGAGATGTGATGGAGATTTTTCATAAAGAGCCAGAGTTTTGGCAATAGAGTGAGTTGCTTGTGCTGGGGTTTGACATTTTTGTGAATTTGAGAAGATTTTTTTTTTGGGGTTTTGATTTGTTGGGTTTGGTTTTGGATTTGAAGCTGAGATTGGATTTTGGTTCTGTGCTGGGGTTTGACATATTTGTGAATTGAGAAGATTTTTTTGGGGGTTTTGATTCGTTGGGTTTGGTTTTGCATTTGAAGCCGAGATTGGTTTTTAATTTTGTGCTGATCTTGATTTTTGGTATGGTTCTTGACGGCAGGTTCTTTGACTTGGATTTGGGTATTCAGATGAACTTATTTGTTGTATTTTACTCATTAAATGAAAATTTGTTTTGATTGTTGGTTCCATTCAAGGGTTTTTTTTTTTTTTTTTCTTGTTTGTTTACTGGGAACGTGTTCTACAATTTCTTCTTCTTCTTCTTCTTGTTTATTTACCGAGAAAGCTAAGTCAGAGAAAAAGAGGAAAGAGACTGAAGGAGATAGATGAGAAAGAGGAGAGTTTTGGAATAAAATTAAATATAGGTAATGGCGTTATAAGCTATTTGGGTTTAAGGATTGAAGTGGTTAGTTTTTAAATCCTTTGGACTTGATTGGATATTATGCCAAACCTCAAGTATGTTTGTGGAATTTACCCTAGATAGTATTAGATTACTTTTAGTAAAAAAAATTTAATTTCAAAGAAATAAACTGATTCCAATCATACCCTAAATAAATTTTCCAATCTCTCCACTCCCATCCTTCTATCTTCCTACTTTCCTATCGCCTCTCCATTTTCTACCGGTCCTCCTTTTCTGCTCCTCTAACCTTAAAACTTCACGCTTTCTTTCACTCGTCCCTCTCCTAACTCTTCAGCCGCCCTCACTCCCTTGGTGTTACCCCAATTTTTCACTTATTTGGTTTTATAGTTTAGGCTTGAAAAATCCGACCGGAGAAAAGTCCTGAAAAAAAACAGACAGCACGATGGCGGTAACACCAACAACAACTAGTTCTGGGTCTGGATGTGGAAGTGGGTGTCGTCTCTTTCTACCTTCGACATATCCTAGTCTGACACAAAACCGAACTTACAATTACAAACCCATAAATAATAATAATAATATCCATATATTTGTCTCCATTACATTCTCCCAAACCCCGAAGCCCAAACTAGGCAGCCGCTGCCGCCGCCGCCTATTGGCGGTTTCTCAATTCGTGGAAGATAGTTCTCAATCCGAAGAACCCAACACCACGGTATGCAATTTCACATTCCGACATTTTTTCTTTTCTTTTTTAATATGATTCTATTCCATAACCCAAAAATAATACTGCACTTTTCTCCTTTCCTTATTGACTATTGTAAAGACGTAAGAGGAAAATTTTTGTTCTTATTACGTAAACACATGACATGACACATACTTTTCTTTGGATTTTTTTTTTTATTATTATTTTTTTTTAAGAATAAATTGGTTAGTTGGTTGCTCAGGTGTGAAACTTCCTTGTATTGCTTTGATGCACGTATAATGCATTTTCAATTTCTAAATGGTTTCAATATATATATATATATATATATATTATATATTATATATATATTTTGGTTTGGGTTATTGATGAATGTCTTTAATATAAAGCATATAGAACAACCTTCTGTTTCAGGTGTATATTGAAGTTCAAGCAAAAAAATAGAGTGAAAATTGGAATACTTTGACTATCATTCTTTTTTATGACTCAACTCCATGTTCAAAAAAATGTATTTCCTAATGTTTTCATTTGCAGAAAGCTGCCATTTTGTTATTTTTCTCACTTGTTTGGTTCCATCTATGAAAAATTTCCCCACTCCAAAAATTTCCTCCACCTCCCTCTCATAATCTTTTCTTTCGCACTTATGAGTGAGGAGGTCCCATTTGAGGTACAACTCATTGCAGACATTAAAAATATGTTGCAATGCTTTAAAACCAAGCAACGTGCACTTTTTCTGATAGTTTGTTTTATTATTTATTTTTTCTTAAACATGTCTTCTCACGCCTACATGTCCTCCGTGCAGGATGCAAATATTGAAATTAAACTTCCAAGAAGAAGTTTGCTTGTACAATTTACTTGTGATGTGTGTGGTGAAAGAACAGAGAGGCTCATAAATCGATTAGCGTATGAGCGCGGCCTTATTTACATACAGGTACTTGTTTGGTTTCCTTTTCATTGCCACATAATGAAAGTCATGTGGGATGTTTCTTGATGATGATTGGTTGTTTATTCCCTTCAATTGTTTTTTCAAGACTGCTTTATTATTCTGCTACTTGCTATTCTAATAACTTGCAACATGAAAGTAGGATCAAGATAATAAAAAAAAAGATAGCTCTTATTGTTGGGTAAGGTGTCAAATATGACTTTGAGTGAAAAGTCATTTATGCTTATCTTCAGGTTGGCAGCTGCCAAAATTAATGACTTAAGTTAGAAGGCAGAGAATGCACCAAAGCAATATCAACCACTGGGTAGAGAGATGCAGTTTTCATCATATTATTTAATATAAAGTTTTTCAATAATATTTAGGGACCATTTGTCTCTTTGAATCTTATAGCTTCTGAAAACTAACTTGAATATCCATAAGATGAAGTCTTGCCAGGCTTCAATCTAGCATCAAGATCCAAATGGAAACTATAAGAGAAACTTAGAAAAGATTTCTTGGAAGAGATTGCAACGATTTTTATGTTCTTCTTTATCTTTGACTTGGGTCAGGCCATTTCTATAATACAAGTAGCTGAGATGGCACTATGGAATTATGTTCCATTTGCAAAATGGAATAGTCCTTCAAAACATTTTCCTTACTTAAGAAAAATAAAACCAATGCATAAACATTATATGAAAACCCTGAATTTTAAGGTTATTATGTTCATGCAGACCAACTGGTTGTGCTTTCATCAGTGTGCAGGTTGTCTCCGTCATCACAAATTAGTTGACAACCTTGGCCTCATGGTTGAGTATGACTTACGGGAGGAAATCAATTCGGACTCAAATACTGATCAAGTTTGATATGTGCCAATCAGCTTGTTATGTTATTCTGAGTCAGAAGACAGAGTATGCACCAAAGCAATATCAACCACTGGGTAGAGAGATGCAGTTTTTATCATCGTACATAATATATAGTTATTTGCTAATATTTGGGGACAGTTTGTTTCATTGAATCTTATAGCTTATGAAAACCAACTTGAATATCCATAAGATGAATTCTTGTTGCGCTTCAATCTAGCATCAAGATCCAAATGGAATCTAAAAGAGAAACTTAGAAAAGAATTCTTGGAAGAGATTGCAATGATTTTTATGTTCTTCTTGATCTCTGACATGGGTCAGGCCATTTCTATAATACAAGTAGCTGAGATGGCACTATGGAATTCTTTTCCATTTGCAAATTGGAATAGTCCATCAAAAAAATTTCCTTACTTATGAAAAATAAAACCAATGCATAAACATTTTATGAAAACCCTGAATTTGAAGGTTATTATGTTTATGCGGACCAACTGGCTGTGCTTTAATCAGTGTGCAGGTTGTCTCTGTCATCACAAATTAATTGACAACCTTGGCCTCATGGTTGAGTATGACTTATGGGAGGAAATCAATCAGGACTCAAATACTGATCAAGTTTGATATGTGCCAATCAACTTGTTATGTTATTCTAAGTTTCCTTTTGGATATTTCCATGCTTCTTCTTGTAATAAAAAAAATCTGTCTTCATTCAGCAACAAAATTAATACACACACACACACACACACACACATATATATATAAAATAAAACTCAAAATTTGTCTTCATTAAACATTAACCATTCAAAAATTGGAACTACAAAACCTTGATTTGGCTCAGTCTCCTTATTATTCACTCCTGTCTAAGCAATCTTTGAATTGATCTTGTGTTATACGTATGAAATAATCAACTCTTTTCAGTATAACAGCAAATCAATGGTTCATCAGCACATAAGATTTCTAGGAATTATATCCTGTAAGAGCCAGCAGAATGGTAACAGCTAATCCTGTAGTCATCCACCTTCCAGACCTTCCTAGCTGCTGATGTAGTGCATGTCCTCCATTCTGTGAGTTGAGAAAGAAAGGAATAGTCAGTAAAAATATTTGGAAATTGTTAAAGCTGATATATTGAGGTAACAATGAATATGATTGGTGTCACATAAATAAACATAATAAATAAATCTTTGAATTATTTTTTGTTTTGTAAAAATTTGATATGTTAGTTCATAAGGTTTATGCAGTCAAATTTGTAGTGGTAGCATCAGTCAACATTTTTTCATGTGAGAAGTAAAATCATCCATACCAAGCCACCCCATATATTCGAAATTTATCTATCATATATAAAATAGTTTCTCAGCAATTTTGGAAAATTAATAGTAATGGCAATCCAACTGATTAAAAGTTACCGCATTTGGTGATGGTGCTGGAGTTGTTTCCTCTGTGTCTACCAATGTAGGAGGTGCTGGGGGGCTGGTTACATTAGCGGTTGGGGCTGGTGCTGGTGCATGATGATGCTTGTGCTTATGTCTGTGCCTTCTTTTCTTCTTGTGTTTGGGCGCTGGAGCAGGTGAGGGAACCAAGACTGGTGCTGGAATGGGTGTAACTGGTACCGGTGCTGGTGCTGGTACAGGTGCTGCTGTAGGTGGTGGTGGAGCTGGTGCTGGTACTGGTGTCTGCTTTTCAGGGGCTGGCACTGGTGGTGCTTGGGCTGGTGTAGGAGAGATTTTTGGTGGTGGTAAAGCTGGTGGTAGGGATGGTGGCAATACTGGTGGCTGAGTTGGTGTTGAGACAGGTGGACTTAGTGGTGGTGGAATTTTAGGGGGTGGGACGGTTGGGCTTTTTGTTGGGGCTACTTTAGGAGATGGGGATGATTTTGGAGATGTGGCAGGCGGGGGGGTTGCTGCAGATGGTGTGGTAGCAGCAGGTGGTGTTGCAGTTGGCAATGTAGATGGTGCAGATGGTGTTGTAGGCGGTGTTGCAGCTGGCAAATTGGATGGGGCCGCTGGTGTGGCAGTAGGAGGTGGTGTTGCGGTTGGCAGAGTAGTTGGTGCAGCTGCTGTTGTGGTTGGCAAGGTAGTAGGTGTGGCCACTTGTCCTTGTGCTTGGGCAAGGAATTGTGTAAAACTAAGACCAACTAAAAAGAAAGCCCACAACATTGTAGCCATTTCTGTGGAGATGAGAATTGGAAGGAAATATTTGGTGCTTTTATATTTAATCAAGGAGGGAGTAATACAGTTCTAGGGAGTGAAATACAGGTTGGGTGTAATGTTGGAGGGAGAGATGTAGTCTTCATGTGATTGCTACGTCCCTTCTAATGATTTGCCAAACAAGGTTGTTAATTTTAACTTTAGATCTCCTCACGGCTTATTAGTGGGCCCATGGTAGAGGGCCTTTAAAGGCTGAACTTGTTGCCCCAGCTTCATATTCACATTATATGGGGAAAGCTTACTAAAAATTGTGTTGTTGAGTTCAGATGGTAAAATCGTTTGTTTTATTTTTTATTTTTGGTCATCTTATGATTGTAGTTTCCAAGTTGTCAATTTTCAGTATCTCATCGGGGGAATTGGGCCCTGACCCATAATTTGCCAGTGCTCCAACAAATGTTTTTATTTTATTCTATATATATATATATATATATAAATAAATAAAGAGAGAGAGAGAAAAGATTACAGTTTACTCATTGAGTGATGCTACGTCCACAACATTTGATGACTTGTAAGATCAAAGGAGGTATAGATTTTCTTGCCTATTAATCGTTGTGAAAAATCTTAAACTGGTATTTACTAACCATCCTAGCCTCTTAAGCTATTTAAAATTTATTTAAAAAAAGGATCATGGAAATTATTATTATTGTTTTTTTTTTTTTTTTTTTTTTTGAGCAAGGTTCATGGAAATTATTAGTATTATTATTGTCACCTATTAGAACACAAAATTCACATGGCGTATTTGGGAAAAGGGGAGAACATGGAGCGGAGTGAATTAAGAGATATCAATCCATTTAATAAGTGCTAACAAAATCTTACCAAACGCTTTATTATGTGTATATGTATAACCTTTTATCACCATATCGATCCGGACGTCTGACCTAGACGTAGGTAATTAGTTCCCATCAGATTTGAATTTGATGAGGAAAGCACGGCTTCAGCTTTAGGATTTCCTATTGGGGGAAGAACCTTCCCCCCCGCCCTCCCCCTTCTTTTTTATTTTTTATTTTTTTCTTTCTTCTTTTTTGAAGATAGAAATCCATTGTCCATTTATCAAATTAAGCTACACAATCCTTAAAATGGTGTCAATTTGGGTACCTTGCAAGTTCAGGTAGTTTATTTGCAGTGTTTATCAATAGATGTAATTTTTGGAATTTCATGTTAAACGTATGACAAAAAACTAAAAGCTAATCTAATTTTGGATTATTTACACCAAAAAAAAAAAAATAGTGAGACAAAAAGCAAAAAGGGAATACTTTTTGCCTTTTCCCAAACACTCCTGATACTGGGATCTCAGATCTTTTGTAAAGAGAGAAATTAGGCTACAAACTTATGCCTGGATCTTGCAAAATTCATCTTTGCAGTAAGCAAGCAGTCATTTTCCGCATTACCAATACAGAAAAAGATATGAAAAAGAAATGCTTGTACATCTCGAAATTACACCTCATGTTTATGTCGAAAACCCCACAGGTAGTTAGTTTTACTTTATAATTTTCTATTTCTGACCAATATCATTGCTAGGAACTCTTAAACACTGCCACTATGCTGGCCAATTATGTGTCAAAGGAACCCAAGAAATAATTTTGGGGGGCCACAATTCTTTTCTTTCTTCCAATTCTATCAATGATCCCAACTCTTGCTCTGTAACATTTTAAGTAGTCAAGCCGTTCAACATCAGATAATACAATTTGCAGTCTAGGGATTCCATCAACCCTCAACAATATCAACCTTATTTGATTTGAAGGACAGCCATCTCTTGCAACTAAGTTTTTGCAGCTCTAAAAACAAAGGGTTCAGTACCCTTATTACAAACAGAAAACTTGGAAGATATCATGCATCTTTGTAAGAAATTTTGATGGATGGTGCGATATGGGAAGGGATGCAGGTGGAGGAGGTGGGTCTTCTTTCTTTTCTTTATTCCTTCTCCTCAACTGGAAAAATTGCTGCATTGCATCTGCACACTCAGATGCCAACACCCCTCGGCGAATTGTCATTTTTGGGTGGAATGGGTGGACAGGAGCAGCAGGCTTATCTGGCAATTCCATGCCATTTCCACCTTCTTCACCATCCCGAAAAAGCCTGCAAAAAACTAGTTACATGTCAGAACTTTCTTCCTTATAGCTCCTGGTCCATCAAAATTATGCTCTTTATCCATCAACTCTATATTCTATACAATATTGTCATGTTAACTGGTAAAGTAACCAGTTGTATGGCTTCCATTCTATTCTGGTTCCTGCAGCCCATTCTAGCAAGAACATTTAGTTCTAGTCTGAAGCTGAAGCAGCTATCCATATATTACCAGTCTCATTTGCAATATGTTTCAAAACATTCTACCCATCTAAGCTCAACCCTCTCTCTCTTATTTCCAAAGGCAACGCCAAAAGAAAGAAAGAAAGGAATTAAAAATATATAAATTTACATGAACGATGTGCATAAGGTATGCATATGCAAAATGCCGTCTGTGCCTACCAATATAAAAGTCATAATAAAACATGACTAAACATCCTTATTGAAGACATGGCAAGTTTATGCTAGTCATAAATACAATTGTTTAGTGATTACTGATTAGCCAGAAGAAATTGTTTGAACCAAGTCTATTGAGAACTGCGCAGAGTGACTAGCCTCTGATTTGAAACTAGAGGACTAATAGGTTTAACAAACAAAATGTTTGATGGAATGTAAAGGATTTGAATGTAGGGTATATAAGTCTTGTAATTCATAGGTTTTGTAGCATAAGCATAAGGAAAACTATTTGTGAAGAACTGCTTTACTTCAATTTATCATGCTACTATCTTTTATCCACGCCCTTTATATGAAATCAGAAACTCTGAGTTGATTCAGAATTCAGTGGTCCAGATAAACTGACTGGAGAAAAGCTACAGCAAGTTCATTTGATTCAAACCATTAGAAGTTTAGATTAGAATTTATTTACATGAGAATACAAAATCCATAGGCTGACTGGTTTAAACATCATTTAAACAAGGGGAGAAAAAAGCAGGAATAGCATGAAAATTGCATACCTAATCCAGCTGCCATCAGCTCCAAGAAGTTTATTGGGAGTTCCCCATACGAGAGTGTTGATTCTTGCTTGGAGTATTGCACCAGCACACATGGGACATGGTTCAAGCGTTACATAAAGTGTTGTCCCCTGACAGTGGAAAACATTAATTAGCTGAAGCTAGGTGTCATAACATAGATATTTAAGTGTTTTAAACTCAGAGCTAAGCGTTATAACTAAAACTAACTAATAGATATTAAGTGTTATAGAGAGACTCAATTCTACACAAGCCCCTGTATGGTTTATATCACTGTGGAATGGTGGATTTCGACAGTTGAGTAACCAAAGTATTAGAGACTGAACAGTATAATGACCAATATAATTTTTTTTTCTTATTCTATTTTTTTTCCTTTTTTATTTGGTGGAGTTGGGAAACAATTATAGTCATCATGATGTTAATTTACAGCCACACTCCACTTCATAATGCAGGATGGTATCTGAATTGCATTGCTATGAACATACTTTTCAATTCGAGGTTACTAGATAACCTATGGAATGCACTTCGATATTGAACATGATCATCCTTAAAACTTTAGAATAGAGTAATCACAAACAAATATGGAATCATTGTTGACAATTAACAACTTATTGATCAAGTTATTAAGAAGACACAATCACTTATTATGACTCTTTTCTTTTTCTTCTTTCATTTTATTTTATTTTTAAAAAATAAGACTACCAATCATGTTTACCAATAACCAATTGCCATAGCTGAAAATCAATTCTCACCAATACTTCAAGCAATTAGTGATGTCCAATTTCTTACTTACGTTCACATTCTACATATTTACCATTCAGAAAATTTCAGATGTGAGTTTAATGCAAAAATCTATACTTTATTTTATTTGTTATCATTAGTTTTTTATTTTTTTTATTTTTTTATGCAAGTATGAAGAAACTGTAGTGCAAATTTCCTAGGAATTGTATGGTTTAGCACAGCTAGGAACACCATTTTTTTTTCATATTGCTCTGTAGTATAAAGAAGTTAAATATGCCATTCAAGTTTTTCAGTGAGCAAGTAGTGACTAATTCCAAGTGCTTGGTTCTACCCACAAGAGAGCTGGAAAAGGCATCAGTCATTTGGTACCAGTTAAAAGTTAAAACTCAATAAAGATGATGCTGAAACACACCATTGTTGCAAACTGCAATGGTTTAAATCTTTGGTAAATTAGCATCTCATTTTTACACAAATTAAGATGAGATTTAACATTTTAGATGACAAAATTTAGAAGTAGATTCTAAACATAGGAAATTACCGAAAGCCTCCAAGTCCGAAGCAAGTTTGAAGCCTCCCGTATGCACATCATTTCTGCATGGGCAGTGGAGTCCCGTAACTCTTCTACTCTGAAATACGTATCTCCATATAAATACCCCCCCCCAAAAAAAGAGCAACCAACCAAAAAATATATTTCAGAAACTCATAAAACTTACAAGTTGCATCCACGAGCAATAATCTTCCCATGCTGCACAAGCACAGCCCCAACTGGCACCTCCCAAGAATCAGCAGCCTTCTTGGCTTCCAACAGTGCCTCCTTCATAAAGATTTCATCAATTCTCCGCTGCTCACTTTCTAGTTTATATGCTTCTTCCCATTCATCAAATCTATCTCTTGGGACTTGCTTGTTCCGCTGAAGCTTCCTTTGTTGCAATTCCCCATCCTTTCCCTCAGTATCTGAGATTTCAATCAATCTCACACTAACAGGTTCCTCTACCTGCTCCATTGAGCCATATTCAGATGCAGCCGTTTCACTGGTCTTTGAAATTTCATCTACAATGGCAGATCTTCTTATGCCCCCAGTAGGTGATGGTATTAATGGCCCTGCTACTTCCATGCCAGAAGGGGCACCATGAAAACCCTTTGCATCTTCATTAACATTTTCCTCTCCAGAAGCTAAGGAAATTCCTTTTGACGCTGACCCACTTTCTGATGTACCTAAAGAAGATGATGTATCTCCTTCAAGATAACTTATTTTATCCTTTGATCTCATTGTGCCAGAAGCTTCTCCTTGACTTTGAAGAGAAGTTTTACTGCACAGTTGCTGATCAGAAGACATTACTTCTGCAGGCATGGTTCCTTTTTCCTTCTGTGCATTCTCTCGATTATTTTTTTCATGCTCGTGGCCAGAAAACAATGTCTCACTACCAGCGGACTTGTTTGACAAACTCCTTCTACCTGACCTCATGACAGAATGCGGGGATTCAGAATGTGATACCCACCTTAGTCGAATTACATCTGCAATGATTCCCCACAAGGACCTGCCAGATCTCTTCATAATGGCATTCCCAGTTGTTGTAGTGTCCTCTGATCCTTCTGTCTGGGGGGTCTTCTGAATAGTTGAGTCTGTTACATCCCATATTTCATCAGAAGGACCCTTTGTTCCGGAACCCCCAGAAGGATGCCTTGGCTTACGCTCTCTCAACTGAGAGTCTCCAGAACCAAATTGACTTGAACTCTTTTGCCCGTACTTCTCGCCAGATACCAACTTCATCTCAGAATCTTTCTTCTCCTTCTGGATTTCTGAAGTCAAAACTTCTTGCCTTACATTCGCTACAAACTCACCAACATAATGTGTGGATGATTTCTCTAAATGATCAGCTGAACCCAGAGCATCCCCATAACACTCACCGCTTCCATCTCTGCCATATGGTTCGCAGTGCAAAGCTAAAATTCTGCCTCCGGAATGTGTATAATGGTCACTAGAGCCTCTTTCTGAAGCTTCCCCTGAAGCCTCTTGGGTTTCATTTCCACCAGTAATCTCAACATGCAGTGAACCTCTAGATACCAATTGAGATGGTGGAGGCATTACCATTGCCTGTGAACTTCTATTATCTGCCTCCTCCACATCAATCTGTTGTACTTGACCCTGGGAAACCAAATTCACTGACGCTTGGAAATTAGAGGCCTCTTCTGAGGTTTCTTCATGAAAAGCCAATGGTTTAGTAGGTCTTTGAGCCTCTTTTATTGATATAATTTGCAAGACCGTTTCATCAGTTTGATTATACCTTTCTCTTGTTTCCCCAACTGGTGTTGCAAGTGAGGTCAAATTACTGTTTCGATTAATTCTCCTTTCAGAAGTTCTTTGATCTGTAACAGTTTCTATATCACTGGCATGAACCACTGACATGACACTGACATCTTCGGACCCTTTTCTGGATTGAATTCTCTGAGGATCTTTTTGATCTATTTTGGGACATAACTGTTTTGCTTCTGGACTTAATATGGAAACCAAGTCTGAGTTTTTTTTCTTATTCTTCAATCTAGTTTCCTGCCGCATAATGGAGGCCTTGTCAATATTACTGTCATGGGATTCTGACATTTCAGTGACATGCTGGGATTTTCTTCCTGAGTCAATCTGTTCACTGATCCATTCGCCAGTTTGGTAGGGCTGCCCCAGCTGCTGAGCTGAACTCAATACCAAAGTTGTATTTTCTTCCTGTTTTTTCATTCTAGTATCAGACTCCCTCTGCCAATCAGAAGTCCTTCCATTATTTACATCTTGCATTTCTGACATTTCAGTGACTTGATGAGAGTTTTTTTTTAGCTTGTCGTTTCCAGTGATAAGGCCTACTGTTTTGTAATGTTCATCTCTGGTTTCATGTACCAAATTTGCAGCTATCACCATGTTCTCTTCCCTAACGCTGGATCTTTTTTGTAAGGAAGTTGTCTCAACTTCACTGGCAGGGAACTCACATAGTTCTGTAAGTTCCTGGTATTTTCTTCCAGATTTGGATACTCCAATGACTTGATTCCCTATTTGACCATATTGCTTTCTTGTTCCTTTATTCAAATTCATTGCCGATTTTGAATTCTCTTCTTCCTCCTTGATTTGGCTATGGGAACTACATGACTTTCCATAATCACTTTCATGGGAGCTTGACGCTTGCACATTCATTTGTGAGGATGCTTTCCTAGACTGTGTTTCTTCAACCATTATTTCAGTAAGCTTCTTCTCTGACTTCTTCCTCCAATCCCACTCAACACCATTCCTCACTGCAGCATTTCTTTGTTCTGAGATTCCCCCCTCTCCCTCTGCGTCATCCTTTTGCCTCTTGTACTCTGCTTCCAATTTCCCCTCAGATCTATCCTTATTGCTCTTTCCTGAGTCCGTACACCCACTTGACAACTTTTCCACAAATTGCCCCTGATTTTCCTGAACTTCCATATCACTTTCATAATCCCCAGAAGATAAAACTGAGTAATAAGATGAACAACTAGAACCCCCTTTTCTTCCTTTATGATTGTCACTCCTTAAAAACGTTTCACTTTCCTCATTCTGACAACAATCCTCGTCCCTCGACTCAAGTATGACTGGCTCTAAGTTATGCCTTAAATAACTCTCTTGTGAAGCTGACTCAACATTTTTTTTCTTCCCTCTATAACTTTCATTACCATAGCTCCCTCTCTTCTCCTCCTCCACTCTCCTAGATGAAGTCACATTTCTATCTCCACCACTAATACTCCCTCCCTTATCCACCACCACTCTCTTAGAAGATGAAGTCACATTTCTCTCTCCACCATGATTTCTCCCTCTTTTATCCACGATCACTCTCTTAGATGAACTCACCTTTCTCCCTCTAACATCAAAGTTCCCTCCCTGCTCAACATCCACTCTCTTAGATGAACTCAATTTTCTCTCTCCACCACCGAAACTCCCTCTCTTGTTCACTTCCACACTCTCAAAAGAAAACCCACTTCTCACTCTACCACCTAAACATTCGTCACTCACTTGCTCACTCAACAAGCTCAAAACTGCTTCTACATCATCGAAACAATCTGAATTTTCACTCTCCTCTGAAACCATACAAGTACATCTCTCATTTTTTCTTCTTCTTCTACGCCTATTACTCACACTAGTCTCCTTGAGAGAGCAAGAAACCTCATAGCAACCCCGGTCCAAATGCTGGACTGGAAGCCTGTTATAGTAGCAGTTTCCACTTCCCAAGATCAGCCTCCTAGAAGCTGAGCATTGAAGCAGGGTGGACTGCCTCAACCCATATAAAAATGTAATGCTTGTGGGCACCCTATGACTGTGAGTGGAAAATGTACAGCAAGAACAACAAGCACAAGCACAACAAGATGATGATGATGATGATGATGATGATATTTGAAATGGGGTTCTATCAAATCTTTCATTGAAGAAGTAGGAGTAGTCATTAAAGGAAAAGGAAAGAGGGCCTTTGCTTCTAAGTGAGTATATATAGGTGTTGTGCATATCTATATAGCTAATATTATCTATAATAAAAGGGAAAGGGAGAGAGAGGGCAGCTTACCTTGATGTGAGAAGTGGGTTATGGAGGGTTTGGAAGGTTGATGTAGCTGAACTTGAGAGTGAAACCATGTGGGTCTCTGTCTCTACAGTTGTAGATCAGATTCCTTAACTCAACTCAACTCACAGATTATGTTGTCGAATTTCGAAGAAATGGAAATTATTCAAGTCTAATTGAATTGAGGGATAGCCGATAGCTCGCTACAGGTCGAGCGGCTCATGAGGATCGGTTCGGTTTGGTTGATGCGCTCGGTGCCTAAACTCGGCTTTTCCATGTGAGTTGGCAATTGAAAGAATAATGATACATTCATTTAGCAATTGAAAGAATTATTATTCAAGTCCAATCGTTGATGTGGTAAATTCTTCCGGTTGCTTATTTAGGTCCATTATCAATATCATATTTTTACTTATTAATAACTATCCATCACATCAATCATTTATAAAATAGTTTGTAATTTTAGTATTTTTCATTTTGAACATACTAATAATAATTTGCTACCTTAATATTTTGTGAAATTTTCTGTAAAATTTTTAGTGTCTCTAAACTCCTTATTTCTATTTTAGTAACTTTGATTCTCTCTTTTTTATTCCCTCAAAACTCATCTTACACCATTCCTATTTAAATTTGGGATAAATCTAGATTCATCAATTTTTTCATAAAATTGTTTACAATGGTTAAGGTGACAAGTTGTAAATGATAGTAAAATAATATAATTATGGATTCATATAAAAATTAATAAAAATTTGACAACTCAACACTTGTAAAATTTGTATGAAGTATAGCTATTGAATTTGGATTATTGTTATTTCAGTTTTTGCACGTTTAATTATAAATATATATATACACTCACACACACACACATAAGCAAAAAGTGTGACTTTTTGTTGATCACTTTTTATTGTACCACGTATCTATATAAATTTATCCCACGTATACATTTAAAAACACCAAATAGTTGTGTCTTTTCATTTTGCTCGTTAAGTTTTAGTATCAACTCATTGTTTTACATAAAATGTATATGTTAAAACAAAAAACTGTCATTGAGAAGAAAAGCATTGGTAAGGCATAGAGAAGAGTATGAGAAATCTGAGATAAAAGCATATGTAAGGTGTTTATCAAAATTTTCTAGTATTACTATTGCTAATGTTGGTGTGGCTTGATTCCTAGACTTTTTCACTATTTAACAAAATAAAACTGACTTACAAAAAAAATCAAGTTTATTGTTATTCTAAAAAAAATGAAAGAAAAGAAGTTGAGAATAAGTTATCAAATGAATATAAACCACTATATATACCCCCAAAAAAATATGACCC
The DNA here is from genome assembly GCA_032878915.1 of Castanopsis chinensis. NCBI lineage: Eukaryota > Viridiplantae > Streptophyta > Magnoliopsida > Fagales > Fagaceae > Castanopsis > Castanopsis chinensis. The sequence continues at coordinate 32,704,626 of JAVQMG010000133.1, read as the reverse complement.
TTCAATAGGCACATTTTTATTCAATATGCACTTTTTCTATCAATAGCTACTTTTTTCGATCAATAGACATATTTTCATTCAATAAATACATTTTCAGTCAATAGGTACCTTTTTATTCAATAGGCACCTGTTCGGTTAATAGATACTTTTTCGTTTAATAGGCACCTTTAATATATATCTAATATAAAGAGTTATGACCTTTCAACAGGCACCTTTTATTATATATCCAATTTAAAACTAAACTAGAAACGCAACATTCTGCCTCTTATTTCTTCCCACAAAAAAGTAATAAATAAATAATATTTCTTTCTTTTGTCTAAATAATAAAACTTTATGCTATTTCTTCTAATATCATAGTTTTATTTCATGCATTTTTGCTTACTATTCCAACTAAAGAATAATGGTTTTTCCTCCCTTGAAACTCATCCAATAGCTTTTCTCGTGCATTGCACAGGTTAGTATCTAGTATATATATAAAGTCAAAGTTAAGAGAAAATTCAATTAGATTATAAAATTGAGCTCTAATTTTGCGCTACATGTCCCATTTTATTTTTTTGTCAAGTGAATTAATTCAGTACAAAATATGAGAAGTCCAATATAAATGACCAATAAAGCCCTACAAAAAATGCGCCCCACCAAAGGCCCTGGTCTAGACAATATGTTTGCAATTTTCTTTAGAAATATTGGGATGTTGTTGGAAACGATGTTACCTACATGGTTCTAGATGTTTTAAACTCTGTAGATATTATATTTGTCTACCCTCGATTTGCGTGTCAAACCCTGAAAATTCCAAAAATGTCAATTTTTCACCAAGGGACCATGGGAACATTTAGATTAACATGGTACAATCCATTTGGGCATTGGAGCACCCAAAGTGCCAATTTAGGTTAAAATGACCAAAGTACCTCTTGTTAACCCAAGTTGACTGAAAGTCAAAGATTGGTCAGATTCATCCCAAAATAACATTTTTCATATTTATACATGAAACCCAAGCTACTCGGAGATTTTTGTCAATTTTGACTAAGTTTGACCAAGTTTGACCTGAGGTTAACTCCTTGGGCACCAAAAACCCTAATTTTGATCCATCCGTTAGAATAGTTTAGGGCTACTGTCATTGCAAGGGTTATTAAATTCCCTTTCAATTACTATTCATGGGTCGAAGTTGGAGTTAAAATGGTTGAGCTATCCTGAAAATCATGCGAAGTGCGTCAGCATGCTTCTCGAGGCCATAACTTTTGATACGATCGTTGGAATTTCAATTTCTTTAGTGTTATAGAAACTAGAAATCCAGAAATTTTGAAGGACATCAAGATCATCTCAATTGGAGTCTGAGAATGCCTTCAAATATGAAATCGAAGTTAGGCAGGAAAAAGAAGAAATTGCTGATATCAGCATACCCAACCCGGTGCACATAAAGTGGCCACTAGCCTCGAAAAGCATGCCAGACATCTATTTATACCCCTAAACCCCCCAGATTTAAATTATAAAAAAAAAAAAAAAAAAATGATGTTGGGCAGTTTGGAGCACTTTTCTAGGCAGATTTTTTCTCTTTTCCTCTCTAAATTCTCTCTCAAACACATCCAAAAACTTTTGATTTCTCTCTTTTCTCAACAATTAAGAGTTAGTGTTCTTGCATTCTTTTTCCTCTTCTTTGTTTTAGGACCTTGGATTTGAGGTTTTAAGGGTGTAGATATAGCTTTTTAGCTACTATCTACACCCTTTGCTTTATCTTGCTTTATAATATACTTTATTGCTTTCCATGGTATATCTCTTGCTTTACCTTGCTTCCTAGCATGCTTTATAGCTTTTCTAGCATGTCTCCTTGTTTTCTAACATATTTTATTACTTTGATGATGTTGGTCTAGCCTTCTTGTGAAAGGATATGCCTAAATACCATATTTGCTCTTAGATCTATATGCTTAGGTGCTTTTTGACATGTTTATGCTTAGATCTATATGTCCATTTGCTCCTTGCCATGCTCATGCTTAGATCTACATGTTGGTTGCTATGCCTTGTGCTTTTATTGCCTTTTTTCTCTTGTTATGCTTTTTTTCTTATGTTTTGGCCCTTAGGTAGGGTGTAGATCTAGATCTTGTGGTCTAAGCCTACATCGATATGCCTAGACCTACATCAAAGGGTTTGGATCATTTCCTTTATGCATGAAATTGCTTGCTTACTTCATTGCTTTAGATCCATGTTTGTTTGGCTAGATTTAGGTTCTTGCCATGCTTTGTGCCCTCCATGGGCTTGTGCTTGTTGGTCTTTAGAGCCACTTGCTCGGTTGGTTGCAACCATCCCTCTTGTGGCTTATTTGGATATAACCACTTGTGAGAACACATCTCTGTGATGTTGGTTTGCATACCCTTTCTCCATTCCATGCGATGTTATGCTTGCCTTACTTCCTTTTATGCCCCTATTTGGCTCTTTTTGTTTCTTTGCATCTTTGCACGCTTGCTTACATGTTCATGCATGAGTCCTTGTGTGTGCCTGTGTCATCAAGCCTAGTTCCTACGACCTCATGCGGATTCACACTCGTTCTTGATATTGGAGACCCCGAGTCCCTTTAGGAATTTTGCTCGATGGCATGTGTGTTGTCCATACTCCAATATCATGGACACTATCCAAACCTACATTTGTCCTCCTAGGACACCCCCTTTTGTTTGATAACAAGCTTGTTTGGCCCCGTTTGGCTCTCTCTGATAGTTTGTCCTTTTACATGCTTTCTTTATAGTTGTTTCTTTGCTTGTTCGTTGGCTTGTTTCCTTTGTCATCGCATGTACACAGTTGGAGTTAGGACACTTGGAGCAAGGGTGCGACTTCCTAAAAAAGGGCAATGTTTAGTAGATTAGGATGATGGAAATATGCATGTACGCAGCAGAAAATTAACGGATCTACTTCATTCATAATTGATAACGTATACTATATAAATTTCAGAATTTAAGAACAAGAGAGCATACCTTGGTGTGGTGAAATTCAAAACCGAAGATCAGAAGCACTTGTTGGGCAGTCACATTTAGTGTTGATGGAACATATATTCTCAAAATGGAATTCATAATCTTTTAACGAAGATATAAAATATTCCTTTGAGATAAGTTTAATGGGTTTGGTTATTCAGAGTGTTAGGCCTAACCACTTTAGTAAGAAATTACTAAAGTATATATTTATGAAATTGGATTTCATAAATATATAATGAATAACTTTAAAGGATTAAACCGGGTATTCAAGGATAAGATGTAGTAATTTACAAAGTGGCAGTCTATATTCATGACTTTGTGTTACTATGAATATTTTATGAAGGGGTTACGTGTATAATAAAGTCTTGGGATATAATTTATTAATAAAGCATAGAGTGCAATTATATTTATATAGTGGTATTAAATATAATTAATGGTAACTTTAGACTTGTCAAGAGTTGACAGAAAAGCCCAAGGCCCATTGGAGCTAGTGTCTTATTAGTCCTTTTTGTCCCACTCCAAGCCACACACTAAAGCCTAATTGGAAAGGCCTAATAGGCCAACCCAATTAGATAATTAGTTAGTTATAAAGGGAGAAACATACAGAATTTTTTTTAAAGAAGCGTAGAGAAAAAGAAAAAGAGAGAGTGTGAGGCACACTTTCATTCTCCCTTGGAAATTGATTGAGAACCACACTTCTTAGGCGTAAAGTGGAATTGGAGTGAAGATTAAAAGTGTTCCCAAGTGCTTCTAATATTTGTTTTGAATTTCTCCAACCCAAGGTGCGCTATCTTGTTCTTAAATTCTAAAATTTACATAGTGCATGTTGTCAATCATGAATGAAATAGATCCTTGTTTGTTACTTCTGCTGTGTATTTTGTATGAGATACAAAATCAGATTTTTCCAATAGTATGATCATTCATATAGTCATTTTCCAAGAATTTGGCATTTGTGCTAACAAAAACTTTATTCTCCTTATGATTATAGAATAAACCTCCGATATTTCCTTTTGGATGCCCTACAAAAAATACCACTTCTATTTTAGACTGTAACTTATCAGACTTTCCTTTTAACACATGTGCTGGACAACCCTAAATGTGGAGATGTTGCATACTAGGCTTACGCCTATTCCACAAATCTACATGTGTTTTAGGAATAGACTTCAAATGTACTAAATTCAGAAGATACATTGCAATATTTAAAGCATATCCCTAAAAGAAAATTGGTAGAGTCGAATAACTTAACATGGACGTAACCATAGTTAAAAGAGTCCTATTCCTTTTTTCTGCTACATCATTTTGTTGTAGAGTTCCAAGTGCAGTCAACTGGGATATAATCCCCTTTTCAGTCAAGTAATCCTTGAAATCTCCAAGAAGGTATTTGTCACCTCAATCAGATCGAATGGCCTTTATGTGTTTGCCTAATTGATTCTCAACTTCAGCCCTAAACTCTTTGAACTTTTCAAAGGTTTCGGACTTCCGTTTCATTAGGTAAATATAACCAAATCTAGAGTAATCATCGGTAAAAGTAATGAAATAGTCATAGCCACCTCTTGCTTGGATTGATATATGACCACGTACGTCTGAATGTACTAGTTCTAGCAAATCTTGGGCTTTTCTACCTTTTACATTAAAAGGTCGTTTGGTCATTTTACCTTCCAAACAAGATTTGCAAACTGGAAAACCATCAAAGTCCATGGGCCGTAAGAGTCCATTTTTGATAAGTCTTTGAATTCTGTTTGAATTAATATGACCTAAACGCAAGTGTCAAAGATATGTTTCACTAGTAGAAGGAAACTTTCTCTTTAATGATTTCACATGTGATTTATTATCTAATTTAGAATTATATAATTCATGTTTATCATGAGTTAAAATATAAAGACCATCCACAATATTGCCAGAACAGATAAACACTTTACCCTTCTTTATTACAACATTGTCTTTAAGGATAACACAATATTCATGTTTACCCAAATAAATTGCAGAAATTAAATTCTTACGAACATTAGGTACAAACAAGCAATCTTCTAATATTAAAATCCTAGACTCAAAGCATAAATTAACAACACTAACAGCTACAACCGGAATCCTGCTCCCATCAGCCAAACTAAGAAACAATTCCCCTTCATTCAGCTTTCTAGTCTCTTGAAATTCCTGCAAAGAATTGCAGATATGATTAGTACAACCTGAATCCACACACCAGGAATCTATGGGATTCTGTACCAAATATTTTTCAAGAAAAAAGGAACTTTTCATACCTTTATTCTTGGCAGCTTTAAACTTTGAACAATTCCTCTTTCAATGTTCTTCCTTACCATAATGGAAACAATTTCCTTTGATCTTATTTTTTTTGTCAGCAACACCTAAGGCAATTTGTTTACCCTCTTGCTTAGTGAAATCCTTCTTCTTCTTCTTCTTCTTCTTCTTCTTCTTCTTACCCTTGCCTTTCAACTTAGGTTGTGAAGTAGAAGCTTCACCCACATTGGCTTCACCCACATTGGCTTCAACACTAAAAGTACCAAGGATGACTTCTGTCGCCACTAACTCATTCATTAATTCAGACAAAGAATATATCTTTTTGTTCATGTTATAATTAAGTCTAAATTCCTTAAATGATTCTGGTAGTGACTGGAGTATCATATCCACTTGGGATTCTCCATCAATGTTGGCATCTAAAATTTCCAATGTATTCAGATTAGAGATCATTGTAAGACAATGTTCTCTCACTGAACTGCCTTCAGCTATTTTGGTATTATAAATTTGCCTCATGGTTTCTTGCCTTACAGAGTGGCCTTGCATACCAAGTATCTCCTTCAGACTTAGCATTATGTTTGCAGCAAGTTCTACATCCTACATTTGATGCTGTAGAACATTTGAGATGGATACGTGGATATAGCACTTGGCCATTGCAATAAATTTCTGCCAACGATCATATTGTTGTTTTCCTCAAGAGGAACATCTAATGATAGAAAGTTAGGACATGGTTGAATAAGCACATATTTATGGTCTTCAATTGTAAGCACAATATTCAAATTTCTTTTCCAGTCAATACAGTTGGATCCAGTCAGTTTGTTTTGATTAAGAATAGTAACAAGTGGGCTAAATGATGCCATGTTCAAATCTGAAAATAATAAACATGAATATAATAAGTAAACTGGACATTATCACTTTAGCATATAAACATATAGTATGGAACCTTAATAAAACCATAATATAATATATGCAACAACAGCCCAATCCCATATTCAATATCCCTCAGTATAAAGTGAATATAAAATACTATGATTGATCGAGAACTATTCTCATTATTAGTGCTATCATGATAACTCTTATCAAACACTATTAATATGCCGTTTTAAATTTAGCATCTAGGTAATAATAGTAAGAACTTAGCATAGAGGATATTATAATACTTAGTCTAGTGTATACCATTATCTAGAATCATGTATAGCCAAATTTTATCCCTTTAACAAGCTTATTTTGTAGTACCATAATAAAAACACCCTCCGCATGGAATGCAAAGCTTGAAGCTAAGACAAGGTGTTTATCAAACCACTATAAACTAGAAAATTCAATCTTGTAGGACCATAAAATAAATACTCTACGCATGGAATGCTAAGCTCGAGGCAAAGACAAAGTATATATTTCACACTGCTATGAACCAACAATGGAGGTTGTGAGATCCAACCCTTATATCTCTCTCCCACTAGATGTTTTAAATTATTGATTTTTAATTTGTAAACATGTGTAATCTAATCACACACAGCCTTGCATTTTATACACTTGAAAACAATTGGAAAAAGTTTAAAATTTCATTCAGTGGCATTTTTACGGGTATCTCGCGACTAAGCTTTTCCCGTGAAAATGAATTAAGGCAAAAAAAAAAAAAAAAATATGAAAACACAAAATTCAGATAGAGACTTTTGCGATTGTCTCACGACTGTTTCACGAGTAAAGCTTACCCGCGAAAATTTTGGGAAATCACAAAATTTAGACAGAAGCTTTCACAACTGTATCGCGATTGTTTCGCGAGTAAGGCTTACCCATGAAAAACCCGTGTTTTCAATTTTTAAAGGGAAGATCTGAAATGTTTCCAACGGTTTTCCATGAACAAAAAAACCATATGAACATGATAAATGGAATTTGATATCAAAACTGAATTCCATTGATGCTATAACCTTAAAGATCAATTTAACATACTTAAATTCAAATCTAAACAACATCATAACATCAATATCAGTTTTTATCAAATCATAGTTTCAACAACCATGCAGAAAATTAAATACATACATAATCTTCTAACATCATGAATATATTATTTCTAATTCCAAAATTCACAAAACATGTTATACAGATTCGAATTAAAGACCACTCTAATACCATTTGATGGAAATATACATGTTTGTATCGCATACAAAACATATGCAGCGGAAAATTAACGGATCTACTTCATTCGCAATTGATAACATGTACTATGTAAATTTCAAAAATCAAGAACAAGAGAGCGTACCTTGGTGTGGTGAAATTCAAAACCAATGATTGAAGTACTCGAAAACACTTTTAATTTTCACTCTAATTCCACTAATGCCCAAGATGTGTGGTCTTTGAATCAGTTTTCCAAGGGAGGATGAAAGTGTGTCTCACTCTCACATACACATCATTTCACAATGATGTCTCTCTTTTTCATACATTAAAATTCTGTATGTTTCTCTCCCTATAACTGATTATCTAATTAGGCTAGCCTTTTGAGTCTTTCCAATTGGGCTTTAATATGTGGCTTGGAGTGGGACCAAAAGGGACCAATAAGACACTAGCTCTAATGGGCCTTGGGCTTTTCTGTCAACTCTTGACAAGTCCAAAGCTACCATTAACTATATATAATACCACTATATAAATATAGTTGCACTCTAGGCCTTATTTATAAATTATATTCCAAAACTTTATTATACATGCAACCCCTTTATAAAATATTTATAGTAATACAAAGTCATAAATGTGAACTACTACTTTGTAAATTACTACATCTTATCCTTGAGTATCCGGTTTAATCCTTTAAAGTTATTCATCATATACTTATGAAATCCAATTTCATAAATATATACTTTAGTAATTTCTTACGAAAGTGGTTAGGTCTAAATCTTTGAATAATTGAACCCATTAAACTTATCTCAAGAGAATATTTTATATCTCTATTAAGAGACTATGAATTCCATCTTGAGAATATATGTTCCATCAATACTAAATATGGCTGCCCAACATACTGAGATTTTAACCAATACTTTAGATCTCACTCCTGATATATCAAAGCAACCTACACTTCATGATCAGTTACAATATTCTCTCAAGATTAAGAGTTCATGTAAATAGAAGTCGTGAGATTTATTATTCATTTGACAATTGTTAGGAGAATAATAAATCTCACTGCGGTCCTATTTAATATGTCTTAACTCTTAAAATATATCAACATATCAACTAGAAGTCTCCACTTCTATGATCAAGACAAATCATCTTAGTTGATATGTTATAGTTTTCGCAGATGAAATGCCCAATTTCATCACCGACTATAAACTAAAATTCTGAGTTTTCAAAGAACTTTTTATCTATATCTTCTGTGACTAAATCACATACTATGCATCTCATGGACTATATGATAATGTCCCATATTCATGTTACCATTATTTTAGATAATAATAAAATAATTTTATCAATCACAATATCAAGTCATACATCATGTCATACATAATGTCACATATAATATCATACATAGCATCATACAATAGGATTTAAGGGCACCGATCCTAACATGTGACATCAAGAAAAGTTCCTAAAAGGGACTCAGGATCTCGTGTATAAAAGAAGGGTATGAACCTACATGAGATTATGTGTAGGAACTAAGCTTGATGACACAAACAAGCATACAAAGACACAAACATGAACATACAAACAAGGATGCAAAAATGCAAACAAAGGTAAGAAAACCAAACAAGATGACACAAAGCACGCACAACAGGCACAAAGGAAGCAAATCATGTTATCACACAAACGGGAAAAGTAAGCATGTTATAAGGCACAGAGAGGGGCTAACACGAGAAACCCTAACATGCAAAGCTAAGAAAAAAGGGACAAAGTGTAAGTGACAAGCAAACCAACATCACTTGGATGTATTCCCATGCATGGTTGCATCCAAACACATGCATAAAGGAACTAATCCAAACCCTTTGTTGTAGGCTTAGGTTTATGGATATGGGCCTAGACTCGGCCAACGCTGACCAACGGCCCCAAAGGGTGCGCTGGGTATACTTGGTGGCCTAAATGGTGCGCCGGCTTGCCCAGTTTGTATAGTCCCTATAAATGAGCCCTAAAGCTCCTATTTTGTCATCCTCCTTTATTTTTTTGATTTTTCTCACTTCAAAAACTTTCCTATGAAGCGAGTCTTGGTCTAGTAGGCCCAATTCTTGGCTTCAACTTCAGAATCTTATTTTACGCTTGAGGTAAGTGTCTATACTTTTCTTTAAGTTCGTCAAATATGTTAGTAATAATGCAATTAGGAAAACATGTTAGCATTTATTATATTTTTTGTATTTATATTTTTTGTGTTTTTATCATTTATTTTATGACGATGTTGGAAAATATTTTTTGCTCACATGCATAAGTAAATGTATAAACATAAACATACTTCCATGCTTTCACATGTACATACATGCATGCACATAAATGTGCACCCATATATATATATATATATATATATATATATATATATATATATTGCGTACATGTAGAGCTAAGTTTACGCACACACATCCATGTGAGGAGATTTTAAATTTTAGGGAACATATATGAATGTACAAATGGATGATGCTATGGATACATGGTTAAAAACTACGAAAACTATGGGAAATGCTCGGTAAAGCATTAAAAAAAGCTATGCATGATAAAACAGAGCATTTGAAAGGTTAAAAGCATGATGATTGAAACAATTCTGCTTTTAGAAAGGGGGAACTTTAAAATGATACTGGTTTTGAAAGTGTGGGATTAAGCGAGCACGGCTGAATCAAACCCTAAAAGAGAAACCTTGATAGAGATGAGAAATAAGATAGGACAGGATTGAATGAGCACAACCGAATCAAACCTGGGAAAGGAATTTGGTAAAAATAAACAATGTAAGATATGATCAAAGATAAGATTAAACGAGCATGGCTAAATCAAACCCTGGTAGAACTTAATGAAGATAAAACAACATAGGATAGGATCAAAGATAGATTTAAACGAGCACAACCGAATCAAACCTAGAAAAGACCATGATAGAGGTAGAATTAAAGATAGGATAGGGTTAAAGCATAGGATTAAACGAGCACAGTTGAATCAAATCCTAGGAGAATACTTGATGAAGATAAAACAACATAGGATAGGATCAAAGATAGGATTAAATGAGCATGGCTGAATCAAACCCTTATGAGATTAAACAAGCACGGTTGAATCAAATCTTGAACAAATAGTTAGGATTAAACAAGCATGGTCAGATAATTCTTGGAAGACAAGCACGACGCATAGAGTATAGAATACTCAAACCTCAGATTAAACAAGCACGATCGAATCAAACCCTCATGAAATTAAATGAGCACGGTCGATTCAAATCTTGAAATATACACAAGGTTAAACGAGCATGGTCTGATCAAACCCTAGAAAGAATTATGGATTGCCATCAAATGATTCTTGGAAGGCAAGTAAGAAGCACTAAGCACAGAATACTTAAACCTCGGATTAAACAAGCACAGTCGAATCAAACCCTCATGAAAGATAGACAAGATTAAACAGGCACGGCTGAATCAAACCCCAAGAGAGATACTTTGATAAAAAGGTATATTAAAATAAAAATTAGGATTGATCAAGCACGGTCTAATCAAACTTTGAGAGATATGTTAGTAGAGAGTATGCTAGGTGTAATAATGCATGATGCGCATTAGGTAGTAAGGTTTAAACACACTTACCTGCCTACTCGGTTTGTAATTTAATTATGTCTAGATGACAAAGACTTGGTAGTGGTCGCAAGAAGGCTCTACCCTTCACTCTGTCTGGAAGAGATTCATTTGAGAGTGATGATGACACTATTTTAGCTGGGAAGCATGTAGTTCGGTCCCTTCAAAGACACTACGATAGGGGAGGTGATGAGATCGCACCTAAAGGGGGCATTGGCCTTGCATACCACACCAAGAGTCGATGCTTAGTTGAGATGGCCAGTGCCTCTTCACAGTCTTACACTACTTCTGGTAGGGGCTATTCATGATTTATCCGTCTTGAGGATCAGAGAGGCCCAGATGGCGATGATCTTTAGGATGAGCCTATATTTGACATAGATGTAGACTTGGACTCTGATGACACAACTAGGCTGACTCTGGGTGCTCCTAGGTGTAGCACACACAGGACAAGATTCCACCATGTTAGGATGGTTCAGACGCTACACAGGAGAAGTAGATGAGAGCATCAATGACACCTACCTTCAATACGGGCTGAAGATAGATTCTTACACTTAGGCATGGAAGACCTAGGTACTCTTATTCTTCCTTTTTGATCCATTAAATTAACATGTATATATGTGCTAACGAATAACTTCTTCGCTTATGAATGCAAGGTGCTGATAAGTGTTGTAGACAGGGAGTATGGTCCTCATTTTATGGGCGCTTGTTTGGCAAGAAGACCCATGCATGATATTGCACCTTCCTGATCGAGCAGGGACTTGGGTCATTCCTTAGCATTTTGCTTCGCGCCATGAGGCTTAGGTTGGCTAAGGCTTTAGTGTATCAAGTCCATGTCAAGATGGGCACCTTTCACTTGAGTTGTGAGGAGTATGTCGTCCTTTCCATTAACTGATTGGCCATGTTAGGCCTTAGATTTGAAGGGGAACTAGTCTCAACTAAGTTTGTGAGCTTTGCAGATAAATGCGAGCTCTTGGGTATATTTGACCCTCTTACCTTGACGACTAGAAAGTAATTTGGACCTACTTTGGACCTTATATCTACATGCAATGGCTGGTGATGCATATACCCTAGGAATGGGAGCTGGATGACATGATCCTTAAGAGGTTTTTCTTTTACTTCATTAGCAGCTATCTTGGAAACAACAAATTGGTGCTAACTTGTAGGCTACTAGCGGCTATGCGGGTAGCATCAAGCTAGGATTTCAAAAGCCTTGAGGGCTTGTGGTAAATTTTGATATGGTGGGTGTACAAGTACATTCCTGCCCTATGGTCATAGTACACTGGCCTTTCGATGACACTATATCCCAAGACATTAGCCTGGTCTCTTTGTATCATCTCTAGAGTTATTTTGTCACAGTTGGCTACCATTGGCGCTGCTTTGGATTGTGTCACCTGGGGTGAGATATACAACAACCCATATGATGGAGGATTGTTGATTAGACGTGAGGTCATTCTTGCTATAGTCCAGTTGCATGCAAGGCAATGGTTCTGGGCCTTGATGAGCTGGGAGTTCTTTTTGGCTGAGAGGACATTCCATCAGTTCATGTTGATCTTCAGAGTACCTAAAGATCCACATCTTGAGATATCTTGCCCTATGATGATTTTAGATGACCTTATTAGGATATGTGCCCTTAAATCCTATTGTATGATGCTATGTATGATATTATGTATGACTTAATATTGTGTTTAATAAAATTGTTTATTTTTATCTAAAATAATGGTAACTTGAATAGTTGGACATTATCATATAGTCCATGAGATGCATAGTATGTGATTTAGTCACAAAAGATATAAATCACAAGTTCTTTGTAAACTCAGAATTTATAGTTCATAGTCGGTGATGAAATTGGGCATTTCATCTGCGAAGACTATAACGTATCAACTAAGATGATTTGTCTTGATTATGGAAGTGGTGACTTCTAGTTGATATGTTGATATGTTTTAAGAGTTAAGACATATTGAACTGGACCGCTGTAAGATTTATTATTCTCTCAACGACTGTCAAATGAATAATAAATCTTACGACTTTTATTTACATGAACTCTTAATCCTGAGAAAATAATGGACCTGATCATGATGTGTAGGTTGCTTTGATATATCAAAAGTGTGATCTAAAGTAACGGTCAAAACCTCAGTATGTTGGGCAGCCACATTTAGTGTTGATAGAACATATATTCTCAAGATGAAATTCATAGTCTCTTGATGGAGATATAAAATATTCCCTTGAGATAAGTTTAATGGGTTCAGTTATTCAGAGAGTTAGGCCTAACCACTTTGGTAAGAAATTACTAAAGTATATATTTATGAAATCGGATTTCATAAATATATAATGAATAACTTTAAAGGATTAAACCGGATACTCAAGGATAAGATGTAGTAATTTTTAAAGTGGCAGTCTATATTTATGACTTTGTATTACTACGAATATTTTATGAAGGGGTTGCGTGTATAATAAAGTCTTGAGATATAATTTATTAATAAGGCCTAGAGTGCAATTATATTTATATAGTGGTATTAAATATAATTATTGGTAACTTTGGACTTGTCAAGAGTTGACGGAAAAGCCCAAGGCCCATTGGAGCTAGTGTCTTATTGGTCCCTTTTGGTCCCATTCCAAGCGACACACTAAAGCCCAATTGGAAAGGCCCAATAGGCCGGCCCGATTAGATAATCATTTAGTTATAAAGGGAGAAACATACAGATTTTTTTATGTGATTTAAAAAAAAAAAAAAAGGAATCGTAGAGAAAAAGAGAATGTGTGAGACACACTTTCATTCTCCCTTTGGAAACTGATTAAGAGACCACACATCTTGGGCGTAAAGTGGAATTGGAGTGAAGATTAAAAGTTTTCCCAAGTGCTTCTAATCTTTGTTTTGAATTTCTCCACACCAAGGTACGCTATCTTGTTCTTAAATTCTGAAATTTAAATAGTGCATGTTGTCAATCATGAATGAAATAGATTCTTGTTTATTACTTCCGCTATGTGTTTTGTATGAGACACAAAACCAGTTTTTAACCAATAATTGGTATCAGAGCCAGGTTTTCATATCATGATTGTATAGCGTGTGATTAAATTTTTGGAATTTAAGAAAACCGTTATCTTTATGTTACAATTTTCTGCATCAAGTTATGGTGTTGTGTTATTATTTTTAATATAGCAAGAGGAATTGAATAGTGCCGCATGTGGGTGATTGTACGGGTTGCATAGATATGGTTATTCCATGTATAACCGTTTGCAACTACCAATGCATGAACCAATTTAATGCATCGGATTGTACTTCTTGCATGGATGATTGCACCACTTGGTCATTCACGTATGGCCTGCATAATATGCATGGCTTAAGTTTTAGTTGCATGTTTTGAATGCTCTTTCACGTATGGATAGTATGGCATGCATGGCTTGAATTAAATAGCATGACTTGACTTTTATATATACATATATACAAAAAGGTGCTTGTCATTTGCTTTGGAAAAGTTGAAACCGTACCTGAAGGTTTTCAACCATCCAAAAGCATTATATATATGTATATATATAATATAATAATATATTATATATTATATTATATATATAATATAATATATTTTTACGTTACGTTATATATATTTAAATATATTAATGCTAGTTTTATGAAATTTATTCCTAATGAGATTAGAATTATGTTTTTCATGTGTCTAGCATTGTTATGATTCTTGACCTTAAAAACCTTTATTTTTAAAATTTCTAGTGGGAGAGAGATGCAAGGGTTGGATCTCACGGCCTCCATTGTTGGTTCATAGTAGTGTGAAATATATACTTTGTCTTTACCTCGAGCTTAGCATTCCATGCGGAGAGTATTTATTTCATGGTCCTACAAGATTGAATTTCTTAGTTTATAGTGGTTTGATAAATACCTTATCTTAGCCTCGAGCTTTGCATTCTATGCGGAGGGTGTTTTTATCATGGTACCACAAAATAAGCTTGTTAAAGGGATGAAATGTGGCTACACATGATTCTAGACAATGGTATACACTAGACTAAGCATTTTAGTATCCTCTATGCTGAGTTCTTGCTATTATTACTTAGAGGCTAAATGTAAAACAACATATTATTAGTGTTTGATAAGAGTTATCATGATAGCACTAATAATGAGAGAAGTTCTTAATCAATCATAGTATTTAATATTCACTCTATGCTGAGAGATATTGAATATGGGATTGGGTTGTCGTTGCATATATTATTTTATGGTTTTATTAAGGTTCCATATTATATGCTTATATGCTAAATTGATAATGTCCAGTTTACTTATTGTATTCATGTTTATTATTTTCAGATTTAAATTATGGCATCATTTAGCCCACTTGTTGCTATTCTTAACCAAAACAAACTGACTGGATCCAACTATGTTGACTGTAAAAAGAATTTGGACATTGTTCTTACTGCTGAAGAGCACAAATATGTGCTTACTTAACCATATCCTAGCTTTCCTTCATTAGATGCTCCTATTGAGGAAAAACAACGATATGATCGTTGGCAGAAATCTAATGAGATGGCCAAGTGCTATATCCTAGCATCTATTTCAAATGTTCTACAGCATCAAATGCAGGATGTAGAACATGCTTCGGACATCATGCTAAGTCTGAAGGAGATGTTTGGTGAGCAAGGCCAGTCTGCAAGGCAAGAAACCATGAGGCAAATTTATAATACCAAAATGGCTGTAGGAAGTTCAGTAAGGGAGCATTGTTTTAGGATGATTGCTAATCTGAACACATTAGAAGTTTTAGGTGCCGACATTGATGGAGAATCCCAAGTGGATATGATACTCCAGTCACTACCGGATTCATTCAAAGAATTCAGACTCAATTATAATATGAACAAAAAGATCTATAATTTGTCTGAATTAATGAATGAGTTAATGGCAGTGGAAGGCATCCTTGGTACTTCTAGTGTTGAAGCCAATGTGGGTGAAGCTTCTACTTCTCAACCTAAGTCCAAAGGTAAGGATAAGAAGAAGAAGAAGGACTTCATTAAGAAAGATGGTAAACAAATTGCCTTAGGGGTTGTTGACAAAGGAAAGAAAACCAAAGGAAAGTGTTTCCATTGCGGTGAGAAAGGACATTGGAAGAGGAATTGTCCAAAGTTCAAAGCTGCCAAGAATAAGGGTAATAAAAGTTCTTTTCTTCTTGAAATATGTTTGGTACAGAATCAAACAGATTCCTGGTGTGTGGATTCAAGTTGTATTAATCATATCTGCAATTCTTTGCAGGGGTTCCAAGAGACTAGAAAGTTGAATGAGGGAGAACTATTTCTTACTTTGGCTGATGGGAGCAGGATTCCAGTTGTAGCTGTTGGAGTGTATAATTTGTGTTTTAAGTCTAGAGTGTTAATATTAGAAGACTATTTGTATGTACCTAATGTTCGTAGGAATTTAATTTCTGCAACTTACTTAGGTAAGCATGGATATTGTGTTATCCTTAAAGATAATGTTGTAATAAAGAAGGATAAAATGTTTATCTGTTCTGGCAACATTGTGGATGGTCTTTATATTTTAACTCCTGACATGCATGAATTATACAATTCTGAAATAGATAATAGCTCTCATGTAAAATCATTAAAAAGAAAGTTTCCTTCTACTAGTGAAGCATATCTTTGGCACTTGCGTTTAGGTCATATTAATTCAAGTAGGATTCAAAGACTAATCAAAGATGGACTTTTACAGCCCATGGACTTTGATGGATTTCCAGTTTGCGAATCTTGTTTGAAAGGTAAAATGACCAAATGACCTTTTAATGCAAAAGGTAGAAGAGCCCAGGAATTACTTCAATTAGTTCATACAGATGTATGTGGTCCTATGTCAACCCAAGCAAAAGGAGGTTATGAGTTTTTCATCACTTTTACGGATGATTACTCAAGATATGGTTGTGTGTACCTAATGAGACGGAAGTCCGAAGCCTTTGACAAGTTCAAAGAGTTTAGGGCTGAAGTTGAAAATCAATTGGGTAAACGCATAAAAGCCATTCGATCTGATCGAGGTGGCGAATACCTTCTTGGGGATTTCAAGGA
Organism: Castanopsis chinensis; assembly: GCA_032878915.1. Lineage (NCBI taxonomy): Eukaryota > Viridiplantae > Streptophyta > Magnoliopsida > Fagales > Fagaceae > Castanopsis > Castanopsis chinensis. The sequence continues at coordinate 32,687,657 of JAVQMG010000133.1, read as the reverse complement.
TTACCTAATTCAAAATGGGATTGTCTCCTAATTAACTGCACCTGGAACTCCCCAACAAAATGGTGTAGCGAAAAGAAGGAATAGGACTCTTTTGGAAATGGTTAGGTCTATGATGAGTTACTCAACTTTACCAGTTTCCTTTAGGGGATATGCACTAAAAAATGCCATGCATCTTTTGAATTTAGTTCCATCAAAATTTGTTCCCAACACACCTAAGGAATTATGGAGTGGGCGCAAGCCTAGTATGAAATATCTTCACATTTGGGGATGTCCAGCACATGTGTTGAAAGGGAAGTCTGATAAGTTGGAAACTAAAACGGAAGTATGCATGTTTTTAGGGTATTCAAAAGAAACCAAGGGTTATTTATTCTATAATCATAAGGATAACAAAGTGTTTGTTAGCACCCATGCCAAATTTTTGGAAGATGATTATGTGAATAATTTTTATCCTAGAAGTAGAGTTGTCTTGGTTGAAATGAATGAACCACTGTAGTTGAACAACCAGTGGATGAAACTAGGGATGATATGGCTGTATTGGATACACCACAAGATATTACTCATGAGATGTCTAGTACATAGATGCCTCATCGTAGTGGGAGAATTATTCGGCCTCCTATGAGATTTGGAGGTTTGGGAGAAACTTATATAGCTATCTCAGAAGAGGCTGAATCGGATCCCTACACTTATGAAGAGGCAATGAATGATATAGATGCACATCATTAGGTCTTAGCTATGAAATCTGAATTGGATTCTATGTATTCCAATCATGTATGAGATCTTGTAAAGGCGCCTAACGGCATGAAACCTGTTGGTTGCAAATGGGTTTACAAGAGGAAGAGAGGGATAGATCGAAAGGTTGAAACCTTTAAAGAAAGACTAGTGGCGAAAGGGTACACACAAAAAGAAGGCATTGATTATGATGAAACTTTTTTGCCAGTAGCCATGCTTAAGTCTATCAGAATTCTCTTATCCATTGCTGCTCATTATGATTATGAGATTTGACAAATGGATGTCAAGATTGCATTTCTTAATGGCAATCTCGAAGAAGAAATATACATGATGCAACTAGAAGGATTCATAGCAAAGAACCAAGAGCATATGGTATGTAAGTTGAATAGGTCCATTTATGGACTTAAACAAGCATCTAGGTCATGGAACATCAGATTTGATCAAGCAATCAAGTCATTTGGTTTTGAACAAAATCTTGATGAACCATGTGTGTACAAAAGACATCAAGACAAAGTAGTAATGTTCCTAGTGCTTTATGTTGATGATATTCTACTCATTGGGAATGATGTAGGGGTAATGTTGTTAGTTAAAGTTTGGTTGTCTAGCTAATTTGATATGAAGGACTTGGGTGAGGCTAACTTTATTCTAGGGATCAAGTTTTAGCGAGATCGCAAGAATAAGATGTTAGGCTTATTACAAGCTGGATATATAGATAAGGTTCTAGAATGGTTTAGCATGCAAAACTCCAAGAAAGGATTGCTTCCTTTTAGACATGGAATTCCTCTGTCTGATGACCAAAGGCCTAAGACTCAAGAGGAAGAAAATATGATGAGACAAGTTCCTTATGCTTCTATAGTAGGAAGTCTCATGTATGCCATGCTTTGTACTAGACCAGATATTTGTTATTCAGTTGGCATGGTCAGCCAATATCAATCAAATCTAGGACCAAAACATTGGCAAGCTGTAAAGCATATTCTCAAGTATCTTAGGAGAACGAGAAATTATATGCTTGTTTACCATAGTGAGGATTTGATTCCCATTGGTTATACAGATTCAGATTTTCAATCGGATCTAGATTTCAGAAAATCCACTTCAGGATGTGTTTTCACCTTGGGAGGTGGAGCCATAAGTTGGAGGAGTGCTAAGCAATCTTGCATTGCGGACTCCACCATGGAAGCCGAGTATGTTGTTGCTTGTGAAGCAGCAAAAGAGGCTGTTTGGCCCAAGAAATTCCTTTCTGATCTTGGTGTTGTAAGAATGGAGCAAGTTCCCATCACATTGTTTTGTGATAATAGTGGAGCGGTTGCACAATCCAAAGATCCAAGAAATCACAAGAAAGGAAAGCACATTGAGAGAAAGTACCATATCATTCGAGACATTGTTACTCGTGAAGATGTTGTGGTGGCAAAGATTGAAAGTGCAAATAATCTAGCAGATCCTTTTACCAAAACCTTGCCTCAAAGGACTTTTGAGTCACATTTGGAGGGAAAGGGAGTTGGATTAATGCACAATAGTCTTTAGGACAAGTGGGAGATTGTTAGGATATGTGCCCTTAAATCCTATTGTATGATGCTATGTATGACATTATGTATGACTTAATGTTGTGTTTAATAAAATTGTTTATTTTTATCTAAAATAATGGTAACATGAATAGTTGGACATTATCATATAGTCCATGAGATGCATAGTATGTGATTTATGTGATTTAGTCACAGAAGATATAAATCACAAGTTCTTTATAAACTCAGAATTTATAGTTCATAGTCGGTGATGAAATTGGGCATTTCATCTGCGAAGACTATAACGTATCAACTAAGATGATTTGTCTTAATCATGGAAGTGGTAACTTCTAGTTGATATGTTGATATGTTTTAAGAGTTAAGACATATTGAACTGGACCGCTGTGAGATTTATTATTCTCTCAACGACTGTCAAATGAAAAATAAACCTCATGACTTTTATTTGCATGAACTCTTAATCCTGAGAGAATAATAAACCTGATCATAACGTGTAGGTTGCTTTGATATATCAGGAGTGAGATCTAAAGTAACAGTCAAAACCTCAGTATGTTGGGCAGCCACATTTAGTGTTGATGGAACATATATTCTCAAGATGGAATTCATAGTCTCTTGATGGAGATGTAAAATATTCCCTTGAGATAAGTTTAATGGGTTCAGTTATTCAGAGAGTTAAGCCTAATCACTTTGGTAAGAAATTACTAAAGTATATATTTATGAAATTGGATTTCATAAATATATAATGAATAACTTTAAAGGATTAAACCGGGTACTCAAGGATAAGATGTAGTAATTTTCAAAGTGGCAGTCTATATTTATGACTTTGTATTACTACGAATATTTTATGAAGGGGTTGCGTATATAATAAAGTCTTGGGATATAATTTATTAATAAGGCCTAGAGTACAATTATATTTATATAGTGGTATTAAATATAATTAATGGTAACTTTGGACTTGTCAAGAGTTGACGAAAAAGCCCAAGGTCCATTAGAGCTAGTGTCTTATTGGTCCCTTTTGGTCCCATTTCAAGCCACACACTAAAGTCCAATTGGAAAGGCCCAATAGGCCGGCCTAATTAGATAATCAGTTAGTTATAAAGGGAGAAACATACAGATTTTTTTATGTGATTTAAAAAAAAAAGAATCGTAGAGAAAAAGAGAGTGTGTGAGACACACTTTCATTCTCCCTTTGGAAACTGATTGAGACACCACACATCTTGGGCATAATGGAATTGAAGTGAAGATTAAAAGTTTTCCCAAGTGCTTCTAATCTTTGTTTTGAATTTCTCCACACTAAGGTACGCTATCTTGTTCTTAAATTCTGAAATTTAAATAGTGCATGTTGTCAATCATGAATGAAATAGATCCTTGTTTGTTGCTTTCGCTATGTGTTTTGTATGAGATACAAAACCAACTTTTAACCAACAGACCTTGCCCTTGTAGAATTCGACTGTCACGACCTGAACTGTGCCTCACTACGTTTTATGGTAGCAGCGTCTATGGCAGACATGACATGAAAAGAATCGAACGATGAAAAGGGGATGGAAAAACGGCAAAGAATCCTCATGATAGTGGAAGGGAAAATGAGCTTATCACGGATGGCCGTATCTCTATAGACATCTATGATAGAGAAGATGAAGTGAAAAGGGAAGTCTGTAGTAAAAGGCTCTAAAAGAGACAACAAAAATCAAGCATGATGCTCTGTGATAGAGTTATAGTGAGAGAGTGGGAGCAAAACAAATGTCATCACCATGTTAAGGAAACGAGGACCTTTAGCAAAAAGCCTACATGGTGTGTACTGATGATCTCCCCACTTAGAGGGGCGCTCACAGAATGCACAGATCATTTCTTCTTTGGACACAGTTCATTGACGCTCACATCTGGGGTAATCAGGATGATCAACCCTTGGGACGTGAAGAACCTCGGAGACTAACTCCGGAGTGACAGCAAAGTGCGTACCTCGAACGCGAGAATAAAAGAAAGGTACTGAAGAATCTATCCCGTGGATGTTGGAGTAAAACTCCTGTATCAACACGAGAGGACAAGTGATCGAGACGTCATACAGTGACTCCTAAGCCCGATTGTGGATGACATTGGGTAGGTCAGTGTCGGCAAAGTCTGCTAGGATAACTTGGAGTTCCGAATGAACACCTCGTTTAGAGAAGTTCTCCAAGAAGTCCTGTTGGGCTTTCTCATCACTGAACCGGACAGACATAGGGGTAGAATTAGAACAAGAAGAAGAGCCTCGAGAACGTAGAGGGTTCTAGGCTGGAATGGATTTACGCTTAGGTGCCATAGACACTACTAACGCAAACATAGAAAGAAAAGGAAAGGAGAGAAACACACAAAAAAGTCCTAAACAGTTCAATATATGACAAGTATATTGAAAAAAAAGAACGTATGCATGGGAAATGCATGAACATGTGACATGCAACATAAAGAGCATCATGGGCTCAGCCCAATCCAATCCTACCAGCACACAAGCAGAAAGCACACATCTAAATGCATGAAAATATTATTAGAATCCGATTGTGATGCAGTGCATGTAGTTTTAAAGATCAAATCTATAAAACCAACCCACAAATTTCAATAAACACTCATTAATTTTGAAAAATCCCAAAAGTTTTCAAAAACCCCAAAACTTAGGTTTTAAAACATGAAATGCATGAAGAATGAGAGGATTGAAGCTTACCAAGTGAGGAAGATCTTGAGTAAAGCTTGAGGAATCCTTAGGAAGGGGTTTGGAGTGAGTGAGAGAGGTTTTGGGAGTGAGAGTAGCAAAGTATCGAGAGAGAGATCGAGCGAAATGAGAGAAAAATCTCGAGAAACCAATATATAGACCTTCAGTAATTCTCGACAGATGCAGGTATCGAGAGGTGTCGAGACAGCTATCGAGGTAGGTATCGAGAAAATGTACTTAGACAGATATAGCTATTGAGAACAAGTGTCGAGAAAGGAAGATCAAACACAAAAGAATGTCGATCGTTCCATAAGCTGTCGAGAAGCTATCGAGCAGACAGAAAATTTCTTGATCGATCCACCAGGTGTCGAGAATGTGTTGAGACTGCGATAAAAAGAAGCTGAGAAGCTTGACAGACAGGCAGGTGTCGAGGAGGTATTGAGGAGGTGTCGAGCTTGCTTTAAAAAGAAGTTTTTCAAGAAAGGAAAAACACAGACATGAATGCAATCACGAATGCAACTCAACCAATGATCCAAGCAACACATTAAGCTCTCAAAAACATCTCTTAAAAACAATATTAAGCACAAAGATCCTAAAACACACACACACACACACACACACACACACACACTAAACAAGTCTAACCAATTTTATATTTCAAAAATGAGTTAAGACAGTTTAGTGAGCATACATTAACGCATGTAAACCTTGTGATGACCAAATCACATTGTACCTGCACATATATCAAGAATAGCAAAGAATATTGCGTGTTGTGTGTGAAAAACATCGTAATATTGCATAAGTGTCTCAATGTTATGACGATTTGAAATATGAGAAAATCACTTTAACTCACACACAATCATAACTGTTTGATGGAGACTATCACCTTCGAGGTACATCCTAAAACTCCCACATCTCCTAGAAAACACGCTTGCAATCATATTTTAAAGCATTTTGTTCTTTTTGCTTTTTATTTTCTTTGCACGTTTTCTTTATTAAGCATATCATGCATGGGCATATAAGAGAGAGAAAAGAAATACCCAATTATGTTAAGCTTTTGACATTGCACTTTTGCTATGTCGAAGCTGTTGGATAAAAATCTGGTTTTGTATCTCATACAGAACACACAGCGGAAGCAACAAACAAAGATCTATTTCATTCATGATTAACAACATGCACTCTGTAAATTTCAGAATTTAAGAACAAGATAGCGTACCTTGGTGTGAAGAAATTCAAAACAAAGATTAGAAGCACTTGAGAAAACTTTTAATCTTCACTCCAATTCCACTTTACGCCCAAGATGTGTGGTCTCTCAATCAGTTTCCAAATGGAGAACGAAAGTGTGTCTCACACTCTCTCTTTTTCTCTACGATTCTTTTCTTAAAAAAAATCCTCTAAAAAATTCTGTATGTTTCTCCCTTTATAACTAACTGATTATCTAATTGGGACGGCCTATTGGGCCTTTCCAATTGGGCTTTAGTGTGTGGCTTGGAATGGGACCAAAAGGGACCAATAAGACACTAGCTCCAATGGGCTTTGGGCTTTTCCGTCAACTCTTGACAAGTCCAAAGTTGTCATTAATTATATTTAATACCACTATATAAATATAATTGCACTCTATGCCTTATTAATAAATTATATCCCAAGACTTTATTTTACACGCAACCCCTTCATAAAATATTCGTAGTAATACAAAGTCATAAATATAGATTGCCACTTTGAAAATTACTACATCTTATCCTTGAGTACCCGGTATAATCCTTTAAAGTTATTCATCATATATTTATGGAATCCAATTTCATAAATATATACTTTAGTAATTTCTTACCAAAGTGGTTAGGCCTAACTCTCTGAATAACTAAACCCATTAAACTTATCTCAAGGAAATATTTTGTATCTCCAGGAAATATTTTGTATCTCCGTTAAGAGACTATGAATTCCATCTTGAGAATATATGTTCCATCAACACTAAATGTGGCTGCCCAATATACTGAGGTTTTGATCGTTACATTAGATCTCACTCCTGATATATCAAAGCAACCTACACGTCATGATCAGGTCCATTATTCTCTTAGGATTAAGAGTTCATGCAAATAGAAGTCGTGAAATTTATTATTCATTTGACAGTCGTTAGGAGAATAATAAATCTTACAGTGGTCCAGTTCAATATGTCTTAACTCTTAAAACATATTAACATATCAACTAGAAGTCTCCACTTCCATGATCAAGACAAATCATCTTAGTTGATACGTTATAGTATTCGCAAATGAAATGCCTAATTTCATCACCGACTACGAACTATAAATTTTGAGTTTACAAAGAACTTGTGATTTATATCTTCTATGACTTTTCACATAAATCACATACTATGCATCTCATGGACTATATGATAATGTCCAAATATTCATGTTACCATTATTTTAGATAAAATAAACAATTTTATTAAACACAACATTAAGTCATACATAATGTCATACATAGCATCATACAATAGGATTTAAAGGCATATATCCTAACAGAAGCATACAGATGTCATATCATGATTGACGGGTAACAGTGGTGAGATGGTTATATATGCCTTTCTCTTAGGATTTTCTAGTCCTACCAGTCAAAAAGAGTGATATGAGTGTTAAGTACAAGAGCTCACTTAACCTTACTCATCACAAACAAAGAGCTACAAAGCTCACTTGCTTAGTTGTGCACAAGGATACTCATCTAAGCTACAGGAGATACAAAATTTAGAAAACTCTGTTTCAATGGCCATTTTAAGGTTCACAAAAACCAATGTAAACAAACACACACTGTTTTTATATTTTTCAAATTTTTTTTTATTTTTATCAAAAAAGTAAATATAAAACACAAAACTGAAAACACACAAACAAAAACATGTTAAAGAAAGCAAAACGATAAATAAAACTAGACTGACTCAAAATAGTAAACCAATACACAAGTAATGCAACAACAATAAAACAGGAGAGAGAGAAGAAGTGAACAAAATCACTTAGAGCCTTTTTCCTTCCACACCTTGGAAGAACCTTTCCTTTTTGCCAACCTTTGAACCGGTAATGAGGGGGAAGAATTTAAACCGTTCAAGTTCGAAAGGAATATGAGGGCTTTAAGAATATCTCCAAGAGGAGCAAGAGAGGTTTGAAGCTGATTTTGGTTCCCAGATGCTATCATGCCATTGCTTTGTTGAGTGGCTAACCACTTATAGCAATTTGGTCGAGTATGATCGGTAACACCATAATGATAACAGAGATGCTGCTTCTTCTGTTTAGGCTTTTGAGAGATAACCTTCTTAGTCCTAGGGTTTCTAGTTTCCCTCTTTCTCAAGCTTAGGGGGTGCTCCTAAGATGGAATTACCCTTGTCTAAGTTCTCACTCGCTAATTCAGTTTTAACATCCTTATCCTTAATTCTAAAGTTATTAGCAGGAGGAATAAAAATAGTAGTACTAGCAGAAGGAGTATTAAAGAGAGAGAATTAATACCCCAATCCTGTATGGTCCGAAGCAGATTTCTGAACGCTGAGCATCTCATCCAGCTTTGCACTTGATGTCATCTCCAATTTTGCTCTAACTTGAAACAACTCCGCTTCAAGCTTCTTGGTCTTCTCAGTCAAGGAATTGTTCTCGAACCTCAGTACCCCAATGGTCTGATTTGCTTCATCAACCTTAGTGGAAAGCTTCTCACGGTCAAGTTCCACATCACTGAATTTCTTGGTGGCCAGTCTATAGAGTTTCTCATGCTTCTCAGAAAGCTTGTATAGTTTCTCATAGGCGGTATGGATATCATCTTGATCATCCATAATTTTAAACTTAGCATCCACCAATTCCTTTTCTTCATCTACTTCTTTAGTAATCCTATCAGTAGGATTAACAGTGGCAGTGAAGGCATTCAAGATTCTGTCATCTTCATTGTCGGAATCATCCTCAGGCTTCGTGTCACTTAAGGTAACCACAAGTGCCTTACTTTTCCCAATGCTTTTGAGGTACGTTGGACACTCTTGTTTCATGTGTCCGAAGCCGTGACACCTAAAGCATTTTGGTCCAGCGGGAATAGTGTACTAACCGCCATCCTTGATATCCTTCTTCCCTTTATCTGGATTCTTGAACTGAGAAGAACTGAATTGCCTACGGTCCTTGTTGAAGCCTTTTCCATTGGCATTCTTCATGAATTTCTTGAATTTCCAGGTAATGTAGGTAGGACTTCATCTTGGAATCTTCATCATCCGAAGACTCATCTGTATCACTGCTCTTGACCTTTAGTGCCAAGCTCTTGCCTTTGCTTGACTTACCCATTCTAGTCAACCCTAGCTCATAGGTTTGCAAATTACCAACCAGCTCAGTCAGAGGAATCTTGTCAATATTCTTCGATTCCCCTATCATCATAATCTTGGCATGGAATCTCTCGGGTAGAGATTTGAGCACTTTTCTCACTATCTTGGGTTCAGGAATGGTTTCCCCAAGATTGAAAGTTGAGTTCACTATGTCTTTGAGCTTTGCATAGAACTCGTCGAATGACTCATCCTCCTCCATCTTAATTTCCTCGAAGCTTGTAGTAAGCCTCTATAGCTTTGAATCTTTGATAGCCTTGGTTCCCTCATAGGTTGTCTGGAGAATGGTCCGTGTTTCCTTAGTAGTTTCCGTGGAGGAAATTTTCTTGAACTCCTCATTGGTGATTGTACTGAATAAGGCATTCAATGCTCTGCTGTTGAAATTTACCACCTTGATCTTGGCATCATCCCAATCGGCCGGTGCTTCTGTAGGCTTGGTCCAGCCTATCTCTACAGCTTGCCACACATTCTCATCAAATGACTATAAGAAAGCTCTCATGCGTACTTTCCAGTATGCATAGTTAGTACTATTAAACAATGGAGGTATAATAAGTGACTGTCCTCTATCCATGACAAACAGGGGTCAATGGATCACACACAAGGATTAAACCCTAATCAGAGTGTGCCCACTCTGATACCACTTGATAGGCCATAAACGCGTTGACCCCTTGTGATTAATTAAGTTGATTAATTAGCGGAGTTATTAATTAATCAAGTTAATATGCAAATTCACGTGACAGCACAAACAAATCACCAACAACTAAAGTATGCAGCAGAAAATAAATGACACGGTAATTTGTTTAAGAATGGGGAAAACCTGACGACAAAAACCCCACTGAGTGATTTAAGGTCACCACTCCCGAAACTCCACTATTATCACAACAAGCGGTTACAAGCAAGGAATCCCAAGTACCTTACCAACCTACAGTTGAACCTTTACTCCAATACTCAATTGGACTTGTTCTATAGTGACAATTTCTCCTTTTAATGCACGGCTCCCAAGTACATGACTAACCAATTGCGCGAATCCAGTACGCGACTTCAATTCACCAACTAGAGAGAGAGAGTTATTGGCTATAAAGTTTTTCAATTCATCCACACGATGAAGATCAAGAAGATGCTCGGTTACAAAACCCTACGGTGCACATTACACAACAACTTCTTCATAAGAGATGAACTAGGGCATGAATTTTGTCTTAGGTTACAAATTGCATGAACAACGATTTCAATACTTGTACAACTTGCATCACTTTGACGGCCCTTAAAACAATCTTTTTATATGTTAGGGTTAGGAGAAAAGAAATCCCAAAGACACATTCACGGATTAGGATTAAAACAGAATTGAAAATCTATTTTCCATAAATCTCGACAGATAGAGGTGTCGAGGATCTGTCGAGAAGCTGTCGAGCCTCGGGGCTAAAACAGCTTCTAAAGCTCGATAGATGCATGTGTCAAGACTAGGTGTTGAGCTTTAGTAACTTGCACTTTCTAGCTTGTTTCTTAGACAGACTTGATGATTTCAACACTTGATCTTGAAACATAGTTTCTTGAAGCGTTAAACACATCCTAAATCTACCTAATTACAAATAAAGTGCATTTTGTCAAAGGATAAGCCAATTACGTAAAATAATGACATATGTTTGAAACCACTTGAACCACATATGTCCTAACACCCTAACTCTCCCCCTAAGAGTGACTACTCTCATATCCAAAACTACTCTCCTTTCTTGTCACGAGTAACAAAGGGTGAGAGTGTCAAGTAGACATCTTGTCAGAACTGGAAGAGCTAGCATCTCCATCCTTATCATCATCATCATCGAAACCATCATCAAGTGTCTCAGATGCCTTGGGAGGAGGAGAGGGAGACTCCACAAAGCCACCAAGGCGAGCCTACCGTCTAGCAATTAGGCCAACACATGTGTTCACCTAATACAACTCTATAGAAAGTGTATCAAGGCTAGCATCCATGCGTTAAAGTTGCACCATGATCACATCCAAAGTCACATCTCTCGCTGAAGTAGAGGGAGCGGAGGTAAAAGGAGCCGAAGGAGTGGGAGGAGCTATCGAATCAGACCGCCTCGAACGAAACTGCGCCTCGCTTCGTTTAACGGTAGCGTAGTCAATGGCATACATAATGGAGAAGTGGTCGGAAGAGGGAAATGGAAAAGAAAAATGGCATAAAATCCGCGTGATAGCAGAAGGAAAGATGAGCTTATCATGGGTAGCCGTACCCCTATAAACATCTATGATAGAAAAGATGAAGTGTGAGGAAAAGTCTATAGAAAGATCTTCAAGAAGGGACAATGAAAACTGAGTACGAGGCTCTGTGATAAAGTTGTAGTGAGAGAGAGGATACAAGAAAAAAGTCATCACCATGTTCAAGAATCTAGGACAGTTAGCAAAAGGTCGACATGATGTGAACTAATGCTCACCCTAATCAGCTGGGTGCTCATAGAAAGCAGAAATCATCTCGTCTTTGGACATAGTTCGTAGACGCTCACAACCAGGGTAGTTAGGGCATGCAACCCTCGGAACATGAAGTACATCAGATACCAACTCCGGTGTAACTACTATGTGCGAACCTCGAACGCGAGTATGAAAGAGAGGTACTAAAGTATCAATTCAATGCATGTTATAGTAGAACTCTTGAATTAGCATGGAAGGACATGTGACCGGGACATCATATAGTGACTCCCATTTTCGTTTGTGAATGATATCGAGAAGGTCAGTGTAGATGAAGTCCGACAAAATAACTCGGCGTTTCGAATGAACACCTCGTTTAGAGAAGTTCTTGCGAGAAATCCTATTGGGCTTTCACATCATAGAACAGAGGAGGGAGTAGGATCAGAAGACGGAAAGGCCCTAGAATGCAGAGGTTTCTGGGATGGAATAGACTTACGTTTTGGTGCCATTGATGCACTAACATAAACTAGAGAGAGAGAGGAAAGAAAGAAACACTCAAAAAAGTCCGAACATAGTTCAAATATAGCAAGTATATTGAAAGGAAAGAACGTATGCGTGAAAAATGCATGAACATATGACATGTAATTAACAAGACATCATAGGCTCAGCCCAATCCAATTCTACTAGCACACATTCAAATTGCACACATCTAAATGCATGATAATACAGTTATTATGCTTATGTGATGCAATGCATGAGATTTGAAACTCATTTTGACAAAACCCATCCAAAAATTTCTCAAAAACTCAACAGATTTTGAAAACCCCCAAAAATTTCCAAAAAACTCAAAAACTTAGGTTTCAAAAACATGAAATGCATGTAGAATGAAAAAAAAAAAGAAGCTTACCAAGGGAAGAAAACTTGAAAAAGCTTGAAGAAACCTTGAGGAGAGAATTTGAGTGAGAGAAAGTGAAAAAAATAAGGTGAGGAGACAAAGCTATTGAGAGAGAGATCTAGAAAAATGAAGTCCAGACTGCACATAACCTATTTATAGAACCTTAGTAAATCTCGACAAATATAGGTGTCGAGAGGTATCAAACTAAGGTGTTGAGATAGGTATCGTGAAATACAGGCGTCGACAGATGCAGCTATCGAGGAGGTGTTGAGGAACCAAACATCAGACACACAAAAGAGGCTCGATCGATCCACAAGCTGTCGAGAAGCTATCGAGAGGTCAGGACGTTTCTCGATCAATCCAGAAGCTATCGAGAAGCTAGGAGGTTTCTCGATCAATCTAGAAGCTATCAGGAGGTGTCGAGATTATGATAAGATGCAATTGAAGAGCTCGACAGATAAGCCAGGTATCGAGAAGTATTGAGAAGGTATTGAGATGGCTTAAAAACAGTTTTTCAAAGAGAGGAAAAACACAGATATGAATGCAATCAAATATGCAACTCAGCCAAAGATCCAATCAACATTTTAACCTCTCAAAATCATCTTTCAAACAACAAGAGTTAAGCATATAGCTCCAAAAAAACACACACACACACAAAAAACAAGTCTAACCAATTTTATATTTCAAAAACAAGTTAAGATAGTTTAGTGAGCATACATCAACACATGTTAAACTTGTGATGGCCAAATCACATTGTACCTGCACATGTATCAAGAGTGGAAAAATATTGCGTGTTGTGTGTGAAAAACATTGCAAGTTACATAAGTGTCTCAATGTTATGACAATTTGAGATATGAGAAAACCACTTTAACTCACACACAATTATAACTATTTGATGGAGACTATCACCTTTGAGGTACATCCTATAACTCCCACATCTCCTAGAAAACACGCTTGCAATCATATTTTAATGCATGTTGTTCTTTTTGCTTTTATTTTCTTTGCATTTTTTTTTTAAATAAGCAAACCATGCATGAGTATACAAAGGAGAGAAAAGAAATACCCAATTATGTTAAGTTTTTTGACATTGCACTTTTGCTATGCCAAAGCATACAAATGTCATTGACATTACACTTTTGCTATGCCGAAGCATACAGATATCATATCATGATTGACGGATAACAGTGGTGAGATGGTTATTTATGCTTTCTCTTAGGATTTTCTAGTTCTTCCCGTCAAAAAGTGTGATACAAGTGGTAAGTACAAGAGATCACGTAACCTTACTCATTACAAACAAAGAGACATATAGCTCACTTGCTTAGTTGTGCATAAGAATGCTCATCTAAGCTACAAGAGATACAAAGTTTAGAAAACTCTGTTTCAGTGGCCATTTTAAGGTTCACAAGAATCGATTTACAAAAACATACACTGTTTTTGTATTTTTTTGAATTTTTCAATTTTTTTTATATATTTAAAACAAGACAAAATAGCTAAAACTGAAAAAGTAACAACTAGAAACATGTAAAATAAGCAATGCATAAAACTAGACTGACTCAAAACAAAAATGCAAAACACATAAGTAATGCAAAAACAAAAAACAAATAGAGAGAGAAAAAATGATTAAATCACTTGGAACTCTTTTTCTTCTACACCTTGGAAGAACCTTTTCTATTCGCAAACCCTTGAACCGGTGGTGAGGGGGAAGAATTAATACTGTTTAAACTCGAAAGGAATATGAAGGCTTTGAGAAGATCTCCGAGAGGAGCAAACGAGGACAAAAAATGATTCTGGTTTCCCGACGCCAACATGCTGTTGCTATTTTGAGTGGCTAACCACTTATAGCAATTCGGTCGAGTATGACCAGCTACTCCATAGTAATGACAGAGATGCTGCTTCTTTTGTTTGGTCCTTTGAGAGTAGTTAGCCTTCTTAGCCTTAGGGTTTTTAACTCCCTTCTTATCTTGCTTAAGGGGTGCTCCTAAGATAGATTTACCTTTGTTTATGTTCTCACTAGCTAATTCAATTTTAACATTAGTGTTCTCAATTTCAACATTATTGCTAAGAGGAACAAAAACAGTATCACTAGAGGAAGATAAATCATACCCTAGACCTATTCGATCTGAAGCAGATTTTTGAATACAGAGCATTTCATCGAGCTTAGCGCTTGAAGTCCTTTCCAGCTGGAAAGGACTTCAAGCGCTAAGCTCTGACTTGGAACAGTTCTACCTTAAGCTTCTTAGTCTTCTCAGCCAAGAAGTTATTTTCAAACCTTAGTGCTCTAATAGTTTGATTTGCTTCATCAAATTTTGTGGAAAGCTCTTCATGTTCAAGCTCCACATCACTAAGCTTCTTAGTGGTCAACCTATACAGCTTCTCGTGCTTTTCTGAGACCTTGTATAGCTTAGCATAGGCTGTACGAACGTCATCTTGATCATCCATCTTCTCAAACCTGGATTCCACCAATTCCTCTTCATCATCCACATCTTCAACAATCCCCCCAGTAGGATTAACTATGGTAGTGAAGGCATTCAAGCTTATTTTTATTACTATTTATAGGGTCTAGTACATTTTTAATTCTATTCATAAATCTCACTCTACTATTTCAATTAACTTTTACCATCTAAAGTACTTTTAACAAAAAAAATTTCAAAATACCTTTATAGTTTGGACTGGATTTTTTTTTGTTCCAAAATACCCCTATAGCCTTCGTTTAAGTAGGGGCAAAACTTGAGGATAACAAAGTAAAAATATATCTTTAACTCTCACCTAAAACGTTTCTTATAAAATAGGATCACTCTACCACTAACCCACTTCTTTAAAGCAACTAAACGTTTGTTATTATTTTTTTTCCTTTTAAAAAAATTTATCTTCGAATCAATTTTTTTTAAAAACATCCTCAAGTTTATCCAAAAAGAAAAATAGATATATATTACAATTTGTTTAAACTATTTTCTTAACTTCTTTTTAAAAATTAAAAAGAGAAAACTGAATGAAAAAAAAAAAAAAACCCCCACGTTTCTATCAAAAAAGTTATCTACCCTGTTATTAAGGTTTATCCTTTCTTTTTCTTTTTTTTTTTTTGTTATCTATTTCATTTTTTTTAAACCCATGTCTAACTTCCCCTAAGTTCGTTATTTTATTTTATTTTTTCACTCTTTTTTTCGTTATCTCTTCTTCTTCTTTTTTTCTTTTTTCTTCTTTTGTTATTTCTCTTTTGAATTCACGTTTCTAACTCATGCTCCATTACGTTTTTTTTTTTTCAAATCAATTCTTCTTTATTTATTATTTTTTTTATAACAATTATTTTTTTTAATTATAAAAGTTCTTATTTATTTTTCATACAATAAAACTATCACTAATCTTTTCATCCATATCCCTTAAATTTAGACACTACTACTCTCCTGTTGGTTTTTAAATTGCTAATCGTATCATCACAATTTCGTTGGATCATTTTTCTAAATGAAAACTCCCATGTAAAACACTATCTACAAAATAGGACCATGCTTCTGGTACACTTGCGTTGATTTTCAAATTCAAATTGCTTCTTCTTCAGGTCTCTAATTCTCTCAATTATGTCAAATCTTCTTTTCACCATTATCATCATTTTTTCTATTTGCTCTACTCAAATTTGCTCTTGCTCAACGGTATGTGTATGTCAATATATTTTGGTCTTTTCTATTTTGATTTTCTAATTCACAAACAACTTCTTATTTTCTAGAAACAAATCAAATATTTGTGTAAAATAGCCCTTATATTTCAACCTCACCATTAATTTCTTTCACATATTTTTTTAAGGAACGTGCACTAGGGTGCCTATCTTTAAGATTTTGGAATTTAAACTTCAAGGAATATGCACTGGGATGTTTATCTTCAAGATTTTGGTATAACTTCAAGAAACTTGCATTAGGGTGTTGATCTTTATTTCACCTGCTAACGCATAAACAATTGATTACTACAGGTGAAATAATTTTTCATCACACCTCTAGGTTTTTTTTGTGATTGAAAAATATGGTACTCCCAAATTATAATAAATGCTCTAAATTAACCTTTACCCAAAAAAAAGAAAAATCTTTGAGCACGTGCTCACGTGCGTACTTAGAGGCTAGTATATATAAAAGGTTTTGCTAATATATATCTTAAGACACACAATAATTAATTATTTTTAAAAATATTAATCTTCTTTTTCAGTTCTTTATATTATTTTTCGCAGTCATCCAAGCTAACTCCCAAGTCCCACCAAAAACCTTTGTCCTCGTGAAAAAAAATAATAATAAAAAAGAATTAAACAAAAAGCCACCTAATATTCAGTTTTACTCGACTTCTAAAAAAAAAAATTCAATTTTACTCATCATTGTACTGACGGAGAATCCAAAAAAGTCAGGAAAAAAAAAATTTATCCATACACGCCAAAACGATTGTACATCACACCTTTGCAATAACATTATTTATATATTTTGATTCTAGCAGAGATTCTGAATACAGGCATTTGTACTTTTCAGCCATTTTCTAATTGGCCTTTTACACCAGTTCAAACCCACGCGCCGTGACTGAATCTAATCCCACTTTCATTATTTGGTGCAATATCTAGAGTTTGCGTTTCAACTTTCATACTTTTTCTTTTCCTCTCTCTCTTTCTTCTTTCACTTTTTCTTTTCTCTTTCTCCTTTGTCTGAACGCCATTCTTTCTCTCCTTCGTTTTTTTCTTTCTTCACCATTCATTCCTTCTCTCTCTTCTTTTTCTTTCTTCACTGATTCTTTCTTTTTTTTTTCTCACTTCTCTTTCCTAATTTCTCTCTCCATCTCCGTGGGCTTGGTGGATTTTGTCTGTGGTGGTGATTTGGGTGTGGGTTTATCGGATTTGGTAGTGGTGGGTTTGGGTGTGGGTTTGGCCGTGGGTTTGGTGGTGGTGGGTTTGAGTGTGGGTTTGGTGGTGGTGATTGATTTTGGGTGTGGATTTCTTGGATTTTGGCTATGGTGGTGGTGTGGTGATTAAATTTCAAGTAAAGTATTAGTGGTGATGTGGTGGTACTTTTGAGTTTTGGGTGGCTGGTTCGTGTGGTGGTAGCAGATCTGGGTTTAGTGTGGTGTTGGCAAATCTGGTTGCTGTGGTGTGGCAGTTTTGGGTGGCTTCCTTTGTATCTGAAAAGAGAGACAGATGAAGAGGAAGAGAGAGACAGGGTCGAGGAATACATGAGGAGACGTAGAAAACGACACTGGTTGTGGCTTTGCTTGTAGCAGTCAAGCACGTCTCCCACGTGCTGTGGCTGGACTACTGGTATTTTCTTTTTCATGCCATTGATATTCATCTCTGCCTTAAAGCTTTTTTTTTTTTTTTAATTATTTACTTATATAAATCCATTTTTTTTTCTTCGTATTATTTTTTGGTATTCTTTAATAGATGAGATCTTTAGCAGGAATTTGGAACAGAAGGATTTCGAAAGATTTACTAAGTAAACAGATTCCAATCATTCCCTAAATAAATTTTCCAATCTCTCCTCTCCCGTCCTTCTATCTTCCTACTTTCCTGTCGCCTCTCCATTTTCTACCGGTCCTCTGTTTTCGCTCCTCTAACCTTAAAACTTCGCACGCTTTCTTTCACTCGTCCCTCTGCTAACTCTTCAGCTGCCCTCACTCCCTTGGTGTTACCCCATTTTTTCACTTATTGGGTTTTATAGTTTAGGCTTGAAAAATCCGACAGGAGAAAAGTCCTGAAAAAAAACAAACAGCACGATGGCGGTAACGCCAACAACAACTAGTTTTGGGTCTGGATGTGGAAGTGGGTGTCGTCTCTTTCTACCTTCGACATATCCTAGTCTGACACAAAACCGAACTTACAATTACAAACCCATAAATAATAATAATAATAATTGATGGGGTGTGATAAAATACAACTGCTAATTTGTCCATGGAGATCATCCAGGACGAGCAATGTGCTCAAGACGAGGTAAGCTGCCTTGACTTGCTCAAGACGAGGTAAGCTGCCTTGACTTGCTCAAGACGAGGTAAGCTGACCTGACAGGCTCAAGACGAGGTAAGCTGCCCTGACTTGATCAAGACGAGGTAAGCTGTCTTAAAGACCTCAGGATAAGGAGGGATGGACGACACGTGGGCATTTGGAAAATTTATGGTGTAAAATGTCTCCGTATTATACGAGTAACCCCCAAGTGACCGTTGCGCACAAAAAGGGTAACTTTTAAACAGTTGGAAGAATATATTCAAATACAAACCTCCTCAAATCAAGGGGAGGTTACAAATCCAGTAACCGCTCTTAAGACACTATATAAACGCTGGTTCATACTGAGAAGAGGTACGTGAAATCAACTCCCAAAAAATTGGAACTTAAAAAATATACAAGAGAAAAACTGACTTTGTCATCGGAGGGTTATTGGCCGGCAACCCCGGTCACCTTTGATCACTTCTCTTTCTTTTTAGGCTACCAAGGCAATCGTGAGCCCTTTCTAATTTAAAGCATCCAGCCTACTGATTTTCTTCTCATCATCAGTTGGCGCCGTCTGTGGGAACTTAGAAAATAATCTTTGTTTTCTTTTCGTTCTTTCGATCATTCTTTGTTCCTAGACAAAAGGCTGAATGGTTCGGACAAGATCAAGGGCTACCAGCCCAGGCCACCAGGAGAGTAGGGATGCTTCTAGTAATCCCTACCGTGATCGCCAGTCAGCGCTTGCCGCGCAGCCGCCATCCCTTCAACAAGTGAAGTCTATGGCTGCTGCTATGGCGGAACTGACTCGCCAAAATCAAGAGTTGAATCGGGAGATCAACATAAGGAGGCAGCACCGCGAAGGATATACAGAAGGACGATCCCAGGGTCAGGAAGGTAGAGGAGAAAATGTTGAGTCTGAGGATCAGACAAGGGGTACTACTTCTAGAAGGGTGCCACATTTGGAGAGAGAAATGGACCAGATGAGAAAAGCCATGGAAGAAATGAAGGAGAATATGAGGCGGGCAAATCCCGTGGAAGATTTGGTTCATAGAACGGACTCCCCATTCACGGCTTCCATCAACAGTCACCCCCTACCCCCTAAATTCAAAATGCCTTCCTTGGATTCATATGATGGAAACCGCGATCCGTGTGACCATATTGCTACTTTTAAAACTACCATGCACCTTCAAGGAGTTCTAGATGAGATTATATGCAGAGCGTTTCCTACCACACTTAAAGGACCAGCGAGGGTGTGGTTCAGCAAAATACCTCCAAATTCTGTTGGGTCGTTCGAGGAGTTGAGTAAGATGTTTGTTAATAACTTCATCGGAGGACAACGCCACAAGCATTCCTCTTCCAGTTTGTTAACCATTGAGCAAGGGGAGAATGAGAGTTTACAGTCCTTCATCACCCGTTTCAACAGGGAGGCATTGACGGTAGACGAAATGGACGATAAGTTGCTGTTGGCCGCTTTCCATAATGGAGTCAATTCTGACTTATTTATTCATAAACTGTATGAGCAGGAGCCTCAGACTATGGCTGAACTCGTCCATTCAGCCCAAAACTTCATGAATGCTGAGGACGCAATAATAGCCAAGAAGAGGAAACGGACAGAACGCACGGAAGCTAGCCATCCACGACATCTAGACCAAGGTCCTCGTCCCAAGAAGGCCCGAGTGGATGAGAAAAGGGATAGAGATGGTAAAAAGGCAGCAGGTACGTCATCGAGGAGTCAGCAGTACACTCCCCTAGACACCCCACTAGAGCAGGTCCTTATGCAAATCAAGGATGATCCGTCCTTGAAGTGGCCAGAGAAAATGAAGGGAGATCCTAACAAGCGCAACAGGAACAAGTATTTCCGCTTTCACAGGGACCACGGGCACGACACGGATGAGTGTTTTGACTTGAAGCAGCAGGTAGAGAACCTTATTAGGCAGGGAAAGTTGAGGAATTTCCTTGGACGAGACCACAAGGACGAGAAGTTAAAGGCCAAGATGGAAGAATCCTCACGACGCCCACTAGGAGAAATAAAGGGTTATTATAGGAGAAACCTCAGCAGCGCAGTCATCCAAGTCGAGGAAGACATACCTTAAGGTGGTTCAAAGCGTCCAGTTGTCAGGACGATCTCCCAGGAAGAAGGAAGCTGACAAGCAAGCCATCACGTTCACGGACGAGGATGCTGGAAGAATTCACCACCCCCACGATGACGCGATTGTCATCACCTTACTTATTGCCGACTATACGACCAGAAGGGTATTAGTAGACAATGGCAGCTCGGCGGACATTCTGTATTACCCTGCCTTCCAACAAATGAGGCTAGGACGAGATCAGCTTCGTCCAGTGAGTTTGCCCTTGATAGGATTTGGGGGAATAAAAATACAACCGGTGGGCACCGTCACGGTGCCCGTAATGATTGGAGCGTACCCACAGCAGATAGCCAGAGAGGTAAACTTCCTCGTAGTCGATTGTTCATCATCATATAATGCTATTATTGGAAGGCCTACTTTGAATAGCTGGAAGGCGGTTACCTCTACCTACCATTTGTCCGTCAAATTCCCAACTGAACATGGCGTGGGTCAGATGCAAGGAGATCAGTTAGCTGCTAGAGAATGTTACCTGGCTATGTTAGCTATGGACGAGCATTTACAAATGATGAGTATAGACGAGGGAAGAATCACAGCGGAGCCTGTTGAGGTGTTAGAAGATGTCCCCTTAGACGATAGTAGAACTGAGAAGTTTACTAGAATAAGGGCTAGCATAGAAGAAGGGGCGAAGAATGCACTGGTCTAGTTTTTGAAGAAAAGCCTTGATGTCTTCGCATGGAGTCATGAGGACATGCCTGGTATTGACCCAAGTGTTATTACTCATCGTCTAAATGTATGTCCCTCCTCCAAACCCATGCGTCAGAAGAAAAGGGTATTCGCTCCTGAGCGAGATAACGCCATCAAAGAAGAAATACAGAAGTTGATTACGGCGGGGTTCATTAGGGAAGTTTACTACCCGGACTGGTTGGCGAATGTAGTCATGGTAAAGAAGGCCAATGGCAAGTGGCGAATGTGTGTAGACTTCACTGACTTAAACAAGGCTTGCCCGAAGGACAGTTATCCGCTGCCGCGCATTGACCAACTGGTAGACTCGACGGCTGGTCACAGGTTGCTAAGCGTCATGGACCCTTTCTCAGGCTACAACCAAATAAGGATGGACGAAGCAGACCAAGAGAAGACTTCGTTCATAACCAGCCAGGGGTTGTTTTGCTACAAGGTAATGCCATTTGGCTTGAAGAACGCAGGGGCGACTTATCAGAGGCTGGTGAACCAAATGTTTCGTCCTCAAATTGGAAGAAATATAGAAGTCTACGTTGATTATATGCTGGTAAAAAGTTTGGACGGGGGAAAACATCTGGACGACCTTCAAGAGACTTTGATACACTTCGACGGTACAACATGAAACTTAATCCAAGCAAGTGTGCCTTCGGAGTTTCATCGGGAAAGTTCTTGGGGTTCATGGTTTCGCATAGAGGCATTGAGGCAAATCCAGATAAGATCCAAGCAATACTCAACATGGAACCGCCGAAAAATATCAAAGAAGTCCAGTCCCTTACAGGACGAGTCGCCGCCCTCAACAGGTTTGTTTCGAAGGCTATTAACAAATGTTTACTGTTCTTTAAAATCCTCAGGAAGGCGTTTGAGTGGACGGATGAGTGTCAAAGGGCCTTCTAAGATTTGAAGACTTACCTCACAAAGGCACCGTTGTTAAGTCCATCCGTATCCGGTGAAGAGTTGTATTTGTATTTGGCGGTCAGGGAAGGACGAGTGCAGAAACCGGTATACTATGCCAGTCGGGCACTTAGAGGAGCGGAGGGACGGTACCCGTTGATGGAGAAGTTAGCCTTTGCCTTGGTCACGGCCTCAAGGAAGCTGAGACACTACTTTCAAGCTCATGTCATCATTGTCTTAACGGATCATCCCCTAAAGAAAGCAATGAGCAAATTGGAAGCTGCGGGACGGCTAGTCCAATGGGCAGTGAAACTCAGTGAATTTGATGTCAGGTACCAGCCAAGGAATGCAGTTAAGGTGCAGGCGCTGGCGGACTTCATTGCAGAGTTCACTCCAAGCCAAGACGAGCTGGCCAAGGACGAGCAAAGAAGAAGGTGGGTCATAGACGTGGATGGATCATCTACGATGTACGCAGGAGGGATTGGAATCATACTTAAGTCCCCAGAGGGTGATAAGCTAGAGGGTGATAAGCTAGAGTATGCAACCCGTCTACAGTATCAAACTACCAATAATGAAGCTGAATATGAAGCACTACTCAAAGGGCTGGAATTGGCAAAGTCCTTAGGAGCAGAGTCAGTAATAGTCAGAGGAGATTCTCAGCTAGTCATCAACCAGGTGAATGGAATGTGTGATGCCAAGGAAGATCAAATGAAGAAGTACCTCAGCAAAGTGAGGAGACTTGTGCAAAAGTTTTCAGAAGTGAGTTTTGTTCAACTCCCGAGAGAGGAAAACATGGAAGCGGCAAGAGCGGCATCGGCAGGTGGAGTTATGGACGAGTATGGCAAAGTCCAATACATGCCAAGCATAGACCTCTCGGAAATACAACAAATTGGAGGAGAAGAAAATTGGATGAGTCCAATTGTAATCTATCTGAAGGATGGAAAGCTTCCGGAAGATAAGAACGAAGCTAGGAAACTAAGGGTTAGAGCTGCAAAGTACGTCCTTATAAATGACGTGCTTTACAAGCGAGGCTTATCTCAGCCCTACCTAAGATGCCTAGCTCCGGACGAAGCAAATTATGTTTTGAGGGAGGTTCATGAAGGAGCATGTGGGAATCACTCGGGGGCAAGATCACTCGTCCATAAGATCATTCGTGCCGGCTACTACTGGCCCACGGTTCAGGCAGATGCTAAGGCTTATGTCAAAGTATGCGACCAATGCCAGCGCTACAGCAATGTCCCTAGACAGCCGTCGGAGTACTAGACCCCGATGATGGCCCCGTGGCCCTTTGCGCAGTGGGGACTGGATATCCTAGGTCCTTTCCCCCCGGGAACCAGGCAGATGAAGTTTTTGGTAGTGGAAATTGACTACTTTACTAAGTGGGTGGAAGCTGAACCCCTTGCGAAAATTACACAGCAAAATGTTAAAAATTTTGTTTGGAAGAATATCCTGTGTAGGTTCGAAGTACCGAGGGTGCTGGTATCGGACAATGGACGACAGTTTGACAACGCACCGTTCAGGGACTTCTGTGAGCATTTTGGAATTAGAAATCATTACTCCTCACCATCCCACCCACAGGCAAATGGACAAGCAAAAGTAGCAAACCGATCCTTGCTGAAGATCATCAAGACTTGGCTTGAAGGGGCAAAGGGGATATGGCCGGACGAGTTACCAGGCATTCTTTGGGCCTACAGAACCACTGTGAGAACCCCGACAGGAGAAACTCCCTTCAAGTTAGCCTATGGAAGTGAAGCGGTCATACCGGCAGAAGTTCATATGGCTAGCCATCGAGTGATGAAGTATCAAGAGCAAGAAAATGAAGAATTAATCCATCTTGACCTCGATCTCATTGATGAGGTAAGGATGGATGCGGAGCAAAGGACAGCAAGATACAAGAATCTTATGGCCAGGTAGCATGATTCCATGGTGAAACCCAGGCGCTTCAGCGTAGGGGACCTCGTTCTTAAAAGAGTATCCTTGGTAACTAGGAACCCAGCTCATGGAAAATTGGGACCCAATTGGGAAGGACCATATAGGGTAGTCAACTGCAAGAGGCAGAGGTCGTATTACCTAGAAGCTCTAGACGGACGAAAGCTAGAGCATCCTTGGCATGTGGAGCACCTACGAAGGTACTATTAGTAAAGGTCTCGGACGAAGCTAATCAAGGACGAGGTTACAATAATGGACGACTCTACTACTATGTTTAATATCTACTTTTGTGTTCTTATTACTGCTATGGTGTGTACAAAGAATAAAGGTGCACTAGTTCTTAAACTTTTGTACCGTCTACGAACAAGTTTGTGAAAAACAAGGTTGTGTATTTTAAGTATTTTCCTAAGTACTTTCATGAGGCGCTAGCTTTTAAGCAGGTGCCATGTTTGTGAATAATGCTTATGTAATGATATAGTTTGGATTTTCAATGTATTTTATGCATAAAATCTAACTCCCATGGTCAAACCCACGAGGGGGGCCAAAATCTTAAGACGAATGAAAAATCCTTGGACGCAGGGATGTAACGTTCACAGGCTTTCCTCGAGACGAGGATAAAGTGCAAAGCTAAAGCAAAAAGAAATTATTATAAGTCCATGGACGAGCATCTGAACAGGACACAGGTGCTCTAGGATGAGTCAAACGCCAGAAAACGTCCCTAACAAAGGGCCAACGCGAAACTTATGGACGAGGCAAATGGACCAAACCTATGGACGAAGGAAACGTCTAAAGGCTGTCATCAATTCGTCTATAGAAAAAAAAATGAACCAATGACATCGTCCATAAGCAAAATATAAGGACGACCCTTTAATACTTGAGAAATATTCAAATCTCAATCACAACAATCATAAAGGGTAAGCATGTCCATACACAAACAAATAATGAATAAAAATAGACATTCATTGAAATAGAGAAAAAGAGTAGACGACCATCGTCCAAAAACCCTTACATAAATTAAGCCCTAAAGGCAATTGTTAATACATTCGTCTATAACACTCTAGATGAGGTAATTGTACTCGAATACATTTCAATAAAAAAGAAAGAAAAAACAACAACGAAGCAAATTACATCAAAGCATAAATATCTTAAACGGATGGTGTGTTGGCGTTAGGCTCGTCTTGAGAAGGTAAAGTGGTAGCATCGTCCTCCACGTTGATATCTTCAGAGCTGGTCTGGACGAGGGAGCTCGTGGACGCCCCGCCAAGATTGAGCTTTATAGAGCTGAAGTCCACTTCTGGGAATTTTTCTACGGCGTCCATCCTAAAATCTTCGAAGCCAGCTGCATAGTTGGTGTCCATTGAACCAGTAAATTCTTTGGTCGCCTTGAACTTAGCAACGGCGTCTCCTTTAGCTTTCTCCAAAAGGATGTCAAGCTCTTCATTCCTCTTTTGAAGGAAATCAAGACAAGCATCCTTCTCAAGGACTTCAGCTTCCAGCTCAGTGACGTGATTCTTCAAGTTTTCCGCCTCGTCCTTGGACTTAGCTGCTACCTCTGCCCACCTCTTGGACTCGTCCTTTCCCTTTTAGACCGTCCTTTCCAACAACACCCTCGTCTTGTCTAGTTCAGTTGCTTGCCTAGACGCGGTGATGAACTTAGACATTGCCTGCATAGATCAAAGCATTGTTAGAATGCATGCATAAGCTAATAGCAAGACGAGACAAACATATAAAACCTGCATACCTTGAAAAGGTCATGGACGCTGGAGCGCTCAAAATCCTTCAACGACATGTTGTAGCATGCCGTCACGTCCTCATTCGTTACAACCTTCTCAAATTTCTCCCAAGCCAAGTCCTCGTCCTCAAGAAGATTGTGAGGAACTTGGAGAGTAGGTTGAGACGAGGATGAGACTACTCTAGGCGGGAGGCGTGGAGAAGGAAGCTCTAGATCAACGTCCAAAATTTGAACTGGATGGCTAGGAGGGACGAGAAGAGAGCCAGGTTGATCCTTGGCTTAGACGTCTTGAGGCTTGGATGACTTGTGCCTAGCCTTCTTATCCTTGCGCCTACTTAGGAGGTTTCCTAAGTCTACTCCTAGAGAGAGGCTCTTCCTCTTCTCGCCAGAAGCTGGACGAGGGTTGGATTTCACTCCAGGCCTAGCCTCCTTGTCCATCGCATCCTTGCCTTTATTTTGTTTCATCGTCGCCATTCCTGCAAGTAAAGACGTCAGTTAAAAAAAAAAAAAAAAAAAACAAAACAACAAAAAATAAAAAAGAAGACGAGGGAAAGGACGACTTACGTCTTCTCACGGTAACTTCGTGGGCAATTGCCTCGTCTGAAGGGCCAGGACCTAGACCCCAGGTGGCAAGACGCCGTAAGGTAACCAAAAAATGGAAGGTCCTGTCGCTGTAAAGACGAGCTTTTTGGACTCGTTCCAAATGGAACCTATCCAAATGGGGTCGTCTAACACCTTCAAAACAAAACAAACAAAAACACGTTAGATGACCATTATTAAAGACGAGTGCAACAAATACAATGAGAAATGCATACCTTCAGGACGAAGGTTTCCTATCTCCCCTGTATAGGGAGGGAATGGATCCTTGGCAGTGTCATTAGGACGGCCAGCCCAGAAACCAGAGACGAAGAAAAACTTCCAGTTTCTGTCTGACGTGACTAATGACTTAATCAATCTACAATCTTTCCCTCTGGCTGTAAATTGATAAAAGCCAAGGGACTGATTAATTTCGGAGGGTTTATAGCAATAGAGGAACTCGTCCACGGAAAGAGGACGGTTCCCCTCAAACACCTCCCTCCACAAAACTTGCATAGCTACTATTAGACGCCATGCATTGGGGTTAAGTTGGCATATCCCTATACCTAACCTAGAAAGCAACTCCCTGGCAAAGGCATTTAGAGGCAACCTCAAACCTCTTAGGAGGTAAGCCTCGTAAATGCCAACACCAAAATGGGGTTGACAACACCACTCGTCACGGACGGGTAGCCTAGGGTTTAAGCTATCAGGGATTTGGTACCTCGTCTTGAGAAGGTCCAACTTCTTCTCGTTTGTCTTAGAACCAACCCCTATAGCACAAGTGTAAACTACCTCCTCCTCCTCGTCTTGAGCAAAAGACGAGGGAGCACTTGTGCCAGCCCTAGAACCAGACTTGACTCTCGTCCTATGCTATTCCCTAAATACCTCTAAAGGAATCCCTGGGACACCAGACGTATACTCGTCTGTGGTGTTCCCATCACTACTACTATTACTACTCCTAGAACTATCACTAGAGCCACTAAAGCTACTTGGGTCATGGTACTCGTCTATGGCTTTGACAGTGCTATCGCTAGACGAGGAAAGGACCACCTCAGACATTTTTAAGGAAGAAACTTAAAATCTAAGGACGAAGATTAAAGAAAGTACCTGGAACTAGACGAGAGAAGACTAATTGACGCAGGAAACTTCTAGACGAGGCACTAAGACGAGAGAGATCGAAGAAGAAAATTTGAGAAAATGAGGAGGGTAGCGGAGGAATTCTACTATTTATAGGCATTGACCCCAGTACACGAAGCGACGCAACCAGCCAAAAAGTGACAAATGGCACGTCCCTCGAAAAACGAAATGACATGATTGGTCTCCAGTTAGATCGTGACAAGTGGCACCTACAATAGCTGACATAAGGACACCTGTCCAAAGAACGGAGTTAATGGATATGATTCCTAGACGAGCCATGGACAAGGGGGCAACTGATGGGGTGTGATAAAATACAACTACTAATTTGTCCATGGAGATCGTCCAGGACGAGCAATGTGCTCAAGACGAGGTAAGCTGCCTTGACTTGCTCAAGATGAAGTAAGCTGACTTGACAGGCTCAAGACGAGGTAAGCTGCCTTGACTTGCTCAAGACGAGGTAAGTTGACCTGACAGGCTCAAGACGAGGTAAGCTGCCCTGACTTAATCAAGACGAGGTAAGCTGCCTTAAAGACCTCAAGACGAGGAGGGATGGACGACATGTGGGCACTTGGAAAATTTATGGTGTAAAATGTCTCCGTATTATATGAGTAACCCCCAAGTGACCGTTGCGCACAAAAAG
Organism: Castanopsis chinensis; assembly: GCA_032878915.1. Classification (NCBI taxonomy): domain Eukaryota; kingdom Viridiplantae; phylum Streptophyta; class Magnoliopsida; order Fagales; family Fagaceae; genus Castanopsis; species Castanopsis chinensis. The sequence continues at coordinate 32,659,432 of JAVQMG010000133.1, read as the reverse complement.
GGTAACTTCTAAACAGTTCGAAGAATATATTCAAATACAAACCTCCTCAAATCAATGGGAGGTTACAAATCCAGTAACCGCTCTTAAGACACTATATAAACGCTGGTTCAGACCAAGAAGAGGTACGTGAAATCAACTCCCAAAAAATTGGAACTTAAAAAATATACAAGAGAAAAACTGACTTTGTCATCGAAGGGTTATTGGCCGGCAACCTCAATCACCTTTGATCACTTCTCTTTCTTTTCAGGCTACCAAGGCAATCGTGAGCCCTTTCTAATCTGAAGCATCCAACCTACTGATTTTCTTCTCATCATCAATAATAATATCCATGTTTTTGTCTCCATTACATTCTCCCAAACCCCCAAGCCCAAACTAGGCAGCCGCTGCTGCCGCCGCCTATTGGCGGTTTCTCAATTCGTGGAAGATAGTTCTCAATCCGAAGAACCCAACACCACGGTATGCAATTTCACATTCCAACATTTTTTTTTCTTTTTTAATATGATTCTATTTCATAACCCAAAAATAATACTGCACATTTCTCCTTTCCTTATTGACTATTGTAAAGACGAAAGAGGAAAATTTTTGTTCTTGTTGCTTAAACACATGACATGACACATACTTTTCTTTGGATTTTTTTTTTTTTTTTTATATGAATAAATTGGTTAGTTGGTTGCTCAGGTGTGGAACTTCCTTGTATAGCTTTGATGCACTCTAATGAGTATAATGCATTTTCAATTTCTAAATGGTTTCAATATATATATATATATATGTATGTATTTTGGTTTGGGTTATTTGGGTTATTGAAGAATGACTTTAATATAAAGCATATAGAACAACCCTCTGTTTCAGGTGTATATTGAAGTTAAAGAAAAAAAATAGAGTGAAAATTGGAATACTTTGACTATCATTCTTTTTTATGACTCAATTCCATGTTAAAAAAAAATGCATTTCCTAATGTTTTCATTTGCAGAAAGCTGCCATTTTGTTATTTTTCTCACTTGTTTGGTTCCATCTATGAAAAATTTCCCCACTCCAAAAATTTCCTCCACCTCCCTCTCTCATAATCTTTTCTTTTGCAATTATGAGTGAGGAGGTCCCATTTGAGGTACAACTCATTGCAGATATTAAAAATATGCTGCTATGCTTTAAAGCCAAGCAACGTGCACTTTTTCTGATAGTTTGTTTTATTTTTCTTTTCTTAAACGTGTCTTCTCACACCTACATGTTCTCCGTGCAGGATGCAAATATTGAAATAAAACTTCCAACAAGAAGTTTGCTTGTACAATTTACTTGTGATGTGTGTGGAGAAAGAACAGAGAGGCTTATAAATCGATTAGCCTATGAGCGCGGCCTTATTTACATACAGGTACTTATTTGGTTTCCTTTTCATTGCCGAATAATGAAAGTCATGTGGGATGTTTCTTGTTGATGAATGGTTGTTTATTCCCTTCAATTGTTTTTTCAAGACTGTTTTATTATTCTGCTACTGACTATTCTAATAACTTGCAACATGAAAGTAGGATCAAGATAAAAAACAAGATAGCTCTTATTGTTGGGTAAGGTGTCAAATAGGACTTTGAGTGAAAAGTCATTTATGCTTATCTTCAGGTTGGCAGCTGCCAAAATTAATGACTTAAGTTAGAAGACACAGAATGCACCAAAGCAATACCAACCACTGGGTAGAGAGATGCAGTTTTCATCATATTATTTAATATAAAGTTTTGCAATAATATTTAGGGACCATTTGCCTCTTTGAATCTTATAGCTTCTGAAAACTAACTTGAATATCCATAAGATGAAGTCTTGCCAGGCTTCAATCTAGCATCAAGATCCAAATGGAAACTATAAGAGAACCTTAGAAAAGATTTCTTGGAAGAGATTGCAACGATTTTTGTGTTCTTCTTTATCTTTGACTTGGGTCTGGCCATTTCTATAATACAAGTAGCTGAGATGGCACTATGGAATTATGTTCCATTTGCAAAATGGAATAGTCCTTCAAAACATTTTCCTTAAGAAAAATAAAACCAGTCCATAAACATCATATGAAAACCCTGAATTTTAAGGTTATTATGTTCATGCGGACCAACTGGTTGTGCTTTCATCAGTGTGCAGGTTGTCTCCGTCATCACAAATGAGTTGACAACCTTGGCATCATGGTTGAGTATGACTTACGGGAGGAAATCAATTCGGACTCAAATACTGATCAAGTTTGATATGTGCCAATCAGCTTGTTATGTTATTCTGAGTCAGAAGACAGAGTATGCACCAAAGCAATATCAACCACTGGGTGGAGAGATGCAGTTTTTATCATCATCGTATATAATATATAGTTTTTTGGTAATATTTAGGGATAGTTTGTTTCATTGAATCTTATAGCTTATGAAAACCAACTTGAATATCCATAAGATGAATTCTTGTTGGGCTTCAATCTAGCATCAAGATCCAAATGGAATCTAAAAGAGAAACTCAGAAAAGAATTCTTGGAAGAGATTGCAATGATTTTTATGTTCTTCTTGATCTTCGACATGGGTCAGGCCATTTCTATAATACAAGTAGCTGAGATGGCACTATGGAATTCTTTTCCATTTGCAAATTGGAATAGTCCATCAAAAAAATTTCCTTATGAAAAATAAAACCAATGCATAAACATTTTATGAAAACCCTGAATTTGAAGGTTATTATGTTTATGCGGACCAACCGGTCGTGCTTTAATCAGTGTGCAGGTTGTCTCTGTCATCACAAATTAGTTGACAACCTTGGCCTCATGGTTGAGTATGACTTATGGGAGGAAATCAATCCGGACTCAAATACTGATCAAGTTTGATATGTGCCAATCAACTTGTTTTGTTATTCTAAGTTTACTTTTGGATTTTTCCATGTTTGTTGTTGTAATAAAAAAATCTGTCTTCATTCAGCAACACAATTAATATACATATATATATATATATATATATATATATAACTCAAAATTTGTCTTCATTAAACATTAACCATTCAAAAATTGGAACTACAAAACCTTGAAAGAAAGAAAGGAATTAAAAATATATAAATTTACATGAATGATGTGCAAAAGGTATTGCTTATGCAAAATGCCTTCTGTGCCTACCAATATAAAAGTCATAATAAAACATGACTAAAAATCCTTATTGAAGACATGGCAAGTTTATCCTAGTCATAAATACAATTGTTTAGTGATTACTGATTAGCCAGAAGAAATTGCTTGAACCAGGTCTATTGAGAACTGTGCAGAGTGACTAGCCTCTGACTTGGAACTAGAGGACTATTAGGTATAACAAACAAAATGTTTGATGGAATGTAAAGGATTTGATTTTAGGGTATATAAGTCTTGTAATTCATACGTTTTGTAGCATAAGCATAAGGAAAACTATTTGTGAAGAACTGCTTTACTTCAATTTATCATGCTACTATCTTTTATCCACGCCCTTTATATGAAATCAGAAACTCTGAGTTGATTCAGAATTCAGTGGTCCAGATAAGCTGACTGGAGAAAAGCTACAGCAAGTTCATTTGATTCAAACCATTAGAAGTTTCCATTAGAATTTATTTACGTGAGAACACAAAATCCATAGGCTGACTGGTTTAAACATCATTTAGGGTGTGTTTGTTTGGAGGTGAAACAGGGAGGATGAAAAATTTTGGAGAGAAAATAGGAGAGAAAACATTTTTGGGGTGTGTTTGATTAGGTGGAGAGGAAGAAAAATAAATGGTAGGGCCCAGGTATGTTCTCCCTTGGCCCACCAAAATGTTTTCTCTCCAAAATGGAGAGAAAACTGATTGAAGATAATTTTTTTTTGATTGACAAAAATGCCTAGTATATATACACATATTTATTTAAGTTGCTTTTATTTTCTTTTCTTCTCAGTAACGTTGCTTTGCCTTTATGTTTTTTTTTTTTTTTTTTTTCCTTCTTCTGGGCAGCTACGTTGCGTTCCTTTTTTTTTTTTTTTTTTTTTTTTTTTTCAAGCCTGGGCTACCTTGCCTTTTCTTTTCTTTTTTTCCTATTCTTTTTTTCTTTTTTTGATTTTCTAGGCCTAGGCATGATAGTTTTTTTTTTTTTTAAACTAGTTGTGATTTTATTTTGACAAGATTTTTATTTTTTTAATAAATTTGAGTGATTTGTTTTTTGTGGTTATTTGGCACTTTTTTGTTTTAATTAGGTATCATCCTTTAATAAGGGTATATGAGTAAATTTATTCAAACCCATTTTTTCCTCCCTCCATTTTTTCACCCCCAACCAAACAAACAGGAGAGAAAATAAAATTTTTTCTATCCTCCCACTTTTTCACTCTTCTATCATTTTCTATCTTCTTACTTTTTCACTTCTCCAACCAAGCGGAGCCTTAAACAAGGGGAGAAAAAAGCAGGAACAGCATGTAAATTGCATACCTAATCCAGCTGCCATCAGCTCCAAGAAGTTTATTGGGAGTTCCCCATACGAGAGTGCTGATTCTTGCTTGGAGTATTGCACCAGCACACATGGGACATGGTTCAAGCGTTACATAGAGTGTTGTCCCCTGACAGTGGAAAATATTAATTAGCTGAAGCTAGGTGTCATAAAATAGATATTTAAGTGTTTTAAACTAAGAGCTAAGCGTTATAACTAAAACTAACTAATAGATATTAAGTGTTATAGAGAGACTCAATTCTACACAAGCCCCTGTATGGTTTATATCACTGTGGAATGGTGGATTTCGACAGTTGAGTAACCAAAGTATTAGAGACTGAACAGTATAATGACCAATATAATTTTTTTCTTCTTATTCTATTTTTTTTTTTTCATTTTTATTTGGTGGTGTTGGGAAACAATTATAGTCATCATGATGTTAATTTACAGCCACTCTCCACTTCATAATGCAGGATGGTATCTGAATCGCATTGCTATGGACATACTTTTCAATTCAAGGTTACTAGATAACCTATGGAATGCACTTCGATATTGAACATGATCATCCTTAAAACTTTAGAATGGAGTAATCACAAACAAATACGGAATCGTTGCTGACAGTTAACAATTTATTGATCCAGTTATTAAGAAGACACAATCACTTATTATGACTCTTTTCTTTTTCTTCTTTCATTTTATTTTATTTTTCAAAAATAAGACTACCAATCATGTTTACTAATAACCAATTGCCATAGCTGAAAATCAATTCTCACCAATACTTCAAGCAATTAGTGATGTCCAATTTCTTACTTACGTTCACATTCTATATATTTACCATTCAGAAAATTTCAGATGTGAGTTTAATGCAAAAATCTATACTTTATTTTCTTTGTTATCATTAGTTTTTTATTTATTTATTTTTTTATGCAAGTATGAAGAAAATGTAGTGCAAATTTCCTAGGAATTGTATGGTTTAGCACAGCTAGGAACACCATTTTTTTTTTCATATTGCTCTGCAGTATAAAGAAGTTAAATATGCCATTCAAGTTTTTCAGTGAGCAAGTAGTGACTAATTCCAAGTGCTTGGTTCTACCCACAAGAGAGCTGGAAAAGGCATACTCGGTAATCAGTCATTTAGTACCAGTTAAAAGTTAAAACTCAATAAAGATGATGCTGAAACACACCATTGTTGCAAACTGCAATGGTTTAAATCTTCGGTAAATTAGCATCTCATTTTTATACAAATTAAGATGAGATTTAACATTTTAGATGACAAAATTTAGAAGTAGATTCTAAACATAGGAAATTACTGAAAGCCTCCAAGTCCGAAGCAAGTTTGAAGCCTCCCGTATGCACATCATTTCTGCATGGGAAGATTATTGCCATAGCTGTGCTTGTGCAGCATGGGAAGATTATTGCTCGTGGATGCAACTTGCCATAACAAGTTTGAAGTTTTACTTCAAGATTATTTGGTATTATAAATTTGCCTAATGGTTTCTTGCCTTACAGAGCGGCCTTGCTTACCAAGCATCTCCTTCAGACTTAGCATTGTGTCTGTAGCAAGTTCTACATCTTGCATTTGATGTTGTAGAACATTTGAGATGGATGCTAGAATATAGCACTTGGCCATTGCAATAGATTTCTGTCAACGATCGTATCGTTGTTTTCCTCAAGAGGAGCATCTAATGAAGGAAAGTTAGGACATGGTTGAATAAGCACATATTTGTGCTCTTCAATTGTAAGCACAATGTTCAAATTTCTTTTCTAGTCAACATAGTTAGATCCAATCAGTTTTTTTTTAATTAAGAATAGTAACAAGTGGGCTAAATGATGCCATGTTCAAATCTGAAAATAATAAACATAAATATAATAAGTAAACTGGACATTATCAATTTAACATATAAACATATAGTATGGAACCTTAATAAAACCATAATATAATATATGCAAGAACAACCCAATCCCATATTCAATATCCCTCAGCATAGAGTGAATATAAAATACTATGATTGATCGAGAACTATTCTCATTATTAGTGCTATCATGATAACTCTTATCAAACACTATTAATATGCCGTTTTAAATTTAGCTTCTAAGTAATAATAGTAAGAACTCAGCATAGAGGATACTATAATACTTAGTCTAGTGTATACCATTGTCTGGAATCATGTATAGCCACATTTCATACCTTTAACAGGCTTATTTTGTAGTACCATAATGAAAACACCCTCTGCATGGAATACAAAGCTTGAAGCTAAGACAAGGTGTTTATCAAACCACTATAAATCAGGAAATTCAATCTTGTAGGACCATGAAATAAATACTCTCCGCATGGAATGCTAAGCTTGAGGCAAAGACAAAGTATATATTTCACACTGCTATGAACCAACAATAGAGGCTGTGAGATCCAACCCTTGTATCTCTCTCCCACTAGATGTTTTAAATTATTGATTTTTAATTTGTAAACATGTATAATCTAATCACACACAGCCTTGCATTTTATACATTTGAAAACAATTGGAAAATGTTTAAAATTCCCTTCAGTGGCATTTTTGCGGGTATCTCGCGACTAAGCTCTTCCTGTGAAAATGAATTAAGGCAAAAAAAAGAAAAAAAAGAAAACACAAAATTCAGATAGAGACTTTTGCGACTGTCTCGCGACTGTTTCGCGAGTAAAGCTTACCCGCGAAAATTTTGGGAAATCACAAAATTTAGACAGAAGCTTTCACGACTATATCGCGATTGTTTCGCGAGTAAGGCTTACCCATGAAAAACTCGTGTTCTCAGTTTTTAAAGGGAAGATTTGAAATGTTTCCAACGGTTTTCCATGAACAAAAAAACCATATGAACATGAAAAATGGAATTTGATATCAAAACTGAATTCCATTGATGCTATAGCCTTAAAGATCAATTTAACATAAGTTCAAATCTAAACAACATCATAACATTAATATCAGTTTTTATCAAATCATAGTTTCAACAACCATGCAGAAAATTAAATACATACATAATCTTCTAACATCATGAATATATTATTTCTAATTCCAAAATTCACAAAACATGTTATACAGATTTGAATTAAAGACCACTCTAATACCATTTGATGGAAATATACATGTTTGTATTGCATACAAAACATATGCAGTGGAAAATTAACGGATCTACTTCATTCGCAATTGATAACATGTACTATATAAATTTTAGAAATCAAGAACAAGAGAGCGTACCTCGGTGCGGTGAAATTCAAAACCAATGATTGAAGTACTCGGGAACACTTTTAATTTTCATTCCAATTCCACTAATGCCCAAGATGTGTGGTCTCTTAATCAGTTTTCCAAGGGAGGATGAAAGTGTGTCTCACTCTCACATACACACCATTTCACAATGATGTCTCTTTTTTTTATACATTAAAATTCTGTATGTTTCTCTCCCTATAACTGATTATCTAATTAGGCTAGGCTTTTGAGCCTTTCCAATTGGGCTTTAATATGTGGCTTGGAGTGGGACCAAAAGAGACCAATAAGACACTAACTTTAATGGGCCTTGGGATTTTCTGTCAACTCTTGACAAGTCCAAAACTACCATTAACTATATATAATACCACTATATAAATATAGTTGCACTCTAGGCCTTATTTATAAACTATATCCCAAGACTTTATTATAAATGCAACCCCTTTATAAAATATTCGTAGTAATACAAAGTCATAAATGTGAACTGCTACTTTGTAAATTACTACATCTTATCCTTGAGTATCCGGTTTATTCCTTTAAAGTTATTCATCATATATTTATGCAATCCAATTTCATAAATGTATACTTTAGTAATTTCTTACCAAAGTGGTTAGGCCTAAATCTTTGAATAACTGAACCCATTAAACTTATCTCAAGGGAATATTTTATATCTCCATTAAGAGACTATGAATTCCATCTTGAGAATATATGTTCCATCAACACTAAATGTGGCTGCCCAACATACTGAGATTTTGACCAATACTTTAGATCTCACTCCTAATATATCAAAGTAACCTACACTTCATGATCAGTTCCAATATCCTCTCAAGATTAAGAGTTCATGTAAATAGAAGTCGTGAGATTTATTATTCATTTGACAGTCGTTAGGAGAATAATAAATCTCATTGCGGTTCTGTTTAATATGTCTTAACTCTTAAAACATATCAACATATCAGCTAGAAGTCTCCACTTCAATGATCAAGACAAATCATCTTAGTTGATATGTTACAGTCTTCACAGATGAAATGGCCAATTTCATCACCGACTATAAATTAAAATTCTGAGTTTTCAAAGAACATTTTATCCATATCTTATGTGACTAAATCACATACTATGCATATCATGGACTATATGATAATGTTCCATATTCATGTTACCATTATTTTAGATAATAATAAAACAACTTTATCAATCACAATATCAAGTCATACAACATGTCATACATAATGTCACACATAATATCATACATAGCACAATACAAAGGGATTTAAGGGCACTAATCCTAACATGTGACATCAAGAAAAGTTCCTAAAAGGGACTCGGGATCTCGTGTACAAAAGAAGGGTATGAACCATATGAGATTATGTGTAGGAACTAAGCTTGATGACACAAACAAGCATACAAAGACACAAACATGAACATACAAACAAGGATGCAAAAATGCAAACAAAGGTAAGAAAACCAAACAAGATGACACAAAGCACGCACAACAAGCACAAAGGAAGCAAAGCATGTTATCACACAAACGGGAAAAGTAAGCATGTTATAAGGCACACAGAAGGGCTAACACGAGAAGCCCTAACATGCAAAGCTAAGAAAAATGGGACAAAGGGTAAGTGACAAGCAAACCAACATCACTAGGATGTATTCCCATGCATGGTTGCATCCAAACAAGCCATAAATGGAAAAAAAGGATTCAACTAAATGAACAAGAAGGTCCCAAAGACCAATAAGCACAAACCCACAAAGGAAAACAAGACATGTGAAGTATGGAGAGGATGCAAGAAATGAGATCTAAGCATACAAGCATGGATTCAAACACAAAAGCATGGAAAAGGGGAAAAAAGGTATTAACACATAGAAAAGCAAACACATGCATAAAGGAACTAATCCAAACCCTTTGTTGTAGGCTTAGGTTTATGGATATGGGCCTAGACTCGGTCAATGCTGACCAACGACCCCAAAGGGTGCGCTGGGTATACTTGGTGGCCTAAACGTTGCGCCGGCTTGCCCAAGTTGTATAGTCCTTATAAATGAGCCCTAAAGTTCCTATTTTGTCATCCTCCTTTATTTTTTTGATTTTTCTCACTTCAAAAACTTTCCTATGAAGCGAGTCTTGGTCTAGTAGGTCCAATTCCTGGCTTCAGCTTCAAAATCTTATTTTACGCTTGAGGTAAGTGTCTATACTTTTCTTTAAGTTCGTCAAATATGTTAGTAATAATGCAATTAGGAAAACATGTTAGCATTTATTATATTTTTTGTATTTATATTTTTTGGGATTTTATCATTTATTTTATGATGATGTTGGAAAATATTTTTTGCTCACATGCATAAGTAAATGTATAAACATAAACATACTTCCATGCTTTCACATGTACATACATGCATGCACATAAATGTGCACCCATATATATATATATATATATATATATATTGCGTACATGTAGAGCTAAGTTTAAGCACACACATCCATGTGAGGAGATTTTAAATTTTAGGGAACATATATGAATGTGCAAATGGATGATGCTATGGATACATGGTTAAAAACTACGAAAACTATGGGAAATGCTCGATAAAACATTAAAAAAAGCTATGCATGATAAAATAGAGCATTTGAAAGGTTAAAAGCATGATGATTGAAACAATTCTGATTTTAAAAAGGGGGAACTTTAAAATGATACTGGTTTTGAAAATGTGGGATTAAGCGAGCACGGCAGAATCAAACCCTAAAAGAGAAACCTTGATAGAGATGAGAAATAAGATAGGATAGGATTAAATGAGCACAACCGAATCAAACCTGGGAAAGGAATTTGGTAAAAATAAACAATGTAAGATATGATCAAAGATAAGATTAAACGAGCATGGCCAAATCAAACCCTTGTAGAACTTAATGAAGATAAAACAACATAGGATAGGATCAAAAATAGATTTAAATGAGCACAACCGAATCAAACCTAGAAAAGAGCATGATAGAGGTAGAATTAAAGATAGGATATGGTTAAAGCATAGGATTAAACGAGCACAGTTGAATCAAATCCTAGGAGAATACTTGATGAAGATAAAACAACATAGGATAGGATCAAAGATAGGATTAAATGAGCATGGCTGAATCAAACCCTCATGAGATTAAACGGGCACGGTTGAATCAAATCTTGAACAAATAGATAGGATTAAACAAGCATGGTCAGATAATTCTTGGAAGACAAGCACAACGCATAGAGTACAGAATACTCAAACCTCAGATTAAACGAGCACGATCGAATCAAACCCTCATGAAATTAAATGAGCACGGTCGATTCAAATCTTGAAATATACACAAGGTTAAACGAGCATGGTCTGATCAAACCCTAGAAAGAATTATGGATCGCCATCAAATAATTCTTGGAAGGCAAGTAAGAAGCACTAAGAACAGAATAATTAAACCTCAGATTAAACAAGCACAGTCGAATCAAACCCTCATGAAAGATAGACAAGATTAAACAGGCACGGCTGAATCAAACCCCAAGAGAGATACTTTGATAAAAAGGTATATTGAGATAAAAATTAGGATTGAACAAGCACGGTCTAATCAAACTTTGAGAGATATGTTAGTAGAGAGTATGCTAGGTATGATCATGCATGATGCGCATTAGGCAGTAAGGTTTAAACAGACTTACCTGCCTACTTGGTTTGCAATTTAATTATGTCTAGACGACAGAGATCTGGTAGTGGTTGCGAGAAGGCTCTACCCTTCACTCTGTCTGGAAGAGATTCATTTGAGAGTGATGATGACACTATTTTAGCTGGGGAGCATGTAGTTTGGTCTCTTCAAAGACACTACAATAGGGGAGGTGATGAGATCGCACTTGAAGAGGGCATTAGCCTTGCATACCGCACCAAGAGTTGATGCTCAATTGAGATGGCCAGTGCCTCTTCACCGTCTCACACTACTTCTGGTAGGGGCTCTTCATGATTTATCCGTCTCGAGGATCAGAGAGGCCCAGATGGCGATGATATTTAGGATGAGCCTATGTTTGACATAGATGTAGACTTGGACTCCGATGACACAGCTAGGTTGACTTTGGGTGCTCCTAAGTGTAGCACACGCAGGACAAGATTCCACTGTGTAAGGATGGTTCAGACGCTACACAGGAGAAGTAGATGAGAGCATCAATGACACCTACCTTCAATATAGGCTAAAGAAAGATTCTTCCACTTAGGCATGGAAGACCTAGGTACTCTTATTCTTCCTTTCTGATCCATCAAATTAACATGTATATATGTGCTAACGAATAGCTTCTTCGCTTATGAATTCAAGGCGCTGATAAGTGTTGTAGACAAGGAGTATGGTCCTCATTTTATGGGCGCTTGTTTGGCAAGAAGACCCATGCACGATATTGCACCTTCCTGATCGAGCAGGGACTTGCATCATTCCTTAGCATTTTGCTTCACGCCATGAGGCATAGGCTGGCTAAGGCTTTAGTGTATCAAGTCCATGCCAAGATGGGCACCTTTCACTTGAGTTGTGAGGAGTATGTCATCCTTCCCATTAACTGATTGGCCATGTTAGGCCTTAGATTTGGAGGGGAGCTAGTCTCGACTAAGCTTGTGAGCTTTGCAGATACATGCGAGCTCTTAGGTATAGCTGACCCTCTTACCTTGACGACTAGAAAGTAATTTGGACCTACTTTGAACCTTATATCTACATGCAATGGCTAGTGATGCATATACCCTAGGAATGGGAGCCAGATGACATGATCCTTAAGAGGTTTTTCTTTTACTCCATTAGTAGCTATCTTGGAAACAACAAATTAGTGCTAACTTGTAGGCTACTAGTGGCCATGAGGGTAGCATCAAGCTAGGATTTCAAAAGCCTTGAGGGCTTGTGGTAAATTTTGATATGGTGGGTGTACAAGTACATTCCTGCCCTGTGGTCACAGTACACTGGCCTCTCGATGACACTATATCCCAAGGCATTAGCCTAGTCTCTTTGTGTCATCTCCAGAGTTATTTTGTCACAGTTGGCTACCATTGGCGCTGCATTGGATTGTGTCACCTGGGGTGAGATATACAACAACCCATATGATGGAGGATTGTTGATTAGACGTGAGGTCATTCTTGCTATAGTCCAGTTGCATACAAGGCACTGGTTCTGGGCCTTGATGAGCGGGGAGTTCTTTTTGGCTGAGAGGACATTCCATCAGTTCATGTTGATCTTCAGAGTACCTAGAGATCCACATCTTGAGATATCTTGCCCTGAGATGATTTTAGATGACCTTGCCCATGCGACAGGTTCATTTGAGTGCTTCCTTACAATAGCTACAAATTACACCAATGAGTTCTTAGAGTCATCCACTAGACCCATCATAGATTATTTCCTTGTAAGCGGGGTTAGAGTGCTCGGGGGTATAGCATGTGCCTGGCATGCTTCAGAGGCTCCACTGAGACTACATGTGGAGACTTTACAAGCTTAGGTGAGAGATCTTGAGAGTGCTATTGCTGCCAGAGGCAGGTATACACAAGAGGAGATTACCAAGGTTCTAGTTCAAGAGAAGGAGCAGTGGCAGAGAGATCGTGAGAGCTAGACTATTGCTATTAAGCAAGAAAGGAATCAGCATATTAGCCTTTGATTGGTGAGATGAGGGGGCAAAGGTTGCACATGCCTTTGGCGCTTGCTATGCTTGATTTAGATCCCCTGGTACAGAGGTACACACCAGATTATATGCTAGTTCCTTTAGGTCCGATTAGAAGTTAGAGATATGCTCTGGTTCCATATTAGGCATGAGGCCTTGCATTAGGACAAGTGACTTCTCAGACCTAAGGTGAGTCCCAGGCTTTTTGGCTGGTCAAGCCGGTCTTTCTTTCGGTCCTGTTGCTGTTGATGATATAGGCGAGGGCAGCGCCAAGCACTTTGCAAATTAATCAGTCAGAGATGATGATGACTTCCCCTAGCTTAAGTGTGTGGCTTGGAGTGGGACCAAAAGGGACTAATAAGACACTAGCTCCAATGGGACTTGGGCTTTTCTATCAACTCTTGACAAGTCTAAAGTTACCATTAACTATATTTAATACCACTACATAAATATAGTTGCACTCTCGGCCTTATTTATAAATTATATCCAAAGACTTTATTGTACATGCAATTCCTTCATAAAATATTCGTAGTAATACAAAGTTATAAAAGTAGACTCCCATTTTAAAGATTACAACATTTTAATTTCTTGAGTACCCAGTTTAATTCTTTAAGTTATTCATCATATATTTATGAAATCCAATTCCATAAATATATACTTTAGTAACTCCTTACTAAAGTGGTTAGGCCTAACTCTCTGAATAACCAAACTCATTAAACTTATCTCAAGGGAATATTTTATATCACCGTTAAGAGACTCTGAATTCTATCTTAAGATTATATGTTTCCATTAACACTAAATGTGGCTGCCCAACATACTGAGGTTTTAATCGTGACTTTAGATCTCACTCCTGATATATCAAAGCAACCTACACCTCATGATTAGGTCCATTATCCTCTCAGGATTAAGAGTTCATGTAAATATAAGTCGTGAGTTTATTATTCATTTGACAGTCGTTAGGAGAATAATAAATCTCACTGTGGTCTAGTTTGATAGGCCAAAAAACGTATTGACCCCTTGTGATGAATTAATTGATTAATTAGCCAAGTTCAATTTATTAACCAATTTAATATGCAAACGCGTGGTAGCACAAACAAATCACCAATAAACTAAAGTGCAACGGAAAATAAATTGACACGGTGATTTGTTTACGAATGGGGAAAACCTCCAAGGCAAAAACTCCACCAGGTGATTTTAAGGTCACCACTCCTGAGAATCCACTATTATCACAACAAGTGGTTACAAGTAAAGGAATCTCAGTACTTTATACCAACCTACAATTGAACCCTTACCCCAATACCTAATTGGACTTATTCTGTAGTGACAATCTCTCCTTTTGATGCACGATTCCTAGTACGTGACTAACCAATTGTGCGGATCCCAATACGCGACTTCAATCACCAACTTAAGAAAGATGTTGGCTACAAAGTTCTTCAGTTCATCCTCACAATGAAGAGCAAGAAGATGCTTGGTTACAAAACCCTACAGTACAAAGACATAGTAGCTTCTTCACAAAGAGATGAACTAGGGCAAACCTTGTCTCCTGTCACAAATTGCTTGAACAGACTTTGCTTAATGCTTGTGCAACTTGCGCTTACTTTGACGGCCCTTAAAATAATCCTTTTATATGTATAGGGTTATGAGAACAAAAGGCCCAAAGACATATCCACAGATTGGAATCAAAACAAAACTAAAAATCTGTTTTTCTTAAACCTCGATAGATAGAGGTGTCGAGGTGTTGTCGAGCATCTGTCGAGCCATAGGGCTGGAACAGCTTCTTAAAGCTCGATAGATGCAGCTGTCGAGCCAACTGTCAAGATTTAATAATGAGAACTTCTCAGCTTGTTTCTTGGATAGACTTGCATGGCTTTAACATTTGACCTTGAAACCTTGTTTCTTGAAGTATTAAAAATATTCTAGATTTACCCAATTGCAAGTAAAGTGTGCTTTGTCAAAGGATTAGCCAATTACATAAAAAGAACAATATATGTTCATACCAAGTGAACTACATATGTCTTAACAATCTCTCCCTTTGGTAATCCGTGACAAAACTACAACAAACAAATGAACATATGAGAGAAGTCATAAATCACTCAACTCATACTCACTTGTTGAATACAATAAAATCTATCCTAACATAAATTCTTGAAAAACTTTGCAAGAAGAGAGTTCATGACAAGTAGACTTTGACAATCTATATTTCTGAAACACTTAAACAAAACTCATCAAGCTAACTTAGTGTGAAACAGAAATAATAGATTGCATACAAATAAAGAAACATGTGTATAAAGAGAGAAAAGAAACAACACATGTAAAAATAGGTGAATAAAACATACATCATCACATATATATCAAAGATAAACATCATATATATAAAAATGATCACAAGATCTAGGTACATGAACAATGTATCTCCAATAAGAAAGAAAAGAAAAAATACATGCAATCCTTACTACATCTCTCAAAAAGAAGCAAACTCTCCCCCTAACAAAAATCTCCTATGCCCTATGATAGACCACAAACGCGTTGACCCCTTATGATTAATTAAGTTGATTAATTAACCGAGTTATTAATTAATCATGTTAACATGCAAATTCACGTGGTAGTATAAACAAATCACCAATAACTAAAGTATGCAGCGGAAAATAAATGACACGGTGATTTGTTTACGAATGGGAAAAGCTTGACGGCAAAAACCCCATCGGGTGATTTAAGGTCACCACTTTCGAAACTCCACTATTATCATAACAAGCGGTTACAAGTAAGGAATCCTAAGTACCTTACCAACCTACAGTTGAACCCTTACCCCAATACCCAATTAGACTTGTTCTGTAGTGACAGTTTCTCCTTTTGATGCACGGCTTCTAAGTACGTGACTAACCAATTGCGCGGATCCCAGTACGCGACTTCAATTCACCAACTAGAGAGAGAGAGTTGCTGGCTGCAAAGTTCTTCAATTCATCCATACGATGAAGATCAAGAAGATGTTTAGTTACAAAACCCTATGGTGCACATTACACAGCAACTTCTTCACAAGAGATGAACTAGGGCATGAACTTTTTCTTAGGTTACAAATTGCATGAACGACTTCAATGCTTGTACAACTTGCATCACTTTGATGACCCTTAAAACAATCCTTTTATATGTTTAGAGTTAGGAAAAAAGAAGTCCCAAAGACACATTCACGAATTGGAATTAAAACAGAACTGAAAATTTGTTTTTCATAAATCTCGACAGATAAAGGTGTCGAGGATTTGTCGAGAAGCTATCGAGCCTCGGGCCTGAAACAGCTTCTAAAGCTCGATAGATGCATGTGCCGAGATTAAGTGTCGAGCTTTAGTAACTTGCACTTTCTAGCTTATTTCTTAGACAAACTTGATGATTTCAAAACTTGATCTTGAAACACAGTTTCTTGAAGCGTTAAACACATCCTAAATCTACCAAATTACAAGTAAAGTGCGTTTTGTCAAAGGATAAGCCAATTACATAAAATAATGACATATGTTTGAAACCACTTGAACCACATATGTCCTAATAATCTCCCCCTTTGGCAATCAGTGACAAAACCATAACAAACAAATGAAGATATAAGAGAAGTCATAAATTACTCAACTCATATTCACTTGTTGAATACAATAAAATCTATCCTAATACAAACTCTTGAAAAACTTTGCAAGAAGAGAGTTTATGGCAAGTAGACTTTGACAACCTGTATTTCTAAAACACTTTTAAACAAAACACATCAAGACATCTTTGTGTGAAGCAGAAATAATAGATTGCATACAAGTAAAAGAAACATGTGTATAGAGACAGAAAAGAAACAACACATGGAAAGATAGGTGAAAGAAACATATTTCAATATATATATGTCAAGAAGTAAGCACAATGTATGTTAATAAATGGTCACAAGACCGGGGTACATGAACAATATATCTCTAAAAAGATAGAAAAGAAAAGAAATACATGTAATCTTCACTACATCCCTCATATCAATACTCCCTCTATAAAAAATGTCCTATACAAGCTCTCCCCTAAGAATGACTACTCTCATAACCTAAAACTACTCCCCCTTTTTGTCACGAGTGACAAAGGGTAGAGTGTTAAGTAGACATCTCATCAGAAGAGCTCGCATCTCTATCATCCTCAGTCTCAGAAGCTACATGAGGAGGTGGAGGAGAAGCCTCAGAAGCAAAACTGCCTATGGTCACTTGTCGCCTAGCGATGCGACCAACACGAACGTTCACCTGATACAACTCCGTAGAGAGTGTATTAAGGCGAGCATCCATGTGCTAAAGCTGCGCCATGATGTCTCCAAGAGTGATGTCGCTCGAGGAAGAGGAAGGAGCAAATGTCGCTTGAGCAGATTGGGATAGAGCCGGACAGGAGGAAGGAGCTGTAGAATTCGACTGTCGCAACCTGAACTATGCTTCACTACATTTTACAGTAGCGGCGTCTATGGCAGACATGACATGAAAAGGATCGGACGATGGAAAGGGGATGGAAAAATGGTGAAGAATCCTCGTGATAGCGGAAGGGAAATTGGGCTTATCACGGGTGGCCGTATCTCTATAGACATCTATGATAGAGAAGATGAAGTGAGAAGGGAATTCTGTAGTAAGATGCTCTAAAAGAGATAAAAAAATCGAGCACGAGGCTCTATGATAGAGTTGTAGTGAGAGAGTGGGTGCAAAACAAATGTCATCTCTAAGTTAAGGAAACGAGAACCTTTAGCAAAAAGCCTACATGGTGTGTACTGATGATCTCCCCAATCAGAGGGGTGCTCACAGAATGCAGAGATCATCTTGTCTTTGGACACAGTCCATAAACGCTCACATCCGAGGTAATCAGGATGATCAACCCTTGGGACGTGAAGAGCCTAGGAGACTAACTCCAGAGTGACAGCAAAGTGCGTACCTCGAACACAAGAATAAAAGAGAGGTACTAAAGAATCTATCTCATGGATGTTGGAGTAAAACTCCTGTATCAACACGAGAGGACAAGTGATCGGGACGTCACACAGTGACTTCCAAGCCTGACTGTGGATGACATCGGGTAGGTCAGTGTCGGCAAAGTCTGCTAAGATAACTTGGCGTTCCTAATGAACACCTCGTTTAGAGAAGTTCTCCGAGAAGTCCTGTTGGGCTTTCTCATCACTGAACCAGACAGACATAGAGGTAGAATCAGAAGAAAAAGAAGAGCCCTGAGAACGTAGAGGTTTCTGGGATGGAATGGATTTACGCGTAGGTGCTATAGACACTACTAACGCAAACATAGAAAGAAAAAGAAAGGAGAGAAACACACAGAAAAGTCCCAAACAGTTCAATATATGACAAGTATATTGAAAAGAAGGAATGTATGCATGGGAAATGCATGAACATGTGACATGCAACATAAAGAGCATCATAGGCTCAGCTCAATCCAATCCTACCAGCACACAAGCAGAAAGCACACATCTAAATGCATGAAAATACTATTAGAAGGTGATTGTGATGCAATGCATGTAGTTTTAAAGATCAAATCTATAAAACCAACCCAAAAATTTCAATAAGCACTCATTAATTTTGAAAAACCCTAAAATTTTTCAAAAACCCCAAAACTTAGGTTTTAAGACATGAAATGCATGAAGAATGAGAGGATTGAAGCTTACCAAGTGAGGAAGATCTTGAGTAAAGCCTGAGGAATCCTTAGGAAGGGGTTTGGAGTGAGTGAGAGAGATTTTGGGAGTGAGAGCAGCAAAGTATCGAGAGAGAGATCGAGCGATATAAGAGAAAAATCGCAAGAAACCAATATATAGACCTTCAGTAATTCTCGACAGATGCAGGTATTGAGAGGTGTAGAGACAGCTATCGAGGTAGGTATCGAGAAAATGTACTTAGACAAATACAGCTATTGAGAACAGGTGTTGAGAAAGGAAGATCAAACACAAAAGAATCTCGATCGATCCAGAAGCTGTCGAGAAGCTATCGTGCAGACAGAAAGTTTCTTGATCGATCCACCAAGTGTTGAGAATGTGTCGAGATAGCGATAAAAAGAAGCTGAGAAGCTCGACAGACAGCCAGGTGTCGAGGAGGTATTGAGAAGGTGTCGAGCTTGCTTTAAAAAGTAGTTTTTTAAGGGAGGAAAAAACAGACATAAATGCAATCACGCATGCAACTTAACCAATGATCCAAGCAACATATTAAGCTCTCAAAAACATCTCTCAACAACAATATTAAGCATAAAGATCCTAAAACACACACACACACACTAAACAAGTCTAACCAATTTTATATTTCAAAAATGAGTTAAGATAGTTTAGTGAGCATACATTAACGCATGTAAACCTTGTGATGACCAAATCACATTGTACCTGCACATGTATCAAGAATAGCAAAGAATATTGTTGTGTGTGAAACACGACTTCAATTCACCAACTAGAGAGAGAGAGTTATTGGCTACAAAGGTCTTCAATTCATCCACACGATGAAGATTAAGAAGATGCTCAGTTACAAAACCCTACGATGCACATTACAAAGCAACTTCTTCACAAGAGATGAACTAGGGCATGAACTTTGTCTTAGGTTTCAAATTGCATGAACAATGATTTCAATGCTTGTACAACTTGCATCACTTTGACAGCCTTTAAAACAATCCTTTTATATGTTTAGGGTTAGGAGAAAAGAAGTCCCAAAGACACATTCACAGATTAGAATAAAAATGGAACTGAAAATCTGTTTTCCATAAATCTCGACAAATAGAGGTGTCGAGGATCTGTCGAGAAGCTGTCGAGCCTCGGGGCTAAAACAGCTTCTAAAGCTCGATAGATGCATGTGTCGAGACTAGGTGTCGAGCTTTAGTAACTTGCATTTTCCAGCTTGTTTCTTGGACAGACTTGATGATTTCAACACTTGATCTTGAAACACAGTTTCTTGAAGTGTTAAATACATCCTAAATCTACCCAATTACAAGTAAAGTGCGTTTTGTCAAAGGATAAGCCAATTACGTAAAATAATGACATATGTTTGAAACCACTTGAACCACATATGTCCTAACACCCTAACTCTCCCCCTAAGAGTGACTACTCTCATATCCAAAACTACTTCCCTTTTTTGTCACGGGTGACAAAGGGTGAGAGTGTCAAGTAGACATCTCGTCAGAACTAGAAGAGCTAGTATCTCCATCCTCATCATCATCATCGTCGGAACCATCATCAAGTGTCTCAGATGCCTTGGGAGGAGGAGAGGGAGACTCCACAAAGCCACCAAGGTGAGCCTACTGTCTAGCAATATGGCCAACACATGTGTTCACCTAATACAACTCTATAGAAAGTGTATCAAGGCGAGCATCCACGCGTTGAAACTGCACCATGATCGCATCCAAAGTCACACCTATTGCTGAAGTAGAGGGAGCAGAGGTAGAAGGAGCCGAAGGAGTGTGAGGAGATGTCGAATCGGATCGCCTCGAACGAATCTGTGCCTCACTTCGTTTAACGGTAGTGTAGTCAATGGCATACATAACAGAGAAGTGGTCAAAAGAGGGAAATGGAACAGAAAAATGGCATAAAATCCGCGTGATAGCAGAAGGAAAGATGAGCTTGTCACGGGTAGCCGTATCCCTATAAACATCTATGATAGAAAAGATGAAGTGTAAAGGAAAGTCTATGGAAAGATCCTCAAGAAGTGAAAACTGAGTACGAGGCTCTGTGATAGAGTTGTAGTGAGAGAGAGGATACAAGAAAAACGTCATCACCATGTTCAAGAATCTAGGACCTTTAGCAAAAGGTCGACATGATGTGAATTGATGCTCACCCCAATTAGCTGGGTGTTCATAGAAAGCAGAAATCATCTCGTCTTTAGACATAGCTCGTAGACGCTCATAACTGGGGTAGTTAGGGCATGCAACCCTCAGAACATGAAGTACATCAGATACCAACTTCGGTGTAACTACTATGTGCAAACCTCGAACGCGAGTATGAAAGAGAGGTACTGAAGTATCAGTTTAATGCACGTTATAGTAGAACTCTTGAATTATCATGGAAGGACATGTGACCGGGATGTCACATAGTGACTTCTATTCCCGTTTGTGAATGACATCGGGAAGGCCAGTGTAGGTGAAGTCCGACAAAATAACTCGACGTTCCGAATAAACACCTTGTTTATAGAAGTTCTTCGAGAAGTCCTGTTGGGCTTTCACATCATAGAATCGAACAGAAGAGGGAGTAGGATCAGAAGACGAAGAGGCCTTAGAATGCAGAGGTTTCTGGGATGGAATAGACTTACGTTTTGGTGCTATTGACGCACTAACGTAAACTAGAGAGAGAGAGGAAAGAAAGAAACACTCAAAAAAGTCCGAACATAGTTCAAATATAGCAAGTATATTGAAAGGAAAGAACGTATGCGTGAAAAATGTATGAACATGTGACATGTAATTAACAAGACATCATGGGCTCAGCCCAATCCAATCCTACTAGCACACATTCAAATTGCACACATCTAAATGCATGATAATACAGTTATTATGCTTATGTGATGCAATGCATGAGATTTGAAACTCATTTGGACAAAACCCACCCAAAAATTTCTCAAAAACTCAACAAATTTTGAAAACCCCCAAAAATTTCCAAAAAACTCAAAAACCTAGGTTTCAAAAACATGAAATGCATGTAAAATGAAAAAAAAAAAAAGAAGCTTACCAAGGGAAGAAAACTTGAAAAAGCTTGAAGAAACTTTGAGGAGAGAATTTGAGTGAGAGAAAGTGAAAAAAATAAGTTGTGGAGAGAAAGCTATCGAAAGAGAGATCTAGAAAAATGAAGTCCCTACTGCACATAACCTATTTATAGAACCTCAATAAATCTCGACAGATATAGGTGTCGAGAGGTGTCGAACTAAGGTGTTGAGATAGGTATCGAGAAATACAGGCGTCGACAGATGCAGCTATCGAGGAGGTGTTGAGGAACCAAACATCAAACACACAAAAGAAGCTCGATCGATCCACTAGCTGTCTAGAAGCTATCGAGAGGTCAGGACGTTTCTCGATCAATCTAGAAGCTATTGAGAAGCTATCTTGAGGTCAGGAGATTTCTCGATCAATCTAGAAGCTATCAAGAGGTGTCGAGATTATGATAAGATGCAATTAAAGAGCTCGACAGATGAGCCAGGTATTGAGAAGTATCAAGAAGGTATTAAGATGGCTTAAAAATAGTTTTTCAAAGAGAGGAAAAACATAGATATGAATGCAATCAAACATGCAACTCAGCCAAAGATCCAACCAACATTTTAACCTCTCAAAATCATCTCTCAAACAACAAGAGTTAAGCATATAGCTCGAAAAACACACACACACACACACACACGCACACACACACACACTAAACAAGTCTAACCAATTTTATATTTCAAAAACAAGTTAAGACAGTTTAGTGAGCATACATCAACACATGTTAACCTTGTGATGGTCAAATCACATTGTACCTGCATATGTATCAAGAGTAGCAAAATATTACGTGTTATGTGTTAAAAACATTGCAAGTTACATAAGTGTCTCAATGTTATGACAATTTGAGATATGAGAAAATCACTTTAACTCACACACAATCAAAACTGTTTGATGGAGACTATCACCTTTGAGGTACATCCTATAACTCTCACATCTCCTAGAAAACACGCTTGCAATCATATTTTAAAGCATTTTGTTCTTTTTGCTTTTATTTTCTTTGCATTTTTTCTTTTTAATAAGCAAACCATGCATGAGTATACAAAAAAGAGAAAAGAAATACATAATTATGTTAAGCTTTTTGACATTGCACTTTTGCTATGCCAAAGCATACCGATGTCATTGACATTGCACTTTTGCTATGCCAAAGTATACAGATATCATATCATGATTGGCAGGTAACAACGGTGAGATGGTTATTTATGCTTTTTTTTAGGATTTTCTAGTTCTTTTCGTCAAAAAGTGTGATACGAGTGTTAAGTACAAGAGATCACTTAACCTTACTCATCACAAACAAAGAGACATATAGCTCACTTGCTTAGTTGTGCATAAGAATGCTCATCTAAGCTGCAAGAGATACAAAGTTTAGAAAACTCTATTTCAATGGCCATTTTAAAGTTCACAAGAATCGATGTACACAAACATACACTGTTTTTGTATTTTTTTAAATTTTTTAATTTTTTTTATATATTTAAAACAAGACAAAATAGCTAAAATTGAAAAACTAACAACTAGAAACATGTCAAATAAGCAATGCATAAAACTAGATTGACTCAAAACAAAAATGCAAAACACACAAGTAATGCAAAAACAAAAAATAGATGGAGAGAGAAAAAATGATTAAATCACTTGGAACTCTTTTCCTTTCACACCTTGGAAGAACCTTTCCTATTCGCAAACCCTTGAACTGGTGGTGAGGGGGAAGAATTTATACTGTTCAAATTCGAAAGGAACATGAAGGCTTTAAGAAGATATCCGAGAGGAGCAAACGAGGATGAAAATTGATTCTGGTTTCCCAACTCCAACATGCTGTTGCTATTTTGAGTGGCTAACCACTTATAGCAATGCGGTCAAGTATGACCAGCTGCTCCATAGTAATGACAGAGATGTTGCTTCTTTTGTTTGGGCCTTTGAGAGTTAGCCTTCTTAGCCCTAGGGTTTTTAACTCCCTTCTTATCTTGCTTAAGGGGTGCTCCTAAGATAGATTTACCCTTGTTTATGTTCTCACTAGTTAATTCAGTTTTAACATTAGTGTTCTCAATTTCAACATTATTGCTAAGAGGAACAAAAGCAGTAGCACTAGAGGAAGAGAAATCATACCCTAAACATATTCGATCGGAAGCAGATTTTTGAATACAGAGCATCTCATCAAGCTTAGCGCTTGAAGTCCTTTCCAGCTGGAAAGGACTTCAAGCGCTAAGCTCTGACTTGGAACAGTTCTACCTTAAGCTTCTTAGTCTTCTCAGCCAAGAAGTTGTTTTCAAACCTTAGTGCTCCAATAGTTTGATTTGCTTCATCAAACTTTGTGGAAAGCTCTTCACGTTCAAGCTCCACATCACTAAGCTTCTTGGTGGTCAACCTATACAGCTTCTCTTGCTTTTCTGAGACCTTGTATAGCTTAGCATAGGCTGTGTGAATGTCATCTTGATCATCCATCCTCTCAAACCTGGATTCCACCAATTCCTTTTCTTCATCCATATCTTCAACAATCCCCCCAGTAGGATTAACTATGGTAGTGAAGGCATTCAAGATTTCGTCATCCTCATTGTCAGAATCATCTTCAAGCTCAGTATTGCTTAGTGTAACAGCAAGTGCCTTGCTTTTCCCAATTGTCTTGAGGTATGTTGGGCACTCATGTTTCATGTGACTGAGGCCTTGGCACCCAAAGCACTTAGGTGCTGTAGGAATAGTGTACTAACCGCTATCCTTGGCATTCTTCTTCCCTTTGTCTTGGCCCTTGAACTGAGAAGAACTGGATTGCCTACAGTCCTTGTTAAAGCCTTTCCCGTTGGCATTCTTCATAAACTTCTTGAATTGCTTGGTAATGTAAGACTTCATCTTAGAATCTTCATCATCTGAAGACTCTTCCGTTTCACTACTCTTGGCCTTCAGAGTCACGCTTTTGCTTTTGCTCATTTCTCCGATTCTAGACAAACCCAACTCATAAGTCTGTAGATTTCCAACAAGCTCTGTTAAAGGAATTTTATCAATATCCTTTGATTCCTTTATCGCAGTGATCTTGGCATGAAATCTTTCGAGCAGAGATCTAAGCACTTTTCTTACAATCTTGGGTTTTGAGTTTAGCATAGAACTTATCAAATAATTCATCCTCCTCCATTTTTATCTCTTTAAAGCTTGTAGTGAGCCTTTGAAGCTTCAAATCTTTGACAGCCTTTGTTCCCTCATAGGTTTTCTGAAGAATGGTCCATGCTTCTTTTGTAGTTTCAGTGGAGAATATCTTCTTGAACTCCTCATTCGTGACTGCACTAAACAATGCATTCAGTGCTCTGCTGTTGAAGTTTTCCGCCTTGATCTTTTCTTCATCCCAATCGGCCGGTGCTTTCTTTGGCTTGGTCCAGCCAATCTCTATAGCTTGCCACATCTTCTCATCTAGAGACTGCAAAAAAACTCTCATGCGTACTTTTCAGTATGCATAGTTAGTCCTATCAAATAAAGGAGGGATAATAAGAGATTGTCCTCTATCCATGGCAAACAGGGGTCAATGGATCACACAGAAAGATTAAAACCTAATCAGAGTATGCCTACTCTGATGCCACTTGATAGGCCAAAAAACGTATTAACCCCTTGTGATGAATTAATTGATTAATTAGCCAAGTTCAATTTATTAACCAATTTAACATGCAAACACGTGATAGCACAAACAATTCACCAACAAACTAAAGTGTAGTAGAAAATAAATTGACATGATGATTTGTTTACAAATGGGGAAAACCTCTAAGGCAAAAACCCCACCGGGTGATTTTAAGGTTACCACTCCTGAGAATCCACTACTATCACAACAAGCGGTTACAAGTAAAAGAATCACAGTACTTTATACCAACCTACAGTTAAACGCTTACCCCAATACCAAATTAGATTTGTTCTGTAGTGACAATCTCTCCTTTTGATGTATGACTCCCAATACGTGACTAACTAATTACGCAGATCCCAGTATACAACTTTAATCACCAACTTGAGAAAGATGTTAGCTACAAAGTTCTTCAGTTCATCCTCACAATGAAGAACAAGAAGATGCTTGGTTACAAAACCCAACGGTGCAACGACACAGAAGCTTCTTTACAAAGAGATGAACTAGGGCAAACCTTGTCTCCGGTCACAAATTGCTTGAATAGACTTTGCTCAATGCTTGTGTAACTTGTGCTTACTTTGACGGCCTTTAAAATAATCATTTTATATGTTTAAGGTTATGAGAACAGAAGGCCTAAAGACATATCCACGTATTGGAATCAAAACAGAATTGAAAATCTATTTTTCTTAAACCTCGATAGATAGATGTGTCGAGATGCTATCGAGCAGCAGTTGAGCCACGGGGCTGGAACAGCTTCTTAAAGCTCTATAGATGTAGTTGTCGAGATTTAATGATAAGCACTTCTCAGCTTGTTTATTGGATAGACTTGCATGGCTTTAACACTTAAACTTGCATGGCTTTAACACTTAATCTTGAAACCTTATTTCTTGAAGTATTAAAAACATCCTAGATCTACCCAATTACAAGTAACATGTGTTTTGTCAAAGGATTAGCTAATTACATAAAAAGAACAACATATGTTCATATTAAGTGAACCACATATGTCCTAACACGTTCAATATGTTTTAACTCTTAAAACATATCAACATACCAACTAGAAATCTCCATTTCCATGATTAAGACAAATCATTTTAGTTGATATGTTATAGTCTTCGTAGATGAAATGCCCAATTTCATCATCGACTACTAACTAAAATTCTGAGTTTACAAAGAACTTGTGTTTATATCTTCAATGACTTTTCACATAAATCACATACTTTGCATCTCATAGGCTATATGATAATGACCCGATATTCATGTTACCATTATTTTAGATAATAATAAAACAGCTTTATTAATCACAACATTAAGTCACACATAATGTCATACATAGCATCATACAATAGGATTTAAGGGTACTAATCCTAACAAGATGTATGTATTATTGCCCCATAGTAGGCCTAGACTGTATTTGGACATTGCCTTTTGACAGGCCTCAGGTGTATGTATATTAGTTTATATAGCATTTATAGGCTTGTTACTCCATGATTTTCATTTATAAACTATCATATCCTTAGGATAAACAATTAGCTTGCATCAACTTGTGCTCCATATTAATCTAGCCTTTGCTTACATATTATGCCGCATCTGCTTGCCTATTGTATTGCATCGTATCCCAACAGATTTACCAGTAAATTTTAATTAAATAAAGGGGACTCACTAAGGAGAACGGAAAGGGGAGATTGCATAAAGACTACCCTAGTGTAGACTTTTATGTGGTCTTAAACAAGAGAGAAAACAGTCTCGACAGGACAATCCTGATATTGCACTTAAAGCCTTAAACTTGAGCATACCAAGTTGTAGAAAATGACCAAATTGAACAAAATAAAACTATCCCAGTGTAGATTTTGTGTGGTTCTGAGTTAAGGGATGAACTTGGAGTGGAATCAAACTCGTTCTAGACAATTATACCATGATAGGCTCTTTCAACATCCTTGCAGACACCATATTTTGTTCGCCCTCGATTTGCATGTCAGACCCTGAAAATTCCAAAAATATTATCTTTTTTTTCATGGGGCCACAGAAACTTCTAGATTGACATTGCATAACCCATTCGGGCATTGGAGTACTTGAAGTGCCATTTCTGGTTGAGTTGACCAAAATGCCCTTAGTCAACCCTGACCAAAAGTCAAAATTGGTCAAAATCATCCCAAAACAACATTTTTCATGTTTCTACATCAAACTTGAGCTACTCGATGATTTTTGTCAAATTTAACTAAGTTTGATCAAGTTTGACTCGAGATTGACTCTCGAGGGCATTAGAAACCCTAATTTTGATCCAACCGTCAGAATGGGTTAGGACTAGTACTATTATGAAGATTATCAAATTCCATTTTCCAACGACTATTCATGGGTCAAAATCGGAGTTAAAACAATTTAGATATCCAGAAAACGGTGCAAATTGCGTTAGCACGCTTCCTGAGGCCATAACTTTTGATCCTATTGTAGGATTTTCAATTTCTTTAGTTTTATGGAAATTAGACATCTAGAGATTTCTAGGGCCACCAAGATCATCTCAATCTGAGTTTAGGAAGACCTTCAAATATGCATCCAAAGCTGGAATAGGAA
The DNA here is from genome assembly GCA_032878915.1 of Castanopsis chinensis. NCBI lineage: Eukaryota > Viridiplantae > Streptophyta > Magnoliopsida > Fagales > Fagaceae > Castanopsis > Castanopsis chinensis. The sequence continues at coordinate 32,631,334 of JAVQMG010000133.1, read as the reverse complement.
AAAGCCAAAACTGCTGATATCAGTAGGGCAGTCAAAAGTCGAAGGGTCAATTTTTCAATATAAATACCCTAGACCCCTCATTTTGCAAAAAGCAAAAAAAAATTTTGGGCAGTTTTCTTGGGCAGATTCTCTCTTCTATCTCTAATTTCTCTCCCAAACACATCAAAACACATCCAAATGAATTCAAACACCTTTGATTCTCATCTTTTCTCTACACTCATCAAGGTAGTGTTCTTGCACCCAATCTTCCTCTCCTTTGTTCCATACCTTGGATTTAAGGTAACATGGGTGTAGATGTAGCTATTAGCTACAATTTAAACCCTTTGCTTGGTGGGCCGGTACTAATTAGCCTGGCCCAAGCCCCCTACAGACAAGATAGCTGTTGAGATAGCCATGTTAATAGAAAATTTGGAAAAGATGCAACAAGCCTTTCGAAAGGTTCGAGGGATGGATGACTTCTTGTATACTATGGGTGGATTGGGCTCGACCCCATTGGAGCGATAGCCTCCCAAGTTCAAGAATTTTGATGCTAAAAGGTTTGATGGAAATGGTGATCCAAGGCAACATATTTGTCAATATTTGAGCTTGGTTGGAATGAAGGGATTGGATGAGAAGCAAGCTTTGTGTGCCTTCCCCATGTCTCTCACGAGAAATGCATAGAGATGGTGTTACAACTTGGATCCAAGCAAGACTAAGGTATGGAATGAGCTAGTGGATTTATTTGTGAACCAATTTATCTTCAACACCATGATTAATGTAACTTTGAGAGACTTGGAGACTAATAAGAAAGGGTTTAATAAGACATTTTCTGAGTATAAGATGAGGTGGAAGAACAAAGTTTCAAGGATGGTTAATAGGCCCAATGAAAAGAATCAGATTAACATGATCATTAAGAACTTGCTTCCAGCATACAATAATAGGCTTCTGTCATCGCCTATCAATTCCTTTGCGGAGTTATGTGATTACGGTGTGAGAATTGAAGATGCCATCAATACTGGGAACTTAGACCTAAGTGAAGCCAAGTTTCAAGCCAAGAAAATGTTCAATGAAGAAGAAAAGGGTGGTGCTCTCAACAGTGTGAATGTTGTTTTTACTCAGTTGCAAAAAAGGGTGTTTGATGATATCCAAATGCCTTTATTAGAAGTACTAGCAGTCTTGAATGAGGGGGGGCACCTCAAGCCATTTGATCCTACTCCTCTTCCAAATCCAATCCCACCAAATTGGAATAGAAATGACCATTGTGCATTCCACCAAAGGATAGGACACAAGACAAATAGTTGCATAAGGTTGAAGCATGAAGTTCAAGATTTGATAGATCAAGGGGTGATTTCCAAGCCACAGCCTTAAGAAATGGGTGAGTAGAAACAAGCAAGAATGAATGAAAGGATGTGCCTAAAAGATTTGATCCATGAGAACACCTTTTGCTAGAGGATGAACCATTTCAATTCTGTTGAGTCTTTTTTAATTGTTGTGTCTCTAATTTGTTGAGTCTATTTGAGTCTTTCCCTTGTTGTGTTGTTGATTCTTTTCATGTTCCTTTGAATTTTTGAATTAGTGTTGCTTTACATTCAATAAAGATGGCCACTCAAATATGATGTGTATCGTGTGATCTCTTTTTGCTAGTTTTGAAATGAATGAATCCTTAAACCTAACACATTGGTTAATCCAAATAAGGAATCAAAAGATAAGATTGTCTTAGTTCATTCAATCATAAAGAGCAAGCATTAAAATAAGAAAGAGGGTGAGAGAGAAAAAAAAAGACTTCGATCAAGTGAGAGAGCACACAAGAATGAAAATGATGAGCGATGAGTGACTCCATGAAGCACAAGGCATGAGTGAGACAAAGGTAAGAAAAGCAATTAAAGGAATGACTTGTTGTTTCATATGGATGACACTACAATGATGAGAACTTAATGAGATGAAAAAAACAAACCTACGTTTGGGAAGGCTAAGCAATCAAGGTTGAAGGGATGAGAGGCCATCTTTCTGCTACCTTTTTTACAATGACAGATTATTTCCACTTGATAACCCCGTTGAGCTTAGATGAATTCCTTCTTTATACCCATGACAAGAGATTACCCCCTACACTAAGGGCATGTTCCTAACAGATAATGATTTGAAAGGGTTAACCTTTACACTAAGGGTATATTAATATTGGAAAGGGTCAAATCTATATTAAGGGCAAGTTTTGTGGATGAATGATAGAGGGATGTGAGAATGATTTATAAGTAAAAGAATATCGCAGCCTTAGAACCTCAGCCTTGTTACAGTCCAAAAACAAGTCCTCTTTGATCAGTTGAGATTGTTTAGCCCTTCAAATTTTGGAAAGCCTAGCCTTAGTAGTGCAAAGATAAAAATAAAAAAAAAAAAGAAAAAAAAAAGAGGAAAAAAAAGAAAAAAAAATAAAAAGAAAAGAAAGAAGAAGGCCTGCTAGGTCGAAAACTTGAAAGGGCAACCTAGGCAAAAATTAGGGCACCTTGAAATGAAGTGAAGAAGAGTAACAAGGAAAATGGTGAACTCACTCCAAGTTAGGGGCAAATCATGAATGGAAATGACAAAGGAATGAACATGCAAGGGAAGGTGAGACTAGCTCTAAGCTAGAGCAACCATGATGAGGAGAAAAGTGACCATACATGAGAGATGAGTTGATTTAGGAGAATGCAAGAAGAGAGAACTGAAAGGAGTGAGGTGTGCATGTTCAAGCAAGGACAATGATCGAATTGACTAAAGATGATTGAATTTTAAATTCATATTTGGACTAATCAATGGAGATGGTAGGCAATTCATGAAAAACTAGTTCAAAAAGAATATGCGTTGATATGTAAAATCATCTGGATCCATGATTCTTTAATTCTTTACCTCCTTTCTTCCACTCCTTCAAATTTCTTCAAGGCCCTTTTTTGTATTCAAATCATGTTGTTCTCTACTATCTCTAAACTCTCATCATGCTTGAAACTTCTTTTGCCTAGAGTCTCTTTCAACTTGTTCTGCTCATGAATACTCATTTGTCTCAAACTTGTGTCGTGTTTGAAACTTCATTTGTCAAGAGTCTCTTTCAACTATCTTTAATTTTCTTCTAGAGGTGTTAGGAATTCTAGGGAATTGATGGTCATCCAAAGGCACAAAAAGAAAAAAAAGAAGAGGAATTGAAGATGAAGAGAAGAAAAAAGAGAATAAAAGAAAAGAAGATGGGAGAAAGAAAAGGAAAGGAGAAGGAAAGAAGAAGGTGAAAAGAGAAAAAGAAATGATGAGAAGATGAGAATGAGAGATTAAAAAATAAAGGAGAGAGAAAGTAAAAAAAGAAAAGAAGAGGTAAAAATGATGAGAAGGTAACAAAAGAAGGCAAAAAAAAAGAAAAAGAAAAGAAAAGAGAGATAAAAAGCTAATAAAATAAGTGAAGAGAAGAGAAGAGGAATGACGTAATATGTTCTGTTTGTTTTAGTCTTGATGTGTTTGGACCTAACCTAATGTGACTCGTTGTGATTGGTTCAATCTCGATGTGTTCGGACCTAACTGTTGGATAAAAATCTGGTTTTGTATCTCATACAAAACACACAGCGGAAGCAACAAACAAGGATCTATTTCATTCATAATTGACAACATGCACTCTGTAAATTTCAGAATTTAAGTACAAGATAGCGTACCTTGGTGTGGAGAATTTCAAAACAAAGATTAGAAGCACTTGGGAAAACTTTTAATCTTCACTCCAATTCCACTTTACGCCCAAGATGTGTGGTCTCTCAATCAGTTTCCAAAGGAAGAATGAAAGTGTGTCTCACACTCTTTCTTTTCTCTACGATTCTTTTCTTAAAAAAAAATCCTTTAAAAAATTCTGTATGTTTCTCCCTTTATAACTAACTGATTATCTAATTGGGCCGGCCTATTGGGCCTTTCCAATTGGGCTTTAGTGTGTGGCTTGGAATGGGACCAAAAGGGACCAATAAGACACTAACTCCAATGGGCCTTGGGCTTTTCCGTCAACTCTTTACAAGTCCAAAGTTACCATTAATTATATTTAATACCACTATATAAATATAATTGCACTCTAAGCCTTATTAATAAATTATATCCCAAGACTTTATTTTACACGCAACCCCTTCATAAAATATTCGTAGTAATACAAAGTCATAAATATAGACTGCCACTTTGTAAATTACTACATCTTATCCTTGAGTACCCGGTTTAATCCTTTAAAGTTATTCATCATATATTTATGAAATCCAATTTCATAAATATATACTTTAGTAATTTCTTACCAAAGTTGTTAGGTCTAACTCTCTAAATAACCAAACCCATTAAACTTATCTCAAGGGAATATTTTATATCTCCGTTAAGAGACTATGAATTCCATCTTGAGAATATATGTTCCATCAACACTAAATGTGGCTGCCCAACATACTGAGGTTTTGACCGTTACTTTAGATCTCACTCCTGATATATCAAAGCAACCTATACCTCATGATCAAGTCCATTATTCTCTCAGGATTAAGAGTTCATGCAAATAGAAGTCGTGAAATTTATTATTCATTTGACAGTCGTTAGGAGAATAATAAATCTCACAGCGGTCCAGTTCAATATGTCTTAACTCTTAAAACATATCAACATATCAACTAGAAGTCACCACTTCCATGATCAAGACAAATTATCTTAGTTGATACGTTATAGTCTTCGCAGATGAAATGCCCAATTTCATCACCGACTACAAACTATAAATTCTGAGTTTACAAAGAACTTGTGATTTATATCTTCTGTGACTTTTCACATAAATCACATACTATGCATCTCATGGGCTATATGATAATGTCCAAATATCCATGTTGCCATTATTTTAGATAAAAATAAACAACTTTATTAAACACAACATTAAGTCATACATAATGTCATACATAGCATCATACAATAGGATTTAAGGGCATATATCCTAACACTAACCTGATGTGACTCTTTGTGATTGGTTCAATCCTAATGTGTTTGGCCCTAACCTAATGTGACCCGTTGTACTTGATTCTGTCCTAATGTGTTTGGACCAAACTTGATGTGACCTGTTGCGTTGATATGACCTAATTGTTGTGAAAATTTATAAGATTCAAAAAATTTCAAAGTTCCAAAAAGGAGTTCAAAACCTCAAGAAGGATATCGCTTAAGAAGAAAAAAAATCCATAGTTCGAAAGAGACTTTCAAAAAATTCAAGTGAGAGATTGGCACTTAAGAAGAAAGTCATGAATTTCAAAAGTTTAAGGAGAATTTCAAAAGAAAGATTTCAAGTTTCAAAAGTCCAAGAGAGATTGCAAAAATGGAAGAAAGTTTTCAAAGATGGATGGATTTAAATGATGAATTTATTAAATGATGTTGATTTCCATAAGTAATAAATTCTTCTGGAAATAAATGATGTGTGTCTTGAATGATGAGCTCTTTGATGGTGATGTTGAGTCTCTTGAACCTTTTATGATAATATGATGTCGTGTTGGTGTGCTTATGATGATGTTCAAATGCTTATGATGTTGTGCTGATGTGTTTTTGATGTTGTGATGCTGTGTTGATAACATGATGTGTGATGTGTGAGTTTGGCTTAGGAAGGTACCCATTCTTGTTGTGTGCCTTTGATTCTAAGTTCATGATAGCAAACTTAGACTCTTTGATGTGATGTTGTGTTAATGATGTATTGATGTGTTTTTGGCTTAGGATAGTAGCCATTCTTGTTGTGTATCTTTGATTTTAAGTTCAAAATAGCAAACTTAGGAGCTTTGATATGGAAGGTGTGGGTAGTTGTCCTATACGGTATGAAATTCATTCACATATCCCATGGGAATTGAACATGCAGGCACGATAGAATAAAGATGGAGATGGAAGACAAGTACCACCCAGAGAATTTTAAGGCAAGAGCCCTAGATGAACACCACAGATATGTATACTTTTAAGCTCGTAAGAGTACCTTTGTTGTTTGAGCTTGTAAGAGCACCTTTGTTTGTTTTTTTTAAGTGACTCTAGGATAGCGAGCCACTCGCCTTTTGCTTGCAATTGGCAAAACAGGTTTTGGGATAGTGAACCTGTTGTTGCTTATTTCATGAGCAACAAAGGTGAGAATTTGGACATACGAATCCCACGCAACTCTTTGAAGTTACACCCCACCCCATGTATGCGTGATATGTGTTGTGTGCGTGGGTTAGGCCTGAGCCATACGTTGAAACAAAATGTTTTTTCTCTTGTTCTTTTGATTCTATTAGCGGAGCTCATGAATAAAAAGAAGGGCATCTGTAGACATTACATTTTGTACCCCTTACAGCTCGAGCCCATGTTCCCCAATGATGCTGAAATTCTAAGACCTAAGTTTGGTTTAGGGCCCAATCAGATGTTAAATTTACTTGAGGAATGTTAAAATATAAAATATAACTTTTAGCATGCGTACGCGGTCTCAAACCTGCACATACACGGTGGATTCTAGAAATTATGAAAGGAAAGTTTTTTGCATTAAAATTGAGTTTTGGTACGAATCCCACACATTTGTGAGTCATTCCAAATCCTTATTTTCATACTATAAGTATCCTTACATGGTATATTTTCAAAACACACAAAAATCCCATGAGAAAACACTAAGATTCACTAGAGATAGTGAATCAAAGAGGGAGTTTTTCACAAAACATCCTTAATTCAATTTTATTTTGATTAAGGGGAACGATAAAAAATCAAGCTTGAAGAGCTTTTTGCTTGAGGTATTAGCCTAAACTTTTCTTTTTATCTTTCTTTTCTTTTTGTGCTTTAAATCTGTCTGTCTGTTTGTTTGTTATAATTTTTTTAATATGTCTATCTAGGTTATGTTTTCATTTTTGTATGTTTAAAATGCATGTTAGGGTGTTAGATTTAGTGTTCTAGGATTGGTTGTGTTTTTAGGGTTTTTTGGGTAAGAACTTGCATACGCATAATCTTGCCTACAAATGCAGGCTTGATTATGCACATGCAAACTTGTTCTTGTGTGTGCAGGTCATTGCTTAGAAATCCTAATTTTTATTTTGTTCATTTCGTTTCTACTTTCACAGGTTTGTTTGTTTAGCTTCTTTTCCGATGATTTTATGCTCTTAATGTCTCTATTTCACATGTTTAATTATTTGTTTGTTATCACATGTAACAATTAGGGTTTATTTGACATTTTACTGTTTCAATGGGATGATCATGCATTCACATGCTTATGCATAATGCCATAGGTGCTGAGTTGCTGCAAGGTAAGTAAGGGTATGTTATGCATTCCAATGAATATGTATGGTTGGGTTTGATAATTGTGATCTTGATGCTTTGGATGATGACGTGTTTTGTTTAGCTTTGTTTCTACTTTTGATCTTTAATGCTCACATGTTTCTGCCTTCGATGAATGTGATATGATATGATGGAGTTTGTGATGAAGCATGCTTAGATGTATGATTAGGGTTTGTGATGTGAAGAATGCTTTGATGCCATAATAGGTGAATGTTATGACCATCAATATGTGATGCCATGATTAGATGAACGGTATGGCTTTGTTTGCAAGCATGATAGATGTATGGTTAGGGATGCTTGATACCATGTTGATTGCTAGATGTATGTGTTAGGATATATGCCCTTAAATCCTATTGTATGATGCTATGTATGACATTATGTATGACTTAATGTTGTGTTTAATAAAGTTGTTTATTTTTATCTAAAATAATGGTAACATGAATATTTGGACATTATCATATAGTCCATGAGATGCATAGTATGTGATTTATGTGAAAAGTCACAGAAGATGTAAATCACAAGTTCTTTGTAAACTCAAAATTTATAGTTCGTAGTCGGTGATGAAATTGGGCATTTCATCTGCGAAGGCTATAACGTATCAACTAAGATGATTTGTCTTGATCATGGAAGTGGTGACTTCTAGTTGATATGTTGATATGTTTTAAGAGTTAAGCCATATTGAACTGGACCGCTATGAGATTTATTATTCTCCTAACGACTGTCAAATGAATAATAAATCTCACGATTTCTATTTGCATGAACTCTTAATCCTGAGAGAATAATGGACTTGATCATGAGGTGTAGGTTGCTTTGATATATCAGGAGTGAGATCTAAAGTAACGGTCAAAACCTCAGTATGTTGGGCAGCCACATTTAGTGTTGATGGAACATATATTCTCAAGATGGAATTCATAGTCTCTTAACGGAGATATAAAATATTCCCTTGAGATAAGTTTAATGGATTTGGTTATTCAGAGAGTTAGGCCTAACCACTTTGGTAAGAAATTACTAAAGTATATATTTATGAAATTGGATTTCATAAATATATGATGAATAACTTTAAAGGATTAAACCGGGTACTCAAGGATAAGATGTAGTAATTTTCAAAGTGGCAGTCTATATTTATGACTTTGTATGACTACGAATATTTTATGAAGGGGTTGCGTGTAAAATAAAGTCTTGGGATATAATTTATTAATAAGGCCTAGAGTGCAATTATATTTATATAATGATATTAAATATAATGAATGGTTATTTTGGACTTGTCAAGAGTTGACGGAAAAGCCCAAGGCCCATTGGAGCTAGTGTCTTATTGGTCCCTTTTGGTCCCATTCCAAGCCACACACTAAAGCCCAATTGGAAAGGCCCAATAGGCTGGCCCAATTAGATAATCAGTTAGTTATAAAGGGAGAAACAAACAAAATTTTTTAAGGGATTTTTTTTAAGAAAAGATTCGTAGAGAAAAACAGAGAGTGCGAGACACACTTTCATTCTCCCTTTGGAAACTGATTGAGAGACCACACATCTTGGGCGTAAAGTGGAATTGGAGTGAAGATTAAAAGTTTTCCCAAGTGCTTCTAATCTTTGTTTTGAATTTCTTCACACCAAGGTACGCTATCTTGTTCTTAAATTCTGAAATTTATAGAGTACATGTTGTCAATCATGAATGAAATAGATCCTTGTTTGTTTCTTCCGCTGTGTGTTTTGTATGAGATACAAAACCAGATTTTTATCCAACAGTATGCTAGTGTGTGTGTGTGAGAGAGAGTTAGATACAAGTATTGATTATGCATTAATAGGGTTAAGACATAGGACACAATGATGGGAAGCCAAGCTTAGGGTTGGACGGTTTTGGGTGCCTAACACCTTCCCAAGATCGTACCTTAACTCTAAAAAGTGTATTCCAAAAACAAGGCTTGAGAATACCTTAAATTTTCATCCTAATTCCACATGGTGCCCAAGATGAGTGGTCACTCAATTAGTTCTTATGTACATTAATTTTCCTTTGGAAAAGTGTATTCCAAAGATACTTGTCATGCCCTAAACCCCAAAGGGTCCAAAGCGTGAGAAAGACATCTCAAGTACCTATAAATTTTTTTTTTTTTTTAACTTTTTGACAATTCAATCCACATAAAATACTATCAAGTACCAACGTCAAGAATTATCATAATAATTCCTTTGAATATACTCTTAAAGTAAGTCAGAGCTCTAAGCATTAATTACAAGGACCATTAGCCACAAAAGAATAGAGGTTTGAATAAATAATTACATAACAGTAGCTTGTCCCATCAGTGGGAATACAGTCACAACCACTATAATGTACAAAAGAATGAGTCAAGCCCATTCTAAGATGTACATCATTTAATAACACCATTACAAAAGTTCAGCTTCCATCAGTAGTTATTCTAACTACTATTAGCCACCAAAAAAACCTATCTCAAAATGTTGTTGTCTACTCTGAAAAGTTTATAAAAAAATAATGGAATAAGACAGAGCCCAGTAAGTAGCATAATTAATGGGGGTGGGGGAAATACAAGTTTCATCTTCAATAATAATAATATGACAAGAATGATTAAATAATGAACTACAAAATTTCTCTAAGAAACTGCCTTGAAACTATATACTATAATTTGTGAGCATCAACAATATAATTTTCAAAGCCATAATATCTAACAAAAGATAAATTATCACAAATATACTACACTACCACATAGACTGGTCAGGGGATCCACCCATTCACAAATGGCATGATATTGTCCTCTCTAGTATTCAGACTCTTGGCCCCATGGACAGTAGCCTCACCCATACCCTCAAAGTTTTTCTCTCCCCCCAAGGGTAGCAAAGAGAGCGCATCAAATAGGCCCTCTCTTGTATGTGGTCTCTTGGCCCTATGGATAGCAGTCTCACCCACACACAATCAAGGAACCTCTTCCCCCCATGGGCAGCAGGGAAGAACGCATCATCCAAAGTGAAGAGGCACTGACCTAGATTTGATTCTGTTGTCTCACCGGAAAATCACACATGGCATGGTGTTAAAACCACATAAAGCTCACAGTATACATTTCCTTTCAAATACAATTTATATCCAGGTAGTTTCAGAAAAACCTTAAATAATCTAACTTCCACAAGGTTTGTAAGGTTTTTAACTCCATTCTTGTTAAAAAGTTTTTCTTTCAATTTCCCAATTACAAGACAAGATAAGCATCTTTAGATTTTCTAATAAGCCATAGAATTCATAATTTTCCTTATCAAAGATTAAATAAAAGATGCTCATATTTCCCATGTCAACAATTCATGCATTTCCCCAGATGCAATATCAAATATAATGCATTTTCATATATATAATCATATATATATATATATATATATATATATGTATATTAAGGTTATGACACAATAGCTTTTAGGAAAATATAGTTTCTATAGGTAGTTTCCAAAAGTGTGTCTAACCTAAAACAACATTTATGCAATGTAATTATTTTCCAAAAATCCCATTAAAAAGCTACTAACCTCGCAACTGCAAAATCCTAATTCTCCAAGCTCCAAGGAGATTAGCTAGAACCTAAACAATATCAAGTAAACCTATCACAATATGCATAGAGCTTGAAATTGTATCTAGCCACAATTTAGGAATTGCCAAATAAACACTTAATTAGGCAAGCCTAGTATTTAACCTCATCAATATTAACATATTCCACTTCCAAAGTTTCTCAACAAATTGATTCACAAGGCATAAAATCCAATTTATAAAGTTAACCCATTTAACATCATCTCCAATATTTTGACTAGCTTCTATAAAATTTATACTACATCATTAAGAGACCCATGAAAGCAAAAATCACAATATCCTCCAAGACAAGAAATTTAGAACTTCAACTAACTTCAAATAAATCCAATGGCAATGGAAAAATTAAATTTACCGACCATCACATGTTATAACTTAAAACGCCTAAATTTTTCCACCATACATGAACCTTAAGTAGCCATTTTTAGCACAAAATATATACCCACTCATCAAATAATTCCACCAATACAAAATCCATACATAAAAATACATAAATTTCACTTCCAATGCTCATAAATCACATGGGTATCATTATCAAAACTTGAATAAAAATAACCTCAAGCAAAAGTCTAAAACCCACCAAAAAGAAAAGAAATTTTTACCTCAAATAAAATGATGAAGATGCTTAGGGTTCCTAAGTATTTTTCCGGTGATCTTGCCGGAAAAATGATGGTGAGATGGTGTGGTTTAGAGTGGAGGCCGGCGGGTGAGTTTGAGGGAGTGAAAGAAGAGTGTTACGGAAAATGAAAAAAGAAAAGAAAGAAAAGAGAAGGAGAAGTGAGCTGGTCAAAGAGAGAAGAGATAAGAGAAAAAAGGAGTGGTGGAGAATGGTGGGTAGTGGGGTTAGGTGGGGAGCACGTGGGCGCTTAATTTGACTTACCTTTTCTTTTTTTTTTCCCTTTTTTTTTTTTTTTCAGTCTGATTGGGACGTGACAATACTGTTGAGAGAAAACTGTTTTCTCTTCTTTCAATCATACGTATGTATTAACTGCATTTGGAAGTTACTTTATTTACTAACTCTTATTAAATAAATAACTGATTATCTAATTGGGTTAGTCTTTTGGTCCAATCCAATTGGGCTTAATTGTGTGGCTTGGGATGAGACCAAAGGGACTAATAAGGCTCTAGCTCCAATGGGTTTCAGACTTATCTGTCAACTTTTGACAAATCCAAAGTTACCATTAATTATATAACAAGTACTACTATGGAAATATAATTGTACTCTAGGCCTTATTAATAAATTATATCCTAAGACTCTAATATAATATCATTTGACATTTTCATAAAATATCTATAGTGAACGAAGTCATAATAAACTGTCACTTGGTGATATATTCTGTAGCCACAAGGATCCATATGTACCTGTGAGATGGTGGATTGACTGGCCCTACCAAATCAAGCCCCTAAGTGTAGAAGGGTCATGGAGTGACCATGCTATGCAAGCTTTATGAGTGAGTGTGGATTAAATTGGCCTGTACCTAGCAATTGTGGCACTTCTTCACAAATTCTACTGCATCCTTCTGATTAGTGGGCTAGTAGTAGCCCATCTATAGTATGCACTAGTATAGCTTATTCTTTCCCTGATGATCTCCACGTTCTCCTGTATGAAGTTCCTTTAACGTCTTCAATTCAGCCATGCCTTCTTCTTTTAATAGGGCTTCCCTGATGGGAACTTTCCAATCCCTATAGGATCCTTGTTTCTCTTAGAGCCTTTCCTAGAGTACTTAATTATGGATTCTCTTCGCTTATTAATCTCAACTTTAGTACTGTTCCCTTCAATGGTTATTTGTGAGCCCAACATGGCCAATGCATCTGCATATCGATTCTCACTCCTCTGAGGGTGCTCTATTTCAGATGTACAAAACTTCTCCTTCATCCTTTGAGCTAGTGTCTAGTACGAATATAGACTTGGTTCCCTTAAAGAAAAACTCCCCTTAGCCTAGCAAACTACCAAATTAGAGTCGCCAATCACCTTTAAATGTTTAATCCCCATTTCGAGGGCTGTCACTGACCCCGTTATGTAGGCCTTATATTCGATAGAATTGTTTGAACATGGAAATTCTAGCTTGAATGAGAGTGCCATGGTCTTCTCACCATTGTGATAAAGGGCCTCTTGAGTTTGCTATAGAGGAATCATCAAACTTCACGATCCACTACCCTTTGGCCACTTCTATTGTAGCCACTTCTCCTAGTGTCTCATCATCTAGTGGGAACTCCTTTTCCCTTGGAAATTGAGCCAATAGGTTCTCTATGGCTTGGCTTTTCACTGTCTTGAGTGTTCTCACCTTCAAGTCATACAGTGATAGCTGTAATAGCTATTGAGATATTCTTCCAGACAAAATGTGTTGTTTGAGAAGAGCTTTGATTGCACAGGATTTCGTCATTAAATGTACCTTATAAGCCAGGAAGTAATGGCGTAGTCTTTATGATGCATAGACAATTGCCAAGAATACCCTTTCTATTCTAGGATAATGGGTTTTTGTGTCCTTTTAGGTGTGGCTTATGTAGTAAGTTAGATGTTCGATGCCACTTCTGTCCTTTTGGGCTATCAAAGCCCCGATGGTAGATGGGCTTAAGGCTAGGTAAAGCAACAACGGTTTCCTGCGGACTGGAGCTTGCACCAAGTGGAGATTCATTATAATCTATTGTAACTTTAGAAAATATGTCTATTGTGTTTCCCCCCACTCAAAGCCTTATCCTTTCTTTAGTAGCTTCGTAAAAGCTAAAGTGATTGATGCTAAACTAGGGATAAGCCTTCTAGTGTAGAAGGCTTTGCCTAGGAAGCTTTTTAACTCCTTGATATGGTTGGTGGCTTCATGGTTGCTATTGCCACTACCTTGGCTGGATCCACATCTATCCCATTACTGTGGACCAGAAAATCAAAAATTTCTTAACAGGTACTCCAAAGGTGCACTTTTGTGGATTCATTATTAACATGAAAAGTTTGCATCTTTTAAATACTTTTCTTAACACCTTGACATGATCTCCTCGCCTTCTCAATTTCACCACTATGTCGTCCACATAGTCCTCTAGTTCTTGGTGCATCATGTCATGAAATATGGTAGTCATTATACACTGATAAGTTGCACCTGCATTTTTTAGCCCAAAGGGCATCACTGTGTAGTAAAATTCTCCATAGGCGTTTTGAAAGCGATTTTTTCCGTATCCCTTGATGCCATCTGAATCTAATTATACCCGTTGAATTTCTCCATAAAGGAAAACATGGAATTTCCCATGGCATAATCTATCATCACGTCCATGTTGGGCAATGGGAACTCATCTTTAGGATAGACCCGATTAAGATTTCTAAAATCAACATAGCATCGTATCTACCTGTTTTTCTTTTTCACAGGTACAATGTTAGATAACCACCGTGGGTGTTAGTTTAGTTTGATGAATCCGGCCACTAATATCTTTTTCACCTCCTTCACTATCTACCTTTCTATCTCAGTGTGGATCACCCTAGTAGGCTGAGTCACTAGCTTTGCCTCAGGATCCACATTGAGTGTGTGTACCATTAACCATGGGTCTAGCCCAGGCATCTCATTATAATCCCAAGCAAAAACATCTCTAAACTCCTTCAGTAGTAGGATCAATTCTATATTTTCTTCTTCCAACAACTTTGAGCTTATTGAAATTGGTCTCGGCTTTTGTGGGGTTGTGCCTAGGTCAATCTCTTCTAGCTTTTCTTCTGCCATTACTTGCACATCCTTTTCTGTTGCAATCTCCTTTTCACTTTTTGTGTCACTTTCTTCCCCCTAACTATCCTAGGCCACACAGCATACTAGGGTCTTATGATGTGGCTCTTCTCCTGCACCCCCTTGTGTACTGTAGGTGGGCCTCGCACACCTTTATAATTTATATTCTATCCTGCCGTTAGGTGTTCAAACCCTAACACATCGTGGTGCATTGCTTAGCTCTGAAGTTGGTGCTTCTTTGCTTTACCTTTTTCGCATCAACATTTCTCTCAAGTTAAGCTTTAGGTCATCTTGGATGTCCTCTCACCTAGGGACAAAGGTGCCTTGTGGCCTAGATAATGAACTCTCTTCAGACGACACCCAATCATCATAGAACATAATCTTAATCAAATAGGCCTCTGCCTGCTCGAATGGAGATGGGTTTGCTGCTATCCATATCATCCTGCCATTCATCCTCGCCTTCACACATTGGTGGTAGGTGGATGAAATTAGGCAATGCTTGTGTAGCTATGGCCTTCCCATCAATATATGATAGCAAACTTCTATCTTTACCACATGAAAACGGGCCAAAGAGCCTATTGGGTCCACTTTTAGTCATAGTTATATGTGGCCTGTGATATATTCGCCTCTTCCTTCGAACCCTATTACATCCATTAGGAATCCTTGAATCTTGCTTTTTGGTATTCTTTCTATTTGCAACGTGTTGAGTGGGATGAGATTTACTGAGGCCCTCATGTCAACCAGAGCTCTCTTAATGGGAATTTGGTTTATGAAGGTTGGTAGGTAAAAAGGCCTACTATGGTTCAAGTACCCCACTTCCATACCTTCATCGCAGAAAATAATCTCATTGGTGTCTTGCAATAAAGCTCTATCAGCCCTGGCTTCTATGGCAAGACATTTTATTCCTGCTCTTGAGGCAATGCTTACCAAAGCCTCTGTGGCCATCCTTCATTTGTTTGCTGTGAGCTCCAGTTAGTCAAACAAGTTCTTGAACTAGGAGCTTTTCTATAAAGTAGTAACTGCTGCGGTAGGCAGAGTCAGCCTTTCTTCTTCATCATCTCTTAGATCTATGCAAATGACGACTGCTACTACCTTATTCCTTTTATGGTTGAGGAATGGGTTTCTTTGCACCTCTAGTTAAGACAATCCAAGGGTTCCTTCTCTGATTCCACAGTGAACTAATCTGCGAAGTGCCCAACATTTTGCGGTGGCGCGCTATACGTAGTTATGTAGATGATAGAAATGTGGGTCCCTCCATTCTTCTTCAGCGGGCTTTCTTGAGAATTGATGGGGTTTGAAAACTCCATATGCAATCCATTTGTCTAGGAGCACATCCAAATTTTTTGGGGTGCAAGCTATTGGAGGAGGGCTCTTGTACTCCATTCCTTCCTACTTCCTCTTCTTCTCGTCAATGGACATTGTCATGGTCTATGATGTAGATCTCCACTCCTTGGGTTTGTTAGAGCTAGGCCTGACCAATTGGACAGTTTTCCTAGCCTTTTGCAATAGCTACGCAAATTGTGAAATTTCCAAGTTCTCTAGGATGGCTCTAAAGTCCTTGATCATATTGCCCATACACATTTCCACCAGTGTCTTATCCTCACAGTGGTCATAACATTCAAGGGCTATGTCCCTAAACCTTTTGATGTATTCCATCAGGTCTTCATCATTTTTCTGCTTAGTACCTTGCAAAGTTGCGAGCATTACCATTTCTTCTCTGTGGAAATACTCAGTGTAGAATACATCTACCATGTCATCCTGCAGTGGGATTGATCCTAGCTTCAAGCTAGTGTAACAGGTATATGTTCGGTAAGTTAAGGACTTTGAAAATTCTTAGAGGCAAAGGCCCTTGTCTGCTGCATAGGGACAAAGGGTTTCAATAAACTTACTTATATGCTTAATAGCGCTTTCCCTTCTACCATCATCTTATGCGAACATTTATGGCTCATATCTTTCGGGATAAGGCTTACTGAGTATCCTTAGTAGGTAAAGAGGTCTTCGTGCATAAAATCTTTCCTTGGGCACCTTAGCCCTTTCTTGCTCTAGCAGTGTGGTGACGTCAACCATTGTGACGATGCATTGCTTTGTGTTTTACGAGCCACCACCCACAGGGGTTTCTTCCTTGTCTATTACATGTTTAGGGTCATGTTGGCTCCTCTTTTCCTTAGTCTTGTCCACCTTTAGCTGGCATAATTCCTCCATTATTTGCTATTGGGAATGCTATACGGACTGCAATACTTCAATGAAGAAGTTAGTGTAGTTGGTGGGATTCCTTTGCTGCTATTGTGGCCCAACTCCCGCTCCATCAGTACCTTTTGCTTGATTGGGCTAGTGCGGTGTGGTTGGCCTTGATTCTGCCTATAGTGGCACGACACTTACATTTCACGTTGTCTTTGATCTTAGGGGCATAACTTGCAAGGGATCTATTTGCTTTCCCTATCTTTTTCCTAACTCCCTAGTGGAGTCCAATTTAAATGTTATGGATCTTTTGGTGTCGTTAGGCTTTGGTCTCTCCAATTTGTGCACAAGTCGAGCCACCCCAATTTAGACATGTCTAAAGAGAGGTATTGAGTGTACATCGTAACTGCAGCAAGATCAACTGTTACAGAGGTTATAGTAAGAATACAGTATGGAAGAATAACACTAAACAAATGCCATTATCAAAATAAAAGGGAAGTAACTTAATAAGGTTACAGTAGAATAAAGCAACAGATAAAGATAACGCTACAGTAGACATCTCAATTATCGAATGGTAAACTAATCACATGAAAATCATAAAAGAAAAACTTGTCTGCCAAGAAAGTAGGCTTAGTTTCTCAGCAGATGCAAGTCTAAGAAGGGAACCGATCCCCAATATGTAACCTTAAAGAAGGCTTCTACCATAAAAGTTACACACTATGGAAAAAGGACCTAAATGGTTTGAGCTTCAATCCTCAATCTCTCAAAGAGTGGGTCTATAAAGAGGGAGAGAAAAAAAATAGTCTATTAATGCATGCCTGTATTCCTACCAATTGTGTCTCTCTAATTTTTTGTACATTCTTTTCCTTCTCTCTTCTCTTTCGTGTTCCACCTCATTTTCTTTCGTTACTTTCCATTCCCCCCTTTTACTATTCACAGCTACCAATTTTTATACCGTCTTCCATGATGAGATTTGCTATTTTTACCCCTCAATTGCTTTTGGCTCCTTATGGGTGTCCTTCTAAGACTGCCTATTGGTCTGTCGGCTGCTTATCCACTACCATTGCTCTGAATATGTTGGTTGCACCACTTCCTATTCCCGTTCAAAATTACTTGTGTTGTTTCTTACCTTTCTCTGTTTTTCACTACTCTCTTTTGAATAAGGATTAAGCCTCTCCATCACCTACCTCTATGGCATGCATCAAGTGATCCTAGCTCATACTTACTTCTTTTGGGTGAGATGCCATCCCAGCAGGACATTTCTTCCCAAAGAAGTTTGAGTGGGAACCATAAAATAGACCCTTCTTTCTCCCCACTACCAGACCACACCCTTTAAATACCTTAACTCGTGGCCCACTTCCTATGTATTGGTTGGGTACAAGTAGGTGGTGCCTTGGCCCTTTTTGTATGCTCCACCCTGTCTAAATTTGTTTCTTTCTAGCCTTCACACCATTTTTGCTGCCTCCGTGTTTGTTTGATTTTGTTGTACAATCAGGTTGGTTATCTCTTATAGCATGAAGGGCGTGTGGGCTTTTAGGCTCATGTCCCCTACCTTTTATCCTTTCTTTGGACTAGGCAATACTTGGGCAAAGGACTTCATCTTCCTGCCTAGCCCATGTTTTTCTTCCTTGCGTCTAGGGGTCTCTTAGCTACTGTTCCTGCCATATCACTTCATTGTGCTTGCTATAGCTTTACCCTCCCTTTTGCTTTATGTTACATCGTGGACTTGTGGGCTATCGTGCCATCCCACTTCTTTGTCAATTTGCTATTCAGGGTGTCCCAAACCCACTTTTCACATCTTTACATCTCTCAGACTTTGTTGGCCAACATTCCTGTTGTGCTAGCCCATTTCATTATTTCATTTCTCGGGCTTCCTCAGACCATTAACTTTCTCTTTACCTCTTTTACTCCCATGGGTTTTTTGCTAGATCCTTTGGGCTTTCTTGGTCTAATTACCACATCTTTACCTTTCATTTGGGCTTATTGGCCTTTAGGCTGACCCATTGAGTTTACTAACTCATTTCCCAGGCTTCCTCGACCCATTTACCTCTTCTTTACTTCTTTTTATTCCCATGGGCTTACTACTTCATTCATTGGGCTTTCTCGGCCCATTTACTTCTTATCTACCTCTTTTTAATCTTGTGGGCCTTCTAGCCATCAATCCTACCATTTTAGCTTACTGGGCTTGTTTCTTTATTCCTTTACCATTTTGTTGGGCTTCTTCTACTGTTGGAGCCTTTATTAAAAGTGGGCATCAACAATGTGTTATAGTTTTCGTAAATGAAATGCCCAATTTCATCACCGACTATGAACTACATTTTTAGTTTACAAGGAACTAGAGATTTGTATCTTCTATAACTAAATCACATACAATGCATCTCAAGGACTATGATAATGTCCGATTAGTTCATTTACAAAGTCTCATATAATTAAACAATTTAATTATTTATAACATGCTAATAAATTGGATTTTAGGGCATAAATCCTAACATGTTTTACATTTCCTATACCTTGCTGGGCCATAGCCTTGGAATGTTGACAATGTCTGTTTACTTTCTTGCTCTGTGTGATAGCATTGTGCATGATGTATATATATATATGCCTGCGTGTGTGTGTGGGTGATTGTGCACTTTGTATGATGGACTCTTGTGGCTATGTGAGTGACCCTCTTTAATCATAAGAGTTCTTGACCTTATAGTGTGGGTATGTGCTCAAGGTGATTCCCGTAGGTGCATACTCAAACTATATTGTGTGCACGATCATCGTGGTGTGATTGTCTTGATCCATGTCACTAGATGACATTGGTTTCCCAGTGTATGTGACACACATCAACATGCTTGATGCTTTGAAAGGCTTTGGCTCGTCACAGTACGAGCACTTAGATACGCGTTGTTTAAACAGATGCAAAACCCTACTAGTGCACCATAGCGCACCAAATGCAAAACTTTGCCAAAATTTTCATCGTGAAAATGGGGCATCCCCAATGCTATATTCTCTCGACGAAAGCTTGGTGAGAATAGTGTTTTTTTTTTTTTTTTGCATTATGACGCATCTGAGGCGAAGTGCTACAGGATTTCCGCCATGAAAATAAGGTGAAATGTTGATAGATTTTCACCAAGGAAATTTGGCAAGAATATGAACATACTTGGAAAGCATCGATTGGGACCACACCCATTCCAAAATCAAACCTCAAAGCCCAATACATTCAAAGCCCCACAAGCTAATTCCAATAGCTTATTTTCAACTGCCAATATCCTTAATTTATGATTTTACAAAAACAAAAGACTATCTATGGACACACATTGTGGGGTGCCTAGCACCTTCTCCACAAGTAAGCAGACTTTTGAACTCAAGAATCAAGACTTTTTATCCATCCATATTAGATTAGGATAACTGCCCTTTTTCTTAACCTAGGGTCGGTAATAAAATCAAATAGAGTCAGGTTACCAATCACACCTTAGAAAAAACCCAATGATTGGTGGCAACTTCACTTACCTTCGGCAATTTCCTTAAAATTGACTCAGATTCTAGTCACACACCCGAGGTATGACACACCTCCACCTCCATAACAACTCTCAGGCTAGGCACGTGAACGTCACAGTGATGAGTGGTCGAGCAGTGTGGGGTGTCGACAGACTATTGACACCACTAGTAATACTTAGAGAATTTATCCTTTAGAGCTTTTGATAAGATCCTAATCTTTGGACATTGTCTTTTCGAAAACATTGAAATTGGCATTAGCCTTTGAGGCTTTCTTTTAGAAAATTGCTTTGCTATATCCTAGTAAACCATTTTCAAAACTCAAAAATATTTTCCAAAAATGCTTTTCAAATGGTTTTCCAAAAACCCGCTTTGAGGCATTTTCATATGTGTGAAGCTTTTCCGCTTTCCTAAAGCTTGCTTTATAGCTTTCCTTCACATGCGCAAACCTAGGGTAGTAAGATTTAATTTCTGCTACACATCTTTGCTTATATTTTTTGTGTTGGAAAGTCTTTCTCCTTTCATTTTAAAATGCATGACATCACCGCTCGTATTGGGTCGAACCAAGGCTCAGCGTTGAAGGCTGATGTTGGATTCGTATACCTTAGATAGTTATTGGATGCCGAATTGTAGGATTTTCTTAGGTCCATGGGTGGATAGGATTATGCTGAAAAGGCCCTTTGATCCACTCTATTCCATAACTTCTATGAAGGGAAGGATTTGATGATTGAGGTCCCTCTTAAGAATAGGACCAACTTACCAGTTAAGCTGTGTCTCATATAATTGGCCTAGACTACGTCAAACCTTAAGGATTGGGAAGAGTCAAATCCAAGTAAACATCCCAGCCAAGGGTAGGATATCCTTCCTAGGATTGTTTTCAAAATGAGTCAAGGGAAAGAGTCTAGTTTCTGTTTGCAGGTTTGCCCTTTTTGCTTGCCTTAAAGAGTTATGCTTTACTCCTGGTTCTGTCCATCTTGTTTACACAGCATCTGTGATTAACCCGTAGGGAAAAGTAACCACATTTCTTGCACAATAGATCATACCCGATCCTTAAGGGTTTTCAATCCTACAAGGGTATGCATGCATACGCTAATGGCTCCGTCATATAAATGTGTACAGATAAAACTTGTCACTGTTAGGATTAATGCCCTTAAATCCTCGTGTATGATGCTATGTATGATATTATGTATGATTTAATGTTGTATTTAATAAAGTTCTTCTATTATTATCTAAAATAATGTTGACATGAATATTGAGATATTATCATATAATCCATGAGATGCATAGTATGCGATTTATGTGAAAAGTCATAGAAGATATAAATCACAAGTTTTTTGTAAACTCATAATTTTAGTTCATAGTCGGTGATGAAGTTGGACATTTCATCTGCGAAGACTATAACATATTATCTAAGATGATTTTTCTTGATCATGGAAATAAAGATTTCTAGTTGGTATGTTGATATGTTTTAAGAGTTAAAACATATTGAACTGGACTGCTATGAGATTTATTATTCTTCTAATGACTGTCAAATGAATAATAAACTCACGACTTATATTTACATGAACTCTTAATCTTGAGCGGATAATGGACCTAATCATGAAGTGTAGTTGCTTTGATATATCAAGAGTGAGATCTATAGTTACGGTCAAAACCTTAGGCTGTTGAGCAACCACATTAAAAGTTAATGGAAAATATATTCTCAAGATAGAATTCATAGTTTCTTAACGGAAATACAAAATATTCCCTTGAGATAAGTTTAATAGGTTAGGTTATTCAGAGAGTTAGGCCTAACCGCTTTAGTAAGAAGTTACTAAAGTATATATTTATGGATTTGGATTTTATAAATATATGATGAATAACTTAAAGGATTAAACCGAGTACCTAAGGAACTAAGATGTAGTAATCTACAAAGTGGTAGTCTACATTCATGACTTTGTATTACTACAAGTATTTTATGAAGGAGTTGCATGTATAATAAAGTCTTGGGATATAATTTATAAATAAGGCCTAGAGTGCAACTATATTTATATAGTGATATTAAATATAGTTAATGGTAACTTTGGACTTGTCAAGAATTGATAGAAAAGCCCAAAGCCTATTGAAGCTAGTGTCTTATTAGTCCCTTTTGGCCCCATTCTAAGCCACACACTTAAGCACAATTGGAAAGGCCCAAAAGGCCAACCCAATTAGATAATCAGTTAGATACAATCGGAGAAATATACAAAATTTTCTAGAGAATTTTTTTTTTTTTTGCAAGAAAACTATTGTGAAATGGCGTGTAAGAAGTGTTAGATACTTTAACATTCTCCCTTTGGAAAACTAATTGAGAGACCACACATCTTGGGCATTAGTGGAATTGGAGTGAAGATTAAGAGTATTCCCAAGTGCTTATGATCTTTGGTTTTGAAATCCATCGCACTAAGGTACATTCTCTTGTTCTTAAATTCTGAAACTTACATATTGAATGTTAATATTTACGAATGAAGTAGATTCATATATTTTCCGTTGCGCATGTTTTGTATGTGATACATGCATGCATATTTCCATCAAATGGTATCAGAGCCAGGCTTTCATTACATATCTGTTTAACATGTTTTAAGTTTTGGAATTGGTAACAATAGTTTCATGTTGTTAGAAATTTTTTTTTCTGCATGGTTTTTGAAATTATTGTTTGATAAAAAACTGATATTGATGTTATAATGTTATTTAATTTTTGAGTTTAAGCATGTTAAATTGATCCTTAAGGCTATAGCATTAATGAAATTCATTTTTGATATCAATTTTTGTCGGTTATGTTCATATGATGGTTGTTTTGTTCATGAAAACGTTAAAAAACAATCTTAGAAAAATTCTGAAAAATTCGAAATTCGTGACGCTCAATCGATCGAGCATTGATTGAGCTGGCAGAACTTTTCTCGATCGGTCGAGGATCTGTTGGGCATTGATCGAGCTTCATGGAATGTTTCTCGATCGATCGAGGATCTGTCGAGGATCGATCGAGCATCCAGAACTTTTCTGGACCGATTGAGGTACATTCTCGATCGATCGAGGACTGTGGATCCAGAATTTTCTTAAAGTGTTTTTTACATGTATAAAGAGTAAATCTATGTGTAATTTGTTTATGCATGTTTCAAACTAAAAACCTTTAATTTAAAACATCTAGTGGGAGGGAGATACAAGGGTTGGATCTCATGGCCTCCATTGTTGGTTCATAGTAGTGTGAAATACATACTTTGTCTTTGCCTTGAGCTCAGCATTCCATGTGGAGAGTATTTATTTCGTGGTCCTACAAGATTGAATTTCTTGGTTTATAGTGGTTTGATAAAACACCTTGTCTTAGCCTTGAGCTTTGCATTGCAAGCGGAGGGTGTTTTTATCATGGTACTACAAAATAAACCTGTTAAAGGGATGAAATGTGGCTACACATGATTCTAGACAATGGTATACACTAGACTAAGTATTATGGTATCTTCTAAGCTGAGTTCTTACTATTATTACTTAGAGGCTAAATGTAAAATGATATATTATTAGTGTTTGATAAGAGTTATTATGATAGCACTAGTAATAAGAATAATTCTCAATCAATCATAGTATTTAATGTTCACTTTATGTTGAGGAATATTGGATATGGGATTGGGTTGTCGTTACATGTATTATGTTATAGTTTTATTATGATTTCATACTATATGTTAAATTGATAATGTCCAGTTTACTTATTATATTCATGTTTATTATTTTTAGATTTGAACATGGCACCATTTAGCCCACTTGTTTCTATTTTTAATCAAAACAAATTGACTGGATCCAACTATGTTGACTAGAAAAGAAATTTGGACATTGTTCTTACAGCTGAAAAGCACAAATATGTGCTTACTCAACCATGTCTTAGCTTTCCTTCATTAGATGCTCCTTTTGAGGAAAAACAACAATATTATCGTTGGTAGAAATCTAATGAAATGGCCAAGTGCTATATTTTAGCATCCTCTCAAATGTTCTACAGCATCAAATGCAAGATGTAGAACTAGCTTCGGACATTATGCTAAGTTTGAAGGAGATGTTTGGTGAACAATGCCATTTTGCAAGGCAAGAAACTATGAGACAAATTTATAATACCAAAATAGGTGAAGGTACATTAGTAAGGGAACATTGTCTTACAATGATCTCTAATTTGGATACATTGGAGGTCTTAGGTGCTGACATTGATGGAGAATTCCAAGTGGATATGATACTCCTATCACTACCGGAATCATTCAAGGAATTCAGACTTAATTATGACATGAACAAAAAGATTTATTCTTTGTCTGAATTAATGAATGAGTTAGTGACGGCGGAAGACATCCTTGGCACTTCTAGTGTTGAAGCTAATGTGGGTGAAGCTTTTACTTCTCAACTTAAGATGAAAGACAAGGGTAAGAAGAAGAAGAAGAAGAAGAAGAAGAAGAAGAAGGACTTCACTAAGCAAGAGGGTAAGCAAATTGTCTTAGGAATTGCCAACAAAGGAAAGAAGATCAAAGGAAAGTATTTCCATTGTGGTGAGAAAGGACATTGGAAGAGGAATTGTCCAAAGTTCAAAGTTGCCAAGAATAAGGGTATGATTAGTTCCTTTCTTCTTGAAATATGTTTGGTACAGAATCCAATGGATTCCTAGTGTGTGGATTCAGGCTGTACTAATCATATCTGCAATTCTTTGTAAAGGTTTCAGGAGACTAGAAAGCTGAATGTAGAGGAATTGTTTCTTACTTTGGCCGATGGGAGAAGGATTCTGGTTGTAGCTGTTGGAGTTGTGAATTTATGCTTTGAGTCAAGAGTTTTAATATTGGAAGACTATCTATTTGTACCTAATTTGCATAGGAATTTAATTTCTACAACTTATTTAGGTAAATATGGATATTGTGTTATCCTTAAATACGATGTTGTAATAAAGAAGGATAAAGTGTATATCTGTTCTGGCAATATTGTGGATGATCTTTATATTTTAACTCTTGATAAGTATGAATTATATAATTCTGAATTAGATAATAATTCACATGTGAAATTATTAAAGAGAAAGTTTCCTTCTGTTAGTGAAACATATTTTTGGCACTTACGTTTAGGTCATTTTAATTCAAAAAGAACTCAAAGATTTATCAAAGATGGACTCTTAGGGCCCATGGACTTTGATGAATTTCCTATTTGTGAATCTTGTTTTGAAGGTAAAATGACCAAACGACCTTTTAATGCAAAAGGTAGAAGATACCAAGATTTGCTAGAACTAGTACATTCAGATGTATGTGGTCCTATGTCAATCCAAGCAAGAGGTGGCTATAAGTATTTCATTACTTTCACAGATGATTACTCTAGATATGGTTATGTGTACCTAATGAAACTAAAGTCCGAAACTTTTGAAAAGTTCAAAGAGTTTAGGGTTGAAGTTGAAAATCAATTGGGAAATCACATAATGGCCATTTGATCAAATCAAGGTGGTGAATACCTTCTTGGGAATTTCAAGGATTACTTGACTGAAAATGAGATTATATCCCAGTTGACTGCACCTGGAACTCCACAACAAAATGGTGTAGCAGAAAGAAGGAATATGACTCTTTTAGATATGGTTAGAACCATGCTGAGTTATTCGACTCTACCAATTTCCTTTTGGGGAGATGCCTTATATACTACAATGTATCTTTTGAATTTGGTACCTTCAAGGTCTGTTCCTAAAACACCTGTGGAGCTGTGGAATAGGCGTAAGCCTAGTATGAGACATCTCCACATTTGGGGTTGTCCAGCACATGTGTTGAAAGGAAAGTCTGACAAGTTATAGTCTAAAATAGAAGTGGTTTTCTTTGTAGGGTATCCAAAAGGAACTGTTGGAGGTTTGTTCTATAGTCATAAGGATAATAAAGTGTTTGTTAGCACAAATACCAAATTCTTGAAAAATAACTATATGAATAATTTTACTCCTAGAAGTAGAGTTGTCTTGGCTGAAATGAATGAACCTGTAGTTAAATAACCAATGTATGAATCTAGGGATGATGTGGTTGTATTAGATATACCACAAGATACTACTCATGAGATGTTTAGTACACAGGTGCCTTGTCATAGTGGGAGAATTATTCAGCCTCCTATAAGATTCATAGGTTTGGGAGAAAGTTATGAAGCTATCTCAGAAGAGGCTAAATCGGATCCTTACACTTATGAGGAGGCAATAAATGATATAGATGCACATCGTTCGATCTAAGCTATGAAATCTGAATTAGATTCTATGTATTCCAATCAAATTTGGGATCTAGTAGAGGCACCTAATGGCATTAAACCTGTTGGTTGTAAATGGGTTTACAAGAAAAAGAGAGGGATAGATGAAAATGTTGAAACATTTAAAGCAAGGCTAGTGGCGAAAGAGTATACATAAAAAGAAGGCATTGATTATAATGAAACTTTCTCGCTAGTAGCCATGCTTAAATCTATCAGAATTCTCTTATCCATTGTTGTTCATTACGATTATGAGATTTGGCCAATGGATGTCAAGACTGCATTTCTTAATAACAATCCTGAGGAAGAAATCTATATATTGCAACCAGAAGGTTTCATAGCAAAGAATTAAGAGCATATGGTATGCAAGTTAAAAATGTCCATTTATGGACTGAAGTAAGCATCTAGGTCATGGAACATCAGATTTTATCAAGCAATCAAGTCTTTTGGTTTTGAACAAAATCTTGATGAACCATGTGTGTACAAAAGACATCAAGTCAAAGTAGTTATGTTCCTAGTGCTTTATGTTAATGACATTCTACTCATTGGAAATGATGTAAGGGTAATGTCATCGGTTAAAGTTTGGTTCTCCAGCCAATTTGATATGAAGGACTTGGGCGAAGCTAACTATATTCTAGGGATCAAGCTTTGGCGAGATTGAAAGAATAGGATGTTAGGTTTGTCATAGGCTGGATATATAGATAAGGTTCTAAAATAGTTTAGCATGCAAAACTCCAAGAAAGGATTACTTCCTTTTAGACAGGGAGTTCCTCTGTCTGATGACCAAAGGCCTAAGACTCAAGAGGAAGAAAATATGATGAGACAAGTTCCTTATGCTTCTGCAGTAGGAAGTTTCATGTATGTCATGCTTTATACTAGACTGGATATTTGTTATTCAATTGGCATGGTTAGCTGATATCAATGAAATCCAAGACCAAAACATTAATAAGCTGTAAAGTATATTCTCAAGTATCTATGGAGAACGAGAAATTATATGCTTGTTTACCAGTGTGAAGATTTAATTCCCATTGGCTATATAGATTTACCAGTGTGAAGATTTTAGAAAATCCACGTTGGGTTGTGTATTCACCTAGGGAGGTAGAGCCATAAGTTGGAGGAGTGTTAAGCAATCTTGTATTGCAGAATCCACCATGGAAGCTGAATATGTTGCAGCTTGTGAAGTGGCAAAGGAGGCTGTTTAGCTCAAGAAATTCCATTTTGATCTTGGTGTTGTGAGAATTGAGCAAGTTCCTATTACATTGTTCTACGACGATAGTGGAGTGGTTGCACAATCTAAGGACCCAAGGAATCACAAGAAAGGAAAGCACATAGAATGAAAGTACCACATCATTCTAAACATTATTGCTCATGGAGATGTGGTTGTTGCAAAGATTGATAGAGAAAAGAATCTAGCAGATCCCTTTACTAAAGCCTTGCCCCAAAGGACTTTCAAGTCACTTTTGGAGGAGATGAGAGTCAGATTAGTGCACAATAGTCTTTAGTGCAAGTGGGAGATAGTTAGGATTTGTACCCTTAAATCCTATTGTATGATACTATGTATGACATTACGTATAACTTAATGTTGTGCTTAATAAGGTTGTTTTATTATTATCTAAAATAATGTTGACATGAATATTAGGATGTTATCATATAGTCCATGAGATGCATAGTATGTGATTTATGTGAAAACTCACAAAAGAAATAAATCACAAGTTCTTTGTAAACTCAGAATTTTAGTTAGTAGTCGATGATGAAGTTGGGCATTTCATCTACAAAGACTATAACATATCAACTAACATGATTTGTCTTGATCATGGAAATGGAGATTTCTAGTTGGTATGTTGATATGTTTGAAGAGTTAAAACATTTTGAGCTGAACCGCTGTGAGATTTATTATTCTTCTAACGATTGTCAAATGAATAATAAACTCATGACTTATATTTACATAAACTCTTAATCCTAAGAGGATAATGGACTTGATCATGAAGTGTAGGTTACTTTAATATATCAAGAGTGAGATCTATATTTATGGTTAAAACCTTAGTATGTTGGGCAACCACATTTAGTGTTGATGGTACATATATTCTCAAGATAGAATTCATATTTTCTTAACAGAGATATAAAATATTCCCTTAAGATAAGTTTAATGGGTTAGGTTATTCAGAGAGTTAAGCCTAACCACTTTAGTAAGAAGTTACTAAAGTATATATTTATGGAATTGGATTTCATAAATATATGATGAATAACTTAAAGGATTAAACTGGGTAATTAAGGAACTAAGATGTAGTAATCTACAAAGTGGTAGTCTACATTCATGACTTTGTTTTACTACGAATATTTTATGAAGGGGTTGCATGTACAATAAAGTCTTGGGATATAATTTATAAATAAGGCCTAGAGTGCAACTATATTTATATAATGGTATTAAATATAGTTAATGGTAACTTTGGACTTGTTAAGAGTTGATAGAAAAGTTCAAGGCACATTGGAGCTAGTTTCTTATTGGTCCCTTTTGGTCCCATTCTAAGCCACACACTTAAGCCCAATTGGAAAGGCCCAAAAGGCTAGCCCAATTAGTTAATCAGTTAGATACAAAGAAAGTAACATACAGAATTTTTTGGAGAAATTGTTTTTGCAAGAACACTGTTGTGAAATGGTGTGTAAGAAGTGTGAGACACTTTAACATTCTCCCTTTGAAAAATTGATTGAGAGACCATACATCTTGGGCATTAGTGGAATTGGAGTGAAAATTAAAAGTATTCCCAAGTGCTTATGATCTTCGGTTTTAAAATCCATCGCACTAAGGTACACTCTCTTGTTCTTAAATTATGAAACTTACATAATGCATGTTGACATTTAAGAATGAAGTAAATCCGTTTATTTGCCGCTGCGCAAGTTTTGTATGTGATACATGCATGCATATTTCCATCAGTTGCAAGTAGCCAAAATTCTACACCAAGGAGGACATTGCCATGAGTTCAAGATCTTCTTCAGGAAGGAAGGACCATTCATAATAAAGCCTCTTTATTATAAATTTGAATTTCCTTATATTTAAAAAAGGTCCATTGTTGGAGCCATTGGCTGTAGCTAATGATTTGGAGGCATTGTAAAAAAATACAAACTTTGCAAAAGCATTTCTTTTTCCATGTGATCAAAAGAGAAGGGTCCATCATGCAATTTCAAGCATGATATGAAAGTTCCTTTCAATTGCCAAGCTTGTGCATTAATTTTGCATCACTTTAGAAATTCACCAAGATAAATAGTCAATCAAGGCTCTAAGCCAATATTTCAAAAATGATAGGTGCATTTTACGTAAGCAAGAACCTAAACTAACTTTGTGTTTGTTTTGTGTTTCCATATTGTCAAATTTTCAAATGTACCCCATTTTTCTCCCATCCCATTCTATTCCTTTCCAGGATCCTAAAAGAGAAAAGATTTCTCAAAGGAAACAATCTAAGTTACCATTACACCGTGATCTCATCATCCATAAGTTTCGCGCTCGAGAGATGTCTATTAGTGATCCTTTAGCTCCTGAAGTAATTGTTATTGAGGTCATATAGATGAAAGAACAGATGATAGAAATGATGTGCAGGATGCAACAGCTAGTTGTAGGAGGGAATTGAGAATCATCTAGTCCCACTTAAGAGAGCTCTGCACCCCATTCTGAAAATAAGAATTGGTCATCACTAGATTCGGGCCAAACCACACCACCATTAACCCCGTAAGGGAATAAGTAGGAAGTGGATCCTCCTAAGGATAAGACCTTATAGTCTGGTTATGGTCAGGTCAAAAGTCAAGTAGAGAGCCTAATTGAGAAAATCTATTTCATAAAGGGCTTTGGCACTTGAGGAAGTGTCAATCTAGACAGTCTGACCAATTTTCCTCAGGTCATTGTGCCTCCCAAGTTCAAGGCACCTAAATTTGTCAAGCATGACGACAATGGAGATCCTTGCACCCATCTGCGCATGTTCTTAAGAATGATGGCACCTTATGGAGATAGCTACTAACTACACAGTTCTTCAGAGGATAGGAAAGAGGAGTGGGGAATTTATTTGTGAGTATGCCTAAAAGTGGCACAAGCTAGCCGCCCAAATGCTTCCTCCTATAATGGAAGACAAAATGATCAAATGGTTCATTTATAACCTTAAGCCTTCTTACTATGAGAATATGATTAGTGCCCAAGTCACTCACTTCGCAAGCCTGATTCCTATTGGAGAGCACATTGACGAGGGCATTAGGAGTAAGAAAATAGTCGATCTTGAGGCTCTAAATTTTATTATAGAACAATAGGTAAAAAAGGCACCAAAAATGTTAGTTGAACTACGTGATGACTTGATCCTTCGTAGTAGAGGTACGTAGACAGCCACCTTGGCCCGACCACGTTTTAAAAGAAAAATTAGTTAGTTGAATCTGAATGGGTTTATGATCAAGATCAAGGGAAGAAGCATGCATCCTCTAGGGTTACTCTATTTTTGCAACATGCATGACGCACTGTGGTTTTATTCAAAGATTTTATGGTCCATGCCAGTGGAAAATGTACCCTATTGGGAAAGGAAAAGATCCATCTATAACAAGATGTATCCTTTGGAACCTGAGATATTGATATTCATAGACTTACATTTACCATTTTATTTGTATGATCTTGAATTTTCAAAGCATTTGCGCACATATTCATTAAACGATCTATTTTGTGCCTTTCTAATCCTTTCATGCATTCATAATTATACACCCTGTGGTCCCCAAACCTACTTGGGCTGTGGTATTGGGTGAAGGATTAGGGCCCTAATTTATTTATTTGTAGGATTTCTAGCAATCTTATAGGTAGAGCTTCAAGCCTCAACAAGATAATCCAGGCGATATCTGTCAAGAGACCCCTTTTTGACCTACAACCCTCACCCTCTTACCATTCTTCTTCCTCTTTATTTCCTCACACTCTCTTCCCTTTGTGTGTTTTCCTTCTTTTCCCTATGTATTCCTAGTGTTTTTCCTGCTAACACCTCTTGTTTGCCTTCTTACCTCTTATATAGTCTGTCATTAGTGGGGCACACATTTCCACTTTTTATGAAATCTCAAGGGATTATCATGCCTTTTGAGGATTTTCTTGAAACTTGCTCTAGACAATAAATAGCGTTTGGTAGTGAGTTTCCTAAGGGCACTAACAACTCTCAGTAACCGATCTTAGTTTAACCGATTCTTCATCAATTTTCACCATCTTATCAGTCGGTGGTAGGCCAAGTGTTACAGGTTTCCCCTGGACGATACTTTTTATGTCCCAATAAACTCGTTATCAAGCTGAGCCCACTCCAACCGAGTTAGGGGTACACTTGTTAGGACGTGTGCCTTTAAATCCTATTGTATGATGTTATGTATGACATTATGTATGACTTAATATTGTATTTAATAAAGTTGTTTATTTTTTCTAAAATAATGGTAACATGAATATTTGGACATTATCATATAGTCCATGAGATGCATAGTATGTGATTTATGTGATTTAGTCACGGAAGATATAAATTACAAGTTCTTTGTAAACTCAGAATTTATAATTCGTAGTCGGTGATGAAATTAGGCATTTCATCTGCGAAGACTATAACGTTTCAACTAAGATGATTTGTCTTGATCATGGAAGTGGAGACTTCTAGTTGATATGTTAATATGTTTTAAGAGTTAAGACATATTGAACTGGACCGCTGTGAGATTTATTATTCTCTTAACGACTGTCAAATGAATAATAAATCTCACGATTTTTATTTGTATGAACTCTTAATCCTGAGAGAATAATGGACCTGATCATGATGTGTAGGTTGCTTTTACATATTAAGAGTGAGATCTAAAGTAACGGTCAAAACCTCAGTATATTGGGCAGCCACATTTAGTGTTGATGGAACCTATATTCTCAAGATGGAATTCATAATCTGTTGATGGAGATATATAATATTCTCTTGAGATAAGTTTAATGGGTCTAGTTATTCAGAGAGTTAGGCCTAACCACTTTGGTAAGGAATTACTAAAGTATATATTTATGAAATTGGATTTCATAAATATATAATGAATATTTTAAAGGATTAAATCGGGTACTCAAGGATAAGATGTAGTAATTTACAAAGTGGTAGTCTATATTCATGACTTTGTATTACTACGAATATTTTACGAAGGGATTGCGTGTATAATAAAGTCTTGGGATATAATTTATTAATAAGGCCTAGAGTGCAATTATAGGTATATAGTGATATTAAATATAATTAATGGTAACTTTGAACTTGTCAAGAGTTGATGGAAAAGCCCGAGGCCCATTGGAGCTAGTGTCTTATTGGTCCCTTTTGGTCCCACTCCAAGCCACACACTAAAGCCCAATTAGAAAGGCCCAATAGGCTAGTCTAATTAGATAATCAGTTAGTTATAAAGGGAGAAATATACAGAATTTTTTTTTTAAGAAACGTAGAGAAAAAGAAAAAGAAAGAGTGTGAGACACACTTTTATTCTCTCTTTGGAAACTGATTGAGAGACCACACATCTTGGGCGTAAAGTGGAATTGGAGTGAAGATTAAAAGTGTTCCCACGTGCTTCTAATCTTTTTTTTTAATTTCTCCACACTAAGGTACGCCATTTTGTTCTTAAATTCTGAAATTTACATAGTGCATGTTGTCAATCATGAATGAAATAAATCCTTGTTTGTTGTTTCTACTGTGTGTCTTGTATGAGATACAAAACCAGATTTTTTCCCACAACACTTTCCTCTTATGGGCTGATTTTGGGCTACTTAGGCTAATCTTAGGTCTTAGTTAAATGTATAAAGATTTCTTAGGCCCGAGCCCCCCACAATAGCCCCCCATAAGCCTATTTCCATGAAGTGGGGATAGGATTGGGGATTTTTACTTTAGAGGTCATTCAAGTTTTTTAAAAATGACAAGTATTCCTTGGGAAGAAAAAACGTCACTCCATTAATACAACTGACATGATAGCTTGCGCATTATAAGCGTGTGGCAACACCTGTTACATTAAATGGTTAAGATGATCTGATGCTTCGATTATTGAGGCACGCGTGGAGAGACACAATGGTGAGTATTGATTTGTTTTTTGCAGTTACATTAGATGACATTTACTTTTATAAATAATAACACATATTACACTGTTATTTTCTTTAGTTCTTCTCAAGTTCAGAGTCTTGTTTCTTCCTTCTTCCCGAGCCCCTAAATTCTTTCCAATACCATCCTTATCATCAAGAAGTCACTCAATAAGTCCTCTTTCCTCTATCTGTCTCCAAGTAAATTAGATAAGAAAAGAAAATGAGTTTTTTCATATCTTGAAAGAACTAACACAGGCGTAGAATCTTTTAAAGCTAGGTTCAACATCCCTCGTGATGTGAACATATCGTACTATCACGAGGGAGACATAGAAGACCAAAGGTTACTCCATGTAGTCATTTTTCCTTTAGTGTCAATATTGGAGGGTGGGATTAGATTTTAGGTAGATCCTTTGTTGTTTAGGACCCTTAGTTATTACAGGTTTAGCCCTGACCAATGTTTACCCAACTTTTATAGAATAGTCAATTGTGTGGCGCATATTAACTGACT
This sequence comes from Castanopsis chinensis, assembly GCA_032878915.1. Classification (NCBI taxonomy): domain Eukaryota; kingdom Viridiplantae; phylum Streptophyta; class Magnoliopsida; order Fagales; family Fagaceae; genus Castanopsis; species Castanopsis chinensis. Next base: position 32,597,360 of record JAVQMG010000133.1, on the reverse strand, counting down.
ATATGGCTTCAGGCTTACCCATCATGGTATTAACTTCCTGGATGCCATTCGTGGAAGCTTGATGCATGGGTATTACCTTCAAACTTGAAACACTATAGTTAGATTGTTATATTGCCTCCCTGACTCTAATAGGAACTTTATGGGGGAGTTTGTGAGAATGAGTGAGAATTGGCTGAATGGCGAATTGAAATGCCCGACCTCTCCTCGTTAGATAGGTCGGTACCTTCTTTTTCGACTCCTTAACATGACCATACCGTGCATGCTTTTCAATAAAGTTTTTTTGTTTTTATATTTTTATTATTTTGAATATTTACATTTTCCATTAACTCGTTCATTATTCCCTATTGTAGTTTCTGTTAGGACATATGTGATTGGATGTTAGGAACATATGTCAACATTTTATGTAATTGGCTAATCCTTTGACAAAATGCACTTTACTTGTAATTGGGTAGATCTAGGATGTGTTTAATACTTTAAAGAACAAGAGTTCAAGTCCAAGTATTAAACCAAAGCAAGTCTGTCCAAGATTCAAGTGTGAAAAGTGTTGTTCATTAAACCTCAAAAGCTAGCATCTATCGAGATTTAAAGAGTTATTCTAGCCCATGGCTCAACAGCAGCTTGACGGCTAGGGTATTTGTCGATGTTTATGAAACTCAGTTTTTCTGGACTGTTTTTCATCCAATCCGTAAGTATGTGTTTGGGCTTTCCTTTCTTACAACCCTAAACATATATAAGGATTATTTTAAGGGTCGTTTTAGGTAACACAGCTGAGAGCACAATTGCACAAGAGCATAATTCCAGAAGTGTGACCGGAAACCTAGTTTGCCCTAGTTCTTAAAGAAGCTACTGTGTTTGTACACCATAGGGTTTTATGAGCAAACAACTTCATAATATTCATCTGTTGAAGAGCAGAAGAACTTTGTAGCCAACATACTTTGCAAGTTGGTGATTGAAGTCACATACTGGGATCCGCACAATTAGTTAGTCATGTACTGGGAGTTGTGCAATGCAACGAGAGATTGTCACTACAGAACAAGTCCAATTGGGTGTTGGAATAAAGGTTCAACTATAGGTTGGTATAAGGTACTGGGATTCCTTTACTTGTAATCGCTTGTTTTGATAATATTAGATTCTTAGGAGTGGTGACCTTAAAATCACCCAGTGGGGTTTTCGTCTCGTAAGTTTTTTCCATTCGTAAACAAAACATTGTGTCAAATTTAATTTTCGCTACATCTAGTTATTTGGTGATCTATTTGTGCTACCACGCTCATTGCATGTAATTGAACCTAATTAATTCACTTGGATAACTAATTGGTTAATTCATCATAAGGGGCCAATACATTTTTGGCCTATTAATTGGTATCAAAGTGGGCACACTCTGATTAGGGTTTAATCTTTGTTGTGAGATCCATTGACCCCTATTTGTCATGGATAGAGAACAATTTCTTACTGTACATCCTTTATTTGATAGAACTAACTGTGCATACTAGAAAGTATGTATGAGAGCTTTCTTGCAATCCTTAGATGAGAATGTGTGGCAGGCTGTGGAGATAGGCTAGACCAAGTCGAAGGATGCCCCAACCTTTTAGGATGATGCAAAAATCAAGGTAGCTAACTTCAATAACAAAGCATTGAATGCTTCATTCAGTGCAATCACAAATGAGGAGTTCAAGAAGATTTCCTTTACTGAAACTACAAAGGAGGCGTGGACCATTTTCCAGACAACCTATGAAGGAACCAAGGCTGTCGAGATTTTGAAGCTTTAGAGGCTTACTACTAGCTTCGAAGAAATCAAGATGGAGGAGGATGAGTCGTTTGATGAGTTCTATGCCAGGCTCAAGGACATAGTAAACTTAGCTTTCAATCTTGGGGAAACCATTTCCGAACCCAAGATTGTGAGAAAAGTGCTTAGATTTCTGCCCAAGAGATTCCATGCTAAGATCACAGCGATTGAGGAATCAAAGAACATTGATAAAATTCCTTTGACAGAGCTTTGTTGGAATTCTGCAAGCCTATGAGTTAGGTTTGTCTATGCTCGGGAAGTCAAGCAAGAGTAAGAGCATGAGCATGGAACTGAGACCAAGAGTAGCGATACTTATGAGTCTTCTGATGATGAAGATTCAAAAAGGAAGTCCTATATCACCCAGCAGTTCAATAAATTCATGAATAATGCCAATGCAAAGGGCTTTAACAAGGACCGTAGGCAATCAAATTTTTCACAGTCTAAGAGTAAAGACAAAGGGAAAAAGGATGCTAAGGATGGTGGTCAGTATACTGTTCCATCAAGACTAAAGTGCTTTGGGTGTTAAGGCTTCGATCACATGAAACAAGAATGCCCCACTTATCTCAAATCTATTGGGAAAAGCAAGGCACTTGCTGCTACCTTGAGCGACACTAAACTTGAGGACGATTCTGACAATAAGGATGACGAAATTCTGAATGCCTTCACTACTATAGTCAATCCTACTAAAGGGATTGTTGACGATGTGGATGAAGAAGAGGAATTGGTGGAGTCTAAGTTTGAGAAGATGGATGAGCAAGATGACATCCACACCGCCTATGCAAAGTTATACAAGGTCTCAGAAAAGTATGAGAAATTGTATAGGTTGGCCACCAAGAAGCTTAGTGATGTGGAGATTGAACGAGAAAAACTTTCTACAAAGTTTGATGAAGCTAATCAGACTATTGAAGAGGACCTCAAGTGCAAAGCTTGATGAAATGCTCAGCATGCAAAAATCTGCTTTCGATCGAACCGGTTGAGGGTATGATTTTTCTTCTTCTAATATTGCCTATTCTAGTACTACTGTGTTTGTTTCTCCTCCTAACAATATCAACTCTGAGAACAATGATGTTAACAATGTGATAGCTAGTTAGAACCTAAACAAGGATAAATCTATCTTAGGAGCACCCCCTAAGCTTGCTAAGAAAGAAACAAAAAATCCTAGGGCTAAGAAGAGTAATGTTCAAAAGTCCAAAGAGAAGAAGCAGCATCTTTGTCATTACTGTGGCATAGCCAATCATACTCGACCAAATTGCTATAAGTGGCTAGCCACTCAACAAAGCAATGGTATGGTTACATTGGGAAACCAGAATCAACTTCCATCCTCTTTTGTTCCTCTTGGAGATCTCATCAAAGCCCTCATGTTCCTTTCGAACTTGAGCAATTTCAATTCTTTCCCCTCACCGCCGGTTCAAGGGTTTGCTCAAAAGAAGGGTTCTTTCAAAGTGTGGAAGGAAAATGGCTCCAAATGATTTAAATCACTTTTTCTCTCTCCCTATCTATTTTTTATTGCATTACTTGTGTGTTTATGCTTTCTTGTTTTAAGTCAGTCTAATTTTATGTATTGCTTTATTTTGTTTAGTACATTTTTGTCTGGTTATTTTTTAGTTTTTTCTATGTTTTGTTTTTTTTTAAAAGAAAAACAATTGAAAAATAAAAAATTACAAAAGCAGTGTGTGTATGTGTACATTGGTTCTTGTAAACCTTAAAATGGCCATTGAAATAGAGTTCTCTAAACTTTGTATCTCTTGTAGCTTTAATGAGCATCTCTATGCATAACTAAGCAAGCGAGCTTTGTGGCTCTTGTTTGTGATGAGTAAGGTTAAGTGATCTCTTGTACTTAACACACGTATCACTCTTTTTGACAAAAGGACTAGAAAATCCTGAGAGAAAGACATAATTAACCATCTCACCACTGTTACCTGCCAATCATGAAATGACATCAGTATGCTTCGGCATAGCAAAAGTGCAATGTCAAAAAACTTAACATAATTGGGTATTTCTTTTCTCTCTTTTATATACCCATGCATGATATGCTTAATAAAATGAAAAATATGCAAAGAAAATAAAAGCAAAAAGAACAAAATGCTTTAAAGCATGATTACAAGCGTGTATTCTAGGAGATGTGGGAGTCATAGGATATACGTCGAAGGTGATAGTACCCATTAAACAGTTATGATCATGTGTGAGTTAAATTGATTTACTCATACCTCAAATTGTCATAACATAGAGACACTTATGCAATCTTGTGATGTTTTCACACAAAACACACAAAATTCTTTGCTATTTTTGATACATGTGCAGGTACAATGTGATTTGGCCATCACAAGGTATACATGCGTTAATGTATGCTCACTAAACTATCTTAACTTATTTTTGAAATATTAAATTGGTTAGACTTGTTTAGTGTGTGGGTGTGTGTGTGTGGGTGTTTTGGATCAAAATGCATTACATTTTTCTTATTGAGAGATGATTTTGAGAGATCAAAATGTTGTTTAAATTTTTGGTCGAGTTGCATTCTTGATAGCATTTATGTTTGTGTTTTTCTCTTCTTGAAAAAAATATTTTTAAAGCAATCTCGACAGCTCCTCGACACCTTTCGACACCTGGCTTATCTATCGAGCTCTTCACCTTTTTCTTATCACAATCTCGACACCTTCTTGATAGCTCCTCAATCCATCGAGTTTATTTTTGCTATGTGTTAGGACATATGTATTTCACTTTGTTTTGAACACATGTCATTATTTTATGTAATTGGCTTATCCTTTGACAAAATGCACTCAGCTTGTATTTGGGTAGCTCTAGGATGATTTTAATACTTCAAGAAACAAGGTTTCAAGATCAAGTGTTAAAGCCATGCAAGTTATCCAAGATTCAAGTTGAGAAGTGCCAGATTTTAAAGCTTGACACCTGGCTCGACAGCTGCATCTATCCAGCTTTAAAGAAGCTATTCCAGCCCCGAGGCTCGACAACTGCTCGACAACACCTCGACACCTTTAGATGTCGAGATATAAGAAAAATAAATTCTGAGTTCTGTTTTTTATTCTAATCCGTACATGTGTCTTTGGGACTTCTTTTTTTCTAATCCTAGACATATAAAAGGATTATTTTAAGGGCCGTTAAAGTGAGCAAGTTGCACAAGCATTGAGAAACCTTTGTTCAAGCAATTTGTGACCTGAGACAAAGTTCTTGCCCTAGTTCATCTCTCTTGTGAAGAAGTTGCTGTGTGATGTGCACCGTAGGGTTTTGTAACCAAGTATCTTCTTGATCTTCATCATGTAGATGAATTGAAAAACTTTGCAGCCAACAACTTTCTCTAGTTGGTGATTGAAGCCGCGTACTGAGATCTGCGCAAATTGGTTAGTCACGTACTTGGGAGTCGTGCATCAAAAGGAGAAATTGTCACTACAGAACAAGTCCAATTGAGTATTGGGGTAAAGGTTCAACTGTAGGCTGGTAAGGTACTTGGGATTCCTTTACTTGTAACCGCTTGTTGTGATAATAATGCAATTTCGGGAATGGTGACCTTAAAATCACTGGGTGGGGTTTTTGCCGTATAGGTTTTCCCCATTCATAAATAAATCACCGTGTCAATTTTATTTCCGCTGAATAAGGATTTCTCAATGCTTGTGTAACTTGTGTTCCTAATGACGGCCCTTAAAATAATCCTTTTATATGTCTAGGGTTAGAAGAAAAGAAGTCCCAAAGATATATTCACGGATTGGAATGAAAACAGAACTTAGAATATGTTTTCCTTAAATCTCAACAGTTAGAGGTGTCGAGGAGTTGTCGAGCAGCTGTCGAGGAGATGTCGAGTAGCTGTCGAGGAGATGTTGAGCAGCTGTCGAGCCTTGGGGCTAAACAGCTTATAAAGTTCGATAAATGCATATGTCGAAACTAGGTGTCGAGCTTTAATAACTTATATTTTCCAGTTTGTTTCTTGGACAGATTTAATGCTTTCAATACTTGATCTTGAAACACAGTTTCTTGAAGTATTAAACACATCCTAAATCTACCCAATTACAAGTAAAGTACGTTTTGTCAAAGGATAAGCCAATTACATAAAACGATGACATATGTTCAAAACATCTTGAACCACATATGTCCTAACAATCTCCCCCTTTGGCAATCCGTGACAAAACTACAGTAAACAAATGAACATATGAGAGAAGTCATAAATTACTCAACTCATATTCACTTGTTGAATACAATAAAATCTATCCTAACACAAACTCTTGAAAAACTTTGCAAGAAGAGAGTTTATGGCAAGTAGACTTTGACAACCTGTATTTCTGAAACACTTTTAAACAAAACATATCAAGGCATCTTTGTGTGAAGCAAAAATAATAGATTGCATACAAATATAAAAAGCATGTGTATAAAGACAGAAAAGAAACAACACATGAAAAGGTAGGTGAAAGAAACATAAGGTAGGTGAAAGAAACATACATCATATATATATATATATATATAAATGATAACACAATGTATGTAAACAAAAAAAATACAAGAGTAATGTATATCTAAAAAGAAAGAAAAGAGAAGATAAATAGAATCCTCACTACATCCCTTATAGCAACACTCCCCTTATAAAAAAAAATATCCTATACAAGCACTTCTCCTAAGAGTGACTACTCTCATAACCCAAAACTACTCCCCATTTTTGTCACTGGTGACAAAGGGTAGAGTGTCAAGTAGACATCTTATCTGTAGAGCTAGCATCTCCGTCATCATCGTCATCACCATCATCATCCTCAATCTCAGAAGCCATATGAGGAGGTGGAGGAGAAGCCTTAGAAGCAAAGCCACCCAAGGTCGCCTGTTGCCTGGCAATACGACCAACACGAACTTTCACCTGATACAACTCCATAGAGAGTGTATCGAGGCGAGCATCCATGTGTTGAAGCTGCGCCATGATGTCTCCAAGTGACACATCACTAGAGGAAAAGGAGGGAGAAGATGTGGCTCTAGTAGATCTGGATGGAGCCGGACGAGAGGAAGGAGCTACAGAATCCGTCTGTCTCGACCTAAACTGTGCCTCACTACATTTTACAGTAGCAGCGTCTATGGCAGACATGACATGGAAGGGGTCGGATGAAGGAAAAGAGATGGAGAAATGACGTAGAATCCTCGTGATAGCGGAAGGAAAAATGAGCTTATCATGGGTAGTCGTATCTCTATAGACATCTATGATAGAGAAGATGAAGTGTGACGGAAAGTTTATAGTGAGGTGCTCTAAGAGAGACAACAAAAATCAAGCACGAGTCTCTGTGATGGAGTTGTAGTAAGAGAGAGGGTGCAAAACAAATGTCATCACCATATTTAAGAAATGAGGACCCTTAGCAAAAGGCCTAAATGGTGTGTACTGATGCTCACCCCAGTCAGAGGGGCGCTCACAGAACGCAGAGATCATCTCATCTTTGGACACAGTCCATAGACGCTCATAACCAGGGTAATCAGGATAATCAACCCTTGAGACATGAAGCACCTCGGAGACCAACTCCGGAGTGACAACAAAGCGCATACCTGATAACGCCTTAAAATGTATACTTGTTATATATTTATGTGGGCATTATCTCCTTATTACTATGCTTAATTAGTATAAATAAACCATTATTTACATTAGTCCCTATTATTTATCTTTACATAATATCTTGAATAAGATGCTATTCATTGTTTGTAATTTTCTACTTTCAGGAAATCATGTGAGAAAGATGAGTTTACAGGAATTTGTGAGAGAATGGAGGCCAAACTATAATTAAAGTGGAGCTAAAGAACCATGCTCAAATTTCTAAGGAGCAACTGGAGTACTTGGATCGTCTACCATGATTGGAAGCTTCAAATAAGGAAAGAAATCAAAGAGGCAGAATCTGGAAAGGAAAAATCTGATTTGAGCACTGATCAGTATTTTGGGTGTATCTCATTCATCAAAAGTCCAATTGATACAAGGCTAGAAGCTTTGGAACCGTGACTTAATTATCTACAACTTTTCAGTTTTGAGTTTTTCTAAATTCGCAAGTTTTGAAGGCCGAAATTAACTCACAAGTTACCACTGTAAACCTGGACGGAAATTAAAATAAAAAAAAGTTTTATTTTCTTTTGACACTTAGACATTAGGGTTTTGGAGGGGAGGTTGTGAGAACGAATTTTGGGCAGAGAAAACTTGTATTTTCCTTTCTCTAATGGCAGCCTAAACTCTTTGCTAGGGCTAGGGTTATGTTTCTTCTATACGGTATGAATATTCAATGTGATTTTTTTTAAGATTTTATCAACAACATATTTAATTGTTCAATTAGATTTCTATTGATGTATTAGTTCTTCCATGCTTTTAATAAGTTCAATCATGTTTTTCTTATTGTTTAGATGAATTTCTAATAGTTTCAAATAGAAATCAGATTTTAAAGTGAATGGGTTTTTCTGAAAAACTTTTCTAACCGCATTATTAATCGAGGTTATAATGCGTTCTTGAATTGTCTCAGTTCAACCGAATCACAAGTTTTTAATTGTATAAGAACAATCAATTATGAAATAGATATTTTCTTAGATCACAAAGAATCTCATATCGATATAGGAAAACTCCCCGATACCCTAGTATTTACATTATTCATTTGAATCAGTTTTTATTATTATTCTTGTTAACAATCACCAAGCAAAAGTATTTTTCTTCTTCACTTAAATTGTCATTTAATTATATTGTCTTTGAATTTACCCTGCTCCTTGTGGTTCGACCTCAGTACTCCGAGAATTATATTGCTACGATCTCCTGCACTTGGGAGTGAGCAAGCAATACCTCGAACGCGAGTGTGAAAGAGAGGTACTGAAGAATCAATCATGTGGATGTTAGAGTAAAACTCTTGGATCAGCACGGAAGGACAAGTGACCGGGACGTCACACAATGACTCCCAACCTCGACTGTGAATGACATCAGGTAGGTCGGTATCGGCAAAGTCTACAAGAACAACTTGGCATTCTGAATGAACACCTCGTTTAAAAAAGTTCTCTGAGAAGTCCTGTTGGGCTTTCTCATCACGGAACTGAATAGAAAGAGGAGTAGGATCAGAAGATGAAGAGCCCCTAGAATGAAGAGGGTTCTGGGATGAAATGGATTTACGTTTAAGTGCCATAAACACTACTAATGCAAATAGAAAGAGAGAGAAGAAAGAAACAAACAGAAAAGTCCCAAAACAGTTCAATATATGACAAGTATATTGAAAAGAAAAGAACGTATGCATGAGAAATGCATGAACATGTGACATGCAACATAAAAAGCATTATGGGCTCAACCCAATCCAATCTACCAGCACACAAAAAGTTTGCACACATCTAAATGCATGAAAATATTGTTAGAATGCCAATGTGATGCAATGCATGTAGTTTTAAAGAACAAATCTATAAAACCAACCCAAAAATTGCGATAAACACTCATCAATTTGAAAAACCCCCAAAATTTTTCAAAAACCCCAAAACTTAGGTTTTAAAACATGAAATGCATGAAGAATGAGAGTAAGAAGCTTACCAAGTGAAGAAGAACTTGAAGAAAGCTTGAAGAAACCTTAGGAACAAGTTTGGAGTGATTGAGAGAGGTTTTGGAAGAGAGAACAAGAAAGTGTCAAGAGAAATGAGAGAGAAATCGTGAAGAATCAATATATACACCTTTAGTAAATCTCGACAGATGCAAGTATCAAGAGGTATCGAGACATCTGTCGAGGTAGGTGTCAAGAAAGTCAACTTCGACAGATACATCTATCAAGGAGGTGTCGAGAATGAAGGATTAAACTCCAAAAGAATCTCAATTGATCCATCAGCTGTCGAGAAGCTATCGAGAGGACAGAATGTTTCTCGATCGATCCACCAGGTGTCGAGAAGCTGTCGAGATTGCGATAAGAAAAAGCTGAGAAGCTCGACAGACAGCCAAGTATCAAGGATGTGTCGAGGAGGTGTCGAGCTAGCTTCAAAAAGCAGGTTTTCAAGACAAGAAAAACACAGACATAAATGCAATCACGTATGCAACTCAACCAATGATCCAAACAACACATGAAGCTCTCAAAATCATCTCTCAACAACAATTTTAAGCATATGGATCCCAAAACACACATATGTGATTTGGCCATCACAAGGTTGACATGTGTTAATGTATGCTCGCTAAACTGTCTTGACTTATTTTTGAAATATAAAATTAGTTCGACTTGTTTAGTGTGTGTATATATTTTGGGAGTGTGTGTATATTTTGGGATCCATGTTTAGTGTGTGTCATTATTTTATGTAATTGGCTTATCCTTTGACAAAACGCACTCAGCTTGTATATGGGTAGCTCTAGGATGATTTAATACTTCAAGAAACAAGGTTTCAAGATTAAGTGTTAAAGCCGCAAGTTTTCCAAGATTCAAGTTGAGAAGTGCCAAATTTTAAAGCTCAACACCTGGCTCGATAGTTGCATCTATCTAGCTTTAAAGAAGCTGTTCCAGCCCCAAGGCTTGACAGTTGCTCGACAGCACCTCAACACTTCTAGCTGTCGAGATTTAAGAAAAACAGATTCTGAGTTCTGTTTTTTATTCCAATCTGTACATGTGCCTTTGGGACTTCTTTTCTTCTAACCCTAGACATATAAAATAATTATTTTAAGGGTCATCAAAGTGAGCAAGTTGCACAAGCATTGAGAAACCTTTGTTCAAGTAATTTGTGACCTGAGACAAATTTCTTGCCCTAGTTCATCTCTCTTGTAAAGAAGTTGTTGTGTAATGTGCATCGTAGAGTTTTGTAACCAAGTATCTTCTTGATCTTCATCGTGTGGATGAATTGAAGAACTTTGCAGCCAACAACTTTCTCTAATTGGTGATTGAAGTCGCATACTAGGATCCGTACAAATTGATTAGTCACGTACTTAGGAGCCATGCATCAAAAGCAGAAATTGTCACTTCAGAACAAGTCCAATTGGGTATTGGGGTAAAGGTTCAACTGTAGGTTGGTAAGGTACTTGGAATTCCTTTACCTGTAACCGCTTGTTGTGATAATAGTGGAATTTCGGGAGTGGTGACCTTAGAATCACCTGATGGGGTTTTTGCTGCGTAGGTTTTCCCCATTCGTAAACAAATCACTGTGTCAATTTATTTTCCACTGCATATTTTAGTTTATTGGTGATTTGTTTATCCTGCCACGCAATTTGCATGTTAATTTAATTAATTAATAACTTGGCTAATTAATCAACTTAAGGGGTCAACGCGTTTGTGGCCTATCACTATAAACACTTGCTTAATAGCTGCATCTGTCGAACCCTTTAAAGCTCGACACCTTTCGATCTACCAAGAATTACTGAAGGACTATATAAGGGGCAATCACGATTCAAACCTCACTTCTCTCGATTTCTCTCGATCTCTCTCAACCTTTTAACCTCCCAAACCTCTTTCCTAAAGTTTTTTTTTTTTTCTGCCTTAATCAAGTTTTTCTACTCTTGGTAAATGTCCTAATCCCTCATATTCGTGCATTTCATTTTTTTTTAACCTAAGTTTTTGGGATTTTTGAAAATTTTGGGGTTTTTCAAAATCAAAGAGGTTTTTGCCAAATTTTTGGGATGGGTTTCGTAGTTTTGATCTTACAACTTCATGCATTGCATCTCATTTGCATTATAACTACATTATCATTCATTTTAGGTGTGTGCTATTTGTGTTAACTGATTATGTGCTGGTATGATTGGATTGGACTGAGCCTATAATGTATTTTCTATTGCATGTCACATGTTCATGTATTCTCATTCATAGGTACTTTCTTTTCAATATATTTTGATATATTTGAACTCCTTGGGACTTTTCTAAGTGTTTCTCTCTCTCTCTCTCTCTCTCTCTCTCTCTCTCTCTCTCTCTCTCTCTCTCTTCTGTTTACGTTAGTCGGCTTCTATGGCACCTAAATGTAAGTCTATTCTGTCTTGCACCATCTTCATTCTGGGGCATTTACTTCTTCTGATTCTACCCCTTCTCATGTCCGGTTCCGTGATGATAAAGCCTGCAAAGAATTTTCAGAGAACTTTTCTAGACGAGGCATTCATTTAGAACGCCAAGTCATTTTGCCAGACTTTTCTGACACTAACCTACCTACTGTCATTTACAATAGGGGTTAGGAGTCACTGTGTGACGTCCCAGTCACATGTCCATTTGTGCTAATCTAGGTGTTTTACTCCAACATACATGGATTAGATTCTTTAGTACCTCATTTTTCTACTCGCGTTTGAGGTATGAACATTGTGGTCACTCTGGCTCTTGTAGCTGACGTGCTCCATGTCCCTAGGGAAGCGCACCTTGACTACCCTAGTTGTGTGTGTCTTAAGACTGTGTCTAAATATGAGTTTAGTTCCACTTTTTTTGAGCGACCTTCTGAGTGGGGTGATCGTTAGTTTACTTCTTGCTCTCCTTTTGCTAAAGGTCCTCAATTTATTAACATGGTTATGACATTTGTTTTGCATCCTCTTTTGCATGATAACTCTATTACAAAGCCTCGTGCTCGATTTTTGTTGTCCCTCATTGAGCATCTTACCATTGATTTTCCCTCTCATTTTATTCGTTCCATCATAGATGTGTATAAAGATACGATGGCCCATGATAAGCTCATTTTCCCTTCTACTATTACGAGGATCTTACACCACTTCTCTGTTCTCTCTCCTGTTTTCGACCTCTTCCATGTCTCTTATGCCATAGACGTCGCTACCATTAAACGGAGCGAGGCATAACTATGTTCGAGGCGGTTTGGATCGACGGTTTCTCCAACTCCTACAACACCATCTACATCTGCTTCCTCTTCTTCTATGAGTAGTGTGACTTTTGAGGACATCATGGCACAGCTTATGTGCATGGATACTTGCCTTGACTCACTCAGTGATGAGTTGTGTCAAGTGAACACCCGTGTTGGTTGTATTGCACAATGGCAAGTGGTCATGGGTGGCTTCGTTTCTTCACCTCCTCCTACTCTAGAGGTTTCTGCAAATGAGGATGATGATGGTGATGCTAATACGTTTGGTGGTGATGAGGATGATGCTAGCTCTTCCAGTGTTGACGAGATGTCTTCTTAACACTCTTACCCTTTGTCACTCGTGACAAAAAGGGGGAGTAAGTTTGGTCATGAGAGTAGTCATTGTTAGGGGGAGAGTTAGTATAGGAGGATTTTTGTTAAGGGAAGTGTTGATTTTGAGAGATGTAGTGAGGATTTTGATGTATCTTTTTCTTTTCTTTCTTTTTTAGATACATTATTCTTGGGATCCACGCAATTGGTTAGTCACGTACTGGGAGCTGTGCAATACAAGGAGAGATTGTCACTACAGAACAAGTCCAATTGGGTATTGGGGTAAGGATTTAACTGTAGGTTGGTATAAGGTACTGGGATTCTTTTACTTGTAACCGATTGTTTTGATAATAGTGGATTCTTGGGAATGGTGACCCTAAAATAACCCAGTGGAGTTTTTGCTTCTGAGGTTTTACCCATTCGTAAACAAATCACTGTGTCAAATTTAATTTTTGCTTCATCTAGTTATTTGGTGATTTGTTTGTGCTATCACGCTCATTGAATGTAATTGAACCTAATTAATTCACTTGGATAATTAATTGGTTAATTCATCACAAGGGATCAATACATTTTTGGCCTATCAGTTTCTAAAAAACTTCAACCGGATATTAAGGTGGTACGAGCATGGGAGCTCAAATTCATCCTGCGCCTGTTCGATCTTGGATTATGTGCCATCTTATACCAGCTACCAAGATTCATCAGGGAATTTGACAGTAAGTAGCCCTCTTTTATTTTACCTCGATGTTTAGTAGCCTGGATTTTTGCTAAACGGACTTACCTGTGTTGAGGCGAGACACCAAGGGCCTAAAAGAGTCAAAGAAGATTCACTTGAACTTGTGCGTGACAATTTGGGTGACAACATTTTTTAGGGTTGGGTAGTGCATATTCTAGTAGAAGCCCCTATTTTAGAAGCCCCTTTTGCCAAAAACCTTATTCCTATTAACCCAACTGCGGGGTTTCCAACCTGTAGCCTAGTAGGAACCAAGCTGCCCTTTAACCTACCTTTTAGCAAACAACTCTTCCTGCTCCCCAGCAACAAAAAAAGGGATCGAAGGGTGCCGACGATGCCACAATTGAGTCTAGCACCCCTCCTATTGACCAATTCCCTACTTTAACTTCGAGTAGAGTAGTAACTCAACTGTCTAGCAGTACCCCCCAAGTGATGTGGCCCGTAAATCAGCAGACCATCATTGGTTCTTAGGTGGCCTCTACCTCCTCAAATACCTCCACTAGATGGGAATATACCTTCCATTTGGGGGACAAAGTCTTGCCGTCTGACTTCTACGTTCGGACTTGGAGAAACAACCTTCGGGGACAAGTGTCTGATAACCTTGGGAAGGCTTTATTGCTATCCGCTGACCTGTAGCACTACTCAGACTGCCAGGATGAGGATCTCATCCTTAAACTAAATTGGCATACCGTTACGATGAGTTTTTGTTTCTCTATACTTTTATTATTTTTGTTTGTTCGATTGCTCTTCTCTTTTCCTTTGTTTTTAACTGGTAGGTTCATACATTCGTATATTTGTCAATTTCTATAAATGTTGGAGCTCGAAGTATACTGACCCTCGATATTTTCTATTATTGTCTCAGACTACGCAATTGACCTATGTTGTGGAGAGTCGGCAAAAGGGCATGATGGAGGAGGTGGACAAAGAAAAAGCCCTAAAACAGGTAGCCGAGGCAAGTTTGAATGAAAGAACCTTGCAGCTGAATGTGATGGAGTGATGGGCAACCTCAGCTAAAAGGACACGAGAACTAGTCGAGCAGAAGGTAGAGGATCTTCATGTTAGGATTAGTGTCCTTAAATCCTATTGTATGATGCTATGTATAATATTTGTATGACATTATGTATGACATGATGTATAACTTAATATTGTGATTGATAAAGTTGTTTTATTATTATCTTAAATAATGGTAACATGAATATTTAGACATTATCATATAGTTTATGAGATGCATAGTATGTGATTTATGTGAAAAGTCATAGAAGATATAAATCACAAGTTCTTTGTAAACTCAGAATTTTAGTTTGTAGTTGGTGATGAAATTAGGCATTTCATCTGCGAAGACTATAATAAATTAACTAAGCTGATTTGTCTTGATCATGGAAGTGGAGACTTCTAGTTGATATGTTGATATGTTTTAAGAGTTAAGATATTTAACTGGACTGTTGTGAAATTTATTATTTTCCAAACAACTGTCAAATAAATGATAAATCTCGCGACTTCTGTTTACATAAACTCTTAATCCTAAGAGAATAATGGACCTAAAGTGAGATCTAAAGTAACGGTCAAAACCTCAATATGTTGGGTAGTCACATTTAGTGTTGATAGAACATATATTCTCAAGATGGAATTCATAATCTCTTAATGGAGATATAAAATATTCCCTTGAAATAAGTTTAATGGGTTCGGTTATTCAGAGAGTTAGGCCTAATCACTTTAGTAAAAAGTTACTAAAGTATATATTTATGAAATTGGATTTCATAAATATATGATGAATAACCTTAAAGGATTAAACCGGGAATTCAAGGACTAAGATGTAGTAATCTACAAAGTGGCAGTCGACATTTATAACTTTGTATTATTACGAATATTTTATGAAGGAGTTGCATGTACAATAAAGTCTTGGGATATAATTTATTAATAAGGCTTAGAGTGCAATTATATTTATATAGTGGTGTTAAATATAATTAATAGTAATTTTAGACTTGTCAAGAGTTGATAGAAAAGTTTAAGGCCCATTAGAGCTAGAGTCTTGTTCGTTCCCTTTTGGTCTCACTCCAAGCCACATGCTAAAGCCTAATTGGAAAGGCCCAAAAGGCTAACCCAATTAGATAATCAGTTATAAGGAGAGAAATATACAGAATTTTGGTTAGAACATGAAATGGTTTGTATGTGAGGGTTGGACACTCTTTCATTCTCTCTTGAACAAATTCATAGTAATTAATTGAGAGACCACACTTCTTAGGCACAAGTGGAATTGGGGTGAAAATTAAAAGTATTCTCAAGAACTTCTAATCTTTGGTTTTGAAATTCACCACACCAAGGTACACTATCTTATTCTTGAATTCTGAAATTTACATAGTACATGTTAGCAATTGCGAATGAAATAGATCCGTTAAATTTCCGCTGCGTATGTTTTGCATGCGATACAAACATGTATTTAACTAACAAATTGATATCAGAGCAGTCTTCAATTTTGAATCTGAATAACATGTTTTATGAGTTTTGGAACTAGAGATAATAGTTTCATGTTGTTAGAAGATTATGCATTTAATTTTCTGCATGGTTGTTGAAACTATGATTTGATGAAAACTAGTATTGATATTATGATGTTGTTTAACTTTGAATTTAAGTATGTTAAATTAATCTTTAAGGCTATAGTATCAATGGAATTCAGCTTTGATATCAAATTCTATCTATTATGTTCATATGGTGGTTCTTTGTTCATGAAAAAACATTGAAAACTATCCACATCTGCTCTTTAAAAATTGAAAACATGCATTTTTTGCAAGAAGGTAACCCACAACAAATGCCTCTGAAGCACAAAACTTTTCGTAGGTAAGCTTTACTCGCGAATCAGTCGTGAGACATTCACACAAGTTTCTATTTTTGAATTTTTTTTTTCATTTTTTTTCCCTTAACAAATTTTTGCAAAAAGAGCTTAGTCACGAGATTCTCGCGAAAATGCCTCCGAAGTTTGGTTTGAATTTTTTTCGATCAAATGTATAAAGTGCAAGGCTGTGTGTGATTAGATTACACATGTTTACAAAATAAAAACCTTTCTTTTAAAACATCTATTGGGAGAGAGATACAAGGGTTGCATCTCACGACCTCTATTATTGGTTCATAGTAGTGTGAAATATATACTTTGTATTTGCTCTGAGCTTAGCATTCTATACTGAGAGTATTTATTTGATGGTCCTACAAGATTGAATTTCTTGGTTTATAGTGGTTTGATCAAACACCTTATCTTAGCTTTAAGCTTTTCATTCCATGTGGAGGGTGTTTTGTATCATGGTACTACAAGATAAGCTTGTTAAGGGGATGAAATGTGGCTACACATGATTCTAAAAAATGGTATACACTAGACTAAATATTCTAGTATCCTCTATGCTGAGCTCTTACTATTATTATTTAGAGGCCAAATGTGTAACGGCATATTATTAGTGTTTGATAAGAGTTATCATGATAACACTAATAATGAGAATAGTTTTCAATCAATCATAGTATTTAATATTCACTCTATGCTGAGAGATATTGAATATGGGATTGGGTTGTCATTGCATATATTATATTATGGTTTTATTAAGGTTCCATACTATATGATTATATGCTAAATTGATAATATCCAGTTTACTTATTTTATTCATGTTTATTTTTTTCAGATTTAAATCATGGCATCATTTAGCCCACTTGTTATTCTTAATCAAAACAAATTGACTGGATCCAACTATGTTGATTGGAAAAGAAATTTGGACATTGTTCTCATTGCTGAAGAGCACAAATATGTGCTTACTCAACCATGTCCTAGCTTTCCATAATTAGATGCTCCTCTTGAGGAAAAACAGCGATATGATCGTTGGCATAAATCTAATGAAATGGCCAATTGCTACATCCTAGCATCTATCTCAAGTGTTCTACAACATGAAATGCAAGCTGTAGAACTAGCTTCGAACATTATGCTAAGTCTAAAGAAGATGTTTGGTGAGCAAGGTTGTTTTGCAAGGTAAGAAACAATAAGGCAAATTTATAATACCAAAATGGTTGAAGGTACTTCAGTAATGGAACATTGTCTTAAGATGATCTCCAATCTGAATACACAAGAAGTTTTAGGTGTCGATATTAATGGAGAATCCCAAGTAGATATGATATTCCAGTCACTACCAGAATCATTCAAGGAATTCAAACTTAATAATAATATGAACAAAAAGATTTATTCATTGTATGAATTAATGAATGAGTTGATAGCAGTGGAAGGCATCCTTGGTACTTCTAGTGTTGATGCCAATATGGCTGAAGCTTCTAGTTCTCAACATAAGTCGAAAGGCAAGGGTAAAAAGAAGAAGAAGAAGAAGAAGGACTTCACCAAGCAAGATGATAAACAAGTTACCTTAGGAGTTGCAAACAATGGAAAGAAAACCAAACGAAAGTGTTTCCATTGTGGTGAGAATGGACATTGGAAGAGGAATTGTCCAATATTTAGAGCTGCCAAGAATAAGGGTATGAAAAGTTCCTTTATTCTTGAAATATGTTTGGTATAGAATCCCACAGATTCCTGGTGTGTGGATTCAGGTTGTAGTAATAACATCTACAATTCTTTGCAGGGGTTCCAGGAGACCAGAAAGCTGAATGAAGGGGAAATGTTTCTTACCTTGATTGATGGGAGTAGGATTCCAGTTGTAGATGTTGGAGTGTTTAATTTATGTTTTGAATCTAGAGTTTTAATATTGGAAGATTGTCTATATGTACCTAATGTTCGTAGGAATTTAATTTCTGCAACTTATTTAGGTAAACATGGATATTTCGTTATTCTGAAAGACAATGATGTAATAAAGAAGGGTAAAGTGTTTATCTATTCTAGCAATATTGTTGATAGCCTTTATATTTTAACTCTTGATAAGCATGAATTATACAATTTTGAATTAGATAATAACTCTCATGTAAAATCATTAAAGGGAAAGTTTCCTTCTACAAGTGATGCATATCTTTGGCACTTGTGTTTGGGTCATATTAATTTAAACAGAATTCAAACACTTATCAAAGATGGACTCTTAGGGCCCATGGACTTTGATGGTTTTCCAGTTTGAAAATCTTGTTTGAAGAGTAAAATGACCAAATAGCCTTTTAATGCAAAAGGTAGAAGAGACCAAGAGTTGCTAGAACTAGTAGATTCAGATGTATGTGGTCCTATGTCAATCCAAGCAAGAGATGGCTATAAGTATTTCATTACCTTCACTGATGATTACTCTAGATTCGGTTATGTGTACCTAATAAAACGAAAGTCCGAAGCTTTTGAAAAGTTCAAAGAGTTTAGGGTTAAATTTGAGAATCAATTAGGTAAACGCATAAAGGCCATTCGATCTGATCGAGGTGGTGGATACCTTCTTAGAAATTTCAAGGATTACTTGACTGAAAATGGGATTATATCCTAATTAATTGCACTTAGAATTCCACAAAAAAATGGTGTAGTAGAAAGAAGGAATAGGATATTTTTAGATATGGTTAGATCCATGTTGAGTTATTCAACTCTACCATATCCTCCAAATAGGGTCTTTCTTCCATATCCTCCAAATAGTTAGCCCCTGTTCCGGTAGTAGCTGTCACTCGGTAAGGCCCTTCCCAATTTGGAGCGAACTTGTTAGCATTCTGCTCTCTCATATTCCCAATTGCTTTTTGCAAAACAAGGTCCCTTACCACAAACTCTCTAGGCCTTACATTTTCTATTATACCCCTGAGCCAACTTTTGCTCGTAATTCGTAAGTCGAATGGATGCCATGTCTTGTCTCTCTTCCAAGGAATCTAAATTCCCAACCATACAGATGTCGTTATCACTTTGCAAGAATTTAGTGACCTTTAAGCTTGACAAGTTGATCTCTATAGGTATAATTGCCTTTTCTCCGTATGTCATAGAAAAGGGGGTTTCACCTGTCGACCTTCTTGGTGTGGTTCAATAGGCCCACAGAACATTTGACAGTTCCTTGGCCCAATTCTCTCTTTCCCCTTCCAGTATTTTCTTTAAACCATTAATTATAGTCTTCTTAGTTGCTTCAGCTAGTCCATTGCTTATAGTGAATCAAAAGGGAGTTTTTCACAAAATGCCCTTAAGTTATTTTTGATTGGGACCTTTTCTGGTCCCAATCCTTTGAATTTGAAGTTTCTAATCACCGTTTTATTGAATTTAATAGATTTAACTATGGGGAACGGTCAAAAATCAAGCCTAGGGACTTTTTCTTTAAGGTATTCTTTCTTGCTTCCATTTTTTCATTTTCTGTTTTTCTTTTTAGTTTTAAACTTGTTTCTTGTATTGTTTAAGTTCTTATATGTTTGCTTAGGTTTGTTTTATAATTCCGTTGTCTTTTGAGCATGCTAGATGGCTAGAACTTGATTTTTATTTGTGCTCTATTTTCTATTTTAGGTTTCTAGTTGAGGGTTCTTGAACAAGTCCCACGCACACATGTCATAAGCATGCATACGCAGGTCTTTGGTTGTGTACGTAGGCACTTGCCCAAAAATCTTAATCCAGATTCCTCATGTTTTTCATTTGGTTTGTTTCACATGCTTTCCTCCCCTTTTAAAAGTCTGTTCACATGTTTATACATATTTGTACTCTGTCTCACATGCATGATTGCTATCACATGTTAGATTAGTGTTTTCTTTCATTTTGATACGATGCATTTTATTCACATGCCCATTCATCAATGCCATAGGTGTTGTGTTCCTGAGAGGTAAGTAGAGGATAAGTCATGCATTAGAAATGTCCATGCATTTGTGTTTTGATTTTATGATGAAATATGCTTAAATGTATGATTACAATTTCTAATGTGTTAATGCTTGGTTTATGATATATGTTGTGTTTGATGATATGCTTGCTACCTTATTTTAGATGAATTCTAGGGTTTCTTTTGTATGTTTGGCTCTCTTTTGTTTGGTGGATAGATAAGTATGTTAGTTTTAGGATGAAAGATGCCCTGTTGTATGTTAGATGCATGTTATCTTGTGTGTGAGTTTAGGATACAAGTGTTGAGTTAGTATTTAATAGGGATAAGGTATAAGACACAGTGATGGGAGGCCAACCTTAGGGTTGGGCAATCTTGGGTGCCTAACACCTTCCCAAGATGCTTAGATCCATCTTTTCCTTGTTTTGTCATTTAGATCTACAGGCTAACACGCCTGATATCATGTCTTTGGCTATGCCTTGCTTAGATCTACTTGTTTACATGCATATTTCTATGCCTATATGTCTAGACCCATGTTTTCACATGTCTGTATGCTTGGATTTGTGTTCTTCCATGCTTTTATGCTTACATCCACATGCTTAGATGTATGTTCACATGCTCACATGTGCGTTTCCGTGCCTATATATGTAGATCAGTATGTTTACATGCTTAGATTGATGTTCTCTACATGCTTTATGTCATCACCTATGTGCTTGCGTGCTTTACACCTTGCTTATGTTCTTAGGCTTAGACCTTGTTTGTCATGTCATGTTCTATTGTAGCCCTTTTATTTCTTTTATCACATTTTCTTACATTTGGCCTAATGGTTAGGACCCGATCTAGACTTTATGGTCTTTGTCATCGTCCAAACACCAAGGCCCACATCAAAGGGTTTGGATTATCCTATTTGCATGTCTATGCTTGCTTGCTTCTATGCTTTATGCTTGTGCTAGCCTCTCTTGTTCTAGGCTTTGCCACGCTTAATGCCTTTCTCGGGTTTGTGGTTGTATGGTTACATCCAACGCCTATGAGGCGTTGTTTGGATGTAACCATTTGGGAGGTATCTCTAGAAGCCGTGCTGCTTCATGCTTACTCTTCCCTTTTCCGCTCCGTGTGATGCTATGCTTACCATGCTTGTTTGTGCCACCTGTTGGCTTTCTGCGCATCTTTACAAGCTTGCTTACACGTCCATGCATGAGTCTTACTTGCTAGTGTGTCGTCCATGCTTGAACACAGCGAAGTTATGGCATTCGATCCAAACCTACATTTGTCCCTCATAAACACCACATTTTTTTTTGCTTCCTTGCTTGTTTGCTTGCTTTCTTGTTTTGTTACTTGCCATGTCTATCATGTTTATCTACTTTATGCATCTTTCATATGCCCTTTGCATCTTTTCTTTCCATTACTTGTCTACTGGTTTCTTGTCTTTGCCTTTTCATGTACACACATGGAGATAGGACACTTGGAGTTAGGGCATGGTCTCCTAGGTGCAAGCAAAAAGGGGCACGGATGCAAGCATGTAAATATGGGCCAAGCGGCCATGTTTAGTAGGTTTATAGGTCTAGCCTCTTCCTTTTGGTTATGTACTCTTTTAAACGCCCTTCCTTCCTCCCTTATTTCTCTCTTAGATGGGTTGTATTAGGTATATCATGCAGTGTACAATTCGTCATCATCTCTAGATTATGGCGACCCCTATTTACTTTCCTGCACCTATATTTTGGGCCATGCTCTAGGGATGTTGGCATTTACTTTCCTGCTTTATGTGCTAGCATTGTGCATGATGTATGTATATACCTGCTCCACCATTTCCGGTGTGATTGTCACAGTCCATGTCACCTAAGGCAAAGCCATGCCTAATTTTCGCTACGAAAGAAGGGTAACATGTTGCCAAATTTTCACCATGAAAATTTGGTACTTTGCTCGAATGCCTTAAGAAAGTATAAATTGGGACCATACCCAATCAAAAGCCAAACCTTAAAGCCCCCATGCATGCAAAGCCCTAAATGCCAATGCCAAAATCATGTTTTTACTGCCAATCTCTAGAAATTAAGGTTTTATCAAAATAAAGGACTGTCCATGGATAAGTGTTGTGGGGTGCCTAACACATTCCCTACATGTAACCAAACTTCTAGACTCAAGAATCAAGATTTTTTTGGCCATCCATATTAGATTAGGAAAAATGCCCTTTTTCTTAACCTAGGATTGGTAATAAAATCAACTAGAAATAGGTAACCAATCACACCTTAGAAAAACCCAATGATTAGTGGTAGCTTCACTTACCTACCCTCCTCCATCGAGAGAGAGAGAGAGAGAGAGAGAGAGAGCACCCGAAGCTATACACAAACCACGCTGATCATTTCGAGAGGGGCCTCCAACAAGGCCCCGCGTGTGTGAGAGTGTCGCCACATCGGGTGGTCGGGCGAAAGCCCGACAGCGGTTATCCGTCTCGAGGCCAAGCATTGATAGGTGTTATCTTATGTTTGCATCTCTCTTTCCTACTTTTAAGCTTTCCTTTTATTATTGATAATAGATGAATATGGATTAGAGTAGTATTATCAGCTCATTGCATTCATTTACTCTTGTTTCGCATTTTGTATAAGTTAAAGTAAAAGCTATCTAGCCGTAATTTTAATTGGGAGTCTGAACAAGCTCTTGTGTTTCAGCATAAATCCAAGCTTTCATGGGCCAATAATACTCCAAAAATGCATTGGCCATCTTCTCCAGCTGGAGGTATTTTTCAATCTCACATACCATTTAGCCGTCAGACCAGTCAGGCTATCAAGGTGAATTTGTAAAAGCAAAGGATGATTCTCCCCATAATTTGCCATCTTCCAACAAAACATGCATAAGTAGGCGTAGGGATCTCCAGTGCCATCATACTTGAAAAACTTAAGTGACTTGAACTTGGAAGGCATAAAGACTTGAGGGAAAATGGTCAAATTGTCCATATCAGCACTTCCTCGGGTGCCAGAGCCCTATATGATACATATCTTCTTAGCCAAAATCTCCACTTGACTTTTGACCTAACCGTAGCAAGACTCTAAGCTCTTATCCTTAGAAGGATCCACTTTCTAGTTACCCTTCTGTGGGACAAATTGCAGTATAGTTTGGCCCTGATTGGAATCTAGCAGCGGCCAGGCCTCATCTACAAACCGAGGTACAGAGCCCTCCGGAGTTGGGCTAGATAAATCACTTCCACCTCCTACAACTAGTTGTTGCATCATGCGCATCATTTCTACCATCTACTCTTTCAGAAGAACAATCTCATAAGTGTTTTCCTCAAAGGGGGAAGGACCACTAGTAGACATCTCTATAGCACGAGATCTAATGATGATAGGAGCACAATGTGGTGGCAACTTGGACTATTTCTTTTAAGTAATCTTTCCCCTTTATAATCCTAGAAAGGAAAATAATGGGATGGGAAGAAAATGGGATACATTTGAAAATTTGACAATGTGGAAACAAAATACAAATGCGAAGTTTGTTTAGGTTCTTACTTATTTAAAATGCACCTATCATTTTTGAATGTTGGCTTAGACCCTTGAGCGGATTTATGTCATGGTTAGTTTCTATAGTGATGCATAATTAATGCACAAGCTTGGCAAGTAACCAAACTTTTATATCATTCTTGAAATTGCGAGATGGACCCTTCTCTTTTGATTACATAGAAAGAAATGCTTTTTCAAAATTTTGGCTTTTTTTATAGTGGCCCCAAAACTATATACAATAGCTCTAATAGTGGGCCATTTCCAAGGAAATTCAAATTTTACAATGAAGAGGCTTCATTCTGGATGGCTTCATCTTCTTGGAGAATATCTTGGATGATGGAAATATGCATGTACGCAGCGAAAAATTAATAGATTTACTTCATTTGCAATTGATAACATGTACTATGTAAATTTCAGAATTCAAGAATAAGAGAGTGTACCTTGGTGCAGTGAAATTCAAAACAAGAATCAGAAGTACTCGGGAATACTTTTAATCTCCACTCCAATTCTACTTTACACCCAAGAAGTGTGGTCTCTCAATCAGTTTTCAAAGGAGAATGATCGAGTGTCTTACTTTCTCATACACACCATTTCACAATAATGTCTCTCTTTTTCATTCAATAAAATTCTATATATTTCTCTCCTTATAACTGATTATCTAATTGGGCTAGCCGTTTGGGCCTTTTCAATTGGACTTTAGTATGTGGCTTGGAATAGGACCAATAAGACACTAGCTCCAATGGGCCTTGAGCTTTTCTGTCAACTCTTAACAAATCTAAAGTTACCATTAACTATATTTAATACCACTAACCCAAAAACAATGAATATGCAATGTGATTATTTTCCAAAAATCCCATTAAAAAGGCTACTTACCTCACAACCGCAAAAGCCTAGTTCTCCAAGCTCCAAAGGAGATTAGCTAGAATCTCAACAATATCAAGCAAACCTAACACAATAAGCATAAAGCTTAAAATTGTATCTAGTTACAATTTAGGAATTGCCAAATAAGCACTAAATTAGGCAAGCCTAAGCCCAATATTTAACCTCATCAATAACATATTCCTCTTCCAAAGTTTCTCAACAAATTAATTCACAAGGCATAGACTCCAATTTATAAAGTTGACCCATTCAATATCATCTCCAACATTATGACTAGCTTCCATAAAATTTACACTATATAATTAAGAGACCCATAAAAGCAAAATCAAATATCCTCAACTAACTCCAAATAAACCCAATGACAATGGAAAAAAATTAGATTTACCAATCATCACATATTATAACTTAAAACCCCTAAATTTTCCACCATACATAAACCTTAAATAACCATTGTTAGCACAAATTATATACCCACTCATCAAATAATTCCACCAATACAAAACTCATACATAAAAACACATAAATATCACTTTCAATGCTCATAAATCACATGGGTACCATTATTAAAGCTTAGATAAAATAACCTCAAGCAAAAGTGTAAAACCCATTAAAAGATTAGAAATTTTTACCTCAAAAGAAGGATGTGAAGGTGTTTATGGGTTCACAACAATTTTCCGGTGATCTTGCCGGAAAATGATGGTGGAAATGGTGGTGGTGGTGGTGTGGAAGTACCGGGTAGAGAAGATATGAGAGTAGAGAGGAGTGTATGAGAGAACAAAAAAATATGAAAATTGAGGAAGAGTGAACCGGCCAAAGAGTAAAGAGATGAGTGAAATGTGTGGTGGGAATAGGTGGGGTAGGTGGGGTAGTTGGGAGGCATGTGAGACCCATTAAAATCTGACTTTCATTTTTTTTTTTTTTTTTTTGTTTATACAGCTGGGACGTTACATTCTTCCCCTCTTATAAAAATTTCGTCCTCAAAATTTTACTTACCTTGATCCTAAAAAGGCTTGGGTATCTTGACAACATATCATCCTCATGCTCCCAAGATGCTTCTTTCATCGAATGATTCTTCCAAAGCACCTTTACCTAAGCTATTGTTCTATTGCGTAACACTTGCTCCTTACGGTCCAAAATCTCTACTAGAACTTCTTCATATGACAAGTCATCTCTAATCTGAAGAGGCTCATAGCTTAAAACATGTGAAGGATCAGGAATGTATTTCCTAAACATAAACTCATGGAAAACATTATGAATTCCTGACAAGGCCGATGGTAGGGCAATTCTATAAGCAACTTCGCCCACTCTCTCCAAGACCTCAAAAGGCCCTACAAACCTAGGGCTTAACTTACCCTTTTTACCAAATCTCATTACTCCTTTCATAGGTGCAACTCGTAGGAAAAACTTTATCTCCAATTTCAAGTTCCAAAGCCATCCTTTTAATGTCATAATAGCTCTTTTGTCTACTTTGGGCTACTAGTAGTCGATCACGAAACATATTTACCTTTCCACAAGCCCTCTAAATAATCTCTAGCCCCAAAATTTTTCGTTCTACAAGCTCATCCCAACAAATTGGGGATTTACACTTTTTCCCATACAAAGCCTCATAAGTTGTTACTCTAATACTTGAATGGTAACTATCATTGTAAGCAAACTCCACCAAAGGTAAGTGACTAGCCCAACTCCCTTTAAAACCCAAAACACATGCTTTCAACATATCTTCTAAAGTTTGAATAGTCCTTTCAAACTGTCCATCTGTCTGAGGGTGGAAAGCTGTACTAAAATCAAATCTAGTACCCAAGGCCTTTTGCACACCACCCCAAAAAAAGAGAAGTAAACCTTGGATCTCTATCTGAAACAATAGAAGCAGATACTCCATAAAGTCTAACAATCTCATCAAAATAGAGTTGAGCTAACTAATCAAGTGAGTAGTTCATCCGAATAGGAAGAAAATGAGCTGATTTGGTCATTCTATCAACAATCACCCAAATAGCATCATGACCCTTAGGAGATCTCGGCAATCTTGAAACAAAATTCATAGAAATTTTCTCCCACTTCCATTGGGGAATAGGCAATGGTTGCAACAAACCCAAGAGTCGTTGGTGAAACACCTTAACCGGCTGAGAAGTCAAACATTGCTCTACAAAGTGGGCAAATCTCCTTTTTCATAATATTCCACCAAAAGTTTTTCACGAAAATCATGGTACATCTTTGTACTACCCGAATGTATTGTATATGGAGAATAGTGTGCTTCCTCTAGAATCTCCTTTTTAATCAATAGATCATTTGGCACACAAAGTTTACTTCCAAATTTCAAAACACCATCCCTAGAAATAAAAATTTCGATTTCTTTCCACTACGCACCTCATCCATGGTTTTCTTTAAATGTGGGTCATCGGCCTATGACAATTTAATTCTTTCCACCAAAGTTGGTTGAACACTCAAACTAGCCAGGTAGGCCTCAGAATGGTCCATAACAACCTCAATCTCTAGCCCCTCAAGACCTTGAATAAATTCCTTCTGGGTGGTTAGCAAAGCAACTGAAAAATTTGAAGGCTTTTTACTAAGAGCATCAGTTACAACATTAGCCTTACCAGGATGATAGTTAATAGAATAATCATAATCCTTAACTAGTTCTAACCATCTCTGTTGCCTCATATTCAACTCATTTTGGGTAAAGAAATAGTTTAAACTTTTATGATCAATGAAAATCTCGCATCTTTCCCCATACAAATAATGTCTCCAAATTTTCAAAGCAAAAACAACTGCAGCCAACTCCAAGTCATGAGTGGGGTACTTTTTCTCATAATTTTTCAACTGACGAGAGGCATAAGCCATAACCTTCCCATTTTGCATTAACACACAACCAAGTCCCTTATGAGAAGCATCACTATAAATGACAAAATCTCTTGTGTCTGAAGGGATAGTTGACACTAGAGTTGTGGCCAATCTCAACTTTAGTTCTTGGAAGCTTTTCTCACATTCTTCCTTCCATTCAAATTTAACATTTTTCCAAGTAAATTGTGTTAAAGGAGTTGCAATGCAGGAAAAATCCCTCTACAAATCTTCTATAGTAACCAGCGAGGCCCAAGAAACTTCTAACCTCACTCACATTTGTAGGCCTATCCCAATTAACCACCGCTTCTATCTTATTAGGATCCACCGTAATTCCATCCTTAGATATCACATGATCCAAGAACACCACTTGATTCAACCAATATTTGCACTTTTTCAGTTTAGCATACAACTTCCTTTCTCTTAGAATCTATAAAACAATCCTCAATTGTTCTTCATGCTCTTCTTGACTCTTAGAATAAATCAAAATATCATCAATGAACATAATGACAAATCGATCCAAGTACTCATGAAATACCCTATTCATCAAATCCATTAAAGCAGCAGCGGCATTAGTTAATCCAAATGGCATCACCAAAAATTCATAATTACCATATATAGTCCAAAAGGCTGTCTTTGGTATATCCTCACTCTTAATCTTCAACTGGTGGTAACCAAAACGAAGATCAAGCTTAGAAAAGACTTGTGCTCCTTGCAATTGATCAAATAGGTCATCAATACGAGGCAAAGGATATTTATTCTTAATGGTGACTCTATTAAGCTCACAATAATCAATACATAACCTTATAGACCCATCCTTTTTTTTCTTGACAAATAAAACTGGAGCTCCCCAAGGCGAAGCACTAGGGTGAATAAACCCCTTGTCCAGCAATTCTACCAATTGCTCCTTAAGTTCTTTGAACTCTGTAGGTGCCATTCTACATGGTGCCTTAGAAATATGTGCAATACCAAGAAGGAGGTCAGTAGAGAACTCGATCTCATGATCTGAGGGCAACCTAGGTAAATCATCAGGAAAAACATCCAGAAATTCCCTCACAATGGGAATGTCTCCTATCTCCAATTCTTAGCTTTGTAAATCCACTACATTAGCAAGGAATCCTTGGCATCCCTTTCTAAGCGAGCAGTTTGCTTGTATGTATGATATCACACGAGGCATAAAAGGCAAGCATGAAGCCTTGAACAGAAATTCTAATTCACTTAGAGGCCTAAACCCCACATCTTTCTCAAAACAATGCACACTAGCATGGTAAGAAGCCAACCAATCCATGCCCAAAATGACATCAAAATCATGCGTATCTAATAACACCAAGTCAGCCAATAACTCTCTACTCTCAATACAAAGAATACGATACTTAAGCACAAAATTAGTCATTAAAGTATCACCAATAGGGGTAGAAACCAATAACTCAAAATCAAGTAGTTCAAGCCTGTCAATAACTTTTCCATCTTTAGCAACCAATTTTCTGCTACCATTGGGTCAGGTTCACCATTAAGAGTTTGAGGGTTTTGCTTATGGAACTCCCCAAAAGAACAAACCTCCTACCTACACTCACCACCCTAGACCGATCTAGCAATCCTAGCATAGATCGTGTCTGCCACCTCATCAATCTCACCACCAATAGGAGTGACAAATCTCTCACACTCTTGGCATTGCCTAAGGCCATGCTCTGGAGCTGCAACCTCATCTACATGCCTTACTTTATGTGCTTTCTTTTTAGGAGGTATAGTGTACAAAGATACTTATACCTATACCCAAGAAACAAGCAAGTAAATCACAAGGCAACATAGAAGGTTAGCATAGAAAAGATAGATAAGAATGAAGGAAAAGTAGGTGGAAGTTGGAACAAATGTACAGAATAAAGGATTCATCAAACTCCTAATGCTCTGACTTAGATCAAAATCAATTCCTATTTTCAAAGTCTACAGAATCATAACCTAAGCTCTGATACCATAACTGTCACGCCCCAAACCCAAAAGGGTCTAAAGCATGAGAAATACATCCTAAGGGTACCTGTAGATTTTTCCCTTTTTGGAAAACGAAACTATAAGAGATCTTTATTTTCCTTTCTTTTACAAGAGATAAGAATATATAATCATACTAAAATCTCTACATTACAAGTCAGAGTTCTATAACACATTTATGAACAATAACTAAAATCATGTGCCTCCACATAACACCTGAATATATTACAAAACTCTGATTAAATTACACAAGTCACAATCTTATCAAGAATAAGGACCTTAACATCAAGTCTAGGCCTACCCTGCCAAAAGCTAACAAACCTGGAGCAACCAACCTCCAATAGAATTGATTAATGTCTCGATGAACATAGCAAAAATCAAGTCACCAACCATTTACAGCAAAAGTTTCCAAATTTAACATAACACTTCAATCATCACCAACGAAGTAAGCTTCATATCCAAGATATAGCTAATTACTCTGAAAAACTGTTAAAGGGTGGAATGAGCTAAAGCCCAATAAGTAGCATAATTAATGGGGGTGGGGGAAATGTAAGTTTCATCTTCAATAATAATAATATGACAAGAATGATTAAGTAATGAAACATAAATTTTCTCAAAGTAAATACCTTGAAACTATATACCATAATCTGTGAGCACTAACAACATAATTTTCAAAGCCATAAAATCTAACATACGGTAAATTATCACAAATATACCATACTACCACATAAATCGGTCAGGGGATCCACCCATTCACAACTGGCATGATATTGTCCTCTCTGGTATGCAGACTCTTGGCCCCATGGACAGCAGCCTCACCCATACCCTCAAGGTTTTTCTCTCCCCCCATGGGCAGCAAAGAGAGCGCGTCAAATAGGCCCTCTCTTGCATGTGGTCTCTTGGCCCCATGGACAGCAGCCTCATCCACACACAATCAAGGAACCTCTTCCCCCCATGGGCAGCAGGGAAGAACGTGTCATCCAAAGTGAAAAGGCACTGACCTAGATTTGATTTCTGTTGTCACAAAGACTACGAAAACCAAATCAGGTGATCACCGGGAAATCACTCATGGTTTGGTGTTAAAACTACATAAAGCTCATAGTATACATCTCCTTTCAAATACAGTTTATATCCAGATAGTTTCAGAAAACCTTAAATAATCTAACTTCCACAAGGTTTGTAAGGTTTTCAACTCCATTCTTGTAAAAAAGATTTCTATCAATTTTCCCAATAACAAGACAAGATAAGCATCTTTAGATTTTCTAATAAACTATAGAATTCATAATTTCCTTATCAAAGAGTAATAAAATATGCTCATATTTTTCATGTCGACACTTCATGCATTTCCCCAAATGCAATACCAAATACAATGCATTTTCATATATATATATATATATATATATATAATCATATATATATTTAGGTTACGACACAATAGTTTTTAGGAAAATATAATTTCCATAGGTAGTTTCCGAAAGTGTGTCTAACCCAAAAACAATGAATATGCAATGTGATTATTTTCCAAAAATCCCATTAAAAAGGCTACTTACCTCACAACCGCAAAAGCTTAGTTCTCCAAGCTCCAAAGGAGATTAGCTAGAATCTCAACAATATCAAGCAAACCTAACACAATAAGCATAAAGTTTAAAATTGTATCTAGTTACAATTTAGGAATTGCCAAACAAGCACTAAATTAGGCAAGCCGAAGCCCAATATTTAACCTCATCAATAACATATTCCTCTTCCAAAGTTTCTCAACAAATTAATTCACAAGGCATAGACTCCAATTTATAAAGTTAACCCATTCAATATCATCTCCAACATTATGACTCGCTTCCATAAAATTTATACTATATCATTAAGAGACCCATAAAAGCAAAATCAAATATCCTCAACTAACTCCAAATAAACCCAATGACAATGGAAAAAAATTAGATTTACCAATCATCACATATTATAACTCAAAACCCCTAAATTTTCCACCATACATAAACCTTAAATAACCATTGTTAGCACAAATTATATACCCACTCATCAAATAATTCCACCAATACAAAACTCATACATAAAAACACATAAATATCACTTTCAATGCTCATAAATCACATGCGTACCATTATTAAAGCTTAGATAAAATAACCTCAAGCAAAAGTGTAAAACCCATCAAAAGATTAGAAATTTTTACCTCAAAAGAAGGATGTGAAGGTGTTTATGGGTTCACAATAATTTTTCGGTGATCTTGCCGGAAAATGATGGTGGAAATGGTGGTGGTGTGGAAGTACCGGGTAGAGAAGATATGAGAGTAGAGAGGAGTGTATGAGAGAACAAAAAAAATGAAAAGAGAGGAAGAGTGAACCGGCCAAAGAGTAGAGAGATGAGTGAAATGTGTGGTGGGAATGTGTGGGGTAGGCGGGGTAGTTGGGAGGCATGTGAGACCCATTAAAATTTGACTTTCATTTTTTTTTTTTTTTTTTTTTTTTGTTTATACAGCTGGGACGTTACAAGTTTAATCCTTTAAAGTTATTCATCATATATTTATGAAATCCGATTTCATAAATATTACTTTAGTAACTTCTTACCAAAGTAGTTAGGCCTAACTCTCTGAATAACTGAACCCATTAAACTTATCTCAAGGGAATATTTTATATCTCCATTAAGAGACTATGAATTTCATTGAGAATATATGTTCCATCAACACTAAATGTGGCAGCCAACATACTGAGGTTTTGATCGTTACTTTAGATCTCACTCTTGATATATCAAAGCAACTTACACTTCATGATCAGGTCCATTATCCTCTTAGGATTAAGAGTTCATGTAAATAGAAGTCGTGAGATTTATTATTCATTTGACAGTCGTTAAGAGAATAATAAATCTCACAGTGGTCTAGTTCAATATGTGTTAACTCTTAAAACATATCAACATATCAACATATCAACTAGAAGTCTACACTTCTATGATCAGGACAAATCATCTTAGTTGATATGTTATAGTCTTTACAGATGAAATACCCAATTTCATCACCGACTACGAACTATAATTCTGAGTTTACAAAGAACATGTAATTTATATCTTCTATGACTTTTCACATAAATGACATACTATGCATCTCATAGACTATATGATGATGTCCTAATATTCATGTTACCATTATTTTAGATGAAAATAAAACAAATTTATTAATCACAATATTAAGCCATGCGTCATGTCTTACATAATATCATACATAATATCATACATAGCATCATACAATAGGATTTAAGGGCACTAATCCTAATATTAGACTCTTGGAAATATTGTCCTTGGTGCGGAGTTTCAGCTACTTGCCATAAATTTTAAATGTACACATTTACATGACGGAGCCATTAGCATATGCATGCATGCCCTTGTAAGGTTGGAAACCCTTAGGGACTAGGTCTGATATAATGTGCAAGCAATGGGATTGCTTTTCCTTAGAGATTGATCACAGATGCGGTATAAACAAGATGGATAGAACCTAGAGTAGAGCAAAACACTTTGATGCAATGAAAAAAAGGCAAACCTCTAAAAGAAAACTGGACACTTTACCCTTGACTCATTTTGAAAGCAACCCTAATAAGGATATCCTACCCAAGGCTTGGATGTTCACTCGTCTTGGCTTTTCCTAGGTCTCATGGGTTTCGACTTACTCTAGGCCAACTATATGGGATACGGTTTAATTGGTAAGTTGGTCCTATTCTTAGGGGGGCTTCAATCATCTAATCCTTCCTTTCACAGAAGTTGTGGGATAAAATGGATCAAGGGAGGCATTTTCAGCTACTTCTGTCCACCTAAGAACCCAGAAGTGCCTACAAGTCAATGCCCAACAACTATATAGGGTATACGTTGTCGACCTTAGGCCGTGAATAGCTGGAAAACCATCAACCCTTTGTTCAACCACCTGCCGTAGCGACGCTCTCGCATGTGTGGGGCCCGTTGGAGGTCTCTCTCGATAATGGTGTGGTTCGACTCTAGGAGTCTCGCGCAGAGCTTGGGGTGCTCTCTCTCTCTCTCTCGGGGGGGGGTGGGGGAGGAAGGTAGGTCTACCTTTGGAGGTATGGCGGGAATCTTGGCCAAATTTTAGGTGATTACCAAAGGTAAGTGAAGTTGCCACCAATCTTTGGGTTTTTCTAAGGTGTGATTGGTCACCTATTCCTAGTTGATTTTATTATCGATCTTAGGCTAAGAAAAGGTCATTTTTCCTAATCCAATGTGGGTGACAAAAAATTTTGATTCTTGAGTCTAGAAGTTTGGTTACGCGTGGGGAAGATGTTAGGCATCCCACAACGCCTGTCCAAGGACAGTCCTTTGTTTTAATAAAACCCTAATTTTTAGAGATTGGCAAAAAAAAAAAAAAAAAAAAAAAAAAACATGATTTTGGCATTGGCTTCCAGGGCTTTGCATGCATAGGGGGCTTTGAGGTTTGGCTTTCGAATAGGTGTGGTCCCAATCTATACTTGCCTAAGGCATTTAGGCAAAACACCAGATTTCCATGGCGAAAATCCAGTGGCATGTCACCTTATTTTCATAGCAGAATTTAGGCATTGCCTTGCCTTAGATGACATTGATTGTGACAATCACACTTCGAGGGGCAAGTAGGCATATATATACATACATCATGCACAATGCTAGCACACAGAGCAGGAAATTAAATACCTACATCGTTAGAGCATGGCCCAAAATATAGGTGCAGGAAATTAAATAGGGGTCGCTATACTCTAGAGATGAGGATGAATGGTACATGGCAAGATATACTTAATACAACCCATCTAAGAGAGAAATGAGGGAGGAAGGAAGGAGGTTTAACCAAATGAGAGAGGCTAGATCCCTAAATCTACTGAACATAGCCACTTGGCTCATATCTACATGCTTGCATCCTCACCCTTTTTCCTTGCGCCTGGGAGACCATGCCTAGCTTCATGCGTCCTCGCTCTATGTGTGTACATGCAAAGACAAAGGCAAAGGCAAAGATAAGAAACTGTTGGGTTTTATTCCCTAAAATCCAATTTATTGGCATGTCATAAATAATTAAATTATTTAATAATATGAGACTATCTATAAATGAATTAATGAGACATTATCTTAGTCAATGAGATGCATAGTATGTGATTTATGTGAAAAGTCACAGAAGATAAAAATCACAAGTTCTTTGTAAACTCAGAATTTTAGTTCGTAGTTGGTGATGAAATTGGGCGTTTCATCTGCGAAGACTATAACATATCAACTAAGATGATTTGTCTTGATCATGGAAGTAGAGACTTCTAGTTGGTATGTTGATACGTTTTAAGAGTTAAGACATATTGAACTGGACCGCTGTGAGATTTAGGCCCTGTTTGGTTTAAGGGAGTTTTAAGTGATAGGATCCAAAACTCATAACTGAGTCGTCAAAACACATGGGACACACATAAAATTTTTTGTTTGGTCTAGTTTTCACCCCTTGTTTCCATTATTCAATTCTCTGATTTTTGAGTTATGAGTTATGAGTTATGAAAACTAAAAACACATTTTAGGTGTTTTCAATTTTAACATCCCAGCCGCAATGTTTGACAAACGATTTTTTTTTTCCTTCGGTGAAACCTAGTCACAATATTTGACAAATTCCTTGATTTTTTTTTTTTTTTTTGGTGAAATCCAGCCGCATAATTTTGAAGTTGAAAACTGGTATGAGTTAAGGTGCCAACCAGTGAGTTTTGGGAATTGAGGTATATTAAGTGATGAGTGATGAGTAATGAGAATTGAGTGATGAAAATTGAGTGAAGAAAATTTAATGATGATCAATTTTAAACCAAGCGGGCCCTTATTATTCTCCTAACGATTGTCAAATGAATAATAAATCTCACGATTTATATTTACATCAACTCTAAATCTTGAGAGAGTAATAGACTTGATCATGAGAAGTGTCAGGATATGTGCCCTTAAATCCTATTGTATGATTCTATGTATGGCATTATGTATGACTTAATGTTGTGTTTAATAAAGTTGTTTATTTTTATCTAAAATAATGGTAACATGAATATTTGGACATTATCATATATTCCATGAGATACATAGTATGTGATTTATGTAAAAAGTCATAGAAGATATAAATCACAAGTTCTTTATAAACTCAGAATTTATAGTTCATAGTCGGTGATGAAATTGGGCATTTCATCTGTGAAGACTATAACGTATCAACTAAGATGATTTGTCTTGATCATGGAAGTGGAGACTTCTAGTTGATATGTTGATATGTTTTAAGAGTTAAGACATATTGAACTCGACCGCTGTGAAATTTATTATTCTCCTAACGACTGTCAAATGAATAATAAATCTCATGACTTTTATTTATATGAACTCTTAATCCTGAGACAATAATGGACCTGATCATGATATGTAGGTTGCTTTGATATATTAGGAATGAGATCTAAAGTAACGGTCAAAATCTCAGTATATTGGGCAGCCACATTTAGTGTTGATGGAACATATATTCTCAAGATGGAATTCATAATCTCTTGATAGAGATATAAAATATTCCCTTGAAATAAGTTTAATGGGTTCAGTTATTTAGAGAGTTAGGCCTAACCACTTTAGTAAGAAATTACTAAAGTATATATTTATGAAATTGAATTTCATAAATATATAATGAATAACTTTAAACGATTAAACCGGGTACTTAAGGATTACGATGTAGTAATTTTCAAAGTGACAGTTTATATTCATGACTTTGTATTATTACAAATATTTTATGAAAGGGTTGCATGTATAATAAAGTTTTGGGATATAATTTATAAATAAGGCCTAGAGTGCAATTATATTTATATAGTGGTATTAAATATAATTAATGGTAACTTTAGATTTGTCAAGAGTTGACAGAAAAGCCCAAGGCCCATTGGAGCTAGTGTTTTATTGTTCCTTTTTGGTCCTACTCCAAGCCACACACTAAAACCCAATTGAAAAGGCCCAATAAGCCGGTCCAATTAGATAATCAGTTAGTTATAAAGGGAGAAACATACATAATTTTTATTTATTTATTTATGAAAAGAAGTGAAGAGAAAAAGAAAAAGAGAGAGTGTGAGACACACTTTCATTCTCCCTTTGGAAAACTGATTAAAAGACCACAAATCTTGGGCGTAAAGTGGAATTGGAGTGAAAATTAAAAGTGTTCCCAAGTACTTCTAATCTTTGTTTTGAATTTCTCCACACTAAGATACGCTATCTTGTTCTTCAATTCTAAAATTTACATAATGCATGTTGTCAATTGTTTAATTAAATTTATTCATTTTTTTAAAATAAGTTGTCATTGATTTTATTCATACACTCTAAACAAGTTATAGTTTTTTGATAGGCTAAACAAGTTATATTGATTTGCTTTTATAATTGAAAAAAAGAAAAGAAAAAAAAGCTGGTTTGAAAATATGAGTCAAACCAACCCGCGACCTAATTGACCCTTAACCCATTGACCTATTTAAAAACAACCCATTTTGACCCATAAATCCGATTGATCCGACTGATCCGACCCGACCTGCTCGTTTCCCCATGTCTATTTGATTCTACGCTCGCTTTGTCTTTTTCCGTTTGTCTTCTCTTTCTATCGGCGCCTCCTTAGACAGATGGATTCTTGAATAATACCTTAATATTCCGTCCATTCCAAAAGAAAAGAAAAGAATATCACTCTCCTTTTCGATATTTAGATCTCTTCTCCAAATTCCAATTCCTGTTTGTTTTTTTGAATTCTCTCTGTGTGTCTTTGCTTTCTATCTATCTTTCTATCTATGGAGAATAAGGATTCCCAGGACAAATTAAATAATACCCAACAAGAACAAGAACACAACCCTAATTCTTCTATCAATCTTGTTGTTGTTGTTGAGGAACAGCAACAAGAAGAAGAAGAAAGAAATGGATCCGACGTGGACCAACCCTCTCAGTCGCCACGTCAGCCCTCATCATCATCAACAACAACAACCACAAGAACTCCCTTTACTAATCTCAGTCAGGTCGATGCTGACCTCGCTCTTGCTCGTACCCTTCAGGAACAGGTCTCTCTCTCAATTGGGGTTTTTTTTTTTTTCCTTATACATATAAATGGGTCTCTTGTAATTTCTGATGCCATTTGAATTTTGGACCCAACTTCTTGTACTATAAATTGCTGCTAGTAGAGTAGAGTAGTTATTTGTTCTATTGTGGTTGTGGTTGTGGTTGTGGTTGAATTGGCCTTTTTTTGGTTTGTGAGTAGGAAAGGGCATACATGATGCTCCGAATCAACAATGAAGGTAGCGATTATGGAAGTTGGGAGGCTGGAAGCTTTGTCCTTGATGATGACGACGACAACGAGGACGATGAGGATGAAGATTTTAATGATCCACATGACGAGACTGACGATGAGAGAATTGATGGTGCTGATGACAATGATGAAGATGCTTTCGATGTCCATGCTCATGCTCATGGCAATGACGACTTAGCTGGAGAAGAAAATAACCCCAGTATTGAATTCGATCCTGCTATCTTCTCTAGCGATGAGGCCTATGCAAGAGCCCTACAGGATGCTGAAGACAGAGATATGGCTGCTAGATTGTTGGCTCTTGCTGGGATAAATGATTGTGGGTGTTCCTCCCTCCTATCTTACCTATTTTACTACTCTCTCGTCTTGTTATATTTTGCTCCTTTCACAATGACTACTAGAGCTTCTAAGAACTGTTTGTTTGTGTTGTAGTGGAAGCTGATGAGGATGAGGACATAGAGGATCATGGTGGCAACTCTCAGGTATCTATCTCTATCACTGTGGAAGCTGAAACCATGACTTTGATTCCGCACACTCACCGCATCTCAGCACTTTTAATCTAATCTATCTACATTTAAAATTATTGCCTAGTATCGTGTAATGGTGAATCCTTTTTATTTTGTTCTTGGAATCATGAGTAGATAGGAGTATTCAATTATGTAAGATAGGATACGAAATCTAATGCTTTAATCCAATGTCCTATTTCCTCATAATAGATAATTAGAGGTTGACAGAATCAACTCAATTATATGTATTGAAATATATACAGGGTCATCTTTTGCTAACATATCAGAACTTCTGGTTTGATTTCCCCCCATAAAAACAGCCAAAAAAAAAAGGATTTTTTTTCATGTGTCAGTTCATATAGATTTAATTAAGCAAGTTATTTCATTTATTATCAGATCCTATTCAATTTGGAATTTATTATTTTTCTACACTTCATAGAAAAATGGTATTTCACCAAGGGTTGTGTTAATGTGATCTAATCAGGGTTCTAAGGCTTGTAATATTGTTTGTTCTTGAATTCTACATTAGGTAGGAGTAGCTCTTATACACTACTTGCTAATCATGAATCATGGTTATTGTTACTCATTGTCAGCTGAATCATTATTTTCATATGATACTTTTGTGAGATGTATGATGATTGTATGAAAAGCTTCTTCATTGTTCTTGTGATTAGTCTAGACAGTTAGATTGCAACAGTGGATGTATTGTGGAGTCCCTTTTGGTTTCATTATTTACTGTTTGATCATCCCTATACTATATCAAAGTTAAATTTTTTTACTTCCTGGTTTTGTGCGGCCTCTAGCTTATGTTGGGTACCACATCTTAGAAATGAGGCTTGTTTTAAAGCTTGCATTTTGTAAAGCATAAGAGCACATTTGTATTATTTTATTCTTCCTTCTCTTCTTCTTACTGTCACTACTAGTGTGTTGGTCTTTTTATTTATTTTTTGAGTTTCAGTTAAGTCTCCTTTACACCCAATTCATGTTATCTACTCTTTTGAAGGATACATGGGAGGAGCTTGATCCCGATGAACTATCCTATGAGGTAAACCGCGTTTTGGATCCAAGTGCCTTTGGTGGAGGTTTGTTTTTTCCTAGCCTTTTTTAACCCTTACCCTAAGGTTATGATTATTATTTCAGGAGTTGCTTGCATTGGGTGATGTAGTTGGAACAGAGAGCAGAGGGCTTTCAGCTGATATAATTGCTTCTTTGCCTTCAATAAATTACAAGTCAGGAAGCAGTCAGAATGGAAGCAGCAATGATTCGTATGCACACTAAACCTTTTTTTTTTTTTTTTTGGCATAAGTATGTAGTGAATTTTTATTAAAAAATAGAATTACTTTATGTTCACGATGATGAACACAAAGATCCTTACAAACAATGATATAGAGAAATTAAGAAAGTTATGAAACTTAAAACTATGTTGCGTGAATCCCCAAGCCCGTGCCTACTGAAACAGTACTTAGAAAGTAGGATTTGAAATGCATTTCTCTATGTATTCAAATGTCCGAGAATTGTGCTCCTGCAATACTAGCCGCATTAAACATGATGGCACCGTATTCCATATTCCTGAATATCATTTTACAAACCAGCTCCTCCAACGACAAAGAAGGGATGTCACTCTAGGAGGCATCACCCAATAAACCCCTAACATCTGGAATGTGTCACTCCACAATGCATAAGCAACCTCACTGTTTATCCATTAGGGGTTTTTCACTGTAGTGGTTCACTGTTTATCCATTACAACAACATAAACAACACCAGCCAACTAATGAAAAACCCCTCTTTTTGAGGATGAGGTTGTCAATAGTAAGAATTTACCCTATGCTGCTGTCCACATAAAGAATGACACTCTCCTTGGAGACTCCTCCTTGTAGACTTAACCCACTATATGCTCTTCCATGGGAATTAATTTCCATGGGTACCCTGGATAGCTTTATAATAGGATCTAACATCAAAATTACCATTTCCATTCAATCACCATCTCATCCTATCAACCCCACTCCCCCTAGGCATTTGAGAGTATTCAAATGTCCGAGAATTGTGCTCCTGCAATACTAGCCGCATTAAACATGATGGCACTGTATTCCATATTCCTGAATATCGTTTTACAAACCAGCTCCTCCAACGACAAAGAAGGGATGTCACTCTAGGAGGCATCACCCAATAAACCCCTAACATCTGGAATGCGTCACTCCACAATGCATAAGCAACCTCACTGTTTATCCATTAGGGGTTTTTCACTGTAGTGGTTCACTGTTTATCCATTACAACAACATAAACAACACCAGCCAACTAATGAAAAACCCCTCTTTTTGAGGATGAGGTTGTCAATAGTAAGAATTTACCCTATGCTGCTGTCCACATAAAGAATGACACTCTCCTTGGAGACTCCTCCTTGTAGACTTAACCCACCATATGCTCTTCCATGGGAATTAATTTCCATGGGTACCCTGGATAGCTTTATAATAGGATCTAACATCAAAATTACCATTTCCATTCAATCACCATCTCATCCTATCAACCCCACTCCCCCTAGGCATTTGAGAGTAAATATGATCTAAGAAGGAATTCACAGATTCCAATTCCCAATCATGAAAGTCTCTGTGGAAACGAACATTCCATCTCAGTAAATATGATCTAAACTTTTTTTTTAAAAGGTTACATACAAGTTTCAGTACAACTAATTTTGTGTGCTCCTGTTTCAGCTGTGTTATTTGTCGGTTGGACTATGAGGATGGTGAAACCTTGACAGTGCTTTCGTGCAAACATTCCTACCATCCTGAGTGTATTAATAATTGGTTGAATATAAACAAGGTATGTGCATATGATTTTTATTCCCTGTGAATGCATTAATCATAGTTCTGCATTGAAAGTCTGGTTGATTTCTCATTTTCATCATTCTACTCTCTTTTCAAGTATGCCTGCAGATTTACTATGGTATAAAGCTTGATGCATTCCTGTTGAATTGAAGTTCTGATACTACTGCTCTCCTTACCTGTGCTTTATATTTGCAGCCTTTTTTAGATCTACGAGATTTTTTAGTGGTCTCTCTAAGTGTTATGTCATTCCTTAACAATCACTATTCATAGTTATTGATTCCATGCAAGAATTTTTATTTCCCCTACTTCTACAGAGCCAAGTAAAATTTAGATATGCAGTTATGAGCGGCAAATTTCTTTTCTCCTCAAATGTTGTGATTGAGGGTGGGTTTTGCAGAGAAAATATTTCTCTCCAAACTAGTTGGAAAAACCTTTTCAAACTCGTCTTATATCTTTTCATTGTATGTGAATTTTGAATTACTAACTGTTGGATTACGTGTTCTTATAACATTCTCCATGCTTGTAAAATTTTAAAGAAGGTCAAAGATGAATAGCAATGTTAACAATCAAATGTTTAAATTTTAAGCTTTTGTGGTCTTAGATTATGTATAAAAAATAAGTTTATTGATTGCATAGTAAATAAAATCTGACTTGAACGAAATTTGACATGCATATCAAGAACATAAAGAACATGTAATAGCAATTAGATTTTCAAAATTCATATGTAATATACTGATATAGGGCGAGTTTAAAGGTTTTCAGGAAACTAGTTTGGAAAGAAACCTTGTCCTTTTTGCAGAGAGGTACCTCTTTGTTTGTGTTGACAAAGTGCCGTTTGATATAAGAACACTTGTTTAGGACAATTCTTTTATGTTGGTACATGATACTTCAAATGACCTGTTTCCTAGGTGCTAGAAAGATGTTATGTACTGTTTTAATTGTAGACACCTTTTATCTTTTGGGTTATTGTAATCTCTCTCTCTCCCAAGGCAGGTTCTATTCTCTTTGCTTTTTGTACAATAACTCTGATATGTTAATGTTGTATCATGTATGGGTTTTAATACATTACTAATGTGTGCTCTAAAATGTATTAGGTGCTACAGCAGAATGACTGCTGCATTATGAATTGCTCTATGAATTGGGTGTTTCTTTTTTTTTTTTTTCAAATGACCTGCTCCGTGATTGCAGGTCTGCCCTGTTTGCAGTGCCGAGGTTTCCGTATGTGGCAACAGCTAGTACAATATATGGATCGCCCTCTTCTACAAATCAGAGACCATTTGCATAAGTTTGGATGCAATATAAGCTTTTTTTGTTATGCACTCAATTTTATCAGCTAGTGTAACATGCCTGGTTGTATCTATGTTTTGAAGTAAAATCCATAATTGGGACTAGTTTACTATATTATATTAGATATGGCCTTTCTCTTTATTGAATTGTCGAGTATAGTAGCAAAGTTTTAATTGGATCTTTTATGGTAACCCCCTTTATATATATATATATATATATATATATATATATATATATTGAAGATGGTTAGTTTTGCTAATGGATAAATAGTATATATTGCTTGTTGACTTCTTTGCACTTTCGATTAATATTTATGATGCCCAACACCTTAGGG
This sequence comes from Castanopsis chinensis, assembly GCA_032878915.1. NCBI lineage: Eukaryota > Viridiplantae > Streptophyta > Magnoliopsida > Fagales > Fagaceae > Castanopsis > Castanopsis chinensis. The sequence continues at coordinate 32,554,682 of JAVQMG010000133.1, read as the reverse complement.
TACGACCCACCTATCCACCAAAAATTTCCAATCACCTCCCATTGATCCACCATCAACACCACCACCCATTGATCCACTATCAACAACACAACCACCACCAACCATCAACAACACAACCAACAACCACAACATCACAGTGTCACTATCGGAAACACCAAGCAAACCCACCAACCACCAGAGTCACTACCAAAACTCAACCCCAGACCCACCCTACCACCACAACCCACAACCTACCACACTGACCCACCATGATCCTCTGCCCCAAACCCATTAAGCAAACCCACCAAACACCAGATCCACCACCAAAACTCAACCCCAAGCCCACAAACAAAACCGATTAGAAACCCATCACCACCTACAACCACGCCGATCTCATCGCCGCAACAACCACTAGATCCTTGACCACGCCAATCTTGCCCAGAGTCCAATTTGCAAACCCACAACCACACCATGAGAGAGGGAATGATGAGAAAATGGGTGGAGGGGCTAGTGAGAGGCATGGGGAGAGAAAGGGTCATTAGCACAGAGAGAGAGAGAGAGAGAGAGAGAGAGAGAGAGAGAGAGAGAGAGAGAGAGAGAGAGAACAAGAGGTAAAAAGGGAATAAAATAAAATATTTTGGTTTACAATTGTGCTACAATGCCATCATACATTTATGATGACACTGTAGCGCAATTTAAGATGACACTGTAGCATAACTGCAAACTTCTTTTGCAATTGCAAGATTTTGCAAGATCGAGCAATGGACCATTTTTGTGCCTTAATGTAAAATATACTAACATATGGCATATGAAAGAGCGAGTGTTTATCTTCCAAAATACTCTATTAAACTTTTCTTTAATTTGGATTTGTTTTTTAATCACGTCGCATCTAATCGGTTGTGCGCACACTCTGATTTATTGCCAAAATCCAATGGCATTTAGAGCCTCAAGCTGAGCTCCTACAACATATATATATATATATATATATATATCCTCCCTCCCCCCCCCCCCCCAACCCCCCTTTCCAACTGTTTGTCAAAAATATAAAGAAAACTTTGATGTATTGCATTTGGTTTCTCGTATTGCGTTTATTTTCTATGTTATTGGGGTTTATGAGTGATGGATAGGGTCTATGTTTTTCTAACATTATGTCAACTTATGTGGTCTGTTTTTGTGATGGGTAGGGTGTAATTAAAAAATAATGTATGAAGGTTTTGTGTTTAGTTTTGAGTTTTGCGTGACGGGTAGAGTGTATTTATCAAAATTATTTGCTTTTGATTTCTCAAAATAATATCACTAAAGGCGGGTTAGGTTGACCACTCAATTCTGTCGCTGTGTTGGAGAGAGATTAAACATTCTTTTGCTAAATCATGGTGGAAATACATTCTATCATAAGGTGTATCCATTTTCGGTGAAAGTCCATTTTAATCATAAAAGTCTTTAATAAAATGCCATCTTATCCTGTTCTGAGTTTTGTTCGTGTCCAGTTTAAGACTTGAGAGTCATATTCCTTACGTTTATCCTTTGGTTATCATAAGATGCATAGTGTCAAAAGCCACAAAAACATTGTCTATTGTTTTGTGTCGTGGGAAAAGTAAACTCTGAAATTATGATATGATAGGGAGAAGTATGTGTTTAAGTTGGTGAACAAGCACCTTTGACACAAGTTTATATGTTACTTTGCACAAGCTAATGGGACAATATTGTTAAGACATGTTATTCATGTTAAGAACATATGTCATCATGTATTGGCTAATTCTTTGATAAAACGCACTTTACTTGTAATTGGGTAGATCTAGAATGTGTTTAATGCTTCAAGGAACAATATTTCAAGTTCAAGTGTTAAAACCATGAAAGTCTGTCCAAGCATCAAGTGATAAAGTTATTGATTTTAAATCTCGACAGCTAGTATCTATTGAGGTTTAAAAAACTGTTTTAGCCTGAATCTTGACAGTTTCTCGACAAATAGGGTATCTATCGAGAATTATGAAAATTAGATTTTCAGTTCTATTTTCATTCTAATCCGTGAATAGATGTTTGAGCTTTCTTTTCTCACAACCCTAAACATATATAAGGATTGTTTTAAGGGCCGTCACAGCTGATGCACATCAATACAAAAGTTCTTCAGAAGCATATTATGAACTGGAAACATATGCCCTAGTTCATTTTTCTCTTGAAGAAGCTGCTATGTTTGTACATCGTAGGGTTTTGTGACCTAGGAATTTCATGATCTTCATTGTGTGATGAACTGAAGAACTTTGCAGTCAACATCTTTCTCAAGTTGGTGATTAAGTTGCATACTAAAATCTGCACATCTATTAGTTAGTCACGTATTAGGAGTCGTGCATTAAAAGGAGAGATTGTCATTACAGAACAAGTCTAATTGTGTTTTGGGGTAAGGGTTCAACTGTAGGTTGGTATAAGGTACTGGGATTCCTTTACATGTAACCGCTTGTTATGATAATAGTGAATTCTTGGGAGTGGTGACCTTAAAATCACCCGGTGAAGTTTTTGTCTTGGAGTTTTTTCCCATTCGAAAACAAAATCACCTTGTCAACTTTATTTTCTACTGCATTTTATTTTAGTTGGTGATTTGTTTGTGCTACCACGCAAATTGCATGTTAATTTGATTAATTAATAAATTTGGCTAATTAATCAATTAATTCATCACAAGAGGTTAATATTTTCTTAGCCTATCAAGTGGTATTAGAGCAGGCATACTCTGATTATGGTTTAATCTTTGTTGTGTGATCCATAGATCACTGTTTGTCATGGATAGAGGACATTCACTCATTGTACCTCCTTTATTTGATGGTACTGACTATGCATATTGGAAAGTACGCATGAGAGCTTTGTTGTAATCTTTAGATGAGAAAGTGTGATAAGATGTGAAGATAGGCTAGACCAAATTGAAGGAAGTGCCAATTGGGATGATGCAAAGATCAATGTGGCAAACTTCAACAGTAGGGCATTGAATGCTTTATTCAGTACAGTCATAAATGAGGTGTTCTAGAAGATATCCTTCACTAAGACTGCAAAGGAAGCATGGACTATTTTCCAGACAACCTATAAGGGAATAGAGGCTGTTAAGGGCTCGAAGTTTCAGAGGCTTACTACTAGCTTCAAAGAGATTAAGATGGAGGACGATGAGTAATTTGATGAGTTCTATGCCAAGCTTAAGGACATAGTGAACTCAACTTTTAATTTTTGGGAACAACTTTTAATTTTTGTGAGAAAGATGCTTAGATTTCTGCCCGACAGATTTCATGCCAAGATCACTGCTATTGAGGAATCAAAGGACATCGACAAAATTCCTTTAATAGAGCTGGTTGGAAATCTACAAACTTTTGAGTTGGGCTTGACAAGGATTGGGAAATCATGTAAGAGTAAGAATTTGGCACTGAAAGCTAAGAACAGTGACACATATGAGTCTTCAGACGATGAAGATTCTAAAATGAAGTCCTACATCACAAGGCAATTCAAGAATTTCATGAAGAGTGCCAATGAGAAGGGTTTCGACAAGGACTGTAGGCAATCTAATTCTTCTTAGTCTATGAGCCAAGACAAAGGGAAGAAGGATGCTAGGTATGGCGGCTAGTAAATTGTTCCCTCAAGACCCAATTGTTTTGGGCGTCAAGGCTTCGGTTATATGAAACAAGAGTGCCTTACTTATCTCAACTCCATTGGGAAAAGCAAGGCACTTGTTGCTATATTGAGCAATACCAAACCTGAGGATGATTCCGAAAATAAGGATGCCAAAATCCTAAATGCCTTCACAGCCACTGTTAATCCTATTAAGGGAATTGTAAAAGATGTGGATGAAGTTAAGGACTTGGTGGAGTCAAAGTTTGAGAAGATGGATGAACAAGATGACATCCATACAGCCTATTCAAAGTTATACAAGGTCTCCTAAAAGTATGAGAAGTTGTATAGGTTGGCCACTAGGAAGCTCAGTGATGTGGAGCTTGAACGAGAAGAAATCTCCATAAAGTTTGATGAAGCCAACCAGATTATTGGAGCACTGAGGTTTGAGAACAATTTCTTGGCCGAGAAGACGAAGAAGCTTAAAGTGGAGCCGTTTTAAGTCAAAGCACAGTTGGAGAGGACTTCAAGTGCAAAGCTTGATGAGATGCTTAGTATGTAGAAATCTGCTTTCGATCGAACCAGTTTAGGGTATGATTTCACTTCTCCTAATATTGCCTCTTCTAGTATTACTGTTTTTATTTCTCCTCCTAATAATGTTGAATCTGAGAACAATGATGTTAAAATTGTGATAGCTAGTGAGAACATAGACAATGATAAATCTATCTTAGGAGCACCCTCTAAGCTTGCTAAGAAAGAAACTAAAAACCCTAGGGTTAAGAAGAGTAATGCTTAAAATTCTAATAAGAAGCAGCATCTTTGTCATTATTGTGGAGCAGCTGGACATGCTCAACCTAATTGCTATAAGTGACCTGAGCTAGTTCCCATCCTCTCTTACTCCTCTTGGAAATCTCCTCAAAGCCCTCATGTTCCTTTCGAATTTAAACAGTTGCAATTCTTCTCGCTCTCCTCCGGTTCAAGGATTCGCTAAAAGGAATGGTCTCTCCAAGGTGTGGAAGGAAAAAGACTTTAAGTGAATTAGCCACTTTTCTCTCTCACCCTTTATTTTTTTTTTGTTTGCATTACTTGTGTGTTTTGTTTTATTGTTTTGAGTCAGTATAGTTTTATGCATTATTTTATTTAGCATGTTTTTGTTTGTGTGTTTTCAGTTTTGCTTTATTTTTTTTTCATAAAAAATAAAAAAAATTGAAAAATTAGAAAGATACCAAAATAGTTTGTATTTGTGTACATTGGTACTTGTGTACCTTGAATGGCCAATGAAACAAAGTTTTTCTAAACTTTATATCTCTTGTAGCTTAGATGAGCATCTCTATGCATAACTAAGCAAGTGAGCTTTGTGGCTCGTGTTTGTGATGAGTAAGATTAAGCTATCTCTTGTACTTAACACTTGTATTACTCTTTTTGACGAGAAGGACTAGAAAATATTAAGAGAAAGGCAAAAATAATTATCTCACCACTGTTGCTCGCCAATTATGAAATGACATCTAATTGCTTGTCATTGCAAAAGTGCAATGTCAAAAGCTGAACATACTTTCTCTCTCTCTTATATGCCCATGCGTGTTATACTTAAAAGAAAATATGCAAAGAAAAAAAAAAGGGATAATTACAATAAACCTACCTGTGGTATGACCCGTTTTCACTTTGCCTACCTGTGGTTCAATCATTTACACTTTGCCCACCTGAGGTTAGTTCCGTCAGCCTTCCGTAACCCACCTCTCTGTTTGTCGTTAGAAAAACACATTTTTAGGCAAAAACAAATATAACAAGAATAAAAAAGTTAGGGTTTTTGACTGCTGAAGAACTTCTTATTGCTGCCCCGACAACAAACCATCCTTCATTTCTTTTAAAACCCCAAGTATCTATGATTTTTTTACATCTTTGCCCTCATCTCCTTCCTTTAGTTTGAAGAAGCTGACTCAAATTGAGGATCCGGGTTTGAGTTTGGGTGTGACCGCCAAATGAAGGTCAAAGGTGACCCAATCGAAGGCCATGACGTCTTCGACTATGAGCAGGTCATGATAGTAGTTTCGATTAATGGAGTGGTGGTGAGCTGGGCTACTTGGTCTAGGGAGGACAAGTCGTTGAGAGCGTCGAACCACGCCTTCACCTTCGATGGTTTGGCCTCGTCTTTCACCTTGAACAGGACGATGTGTTTGATTGCCTTGGACTTGGACTGAGATGATGGCCTCTCCGCTATCTTGCTCGTGGGTAGGAATGGGTTTCGAAGTTAGGGCGTATCAATGTGGGGTTTTGGGTTGTTTTGGGTTTGTTTTGTGGTGGCTGTGGGTTTGTGTTGGTGGTGGCTGTGGGTTGTTGTGGGTTTGTGTTGGTGGTGGCTGTGGGTTTGTGTTGGTGGTGGTGGTGGCGGTGTGGATTGGAGGAAGGGGAAGGTTGTGTTGGTGTATCGACGTGGTGGGTTTTGGGTTGCTGTGGGTTGTTTTGTGGTGGCTGTGGGTTTATGTTGGTGGTGGCGGCGTGGATCGGAGGAAAGGGAAGGTTGTGTTGGTGGTGGCTGTTGGTGGGGCGCTGGGATTTTTATTTTTTTTATTTTTTCTCCCTCTTCATCTCTATCTCTCTAACTTCTTCCTTTCTTCAAACCTAACCCAGTCACGGCATCACACACAATCCTCTCTCAACAAAAAACGTGTATGATTTTTATAAATAACTAAAATTGTATAAAAGGATTTTTGTGAAATTAGAATAGGGCACTTTCAAGTGTAGGATTTTTGTTAATATTTTTTAGGATTTGTGCGAATATGAAAATTTTATTTGGATTGATTGGCTCAAGACTGTTCATACCAAAAGCAAGTGTATTCTTGAATCCAAGCTACAAAACCCCCTCTTTGAACTTGTTTGTTTGAGATTTTTTTGTTATTTTTTTGTTTTAGAGGAGAGAGACATATCAATGAAGATAAAATACATTTTTATCCCTAATTTTAACAGAAGTAGGTAACGGATGGGTAACAGATTGAAGTTTAGGTGGGCAAAGTGTAAATGATTGAACCATGGGTAGGCAAAGTGAAAGCGGGCTATACCACATGTGGGTTTATTGTAATTATCCCAAAAAAAAAAATAAAGCAAAAAGAATCAAAATGATTTGAAATATGATTACAAGCGTGTATTCTAGGAGATATGGAAGTTATAGGATGTACCTCGAAGGTGATAGTCCCCATCAAGCAGTTATGATCGTATGTAAGTTAAATTGATTTACTCATATCTTAAATCGTCATAAAATGTAGACACTTATGTAATATTGCGATGTTTTTCACACACAACACACAATATTCTTTGCTACTTTTGATACAAGTGCAGGTATAATGTGATTTGGCCATCACAAGGAATACATGTGTTAATATATTCCCACAAAATTATCTTGACTTGTTTTTGAAATATAAAATGAGTAAGACTTGTTTAGTGTGTGTGTGTGTGTGTGTTTTGGATCTAATTGCTTGACATTTTTCTTGATTGAGAGATGTTTTTGAGAACTAAAATTGTTGTTTGGATCTTTGGTTGAGTAAATGCTTGATTGCATTCATATTTGTGTTTTTTTTTCTTCTTTGAAAACTATTTTTAAGCAATCTTGACAACTTCTCGATATCTCTCGACAACTAGGCTATCTATCGAGCTCTTTAGCTTCTTTTTATCACAATCTCGATAGCTCCTCTATCCATCGAGAATGTTTTTGTCTCCTTGATAGATACTTGATAACTTCTCGATCCATTGAGCCCCTTTGTTGTGGAAACCTTTGGATAGCTCCTCGATAGCTATTTCTCGCCTTTTAATTCTCAACAACTCTTGATCCATCGAGAATTATGAACTTCTATTTAAAGGGTTAGTGCGATTTTAGCTTCACATTTCTCTTTCTCCCTTGATACTTTCTGGCCTCTCACCTTCTCAAACACCTCTCTCTCACTCCAAACCTCTTCCTCAAGTGTTCTTCGGTCTTAAGATCATTTCTTTTCTTTGGTATGATTCTTTCTCATTCATCTCTTCATGCATTTCATCTTTTGTGACCTAACTTTTGGGGTTTGTTGAAAATTTTTGGATTTTTCAAAATTAAAGTGGTTTTTGCAAAATTCTAGGATGGTTTTTGTATATTTGATCCTAAATGATCATGCATTGCATCACATTTTCATTATAACAATGTTTCATGCATTTTAGATGTGTGTTTACTTTGTTGCTAACTTGCGTGCTAGTAGATTTGGATTGGGCTGAGCCCATGCTGCTTTTAAATATGCATGTCACATGTTCATGAATTTTTCATGCATACGTACCTTCATTTCTTTATATTCATATATTGAATTGTTTTGGTGCTTTTCTGCTTGTCTCCCTCTCTCTCCTTCTTTCAGTCTGCATCAAGGCACCTAAGCTTAAATCCACTCCGTCTCGGAGCCCTCTTCATTCTAGGGCATCTTCCTCTAATCCTACCTTTTCTCATCTTCGGTTCCGTGATGAGAAAGCCCGTAAAGACTTCTTGGAGAACTTTTCCCGACGAGTCATTTATTCGGAATGCCAAGTTGTTCTATCATATTATTTCAATACTTACCTACTCACTGTCATTCACAATAGGGGTTGGGAGTCACTGTGTGCGTCTCGATCACTTGTCCTTCCGTGATCATACAGGAGTTTTCCTTCAATATGAACGAATTTGATTATTTAGTACCTCATTTTTCTATTCGCATTTGAGGTACGCGTATTGTGGTCACTCTGGATATTGTATCTAAGTTGCTTCATGTCTCGAAGGTGGCACATTTTGACTACCTCAGTTGTGAGCGTCTTAAAACTGTGTCTAAAGATGAGCTTATGTCTCTATTTTGTGAGACTCCTTTTGTTTGGGGTGATAGTCAAAACACCCGTTGCTCGGCCTTTGCTAAAGGTCCGAGGTTTCTTAATATGGTTATGATTTTTGTTCAACATCCTCTGTCTCACTATTACTCTATCATAAAGCCTCGTGCTCGATTTTTGTTATCCCTCCTAGAGCATCTTTCTATAGACTTCCCTTCTCATTTCATCCTTTCCTTTATTAATGTATATAAGGATACGACAACCCGTGATAAGTTCATCTTTCCTTCAGCTATCACGAGGATTATTTGCCATTTTTCTGTCTCCTTTCCCGTTTCCAATCATTTCTCTGTCATGTATGCCATTGATGTAGTGACTGTTATACGGAGTGAGGCTTAGCTTTGACCGAAGCGGCCACAGACTGAGACAGCAACACCTCCAGCTTCTTCAGCTCTATCCACATCCGCTCCCTCTTCTTCTGTGGGCGGTGTGACTCTTGATGCGATCATGGCGCAACTTTAGCACATGGATGCTCACCTTGAAACTCTTAGCGATGAGTTGTGTCAGGTGAACACCCATGTCAGTCATATTGCACGATGACAGGCTCGCCTTGGTGGCTTTATTAAGTCTCCTACTCCTTCTCTAGAGACTTTTGAGGATGAGGGCAATGTTGGTGGCTCTGATGATGGTGGTGATGAGGATGATGGTCTAGCTTTTCCAGTGATGATGAGATGACTGCTTGAGTTACTTGCCCTTTGTCATTCGTGATAAAAAGAAAGAGTAGTTTTGAGTATGAGAGTAGTCATGTATTTAGGGGGAGAGTTAGTACATAGGATATTTTTGTTAGGGGGAGTGTATATACTTTGAGGGATGTAGTGAGGACTTTTTGTATCTTTTTTTTTTTCTTTTTTTTTTAGATACAGTGTTTTTACTTTGTGATAGCAAACCTTGTATTCTTTATTGATATATATATATATATATATATATATATGATGAGGTTGTTATTACAGTTCTTACACCTATTTCTTCATTTGTTGTTTCTTTTCTCTCTTTCCGCACATGCTTCTTATATATGCAATCTTTCATTTTTATTTCACACTAATATGCTTTAATGAGTTTTGTTTAAAGTGTTTCAGAAATACAGGTTGTCAAAGACTTTCTTGCCATGAACTCTTTACTTGCAAAGTTTTTCAAGAGTTTGTGTTAGGATAGCTTTTATTGTATTTAACAAATAAATATGAGTTGAGTGATTTATAATTTCTCTCATATGTTCATTTGTTTGTTGTGGTTTTGTCACAGATTGCCAAAGGGGGAGGTTGTTAGGACATATGTGATTCATGTTAGAAACATATGTCATCATGTATTGGCTAATTCTTTGACAAAACACACTTTACTTGTAATTGGGTAGATCTAGAATGTGTTTAATGCTTCAAGGAATAATGTTTCAAGTTCAAGTGTTAAAGCCATGCAAGTCTATCCAAGAATCAAGTGATGAAGTGCTGGATTTTAAATCTTGACAGCTAGTATCTATCGATGTTTAAAAAGCTGTTTTAGCCTGAATCTCGACACTTGCTCTACAGATAGGGTATCTATTGAGAATTATGAAAATCAAATTTTTAGTTCTGTTTTCATTCCAATCCGTGAATAGATGTTTGAGTTTTCTTTACTCACAACCCTAAACATATATAAGGATTGTTTTAAGGCCCGTAACAGCTGATGCACATCAATGCAAAAGTTCTTCAGAAGCATATTATGAACCGGAGACATTATGCCGTAGTTCATCTTTCTCTAGAAGAAGCTGCTATGTTTGTACACCATAGGGTTTTGTGATTGAGGAACTTCGTGATCTTCATCGTGTGATGAACTGATGAACTTTGTAGCCAACATCCTTCTCAAGTTGGTGATTAAGTTGAGTACCAAGATCCACCCATCTATTAGTTAGTCACGTATTGGGAGTCATGCATTAAAAGGAGAGATTGTCAACACAGAACAAATCCAATTGTGTATTGGGGTAAGGGTTCAACTATAGATTAGTGTAAGGTACTGGGATTCCTTTAATTGTAACCGCTTGTTGTGATAATAGTGAATTCTTAGGAGTGGTGACCTTAAAATCATTCGGTGAAGTTTTTGCCTTGGAGGTTTTCCCCATTTGAAAACAAATCACTTTGTTAACTTTATTTTCTGCTGCATTTTATTTTAGTTTGTGATTTGTTTGTGTTGCTATGCAAATTGCATGTTAATTTGATTAATTAATAAACTTAGCTAATTAATCAATTAATTCATCATGAGTGGTCAATACATTCTTAGCCTATCAAATATTTTGTGATTCGTTTAGGGTTTTTGGTTTTGGGAATTATTTAGTGTCTATTATTTTACGTTTCTAAAATGATAATTCTATTTTCTAATTAAAAATGATTTTATAAAAAAAATAAGGATATAAAGATAAATTACGAAATTCATATTCAAATTTAAATTCTATAAATTTAAGACACATTTTATTCTTAGAATAACTACTTGCACAGTCAATGGTGGCTTTACATAAAAAGTTAGGGTGTTCATATCAACACCTTGACTTGCAATATATATATATACACTTACAAAAAGTGTATACATAATTATTTTAAACTAATGTGTTTTTTATACCTTACAAAAATATATTGAACAACCAGTCTTGAGAATCTCAAGAATTTGAGTTCAACAAAAATAAAGTATTGCTACGTCCATAATATTTACAACAAATTTTAAGTGGTAAACTGTTACTGGTATTAATCTGTGTCTACAACTAACTTCACCTTTCTATCCATCAATAACAACTTGTTATCTGGGGAAGTTGTTGTGAAAATGTTGTAACATAGTATTTTTCACAAAATACTCTTCCCCCCTCCCCCCAAAAAACATAATCCTTAGCCCCATAAACAAAAATTAAAAGCTCCTAATCATTCAAATTCATAACTCGTTCAACCCTTTCTATAAAAAATAATCTCTAATTTCATTTTTCCTACATAGAAAAATGTAACAAGAGAGATATTATGAGTATGAGTTCTCCTCAATGTCATCAATAGCTTTACTGACCTTGGCTTTGTAGTCGAAGCAACTCTATTCTTCTCGACTCACAATTACAATTGGTATTCATTGCTTTCTATCTCTCTCTAATCATCATTTTAAACTCTCTCCCAGCAATTGGTATTCGTTGCTTTCTATCTCTCTTTAATCATCATTTTAGACTCTCTCCGACTTTATTACTCTTACTCAGTACACTCAGTTCTTACTTTATCTCTCATCAGTTTCTTTTTGCTTTTTCATTTTGTTAATAGAAGGAAATTGATTTTTTTAATGATATTGATGTATTCAAGGTTTTTTTTCTTAGATTTTGTAAAATTTAAGCTTCTAAAATATTATTCTAGAAAAATTCTTAGAGCTACCACAACTTGTAGTTATAAATTAATATATATATATATATATATATAATTTCTTCCCTTATTTAAATTTGATTTTTTTTTTTGTTGAGAAAATGTTAGAAATATTATTTATTTACTTTATTTTTGCGAGTTGCAGCAGTAAAACACGAAGGTAAATCGTCCACCCAATCGTTCACGGTCAATACAAGTCTTAGCATAGAAGCTAAAGCACCTTAATGGTGGATTTGCATGCAAAAACAGGCAAAGATAGCCAAATGCCACGTTTTGGAAAAATTTGTGGTAAACTGACACTGTTTTGGAAATATTTAGCAATCTACCACTTTTTTAGTACTCGAGTTTCACAAAATCGAGTTCTAAATAGTACTCGAGCTCAGTGAACTCGAGTATCTAGGTGAGTCACCAGCGTGACACTATTGACATGGAATTTTTGTAATTAAAAAAGTAATATGGTGCTCGATATTACGGAAATCGAGTACTTCTTTATAGTACTCGGTTTTACTGAAGTCAAGTACCTTGTTTTTTTTTTTTTTTTTTTTTTTCTACTTTTTATTTCGTACAAAACTTTTAAAAGTACAGAAAGCTAAATCAGAAAGTTTTGTTTTAGGCCTAAACAATTGGTGTTTATATCCATTCCCACAACTTATCCATCAATTCAGACACTCCTATTCCAACTTCCAAAGCACCATAAACCAAAAACAGTACTCTAATAAAAAATTAAAAAAAAAAACAAAAAAAAAAGTTGCCCTTTATTAGGTTAAAGTAACATAGTCATGGTATTTTGTTTTTATTTATTTATTTATTAGAGTACTGTTTTTGGTTTATGGTGCTTTGGAAGTTGGAATAGGAGTGTCTAAATTGATGGATAAGTTATTTGCTACAAATTTTGTCAAAACGTGGTATTTGGCTATTTTCACCTGCAAAAACATATTGAGAAGAACCAGTATGCTATATTAGAACTAACAAATGCCCATAAGTAGCAGATTGACATCGTCCCTTTTGCTACAGATTCCTCATCATCCCACTTGTTAGGATGTGTGCCCTTAAATCCTATTGTATGATACTATGTATGACATTATGTATGACTTAATGTCATGTTTAATAAAGTTGTTTATTTTTATCTAAAATAATGGTAACATGAATAGTTGAACATTATCATATAGTCCATGAGATGCATAGTATGTAATTTATGTGATTTAGTCACTGAAGATATAAATCATAAGTTCTTTGTAAACTCAGAATTTATAGTTCGTAGTCGGTGATGAAATTAGGCATTTCATCTGCGAAGACTATAACGTATCAACTAAGATGATTTGTCTTGATCATGGAAGTGGTGACTTCTAGTTGATATGTTGATATGTTTTAAGAGTTAAGATATATTGAAATGGACCGTTGTGAGATTTATTATTCTCCTAACGACTGTCAAATGAATAATAAATCTCACGACTTCTATTTGCATGAACTCTTAATCCTGAGAGAATAATGGATTTGATCATGAGGTGTAGGTTGCTTTGATATATCAGGAGTGAGATCTAAAGTAACGGTCAAAACCTCAGTATGTTGGGCAACCACATTTAGTGTTGATGGAACATATATTCTTAAGATGGAATTCATAATCTCTTAACGGAGATACCAAATATTCCCTTGAGATAAGGTTAATGGGTTTGGTTATTTAGAGAGTTAGGCCTAACCACTTTGGTAAGAAATTACTAAAGTATATATTTATGAAATTGGATTTCATAAATATATGATGAATAACTTCAAAGGATTAAACCGGGTACTCAAGGATAAGATGTAGTAATTTACAAAGTGGCAGTCTACATTCATGACTTTGTGTTACTACGAATATTTTATGAAGGGGTTGTGTGTAAAATAAAGTCTTGGGATATAATTTATTAATAAGGCCTAGAGTGCAATTATATTTATATAGTGGTATTAAATATAATTAATGGTAAATTTGGACTTGTCAAGAGTTGACGGAAAAACCCAAGGCCCGTTAGAGCTAGTGTCTTATTGGTCCCTTTTGGTCCCATTCCAAGCCACACACGAAAGCCCAATTGGAAAGGCCCAATAGGCCGACCTAATTAGATAATCAGTTAGTTATAAAGGGAGAAACATACAGAAATTTTTATGTGATTTTTATTAAGAAAAGAATCGTAGAGAAAAAGAGATAGTGTGAGACACACTTTCATTCTCCCTTTTGGAAACTGATTGAGAGACCACACATCTTGGGCGTAAAGTGGAATTGGAGTGAAGATTAAAAGTTTTCCCAAGTGCTTCTAATCTTTGTTTTGAATTTCTCCACACCAAGGTACGCTATCTTGTTCTTAAATTTTGAAATTTACATAGTGCATGTTGTCAATCATGAATGAAATAGATCCTTGTTTTTTGCTTCCACTGTGTGTTTTGTATGAGATACAAAACCAGATTTTATCCAACACCACTCGCTAATGATATCATAAATATCAATCAATCCCAAACAAAATTTCAAGGCCCTCAACCACACCAAACACGTAAGAATCAAAACCGCAACTCAAAAGAGGCAGTATTCAGTGTTTAGTTGCAAGAACCAAACCTTGTGCATCTTGAATAACAAAACCAAAGCCAATGAAGAAAAACACAACAGAGCCCAAGTTAGCTTGTATTTTACCTTGAGTCCTTGAAGTGGAGGACACCAACGATTTCCCTGAACAGACGATGAGTGTTCATCTAGAATAGATCTCATGCATGGAGGTGAAATATTGCTGCTTTATAATCTTGCCAAAGCTTCAAGCTGGATTCAACCAAGGATAAATGACTCCGAATATCACTGCCATTGACAAAGTAATTACATCGAACCAAATCTTCCATGCAATGATCGCACTCATCACCTTCTGGTTGGATTACGGTAGGGAGTGTATTATTTTATCCATTGGAAAATCTTAACTTTTTGGGCACCTTCAAGGACCAAAGCATCTTTCATAGGCAATCCACGATTGTGCTGGGCAGCAGTTGGGATTCACCCTATTGATCATGCTGTTTCTATAAGGTAGAGAGAGAGAGACGATTCATAAATAAGTTTTGCATCCAACTAATGGATTGAATTTGGTTGAAAACATCTTACAGTTTACATAGAACAATAAATGATCCATGTCCAATATTTACATCTACTTGTAGAACTGTTTTCATTTAAATTCTATCCGACTAAAGGATTAATAAATTAAGGATTCTAAATTATTTCATATTCAGTGTTCTTTATATAACTCAAATCAATAATAATGAAAAAGAATGACAGGATTTTCCCAAGACAAACATGAGTCACTTGGTGATGTCAGAGTCATAAACCCCAAAGGTAGGTTGATTATACAGAGCCTTCCCTGCCGAAAATAATCTGCCATCCAAATTTAAGTTGAGAAGGACTTATTGCTTTCTTCAATTTGAGCACCCCAATTCTATACTAAAAATTTCCTTGAGCATATCTGTGCTATCTTAGTGACTCCTAATCAATCAATAAGTTCATGTCAACCTTCATCTTTGATGTCTAAACAACATATTTTAGGAATTTGATGAGAATGCAAAATGTCATATTTTTCTCCCTTAATGTTTAGTCTTTTATACTTATTTGGTGCCTAAATGTCCTCATTATTCTTATTTGATTTAGGATGCAAACGGAGGCGTTAAGTGCAAAACGTAGTTAAGTGGGCGATTCTGGATAGCTTCGACATTGCTTAGTAATCTAGGCATAACTCTCTCATCTGAGCTCTGATTGAGATGATTCAAGATGCTATGGAACTCTAAGGCTCCGTTTGGGAGTTCATAAAGGAATGGAACTAAATGGAATGGAATGATCATAAGGAAATGGAAAGGAATGGAATGGAATGTATTTAAGTAAGGGAAAAGAATCGAAAAGAATGGAATGGAATTAAGTAACCTTGATTGGATGTTTTAAAATAAAGGAATGAAAATGAATGGAATGTAAGTAATCTTGTTTGGGAGCAATATGGAGGGAATGGAATGAAATCATTTTATGATAATATTACTATTAGATTCTTATTTTAAAATAAATGGTTGAATATATAGGGGTATTTTGGGAGTTTTAGTAAAAAAAATCATAAAATCCAATTTCATTCCCTCCCATTCCTCTCAATTTTGGGAGGAATGAAAATTTGAAGTTTTAAGGGAATAGAGAGGAATGAGTGTTCCTCCCTACCCATTCCATTTCCTCCCACTTAAACTCCCAAACAAGGGAATAAGCTTTCCATTCTCTCCATTAAAACTCCCAAACAAGGGGAAGAGAAGAATATTCTAAAATTATTCTTTTCATTCCTATCTATACCATTCCATTCCCTCCTCCCAAACAAGGCCTAGGACAAAGCTCTACAACTTTCATGTTTTGAGTTTTGAGAGATACATGCCGCATCAAGGTTGATATCGGGCTTGAAGTGGCTGTACCTGCACTGTTGATGTTCTGGAACATTCCTTAGCCTGCAATTCTAATACGCGGATTTGATGGGGTTTATTTTTGGAAGCTTCCAAATCTGATGCATATAATTTCCAGCTGAAAAACACCACTTTCCTAGTTATATTAGGACTTTGTTTTATTTTTAATATTTTTCCTTAATTAGTCAGATTTGGATATTATTATTCAGAATATTTTTAGAAGATTTTGTAGGCTTGGAAAAGGGGGAATTAATGTGTAAAAGGGAGAGATAAAATTGGACTTCACACATGCCTCTCTCTCCCCTCTTCTCTAATTTTCTCCTTTGAGTTTTCTGTCATGGCCCTACGTGGCTAAACTTTTATACTTGGCCGAAGGAAATGGAAGCCTCAGAATTAACAAAACTGTAAGATCTAATTTGTTTTTATTGTTCAATTTTATGCTTTGAGTATCAGATGTTCTTCTATGCCTATTTTCATGATTGTCTCATTTAATTACTAGGAGGCCTACTAGTTTATTATTCATTGCAATCTACTGCTAGGTTAGATATCATATCCGTAATTATTTGATCCTTCTAATTTGTGAAGTAACCAAGATTTAATGATTTGTTGTGTCAGAAATTATTATATCTTAGGAAGAACGCTCGACTAAATTAAATACAAATGCTTGTGCTTTTGTTGTTTAGTTTCATCGATCTCTCTAATTCTTAAGGCTGCTATTAGATTAAACCTTTAGCGCTTGTCTTGGGTTGTTTAGTAGTTAGGGCTTATTAAATTGCTTGTTTTCTAATTAACTGCGACTAAGGAAAGATAGGAAAATAATTCCAACGGTGAATATTAAAAGTGTGAATTGATATATACTTGCGTCGATGATCAGTTATAAAATTCCGATGGTGGATGTTGACTTAGACCAAGGTTTGTTCTTTTGGTTTATTTCGATATTTTAATTTAAATTATTCCTTTTCTATTTTTATTAAAATTCTTTTGCTTATACTCAAACCCCCCCCTTCTTTGTTCATGTAGCATAAAACTAGGCTAGATACTCTCCGTGGAAACTATCCTTACTCGCACTACTACATATATTTTTAGGAGTAGTTGATTTTTGTGCTTCTTGTGAACCTTATTTCGTTCTTGAATTTTTTTTTTTTTTTTTAAATCTTGAGTTTTCGATAGTTACAGTTTCGGCGGAATTATGATTGCGGTAGAACTAGGCCTTGATAGTATAGTTTTCTGCAATACAATTCAGAAATAGAGAGAACTTTGTATAGGTTAAGGAGGGAAGCTAGGAAAAATTCTGAAGAGCACAATCTAGCTCTTGATTCCCTATTTGCTAGTGATTCTGATTTAGAAGAGGACGAAGTCATGGCTAGAAATCAAACTTTGAAAGAGCTTGCTGCCCCTGATTTGAATCAACAACCCTTATGCATAATATTCCCTAGTTTAGATGCTACTACTACTTTTGAATTAAAATCTGGACTAATACATCTCTTGCCCACTTTTCATGGCCTTGCAGGTGAAGATCCCCACAAGCATCTAAAGGAGTTGCACATGGTATGCATAAGTATGAAGCCCATGGGGGTGACTGAAGATCAAATTAAATTAAGAGCTTTTCCATTTTCTTTGAAGGATTCGGCTAAGGATTGGCTCTATTATCTACCCTTCGGGAGTATCAAAACATGGAACGAGATGAAGAGGTTATTTTTGGAGAAATATTTCCCAGCTTCAAGGGCAGCTAACATACGAAAAGAAATTTGTGGAGTAAGGAAACATAACAGAGAGTCCCTACATGAATATTGGGAACGTTTCAAGAAATTTTGTGCAAGCTGCCCCCATCATCAAATTAGTGAGTAGATACCTATCCAGTATTTCTATGAGGACCTTCTACCCACTGATAAGAGCATGATTGATGCAGCTAGTGGAGGAGCTTTGGCGGATAAAACTCCCAAGGCCGCGAGAAATTTGAGTGCAAATATGGGGGCCAATTCTCAACAATTTGGCACTAGGCTTTACCCTCCATCTAAGCATGTTAACGAGGTAAACATCTCCTCCCTTGGACAACAAATTGTGAGTCTAACTTCTTTTGTTCATCAAATGGCTGTAGGTAATATGCAAATGGTGAAGGCTTGTGGGATTTGTTCAGTAGTAGGACATTCAACTGATCTGTGCCCAACTCTTCAAAAGGAGCCCATTGAGCAAGTGAATGCGGTAAGTGGTTTTCCTGGACAACAGCAAAGGAAGTATGATCCCTATTTGAGCACATATAACCCAGGATGGAGGGATCACCCTAATCTTAGCTATGAGAACCCACAAATAAATCAGCTCGTGACTTAAAACCGCCTAAGTTGCCAGCAATATAAGCAGCCATACCCTCCTAGACAACAACCGGGCCAAGCTTCTAATTCTGGTATGTCTTTGGAAGATATTGTTAAGTCTCTTGCCACTAATACTTTGCAATTTCAACAAGAGACGAAACAATTTCGACAAGAGGCAAGGGCCAATATTCAAAGTTTGGACAATCAGATGGGATAGATGTCAACCGTAATTAGTCGGCTAGAGGCACAAAGTTCAGGGAAATTACCCTATCAAATGGTAGTAAATCCAAGAGAAAATGTAAGTGCAATTGTTTTGAGAAGTGGTAAAGAGTTTGAGATTCCAGTAAAGGCAGCCCCTGCATCGTCAAAGCAAGAAAAAGAGAAAAATGTCATTGCAGATAGGAACGTTCCTAATGACGATGAGGTACCTAAGCGTAAGTTTCCACCTCTTTCTGATTATAAACCAGTACCTCCTTTTCCTTAGGCTTTAGTAGAATCTACAAAACATGAGCAAAATAAAGATTTATATGAGACTTTTCATAGATGCAAGGTAAATATTCCACTTTTAGATGCTATAAAACAAGTACCTCATTATGCTAAATTCCTAAAAGAACTATGTACAATTAAGAGGAAACATAAACTTAAAGGATGTGAGAAGGTGAGAATAGGGGAGAATGTTTTTGTAGTTATTCAAAAAAAAAAACTCCCTGCAAAGTGCAAAGATCCAGGTATGTTTACTATCCCTTGTACAATAGGTAACACTCAACTTGAGAAGGCCATGCTAGGTTTAGGAGCTTCTATCAATGTCATGCCATATTCTATATATGCTTCTTTGAAACTTGGACCTTTGAATAAAACTGGTGTTCTGATTCAATTGGATAATAGATCTATTGCCTATCCTAAGGGTAGTTGAGGATGTTCTTGTGCAAGTTAATTATTTGGTTTTCTCTGCTAATTTCTATGTGCTTGATATTGAGAATGGTGATCAAACTACTCCTATTTTGTTAGGAAAACCATTCTTAAAGACATCCAAGACTAAGATAGATGTTCATAGTGGCACACTTACCATGGAATTTGATGGTAAAATTGTTAAGTTTAATATTTATGATGCCATGAAATATCTTGATGATGATAATCCTGTTTATTCTATTAATGTGATTGATTCTTTAGCACAGGAAGTTTTTGAACTTGATGGAAAAGATGGAATGGAAGTTGCCATTAGTAAGCATCTTGAGAAAGAACATGAAGAGTTAGCCTTGAGTATTGATTTGCAGGAAACTGTTGTAACATTAAATGATTTTTTGAAGCAATAATAGTCAGGTAGCGCTCCTCATATCACGTTATCAATTTCTCACGATAGACCTTTACCCTCTGTTTTGTAGGCCCCCATTCCAGATTTGTAGCCTTTCCCCAGTCACCTAAAGTACGTGTTCCTTGGAGAGGGAGGAACGTTACTAGTGATCATTTCTAGTAAACTTAGTGCACCGCAAGTAGAAAAGCTTGTGCAGGTCCTTAAGGAGCATAAGATGGCTATTGGTTGGACAATTACAAATATTAAAGGAATTAGCCCATCTACATGCATGCATCGTATCTTACTTGAAAAGGGAGCAAAACCTTCCCATCAACCGCAAAGAAGATTGAACCCACCTATGATGAATGTAGTGAAGAAGGAGATCCTTAAACTTCTTGAAGTTGGAGTGATTTATCCTATTTTGGATATCAATTGGGTTAGCCCAGTTCAAGTGGTTCCTAAAAAGATTGCAATAACAGATATGAAAAATCAGAATGATTAGTTAGTTCCTACCCGTATTCAAATTGGGTGGTAGGTTTGTATAGATTATAGAAAATTAAATGCTGTAACCCGTAAGGACCACTTCCCTTTACCTTTTATTGGTCAAATGCTTGAAAGGTTAGATGGTCATTCTTATTATTGTTTCCTTGATGGTTATTCGGGTTATTTTCAGATTGCAATTGCTCTAGAGGATCAAGAAAAGATGACTTTTATATGCCCATTCGGGACTTTTGCATATCATTGCATGCCCTTTGGCCTTTGCAATGCCCCAGCCTCTTTCCAAAGGTGTATGGTTAGCATATTTTCAGATTATATTGAGCATATCATAGAAGTATTTATGGATGATTTCACAGTTTATGGAGACTCCTTTGATAATTGTTTGCATAACCTTACACTTGTTCTTAAAAGATGCATAGAAACTAACCTTGGTTAAATTCTAAAAAATGTCATTATATGGTTGAATAAGGTATAGTTTTGGGTCATGTTGTTTCATCTAGGGGAATTGAGGTATATAAAGCTAAAGTTGATACTATTCAATCTTTACCTTATCCCACTAGTGTGCGGGAAGTTCATTCTTTTCTTGGACATGCAGGTTTTTACCAAAGATTCATCAAGGACTTCTCCAAAATAGCATTACCCCTATGCAAGTTGCTACAAAAGGATGTGGTTTTTGAGTTTGATAAGGCGTGTAAAAAGGCATTTGATAAGCTAAAGGAACTGTTAAGTTCTACCCTAGTAATCTAGCCCCCTGACTAGAACATTCCTTTCGAGATAATGTTCGATGCAAGTGATTATGCAGTAGGCACTCTTTTGGGTCAAAGAATTGGAAAAGTGTCTCATGCCATTTATTATGCTTCAAGGCCTTTGAATGATGCCTAGAGAAATTATTCTACTACCGAAAAAGAATTTTTAGCTATTGTTTTTGCTTTAGAAAAAGTTTCGTTCTTATTTGCTTGGTACTAAAGTCATTGTTTACTCTGATCATGCAGCTATTCGTTATTTGATGATGAAGAAAGCGGCAAAACCAAGATTAATAAGATGGGTACTTCTCTTGAGTATATTTGATTTGGAAGTCAAAGACAAAAGAGGGATAGAAAATCATGTCACAGATCATTTGAGTCATTTGGTTCATGTGGAGGATGAACTTCATCTGCAGGAAACGTTCCTTGATGAGCAATTTTTCTCTGCGAGTGTAACATTACCTTGGTATGCAAATATTGTAAATTATTTGTTACTAATATGTTACCTCCTAGTTTGTCTAAGGCTCAAAGAGATAAGATCAAGAGTGATGCCAAATACTTTGTGTGGGATGACCCATACTTATGGAAGCATTATGCAGGTCAAGTGATAAGAATGTGTGTTCCTGAAAATGAAATTATTTCTATTCTCACCTTTTGTCATTCTTATGCTTGTGGAGGTCACTTTATAGCTAAGAGGATGGCGAGAAAAGTGCTAGAATGTGGTTTCTATTGGCCGTCTTTATTCTGAGATTCGTATTCTTTTTGTAAGTCATGCGAACATTGTCAAAAGATAGGTAATATATCCCAAAGGAATGAGATGCCACAAACCCCCATACTATTTTTCAAAATTTTTTATGTTTGGGGCATTGATTTCATGGGACCATTCACTGTATCTTTTGGTTATGTTTATATTTTGCTTGTTTATCATGTCTCGAAATGGGTGGAAGCTAAAGCTACCAGGACTAATGATTCTAAAGTTGTTATAGATTTTAGCAAGTCTAACGTATTCTCTAGGTTTGGAATTCCAAGAGTTCTAATAAGTGATCAAGGCACTCACTTTTACAATAGAACTACAGGGACCTTGCTGAGAAAGTACCAGGTGACCCACAAGGTGTCAACTTCCTATCATCTATAAACTAGTG